>CM060922.1:278897938-281414605 GCA_030737875.1 Allium sativum
GGCAACAGGACATACCCCCTTCTCCCTTGCTTTTGGAACGAAAGCGGTCATCCCGGTTGAGATAAAGGTACCTTCTCACCGAGTGACTTATTATGATCCGATGACCAATAATGAATTGCTCCTTGAGTCCCTGGATATGATCGAAGAAAAGAGGGATGAAGCAGACCTGCGTGCCTTGAGATGCAAACAACAGGTCGCTCGATACTGCAACAAAAAGGTTCGAGCCCGAACCTTGGAACCCGGAGACTTGGTTCTGAAACGTGTCTTTCCACCCCCAACTCATATGGGAGCGAAGTGGGAAGGACCGTACTCCATTCTGAGAAAGCTTGATAACGGAACCTTAAAGCTGGCAACCGTAGATGGAAAGGAAATCCCCAGAGTGTGGAATGCCCAACATTTACGGCCGTACTTAACATGAAAGTTTCAAATCTATTCTTTTGCTTTGTTGAAAACCATGTACAAGGCACGACTTGCCTAGAATAGTCTGATTCATTAAAGCAAAATAATTATAAAGTGGATGTAGGTCATGATTCGACCGAACCACTATAAAATATTTTGTGTCGTTTACCTTTATTGCATTATTTATCTGTCTTTCTATTTTTATGAAAATTACTGTGAATCATGCAATGATCCCAGAAGCATATGATTTTAGGTGCCATCCATCAGAATGGAATGTAATCACCAGTCAAAATTCTGAGGATAACGGATATGGAGGCGATGTACCATGATCGGAACCGCCGTGACCGAACTCTAACTCTCCAGAGAGAGAGAGAGTATAAAAGCGTCTCCGATTGAGCGCTGAGAAAGAGCTCCTTCCCCGCTGAAGGATCGGAGAGCGGTTGAATTGCTGAGCTCGAACTCTAACTCTCCAGAGAGAGAGAGAGAGAGAGAGAGTATAAAAGCGTCTCTGATTGAGCGCTGGGAAAGAGCTTCTTCCCTGCTGAAGGATCGGGGAGCGAATGAATTGCTGAGCTCGAACTCTAACTCTCCAGAGAGAGAGAGAATATAAAAGCGTCTCAGAGTAAGCGCTGAGAAAGAACTCCTTCCCTGCTGACGGAAAAAGGACCGACTGGATTATTGAATTTGAACTCTAACCTCGGCGACCGCCAGGAGAGTATAAAGGAGTCTATGATTAAGCACTGAGAAAGGTTCCAGAAGTTCAGTACCACAAGAACAGTTATCTTATGAAACTTTCTAAGTCCCCCATATTCAGAAATAGGGGGCAACATGTGAATAATGCTAATCAATCTTTAATAAGCCCTAGTTAAGCGCCACATTAACGATTGATTTGGGGCCATATGCATATACACATGAACTTTG
The DNA here is from genome assembly GCA_030737875.1 of Allium sativum. Taxonomy (NCBI): domain Eukaryota; kingdom Viridiplantae; phylum Streptophyta; class Magnoliopsida; order Asparagales; family Amaryllidaceae; genus Allium; species Allium sativum. The sequence goes on from CM060922.1 coordinate 278,899,259, forward strand.
ATGCAGCTATGCAGCACGAAAATTTTTAATTTGTCTTTCTGTTGTTTGACTGATTTGTAGTTATAATCAGATGGTCTATGACTAAACATGGAAAGTTTATTTGAATACAAGTACACAATGATGCAAAAAGAGATAAACTTTCCTTTATATACTGCAAGCAAACAAAGTGAAAAATAACCTAGAAAACAAAAGTGAGGGCCAGTCTCATAATTACACTTCCTGGCCAGTGGAAAACCTAAAGACAAAATATAAACCAGCGACAATATCCTATTTACGCTTTGACCTCTTCTCCTGCTTCTGTTTCTCCAGCTTCGCCTTGTCAGCGTCGAATTGATCTCCTTTCTTCCTCTTCCTTTTGTCTATGAGAGGAACATCCGACTCTTCGGAAGATTCCTCTTCCGCCTCCTTTCTCTTCCTTTTATCAGAAAGGGAAGCCAGGAAATCATCAGGATTCGCAAAATGAAGCTGTCTGCTGATGGATTTGGGCTAGATTTTCAAAATCATCCCAGTTTTGGGATCAAATTCTACGATAGGGTCAGATCCAAAGGCTCTTGTCCCACCTTCTTCGAAGCCATCTCTTTTTCTTGCCTAGCTTTTCTGCTGGCCAAAGTTTCGTCGTCATCGTCTTTGGTCTCTTTGGCGCCAATGATATCTTCCGCATCCTCTACATGGTGCCCATCCATGTCTTTCAAGGCCTCGATGGTTTCAGCGTCCTTGGGGACATCAGCACAAGGTGCCAGGACGCTTTTTTCTGCTGTTGTATCCTCAGTCTGCATGGATATATCAAAACTGGCACCTGGCGAGACAGCCTCCTTCTCCGCCTCTTTTCCTTTTTCAACACCCTTGTCGACGGGCTCACTACCTGTATTATGGCGAACACATGTTACTAATTCCATTGGTTGTTCTACCAGACGACGACAATTCACAATTGCTTTGACAAATTGTGGGGAAAAAAGGGAGATACCTTCCGCAGATCCTCCTTCTTGGGTAGCTGCAGGAGCTCCAACAACCACAGGAGTTAGACCCAAAGGGATTAGTGGATCATCAGGATGGTATTCCTCAACTCCGGAGGTCTTGGGCTCCACGGCTGAACTCGAACCTTCGTCAGCTTTGCCTTTACCCTTAGCCAGGGCCCTCTCCTTTTCCATCTCCACTTGAATCAGACGACGACCCTCTGCCAGGTCCTCGGGCTCGTTATCCCTCAAGATGCTCTTCATCAACTCATCTTCATCAATCTCTTTTGACTCCCAATCTCTGCTTCTCACCCTCAACGATGGCATCCCATAAATTGGCTAAAGTAACGTGGTAATCCGGGATCCACGAGATGTTATGGGTTTTGAGGACTTGGCCAAGGAAGTCAAAAATCATCTCTTCAAACCCCTCGATATCTTTTTCTCTCTCGAGGAGCTTGTTGTTAGAAGCAGTAGCCATTTCAATGGCACTATCAACATTCTTTTCGGCAAGAGCCGCGCGCCTCTCCGCATCCGCGACTTGATCATTCAAAATCACCTTTTCCGCTTCAGCCATAGCTAAACTTTCTTTCAAACTTGCTTTTTCTGCCTCCCAAACAGCTCTCTCAGCTTCAAAATGGCCTTGTGCTGTCTTCAACTCAATGTTGGCCATTTTGAGATCTTCTACCTCCTTCTTTAAGGCCATCTTCTCTTGGCTATTGGAGTCAAGTTCCGAATGAAAGCGCTTCTTAGCATTCTCCAATTCGATCTTATAATTGTCAGCGTCTCTTCGCTCTAAGGCGAGTTGGGATTGAGCATCTTCTAGGTCCTTCTCCATCTTTGCCCTGGCCCTTTCGTTGTTATCAAGTTTCGCTTTAGATCTATGAGCTTCCATTTTGAGCGTTCGTATGACTTCTGAAAGATTAACCGCATGTTTCTTCATCATCTCATAATGTCTGGCTACATGGCGGATGTGCCCGACAACTTCATTATCCCAGTTCTTGGGGACCAGTTCCAAGGCTGGAACAAACGTCATCCTTTCGAAGAAAATGTCTGGGAATTGTTCCCGCAGCTTTTCCATCCTACCTTGAATCTCGGGACCATGGATGTAATCCCGTGACCCGGGGGCAGCCAACTCTGGCTGGCTGGAATGGACGATGTCACTCCTCTCCTTTTCAGACTCTTTGATTGGATCCTTGCCTTTATCTTTAGATTCATGATGCCTTTTTGACGACCTGCTGTGAGAGGGTGCACTTTTCGGAGGAGTTAACTCTTTAGGAAGTTTCTTTCCCCCTGCAGGAACTACCGGATAACTGGGGAGCTTGGCAGATGTCGATTTCGGCGGAGACCGGGGTTGCGAGGAAGTCGGCTTGTGAGAAGGGCCGCGAGTGCGCTCAGTACCCGGATGAAGACTGGGTGTGCCCTCACGAAGAGAACGATAAGAATAAGATCGCCTGCGGGACATCTTTCCTGCAAAAAAGAAAAGAGCATATTAAAACTTTGAATACTGATGATATAAGAGTGCGGGGTCAGACAGTGTGTGTGATTTGTGTATCCCATATAATTCCCCCTAACAGACCCGGGCCTGAAGACAGGCTCATCTGACTAGTTTCTTGTTCTCTAGTTGGAGCGATGGTCTCTTCAGAAGCAGGGAAGAATGGCTCCCCTTCAAAGTCCCTTTCTGTGTATACATCATCGGGTAGAGGAATTTTGCTCAGCTCGTTGAATAACTGTTCCTCTGTCAAATCATCGGGAGCAGCGGGTTCGATTGGAGTAGAAACTGGGATTTCCTTGGACTTGTCACCACGGGCCTCATCCCCTCTGTATATGTTCAGGTCCTCATCGTCTTGGATGACTATCGGGGAAGGACTCTTGCGAAATTTAGTTGTTTCTACTGCTTGCGATGTTCCCTCTCCCTCCGTTGGGGGCACGTATCTATAAGGTTTGCCGCCAGCGCCAAGTCCAAATCTTATATCCAGAAGATGATGCTTATGAAGATTCTCATCAGTGATGCATTTTTTGATCCTTAGAAAGTCGGATCTGCTTTGTAGAAGAATAGACAATCGATTGTTGTATAACGGACCCTCCGTTTTCGGGAAGACGTGATCTTTTTAAAACAAAGAAAAAGGGGGGAGAATGTTAATGCTTCGGCTTCTTGAACAAGATATTCAGTCAAAAGCTTAAAGTTTACTTGATTTAAGCCATCTTCTTGAGCATCCGGCCTGTTTCTTTATATAGAACCAATCAGACTTAGGATCCCCTATATTGCTGTATCCATCGTACAGAACCTTCCTATTCGCCACCGATTCAAAGAAAGAGAAATTTGGGGTTGCCGAGGAACGATGCTTGAAAAGAAAGAAGAATGTCAAATCTCTAAATGTGAGTTCGGTATGTAGGATCTCCGCGTATGCAATATATAGGGTGTATAGAGATGCGTAGGCGTTAGGATGAAGCTGCATCGGAGCGATACCCAGTCGTTTTAAAGTCTCGATGACGATTGGAGGAAACAGAGGAATAGCTCCTACCAAGCACATGGTTCGACTGACTACCATATACCCTTCCGGAGCTATGTGGGGTCTATCTTCGCTACCGGGTGTCATCATATCATCCCAAGGGATCCCATGTCTCAGGCAGATTCTTTTAAGCTTTATATCATCAAGTTTAGATGCTAAAGAATCAGAAAATTTCTCTATCCCGAGCGCGCCAGGAATCTCGTCGGGAGCTCGCCTGTCTATCTCGGACTCTTCACTAGATGAAGTACTTTCAGACGGATCCGATTCCATTGCCTCGTATTCAGAGCCAGAATCTTCACCTCCTGGGTTAATCGGAGGGATCTCGGGGTTGTATTGCTCAGGAACCTCGGACTCCGTTTCTGTAACGGATCTTGAAGAAGATTGATTATCCGACATTACTGTTAGGCGAGAAAACATGAAAAATGAGACTAAAACTACCCGTCCCCCATGTGTGCAAGTGCCGGTGTGTGTGCTTGTGTATGCATTAAAGAAAAGTACAAGGGTCAATAAAATCATCCAGACATTGGTCATCGTTCGATTGATAGATTATGCAGTTGTTCGATCTGGAATGTTCGTATCAAAGGCTCTAACCTAACTGTTCATCGATTTGTTAAAGTCGCATCATATTATTTAATCAGCAATCGGATCGCAAGAAAGGTTGGGATCGCGAAGTAAGGACTGATCGTGGTGAAGGACTCGATACGCGGAAGGGTATTAGGTTAGACAAAAGCTTCGAACCGTGAGGCGCACCGGCTCATCCTGAACGGAACGCGATGGCTTCTCGGCGATCCGTATCGCCCCCATCCTCCACGATCCGAAGCTATAGTATCCCCGTGAAACGACACTCATATGAATCGAAGCCTTGTCATTTCCGCGATCTGATCCGCTACCCAAATCAACTTTCCAGTTCAGTACCCTCTCTCCTCGTCTCGCCACCGCTCCAAACTCCGACCTCGCCCACGAATCGACCCGGTCATCTCTTCCTTCTTCTTCCTCAACTCTCCCCTTCGCACCAGGCACACTCACATCCATTCTCACCAAATCTTATAAAATCCCGCAGTCCATGCTCTCTAAACTAGTGCGAACACGGTAGAAATTCAAGAGAAATCATCTAGTTACCTTTTTAAAAGTTCGAAATCGAGCAAGAATTTGGAAATCGAAAATAAGGTTTTTCCTCAACGATGCTGGCGATACGATACAAAAGATAGAAGAAGGAAGAAAGTGGAGAGGAGGGTCGACTTATATAGGCAAAAGGGCGACCGTTTGTCTTCCCTTTTTTGTCTTAATCGATCCGCGAAAATAGATGGGCCGCGAACCAAAAGCCCACCACGTCTCGAAGAGAAGCCCATCTCGTTCCGTTCCGTGAAGAGGCCCAAGTGCTCACCAAAGAACGAGGCGAATGGCTTGCTAACGGACCGCGACTCGAGCACGCGATCCGAATCGATAAATGACCGACAGATCCAGTGATGAAGACTCTGAAAGATCCCAGAAAAGGAATCGTTCACTGATTTGCGTCTCGTTGTGAAAAACGATTCTATAGCTTCGAAGCATGTTCCATCATCGATAAAACATACTTCGAGGGGGCAAAATGTTGGCTAGCTTTTTGACCAAGCCACCCAGGTTCATTCACAAGAAGAAAGTATGAAACTACATTCCCTAAGTACATGAAGGAACGGATCGCACCATCGACTCGCCCCTTTACCGGATCGCACCTCAACGGATCGCCCCCATTTCATCAGCGAAACGACACCTCTATGCGATTCGATCCGTACATACATTACTGCCCAGTATAGACCGATCCGAACCCCTGATGCACGGCGAAGCCTCTGACTCGTTCAAGCACGAGCTAGTCTTCGGCGATCCGAGATGCACGGATCCAGCGACACGTGTCCCCAACCGTCATTTTGACTGATTCTCCCCATTTGCTCGATCCGATTTTCAAGGGGATCGCGACACCTGTCCACAACGGCTAATTTGACTATTTCTTCATCGGCTGCGATGCGATCCGATGTTCTCGGGATTTGTGCCACGTGTTACCACAATCCGCCTGACAAAATCAGCTATAAATAGCCCGGAGCTTGGCATTTTTAAGGATCCTTTTGGCAATATTGAGGACTGATTCCGCCATTATTGTCATACTACCATTTCTTATCAGTTTTATTACTAGATTACTGAGAGAAATCACAATTGTAAAAGTGAGCTAGAGAGAAATCATTGATTGTACCAGCATTCAAAGTATAATCAATAACATATAAAGTGGACGTAGGCTTGTTAACGCCGAACCACTATAAATTCTGTGTGTTATTTTCTTTTTCTTCATTCTTCAGTTAAAACTCTATAAGATTCAGAATAATTTGGGTGTTAGGTCCAAATTTCTATCTAACAATATATATATATATATATATATCGATTCTTCGATTTCAAAACTATATGATTTTCATTCTGTTGATAAAAATGATATTTTTATCTAACTGTCATCTATTTCAACACTTCACTATTTTTAACAATTCATGTATATAATAAAAATGTGATTTTTAATGTAAAACAATTTATTTCAAAACTCGACTTTATTATATAGTTAATATAGGTGATAGAAATAGGATTTTTATTATAAAACAATTTATTTCAAAACAAGATTATTTTATATAGTTCATATCGATGATAAAAATTGGATTTTTATTATAAAACAATTCTTTCAAAATATGAATACCATTCAACACATGAATTTCAGTTCAACGAATGAATTTCGATTCAACACATGAAGGTTTTCTACAGTTTATATATATAGATAAAAAGGTGATTTTTATATTTAAAACACGAATACCATTCAACACATGAATTTCTATCCAACGAATGAATATCGATTCAACACATGAAGGTTTTCTATAGTTTATATATATAGAGTAAAATTGTGATTTTTATATTTAAAACACGAATACCATTCAATACATGAATTTCTATCCAACGAATGAATATCGATTCAACACATGAAGGTTTTCTATAGTTTATATATATAGAGTAAAAATGTGATTTTTATATTTAAAACACGAATACCATTCAACACATGAATTTCTATTCAACGAATGAGTTTCAATTCAACGAGTGAGTTTCAATTCAACACATGAAGGTTTTCTATTCAACGAATAAATATAGTTTCAACAAATGAAAATAATTCTAACACATGAATATTATTCAAAATTTCGGCAGCATAACGGAAGGGTAGTTAAAACCGGGACCGTCCCTAGTACGGCTCCTCGCTCTACCTTAAAGCCTCGCAGCTTTTGACAATGGGGAATCATGCATCTAGTTCGCACGCAGGAGGCATGTATATTTTTTTCATTTCCACAAACTAATCCTATGTGGTTTAAACGAAATATTTCTTAACCACAAACGGGTATTTTTCAAACACAATCGATCAATTTCAACCACAAACAATTTCAATCAACCATTCGCTATCAATCCATTTTCACACCAATCACAACCAATAAATTCGTCCATGGTTTGTGGACGAGGGGCGTATATATATATATATATATATATATATATATATATATATATATATATATATGTAGCATTTCACTTCTATTTCAACACATATATAAATTTTACAACGCATATATAACTTATACATCAAACGTACAACTTATACAACGCTTATACATGAGGTGTACAACGCTTATATAACCCATACATCGACTATATAATTTATACATCGTCGTTTTCCATATCGTTTATAAATTAGAAATCTCACATTGGGTTCCACTCCACCAAAAATAGCAGAAGGCTCAGAAAAATATGCGGTCTCTTCTAAAATGTGGAACGCGTCCACACAAGTCCACTGTCTCTTGTTTCACTGAATTTCGACAAGGAACGAAAAAGATATGATTTTTAGAAGTTCGCTACGCTTTTAAATGTTAAAATCAGTTTCAAGAAACCAAAGACGTATGTTTCCATACCTGTTCAAAACTAGGTTTAGATTTCTATGCAAATCTGTTGTACTTCGTCTAGATCAGGTGATATGGTGTCGAAGAGCTTGGACAGGCGATCCTTTCCACGGTGGTGCGATGGCGTTCGGTGGCGAGATCAGGACGTGGCGGCAGTTTGAAGACGGCGAATTCCAGCAGGTGGATCTTGAGCTACAGGCAACGAAAAAATCCAATACTTATATGGATTTGAAGAGAATTTGAAGCTCTACAAAATCCCTAACTGTGGCGTTGGATTTTATTGAGTGTATAACGAAGAATCGAGGAGAGAAGGTCTGGAGCTTTTATCGCCGTCGGTCAGATGGGTTTATCGGGGAGAGAGAAAGTTCAACGACCAATGAATTTTTTTTATTTACAAATCTCTAAAATACTCTCTTCCACACACGAACACCAATTCAAACCCAACGACTGTCGTCCCTAGCGTTTTACCCCTATTTCGAACACAATGGGATATGTTTCGTAGGCCCATTCGACTGTTTCAGTTAGTTTTCCTTCAAACTAAAATATAAAACATTCAATATTTGATTTGAACGTACATTTCAATTTGCCAGGGCCACAAACTGATTCAAAAAATTCCAGAAAAATAAATCTAGGTATGTTTTGACAATACGGTCGCAACAAAACTAGTTTAGTCGAATTCTGATACCGTTTGTAAAATGGCCCTTTTCTGGTCGATCCAATTTAACTATAATTGACCAAAACACGTTTTCCTTTGCACGCTCACATACTAACTTCAAAAATTATGAAATTTGAAACTTAGCAATAGTTTAACATCCCGGATCCAACAAAAGTGGTTTCGTCGAATTCCGTGGTCGTTTGCAAAATGGCCATTTTCACGGGCTATATAAATTCCATAGCGACCTTTTTGAAAATTCATTTGGCCATAACTTTTGCTTTCCGCTATGAAACTTCGATTTTTCAGATTCGTTAGAAAGGTATTCACTAACAGATTTAAATATTTTTGGTTTCACTCAAATCCGTTTTGTTTTGCACCCGGTACAGTCAGTCAAATTTTTTAGGCCTTGTTTATAATTAGAATTAATTATATTCCATTTCAATTGTCGATTCAAACTCAGTTTTTATCTTTACTATTTAAAATATTTATTTTAAATATTTAAAATCCACTATTTTAGCCAATTCAAAAAATTTAAATTGGTTCAGATTTCCCGGGTCGTTACAATCTCCCCCACTTAAAACTTTTCGTACCCGAAAAGGAACAAAGTCGAAAGTGGTTTGATTAATCAAATCTACGCTCAATCCGGCTTCCATTCTCCAACTTTTCAGTTTCTGAGAATTTTCAAATTCTTCAAAAATTTGGCTAACACCCGGAATATTCGAAAAATTTCGCCATAACCTCCTTTGTACGGGGAGAGGTTTGGAAATTTATTGGGCCATATTAGGTACCCAATAAATCCTAATAAGCATACACATATTTATAGTGATATATTCTGGTGTTTACAGGGGAGCGTGTATAGATAATAACTCCAGAGAATAAATTCTCGTCACCCTGTCAAAGCCTGAGGGAGTGTGTATTTTAATTGCTCCAGAGGATAAATCATCGTCACCTCGTCCCGTGCGGGAAATAAATAGTCCATGTGTCGTATCTAATGACTAGAGAGATGTGATTATTGTCAACTCCAGACCCGTGTGGGGTTTTTTATTAATCTGGCAATTTTATCGTTACAATTTATATGGTCATATCAGTCATCAGTTCAACTTGTAAAACATAGTCATCGCCATACAAGCCTCTCGCTCGTATGGTAAATCTTCCACCTCGTCACACAAGCTCCAAATGCTTATGTGGTATATGATGAAGTATGCCTATCTTCAGAAGTATGCCATGCAGTGTAGTTCAAAATTAATTGTTACTATCCTATGGCGATGTTTATTATTTCACACAGAACAACCAGCACCCCGCATCCAATGGCATTCACAAGAGTTGATATAATAATATTTCGCATCCAACTCATTAAGGTTTACCTATTTGTCGGGCACGCAAATAAATTCTTTACTCAACAGCTATCCAATTACCTGTTCAAACATATATAATGCACATGTATATATTTCTATCTATTTTCTAATCAGTTCAATGTGTGGTCTAAATGAATAAATTCTACCATTATTCCATTATTGATTAAATTAACTATCATTTTAATAATTTAATTAATCAAATCTACTATCACACAACACAAACAACAATCAAACTGTTTTTAACTTTTCAAAAATATACTAATCAATTTCTATACTCTTTTCAAATCATTCAGACTATAGAATTAAAAGTGCACATCCATGGAAAGAAAATAACAACAAAGTAGAGGACTAAATGGTAATGCAAAGTATGGTAAATGTACATTGCACCGGAGTCAATCAGAGATATCCACCCGACACTTAGGATAGGCTTTTTGAATGCTCTCCTCAGTTTCCCAAGTACAATCTCGTGGATCTCAACTCCATTGCACTTTGACTAAGTGAACCTTCTTGTTCCTCAGCTCTTTGGTTTCTTTGCCGATAATCTTGAGGGGCTCTCTTCTCACAGCAAATTCTAGAGTAATTTCAATATCCTGTTGAGCTGCTTCTTCCACGATCAAGTCTGGATCATGAACGTGCTTTCGAAGTTGAGATATGTGAAATACATCATGAACTCCAGGCAACCAATTAGGCAATTTAACCCTATAAGCGAGAGTTCCGATCCGTTCCAGAATAGGAAACGGACCAATGAATTTGGGCGCCAACTTCCCAGTTTTACCGAACCGGATAACTCCTCTCATCGGCGATACTTTCAAATATACATAGTCGCCAACAACAAATGATATATCTCTTCTTCTCCTGTCGGCATAGCTCTTTTGTCGGCTCTGAGCAGCGAGTAATCGTTTCTTGATAAAATCGACTTTGTCGGCAGCTTCTCGGATTATATCTGGCCTCAACACAAGTCTATTACCGGGTTCGACCCAACAAGCAGGAGATCGGCACGGTCTACCGTATAGTGCTTCGAATGGCGACATTGTCAGGCTCGCTTGGTAGCTGTTATTATATGAGAATTCAGCCAAATGTAAATGGTCTTCCCATGATCCACCAAAATCAAGAATACAAGCCCGCAATAGATCTTCCAGAATACGATTCTCCCTTTCAGTCTGACCGTCTGTCTGAGGATGATATGCGGTGCTCAAGTTCAGTTTTGTTCCCAATTTTGCTTGGAATGCTTCCCAGAATTTACTAGCAAAAATCAGGTCATGATCACTAACGATGCTCATGGGAACTCCGTGCAGTCTAACAATTTCTTTAAAATAAATCTGCGCCAGACTTTGAGCAGTTCTATTTGATTTGACAGGCATGAAGTGAGCGGTCTTCGTAAATCGATCCACGATCACCCAAATACTGTCATTTCCTTTTCTGGTCCTGGGCAAACCATCTATGAAATCCATATAAATCTGTTCCCACTTTCCACAGGGAATTTTCAAAGGTTGCAATAGTCCAGCGAGCTTCTGCTGATCGGTTTTGATTTGTTGACAAGTAGAACACCGGCTTACATATAAGGAGATGTCTCGTTTCATAGATCTCCACCAGAAAGTGCGTTTGATACCATTATACATCTTGCTCACCCCTGGGTGGATACTAATCCTAGCTTTGTGACATTCATCCAATACTTCTCTTCGAAGTTCAGCAATGTTCGACACACATATTCGGCCTTTCAACCTTAGGATTCCCTCGTCATCTATCTGAAAACTCAAGGTCTCGCCTTTCTATATTCTTTCTTTGATTCTTTGAATGAAGTGATCATCTTTCTGAAGAGCAGATATTTTATCAATTAATGACGTTGTAATGATAAAACTGGCGATTATTACATTCTTTCTACTCAGCGCATCTACCACAACATTGGCTTTCCCTGGAGTGTACAAAATCTCACAATCGTACGCCGCAAGAAATTCTAGCCAACGCTGCTACCTCAGATTCAAGTCCTTCTGGGTGAACAGATACTTCAATGACTGATGGTCTGTATACAGTTCGAATTTCTCACCCAAAAGGTAGTGCCTCAAGATTTTCAAGGCAAATACGATGGCTAACAGCTCAAGATCATGAGTCACATAATTCTTCTCATGTGGTTTCAGCTGACGGCTAACATATGCAATCACTTGACCTCTTTGCATTAATACTGCACCTAGGCCCTCTCTAGGAGCGTCAGTCCAGACTTTCAAATCCTCATTTCCATCTATTCTTGTTAACACTGGAGCAATTGTCAGTTTCAGCTTCAGCTCTTGGAAAGCTTCCTCACATACCGGAGTCCAATTGAATCTCGAATGTTTCTTCGTCAGTTTCGTTAAAGAACTAGATGTCTTCGCAAAATCCTTAATGAATTTCCAATAATAACTGGCTAACCCGAGAAAACTTCTAACTTCTGTTGGCGTACGAGGCTGTTTCCAATTCTGAATAGCAGTGATTTTACTGGGATCCACTGAAATTCCTTGCTTTGACACTACGTGGCCAAGAAATTTGACTTCTTCTTGCCAGAATATACATTTGGAAAACTTTGCTTTCAACACATTCTTTCTGAGAATTTCTAACACTTGTTCCAAATGTTTTTCGTGCTCGCTTTCTGACTTAGAGAAGATAAGGATATCATCAATGAAAACCAGAACAAATTTATTCAATACTCCTCTGAATACTCTGTTCATTAGATCGACGAAATAGGCTGGAGCGTTACATAAGTCGAAGGGCATTACTAACCACTCGTAGAATAAGTCTGGACCTCTGAATGCTATCAAAGGAACACACTCCTCGGCGAAACAAAGCTGATGGAAACCTGTAGCTAGGTCCATTCGTGAAAATACTTGTGTGCCATTTAATCGATCCAACAAATCATCAATCTACGGCAATGGATATTTGTTTTTTAGCGTTTTCTTATTTAAGTCATGATAGTCTACACATAATCTGAGAGTACCGTCTGACTTCGGGACAAATACCACTGTTGTTCCCCAATCAGAGAAACTAGGCCTGGTCAGACCCTTCCATACAAGCTGTCTTGTTTGATTGTCTAATTCCTCTTTCTCCTTCAAGGACATTCTTCGAATAGCGTGAACTACCGGCCTTGCATTCAAAATTAAAGCAATTTTGAAATATATTTCTCTCTGCGGAGGTAAGCGAACAACTTCTTCAAACACATCCGCATAATTCTCTTATACAGGAAAATCTTTCACTAGGTCGGGAATATTCTCTGCGACTTCAGGGATATTTTCAATTTGAACAAGAGAAACATTTAGAGCCGACAAAAAGTCTTTCCTATTTGAATTCGGGCCTTCACATGGTATGGTTATATAAATTCCCTGATTGGGCCTTTGCCTTAACAACTCTCTCAGCAAACCTAACCTCAGCTTCATATTTGGTTAGCCAATCCAATCCCAGAATAAGATCGAATTCAGTAAAATTCATGACGATAGAAATAGTAGGGAATTTATAACAGGAAAAAGAGACAGGCACCCCACAAACCCAACTGAGATCGATGGAACCTCCAACCGGACTTTGGACAGTCATTGGTTCTTTGAGCTTCTTCAAATTCAAATCCAGCTTCTTAATTGCATTCTTAGCAATGAAGCTTCGTGACGCGCCTGTATCAAACAACACTTTAACTGGAATGTTTTTGACATTAAGCGTGCCTTCTAAAACATTATCCCTTTCTTGACTGGCTGAGGGCTCAGAAGCTTCTACTACCTCATTTACATGCACTACTTCAGGTTTTCTGAATAGCGGGCAGTTTTTCGCAATATGGCCCGGTTGGTGGCACTTATGGCATCCTCTATTCTCTTGTAACTCCTTACCGGATTTAGACCCAACCTTTATTTGTTTCTTTAAAGATCTGCAACTGATCGACAAATCCTTGCTTATTGCAGTTAGAGCATATAGCAGTTGTTACTGGTTCTTTTCTAGATTTAGCCCTTTTTCTCTTAGCACTGGGCTTCTTACTGACCCCAGGACTATCAGTCACAGACTCCACTTTGTTACTAGAACTGACCTCTTCTTCGTCACGCAACATACCTTTCTTATGGAGATCTTCATACTAATAAGCCATGTATATCATTTCAGAAAAAGGAAGCTTCACATTCCTCATCACACTTTTTTGATATCTCCTTTGCAGGCCATGAATAAATCTCAGATTCTTCCTCTTTGGATCTTGAATTAGATGAGGAGCAAAGTGAGAAAGTTCATTGAATTTCTTATGATATTCGGGAACGGTCATATCTCCTTGTGTCAGATAAGAGAATTCATCACATAATCGCTCCGTCACTTCAGGAGGAGTAAATCTTTCTAGGAAAATCTCTTTGAATCTGTCCTAGGTGATATCACCTTCTGGATTATCTTTGATGATTGTTTCCCACCAGATTAAAGCTTCTTCTTTAAGCGCCCAAGATGCTACTAATCTTTTCTGATCATCTCTCAACTGGATACGCTCAAAAATTCTTTCGACAGAACTCATCCAAGCTTGAGTCTGAATTATAGATTCATTGCCCGAGAACTGTGCTCCGTTCAGATTTCGATATCTCTTTAATAGAGCCTCTAGATCGGGTTCTGCATTTCTTCTGTTTCTGACACTCATTTTCTAGTACTTCTGCAAATAGCAGATCAAGTGTCAGGTCACAGAAAAGATAATTCAAAATATAGAAACACATACTTCAAATGTAAATGTGTCTATCGAGGTGTAATTTCATTCTGCTTTACTCATACTAGGATATTACTGATCCTATCTATATTGAGTTACCCGTCTTAGAACACTACTGGTTCTATTTCTGACGAGTTCGTTCATATGTTATATTCCAGCACTAAGCTTAACCAAAGCTCTGCTACCACGATGTGACGACCCCATTTCCCGTACAGACGGTGACAAGGGTAATCTTTGGAATATAACACATAAACAGATAACAGCAGAACAGAATTAAATAAATACACCAGATAATGAACAAATAGTTCACTGGATACACATAATCATCAGAGTTACACAGTATACAGGATCATACTTAGTACAAATACAGTTCAGCTATACATAAATGTCTACAGCGGAAATAAACATAATATGTACAACATAAGCTAAACAACATAAAATAGATAAATGATAGAATCCCTCATCAGCTCCAGCTATCCAGAAAGAGCCAGCTAAACCTGAATACAAGGCTGCTCATGTAGAAAAAGGGGCTCCCGAGTTTGAAAGTGAAACTACAAGTCTGTCATGGGACTGGTATGAGAAATCTACTCAACACATTTAAAATATGGCTAATCACAGGACCACGCCACTTTCGTGGAACGGGTTCTCTCCATTGGATTTACAGTGCTTTAAAACAAATATTTCTTTTAAACATCGCAATGCTTTTTATAAAAATGAAGCAATTATAAGACTTAGTTCCCATCACACAATGCAACGCAAACTGGAGGATAGAGTTTTACCTTATAATGGCCAAAATATGGTTGATACGAATAAAACAAAAGCAATTGATATTATTACTAGTGTTTACATGTTTCAAAAACAATTTCGAATCATAACTATCAATCATAGACGGCATGGGTACCATATATCATGTCGCCATATATATATATACAATCAAAACCGCATAGTCACGTATTTGGAAATTGGATTTCCGTCATGAACTAAGGCAAAAGATAGTCCTTACCGACTTCGAGACTCTCTAGCCCGAGCCTCAGGACCCAGACTCAGGTGGGCCCTTGGAGCGACAGGGCCGGTCCACCGATGTGGATTAAAATTCCTGAACAATGCGTTTCCTCGCCCTTTGGGGAGTAAATGAGCCAACGAATGACTCCATCGGACCCGGATCGTCCGATCTAACCGAGGCGCCTTGCAACAGTAACAACCACATAAGTCAAACTCGTCAGGGCGTGCAAAACCACTGACGCCACTTCTAACTAGAAAGAAACGCATGCCCTCCCTGAGGTCCTGCTCCCGTTTCTGGTTCATACCGGGGTGTGAGGCTCGCAAATTCACATTATACACAAAGCTACGCCACACAGGCGGTGCTTTGATCATCACCACAAGACTTTGCTTTTCAACAGAAGTCCTGATCATTGCATCTTAGCATGCCACACAGGCAATTCACACCGTGCAACTAATGGCTATCAATCACACATAATGAATTCCAATGTCAGACACATAGCCCATTTGCATGTCCATTCTGGGTCTGAACGAAACCGGAGGCGCTAAATACCTCGCATATCCATCGATCCCCACGTACGTCTGGACGATCACCACTCATTATCCATATTTCGGGATGCCTCCCAATCAGGACCTCAGTTACCATCCAAATGAGGTGAAGATCGGTCTTCAACCCCTGTCTTCATCTTCGACTTCTTATCGTCGATTCAGTTATTCAGAATGGGATAAACCCGGTCTTTCTGAGCAACTCGCGTATATAATAAACAAGTGCAACACTAACATACATACGCATCATTTCAATTCATTAGTCACTAACCGTCAATCAGTAAGAGAACGATTTCTCAAATATTAACCCCGAAGGCCGAAACCAACATCAGATCAACACCCAGGAAACCATTCGACTTAGCCAACCTTCAGTTAGTTTCTAAATTTCCCATCCATATCATTTATAATATTTTATAACGATTTATCGCTATTTTTATTTATTTTAAAATAGCCCATTTATTCAAAACGACGCTTCGGGCCATAACGCGGCCGTGGCGCTATTTTTCTTCAGATTTGATTTACACATATATGAAAATCTAACCGTTGGATCTTCACAAAATTTTCATCTTTAGAAAGATCTTTTCAAAATGAATCCAACGGTTCCAGTTTTGGGAAATTCCGACGGTCGGATCCCCCGGTATAATCGTTTGAAGTTTCGATTTTAAAATACGAACTGCAGCGTCGTTATTCGATTATATATAATTATATTTATATATATATATATATAAATATAATCGATTCTGGTGTTGTTTTTCTTCAGATTTGAATTAAACATTCCGGACAATCCAACCGTTGGATTTTTACAAAGTTGGTGCCGTTGGAAAGATATTTCCAAAGCTAACCCAACGGTTTCGTTTCGGGAAAATCCGATGGTCGGATCTCCCCACTAATCGTTTGAAATTACGGTTTCAAAATACGAACTGCAGCTTCGTTATTCGATTTATTTCAATTCTATTTATATATATATCGATTCTTCGATTTCAAAACTATATGATTTTCATTCTGTTGATAAAAATGATATTTTTATCTAACTGTCATCTATTTCAACACTTCACTATTTTTAACAATTCATGTATATAATAAAAATGTGATTTTTAATGTAAAACAATTTATTTCAAAACTCGACTTTATTATATAGTTAATATAGGTGATAGAAATAGGATTTTTATTATAAAACAATTTATTTCAAAACAAGATTATTTTATATAGTTCATATCGATGATAAAAATTGGATTTTTATTATAAAACAATTTATTTCAAAATATGAATACCACTCAACACATGAATTTCAGTTCAACGAATGAATTTCGATTCAACACATGAAGGTTTTCTATAGTTTATATATATAGATAAAAAGGTGATTTTTATATTTAAAACACGAATACCATTCAACACATGAATTTCTATCCAACGAATGAATATCGATTCAACACATGAAGGTTTTCTATAGTTTATATATATAGAGTAAAATTGTGATTTTTATATTTAAAACACGAATACCATTCAATACATGAATTTCTATCCAACGAATGAATATCGATTCAACACATGAAGGTTTTCTATAGTTTATATATATAGAGTAAAAATGTGATTTTTATATTTAAAACACGAATACCATTCAACACATGAATTTCTATTCAACGAATGAGTTTCAATTCAACGAATGAGTTTCAATTCAACACATGAAGGTTTTCTACTCAACGAATAAATATAGTTTCAACAAATGAAAATAATTCTAACACATGAATATTATTCAAAATTTCGGTAGCATAACGGCAGGGTAGTTAAAACCGGGACCGTCCCTAGTACGGCTCCTCGCTCTACCTTAAAGCCTCGCAGCTTTTGACAATGGGGAATCATGCATCTAGTTCGCACGCAGGCGACATGTATATTTTTTTCATTTCCACAAACTAATCCTATGTGGTTTCAACCAAATATTTCTCAACCACAAACGGGTATTTTTCACCCACAATCGATCAATTTCAACCACAAACAATTTCAATCAACCATTCGCTATCAATCC
The DNA here is from genome assembly GCA_030737875.1 of Allium sativum. Taxonomy (NCBI): domain Eukaryota; kingdom Viridiplantae; phylum Streptophyta; class Magnoliopsida; order Asparagales; family Amaryllidaceae; genus Allium; species Allium sativum. Next base: position 278,916,922 of record CM060922.1, read on the forward strand.
ATTTTCACACCAATCACAACCAATAAATATCGTCCATGGTTTGTGGACGAGGGGCGTATATATATATATATATATATATATATATATATATAGCATTTCACTTCTATTTCAACACATAAATAATTTTTACAATGCATATATAACTTATACATCGAACGTACAACTTATACAACGCTTATACATGAGGTGTACAACGCTTATATAACCCATACATCGACTATATAATTTATACATTGTCGTTTTCCATATCGTTTATAAATTAGAAATCTCACATTGGGTTCCACTCCACCAAAAATAGCAGAAGGCTCATAAAAATATGCGGTCTCTTCTAAAATGTAGAAGACATCCACACGAATCCACTGTCTCTTGTTTCACTGAATTTTGACAAGGAACGAAAAAGATATGATTTTTAGAAGTTCGCTGCACTTTTAAATGTTAAAATCAGTTTAAAGAAACCAAAGCCGTATGTTTCCATACCTCTTCAAAACTAGGTTTAGATTTCTATGCAAATCCATTGTACTTCGTCTAGATCAGGTGATACGGTGTCGAAGAGCTTGGAGAGGCGCTCCTTTCCATGGTGGTGCGATGGCGTTCGGTGGCGAGATCAGGGCGAGGCGGCGGTTTGAAGACGGCGAATTCCAGCAGGTGGATCTCGAGCTACAGGCAACGAAAAAATCCAATACTTATATGGATTTGAAGAGAATTCGAAGCTCTACAAAATCCCTAACTGTAGTGTTGGATTTTATTGAGTGTATAACGAAGAATCGAGGAGAGAAGGTCTGGAGCTTTTATCGCCGTCGGTCAGATGGGTTTATCGGGGAGAGAGAAAGTTCAACGACAAATGAATTTTTTTTTATTTATAAATTTTAAAATCTCTAAAATACCCTCTTCCACACACGAACACCAATTCAAACCCAACGACTGTCGTCCCTAACGTTTTACCCCCATTCCGATCATAATGGGATATATTTCGTAAGCCCATTCGACTGTTTCAGTCAGTTTTCTTTCAAACTAAAATATAAAACATTCAATATTTGATTTGGACATACATTTCAATTTGTCAGGGCCACAAACTGATTCGAAAAATTCCAGAAAAATAAATCTAGCTATGTTTTGACGATACGGTCGCAACAAAACTAGTTTCGTCGAATTCTGAGACCGTTTGTAAAGTGGCCCTTTTCTGGTCGATCCAATTTAACTGTAATTAACCAAAACACAATGAGATATGTATCATAAGCCAATTCCATCGTTTCGATCAGTTTTCATTTAAATTAACATTTAAATCATTATATTGAATTTTAAACGCACATTTCAATTTACTCAGGTCACATGCGGACCCTAAAAATTCCCAATAAATATTTTCTAGCTTCGTATTGACGATATGGTCCTAACAAAACTAATTTCGTCAAATTCTGAGACTATTTGAAAAAAAATGGCCATTTTCCAGTCGATTAAAATCAACTGAAACTGGTCAAACGCGTTTTCCTTTGCCACGCTCAAATATTGATTCAAAAAATTATGAATTTTGAAACCTATCAATGATTTGACCTTACGGATCCAACAAAAGTGGTTTCGTCGAAAACTGAGGTCGTTTGCAAAATTTCCATTTTAAGGGCCAGAATTCCATAGTGACTATTCTGAAATTTCAACTGGACATATCTTTTTATTCCCGCTATGAAATTTCAATTTCTCTTATTCGTTGGAAAGATATTCACAATTATATTCTAATATTTTTGGTTTTGCTAAAATCCGGTTTATTTTGAATTCTGCACATTCATTTGAAATTTGAAATCGAATTTTCGAACTACCGCGCCATTTTCAATTCCTTTTATAATTTAAAATAAATATTTATATTCTAATGAAGATTCAAATAAATATATACGTTCGAATTCTATTCAAAATAAATTCCTCGTCATTATTATTTAAAATAAAACATTTTAAATACTCAAAATTCATTAAAATTGCCAAAATAAAAATTTTAAATTGGCTCGGATTTCCGGGTTATTACAATCTCCCCCACTTAAAACTTTTCGTCCCCGAAAAGGAACGAAACCGAAAGTTGTTTAACAAACCAACTAAACTTCCACTATTTTCTTTACGGCTTAAGTTCTTCAACTTTCCAGTTTCTAAGAACCTTTCAAATTCTTCAAAAATTTGGCTAACACCCTAAATTTTCAAAAAAATTCGCCATAACCTCCCCTGTAGGGGGACTTCGGGATATTTCATATAGCCTCCCATGGCCTTCTTCAATCCAAAAGAAAAAGAAAAAGCCAATCGGCTCATAAAATCATCAAATCCCAACAAATTCGTAAACATGTACCTATTTGTCGGGCAAACAATTTTATTCTTCTGCTCTAGCCTCCTTGCTATGACCTGTTCAATGTAAGTACATGTATATGCAAGCATATGCGACAAATTTTCAATACACTCACTATTTGGTACAATTTGGCTAATGTTTCAGCATTTAATTAATCAAACAACATAACTAGCAATCATCTAGTTGATTAGCTTTTCAAATTCATAACTTTGATATATAGTCAAAAATCGCATTTTTGATGCCAAATCACAAAAATAGGCCCTATCTAATTTTGGTTCTCACACCGGTCAATTGGAAATATATAGAAATCACACTTTCTCACTCGAAGATAAATTCTGACAACGAGTACTCAACCATCAGAATCATCTTCGGGCCACTAGAGTATGATTCTATATCTATCCAGTATATTAAAACTTTGAATGCACACGGATCAAACGTATACGCAAAATCGTTATATACTGGATTGTCCAAATTCAATATAAAATAAATAATTACGAATAGTTGATTTAATTTATTAAAAAAAAATTTGTTTTCATTTTAAAAATTTACTCTTCACACTCGTTCTAGGATACTACTGATCCCATCTCTAACGAGTCATCCTCATTGGATTTTACTAATCCAATTCTGATGAATTCTTTCGTTTGGTTCTAATGTGTCTTGTTCTCCGAGCTCTGTAAACCAAAGCTCTAATACCAACTGTAACGACCGGGAATTTCGCTCGATCCGAATCAGTCGCTAAACCGACCAAGACCGTTCGAAACGCCTGATTATTTTGAGAGCATGACAAACCAGAATGCAGACAGAAGAACATTTCATTGTATATTACAACAATTCCATCAGATTAAAAGAATATACAGAGTATTACCAAATAATATACATTATAAGATATCAGATATTACAATACATTACATAGCAGCGGAAAATAATACAATACACAACTAGAAGTAATACACGGATACAGAGCTTTCCGAGTATCGTTCCAGCTGTAAATCAGGATCCTGTGAATATAAATCTGCAAAACCAAAACTACTAGCTGCCCGTGTCAAAGTAAGGGCACCTAGAGTTTAGGTTAAAACAATAAACTCCAAGTCAGTCATGTGACTAGTGTGAGAACTAAAACAGTTATTAATCTTTATTTTAAAGTTAGGTAAATCAAGGGACCAGCCATATAACACGGAACGGGTTTCCTTCCAAGAATACCAGTGCATAAAACAAACAACGCAATGCTAAATAAAGAAAAATGAAGCTAGTATAAGACCCAGGTCCCATCACACAATGCAACGCAAGCCGGAGGATAGGGTTTTTATCTTATAATAGCCAAAGAATGCTTGATACGCTAAATTTCATCTTTTGATTCTTAATCAGACTCCAACCGTAAATTAGTAAGAGAACGATTCCTTAAGTATTAACCCCGAAGGCCGAAACCAACATCAGACCAATACCCAGGAAACCACCCATCTTAGCTCGTTTCCAGTTAGTTTCTGATTTTATATACAATCATAAATATCAATCATAGGCGGCATGAATGTCCCATACCACTATGTCGCCATATATAGGTATACAATCAAAACCGCAATTGTCACGTATTGGAAGTTGGATTTCCATCTGTGAACCAAGGCAAAAGATAGTCCTTACCGATTCGAGAGCCTCTAGTCCGCCCCTCAGGATCAGAGCTCGAGTGACCCTTGGATCGTCAGGGCTGGTCCACCAATGTAGATTAAAATGCCTGAACAATGCGTTTCCCCAACCTTTGAGGCATAAATGAGCCAACGAATGCCTCCATCGGCTTCACATAGTCACGATATATCCGAGGCGCCTCGCAAACCAACAACCACATAAGTCAAACTCGTCAGGGCGTGTAAAACCACTGACGCCACTTCTAACTAGAAGGAAACGCATGCCCTCCCTGATGTCCTCTCCCATTTCTGGTTCACGACCGGGGTGTGAGGCTCGCGAATCAACGTTACACAAAGCTATGCCACACAGGACGTGCTTTAATCATCAACCACAAGACTCTGCTTTTCAACAGAAGCCTTGATTATTTGCATCTTTGCATGCCACACAGGCAAACCACTCCATGCAACCGATATCCATCAATCACACAGAATGATATCCAATGTTAGACACACAGCCCATTTACAAGTCCGTTCTGGGTCTGAACGAAACTGGAGGCACCTAGTACCTCACATATCCATCAATCTCCAAGTATGTATGGACGACCACTAACTGATTCCCTCCTCTTGGGTGTACGGCCCAATCAAGATCATCAGTAATCACCCAAACGACGTGAAGACCTCCGGTCTTCGACCACCGTCTTCATCCTTGACACCACGTCGAATCAGTTATTCAGAATGGGATAAACCCGGTCTTTCCGAATAACTCACGTATATAATAAACAAGTGTTACACAAACACAACATACGCCTCATTCCAATTCATCAGTCACTAACCGTAAATTAGCAAGAGAACAATTCCCCAAATATTAACCCCGAAGGCCGAAACCAACATCAGATCAATACCCAGGAAACCATTCAACTTAACTAATCTCCAGTTAGTTTCTAAATTTCACATTCTTAGGGAAAGGTTCCCATTAATTTTATCAAAGATAAATTCTTCTAAATTTATTCTTTAATCTTCTTATGAATATCAATTCAAACTAGTCGGGATCAGCGAACCACACCAAAGTAATCATTAATTCTATTTCCCAATCCCAACCTATTTATCCCATGAAGTAAAACTGGTAATACTTCATATCTAACACCACGGTGTTATCGGTAAATTAAATTACCATTTCACGTTCAGATCTAATTAAAGATTTAACTATCACCTGGAGCAAAACTGGTGATACTCCATTCTCGATCTTTTCAATCTAATTAAAGATTCATTAAAACTCCACTTAGTTTTAATCTTTAACTGGGTTAAAGAACCGATGTCATTTAAAACACGGTTCACGATAAACCCCAAAATCACATCACATTTCAATCAGTCCCTAACCGTAAAATAGCAAGTGAGCAATTCCCTAAGTATTAACCCCGAAGGCTGAAACCAACATCAGATCAATACCCAAGAAACCATTCAACTTAACTAATCTCCAGTTAGTTTCTGATTTTCTTAACTCCGTTGGGCCTAAGTACAGTATTATTAAAGATACCATTCACGACAACCCAAATCACATTCCATTAATTATCGGGTTAAAGAACAAATGTTATTTAAAACATCGTTCACGATAAACCCAAAAATCAATTTCAATTCAATTCCAATTAAATATTATTAAATTGGTACACTTCATTAAATCTAAATAAAAAGATTTAATCTTTTTCTCAACTGGGCTTAAGAACAGTGTTAATGAAGACATCATTCATGACAAACCCAAATTACATTTGATATTAAATACAAGGCTCTAAATAGAAAATATATCGGCTTATATTCAATATCAAATTCTATGACCAACAAATATCGTATTGGAAATAACGATATATATATCTTTCAAATTTCCATAACAACATCTGTATAATCACGAAATCCAACATCGCACTATTCCAAAGATGATTTCGATTCAAATCCATTCCAATTCAATTATTGGAAATCCTGGTTATTTTCAAAACCATTTCAAATCAATTTTTTTATTTAAAAAATAAATAAATTATAATTCTAGTTCAAAACTTGTTCATTTCGATAAAAATCTATTTTTATCTTTTCAAATATGGAGTTTTTCATCCCAATTCTTCACAAATCACATCTTATGATTTTACACAAATTATTACTATTTTTAATAATTTTATCAAGGCCCGTACAGTCGATTTCCATCAACGGCCATCGAACTGCACTTACAACAACCTTTTCTAAATTTGATTTGGACATAATTCCAAATTCAACCATTAGATTTCTAATTTCTCATATTCGTTAGAAAGCTCTTTTCGATACGAACCCAACGGTTCCATTTTTAGGAGAATCCGACGGTCAAATCTCCCGCAACGTCAATTCGAAGTCAATGGTCGAAATTCGCGAACTGTCGCAGTGCGGCGCGTTCTATTCAGGCTATTATATATATATATATATATATATATATATATATATAATATTTCGTCGATTTCCTTTTAAAACGTGCTTTATAAATCGTTTTAAATTCATTTTCAAAACGATTTCAACTTCTATCTCAAATTCAAATCAAAATTGAATTTTCCAATATAAATTCGTTTTAAATTCATTTCAAATCAATTTCAAATCAAATTGATTTCAATTCAATCTCAATCTGTTTTAAATTCAATTCAAAACGATTTCAATTCTATTTCAATTTAATTTGAATTTCAAATCATTTCGATTTAATTCGAATTTCAAATCATTTCAATTTAATTCGAATTTCAAATCATTTCAATTTAATTCAAATTTCAAATCATTTCAATTTAATTTGGAATTTCAATTCTTTTCAATTTAATTTGAATTTCAATTCTATTCAATTTAATTCGAATTTCAAATCATTTCAATTTAATTCGAATTTCAAATCATTTCAATTTAATTCGAATTTCAAATCATTTCAGTTTAATTCGAATTTCAAATCATTTCAATTTAATTCGAATTTCAACTCATTTCAATTTAATTCTAATTTCAATTCTATTCAATTTAATTTGAATTTCAATTCTATTCAATTTAATTCGAATTTCAAATCATTTCAATTTAATTCGAATTTCAAATCATTTCAATTTAATTCGAATTTCAAATCATTTCAATTTAATTCGAATTTCAAATCATTTCAATTAATTCGAATTTCAAATCATTTCAATTTAATTCGAATTTCAAATCATTTCAATTTAATTCCAAAATATTCGATTCTGAAATCACTTTTTGATATTCATTATAGAACGAATAAAATCGACAAAATTCCCGTTCGTGTTAAAATGGCGTTTAACTACTTAAAACGGCTTCACATTTCAATATTCACTGAATATTATTTTAAAATATTTGATAATTCTGAACCGGAATCAGACACAGTCAATTACCATATAATGTGATTATATGGATTTCACACAACAAATGTGTATAACAACGATGAAAACAGCAATCGATCATCCAGAGTGCATTTTACTCTGTATAAGCATCAAATATAAATATTCAACGTTTATAACAGCATGTCAATCAATCGATCGACATACTACTAATTATTGGGATTAGTGTATGGCCAATATCATCCCAATACCCATGTGGGGTTTCAATCAATCAAACACAAGTTTTATTTGTGCAGTTGGGCGATGTGTAAAATTTATCGTCCCAATCTATATCAGTCAAATCGGTGTACATAAACAAATCGTTCGATTTGTAAATGAATATTTATTTTATTTCAACACATGAATATATATTTTATTTCAACACGTGAATATATATTTTCACACATCACAATCAACAGTCAAATTTCACAACACAGCAATCAAACAAACAAGTCATCCATGGTCTGTGGACGACGGGTGTCGGGTGCTACTAAACACTGTCTACATCCTAATATATATTTCTACTAGAAAATAAATTAAAAGTGAGGAGTTCTCACCTTTGGGATCCACTCCTCCAGTTTTATTTCTGTATTTTTAAACCGTTCGGATTTTCCCGAAACTCTAACACAGTATCCTCTACGTTGTTCATATTAAAATCACATTTTTAATATGATGTTTATATATTAAAAATCATATTTTTAATCAACGATATTTATATTATTATTATTTTTTATGAAGTATAGTCAAATTTTAAAATAGATGTATATTCAAATTTTAAAAACAATGCGTATTCAAATTTTAAAAACTAAGCATATTCAAGTTTTTAAAAAAAGCATATTCAAATTTTAAAAACAAAGCATATTCAAATTTTTAAAACATAGCATATTCAAATTTTAAAAACAAAGCATATTCAAATTTTAAAAACAAAGCATATTCAAATTTTAAAAACAAAGCATATTCAAATTTTTAAAACAAAGCATATTCAAATTTTTAAAAACAAAGCATTTTCAAATTTTCAAAACAAAGCATATTCAAATTTTAAAAACAACGGCTTTTATCTTTAAAACAGGGGTTTGTTATTTTTTATCACATTAGTTAATAATTAACTAAATAATTAAGACCTAATTACTCTCACCCCGCTGATTCATCTTCTTCCTCTTGGTGTAATATACAAGCCCCTTCGTTCCTGTAGAAACCCAAAACCCCTCCCAAATGAAAACCGAACGGTGTGCCCCCTCCATGGCGTCGGACCTCCATCAGATCGCCACCTGACATCCTCCTCCGCATTAGCTCCAACCGTCGAGGACCAGCCCCGACTCGACCCCTCTGTCGCCCCTAAAAACGTCCTCAAAGATGATGACTTCGAGCCCCAAATACGAGCATACCACGCCACTCCAGTTCATCCAACCTATATAGATCTAAAGCTCGTGAATTCTTCTGCAAAATTCGCTTTAAAACCATTGCGAATCACTGAAAGGAATGAGAGATCGATGGGAATTTGTTTCGGAAAATATCAGCGTATTATTTGAAGTGGCGGCTGAAGATAAGGGGGCTAGGGTTTTTCCTTTGAGAGGGGTATTTAAATTAAAATAATATTATTATTTAATTCTTTTAATTTCCAAAGGTTAGATTTTACATAGGAACTCCAAATCAAACCCAACGACTGTCTCCCCTAGCTAATTACTCCCATCCCAAACACAATGAGATATGTATCGTAAGCCAATTCCATCGTTTCGATTAGTTTTCATTTAAATTAACATTTAAATCATTATATTGAATTTTAAATGTACATTTCAATTTACTGGGGTCACATACGGACCCTAAAAATTCCCAATAAATATTTTCTAGCTTCGTATTGACGATACAGTCCTAACAAAACTAATTTCATCGAATTCTGAGACTGTTTGAAATAAATGGCCATTTTCCAATCGATTAAAATCAACTAAAACTGATCAAACACGTTTTCCTTCTTTCTTCGTGAGTCGAGTTTATATCCATGAATTTCTCGTCCTTGCGTTGAGCTGCCTAGCCAAACTCCCTCATCCTCATCTTTACCATCCCTGTGTAATCATATTGACAAGTTTCTCAAAAGCTTCCTCCATCGCACGGAAAACCCTTCAACGCTTGAAAGAAAACTAGATGCAGGTGAAACTACTATGGCTATAGATGAAAGTCGGGAACTACTTTGCCCTTCGATACGTATCGTTGTCTTATCAAGTCTTCGGAACCGTGCCACAATGAGGTTACCTCCCAGAAAGCCAAGAGCCCTGAAGACTCAAGAAAGAAAGGGACAAGAATTCAAACAGAGGATCAGAAGATAGTGCCTATGGCTTTTAGGGAATATGCCTTTAAAAAAACTTTTCTTTTGAAAAATGCTTCTTTAAAAACCGTTTTGAAAATATTTTTTTTTTTCAAATCTTTTATCTAATCCGGTAACCTTCAGCTCCGATACCACGTGTAACATCCCGCATCCGTTAAGGTCACTCACAAAGGGAATGCCTTAACTTCGGTGGAGAGTTATAGGTAACAGATATAGATAAATTACAAGACAGACAAAATTAAAACAACGGAAAATAGAACTTTTCTTTATTGATCAAATAGTTTGTACAACAATTATTTTCCAATACCAGAATATCTGTCTTACAAAATAAAGAAGCATAAAATAACGTTTATATTCCCCAATGTAGCGTGAGCCAGCCATAGCAATGGAAAAGAGAATCCAAGCAAAACTTCAACTCATTTTCAGCTAGGAAAGAAAACTGGGCTAAGTAGTAATATACCCTCCCTGCGAACCGGGGGGGGGGGGGGGGTGAACGGAAGACAAGAAAGCGAAAGAAAACAGAATCAGACATAAAGTTTGGTAAGTTCAGTAACTTTCAGCATGTGAACAGGTAAAAAGCAACAAAGCTTGAATTAACTGAATACAAGACTACACCATGATGACGGCAATCATAAGGTTAGCACAAGATATGATAAGGTAATATAAACTGGATGCACTTCTATACTTTCTCTGCTTCGCCACTACCTTGTTATTCTAATTTCTATGTCCCTGCACCACCAAAGTAGTAATCTGTATAAACGGATAAGAACAGATACATGATCCCAATTCCCGCAATTGTGGTTGTTTCAGGTGTACATCTATTATTTATTACCTAGGTCTAACCTAGGGTTTTTCTATCGAGCGCATTCTAGATCCAACCAGGGTTTTCGATACCCAGGGCTACTGGGGTTTATGCCACCTATTGAACGTTTTTCGGATATTAGGGCTTACGAGACCTAGGTCCAACTAGGGATTATGCTACCTACCGAACGATGCCCCCTAGTCAAGGACACACTACCTAGAGCAGTATATGTTCCTAGACTTTTTCCCACGCATGTGTTCCCGAATCGTTATCGCTGTCTAGATGCACATGTCCTCTGTATGTGCGACCCGAGTCTCATGGTAGGGCAAATCAAGAAACACGGAACTCGGTCGAGAGCTTTCAGATATCTGCCATTGCACATGCTAAGGTCTGTTTTTCCAGTGGCTATGGTCCCACCTGACCCCTCCCTCAACTAATGAAAGGCACACCTTGAAAAATGAAAACTATACGCAGGCCCTCTATGCCCCCACTAACGTATGGCCATCCACACCCATAACTAGATAGCAAGTATATGGTCTTTTGGAGTTCTCCGCCTTTCCGCTGTACGTATCTCGACTGACTCAAGATGGTAGGTAGACGACGAGTTTCTATCACAGGGATAATGGTCTCGCCGAATCACGCTGGTCTATCATAGTCTTTAGGTTGCCTTATATTGCAACCAAGGCATACCCTTGGTTCTTCTAATGTAGACCTTAACCTCTGTGAGCCTAGGCGGATCATCTGCAGCCTCACAGAGGGATACCAAGAGTACCCTCATGTCCCCTCGAAGCCGCGTGCTTCGTACCCCAGTTCATTGGAACCTTCTTTAAGATCAGATGGACGTTCGCTCCTTCTCGTATTCTACTAAGGTTTACTACTTAGTTCCCTTAACTAAGGTTTACTACTTAGTTTCCTGAACCGTCGTTTTCTTAACTAAGGTTTACAACTTAGTCCTCTTAACTAATGTTTACTGCTTAGCTCTCTTTCTCGTCAAGTTGGATTGGTTAAGTGTCATTAGTCAATTCAAGTTAACTTAACCCATTCATTCGTCATGTTAAACTAGTTAAGTGTTATCAGTAGTTCACGTTGACTTAACCTTACCATAAATCAAGTTATACTGGTTAAGTATTTCTTATTACTTAACCCCACCCCTTCATCTTGTATTGGTTAAGTGTTCCCTTAGTTATCTTAACCCTAACATCTGTTTAATTCACATGTTCTAATGGTTAAGTATTGTCCCTTCATGTTTCAACTTAACCTTGTTCATTTGTCACACTATGATGGCTAAGTGTTCTAAGTTTACTTAACTCCACCTTCTCGTCTAGTTAGCATGTTAAATTGGCTAAGTGTATTTTACTTAACCCCACCTTCTAGTCTAGTTAACATGTTATAACGGTTAAACCTTTTCTTAACCTCACCCACTTGTCTAGTCAACATGTTATAACGGTTATTTAACCCCTACAAGTCTTGTCTTATTAACATGTTAAGTTGGTTAAGTGTTCCTATGGACTTAACCCTCCCATTCTAGCTTAACCGTTTCTTAGCTTTAAATTATTCATTTAAAGCACCAACCGCTCACATTAGACAGATATTGTTGCAGTCACTGGATGTGCATGTAAATCACTCACTATTATAGCCAATTTAGATTATATCAACATGTTTATTATGCCAAATTATATAAATTTCATGTTATACCAAATTTTCCAAGTTTTCAATCACATTCATGTTAATTTCATGTTCTGCCCAAATCGTATTCCCATCGTTTGTGTAATTGTGATTCAGTCTAGATTATAGGTCAATCCAGATTCGTAGATAAAAGGGAATAAACAAGAATATCATGAAAAGATAGGCATAAGAATAAGCATAAGATGATAATCCCAAATTCACGAATTATAGATCTAATAAATAAATTGACTAAAACATCGCAGGCATATAGATCTGATAACATTATGAACATGAAAAGGTTTGAATAATAATCTAGGTTCAAGAACATGGATAGACCTAACTTAATAGAAAAATTCCCAAAATCAAGATCCAAGGATAATTAAGAATAGGTCTGAATAGAAAATCAAGCTTAGATCCAATTTCATATTCATAATCCTAGGCAATAAATCTCATAGTCGTGAATCATAGGCGATTAGCCACAATGGTCCTTGTCATAGTCATGGGCAATAGTCTTATGTTCACAGTCATAGGCATAGGCATAGTCTTATGTTCACAGTCATAAGGATAAGTATAGTCTTATGTTCACAGTCATAAGGATAGGTATAGTCTTATGTTCACAGTCATAGTCTTAGGCCATTAACAATAGTTTCAATGTCATAGGCATAGGCACAGTCTTATTGGTAATTTATCCCAATAGTTCTTAAGTAGATCCAAAGGCAATATATAAGCACAGATTCAAATGAGAGGATCAGGCATATTCTTATATCCATTTAATTACATGCCACAAATAGATCTAGATGTTCAAATCTAAAAGGTAACTGAATTACATTGATCGGTTTTAAGAAAGGATAATCAGATAGCGTTGTTATGATTTGCTATGATTTGCGTGATGTTGCCCGAAGCCGTTGAATTAGCCCTTTGCTTCTTTTCTTAAAGCTTTAACTTTATTTAAATCTCCAATATGCAATTCCTAGCCGTAGTCTTCAAGAATAGTCTTCGTGTTTTATTTTAATTTATTTATTTCAATTATTCCAGAGGCAGCATAAGGAGAGAATAAAATGGTGTAATGAGAATGGGTCTAGGAGGTTGTTTATACAGGATTAGGCGGATGAATCTAGACTGAAAACGAGACCAGAAACATCAGAATGAACCCAGGCTCAAAACTGGGTTTCAACACCAGGTCGACCATAGGGTCGACCTGGTCCCTGGGAGGTCGACCATAGTGTCGACCCCCAGGTCGACTTGGTCCTGGGCGGGAAAATTCCTACCCAGTCTGCGCTAGGGTTTGAATTCGAATTTCGAATTCGAATTTGAGCTGTTTTTCTGTTCTGAAAATCCTTGAAACTTCGGAGGGTCATATCTCCCTCATACGGACTCCGTTTCTCGAAAACTCAGACTCGTTTCCAAGCAGAATTTCGAGACGAACGCAATGGCGCAACCTGTTTCCCTTGATGCTTATTTTAAAATTTAATTATACTTTAATTTGCGAAACTTAATGTTACAGAATTACGGGGAGTTACATTCTCCCCCTCTTAAAAGGATTTCGTCCGCGAAATCTTCAAGTTAGGAGGAATGTATCCTACCATCCAATCACCCATCTACTCAACCATTCAATCACAGGCACTCATTGTCCTTAAAAAAGATTTATAATGCTTTCATGTTCATATGCATAGTGTGTGTATATGTCTTTATCTAATGCAAAATCAGGCGGTCTACTGATTCAGTTGACCTCCTTAATGCGAATTATGTCAGTGCAATGCATCCAATCGTGTATGCAAGCATCCCTAGTTATGTAAATACTACATGTGTGCATAGCCATTCATCCATATGCGATATCCATATGATAACATATCTAGTTAAATCCGTTAAGCAAATACATATATGCTAATGCAATATGAAAGTGATTGAGTCGTTCTAGCGCCTATGGTGTGTATATGCATCCACGAGCAACCATTTGCAACCATCAATCATAACATGTTTCAAATACATGTTTACATCCATTGGCTTCTACCCAAGGATCGATGATACGCCCTAGAGGATATACCTTAAAAGTTAGAAAGTATGCATAAAATTCCTAGAAAAAGAGATAAAGGATGTACCCTTAAGAAAAAGGGTATGATGCGTGTATCTAGTCTTCAGTCTTATAAGTCGCATCTTCTTGAGCTTCACTATTCTGTACCTTATCTAATTAATCTTCAAGATTGCGAAGCTTCTTGACCTCCGTTTCCAAAACTTTCGTTGATCGGATAGCTGGCTTTTCATTGTCAACTGGATACATGCGGAAGTCTATCCCGCGTTTTAGGGGTAAACTCCTAACCTAATCAAAAACATCACTTATGGACTACCCTAACGGATTGCAAATCGTCGATAAATGCATTAAGCGATTCTAGCTAGCTAAGCCTAACTGATTCTTTACACGGAATCTCGAGGGAATTTCCAAGGCAAGTCAAAAGTCTAGCTACCCTCCTTTCAGAATTACTAGCCAACCAACCCATGCCTAGAATCAACTCATAGCCCATGGAACGAAAAACATAAGCATTATGCTTGAACTCAACACTTAATATAGTTATTCTCAAATCCTTACAACCCAAAGGTAAACGGGCCGAACCACCAATTGGATTTGAGACACTAAGGGATCTTCTACTATACAAGTACTAAGGTGCAGAGACTCAACTATGGAAGTAGATATGAACAAATCTGAAGCGCTAAGATCAAAAGAGTACTAACTGGTTGATCAAAAGGAAAAGCTAAACTTTTCCAACAGAGACTTTTACTATCTCTCTCTCAGGTATTCTGGTGGTGAAAGCATGTACTCGCCCTTCTGAAAATCATGTCCCTTGTCCTTGCCCTCGTCCTTAATTATATGCCCTATTTTACCATGGAAAAGATACTTCCTCTCGTCTTAGGTTTTATAATTCCTTCTTTCTTCGTGAGTCGAGTTTATATCCATGAATTTCTCGTCCTTGCGTTGAGCTCCCTAGCCAAACTCCCTCATCCTCATCTTTACCATCCCTGTGTAATCATATTGACAAGTTTCTCAAAAGCTGCCTCCATCGCACGGAAAACCCTTCAAATCTTGAAAGAAAACTAGCTGCAGGTGAAACTACTATGGCTATAGATGGAAGTCGGGAACTACTTTGCCCTTCGATAGGTATCGTAGTTTTATCAAGCCTTCGGAACCGTGCCACAATGAGGTTACCTCCCAGAAAGCCAGGAGCCCCGAAGACTCAAGAAAGAAAGGGATAAGAATTCAAACAGAGGATCAGAAGATAGTGCCTATGGCTTTTAGGGAATATGCCTTTAAAACAAAACTTTTCTTTTGAAAAATGCTTGTTTAAAAACCGTTTTGAAAATAATTTTTTTTTCAAATCTTTTATCTAATCCGGTAACCTTCAGCTCTAATACCACGTGTAACACCCCACATCCATTAAGGTCACTCACAAAGGGAATGCCTTAACTTTGGTGGAGAGTTATAGGTAACAGATACAGATAAATTACAAGACAGACAAAATTAAAACAGTGGAAAATAGAACTTTACTTTATTGATCAAATAGTTTGTACAACAATTATTTTCCGATACTAGAATATATGTCTTACAAAATAAAGAAGCATAAAATAACATTTATATTCCCCAATGTAGCGTGAGCCAACCTTAGCAATGGAAAAGAAAATCCAAGAAAAACTTCGACTAATCTTCAGCTTGGAAATAAAACTGGGCTAAGTAGTAATATTCCCTCCCTGCGAACCTTGGGAGGGGGTGGGGACGAAAGATAAGAAAGCGAAAGAAAACAGAGTCAGACATAAAGTCTGGTAAGTTCAGTAACTTTCAGCATGTGAACAGGTAAAAAGCAATATGGCATGAATTAACTGAATATAAGACTACACCATGATGACGGGAATCATAAGGCTAGAACAATATATGATAAGGTAAGATAAACTGGATGCACTTCTATACTTTCTCTGCTTCGCCACTACCTTGTTATTCAAATTTCTATATCCCTGCACCACCTAACTAGTAATCTGTATAAACTGATAAGAACAGATACGTGATCCCAATCCCCGCAATTGTGGTTGTTTCATGTGTACATCTATTATTTATTACCTAGGTCTAACCTAGGGTTTTTCTATCAAGCGCATTCTAGATCCAACCAGGGTTTTCGCTACCCAGGGCTACTGGGGTTTATGCCACCTATTGAACGTTTCTCGGATTTTAGGGTTTACGCAACCTAGGTCCAACTAGGGATTATGCTACCTACCGAATGATGCCCCCTAGTCTAGTACACACTACCTAAAGCGGTATATGTTCCTAGACTTTTTCTCACGCATGTGTCGCGAATTGTTATAGCTGTCTAGATGCACATGTCCTCCGTATGTGCGACCCGAGTCTAGTGGCAGGGCAAATCAAGAAACACGGAACTCGGTCGGGAGCTTTCAGATATCTGCCGATGTAGATGTTAAGGTCTGTTTTTCCAGTGGCTATGGTCCCACCTGACCCCTCCCTCAACTAATGAAAGGCACACCTTGAAAAATGAGAACTATACGCAGGCCCTCTATGCCCCCACTAGCCTATGGCCATCCGCACCCATAACTAGATAGCAAGTATATGGTCTTTTGGAGTTCTCCGCCTTTCCGCTGTACGTATCTCGACTAACTCAAGATGGTAGGTAAACGACGAGTTGCTATCACAGGGCTACTGGTCTCGCCGAATCACGTAGGTCCATCTTAGTCTTTAGGTTGCCTTATATTGCAACCAAGGCATACCCTTGGTTCTTCTAACACAGACCTTAACCTCTGTGAGCCCAGGCAGATCATCTTCAGCCTCACAGAGGGATACCAAGAGCACCCTAACGTCCCCTCGAAGCCGCGTGCTTCGTATCCCAGTTCGTTGGAGCCTTCTTTAAGATCAGATGGACGTTCGCTCCTTCTCGTATTCTACTAAGGTTTACTACTTAGTTCCCTTAACTAAGGTTTACTACTTAGTTTCCTGAACCATCGTTTTCTTAACTAAGGTTTACAACTTAGTCCTCTTAACTAAGGTTTACTGCTTAGTTCTCTTTCTTGTCAAGTTGGATTGGTTAAGTGTCATTAGTTAATTCAAGTTAACTTAACCCATTCATTCGTCATGTTAAACTGGTTAAGTGTTATCAGTAGTTCGTGCTGACTTAACCCTACCACAAATCAAGTTATACTAGTTAAGTATTTCTTATTACTTAACCCCACCCCTTCATCTTGTATTGGTTAAGTGTTCCCTTAGTTATCTTAACCCTAACATCTGTTTAATTCACATGTTCTAATGGTTAAGTATTGTCCCTTCATGTTTTAACTTAACCTTGTTCATTTGTCACACTATGATGGCTAAGTGTTCTAAGTTTACTTAACTCCACCTTCTAGTCTAGTTAACATGTTTTGGCTAAGTGTATTTTACTTAACCCCTACCTTCTAGTCTAGTTAACATGTTATAACGGTTAAACCTTTTCTTAACCTCACCCATTTGTCTAGTCAACATGTTATAACGGTTATTTAACCCCTACAAGTCTTGTCTTGTTAACATGTTAAGTTGGTTAAGTGTTCCTATGGACTTAACCCTCCCATTCTAGCTTAACTGTTTCTTAGCTTTAAATTATTCATTTAAAGCACCAACCACTCACATTAGATAGATATTGTTGCGGTCACTGGATGTGTCGGTCGGTTCCGGGCAGACTTACACCGCAACTCAGTCTAACCTTGTGTCCTTTCTGGGCTCAATGCTCTAACTACCCACATTAGATAGGTATTGTTACGGTTGTTGGATTTGTCGGGCGGTTCTGGGCAGTCTTATACCGTAACTCAATCTAACCTAAGGGTAGGCATATTCATCTTTCCTAGATTTACATATTTATCCTTTTTGTCTATATGTAAATTGCTAACAACCCTTTTAAACAAATTTGGCCTATATCATATGTATTTGTCATGCCTACTAACATACCTATATTCTAGGCCCAAATCTTGATTTACCTATCAATTAACCCAACTTGCAGTTTATGCCAGATTAGATCAGTTCATGTCAAAACTAGATTTAATATTCTAGTTTATAATTTATATCCAAAACGTGGTCTACATGCCAATTTCATACTTTGCGGCCAATTAACAATTTACCATTTACGCCCAATTCTAATATGCATGTAAATCACTCACTATTATTGCCATTCAGATTATATCAACATATTTATTATGCCAAATTATATAAATTTCATGTTATACCAAAATTTCCAAGTTTTCAATCACATTCATGTTAATTTCATGTTCTGCCCAAATCGTATTCCCATCGTTTGTGTAATCGTGATTCAGTCTAGATTATAGGTCAATCTAGATTCATAGATAAAAAGGAATAAACAAGAATACCATGAAAAGATAAGCATAAGATGATAATCCCAAATTCACGAATTACAGATCTAATAAATAAATTGACTAAAACATCACAGGCATATAGATCTGATAACATTTTGAACATGAAAAGGTTT
The DNA here is from genome assembly GCA_030737875.1 of Allium sativum. Taxonomy (NCBI): domain Eukaryota; kingdom Viridiplantae; phylum Streptophyta; class Magnoliopsida; order Asparagales; family Amaryllidaceae; genus Allium; species Allium sativum. The sequence goes on from CM060922.1 coordinate 278,935,507, forward strand.
GAATAATAATCTAGGTTCAAGAACATGGATAGACCTAACTTAATAGAAAAATTCCCAAAATCAAGATCCAAGGATAATTAAGAATAGGTCTGAATAGAAAATCAAGCTTAGATCCAACTTCATATTCATAATCCTAGGCAATAAATCTCATAGTCATGAATCATAGGTGATTAGCCATAATGGTCCTTGTCATAGTCATAGGCAATAGTCTTATGTTCACAGTCATAGGCATAGGCATAGGCATAGTCTTATGTTCACAGTCATAAGGATAGGTATAGTCTTATGTTCACAGTCATAAGGATAGGTATAGTCTTATATTCACAGTCATAGTCTTAGGCCATTAACAATAGTTTCAATGTCATAGGCATAGGCACAGTCTTATTGGTAATTTATCCCAATAGTTCTTAATTAGATCCAAAGGCAATATATAAGCACAGATTCAAATGAGAGGATCAGGCATATTCTTATATCCATTTAATTACATGCCACAAATAGATCTAGATGTTCAAATCTAAAAGGTAACTGAATTACATTGATCGGTTTTAAGAAAGGATAATCAGATAGCGTTGTGATGATTTGCTATGATTTGCGTGATGTTGCCCGAAGCCGTTGAATTAGCCCTTTGCTTCTTTTCTTAAAGCTTTAACTTTATTTAAATCTCCAATATGCAATTCCTAGCCGTAGTCTTCAAGAATAGTCTTCGTGTTTTATTTTAATTTATTTATTTCAATTATTCCAGAGGCAGCATAAGGAGAGAATAAAATGGTGTAAAGAGAATGGGGCTAGGGGCAGTTTATATTGGATTAGGTGGACGAATCCAGACTCAAAACGAGACCAGAAACATTAGAATGAACCCAGGCTCAAAACTGGGTTTCAGCACCAGGTCGACCCCCAGATCGACCATAGGGTCGACCTGGTCCCTGGGTGGTCGACCATAGTGTCGACCCCCAGGTCGACCTAGTCCTGGGCGGGAAAATTCCCGCCCAGTCTGCGCTGGGGTTTGAATTCGAATTCGAGCTGTTTTTCTATTCTGAAAATCCTTGAAATTTCGGAGGGTCATATCTCCCTCATACGGACTCCGTTTCTCGAAAACTCGGACTCGTTTCCAAAGAGAATTTCGAGACGAACGCCATGGTGCAACCCGTTTCCCTTGATTCTTATTTTAAAATTTAATTATACTTTAATTTGTGAAACTTAATGTTATAGAATGACGGGGTGTTACAATACGACTAATGGAGATAGCGATAAGAGGCAACTATGACAGCAGCTAGGAGTACAAGAAACTACCATATTATGAATAAATATTGTAACTAGACTGGGGAGGGTAGTGGGTACAACTAGTGGAGGTAGGAGCAGGCGGGACCTATGAAGACAGATAGGGGTACACGAAACTACCCTTATGATTATTGTGTTCAGTAGGCGGTATAAACTTTTTGGGTGTAATTAGCATTGGTGTAGTATAGTAATTATCCTATAGTGGTTAGGAACGAGATTAACACTAGAATATTCCTCTTGTTTTGACTTGCCCACTTGTTTCACAGTCATTCCTTTTTCTACCAGTTTATGCCTTATCCTAATTATTTTTATAATTATATTGTTAAAGTTATTGTACTCGCCAGACTTTATGTCTGACCCCCTTGTTTTCGCCTCTTTTCTTCCTCCCCTCCCCCCGGTTCTCAGGGGTGGGACTAGTACTAGTGGAGCTTGATTTGGATCTCTTTCTCTCTCTTTTGGAAGTGCTTGGATTGCTGAAAGTAAATTTCAGCTCATCCCTTTTTTGGCTACTTATGTTGGGGTTGTGCTTTTTTACTTTATGTACTCTGGAAACAATTTGTCAAGATGGATATTAAGTGTACTTGGTTTATGAAGTTGTTGCAATCAAATTATTTCTCCGTTGCAATAAAAGTTGTTACTAAAATTTTCTAGTACCAATATATGTATCTGTCTTGTTATATTCTGTTCTATACACTAATAATACTCCATGAAAGTTAATGCATTCCCTTTGAGAGTGACATTAATAGACGTAGGGTATTACACGTGGTTTCAGAGCTGAAGGTTAACAGAACAGATAAGGGATTTTGAAAAAATATTTTTCAAAAGCTTTTTTATAAACAAATACTTTCAAAAATATGTTTTAAGGAAAGTATTTTCAAGAGAAAAGTTTGTTTTAAAAACATAACCCGCAAGAGCCATATATCTTTCCTTCGGTTCTCCGTTTTGAATCTCTTCCTCTTTCCTCTTTGAATTTCTTCCTCCCCATATAGTCGCTTTTTCTAAGATATGTAAGAATTTCTGTACGGTGGGCGGAAACCCACTTCATGTGACTGGGACGTTTGTCAAAGCTAAAAGGAAGCAGAGGACTTGTTGGTACCTTTAAGATAGGCGATGGGAGGAAGGTTCAATTAGCTGCTTGGTTAATGAAGGACGAAACCTCATTTTGGTTGGAGTTCACGAATGAAGAATATGCAGGAGATACATGGATAGTACACATGATAAGAAAGCAGATCCAAAGAAAGGCGGTAAGGATAACTAGGGGCCAAGAGAAAAGGAAGGGCCACATTTGTGAAATACATGACTACTTAAATAAAGACGTTAGAAAGAAGAAGAAGAAGAAGACTAGTTGTTATCATTACGGTGAAACAGGACATCTTATTAGGATCGTCCAAAGAAGCAAAAGGCAAAGGTAAGGGCAAAGCACAGGATCTTCTGGAGGGCAGACGCGTTCCCTCACGGCTGGCATACCTGATAGAGGTAGAAATATCTTGGTTGGAAGTTTGGTTTTTCTTTTTTTTAATCATCCTGTTTGAAACTTGTTTGAATTCTGGCGCTTCACACTCGTTTGTATCTGCTTTGTCAATTGAAAATGCTGCACCTAAATACTTGTCTAGTTACGGATCTCATAGTAGTCTCAAATCCTATTGATGGTTCAGCTCATCTTTCGATAATTTGTCAGGATTTGAGAGTATCTATCTTGAGCGTTGAGTTTGAATGCAACGCCTTCGTTCTTGGCTTCACGGGCTATGGATTGATTCTAGGCATGGATTGGTTATCCAGTAATGGTGCCATCCTCGGTTGTGAAAAGATAGTGGTTAGACTTATGACTCGTTGTGGAAAGACCCTTGATATTTCTTGTGACCCTAGAGGTCCGGTGATGCTTAGCTACCTAGAATCTCTTGACGCGTCCAACGGTGATTTGGAATTTGTTCGTGTAGTTCGTGAATATGGTGACGTCTTCGATGAAGTTCGGGGTTTACCCTGAGGCGTGAGATAGACTTTCGTATATACCTTGTAAATAATGCAAAGCCAGTTGCATTACCGGTGCGACACATGGCTCCGAGAAAGAAAAGAGAACTCAGTAAGCAAAGGAGTTGCTTGAGAAGGGGGTTCATAAAAGGAAATATTTCGGAATGGGGTGCTCCAGTTGTTTTTGCTACGAAGGCTGATGGTTCACTTAGACTGTGCGTGGACTATAGAGAACTGAATAAGCTCACCAAGAAGAACAGACACCCATTGCCGAGGATAGACGATTTATTCGATCAGTTGGTCGCTGCTTTGGTTTTCTCGCAACTGGATTTAGCTACAGGATTTTGTCAGCTAAGGGTGGCTGAAAACAGCATAGATAAGACTGCATTTAGAACTCCTGACGGATTCTTCGAGTGGCTCGTCATGCCTTTTGGTTTGACGAATGCACCCGCATACTTCGTTGACTTAATGAGTAGGGTGTTGAGGGAGTTTTTAAACAAGTTTGTGTTGGTCTTTGTGGACGATATCTTGGTTTTCTCTAGAAGCGAAGAAGAGCATGCCCTACGTCTTAAGGAAGTCTTAGAGACCCTACGAGCGCATCAACTCAAAGCTAAGTTCTCCAAGTGCTATTTTTGGAGAAAAGAAGTAAGGTTCTTAGGACACGTGGTCTCCAAGGAAGGGATAGCTATGGATCCCGCAAAGGTGGTGGCAATCCAAGATTGGAAAATTCCTAAGAACGCAAAAGAAGTAAGAAGCTCTTTAAGGCTAGCTGGTTTTTATAGGAAGTTCATTAAGGACTTCGTGAAGATATCAGCCCCACTTACTCGATTAACGAAGAAGAACTTGACTTTTGCTTGGGATGTTGACTGTGACGATGTTTTCCAGCATTTGAAGGGGACGTTGACGGCAACTCCAGTTTTAGTTTTGCCAGATGGAAATAAGCCATCCACAGTGTATACCGGTGCTTGCGGGAGAGGGCTTGGAGCAGTTTTCGATGCAAGAGGTAAAGGTGATATGCAAAAGGCGGCAAGTATGAGCATTGCTTATCATCCACAAACGGATGCACAGACAGAAAGGGGTGAATAGAATCCTTGAAGATCTTTTGAGGTTATGTATCCTAGATTTTGGAGGGACATGAGAAGAGGCAACGAGCTTAGTGGTGTTCACGACGTGTTTCACGTATCGCGTTTGCGGAATGTTACAAGATACCGCGGAAGTACTGGAGCCGAACATGCTTAAAGAAGTGGAAGTAGAGTGAGATGCCACGATTAGACGAGCTCCTACATGCATCCTTGGGTCGAAGGTATAAAAGCTACGCAACAAAGAGGTCAAGTTGGTCAAAGTGCAACGAGGAGATGATCAAGGAGACACGACTTGGGAAATGGAAGACAAGATGCGTATGCTGTAACCTTTCCTTTTTGAGGGTATGATTTTTAACTTCCTTTTTTTTACCGCTTTGTCGATACTTGTCCTATCTTCGCGATTATATCTTCGATCTCTAATTAGGAAAAACCCTATGGTTGTAAACATGTGTTTGAGACATGTTATGTTTGGCGGATCCAAATGGATTCAAGTGGTTGCTAGTGGTTGCTCGTGGATGCATGTACACACACATTAGGCACTAGATCGGCTCAGTCACTTTCATATTGCATATAAATATGTGTGCATATTTAATGGTTATGTCATCATATGGATGCCGCATTTTGATGAATGGTTGTGCACACATTTAGAAATAATATGTATCGTTAGGATTCTTTCGCATACATAATGGACGCATAGCACAGTCATGATTTGCATTAAGGAGGTCAACTGAATCAGTAGACCACCTGATTTTGCATTAGATAAGGAACATATACACACACTTTTTGCATATGTTCATACGGCATTAGAAATCTTGTAAGGACAATGGATGCTTGTGTTTGATGGTTGAGTAGATGGATGATTGGATGTTAGGATATACATTCTCCTTAACTTGGAGATTTCGGGGGCGAAATCCCTTTAAGGAGGAGAGAATGTAACACCCCGTGATTTTAAATATTAAAATAAACAAATTAAAGAATACTTAATTTTAAATGTTAGAATTAAGGGAAACGGTTTACGCCATTGCGTTCGTTTCGGAATTCTGCTTGAGATAGAGTCCGATTTTGCGTGAATTGGACTCCGTATGAAGAAGTTATGGCCCTCTGAACTTTCAGAAATTTATATATAACAATTCAGAAAATTAAATACCAAGGCAGGTCAACCTACCCTAGGCCAAGTCGACTAGGGGGTTGACCTCCATATATACAGGTCGACCTGGGGGTCGACCTACCCCCCCCCCCCCCCCCCCGGGCAGATCTGAAATGTGACGATGTTTTGACTCACTGCTGAGTCATTAGGGCTGAGGTGGTTATTCTATCTTGTCTGGATGGTCTTGATTTCTTCTAGGTTAATATGACGGCTGTTAATTAATTAAAATTTTATATAAGCAACCTAACCCTCAAATCACACTAATTCATACCAAGAGCCATCATGTCGTTAATGGTGAACCTAGAGTAGCCACCGTTCTCTTTCAACTCAAAAGCAAGATAGAAGCCAGAATCAAAATCAAATTTAATCTAAATTAGAATAACAATTAATCTACATCAAAGGCGAGCAATTCATTTTCAGAATACAGATCCAAAAAAAACAAGACTATTCTTTTGTTTGTGAGTATAATTTCTTTCACAAAATAATTAATTATGATGGGTCATGACTTGGATTATGAGAACATGCTTGTTGAATCATGTGACGTTACTTGATTTTGTTTGTGAATATATGATTGTTTTGTTAACTTATGTTTGTAGATCTAAATCATACATGAATCTTATGTAAGTTTGGGATGTTAAAACATATGTGAAACTTATGCAAGTTTGTTTCTACATATGCTAATTTGTATATGAATCCTATGCAAGTTTGGGATGTTAAATCATACGTTAGTTATATGGATCTTATGCAAGATTGGGGATGTTAAATCATATGTTAGTTTATGAATCTTATGCAAGTTTGGGATGTTAAATTATATATGAATTTTATGCAAGTCTGTAGGTGGATTATACACAAGTTCATATATGAATCAAGTATATACATATGCAAAACATGTGACATTAATTTACATGTTTAGATCCATATGCAAGTTCACATTTTTATGTTTAGATCTACATTTAGATCCATCGCAGTACATAGTTATGCAAATTTATGTTCTATATGCCCATTGGCTATGCTAGTTTTGTATGTGAATCATATGCTAGTTTTGTATGTGAATCATATGCTAGTTTGAATGTAAGTTTATATGGAATTCATGTACAAGCTATAGGAAAACCATATCCATATATGCAAGTTCACGATTACATGTTTAGATCTATATTTAGATCCATGATAATTTATGCAAATTTATGTTATATATATATCCATTGCCTATGCAAGTTCCTGGCTATGCAAACTTATGTTATGATCTATTTTATGTGTTATGCAAGTTGTGATGTTGCTTTTCTTTTTATAAGTTAGACTATTTTCGAGTTTAACATATATCGTAATAAAACGAACGAATAGCGTGGGGACAATGGGAAAATATTAATTTTGCAAAATTGTGAATTGGCATAAAATTGCTTTAAAGGCATAAAATTAAATTGAGACATTAATTGGTATAATTTATATACCTAAAAAGTATGGACATAATTTAGGTGACAATTATGGACATGGATTAAAATTGGAAGTTATTGGCAATTTGAAATAGGGATATTAATTCAAATTGGGGTGGAATAATAATAATGCATAATAAATGCCTAAGACACGAGGTTAGACTCGTTTGTGGTGTAAGACTGCCCGGACCCGCCTGGCAAATTCAGCAACCACAAACGGTAGTCTAATGTGAGAGGTCAAAGGCGTAAATTAAATGAGTAATAAAGGCCTAAGACACGAGGTTAGACTCGTTTGTGGTATAAGACTGCCCGGACCCGCCCGACAAATCCAGCAACCACAGACGGTAGTCTAATGTAAGAGGTCAAAAGCATAAATTAAATGATGCTTAGACACGAGGTTAAGTCTGGCTTGTGGTAGAAGTCTGCCCGGAACCGCCCGACATATCCAGTAGCCATAAGCAATCGACTTAATGTGAGAGGTTTGTGCATTAATAATTAATTAATGTTGATCAAAGACGAATATGAATGACAAACAGAAGTTTGGTTGAGTGAATAATTCTCTGAGTACCAATATGATGTTGATTTCGGTCTTCGGGGTTGATACTTAGGGAGTTATTCTCTTAACCAATGTATCAGTGAACTTAGATGTACTTAATCATAAATTAAGTAAAACATGATAAGTGGATAGGGTTAAGACTAGCTTAACCAATAAGTGGATAGGGTTAAGACAAACTTAACGAATAATATGTATTGATCTGATAGGGTTAAGACAAACTTAACCAATAATATATATTGATTTGATAAGCGGATAGGGTTAGGATCAACTTAACCAATAATATAAGTGGACAGGGTTAAGACCAACTTAACCAATAATATAAGTGGATAAGGTTAAGACCAGCTTAACTAAATATATATGTATTGATCTGATAAGCAGATAAGGTTAATACAAGCTTAACCAATAACACATGTTGATTTGATAAGTGGGTAACATGGGTGACATGTGGGAAATAATTATAAACACTTAACCAAGTTGAAACATGTAAGAAGACATGAATAAGAGGGGGTTAAGTGGGAAATCCTAGTGGGGACCAAGCATAGGTGGAAAGCTTGTTCAAGTGTGGGGACCCTTTTCAACCAGTAACCCATTTAGTATCTAAGTGAGCTCAATCTAGATTGAGGGCGGGACACGCTTACTGGGTTTGATTATAAGAGGTCAAAACGGATTAACGAGGCAACGCAAGTCTAACGGGATCATGTGCGTGTGTGGGCCCAGGCTGGTAGGTAAGACATTGTTGCATCATGTAGATATAAGCCATGCATCTTTAGTGGTATCGGGTTGTCACTTTGGGGAGTGATACACCCCACTGTGGGACCAGCACGGTTATCTACGAGTTAGGGACCCGATCGAATGGGGAAGGTAGTGGGTACGACTAGCGGAGTAAGGGCAGGAGGCACTTATGATAGCAGCTAGGAGTACAAGAAACTACAATATTATGAATAAATGTTGTAACTAGACTGGGGAGGGTAGTGGGTACAACTAGTGGAGGTAGGAGCAGGCGGCACTTGTGAAGACAGCTAGGGGTACACGAAACTACCATTATGATTATTGTGTTCAGTAGGCGGGATCAACTTTTAGGGTGTAATTAGCATTGGTGTATTATAGTAATTATCCTATAGCGGTTAGGAACGAGATTAACACCAGAATATTCCTCTTGTCTATTTTGACTTGCCCACTTGTTTCATAGTCACTCCTTGTTTTACCAGTTTATACCTTATCCTAATTACTTTAATAATTATATTGTTAGAGTTATTGTACTCGCCAGACTTTATGTCTGACCCCCTTTTTTCGCCTCTTTTCTTCCTTCCCCACCTCCAGGTTCTCAGGGTGGGACTAGTACTAGTGGAGCTTGATTTGGATCTCTTTCTCTCTCTTTTGGAAGTGCTTGGATTGATGAAAGTAAAGTTCAGCTCATCCCTTTTATGGCTACTTATGTTGGGGTTGTGCTTTTTTACTTTATGTACTTTGAAAACAATTTGTCAAGATGGATATTAAGTGTACTTGGTTTATGAAGTTGTTGTAATCAAATTATTTCTCCGCTGCAATAAATGTTGTTATTAAAATTTTCAAGTACCAATATATGTTTCTATCTTGTTATATTCTGTTCTATACACTAATAATACTCCATGAAAGTTAATGCATTCCCTTTTAGAGTGACATTAATAGATGTGGGGTGTTACAAAGGTTCAACGGGGTCTTGTTCTGACTGAGCATGTCAAGACTAAGGAGCATGTAGCTGATATGCTTACGAAAGTACTAAAGATGCTAGAATTAAGTATTTGTGTAGCAAGTTGGGCATGATGAATATCTATGCAACAACTTGAGGGGGAGTGTTGTGAGTAAAAGTTGCATATATGTAAATATGTATATAGTGGTGTGTTGGATGTAAATATGCTATCGACATCAAGCAGTTGGAAAAAATAGCTTGGTGCCGACACCGACGCCAAGAAGACGATACTAGGAAGACAAACCAAAAAGCAATGCAAGCCGATGCCAAAACCAAGAAGACAATATAAGAAAACGGTACAAGTCGATACCAAAACCAAGAAGACAATACAAGCCGATACTAAAACCCAGAAGATAATACAAGAAAACGATACGAAACCGATACCGAAGCCAAGATGTTAATATCAGGAGGCCATACAAGAAGTAATGAAGGCGAGACCAAGATGAGATGTCGAGAACGCGATACCAAGAAAAACTGCGAGTGGCATTGTTGTAATATTGTTTTTGTTTTTTTCCATTCCTTGTAATATATATATATATATATATATATATATATATATATATATATATATAGCATTGTACTGCTGATATGAAAATTAATGAGAAGGTTTTATCTTCTCTTATTCATATTTCTTTTATATCAACAATCATATTATCTCTCCATTAAAGCCATTGGGCTCGACCTATACGTGACTAACCCAACTCGCAACCTCTTTTCCTTCCCTCCACTTCTTCTCCTCTCCCTCGAAATTCCTGTAGCCTTAAAAAAAATGTACATGCACATGTCGCCCTCCCCTTAAGTCAACGATCATCCATCTCGCAATCACCATCACTTCAAGCCTTTACCTCCTCGACGCGCCTGGCCTCACAACCTCAACTTCGCACCCACACATCAAAATATGACCTGCCTCCCTTGTTATGGCCATAAAAGGAACATGCGACACAAATTGTCACCAAAAGACACCACCCAAACCTTCTCGATGCCCTAGACATCGAACCGATCATTTGTTCCTCTAAATTTGCTTCAATTGTAAGCTACAAACCCTACCTTCACCTTCTTCCATTACAGGCTCGACCATTGCTTATTGTAATTCCAGTGGTCCTCAAACCAACACTATCCACTCCAACTCACTCCAGAATGGAGAACCTAAAAGAAACATAATTAATCTTGTTTCATGATTTTAAATCAAGTACATTACTTGATTTTGATTTTTATGATTACTGCCTTTATTTATTTTCTTCTTTCTTGCTTTTTCCTTACTACTTATGTTTTGTAGGATTTTCACCCCCTTTTAATAAGAACTTGTTGCCAATTTGAAAAAGAAAAGGAAGCTCATAACAAAGAATAGGGAGAAATTGAAAATAGGAGGAAGAAGAGCAACAATGTTTTATTTATATATAAAGTGAAACAACATAATTAAATTAATTAATTAAATTGAAAACAAAAGGTCCAATTTGCCCTTAATACCATTTCAAAGCCTTTTTGCCTAATGTCCAAGTTAGTACAAATATATTTAATGCAAATCTTGGAAATTATTTCGTTCTATGTATTTAGGATACTTTATGTCTCCTTTTTTTAAACTTAACCTATATTAAATAAATTATTAAGCACATAACCATTAGGTTAGATACTATGTACATAATGACTTGCACTTCCTTACTTAGTTTTATTTTTTATTCTCTTAAAATATAATTTTTGATACACTTTACCCTAATACCTCAAATCATGAGCTTTTATAATATTATATATATATATACACACACACACACACACACACACACACAATTATCCTTGTAAGACACTCATCTAGGATAGGGGTGTTGCAAGGTTTTAACGAGGCATATAGATGCGCTTTTATTTGGTACATGAATAAAAGCGTACCAATTTCCAATATATATATATATATATACATATATATATATAATTTTTTTCTTAAAGATCAAATCTCTTTATCTCATAAAAAATATATATATAAAATGCTTGTTTATAGCAACATCAAATCATGATTTTTTTTTTATGAAACTATAAATACTTTAACTACATTTTAACATCAAATCATACTTTTTTTATAAAATATACTATAAAACTATTTTTATTATGTAAATAAGGTTAAACATCAAATCATGTTTCCTAAAATATAAATTATAATTAACCATATCTTATTTTATAAATAACTTCAAACCACCCCTTTTATATTATAAGTTATGAAATTTTAAAACATTTTTCATTACAAATTAACTTATAATTATTTACGAAATTTCTTTTAAATACATATGTATATAGAATTCTAAAATCTAAATATATGCACTTATATACATATAGGCATATTTAAATATAAAATAAACAAAGCTAAGTTTGTTACACTATAAGATAACACTCCTATTCCAACAACCAAGAGTCGTTGGCGGGCATTGCGAGCCGTTGGAATAGTTGTTTCTATATGGTACGCGAGTTCAATCGGTTTCCAATGGAAACAACAGACACATTCCAACGGCTATCAACGACAACTAGCCATTGGAAGACATTTGAAATAAATGACCAATGAGTCGTTGCTAACCGTTGATAGCCATTGGAAATCTGGATAATTTTTTTATGCAATAGCAAGTCTATTACCTTTCAGCCATAGTATTTCAATTTTCATTACATTTCCATTCCATTACACACATATATAATACATATATAACAATAACAATATAAACATCCAATATAAATCAAATCAACATCAATATATACAAAATAAACCATTCAAACATCTCAAATCAAATCATAAACCTCATACGTCAACAAACCCAGTATATACTATCAAAATACATCCAAAATATCATCCTCGCCAACTCAAAACCAATATATACAACATTAAACACAATCCTCACTAACTCCAATTTAATTTTACATAATGCATGCACAAACACAATAAAGTATACCTCTCACGCATCTTCATCGCCTCCGGAAGCACCAGACGACGAAGGAAAGGAATTATGCTGTTGCACATACTTTGCTAGGTTTTGATTCTGCTATTACATCATGCAACTCAATATTACATCATGCAAGTACAAACACAATAAAACATATACAAAGTTTTCATACATATCCACGGGTCAGATTGAAATGTGTAATTATTATAGGCCAAACCGACTATTTAGAATCAAACTGAGAAAACGACGAGAATCCTCCGTACGTAAACCTAGTGTAATAATGCGACTCTCTGCCGTGAAATCAAGATATTTCTTATCAAAATACTTTTATACTTCTCCATTGGATGGGTGTGTTAGTGTACCTTCTTCAGGTGTTCTCACACTATGCCATCTCATATGATGCACTATTATAAATGATGCATATAAAATTTTAAATCTATATGTGATAGGGAAATAATGTATACACTTGTATAGAACTTCTTTTCCCTACTTTTTTCTTGGTTTGTCTTTTTGATTACATATTTTACAATTCCTAAGAGTGATGTCTTTTTTCCAAAATAACATGCAACCATTTTAAACATGTATATATTTTTTGATACGACAAACCGAAAGATGACATAAGTTTTATCAGTTCATAATAATTTTTCCACATTAAATTATCGGATATCATATGGTGTTTAGCAGCTTGAACAACAACTTTAAATCCGGCTTCAGTAAAGTTGTATTTTGATTTCAATGCAATGTACCCTACAGTTACCAATAATTGAGTGTCGCTTGTACGTCTATTCCAAAGGAGTTTCTTAGTAGTGCCCAATAAATCACATATCTTTTCGCTTTAACATTTGGCTCATCTTCGATGTGAACATCGTTGTAATCAATTTCAACAGTAGGGAACATGATCGTGTTGCATCTTCGACCATATGTTCTATGAGATTTGTTATACTAACTTCATCATCAACGACCTTCATTAACTTTTCTTGATTAGGGACTATAATTTCCCTATGACGATTCCACACCTAATAACTGGGTACGAAACAATATTGGCGTAAATGAACCATAACCATATCTAATATTATATGCTTCAACATGCACTTACTACATGGACAAAAAATTTCTACATCGTCTCCAATATTACTTAAAAGAAAATTCGATAAACACATGCACCGCGTTAATAAAATGTTAATTCATTGAGTCTCCAATTTCTCTTCTTTGATGCATTCATCTCCAATCAATAAAATAATCGATCATTTTTCCTACTTTAAAACCTATGATGAAAATCAAAAAATCATTGATCGTTCATTTTATATTTTGTTTATATCTTACTGCTTTAGTAAGCATATACTAAATTATATAAGATTTTCACAAACTTTATTTCAAATAAAAAAATTAGGTTTATTGACATTTTTGTGCCTTCTATGATGGTGGGTCATCGTACTTCCCATTACAAACACAATAGTAATTACATTTCGTAAATCATGTCATTTTAAACAATATCATAATATTTCGGCAGCACTTCCCCCGTGTTTCTTGTGTCGTACATAAGTATGTATACACAAGGAACGAAAAGGAAATGTCGTCGAAGTTTTGTGAACTGTTTAAAATGATATGATTTACGAAACGTAATTACTTAATAGTGTTTGTAACTTATCCAATACAGGGACAAATCCGACAAATGCTATATCAGATGAATAGGTATGTTCGTTTATATTTTGAAGGTGGTTTTCTTTTTTTGTTTTGTTTGGGGAAGATGAATACAACAGGTCGCAAATTCTGGAAAATGTATACAGGCAATTTACAACGGTTTCCAACGGTCGCAAACGGATTTTAATGGCATCAAACAGCAAGTTTATTAAAGTAACAGTTTTACCATGAAATCAAAGTGTTGTTGGAAAAGTCGTTGACGACCGTTGAAAAATGGTTGATGCTATATACTATAGTACTGGTATTGTCATTATAAAATTTAACATGGCTATCTAATCATAAAAATTATTATTTGAATGATAAAAATAAGTTCTTCTTTTAAGATTTGAATTTTAAGGGATCAAAAACCAAAATAAAATACTCAAAACAAATTAAATATTCACAAATTTAACCGATAAAATTCTGGATTGATATAAACCAGTCATAACTACGTAAGATTTTTTTTTTTTTGGCATAGCCGACCGGTTTTTAAGGTGACCGCAAACACCTTTTATTATGACTAATAATAAAATACATGAAGTTCAGGTGATTGCAGTTAACAATCGGCTAATGGTTTTTAAGGTGGACCGTCCACACATACATAAAAAAGAAAAACAGGAGCTAAGCAACTTTGTGTAGACTACTATGTGCTGATAGGGAGGCTAGTCCCCATCAGCATCACTTGGAGGAGGATTTTCCAGCCAAATGTCAGTAAAATGCGTCGCTAGATCCGCAACGAAGTGCGGAGAATTCGGACCATATAGATAACGTCTGTCCCAGGAAGAATCATTCAATATTTTTACATTGTTAAGACCATCCACTCCTTCAGTTGACAAAACCATCTCCTTACCAACAATATGATACATTAGATATCTAGATTCATCGTCTTCCCCGACGTAAACGTGATAATTATTAGTACCCGGTCGATGACGCATTTCAGTCTTACCATGAACCCAAGCTTTCTCAGATTTATTCCATAAGAAAGTTTCTTCATTGTACAGTAAGTCTTCTTCTACACTAGGATTTTCCGTAGGCGCTGGATCAGGGGCAGTAGGAACTACAGGCGGGACTGTAGCAGCATCGGGTCCAGTAGCTAAAGAAGCAGTAGGAACGGATGACTGCAGCTTAGGAATCCATTGCAAGTTAAGCTTACGAAGTGGTAACTTGACGTCATTGGTTGAAGCAGAGCAGGTTTCAAAAGTATGCCCAAAGGACCTGCACTTTGAACATATATCCGGGCACCAACTATAGTGGACATCTATATCAACATCAAATCCTTCAACCAGAGTCACGCATAGTTTGTTCGGAAGTGGCTTCATGGGAGTGATTTCAATGAGTGCTCTTGCATATTTAAGGCTTTTTCTGGCCACTGTATTAGAATCAAAACAACGAAGCTTGCCAATTAGACTAGATAACCAGTCTAAACCAATCAACGGTTGGAGAACAGAAGGAATGTTAGTGAAAGTGGCCCATACTGGTATGGATCGAATCTGCTCTCTAGCCTTGCCAACCGTTATATTCCAAGGAGTGATAATGAACGGTTGGCCATCAATCACAAGCGGATCACGCTCAAGGACACTTAGTTTGTCACTAGGATTGGAGAACTTGAAATAAAACATACAGTCAAAAAATTGGACAAACAATCTACCTCTCATTTTCCAATGACGGTAGCAACTCTCACGTACAACTTGATAAGGAGGGATGCTGCCGAGGAAAAATCCAACAAGGTGGTCGGACCAATACTCTTCACCTACACGTTGCACAACACTTGGCATGACATTACGCCTGTTAACGATTGAGGTTGAAATTTTTTGATGAGGTTGGTAATCTCCTGCAATTCTGGGAAGACAAGAAAAAAGAGAGCTAAAGGTTTTAGACACAGTATCAACCTCAACAGCAGCCTCAACATTCATGTTAACACTTGAAGGTTCTACAGGGGCATTTTGTCGAACATGTTGAGAGCATGGTGTTCCAATAGGTTTCTCTGAACTGTCACTAGCACCTCCTTCCAGCACTACCTCAATATTAATTTCACCCACCATTTCACTTTTAGTGCTTTCACCCAAACTGTTCAGATCCGACGTACCTTCGGCATGCTTCCAGTTGCTCTCGGTTGAAGCTGCCAAAAGGGGTGACAGCGCAGAGGACTGAGCGCCACCGAGAAGTCCAGTGAGAGGTAGTGTAGCCATAGTCGCATTTGTTAGCAGATCTTTGAAGGGGTTAGCCAGAGGAACACTACACGGCTTAGATCTGGAAAAGGTTGGTTCCGATCTGAAGGCGCATCCAGATCTAGTGTGTGAGTGAGATGTTTTGATTGGAGGGGAAGTGGAGCGGCGGGGCATGGGCGGAGGGGAGGGAGGGCGAAGCGGAAGGGAGAAGCGAGAGAAGAAATATCAATTCGCAGGAGCGACAGGCTCTGCCATTCTTTTTTTTTTTTACTTCACTGATAATACTCAACTGTTTTTGAAACTACATAAGATTACTCAGACTAAATGACAATGATTCCATTTCAAGTTGCAATTTGAAAGATGGGGTAAGAAATACGCTTTAAAGATCTCAAATTTTTCATCATAAAATACAGGAAAAGGAGCATCAAAGCACCGTTAGTTAGGGGTGGGCGCAGTTCGGTTCGGTGCGGTTTGGAGCTCTAACCGCTTCCGCACCGCACCAAACGGTATTTCAAAAATACAAACCATTATACTAACCGTTCAAACGGTTCGGTTCAGTTTCGTTGTAATACGGTCCAGTTTTGGTTCAGTTGGGTTTGAACTCATATTAAATATGAAACAAGAGAATTACTTACATCAACAATCAATTTACGATTATATGACGTTGTGTCACCTAAATGTTAAAACGCATAGTGTTATCTTGAATTGATATAACTACAACATACGCTGAAAATAGAATATATATCGTTAAAATAGAAAGTTAGATAGGAATTTGTTAATTTTTTATTATAACATTACCGGAGTAGTTATGCGGTTCGGTTCGGTTTAATATGGTTTGGTAACAGTTGAAACCGCAACCGAACCGTATCATTGCGAGTTGGTTTCGTTTGAGTTGTTTGTGTTAAAGAGAGAATTTAGTGCGGTTTTTCCGTACCTTTTTACGGTCCGATTTGACGGTTTATACATTGCGGTGCGGTTTGTGCCCGCACCTACATTAGTTATTGAATTATAATGACAGCACCAAGGGTATGAAACATGTCAAATACAATATTCATCATCTTCCTAATAACTTCTAAATTTAACTCTCACCAGTCGATAATGAATAAAAGCATTCAAAATTTAGAGTCAAATCAAATAAAGCCGCGCAAAACAAGTAGCGTCAGTCGTTTTCTTCAAATGTGCAACTTGACGGCTTGTTTGTATCTACCCCACTTTCAATCAAATACAAGTTTGTGGTGTCTAGCTGACCACACCTCCTAATTGGAGGAAATCAAGGAATCTATATGGACATCCTCCCTTGATTCCCTCTAATGAAGAGCCGATGTCACGTTAACACCACATAAAATGATGTCAATAAGCTCGGTTTCACTTTCAATCGATTCGCGAACACGGTAGAACAGGATTTTTTTTTTTTCCTTCGGGTGAAGAGATTTAGTTTTTTTTTTTTTTTTTTTTTTTTTTTTTTTTTTTTTTTCCTTGTTTCTTCTGCATGCAAAAAGGGCAGGATAGGCTTAATAGTTCAGTAGAAACATGGGTGGGTGATTATGTGGGGGTACCGGGTAACTGGTAAGGTCAGTAATTAATGGAATAAGCAATCGGTAGTATAATTAAATGTTTTTCATTACGTTGAAACCCAGTAAAGACACCGGTTTAATCTTCTTTTAGCGATTTGTGTTCCTAAAATTTAGTCTCAAATTTCACATTTTGTTGTAGTCGATCTTAAGGTAGTTTAATATAGAAATTGTATTGGTATTATCGTTTTAGTCCAACGTCAACTCTCATATCCAATGAGATGGACTGTTGGATTGTTAAATCTGAATAAAATGACGGAGTATATTTGATCAAGTACTATGGATTTTTTTCTTTCTTTCTGTTCTTCTAATGGTAACTAGTGATTGACTGGTTGTTGCTTCAAAGAACGGTTATCCTATCACAAATTGTTGCTTAGGTATCATCATCATCTAAACTATGTCATGATGATGATCTAAATGATGAGAACTTCCCAAATGATCAGCTAACTGTTTGAAACCATTTAAAGTATACTTTACTTTCAAATGTAGCTGGCAAAAGAATTGTCGCATTTTGGACTCGGCAAGGATAATAGTATAATACCGTGTTAACTGTTAAGTAACTCACAAGTAAAAAACAGATTGAAGACCAGGTAGTCAGTAGTCTAGTAAAATGATGAAACTTGTTGGCAACCTAACACCATTATTTTAACTACGCTTGAACATAAGTGATTAAGAAATGTCACCTTGACCAGCATCAAATTTTTGCTCATGTGCTCGAATCCCTTTCTTCATGCATTTTAAATCTTTCTCTGCAGGTATGAACATGGAATTATCAATAATTAAGGAGGAGACCAGAGATTAAAGTCTTGATGGATAGTACTAATTAAAAACGGTGCTAATTAATGACTTTTAAATTGCTTAGGTTTAGATTTGGACGTATGGCAATATGTCAGCATTGGTTTTGTTTAACAGGTTTAGTGAAAGTTTTATATTAATGTTTTCTTTATTGATCAGCGATCGGTTCAGGTTGATATTGAAGTAATAATATAAGTCGATCAGGGGAAACTTGATTGTTAAGCGTATCTCTAGATCGTCAGCAATAAAATTTTATATGAAGGTAATTAGGTATCCCTGGTCAGTTGCATGTTTTTATTTAAGGGGCAAATTACGGTCAAATTTCCACTCATGTCTACAGCATTATATACTTCCATAAACATAAAATATTCATCCCAGCTGCAGTCAAACCAAAAATAAATAAATAAATAAAATTGTAGGGTGGTTTCATTTGTAGGAAGGATAACACTAATACATGAAGTTTGTTCTGTATGATCATACACAACCAAATTTATTTTCTCATGCTCTCTGCATTGAAAACTCACGTACACCATGTGGGAATGTACTAATTTTGAAACAATCAAGTTTGAAAACTCATAGTCTTTCTCTGCTACCGTTTGGTTTAACGTTCTTAATTTTTGGTTTTGACCCGCATAAAATTCAAACAATATATGTATATTATGAAAAACAACCTTTTTGAAAACAAACTTAACACATAAAATAAAAAACAACTTTTAATTACTTTTATATTGTGGGTTAACGAAGAAACGAAAAACAACTCATTTGTTCCTCGTTTTTCCAATCCTCCGTCATCCATCAACTTTTTTAAAATTTTGTAGTTTAGTTTTAAAAACTCAAAATGCAAAAATCAAGATAAACTAAACACCACCTAAGGTACCATTCAAACTATCATTGTTTTCGTAACAGACGCATCCATATTCATTACGAAAACCAATTATTTTGGTCAGGGGCGGATGTACCAAGAGCCCAGGTGTGGCAAACGCCACAGCTCAAAATTGCAAAATTAATTACAGAGACCCACGTTTTAATACCTGGCCCCACCTGAAATTTGAATTAGGCCCCAGCTGGATTTCAAGCCTGTAAATATTTCACTTGCTTTTCCTTTTTTCTACCTACGCACCGCACCACGCTTTCTCCTTCTACACGCATCGTTCTTCCAACTTTCCAAGCTCCATCGTTTTTTCACAAAGCAATTAGAATACCGCTGTTTCTCAATTTCGGTTTTAAACCCAATCCATATTAAAATACAAATTCAGTCAAAAGATTTCATTCAATTCTGCAAAATGGAAACCCTATTTCAGTTCTAGTAGCTTTCAAGGTGAGCAATTTACTGCCAAATCGTTGCTAACAATTTGTGTTCTTGATACAATTTCGAGTTCAACTGAGTTCGGCTCACATTAATCTTGTTTCTACTTTCTATTGTTATTTACTTGCAATTTGGTTTGTTAATTTAGGTCAGAAATCAGAATTCAGAGATTGATTGAAACTTGAAAGAGAAAAAGATGAAGAACTATTTTAGCATAATTCAGAGTATGTGCTTCTTTAATCCTAGTTCTTACTATTATTTTTATATTTGTAATAGCAATTTAATTGGGCATTCCTTCTTCATTAATTTTCAATGTTGACGTTTAACCTACAATTTGGTAACTTGAACTGTTGAACAACTGAATAAGCATGCTCATGTATGTTTCAGAAAAACCAAGTTCAGTCCTTATGCAACAAAACGATGTTGTAGAATCTTCCTCTAAAAAAGCTCGTATGGATGTTGAAATAAATTTTTCGAACCTTCCTACCGATCCTGGAGAAAGGATCCAAATTTATGAATACGGGAACAGTCGAGAAGAGGTTCGAAGTGCTTACTTATTAAAGGGGCCTTGTCAACCTTTTAACCATAGTTTTCCAAGAAATACAAAAGCAAATGATAACAGACGATTTAATCCAGATTGGTTTAGTCAATATCCAGAATGGTTAGAATACAGCATAAAAGAAAATGTTGCGTATTGTTTGTACTGTTATTTGTTCAAGCCAAATCATGGAGATCAAGGTGGAGGTGGTTGTTTTGTAACGAAAGGTTGGCAAACATGGAAAAATAAACATCTATTGGACGCACATGTTGGAAATCATGGAAGTTTGCATAATCAATCTCGCCAAAAATGTGAGGCCCTTATGAATGCAAAACAACATGTTAGTACATTGTTTGATGGCTTCTCTGAGCTACAAGTTAAAGAATACAACATCCGATTAAAAGCATCTCTTCACTGTGTTAAATTCCTGCAACAACAAGGACTAGCATGAATTTTGTAAAAAGCACAAGATAGATGTTTTGGATATGAATAGAATATTCGTTAATCCAGGACGTTCAAGAAGAAATCAATTTGAAGTTACAAACTTGCAACATTTCCAAGTAGGCTTGTACTATACTGTTCTTGACATGCAATTATCAGAACTTAACAATCGATTTACAGTGTCTACCACCGAGTTATTACATTGCGTAGCATGTTTGGATCCTAAAGATTCTTTCTCATCTTTTAACAAAGACTCTCTGTTGAAGCTTGCTCATTTCTATCCGACTGAATTTCCAGATTCACAAATTTCAATGCTAGACGGTCAGCTTGAGACTTATATAATTGATATGCGTATGGATGCAAGATTTTCAAATCTAAATTGTATTGGAGATCTTTCCAAAAAAATGGTGGAATTAAAGAAGTCTGGTACATTTCAATTGGTATACTTACTTTTGCAGCTCGCTTTGACTTTGCCTGTCGCAACGGCAACAGTTGAAAGAGCTTTTTCTGCGATGGGAATTGTCAAAAGTCGACTTAGAAATTCTATGGGAGATCAATGGCTAAATGACAATCTAGTTGCGTACATCGAAAAAGATATATCCAAATATGTTGAAGATGATGTTGTTATACAACGCTTTCAAGCAATGAAAAATCGACGCTTACAAATGAAATGAGTTGAGGAAATATTTTGGTGATAAGTTCTTACTTTTGGTGATAATTATACGCTTTTGGTGTACCTTTTGTAATAGCCTGTTTATCGATTATAAATGTATGGAAGTTTATTTTTAAAATCTTGTTCTTAGTTAAATTTATGTTATGATATTATTTGTCATACTGTTTTATTCTAATCTTCATATCAGAATTTGTACTTCATTTTCCCTTTGTTTGGTTTACTTCTTAGTTCTTAATGTTTATTTTGATCATGATATTTTCAATGCTGCAGCTGTCACTCCAGGCTTCACTATGTCCCAGGTTGTTGCTGTTGTTCCTAGAACACTTTTCTGTTCTTGGTATGCATCACAGAAGCACTGTAGGACTTGCATTTTGTATCCAGGTATGCTTATGCAGAGTACTTCCAAAATGTTCAGCTTAGCCATTTTTAGTGCATAATTACATGCTTTTTGTTAACCATTTTTGAAACATGAGTAGCAGCACATGTTTGCCATAGCTGAGTGCTTTGGCTAGGTCCGCCACTGATTTTGGTTAGTTTCTTTAACAACTAGAAAATGAATTGGTGACGTCGGATTTTCTCCTCCCTTATAAACTCCACGATATCTTCACCATTCTCTTCTTCCTTCGTCTCTGTCTTATATAGTTTCTCACAACTTGTAACAAAATCTTCACGCACCTTTATTGGCTAGTTGGGGTTTTGTGCGCAGCGGAAGTTTTGACAAAACACCCAAAAACAAAATGAATCTTTTTCACCCAATCACTTGAAGATGAATGTGATTGAATAACAAACAACAACACAAAAAGTATATCGGAAATATGAACACACAATATTCCACCCAACCACCCTCTTTATTGATTCACCAAAATATTGTTTACAACCGATCAACTATCGTTAAACAAACACAACTTGAATCAATAACCTTATTGAGAAATAGATAGAGAATATCTAATGGCTAAACAATTTGAGGAGAAAGATAATGAAGAACAATGACAAATTTTTCCACCACATAATGACACTACAAGAAAAATACCCTATTGCAACTAGCTATTTGCAACAGGCAACACATGATAGTTGCAGTAAACGATATTTAGCAACAGACCTATTGTAGCAGTTGCAATATATGAGATTTAACAACAGGCTTTTTCTTCCTGTTGCGAATAGCGTATTTTTAACAATGGTGTTGTCGTTCCTGTTGCAAAAACATACTTTTAGCAACGGTGTTTCATTTCTTGTTGCAACAAGCATATTATTTGCAACTACGCTTTAAAGCTAGTTGCGAATAAATATATTTAGCAATTATTTTCGCCACTTGCAATAACTTTTACAACTGGTAAAGCCACTTGCGAAAAACATACTATAAAAAATAAATATCAGTTTTTTAATGATTAACTTTTAATAATTAATTTTAAATGGTTACTATTAAGTGATCAACTACTAGTAAATATATAATAATTAAGATTAATAATAAAATTTAAGTATTATAAAGTGATATTTATAACTGACAATTAAATAATAATAATTAATAAATAATAATAATTGATACTTAAATAATTTATCATGGTTAGTCATGAAGTAATAAATAATAAATAAGAATTTATTTTTAATAATTACTATTAAATAAATAATATTTAATAAGCAATATTCAAAACTAATAATTAATAGTTTAAAATTTTTATATTTAATAATTGATAATAATATTAAGTAATTACGAACTAATATTTTCTATGTAGCAATTAACTATAAATAATGACCATTAAAAAATTAAGAATTAATAATTAAAACAATATATAATAATTTATAATTAATAAGCAATACTAATAATTAAGAAGCAACAGTTATTATTTAATATCTTATATCCAAATTTTAATATTTAATTATAATAGTTAATAATTATATAAAATACTTATAATTAATAATTACTAAATAATAAATGTAATTTTATACTTTTACAGATTTATATCTCAACTAGCAGCGAATTTTATAATTTTGTATGATAAAATATTATAGGTTATCAATAAGCTCCAAAACCCGTCTTTAACTTATTTTTATAATTTCGTAACTTTACAACAAATGATCATTAACAACTTATAGTTTCTAACACTTCCAATAAAGAGATTTTAATACCTGTTTTATGAGGTCCCTTGCGCACAAAATTTTCAATTTTCCCGCCTTCAGTTTCGTCCGCTCGCCCTTGCCAGTGACAAAAAATTTCAAGTTCCACCTAAAAGCCACCTACAGTAAACAAATCCCGCACTTAAAATCCCAAATCAACAAACCCTAAATCTAATTACGTGTTTTACAATTCAAACAAAACTCAGTCGCACGATTTAATGGCTGCCAGTCAGATCTGCCATTTCCCATCGCTTATTTTGTCGCTGCCACTCTTGCCTTTCCGCTGCGCCTCAACGTTAGCCTCGTACTCCTCAGTCTCCGCCTCCCATTCGTTTCAGTCACGGTTTCTGTCTCAACTGGTGAGTATAGTACCTTTTTTAAGAGAAAACTTACGATCCATAAAAAAAAGAGCGGAAGAATGAGAAAAAAATAGAATTCGGGTTTTGTCCATGAGTAATTTTGGGTTCCGATTTCGAAGGCGTGAGTTCTGATTGCATAGGTTTTGGGTTCCGATTTCGATAGCGTGAGTAATTTTGGCTTCCGATTTCGAAGGCGTGAGTATTGAACCTTCGAATTAACCAACTTCTTCCTTTTTCCCACCCTATAAGAATGAGTCCGAGGATGAAGAGGGTGGTTTTGTCGGCGAAGTACTCTTGTTGTGTACCATGAAGGAGTATTTAGTATTCAGATTTTGGTGAGGACCTCCGGAATGAAAATTCCTACTGCTCCTAGCATTTCCGATCTGCAGTGCACTAGTTTTGCCTGTGCTTTCCATTTCAAGCTTTCTTGGTCAAACCTGTGATCAATTATTCAGGTTTTATTTGTGTCAGTAATATTCTAAGGTATCACTACCTGTAACGCGCTGAATAGTTTTAGTTCGTTATAAAATGATGCACAGCAACTCTATGTCATACATTCATATGTAGTTTCCACACCAAGTTAGGTTCCATTTTTTAGATGTATTTAAGTATCCGGGTTCTACATGTAATGTATGCTTCTTATTAGATATTAAATGTTGGTTTCTTACTATATTAGTTCTAAGAGCTTGGAGTGCAGACAGTGAACACACAAAACTGGGAAGTGTTCAAAGGGGTTTTGATCCAGTCAACAGATAAAACATGAAACTATGAGCTCGATCGAAACTATGCTCTGTAATTTTTGATTGAAGACTAAAGATCTTGCAACCGTTCCTGTTGCAGCCATTATTACTCTTTTTGGCCAAGCTCATTTCTTTTGTTATTTTATATCTTCTTGACCTTAACTTTATTTGATCATTCATCCATAAATCATCTAGTTTGTTTTCAAATCAATAAGACCGTAGGTGGTAACCATATGTAATGTTGCTTTTGCTATTATAGGTTCCATCAGGAAATGCAATGTCAGGAAATGTGGCAGGTGAGGCTATGGTAAGAGGAAGAGGAGGTCATAGACTAATGCAGCATAACGTGGTTGGAATGTAACAGAGAATGGCAGCTGCAAACATGGCCCTTAACATGAACATGGCGTCGGGAGCAGGGGGTATGCTTGGTGCTCTTAATCCTAGAGCCAAGCCTATGAAAAGGTGTAATATTGCTCAGGCCCAGCAGCAACAACATCGGATAATGTATGAAGTATGTCATCTTTTTTAATTTTTAAATGCATATATTTATGCTAATCTTATGGGCTATGATGATTATGACAGTTGAGGAGAAAGGATCATGGAATGCAAAATCAGGGTTATCCTCAACAGAAGAGGTGCTTTTGACGTAAGTTAGTTTGCATTGATCAAAAGAACAGTAACATATCATTGAATTTCAAGGTTCAATATAATTGTTGTGGGACTAACTAGTTTTAGAATATACCGATTTACTTTATTTTTCCTAATTATGGGATTACACTTAAGTTTCTCTTTCATTTTTTATTTTTTATTCATGATTCTCCAGAATACTTCCATTATATAGATGAGTGCTCACATTCATATTCAACATGTACGCAGAGTGAATTTGGAAACTGGGATGTGTGAGCCGGTTGATGAGGGAGCAAACGGAGAAATGCTCATCAAGTTTGCTAGGTGGCTTTCCGAAGAAAGAAAGCTTAGGTGCTCCAATGTTAATAAAGTTGATGGTTAGATGTATTTATGTCATATTGCTATGTGATATGTAAGGCTTGATATAAAAGTGTGATGTGTTGTATGAGTCGCTAAATAAAATTATCTTACAATGAATTATTTAAATAAATGGTCAGTTGTGCATGTAAATAACCTATTGCAATATATCTTTAATTGGAAGATCTCTTTTCTTAAAATGAATGTGTAGTGTAACTATTATATATCTTGTGTGATTCCTTATATGTTTATTTATCATTTTTGTTTTTTGTGAATGTTAAAATTGTGATTTCAACAAATTTGTATAAGACTATTTTGCAACTGTTATTTGTTGTTGCAAAAGAATCTGTTGCAACAGGAAAGACCTGTTGCAAAAAAGTATACTGCAACATCTTATTGCAACAGGCGAAAAATGTTGCAAACTTTTTGCAACTTTGGCTATACCAACAGGTGGGGGCCTGTTGCGATTGGTCTACTGCAACAAACATTGCCTGTTGCGAAAAGTGTTTTTTGTTGTAGTGTGAAGATATCATGTAGGCCTTTTATAGAGTAACTTGTCACCCAAATTATCCTCATATATCTCAAATATATCCTCATATATTTCAAATATATCTATTTGGATAAGCACCAAATAATCCTTGCCTTCATTTTCAAATATCCCACAAAAGTAGCAACAAATATCTCCACCAAAAATGGATCCACATAGAAAATTTGTTGCCTACAATTTTGTGATTTGTGTATCACAAATCTCAACACTCCACCTTGATACCAAATCACAACATCTCCTCCACTCAACACTAGCCAACTTAGCTCTCACTTTCAACCTTCTTTTCTCAATTAACATCATTACAAACCTCCACCGTCGCCCACTAATGGTGCACCTCTCTCATCGTGCACCACGCCAATAGCGATCTTCAAAAGCGTTTGTAATACCACAAAGACTTCCATCTTGTCTTTGTGGATTTCACAACTCGACATCCGTCTTCCGCTTGACATGATCTCTTCATCTCCGGGATCCCTCGAGCATCATCAACATCTAGACCCTTGTCGATACCATGATCCTCCACCTTAGGACCATCAGCAGTGACCATACTAACCTCTCCACCTTGCTGTGGACTAGGTTCTTCAACCGTCACCCGCCTTCCACTGTTGACCACTGAACCGACCAAACTATATAGGTTCCTCTCCTCCAAAACTCCTCGCATCATCACACGACCACCCTTCTTCACTCTCAAAACTCCACCTCGAGTCTCATAAGTGCAACCACGGCGATCTAACTGACCGAGAGATATGAGGTTATGCGAACAAGTGGGTATGTGCCTCACACCTGCAACTTCTCTCTCCACTCCATCATGCATCCGAAACCTAACAGCTCCAACTCCACAAATTGGTAGCTCTACTCCATTGGCCGTCTTTATCATGCCAACACTCTTCTCATACGAAGAAAAACTTTTCACATCTCGACATATGTGAAAACTGGCTCCTGAATCCATCTTCCAAGGCTCCACAACACTAAATAGGACATCACATGAAGAATTGCCTTCGGTACCTTCAGCAAAGCCTGCCTGTGCCTCATCACTATTATTATCACCTTGCGCCTTCTTCTTCTTCTTCTTCATATCTCGTATATATGAATAGCAATCATTGCGCTTGTGGCCTTTCTTAACACAATAATGACAAAAGATAGCACCTTTCTTCTTCCTTGTATCTTTACCTGAGTCCCTTGCTACCATCGCCTCAATTTGAACCGATTTCAACTCCGACCCTTTTCTCCTTAGCTCCTCATTCAAAAGACTGCTTCGAACCGTTTCCAAAGAGATAGTTCCATTAGCATTGGAATTACTCAATGAAACAACCAAAGCCTCCCAGCTTTCCGAAAGAGAACTCATCAACAAAAGAGCCTGCAACTCATCATCAAAATTGACCTTCATGTTTGCCAATTGATTGATGACATCTTGAAACTCGTTCAAATGCACTGCAACAGACTTCTCCTCATCCAATCGAAGTTGCACCAACTTTCGAACCAGAAAAGCCTTGCTTGTAGCACTCTTTGACTCATATAGCGATACTAATTTGTCCCACAACGCCTTTGCGAATTCACAACTAGCCACATGGTGGAACACAGAATCATCCAAATATTGGCGAATCAACACAATCGCCTTTTTGTCCATTTTCTTCCACTTTCCCTCATCCATATTCGAGGGCTTCTCCCCATTTCCATCAATGGGATCATGCAAATCATTGAGATATAGAACGTCCTCCATCTTCGGCTTCCATATACCCCAATTCCTCCCATTCAAAATAGCCATTTTCGACAACGTCATCATCTCCGACATCAAAAAATCAATTTTTTTCAAACAAAAAATCAATTTTTTTTTTCAATCCAACAAACACTCCAAGCTATGCGGTGATCTGAGCTCTGATACCAACTGTTGGGGTTTTGGGCGCAGCAGAAGTTTTGACAAAACACCCAGAAACAAAATGAATCTTTTTCACCCAATCACTTGAAGATGAATGTGATTGAATAACAAACAACAACACAAAAAAAATATTGGAAATATGAACACACGATATTCCACCCAACCACCCTCTTTATTGATTCACCAAAATATTGTTTACAACAGATCTCAACTATCGTTAAACAAACACAACTTGAATCAATAACCTTATTGAGAAATAGGTAGAGAATATCTAATGGCTAAACAATTTGAGGAGAAAGATAATGAAGAACAATGGCAAATTTTTCCACCACATAATGAAGATATCATGTAGGCCTTTTATAGAGTAACTTGTCACCCAAATTATCCTCATATATCTCAAATATATCCTCATATATCTCAAATATATCTATTTGGATAAGCACCAAATAATCCTTGCCTTCATTTTCAAATATCCCACAAAAGTAGCAACAAATATCTCCACCAAAAATGGATTCACATAGAAAATTTGTTGCCTACAATTTTGTGATTTGCGTATCACAAATCTCAACAAGACAGAAGATTCAAAAACAAAATTTGACAACTAATGTTTGCAAGACTTGACTATTAATAATTTGAATGTATTTATGTAGAAGAAGAGGTGTAACAGCTCTGATTTTGTGATTACCCATGTAAACAAATTATAATGAGGATCTTAATTTATTAATTTAGAAAATAAATATAAATTTAGAGAGGATAATTCATATAATTATATGATAAGTTGAATAAACTATGATTTTTGGTTACTAATGTAAATATATGCTGGGTGGAGGTCAAAATTGGATTAAATGAAATAATGGAAGAATTAAATTCAATATATGTTTGTTAAAAAAATATAAATATATAGGGAATAACTTATGAAAACTTCATAATGAGAATTTGTAGTAAAAATAAACAATAAAAGGTTTCATCTCTACTGTCTCAATTCAATTTCTACTTTTCTTTTCTAATCCTAATTCCTATTAGATTAACATTATGGAATTCTAAGTCTATATAGAAGACTCGATTTTATAGGGTCCTTTCATATAGAACTACAATCAAAATTGGAGAACAACGTCAATCAGTGCATACAGTTTTCAATTTGTTGATATTTCCATCAAGCTTCAAATGTGAGTGGAAATAAGATTTGTTTACATTGTTCCCTATATTTTGTATATTTTATATGAATCTGTATGCTTAGATAATTTGGGTTTTCACGGTAATATTACAATAAAACCCCCAGAATCTCCTATCTTTATTTTGTCGCAAAAATTTTCAATCTATATTTTGGGATTGTAATTGTTTAGTAATGTTTGAGAAATAATTCGATGGTTATTCTTTTGTTAGGTTGGATTTGTCAATTTCAATGTAAATTAAAAATAAATTGTTTGTAGTATAAAAATGTTAAGATCTGATTTGATTACAGAACTGGAATAGGATTAGATCTCTACTCTAATAGATCATTTGAACGTATCCAAGATCTGTAATAATTAAATATTAACGTTTTTATGTGCAAATAGACAAAAGGGTAAGTTTGATCCAAATAGAGGTTTATATATATATATATATAATTTTCAAAAAATATACATATATAATGTATATACGTGTATAACGCCTTGTTTCTCTTTCATTGTTTAAATAACTCTAACAAGCGTAGGATACATGTTAGAATTAATTAGTGATATTTTCCCATTTTCTGCTTGTTATTGAATATGCCGTGAACTGAGTAGATTTTTGCGGGAACTGGACTTGTATACCTTATATGTGAGTATGATTGACCAAATTCACTGTTAGAATGTTTCATAGTTCGAACGACAATTAGCGTTAATAGCGATTATTAAATTATATACATATATAGCGTAATCTACGTATAATAAGAAAAATAATTACGTTTAGTTAGAATATGAAATTAAATGACCCCATAGGAATCGTTTGCTTGTGTGTATTAATGGATTATATATATAATAAGCAAAATAATTATGTTTAGTTAAGCCTGCTTGTAGTAGAAGTCTGTCCGGAACCTCGCGACAAATCCAACATCTACAAGTTGTATGTTTAATATGAGAAGTCTCGTGTGTGTGTGTGTGTGTGTGTGTATTATATGTGTGCATAGATATGCTTACTACCCACCTTGAGTAGGTCTTAAGTAATTGACTTTCTTTTTATTTAGTTTGGGTCTTAAATGGTTAGGACTTGGTCCTTTCAAAGGTTTATTCCTTGTTTTGGACTATTTTGGAATAGTTTCACAAAGTTTCAAATCATTATTTATAGTTTTATATTCTCAAAACATTTTTAACCAAATTATTTTTCAAATGAACTACATGTATGTTAACATAGGCATAGCATGTATGTCGAAAAGTTGCCAGTTTTTCAAAATTCAAATTTAAATTGAATTGTTTCTTAGCCATAACCATTCACCAACATTCAGTTCTCTTTACTCCTATAAATAGCCTTCTTCCAAAATACAATTTATAATAGAAAATTCACATTTCTTCAACCTTCTTTCTCCTCTCTCAGTTTCTAAGAATTTTATAAATATACTATGCCAAATTTCAAATTGAATCTAGTTAACTGTAATGACTCACAAATCCAAACATATTAAATTAATATAATTAACTGAAGATTTAACTTAGAATGTGAATTGACAATTTAATAGTAATTAAAAACTAATTCAATAATCTCATTCGACTTCGTTTATTTAATCAATATTGATTTTAAATCTATTATGTAAACTTGTAAACGATAGTAAATAGTTTGGAATTTTATTGATATTCAAATTGTATTATAAAATTATATTTTAATATGAGAAATACCGCTATTGCAAACAATCTAATTCGACGAAATCAGTTTCATTAAATCCGGAATAGTGAATTATTGTAGGATTTCAAATTTTGTATCAATCGAATCTTCTGTGTGACCAAACAAGTTTGAAACGCATGATGCAAATTAAAATGCATAAGTCAAAAAAAAATTAGCTAAGAATAAGGAAAAAAAACTAACTAGACTAAAAATTAAATTGATGTAAGTCATGTAGCAGTAAACTTTACATGCGTTGATATATTCTTCAAAAAAACGGACCCATTCTTTTACTTTTACCTTCTTTTCTCCGCCTTCTCCCTGATAATCGAAATAAAAATCAAAAGAAAATAGTAATGAAAGAAACCGGTTTTTCCTCTTTCCCGATCAAAATAAGATCGCACCTCATCACTATTATCACTCCTTTGATTTTAATGCTTGCGCTACTTCTTCCCCAAAATCACGACTTCGTCTTCCTCCTCGACATCAATCCCGTGCTACCTTCACTCGTGCCACCCATTCCATCGATTCCCTTCCATCTTCGCGCTCCTTCCTGATCGACATCGCTCCGCATAATATTCAAGCATCCATCTCTTTAGCCTCGAAAACCTAGGCATCTTCAAACCCAAAATTTGCCTTCTCCTTTGGTTCGCACCTAAAGCAATATGTCGCTGCTCATGACACGTGGAATCATGGAACAATGCTTGGGCCTAGCAATGGTCTATAGCTGGGAAATACGGTGGAGCTAGGGTTAACGTCACAGTGATTTTAGGTGAGGCTGTGGTGCATTCATCATTCAAAAGAGCAGTAGAGGAGCAGCGGAAAGTTCATGAGAAGGTCTAGGTAATGACGAGATGAACAGGGTGGGAAAATTGAGGGGTGAAGATGATGGTTGTTAAGCATGAAGGTGGCATTAGAAGATATAAGTAGAAGTTTGTAACACCTCACACTTTTCTATGCCCAAATTTCAAATTTTAGATTTGGGTGCTTTCAGGTGAGTGGGAAATTTACACTTGGTATCAGAGCATAGGTCAAACTATCAATGGAATTAGTTAAATTAGGACTCATAAGAGAACGTAGTTTGATTTTGTTATCTGTTTTTCCCCATCTTTCTTACTCGACTTAAATTTATTTCGACGACGAATTAGTAGTGGGCCTGATTACATAAAATGGGCTTTAAATGACTAAGAGTTGAAATATGTTGAGTTCGGGTTTCTAGCCAATTCTATCATACTCCACAGTACGATGGCGATCTCGTCGCGAAGAGCATGAGGACGACATATGGTGGAGTCCATTGGTTCGAGGGTGGAGACTGGAAAAATAATATAATAAAATAGAAATCTAGATAAGACTGAGATAGTAAGCGACTAAGGAGGTTATCTAATAAGGTCAGCTAGATGGTATAGCGAGTGATAAAATACCATCTCTCACCTTACACAGGGCAAGGGTATATGCATGAATGACGGAAGACTTAACCAGTAGGTCCCGTAGCTATCCCCTCTATTTTATGTTAACATTAAATAAATTATCGAGGAACAATAAGTGACCAATAGGTCCACCACGGGTCTTAAGAGATCAGGGAGAATCTACCTTATCTATCATTAATAATGAGGCACCAAGTAATAAATGATGAGTGAATGAATATATATATGTACAAACTCTGTAATTAAGGGTCTACCCTCGATTAAATAACCAGCCATGTTCTTGTATAAAGGCATTACAAATATATGCGTAAACGTTCTATCTCAGTATCATATTTTCGAAATACTGCCTCGGGAAGGGTAGTTGGAGTCGTGCATAAATATTTACAAAGTTAGGCTACAATCACTAACTGTGGTAGGCATACACTTGGGTTGATCCAAATAGATTCATCTGTGTTGTACATTTCCTATTCACCAGAATCTTGTTGTTCTGACCCCCTCCTCATTACAACCACCCAGATTTTTAAGTTTCACTTTTGGTTCTCGTTCTCTCTCATGTTGTAACACCCCGTATTTAACAAACACTAAAAAAAAATAAAAAAAAAATTAATTTAATATAAAGAATTAAGTGAAACGGACTGTGCCATTGCTTTCATCTCTGAATTCTGGTTAAAATAGACACCCGGTTTGCATAAAACGGACACCGTATGAAGAACTTATTAAGGTTTGAAGTTTGTATACACATTAGAAGAATATATATAAATAAAATAAGTCCAAAAATTCAAAATCGCGGAAAATAGGGGAGCGGGAAAATTCCCGCCCAAGGGTGTCGACCCATGGGTCGAACCCTATACGGCAGATCTAGGTAGATTTGGGTTTCCTGATAGCTATATATATGACCCCATTTCTCTTGTTTTTCCACACCAAAAACAATGGAGGACTAGATGTTGCCTCTGCCAGATTGAATCAAGCCTTTTTCTTCTTCAGCAATCAAGTCATTCAAGTTTAGAGATCTATGATTCGATATCTGTGATCTTTCTTCTATTGTTGTAGATCCAGTCATAGTGAGTCTATT
This sequence comes from Allium sativum, assembly GCA_030737875.1. Taxonomy (NCBI): domain Eukaryota; kingdom Viridiplantae; phylum Streptophyta; class Magnoliopsida; order Asparagales; family Amaryllidaceae; genus Allium; species Allium sativum. The sequence continues at coordinate 278,968,724 of CM060922.1, forward strand.
TTACTTTTAGACTAAATATTTAAAGTTAATCTTGACATGACTACAACTTTGATCTAAGCCTGTTACTGTTTAAATCATATCAGATCTGTTATAACCTGTGTATCTAAGTTATTCTGACATGACTATGAACTAGATCCAAACCTATGCCAATTTATCGTATTAGATCTGCCATTGTTTGTAGATCTAATTCACTGTTTAGATCACATCAAGCATGTTCCTACTATTTTTGTGGATAAATCAGATTTTTTGTTAGTTGGTTATCTAATTCGTTGTTTAGATCATATCATGCCTGTTTATAATACCTCTATTATGTTAGAATCAGTTCTATTGTCACATGTTCATCAGGTCTTTTTCTATATGCCTATCTTGTCATTATGCCACTATATGTTTATGCCTATTTCTGCCATCATATGTCAGTCTTGTTATTATGATCATTTTTGTCCTCTTCCCTTCATCTTTTCCCTTTTATTTTTATAGTCAGGCTACCTTCGAGCCTAGGCTTGCCGCTGAAATAAGCAAATACGTTAAATATGGAACGAGGGGAAAATGGTAAAATTGGGCATAACTTGTAACTGGAAATTTGGGCATAACTTGAATGAAATATTTGAACATGAATTTGGGGCATATGGTTAATTATGAACATAACTTGAAAAGGGGCATGAAAACCTATAATGACTGGAAATATCTATAATTACAGTAATTAGAAACTATAACCGCGCTTAGACACGAGGTTAGGTTACACTTGTGGTGAAATTCTACCAGAACCGACCGGCATATCCAGCGACCACAAGTGGTGATTCTAATGTGAGGGCTCGAAGTGCATAAACACGTGACATGTTGAAACACGAGGTTAAGCCCGACTTTTGGAAGAAGTCTGGCCAGAACCGACCTACATATCCAGCATCCACAAATAGTAGGCTTAATGTGGGAGGTCTAACACATTATAACTGTAAATGAATATGGTAATGAGTTGAAACACATAACCTGGTTGAATCCATAAGGACTGTATGAACATGTTGAACTTAAGTAGGGGTTAAGTAAACTTGTTTGAAACAGTGAGTGGGTTAAGTACATCTTGGATTGGTGGGTAATATTTATATATAGGCCCACAAACTTAACCTATGGGGTTATGCAATCTTTTACTCTGGTATGGCATAACCTGTGGAAAACCTAGTGGGGATGCAAGCATAGGGGAAGCTTGTATCATCTTGTGTGTGGGACCCGTTTCAGTTAGTAACCTATATACATCTATCAAACGAGTACTCCGAACTAGGTCGGAGTCTGGGCACGCTTACTGGGCTGATTGTAAGAGATCCAAATGTGGGTGACGGTGTGGGCGGCGCATTCCGACGGGATCATGTGCGTGCATGGGTCCGACAGATGAGGTTTAGATGCCTTGACACCTGTAGATATGGTTGTGCACATCCTGAAACCGAAGGGTTGCCACTTTAGGAAGTGATACATCCTACCGTGGGGCAGCACAGGGTATCTATGGAGTAGTGTGCCGATCGATTAGGGTAGTAATTAGGGTACATTTAGACTCTGGTATGTTTAGGAGCCCTGTAACGACCCGAGGATTTTCAGCCTCGAAGATCGACACAAATACATTTAACGTATTACCTGCCGACCTTCCAAACACCGAAAACACCGGAACGTTTATAGAAAGAAATTAGAGGGTGAGATAAGAGAGAAAGAAATGTTAGAATAGAAGAATAAGAAGAAGAAGAACTAACACAACACAAAATTAATGTCTCACATCACAGCGGAACAAAATATAATATAGAATAAATCTTTATTGAGAGCTTTAAATAATACTTACAATCATCAGAGTACATCAACACATCTGGACAGCTATATCTACCTGTCCTTATATACAACACACAGCGGAAAAATATTATATAATATCATACGTTTGAACTCATCCATCTCGTCTCTGGACTTCGCAGCATCCGATAATCTGGACCTGTACAACCCAGTCTAACCCAAGCATTACAAACACCGGGTTAGTCTGGTGAACCAGAGTGAGAAAAACTCCCAAAGTTTTAAGGGGAAATCATCCAACTTGATTTTTAAGTTCAAAATCTTTTTCGAAAGAAAAGGATAATCGTAAGACCAAATCCACACATAAATACGGACGGTTTTTACCTTATGATAACCCAAAACATTTTTGAAATCCATATTTAATCTGATTTTATAATAGTGTCTAAATACAAATAAATATCAATCTAGCAGAACGCTTGCATCTCATGCTCTACATATATATCATACAATCAAAACCGCTGGCGTTATTGGAGATTGGATTCTGACTATGACAAGGTATGTAACCACCTTCCGATAATGTATCTCTAGAGGCAAATACACTGGGTTCAACAAGAACGTCTTGCAAACCGACCCACACATGACCGACCACTCATTTCGCTTGAGTGTATCAAATGTATATCACCAACGGTTGGGATCAGCAACTGTTTCCCAAAAAAGGGACAACATCGAAATAGATTAAAGAAGGAAAATGATTTTCTCTAGATAGGTGATTATACACCCTAATAGGAGCGACCCACATAGCCATGCTGCCTGCCCGATTTTTTTCATTTCCCGGTTGTGAGGCTTGAAGTTAGAGTTTTCTTCTAGAACATCTGGCCACCATTCACTTTGAATGCCACATCGTCAGATCCGCCAAATATCACTAATTGACGTCCACAAAAATACTCTAGTTGTTAAGCTAAGAGAACCGTCGTCCTCCGCCACCAACTATGGTACGTTTGAAGAAATCAACGTACGTGATTCCTTTGGAAATACTCTGTCAGAATCCGTCCATACAAGTCATCGAGGAACAGGATGAACCGAAGGTACTCTCCTACTACATCCAATATAGGAATCATCCCTTGGATCAATAGCGAGAAGTCCTCGCAACCCACAGATTCCAACCATGACAGAATCACAGTTTATCTATGCTTGCAAGGCAGAGAATATTAGTGGTTCTTCCGTTTATGAAGATCCACCGTTTTCGATGCTCCATCTCGATCATCTTCTGATATCTTCATGTATTTGTGGGTCGGAATGGTTTTCGAATATAAATTCAATCCCGGTCTTTCCATACCAACAATCGTATGGGTCAAGTTTGATAATCGGTGATTTAACTATCAAATAAATAATCATGAGAATAAAATAGGTTCACTGATTTAGTACTTGGCATTACTTGGCCTTTTAATTAACGAAGGTTAATTAAACTTCTAAATCTTGTAATACTTTTAAATATTATATTTCTACTTATTTATAATAACAGGATTCTCAAAACTATTTCAGACACTTTAAAATCAAATCATATATATTTGCAACTTTGGGTTTCATCAAATTTCACGTAAATTCCGTTGCAGCATCTCTTTTGTTCAATTCTCGAAAAACAATACCATCCCTTCTCTTTGAATAAACGGATTCAAACTTATCCCATTAATTCCATAAATCTTGAAAATATCGCTATAATTTCACAATATCTCTTTATATTTCTATTCCTCTGGAAATATTATTTCATATTCTCAAATCCCTTTTAATTCGGTTATTTCAATATTCATTAGTCCCTAAACGTAAATTGGTAAGCGAATAACCTCTTAAGTATCAATCCTGAAGTCCGAAATCAACATCAGATTTATACTCAGAAAATCACTCTGCTCGACCAATCTCCAGTCAAATTCCAATACTTTTGATTTCTTATTTTAACTCTCATCAACCCGTATTATTCCCATTTTACTCCATTCAACCATTTCTCACTTTGAAAATTTTGTTTCAGTTCAGTTTCACTTATTTTCATTATTAAGTAACACTAATTTAAAATCAATGCTTTCACACCTCATCCTATTGTATAAACTTCGTTTTTTTACGCTGGTTTGATATAAACCCTTTTTATCTCGATTTCTTAATTCAAATGTTAACCCAACATTTATATAAACCATCATATTTGCTTAAAAATCTCTTTTATGACTTTGTTGTAGAACTCGGGTTTTAAATACAAAAACCATTCAGAAATTCCTTTCGCCATGCAATTAGATTTCCTTACAACTTCAATTAACTTTCATAAATGATTCTCAGTTAAATGGTAATCTCTTAAATTAAATTAATAATTCACTTCACCATTAACTACCATATAATTAGTTAACTTCTTTATTTTCTAAATAAATAATAAATTTCCTTTTAAAACTTATCAAAATTAAAACAATTATTTATTAAACCATTTTGTTAGATTAATTCGAAACAAACTAATTTAATAATCAATCTAGTTAAAACGGATGACTTCATCAATTCAAAACACGATTACCTCGTTAACCAATTCCAAATAGTCCTTTATTTAAATAAATAAATATTATAATTAATTTAAATGTCCATTTAATTGTTTCTAAAATGAAAACAATTACCCAACTCTTAACCGTTAGGTTCAGTTCTGCTCATTTGTTTATAAATCTTGTTAACATAAGAATTTACTTTATAAGATCAATTTATAATTAATTATAAACTTAATTAATAAATAATTAATATTTACTTCCTTTTAATAACTTTTATTCAAAATAATAGATTTAGAAAAACCATCTTCGATTACAAAATACATTTCATAACTTCATATCGTCGATTTACCTGACGGTATATCGATATTTATAAAACGATTAATTTATAGGCCATATACTGCCAATTACTCAACCAATACTACTCATTGGTTTAAACAAAACAGACATTGAATCTCAGGTCAACATTCAACAGCCAAATCAATCATCTAATCAGAACAGTTCATATGATGATAATAGAGGAATAAATAATATCTAATATATTTGAGGAATCCGGTTGGATCCCTCCAACCTGTTCTTCCCTACATTTAACCTTTATCTCAAATATGATCATTTAATTCAAATAAATAATGGTCTTCATAACAGTCAATAACGATAATTCAATATCAACCAATTTATTTCACACAGCCATAACAATTCATGAAATTAAACACATTTGTTTATAAATGTGACCAATAAGGTAAGTTACCTTAATTGGGACCAATTGTTAAAATAACCGTTTGGTTTTCACTGAAATTAAACAACGTTTAATTTCATCGGGTCAATCAATATATGAATATATAAATAACAAACAACCAATAGTCAATCATAAGTAACCAGAGCACACAAAATAAAAACCCAACTTATATAAATTATAAATGGGAAGAACTGAGTGAGTTTAACTCACCTTGATCTGATTTCATTGTCTCTAAGGCGATACGATTTCAGTTAAATTAAATAGATGTTTAATTTAATGAAAAATCCCAGCTATTTCCAGCTTCATTTAAGACAGTCTCAGAATGTAGGGTTTGTTCCCGTGATTTCAACAACTCTTTTCTATCCACATTTTCTGATAATAAATATACGTGAATTATAAATATTATAAGTTCCAATTTAAATTGAACTAATTATTTCCTTTAATTAAATTTTTTAGAGATTACTTTTGTTAAACATGAAATTAGGTAGACTAGCTCCTTTCCTGTTGGTAACGTTGTCCTCCATTCTCAACGCACGTACCAGTACCTGAAACACGCTCCAGTTGAAAGCATATGATTAACTAATTAATTTCTTGATTAAATATTATTAATTTTAATTACTTTTGTTCACATGAATTTAGGCCGAACTCTTTTTGGTTTACTCCCTCCATTTGTTACTGCAGTTCCCCATGGTATGCCTGAACCATTTTATGTTATAATGTATAAGTGTTTAAATTAAAAACAAAAATCCTTTGATTAGTAAACTAATAAATCACTCAATTATGGTTAAATAATTTAACTATAGGTTTTTAATAATTATACACGTCCAAACTATTTTGTCGTCGCTCCTCCCACTCATATGAACACAGTAACCAAATCGATCCCTGCCAAAAATTTGTATAAGAATAGTTAACCCCCTTTTATTTATTATTAATCAAGTTTAACTAAAGGTTAATTACTCCCCTAATATAAGCAGGCCGATCAAAAACAAATCCCCTTGTTGCCTTTGTTAATGTCTTCCTTCGTGATAACCAGCCTCGACGCAACAACTATCCACAACCGCGCCCAATTTCTGATCCCTGACACCGATCAGTGATCACTTCCGCGAGCACCTTGTCCTCCTCTCTCCTTCGAACATGACCACGCCTCACCAGGTACATCTATTCCCCTTTAATTCGCCCATGACTGCACAAACTTTGAGGCAAGACTCAGGCCATTATAACAATCAAAATTTAATCATCACTGTAGAGGTTATAGTCCTCGATTCCCTCTTCGATTTCGTAGTTGAAAACTTCTGGAATTTATACATGCAATTGAAGATAAATTGGAAGAAGGGTTTGAAGAATACTGACCGCTCAATTGTTAGTGGCGAAAGAATGAAAAGTTGACTTAGGAATGGAAAAACTAGGGTTGGACCCTTACTGATGGTATTTATAGGACATGAGATTTAATATAAAATTATTTATTAAACTTTGTTGTGAAGTAATCTGTAAAAACCACAATATACGATCTCTGATCGAGGAGAAACTCCTAATACTAGCACAAAAATATATTCCGGACCTAATGGGACATGTTTCGTCAAATTCTGGCATCGTTTGTGAAATGTCCTTTCTAATTATCGATGAAAAATCAAGCGTTTAAAATTCCTATAATTACAAAAAAAAACTTGACATTTTACTAGACATCTTCCTTACGGATCCAATGAAATTTGCTTCGTTAAATTTGGAGTTCGTTTGGCCAGTCGTTTATTCGTTAAAAGTTACCACTGTCTAAATTATATAAACGATTTTATAAAAACAGTGATGTTTTTGGCTACCAAGGTCACATACGACATCGGTTTGCCATGAAATTTGTTTTTCTTACAATAATTTAACGATATGATTCCAACGAAACTAATTTCATCAAAAACTGAGAACATTTGCAAAAATGGCTATTTCTATCGCTTATTTAATATTAATAAAATATTAACTAAATTTCCAAATAATTAAATAAATTAATAATAAATTATTTTCATTATATATATATCCAAACAGAATATATACAACTTCAAATATAAATTATACAACTCAATATCGTCAATTTCGAGTAAACCGTTATCCAAATTATAATAAAATCCCTTTAAACGTTATATTTTAGTAATGATTTCCATAGCTACTATTTTAAAATTTGAATTGGACATAACTAACATTCTATAATATGAAATCCGGATTTTTCTCTTCTATATGAAAATTATAGTCAACTAGTTCCAACGTTTCTTATTTCACAAAACTCCGACTTATATCGGATCCTTTATATTCAGTTGAAGATGAGAACTGAATATTTCGAACTGTCGTGCCATTTCGAGCTCGATTTATATTAAATTATAAATTCAACGTTGACACTTCATTTTAATAATGAATAAAATATTAAAAATCCATTAATACCCCCAAACATAATATTTAAAACAATAAATTAAATATTTGACAACAAAAAATATGGGACATTACAAGCCTATTATTATCCTTAGGGGTAACTCCGGTATATTGGGTTGTCTGTTAATTGTATGGGGTTAAAACCTCTTACGAGAAGTATGCCTAAGTCTACCATCTTATAGTTGTTGGGGTCATCTCATTCTGGTTATACTAGTACTGGTGCAGACAGGGAGAAAGAGAAAGTATTAGAGAAGCGCAATATACTCTATCATGTTTATCATGTTTACCCTGTCATACCTACCTTTTACGATGTTATCTCTCTTATCCATTTTATATGCTTGTCATGATACTTTTACTTATTTATATGCTAAAAGTAACTGGACTCGCCAGACTTTATGTCGGACCCATTTTGTTTCCCTTTCTTTCTCTTCTGTTCCCGCTCCCCTCAAGTTCTCATGGTGGGAATACTCAAGCTTGATCAGGATTCTGCTTTCATCCTACTTGGAGCTGCTTTGATGTACTACTTGATTTCATGTTTCTCTACTATGGCTATGTTTTGTGGATTATGCTTCTTTTATTATTGTACTCTTATGTTTTAAGTGCAAGACAGAACTTTTAATAATGTACTAGGTTTTATATTTTTCAGACATATGATATAACCATGTTTTGAACTACGATGCTTTATGATTAATAAAGTTTTAAATTCCGCTTCTATTTTATATCTGTCTTGTAATGTTTCTGTTTCTGTTTACTATAACGCTTCACGAAACTTAATGCATTCTCTTAATGAGTGACATAAACGGACGTGGGGTGTCACACTTGGTATCAGAGCTGAACATTACCAGATCAAATAAAAGATTTTGAAAATTATTTTCAAAAAGGTTTTAAAAGAAAGCATTTTCAAAAAGAAAAGTATGTTTTAAAAAACATATTCCCCAAAGCCATATGTAATATCTTTTGATCCTTTGTCAGAATCCCTTTCCTTTTCTTTTCAGCATGTCTAGGAACCTAATATTCCTTAGGGCGTTACGATACCAAGCTGGTTTTGGAGATATCTAGAGGCCACGGCGCCTGCCGGTGGTCAAGCTGACGTTCCTCCTCTAGCTGCACCCATTGTTCCTCCTCCTCCGCGTGTATATAATTTCTCTAAGGTCTGCAAAGATTTATGTGCTATGGAAGAAAAGCCATTCGGTGGAATTGAGACGTTCGTAGAGGCAAGGAATTAGCTCAAAGGGACGGAGGATCTGTTTGGAATTTTTGATGTGGACGATCGTAGGAAGATTTAGTTAGTCGTCTGGCTACTGAAAGATGAAGCTTCACTCTGGTGGGAAGTGACGCAAGCAGGGCGCCCAATAGAGACATGGGATGATTTTCGGTAAAGGTTTGAAATGAAGTTTCTTTCTCAAGCTGAGAAAACATGCAAATTAAAAGATTTCTGGCACTCAAGCAAGGAGGCATGATTGTCAAAGAGTATTTTAACAAATTCAACCAACTAGCGGGGTTTGGATTGGAGCTAGTGGATACTCCGCATAAGAAAGCTTTGCGGTTTGCTAGAGGACTGAATGAACCCCTTCATGGGTTAGCTATGTCTCATATTCCGATGGGAGCAACTTTCCAAAGGCTCATTGATATAGCCTTGATGCATGAGGAAGATAAAGCTGAAAAGAAAGAAGTTAAGGTTGAGGAACACAAAACAAGAAAGTATGGCCCAAGAAAGAACAGAAGCAGGAGAAGAAAGGTGGAAAGAATGACAAGACTAAATATAAGAGGAGATGCCATAATTGCGGACGGGAGGGTCACTTAGTAAAGACTGCAAAATAAGGAAGAATGCTTGCTTCAGTTGTGGAGAGGTCGAACACTTTTTAATGGAGTGTACGAAGAAGCAAGGACAAGGTCAAAGGGCAGGAACTTCTGGAGGGCAGATGCATGCTCCCGTGACCAGTGCTCCAGATAGAGGTAGGAAAGTTTCTTTGGAAGGTTTGGTTTCTCCTTCCAATCATCCTAGTAGAACTCTTTTTGATTCTAGCTCTTTGCATTCATTTATATATATGATTCTGTGGTTGAGTCTCTACACCTAAATACTAGTATGGTGGTGGATCCCGTTGTTGTCTCAAACCCCATTGGTGGTTTGGCTCATTTGTCCATGACATGTCGGAGTTTGAGAATATCTGTGTTAGGCATCGAGTTTGAGTGTGGCGCATATGTGCTTGGTTTTATGGGCTACGGTTTGATTATAGGGATGGATTTGCTAGCCATGTATGGTGCCATTCTGGATTATGAGAGGAGGGTCCTTAGAATTTTGACTTGCCATGGGAGGACCCTTGAGATTTCTTATGGCCCTAAGGTGTCTGTCATGCTTAGTTTCCTAGAGTCTCTTGACGCATCTATTGATGATCTGCGAAATGTACCTGTAGTTCATGAGTATTCAGATGTTTTTGATGAGGTTCGGGGATTAACTCCGAGGCGTGAGATCGATTTTCGAATATACTGGGTAGACAATGCAAAGCTAGTTGCATTGCCTACGCTCCATATGGCTCCAAGAGAAAGGAGAGAGCTTAGCAAGCAAGAATGGGAGTTACTTGAGAAAGGGTTTATTAGGCGAAGCATATCTGGATGGGGTGCTCCGGTGGTATTCGCAAATAAGGCGGATGGTTCGCTTCACATATGTGTAGACTATAGAGAGTTGAACAAACTCAGCAAGAAGAACAGGCACCCACTCCCAAGGATAGATGATCTGTTTGACCAGCTCGTTGGTGCATCAGTATTCTCCAGTTAGACTTGGCCACGAGGTTTCATCAGTTGAGGGTGGCCGAGGACTGTATAGATAAGACTGCTTTTAGGACTCCAGATGGTTTCTTCAAATGGTTAGTTATGCCTTTTGGGTTGACGAATGTATCCGCCTATTATGTTGATCTAATGAGTAGGGTGTTTCGGGAGTTTCTAAATAAATTTGTCGTGGTCTTTGTTGATGATATCTTAATCTTCTCATAGACCACGGAAGAGCATGCCCAACATTTGAGAGAAGTTTTGAAAACTCTCCGCGCATACCAGCTTAAGGCAAAGTTCTTCAAATGCCATTTTTGGAGAAATGAGGTGAGATTCCTAGGGCATGTGGTTTCCAAAGATGGGATAGCAGTAGATCCTGCAAAGGTAGTTGCAGTTCAAGATTGGAAAATCCCAAAGAATGCAATGGAGGTGAGAAGCTTTCTTGGATTGGCAGGCTATTATAGGAAGTTCATTAAGGACTTCGCAAAGATATTAGCCCCACTCACCAGGCTGACGAAGAAGAATCTGGCATTTGTTTGGGATATAGTTTGTGATGTTGCTTTCCAACGATTGAAGAGAGCTCTGACAACAGCCCCAGTCTTGAACTTGCCCGACGGAAACAAAGTATTCAAAGTTTAAATTGATGCATGTGGTACGAGGCTTGGTCCGGTTCCGATGCAAGAGGGAAAGGTTGTATGTTATGGGGGTAGACAACTAAGAGTTCATGAAAAGAACTACCCTACCTATGATTTAGAGCTAGCCGCCATAGTATTCGTGCTTAAGACGTGGGGTCATTATTTTCTTGGAGAGAAGTTCGAGTTGTACACTAATCATAAATCTCTTAAGTACTTGTTCTCGCAGAAGGATTTTAATTTAAGACAATAAAGGTGGATGGAGTTCCTAACATCTTATGATTTCGAGATTGCTTATACCCCTGGCAAGGGTAATGTGGTGGCAGATGCACTGAGTAGGCAGAGGATGGCCTTAAGTCCTCTGTTTGTAGGGAGTAAAATCTTGGAGTTTATATCGACTTTTGACTTTAAGCCCTCCACCAAGTTTTTGGCTGGCTTATTTGCATCATTGGAAGTGCAACCTACTCTTATGGATCAGATAGGAGCTTCGCTGTGAGAGGATCCATAGATTTCCGACATCTTGGATAGGCTCAGTAAAGGGGAGACTTCTAGTCACCTCAGTAGATATTCCACAGATGATAAAGGGTGGTTGCGATGAGAGGCTTGGTTTTTCCCCGAATTGGGAGTTTGTTGAAGACAGTCCTAGAGGAAGCCCATAATTGTAAGATAACTATTCATCTAGGTGGTGATAAGATGTATAGGGATATGAAGTGGGTTTTCTTTTGGGTTGGGATGAAGAAAGATGTGGCGGGGTTTGTTTCTCATTGCTTGATTTGCCGGCAAGTTAAAGCTGAGCAAAAGAAGCTCGCAGGTTTACTTCATCATTTGGAGGTCCCAAAGTGGAAGTGGGAGAGCGTCCCTATGGATTTCATCGATGGTTTGCCTAGATCAAGGAAGGGCAACACCAGTATTTGGGTTATAGTAGACAGGCTTACTAAGAGCGTGCATTTCATTCCGGTTAAGAGTAAGAGGACGGCAGCATGGTTGGCAGCAATTTAAGTTTGTGGGATAGTCCGTCTTAATGGAGCACCATCCAGTATCGTAAGTGATCATGACCCCATTTTCAACAGTGAATTTTGGAGGAGCTTGTTAGAAGCATTAGGTACACAGTTGTGTTTAAGCACCGCTTATCACCCTCAGACAGATGGTGTAACACCCCACATCCATTAGTGTCACTCACAAAGGGAATGCACTAAGTTCTGTGGAGCATTTAGGGTAAAAGATGCAGATAAATTACAAGACAGACAGAAATTAAACAGCGGAAAATAAAACTTTACTTTATTGATAAGATAGTTTGTACAACAATTTTTTTCCAATATCAGAGTATCATCTGTCTTACAAAATAAAGAAGCATAAAAATACATTTATATTCCCCAATGTAGCATAAGCCAGCCATAGCAGCGAAAAGGAGAGTCCAAAGCACTTTGTCCAAGAATCTTCAAGCTTGGGAAGAGCAGCGGTCCAATCTAACCTGAGCTAAACTATTCCCTCCCCAACTACCTAGGGGGGAACGGAAGAAAAGAAGTCGAAAGAAAAGTAGAATCAGACATAAAGCCTGAGTAAGTCTAGTGACTATTCAGTCTATGGATAAGAAAAAGAGCAAGATAAGTATATGCTGGAAATGGGAAAGCACCCTAAACTAAGTTAAGTTATCTCGAACCGAATATACTATCGTACCCCATACTAATCTCTGCACCACGTAACTAGCGTCCCAACTAGTAATGATAACGTGATCCCAATCTCTGTAATTTTTGTTGCCTTCGGCGTACATTTATTGTTTCTGGCCTAGATCTAATCTAGGATTTACGCTATCTTCCGAACGATGCCCTCTAGTCTAGGACACACTACCTAGAGTGGTATATGTTCCTAAACTTTTTCTACGTATGTGTCGCGAATCGTTATCGCTTGTCTAGATGCACATGTCCTGTAATGTGCGGCCCGAGTTCCGTGTCAGGGCTACTCTAGAAATACGGAACTCGGTCAGGAGCTTTCAGATATCCGCCGATGCAGATGCTAAGGTCTGTTTTTTCTAGTGGCTATGGTCCCACTCGACCCCTCCCTCAACTAATGAAAGGCCATCCTTGAAAAATGAGAACTATGCGCAGGCCCCCTATGCCCCACTGTCCTATGGCCATCCGCAACCATAACTAGATAGCAAGTATATGGTCTTTTGGAGTTCTCTGCCTTTCCGCTTCACGTATCTCGATTGACTCAAGATGGTAGGTAGACGACGAGTTGCTATCACAGGGCTACCGTCTTCTCGCCGAATCACGCTGGTCCATCCTAGTTTTTAGGTTGCCATATTTTACAACCAAGGCATACCCTTGGTTCTTCTAACGCAGACCTTAACCTCTGTGAGCCCAGGAGGATCATCTGCAGCCTCACAGAGGGATACCAAGAGTACCCTCACGTCCCCTCGAAGCCTCGGGCATCGTAACCCAATTCGTTGGAGCCTTCTAGAATCAGACGGACGTACGCTCCTTCTCGTATTCTACTAAGGTTTACTACTTAGTTTCTTTCCTTCATCAAGTTGGTTAAGTGTCATTAGTCAATTCAAGTTAACTTAACCCATTCCTTTTATCATATTATACTGGTTAAGGGTTGCCTCCTTGTGTTAACTTAACCTCACCATCTGTTTAACTAACTTGTTACAACAGTTAAGTGTCTCCTTATATAACTTAACCCTGCTACTTTTTAATTAACAGGTTATAATGGTTAAGTGTTGTCCATTCACGTTTAACTTTACTACAAGTCAAATTACACTGGTTAAGTGTTCTTGTTACTTAACTCTAATCATTTATGTTATATTGGTTAAGTATTTCTAACTTACATTATCCTAACCCACTTGTCAAATCAACATGTTATCATGGTTAAGAGTTCTAATTTTACTTAACCTCAATCACTTGTCTCACTAACATGTTTCTATGGTTAAGTGTTCTAATTAACTTAACCCCAATCACTTGTCCCACTAACATGTTTCTATGGTTAAGTGTTCTAATTAACTTAACCTCAATCACTTATCTCACTAACATGTTTCTATGGTTAAGTGTTCTAATTAACTTAACCTCAATCACTTGTCTCACTAACATGTTTCTATGGTCAAGTGTTCTAATTAACTTAACCTCAATCACTTATCTCACTAACATGTTTCTATGGTTAAGTGTTCTGGTTAACTTAACCTCAATCACCTGTCTCACTAACATGTTTGTATGGTTAAGTGTTCTAATTAACTTAACCTTAATCACTTGTCACACTAACATGTTTCTATGATTAAGTGTTCTAATTAAATTAACCTCACTCTCTAGTCCAGTTTAATCATGTTAGAATGGTTAAACAATTGCTTAACCTTACCCACTCCCCAAGTCAACATATTAAATTGGTTAAGTGTCCAGATTAACCTAACCCTACCCACCAATTTAGTTAACATGTGGAATTTGGTTAAGTATTAATTCAATTGACTTAACCCTATCAATCCTGACTTAGCCTTAATTTATTAATTAAAGCACCAACCACTAATACTAGACATATATTGTTGTGGTAACTGGACAGCCGGTCGGTTCTGGGCAGGTTTACACCACAACTCATGTCTAACCTCGGGTCTTTATTGGGCTCAATGCTTAACCACCTACATTGGATAGGTATTGTTGTGATTACTGGACAGCTGGTCGGTTCCGGGCAGGTTTACATCACAACTCAATCCAACCTCGGGTTAAGCATATCGTATTTTCTAAGTTTACATATTTGTCTCTTTTCAATTTTATATGTAAATGTTTTGTGTCCCATTATCCAAATTCGTTATTCTTGGGTATAATAATTTATACCACTTAAATTTCACAAGTCGTTGGCATGTGCCAAACATGCCAACACATATATTTTAATTAAACCCAGCGTTATTTTCCCCGTTTGTACGTTCGCAATATTATAACATATGTTGGGCTTCAACATTTCAGCCCAACTTAGAAACATAAAAAAAAAAAGAGGCTTAGAACATGATATATTCTAAGTAACATAAAAGGGGTGTGTGAACGCATGAACTTGCAACATAGCGATTTAACTAACATAAATTATGTGGTGCATGAACTTGCAATATAGCGATTTAATTAAAATAAATTAGTGGTGCATGAACTTGCAATATAGCGATTTAATTAACATAAATTAGTGGTGCATGAACTTGCAATATAGCGATTTAATTAACATAAATTATGTGGTGCATGAACTTGCAATATAGAGATTTAATTAACATAAATTAGTGGTGCATGAACTTGCAATATGGCGATTTAACTAACATAAATTAGGGGCTTGTGTACTTGCATTGTAATAGCATATAATTTTGACATAAATCATAAACCTAAACATGAGTCATGGGTTTCAATCTGTTCATGTAAACTTACATTTAAAATATGAACCTAACTAAATTAGGTGTCCCTTGTATTAGCATATGATTTTTATAACAACATAAGCCTAAAACATATTTTTATTTAGGCATAACACTAAACATAAACTAGTCATTTCCATAAAGCCACTATATGTTCACAAAGATGCTTACTTTTGTCACTAATACAAAAGTATAGTTTAACTTGAATTATGAGGCCTATTCCAACATAAACTTATATGAATCATGTTACCCAAATGGATCCAACTACACTTGAAATGATCATAGGCATATATATACAAAGATCTAAATCATGTAGGCATAACAGTGAATTATGTTTACATAAGTCTCAACTTGGTTGTAACAAAATATATACAACTTCTTATTAACCACAACATATAAATGTCAATTTCCAACATGAATCATATACTTGCAAGGGGTGTTACTTTTCTTTTCAAATGTACAATTAATCCAATATCATGTTAATTATACTACAACATCCCAAATCCATTTATAATAAAATCAGAACAACATACAATTACGAACTGGCATTGTTACAATTAAAGTACGATTCCATTTTCATTCTACGCAAATCAAGTCTCAATTTTTATTCATATCGGAATAGTACTCTACTTACAACGTATGACAAATCTTGTATTCAGGATTCTGAATTCTGAATTTGGTGATGCTACCCTTTGAGGTTGACGTTGTTTTGATTTATTTGTTGTAGTTTTAAGCTTTGAATCAACTCTTAATCGTCTCTTAATTTGACGGCTACTCCGAGTTTCTCTTCAGCAGCATGACGGCTCCTTCTTTCTTTTTTCTTTTTTTGTGTGAATTAGGTTGTGAGAGCTATGTTGTTTATATAGAGTTGCAAGTTAATTTGAGCCGTCGATGAAGCCAAGGTTAATACAAGCCATCCGTTCTAAAGAGAAGCCAATTATGTTCACAATTTAAGGGCTGTAAATTACTCCTATTTCAAATTATGTCATAATTACTCTTTTAATGCACATTTATCCATATTTATTATTATATTTGTATGCACATTAGATACATCCCCCCTTTACACATTTATTATTAAATTTGTATGCACATTAGATACATCTCCCGTTTACACATTTATTATTAAATTTGTATGCACATTAGATACATCTCCCCTTTACACATTTATTATTAAATTTGTATGCACATTAGATACATCTCCCCTTTACACATTTATTATTATTTTTGAATTAGCAACCTTAGTGTTAACAGAAATACGGGGTGTTACATTCTCCCCTCCTTAAAGGATTTCGTCCCCGAAATCTTCAAGTCTAGGTGAATGCATATCCTACCATCCAATCGTCCATCTACTCAGCCATCAAACACAGGCATCCATTGTCCTTAAAGGCTTCTAATGCTTTTATGTTCATATGCATAGTGTGTGTATATGTCCTTATCTAATGCAAAATCAGGCGGTCTACTGATTCAGTTGACCTCCTTAATGTAAATCATGTCAGCGCCATGCATCCAATATGTATGCAAATCCTAATGATACATATTATTTCTATATGAGTGCACAACCATTCACTCAAATGCAACATCAATATGATAGCACATTAAGTTTATTTCATAAACAAATACATATGTGTGAATGCGATATAAAAGTAACCGAGTCGTTTTAGCGCCTATGTTGTGTATATGCATCCACGAGCAACCACTTGCAACCACCAACCATAACATGTTTCAAATACATGTTTACATCCAAAAGGGTTTCTACCTAAGGATCGAAGATACGTCCTAGAGGATATACCTTAAAAGCTAGAAACAAGTATGCATAGAATTCCTAGAAAAAGAAATCAAGGATGTACCCTTAAGAAAAAGGGTACGCGGCGCGTATGCCTTATCTTCAATCCCCCATATCGCGCCTTCTTGAACTTAAACAAATTTTACTTCACGATTGCGAAGTTTCTTGACCTCCATTTCCAAAATAAACAAATGTTAACTATGATACCAAGTGTACATACCAAGATGATTTGAGGTCTCTCCTCTTAGCTTATCCATCACGCCATAACTATGAGGGTCCAAAGGTTACTACGTACTTTTTACCTCTCTTAAAGTTAGTCTTTTTCTATTTAGAGCGTCTTCCACAACTATCTATCTCTCACGCAAACCATCCTAGTCGAACTCGACACCCCTCAAGTACAAGCCCCAGAGGCCTAAACCAATATCAGACAAGTACCCAAGGAATATCTCCTCCAAATTTGGACGATCTACGTGAGATGATATAAGCAAAACAACCAAACAATTGAGCACTAATTGGGATCTTTTACTATACAAGGACGAAGGTGCAGAGACTCAGCTATGGAAGCAAATACGAAAAAATGCGAAGTGCTAAAACCAAAAGAAAGAGTACAAACAGAAAAGCTAGACTCTTCCAACAGAACTTTACTACCTTTCTCCTAGGTACGCTTAGTGGTGAAAGCATGTACTTGCCCTTCTGAAAATCTTGTCCTTTGTTCTTAATTATATTCCCTATTCTGCCATAGTAAAGTTACTTCCTTTTGTCTTAGGTTTTATAATCCCTTCCTCCTTTGTGAGCCAAGTCTACATCCATGAATTCCTCATCCTTGGGTTGTGCTCCTTAGCCAAACTCCTCGTCCTCTTTCGTGTGTAATCATGTTGACAAAATTCTCGAAAGCTGCCTCCATCGTACAGAAAACCCTACAAAGCTTGAAAGAAAACTGGTCGCAGGTGAAACTACTAAGGCTACAGATGGAAGTCGGGCACTACTCCGCCCTTCGATGAGGTTACCTCCCAGAAAGCCAGGAGCCCCAGAGGCTCAAGAAAGAAGGAAATAAGGACTGAATTAGAGAATCAAAAGATAGTGCATATGGCTTTGGGGAATATGCCTTTAAAACAAAACTTTTCTTTTGAAAATGCTTCTTTTAAAAACCGTCTTGAAAAATATTTTTTCAAATCTTTTATCTGATCCGGTAACCTTCAGCTCTGATACCACGTGTAACACCCCACATCGTTTAGTGTCACTCACAAAGGGAATGCACTAAGTTCTGTGGAGCATTTAGGGTAAAAGATGTAGATAAATTACAAGACAGACAGAAATTAAACAGCGGAAAATAAAACTTTACTTTATTGATAAGATAGTTTGTACAACAATTGTTTTCCAATGTCAGAGTATCATCTGTCTTACAAAATAAAGAAGCATGAAAATACATTTATATTCCCCAATGTAGCATAAGCCAGCCATAGCAGCGAAAAGGAGAGTCCAAAGCACTTTGTCCAAGAATCTTCAAGCTTGGGAAGAGCAGCGGTCCAATCTAACCTGAGCTGAACTATTCCCTCCTCAACTACCTTGGGGGGGAAACGGAAGAAAAGAAAACGAAAGAAAAATAGAGTCAGACATAAAGCCTGAGTAAGTTTAGTGACTATTCAGTCTATGGATAAGAAAAAGAGCAAGATAAGTATATGCTGGAAATGGGAAAGCACCCTAATCTAAGTTAAGTTATCTCGAACCGAATATACTATCGTACCCCATACTAATCTCTGCACCACCTAACTAGTGTCCCAACTAGTAATGATAACGTGATCCCAATCCCTATAATTTTTGTTGCCTTCAGGCGTACATTTATTGTTTCTGACCTAGATCTAATCTAGGATTTACGCTATCTTCCGAACGATGCCCTCTAGTCTAGGACACACTACCTAGAGTGGTATATGTTCCTAGACTTTTTCCACGTATGTGTCGCGAATCGTTATCGCTTGTCTAGATGCACATGTCCTGTAATGTGCGGCCCGAGTTCCGTGTCAGGGCTACTCAAGAAATACGGAACTCGGTCGGGAGCTTTCAGATATCCGCCGATGCAGATGCTAAGGTCTGTTTTCTTTCTAGTGGCTATGGTCCCACTCGACCCCTCCCTCAACTAATGAAAGGTCATCCTTGAAAAAAGAGAACTATGCGCAGGCCCCCCTATGCCCCACTGTCCTATGGCCATCCGCAACCATAACTAGATAGCAAGTATATGGTCTTTTGGAGTTCTCCGCCTTTCCGCTTCACGTATCTCGATTGACTCAAGATGGTAGGTAGACGACGAGTTGTTATCACAGGGCTACCGTCTTCTCGCCGAATCACGCTGGTCCATCCTAGTCTTTAGGTCGCCATATTTTGCAACCAAGGCATACCCTTGGTTCTTCTAACGCAGACATTAACCTCTGTGAGCCCAGGAGGATCATCTGCAGCCTCACAGAGGGATACCAAGAGTACCCTCACGTCCCCTCAAAGCCTCGGGCTTCATAACCCAATTCGTTGGAGCCTTCTAGAATCAGACGGACATACGCTCCTTCTCGTGTTCTACTAAGGTTTACTACTTAGTTTCTTTCCTTCATCAAGTTGGTTAAGTGCCATTAGTCAATTCAAGTTAACTTAACCCATCCCTTTTGTCATATTATACTGGTTAAGTGTTGCCTCCTTGTGTTAACTTAACCTCACCATCTGTTTAACTAACATGTTACAACGGTTAAGTGTCTCCTTATATAACTTAACCCTACTACTTGTTTAATTAACAGGTTATAATGGTTAAGTGTTGTCCATTCACGTTTAACTTTACTACAAGTCAAATTACACTGGTGAAGTGTTCTTGTTACTTAACTCTAATCATTCATGTTATATTGGTTAAGTATTTCTAACTTACTTAATCCTAACCCACTTGTCAAATCAACTTGTTATCATGGTTAAGAGTTCTAATTTTACTTAACCTCAATCACTTGTCTCACTAACATGTTTCTATGGTTAAGTGTTCTAATTAACTTAACCCCAATCACTTATCTCACTAACATGTTTCTATGGTTAAGTGTTCTAATTAACTTAACCTCAATCACTTATCTCACTAACATGTTTCTGTGGTTAAGTTTTCTAATTAACTTAACCTCAATCACTTATCTCACTAACATGTTTCTATGGTTAAGTGTTCTAATTAACTTAACCTCAATCACTTGTCTCACTAACATGTTTCTATGGTTAAGTGTTCTAATTAACTTAACCTCAATCACTTGTCTCACTAACATGTTTCTATGGTTAAGTGTTCTAATTAACTTAACCTCAATCACTTGTCACACTAACATGTTTCAATGATTAAGTGTTCTAATTAACTTAACCTCACTCTCTAGTCCAGTTTAATCATGTTAGAATGGTTAAACATTTGCTTAACCTTACCCACTCCCCTAGTCAACATATTAAATTGGTTAAGTGACCAGATTAACCTAACCCTACCCACCAATTTAGTTAACATGTTGAATTTGGTTAAGTATTAATTCAATTGACTTAACCTTATCAATCCTGACTCAGCCTTAATTTATTAATTAAAGCACCAACCACTCACCTTAGACAGATATTGTTGTGGTAACTGGACAGTCGGTCGGTTACGGGCAGGTTAAAACCACAACTCATGTCTAACCTCGGGTCTTTATTGGGCTCGATGCTTAACCACCCACATTGGATAGGTATTGTTGTGATTAATGGACAGCCGGTCGGTTCCGGGCAGGTTTACATCACAACTCAATCCAACCTCGGGTTAAGCATATCGTATTTTCTAAGTTTACATATTTGTCTCTTTTCAATTTTATATGTAAATGTTTTGTGGCCCATTATCCAAATTCGTTATTCTTGGGTATAATAATTTATACCACTTAAATTTCACAGGTCGTTGGCATGTGCCAAACATGCCAACATATATATTTTAATTAAACCCAGCGTTATTTTCCCCGTTTGTACGTTCGCAATATTATAACATATGTTGGGCTTCAACATTTCAGCCCAACTTAGAAACATAAAAAAAAGAGGCTTAGAACATGATATATTCTAAGTAACATAAAAGGGGTGTGTGAACGCATGAACTTGCAACATAGCGATTTAACTAACATAAATTATGTGGTGCATGAACTTGCAATATAGCGATTTAATTAAAATAAATTAGTGGTGCATGAACTTACAATATAGCGATTTAATTAACATAAATTAGTGGTGCATGAACTTGCAATATAGTGATTTAATTAACATAAATTATGTGGTGCTTGAACTTGCAATATAGCGATTTAATTAACATAAATTAGTGGTGCATGAACTTGCAATATGGCGTTTTAACTAACATAAATTAGAGGCTTGTGTACTTGCATTTTAATAGCATATAATTTTGACATAAATCATAAACCTAAACATGAGTCATGGGTTTCAATCTATTCATGTAAACTTGCATTTAAAATATGAACCTAACTAAATTAGGTGTCCCTTGTATTAGCATATGATTTTTATAACAACATAAGCCTAAAACATATTTTTATTTAGGCATAACACTAAACATAAACTAGTCATTTCCATAAAGTCACTATATGTTCACAAAGATGCTTACTTTTGTCACTAATAAAAAAGTATAGTTTAACTTGAATTATGAGGCCTATTCCAACATAAACTTATATGAATCATGTTACCCAAATGGATCCAAGTACACTTGAAATGATCATAGGCATATATATACAAAGATCTAAATCATGTAGGCATAACAGTGAATTATATTTACATAAGTCTCAACTTGGTTGTAACAAAATATATACAACTTCTTATTAACCACAACCTATAAATGTCAATTTCCAACATGAATCGTATACTTTGAAGGGGTGTTACTTTTCATTGCAAATGTACAATTAATCCAATATCATGTTAATCATACTACAACATCCCAAATCCATTTATAATAAAATCAGAACAACATACAATTATGAACTAGCATCGTTACAATTAATGTACGATTCCATTTTCATTTTACACAAATCAAGTATCAATTTTTATTCATATCGGAATAGTACTCTACTTACAACGTATGACGAATCTTGTATTCAGGATTCTGAATTCTGAATTTGGTGATGCTATCCTTTGAGGTTGACGTTGTTTTGATTTATTTGTTGTGGTTTTAAGCTTTGAATCAACTCTTAATCGTCTCTTAATTTGACGGCTACTCCTAGTCTCTCTTCAGCAGCATGACGGCTCCTTCTTTCTTTTTCTTTTTCTTTTTGTGTGAATTAGGTTGTGAGAGCTATGTTGTTTATATAGAGTTGCAAGTTAATTTGAGCCGTCGATGAAGCCAAGGTTAATACAAGCCGTCCGTTCTAAAGAGAATCCAATTATGTTCACAATTTAAGGGCTGTAAATTACTCTTATTTCAAATTATGTCATAATTACTCTTTTAATGCACATTTATCCATATTTATTATTATATTTGTATGCACATTTGATATATCCCCCCTTTACACATTTATAATTAAATTTGTATGCACATTAGATACATCTCCCGTTTACACATTTATTATTAAATTTGTATGCACATTAGATACATCTCCCCTTTACACATTTATTATTATTTTTGAATTAGCAACTTTAGTGTTAACAGAAATACGGGGTGTTACAGATGGACAGACAGAAAGGGTGAACAGAGTTCTTGAGGATCTTTTAAGGCTGTGTATCCTAGACTTCGGAGGGACTTGGGAAGAATATCTTCCTTTAGTAAAGTTCTCGTACAACAACAGTTATCAAGCTAGTATTGACATAGCACCCTTCGAAGCATTACACAGACGACCCTGTAGATCACCGAGTTGTTGGTGGGAGTCTACCGAAAGACTTCTACTTGGACCAGATATAGTTAGAGAAACTTCCAAAAAGGTTAATCTTATTAAACGGCGAATGAAGACATCTTAGGATAGGCAGAAGTCCTACGCAGACAAGAGAAGGACTGGCATTGAATTTGAGGTGGGAGACAAGGTTTTCATTAAGGTATCACCATTAAGAAATGTAGTTCACTTTGGATCCGTAGGGAAATTGGCACCATGATTCGTAGGACCATTTCCAATAACAGAAAGGATTGGCCAAATGGCCTATAGAGTGAAGCTATCAGGGTAACTATCTGGCGTTCATGATGTTTTCCACGTTTCCCATTTGCGGAAGTGCTTGCATGATACTGCATAAGTAGTTGAGCCGAGTATATTGGAGGAAGTAGAGGTGGAACGGAAGGCGACAGTTAGACGAGTTTCTACCCATATTCTTGGATCATAAGTTAAGAAGCTACGCAATAGAGAAGTCAAGTTGATGAAGGTTCAGTGGGGAGATAACCCAGAGGATGCAACTTGGGAGACTGAAGACAAGATTCGTGCTTCTTACCCTTTTCTCTTCGAGGGTATGTTTTTAAACTACCTTTCCAAAGTTTTTATTCATACTTGTTTCCATCATTTGAGTATATCCTATCGATCAAATCTTCGACCTTTAGGTAGGAAACCCATGGACGTAAACATGTGCTTGAGACATGTTATGTTTGATGGATACAGGTGGATGGAAGTGTTTGCTAGTGTTAGCTTGTGGGTGCTTATATGGTTATAATGTGTTGGACCCCTCACTTTAAGCCTACCACTTGTGGATGTTTGATATGTTGGTCGGTTCCGGGCAGACTTCTTCCACATGTTAGCTTAACCTCGTGTTTTAACACATCTCGTATTTGTGCAACTAGACCCCTCACATTAGATTCACCACTTGTGGTCGCTGGATATGTCGGGTGGTTCCGGACAGACTTCCACCACGAGTGTAATCTAACCTCGTGTCTAGGTGCAGTTACTGTTTCTAAATACCATAATCCTGGGTATTTCATTATTAACCAATTTTTACCTATGTCGTTATAGGTTTTCATGCCCTTTTTTCCCCAATTATGTTCATAACGAATTATATGCCCTAAATTCATATTCATACATTTATTCAGGTTGTGTCCCAAATTTCTAATTACAAGTTATGCCCAATTTCAATATTTTTCCCCTCTTTCCCCATTTAACGCGTTTGCATATTTCAGCGGTATGCCTAGGCTCGAAAGTAGCTATGCTATATAAAATAAAAGGGAAAGGGTGAAGGAAAGATGACAGAAATGATTATACTAACAAAATTGACATAAACATATAGTGGCATATTGATAAGATGGGGATATAAGAACAGATCTGGTGAATATGAAATGATAGAACTGATTATAATATAATAGGGATGTCATAATAGGCATGATAAGATCTAAATAATGATGTCCAACTAGTAACAGATCCAATTTAATTACAAACATGATAGGTACAAGGTAACCTAAATAGTGAATTTGATCTAAAATCAAAGGTAGATCTGACATAATGAAGGTTAAGGTTCAAGTCATAGTTATGCCAGAATATCACAGGTTCGCAAATTATTACAGATCTAGTACGACTCAAGCAGTCACAGGCATAGATCCAAATTACAGTCATATCATGTTTTACTTTTTAATTAATTAAATTTGAAAGTAACTTAAACTTACAGTGTTTGGGTCTAGAAAGATAGAAGAAGAACAACATAGGTTGAATCACAAATCTACACTTGAATAACTTGATTGCAGAAGAAGGAAAAAGGTTAGATTCAGTCTGGGCACCGACAACATCTATGCCTCCATTATTTTTTAGTGTAGAAAACAAGAGAAATGGAGCCATATTTATAGCCGCCAGCCCCCAAACCCTGAATGTCATGTCTTCCCTAGAGGGGTCGACACCCCCCTTGAGTGGTCGACCCAGAGGTCGACACCCCCCTTAAGGGGTCGACTCCCCTAGGGCAGGAAATATGCAACCTCTTAATTTTTGGATTTTTGAACAATTTTGAACTGAAACGTGATTTTCTGATTGAATTATATATATATACATACATATATATATAGTACTCATGCGCATAAACAAACTTCAAACCTTCATAACTTCTTCATACGTTGTATGTTTTACCCCAACCAAATGTCTATCTTGACCAGAATTTCGAGATGGACACAATAATGCTGTCCTTTTCCTTTAATTCTGAATATTAAATTAATTATTCTTTAATCATTCCTCTTTAGTGTTGTTAAAATTACGGGGTGTTACATTCTCCCTTACTCAAAAGATTTCGTCCCCGAAATCTCCAAGTTAAGAAGAATGTATATCCTACCATCCATTACCCATTTACTCATCCACCAATCACAGACATCTATTGCCCTTAAATGATTTATAATGCTTATATGAACATATGCAAAGGTGTGTGTATATTTCCCAATACTAATGCGAGGATCAGGTGGTTTACTGATTCAGTCGACCTCCTTAATGCAATGTATGTTAGTGCCATGAATCCGACATGTATGCAATAATCCTACTATAACATGTAAGTTCTATATGGGTGCACAACCATCTGTCCAAATGCAATATCCGTATGATGATACATCCATTTCCATCCATTAAAAGAAGGAAAAGGCACACACATCCATATGCAGTATGAAAGTGATTGAGCCGATCTAGTGCTTAATGTGCGTGTATATGCATCCACTAGCAAACACTTGCATCCATAAAACATAACATGTCTCAAACACATGTTTACATCCATGGGATTCCTACCTAAAGGTCGAAGGCTCATTCAATAAGACATACTTAAATGATAGAAACAAGCATAAATAAAAGCTTTGGAAAAGGATTTAAGAACATACCCTCGAAAAGAAAAGGGTACAAAGCACGAATCTTGTCTTCGGTCTCCCAAGTTGCATCTTCTGGGGTTATCTCCCCATTGAACTTTTACCAACTTGACTTCTCTATTGCGTAGCTTCTTAACTTCCGATCCAAGAATACGGGAAGGAACTTGTCTGACTGTCGCCTCCCATTCCAACGCTACTTCCTCCAATATACTCGGCTCAACTACTTCCGCGGTATCATGCAAGCATTTCCGCTAATGAGAAACGTGGAAAACATCATGAACGCCAGATAATCTCTCTGGCAGCTTTACTCTATCGACCATTTGGTCAATCCTTTCTGTTATGGAAAATGGCCTTACAAATCTTGGTGCCAATTTCCCTACAGATCCGAAGCGAACCACATTCCTCAAAGGTGACACTTTAATGAAAACCATGTTTCCTACTTCAAATTCAATGCCAATCCTTCTCTTGTCTTCATAGGATTTGTGCCTATCTTGAGCGGTCTTTATTCGTCATCGAATAAGATCAATCTTCTCTTACATTTCTCTAACCATATCTGGTCTAAGTAATAGCCTTTCTGTAGATTCCCACCAACAAGTTGGTGATCTAAAGGGTCGTCCGTATAATGCTTCGAAGGGTGCCATGCCAATGCTAGCTTGATAACTGTTGTTGTAGGCAAACTCTACTAAAGGAAGATGCTCTTCCCAAGTCCCTCCGAAGTCTAGGATACACAGCCTCAAAAGATCTTCTAGAACTCTATTCAACCTCTCCGTCTGTCCATCGGTCTGTGGGGGATAAGCGGTGCTCAAGCACAACTGTGTACCTAATGATTCTTGCAAGCTCATCCAAAATTCACTAGTGAAAATGGGGTCACGATCGCTTACGATGCTGGAAGGTACTCCACGAAGACGGACTATCTCACGAACATAAATTGCTGCTAACCACGCTGCCATCCTCTTGCTTTTAATTGGAATAAAATGAGCGCTCTTAGAAAGTCTATCCACCAGAACCAAAATACTGTTGTTGCCTTTCTTTGATCGAGGAAAAACATCTTTGAAATCCATAGAGACGCTCTCCCACTTCCACTATGGAACCTCCAAAGGATGAATTAAACCACCGGGCTTCTTTTGTTCAGCTTTGACATGCTGACAAACCAAACAATGGGAAACAAACTCTGACACATCTTTCTTCATCCCAGCCCAAAAGAAAATCCTCTTCATATCCCTATACATCTTTTTACCTCCTGGATGAATAGTCATCTTAGAATGACGGGTTTCTTCTTGAACTGCCTTTAACAAACTTCCAGTTTGGGGAACACAAAGCCTTCCGTCTCATCGCAACAACCCTTTATCGTCAATGGAATATCTATTGAGGTGACTAGAAGTATCCCTTTTACTGAGCCTATCCAAGATGTCTGAAATCTTTGGATCAACTCTCTGCGATGCTCCTATACGATCCATAAGAGTAGGTCGTATCTCTAGCGATGCAAACAAACCAGGAAAAAGCTCTGTAGAGGGTCTAAAATCAAAAGTCGATACGAACTCCAAGTTTTTCCTTTCCACAAACAGAGGACTTAAGGCCATCCTCTGCCTACTCAGTGCGTTGGTTACCACATTACCCTTGCCAGGGGTATAAGCAATCTCAAAATCATAAGAAGCTAGGAACTCCATCCACCTTTGTTGCCTTAAATTAAGATCCTTCTGCGAGAACAAGTAATTGAGGGATTTATGATTGGTGTACAACTCGAACTTCTCTCCAAGCAAATAATGACGCCACATGTTAAGAGCGAACACTATGGCGGCTAGCTCTAAGTCATGGGTAGGGTAATTCTTCTCATGAACTCTAAGCTGTCTACCCCTGTAACATAAAACCTTTCCTTCTTGCATCTGAACCGCACCAAGCCATATACCACATGCATCGGTGTATACTGTAAATACTTTGTTCCCATTAGGAAAGGTCAAGACAAGGCTGTTGTCAGAGCCCTCTTTTATCGTTGGAAAGCAACATCACAGTCTATATCCCATGAAAACGTCAGATTCTTCTTCGTTAGCCTGGTGAGTGCGGCTGATATCTTTGCGAAGTCCTTAATGAACTTCCTATAATAGCCTTCCAATCCAAGAAAACTTCTCATCTCCGTTGCATTCTTCAGAATTTTCCAATATTGAACTGCAACTACCTTTGCGGGATCTACTGCTATCCCATCTTTGGAAACCACATGCCCTAGGAATCTCACCTCATTTCTCCAAAAGTGATATTTGGAGAACTTTGCCTTAAGCTGGTGTGCGCAGAGAGTTTTTAAAACTTCTCTTAAATGTTGGGCATGCTCTTCCTCGCTCTTTGAGAAGATCAAGACATCATCAACAAAGAACATGACAAATTTATTTAGAAACTCCCGAAACACCCTGCTCATTAGATCAACAAAATAGGCGAGTGCATTCATCAACCCAAAAGGCATAACTAGCTATTCAAAGAAACCATCTGGAGTCCTAAAAGCGGTCTTATCTATATTGTCCTCAGCCGCCCTCAATTGATGAAACCCTGTGGCCAAGTCTAACTGAGAGAATACTGAGGCACCAACAAGCTGGTCAAATAAGTCATCTATCCTTGGAAGTGGGTGCATGTTCGTCTTAGTGAGTTTGTTCAACTCTCTATAGTCCAACACAAGCGAAGCGAACCATCCGCATTAGTCGCGAATACAACTGGGGCACCCCATTCAGATATGCTTCACCTAATAAACCCTTTCTCAAGTAGCTCCCCTACTGGCTTGCTAAGCTACCTCCTTTCCCTTGGAGCCATATGGGGCATAGGCAATGCAGCTGGCTTTGCATTGTCCACCAAATATATACGAAAATCGATCTCACGCCTCGGAGGTAAGCCCCATACCTCATCAAAAACATCAGAATAATCGCGGACTACTGGAACAGATTGTTGATCATCGATATATGTATCTAGAGACTCTAGGAAACTAAGCATAACAGATCCTTGCCGGTCACAAGAAATCTCGAGGGTCCTTCCATGACAAGTCAGAAGCCTAACCACCCTCTTCTCACAATCCAGGATGGCACCATACATGGCTAGCCAATCCATCCCTAGAATCAAGCCGTAGCCCATAAAACCGAGCACATATGCGTCACATTCAAACTCGACGCCTAATACATATATTGTCAAACCCTGACAAATCATGGACAAATGAGCTGAACCACCAATGGGGTTGGAGACAATAACGGGATCCACTGCTATACTAGTATTTAAGTGCAGAGATTCAACCTCAAAACCAGATATAAATGAATGTGAAGCACCAGAATCAAAAAGAGTTCTAATAGGATTATTGGAAAGTGAAATCAAACCTTCCACGAAAATTTTCCTACCTCTATCTGGAGCACTAGTCGCGAAAGTGTGCACCTGCCCTCTAAAAGCTCCTATCCTTTGACCTTGTCCCTGTTTCTTCGGGCACTCCTTAGCAAAGTGTCCGACCTCTCCACAATGGAAGCAAGAATTCTTCCATCTTTTACAGTCCTTCACCAAGTGACCTTCACATCCACAACTATGACACTTCCTCTTATCCTTAGCCGTGTCATTCTTTCCGCCCTTCTTCTGTTGTTGTTGTTTTCCTTTCTTGGGCCATACTTTCTTGTTTTGTGTTGGTTCCTCAGCCTTAACTTCCTTCTTTTCTCCTTTGTCTTCCTAATGCAACAAGGCCATAACAACAAGCCTTTCAAAAGTAGCTCCCATTGGAATATGAGATATAACTAACACATGAAGGGATTCATTCAGCTTTTTAGCAAACCACAAAGCTTTCTTATGCGGAGTATCCACCAGTTCCAATCCAAACTTTGCTAGTTGGTTGAATTTGTTCACATATTCTTTAACAGTCATGTTTTCTTGTTTGAGCGCCAATAACCTCTACATTTGCATGCTTTTCTCAGCTTGAGAAAGAAACTTCATTTCAAACCTCTGTCTAAAATCATCCCATGCGTCCACCGGACGTCAAGCTTGGGTAATTTCCCACCAGAATGAAGCTTCATCTTTCAGTAGCCAGACAGCTAACTGAATCTTCCTACGATCATCCACATCGAAAATTCCAAACAAGTCCTCTGTCTCGTTGAGCCAATTCCCTGCCTCTACGTACGTCTCGGTTCCATGGAATAGCCTTTCTCCTATAGTTCAAAAATCTTTGCAGACTTTAGAGAAGTTGTCTGCACGTAGAGGAGGAGGAACGATGGGTGCAGCTAGGGGAGGAACGCCAGCTTGACCACTGGCAGCCGCCATGGCGTCTTGATACCTATGGAACCAGCCTGGTATCATAACACCCTCTGGAATATTAGGTTCCCCGGACATGATGAAAAGAAAAGGAAAGAGATTCAGATAAAGGATCGAAAGAAAGTACATATGGCTTTGGGGAATATGTTTTTCAAAATAGACTTTTCTTTTGAAAATGCTTCCTTTAAAAACCTTTGTGAAAATAATTTTCAAAAACTTTTATCTTATCTAGTAACCTTCTGCTCTGAGACCAAGTGTGACACCCCACATCCGTTAATGTCACTCATTAAGAGAATGCATTAAGTTTCGTGAAGCGTTATAGGTAAACAGAAATAGAAACATTACAAGACAGATATAAATACAACATCGGAACTAACTTTATTAATCATAAAGCATCGTGGTTCAAAACATCATATGTCTGAATTACAAAAAAACCAGTACATTATAAAAACTTCTGTCTTGCTCTTAAACATCAGAGTACAAAATAAAAGAAGCAAAATCCCCAAATAAAAATATAGCCACAGTAACAAGGTGTAACGACCCGCATTCTACGCAACATAGGATCGTAGAATATTTATTTCTTTCACATACGAAGTCGTATGGTTATGTAGCTTTGGGAGACGATTATTGGGGTCATTTCCCATGTTCATGATTTTTCCCGATTTTTAAATGACCATTTTGCCCCCAGTTGGTACTGTTTTGGCCATAACTTTTGACTGGAAAAGAATTTTGACCTGAAACCACTTCCATTGGCTCCGGATGATGGTTTACAATTCCGTAGAGTGGTCACACTAGCCAAACGGACTCACCGTTTGGGAGATATGGCTGAAGCAAGTTTCAGATAGTGAAAAACAGCTTAATTGGGCTTAACCGGATGATTAACAGCCAGGCCTAATGGGGGATTTCGGGATTAGGGTTAGGAGGAGGTTGAAATCAGTTAGAGAATGATCTTATCCTCATTTTCCAGCCGCCACTTTCATTCTTGAACCATGACGACGGCCGCCAACATCTAGAAACATCCCCAAATCACTTTCTAATTAAGTTTTGGCTTAATCTACATCAAACTAAAGAGAGAAAACACAAAAGCAAGGTTAGAGCTGCTGTTAGACATCAGTATTCACCCAAATCAGCGAGGTTTCAGTTCTAAGAATTTTATTTGTGGCCAAGGTGAGTGATTAGCATTGTTTTGACACTAATTACAGTTAATTAAGGGTAATTAGTGAAGATTAGCGAATTTATACACTAATAAATTCTAGAAAAATATCTATAAATTCGAAAATAATATTTTATGCCTCTGGTAGAAATTTGGTTTAATTTGGTTAAGTTTTGTTAATCCTATGATTAGTTTTACTTAAACATGCTTAAGGGAAAATATGGGGTTTTGGGTATATTTGATTCATTTTGACATGTAAATTCATTGTTTTGGTGTTTGTGATTAGTTTGCTATGTTACCATGACTGTTTGGAATGATTTGTGGTTGATTAGAATAGTTAGATTGGTCGAAACGTCGTCGAATGGCGTAAACAAGTTGCTGGAAAAAGTTGTAGAAAGTTGTGCAGGATTTCGGATCGGATCGGGTATGGGCTCGGATCGAATAGAGAGCTGGGCAAGGAATCCGAACCGAACTGAAATCTAGCACAGAAGAAGTTTGTCAAGAAGGAAGGCCACTGCTTAGAGTTGGAGTTGGACAGAGGATCGGATCGGAGGTATGGAGCAAGATCGGATCGGAGTAGGCTATGGAGTAGGATCGGATCGGAGCTGTGGAGCAGGATCGGATCGGAGTAGGCTAGGGAGCGGGATCAGATCGGTGAAGGCAAGCGAGGGGGATCGGGTCGGAGCAGGCAAGCTGGAGTAGAGGGGGACGAACCAAACCGAATGGGGCATGACACCCGAACCGAACCGAATGGGGAGCCTGGAGATGATTTATCTGAACCGAACCGACTGAAACAGATTGGGCCAAACCGAATTGAACTTCCATCTCTTCTACGCGACGACTCTTTTGAAGACCAACTCAAATTCGATCAAAACCGGAGATGCAAAGGAAGTCCAAATGAGGAGCTTTGAATCAGGATCCAGTTGGGAACCAATGAGTGGGTTTCATGATTGGGCTTTGCTGCGGGACGTGTGCCAAGGGGCAGTCGATGTCCATGACT
This sequence comes from Allium sativum, assembly GCA_030737875.1. Lineage (NCBI taxonomy): Eukaryota > Viridiplantae > Streptophyta > Magnoliopsida > Asparagales > Amaryllidaceae > Allium > Allium sativum. Next base: position 279,000,840 of record CM060922.1, read on the forward strand.
TTGGATCACTATGTATAGGAGGTACGTGTACGGGTTCAGGGCCGCAATGGCCTAGGTACGATTAGAGGGCTATAGACCAATGAAGTGGGGTCATTTGTAAAGATTTGGTCATGACTCCATGTGGTAAGCTTGGTAGTAGCAGTAGTTGTACAAGTTGAACTCCGTCACTACTTCGATGGGTCTAGTGATTGACAGTGGTGGATATTGTATGCTTTACGACTGGGTGAGAGATGCGAGGATGGTTGCTATGCTTGATTTGTTTGCCATCATTATGACATGCACACCCCACCCCCGTATTCTTTACACTATTTATTATGGCACCTTAGAGCATTGTACGGTATGTGGTACTAACTCTTTGGTTGCAGGTCCAGGTTCAGGTATGATTTAGTATACCTGTTATTGTTCTGTTTAGATGCTTATCGCTCATACTAGACTTTTTGTCTGACCTAGAGTTTTATGTCTCTTCTTATTACTCTGGGTGCTCACATGAGCAGACTAGAGACAAGTTAGCTGGTGATGCACGGGTAGATGATCCAGAGACGAGCAGGAGGCTTCCACGTATGATATATATAGTATTCTCCCTGTGTTGTTGAAGATCACTGCTTGGGCATTAGTAGCGCATCTTCTACTTTAGCTTTCTTTTGTTTTAGAGACAGTAAATTTGGAAAGTTGTAATAAGCTGTAATTGGATTTCCGCTGCTCTGATGTCGACGTTGGTTTTAGCTATCAGCTTATGTACTGTCTCACCTGTTTTATGTTAAGTATGTTATTATTATATTTTACTCCATGCGCTGTGATACATTCTACAGGTTCTTGATTAGTTTGTTCCCTTCTTTCTTTTCTTCTGACGACCGTTCTGTGCTAGTCGGGCATGTGTACAGCGCACTTTCGGAGGAAATGCCGGCTGGTGCGGGGGGGGGGGGTCACACAAGGATAGGAGCTTGAGCAATACATCTAAGCAGCTCCAGCAAATGATCAGCAGAATCCTGGTCAAGCTTGAGTATTCCCTTCCTGAGAACTTGAGGGGGAAACGGAAGAAATAAGAGGAAACAAGAAGGGTCAGACATAAAGTCTGGCGAGTCCAGTTACTATTAGCAAGTAAATAAGTAAAAGTATCATAACCGGCATACAAAGTGGATAGGAGAGATAATATCACAAAAGGTAGGTATAACAAGGTAAACATGATAGAGTTTATCCGCTTCCCTAATGATTACTCTGATTCTCTGCACTAATACTAGTATAACCAGAATGAGATGATCCCAACCACTATAAGATGGTTGACTTAGGCATGCGTCTAGATGTAACCTAACTACTACCCTAATCGATCGGCTCCCTACTCCGTAGATACACTGTGCGGGCCCCACAATATGAGGTATCACTCCCTAAAGTGGCAACCCTTTGTTGATGTGCACAACTCTATCTACTGGTGTCACGGTCGTCTTATCCCCCTCTTCCCGACCCATGCACGCACATGTCCCTGGTCGGTTTGCGCCGCCCACACCGTCCTCCACGTTTGGATCTCTTATAATCTGCCCAGTAAGCGTGTCCCAAATCCGACCTAGGGTGGAGTACTCGTTTGATACTGTTCTACGGGTTACTGACTGAAACGAGTCCCACGCACAAGATGACATAAGCTCTCCCCCTTGTCTTGTATCCCCACTAGGATTTCCACATGTATAACCTATTGGTGTCTTTAATTACATAACCCCATCATTTCCACAGGTTATGCTTACCTAGCGGTGTCTTTAATTACATAACCCAACCGGTGAAGTTTGTGGGCCAATATACAAATATTACCCACCCTCTCCAGATTTACTTAACCTACCCACTGTTTCAACAATGTTTACTTAACCCCTATGGATTCAACTAGGTTAAGTATTCAAATTCATTACCATGTCCATTTATGGTTATAACGTGCTGGACCCCTCACATTAAGCCTACCACTTGTGGATGCTGGATATGCCAGTCGGTTCCGGGCAGACTTCTTCCACAACTTGGCTTAACCTCGTGTCTCAGCACGTCTCATATTGGTGCACCTAGACCCCTCACATTAGATTCACCACTTTTGGTTGCTGGATATGCTGGGCAGTTCCGGGCAGACTTCCACCACAAGTGTAATCTACCCTCATGTCTAGCCGCAATTATTGTTTCTAATTACTGTAATCCTAGACACTTCATTATTAACCAATTTCTACCTATGTTGTTTATAGGTTTTCATGCCCTTTTTCCCCAAATATGTTCATAACGAATCAAAGGCCCTAAATTCATATTCATACATTTTATTCAGGTTATGCCCCAAATTCCTAATTACAAGTTATGCCCAATTTTAATATTTCCCCTCGTTCCCCGTTTAATGCGTTCGCATATTTCAGCGGCATGCCTAAGCTCGAAAGTTGCCAGGCTATATAAAATAAAAGGGAAAGGGTGAAGGGAAGATGACAAAAATGATTATACTAACAAAATTGACAAAATCATATAGCGGAATATTGATAAGATGGGCATATAAGAACAGATCTGGTGAACATGAAATGATAGAACTGATTCTAACATAATAGAGATGTCATAATAGGCATGATAAGATCTAAAAAATGATGTCCAATTAGTAACAGATCCAATTTAATCACAAACATGATAGGTACAAGGTGATCTAAATAGTGAATTAGATCTAAAATCAAAAACAGATTTGACATAATAAAGGTTAAGATTCAAGTCATAGTTATGAGAGAATATCACAGGTTCACAAGTTATTACAGATCTGGTATGATTTAAGCAGTCACAGGCATAGATCCAAATTACAGTCGTATCATGTTTTACTTTTTTATTATTTAAATCTAAAAGTAACTTAAACTCATAGTGTTTGGATCTAGAAAGATAAAAGAAGAATAGAAGAGGTTGAATCACAGATCTACCCTTGATTAACTTGATTGTAGAAGAAGGAAAAAGGTTTGATTCAGTCTGGGCACCGACAACATCTTGGCCTCCATTATTTTTTAGTGTAGAAAACAAGAGAAACGGAGCCATATTTATAGGCGTCAGCCCCCAAACCCTAAATGCCACATCTGCCCCGGGGGGTCGACTCCACTGGGGAGGGAAATTTGCCATCTCATAATATTCAAATTTTTGAATGATTTTGGACTGAAATTTGATTTTCTGATTGAATTATATATATATATATATATATATATATATATATATATATATATATATATATATATATTTCTCCTACGCATATACAAACTTCAAGCCTTCATAACTTCTTTATATGGTGTCCATTTTAAGCAAACCAAATGTCTATCTTGACCAGAATTTCGAGACGGACGCAATGACTTAGTCCGTTTTCCTTAATTCTGATTATTAAATTAATTATTCTTTAATTTGTCCTCTTTAGTGTTGTTAAAATTACGGAGTGTTAAATGCATTCATGTGTGCAGTAAAACAGAAAAGGTGCACACATGCGTGCAACAATTTGCATGCATAAAATCAGTTAAGTTTTCTTCATGCATTACTTGCGTAGGTATATGCAAGTATTTCAAAATATTGCACACATGTATGCAAGTTTCTGTCCAGATTTCATTAGAAAAGGCATATACAATGGTTGCATATATGTGTGCAATATTAGTAAAAGTTGCATACATGTATGCAACTTTTTTTGTACGTGGACTTCCGAGAATATTTCCAGAATTTAGAACAAGTTTTTATTAGACATCGCATTTTTTTTGCAGAAAAACAAAAAAGGTGGAAAAAATAGTGGGCAGGTTTATATATAAAACTTGGGAGGGATGTGAGCCTAATTAAGTTTCAAAATAGGGATGTGAGCCTAATTTTCACCAGAATAAAGACGTGACATATTTGCAGAAATAGAGATTTTTGCATACATATACGCAAATATTCAAATAGGTACATATGTATAAGCAGATTTTCTGTATAGTTGCACATATATATGCAGATATTCTGAATAGTTGCATACATATATGTAGATATTATGAATAGCTGCACACACATATATATGCAGATATTCAGAATAGTTGCATACATATAAGCAGATATTCGTATATTTACATACTATATGTTGATATTCTGTATAGTCGCACACAATATGCTGATATTCTAAATAGTTACACACATATATGTAGATATTTAGAATAGTTGCACACAAATATGCAAATACTCAGAATAGTTGCATACATATTTGCAAATATTCTGAATAGTTGCATACATATCTACAAATATTCTAAATAGTTGCACACATATATACAGATATTTAGAATAGTTGCACATATGTAAGGAGATATTCAGAGTAGTTGCATACATATCTGCATATATACGCAAATATTTGCATTAATTATGACAGACAAGCCCTCAACTTCAAAGCAAATCAGCAAAAAAGAAAAGAAAAGGGATGGTAAGGAAAATTTTGGTAAAAGAACGGAAAAGTACAGAAATAATTTAGGGCCATTCCTTGAACTGGTTAACAAAATAAAGAATAATAGCCTACTTAGAGTCGGCCATACAAAATTTCTTGAAAAGTTGTCTCTCTTCAAATTCATAGATATGATATTACATGAGGTCATTTCTACATTAGAGACCACAAAAATTTCAACAATGTTAGATATTATTGTCAAAAATTACATCAAAAAAACTTGAAATACTTTCAATTTGTGATATGATTCTTTTATTTACACAAGATGACATAGCAGAATTATTGGCTGCTCCAGTAGAAGGAGAGCTAATCAAAACAACTGACTACATGAAAAAGGATGAACAGAGCAATGAAGAGTATACATCATTTATAGCCAGGCATTTTGATAGTGAGCCATCTATCAACCAAAAAATAGAGAGAAAGAGAGAGATTTTTTCAATGATTCGACAAACAGCAAAAGTGGTAAATTTCATTATGGCAAAGCTTTTACTTATGCACTAAACAGCCACTTTTATAGTACCCAAGCCTAACTCAAGCATATCATGAAACATGATTCCATACTGTGTATGTGACCAGAAAATAACGAAGATATCATGGCCAAAAAAAATATACAACCATCTGCTAACTCAAGTGGAAAAGTACATTGAAACACTACACAAGATTAATGCTTGCATGACACTATTATTGGTACTATTTTTAAACTTTACATATATATGTATCTTATTAATTTATTATTCATTCTAATACTCAATGTTGATTTTTTCTTATGTTGCAATGGTGAATTTGTGATAAAACTCATGTTCTAAAAACACCAAAGACAGAGTACAGTGACATATATCCTCTGGGCGTAGAATGGGATATAAAAAAGCTCTAACCAATGAAGCTAATGAATATAAAATACAATTCTGTAAGTGCCATATAAATTTGAATTATTTTTCAGTAGTAAATACAATTTTTAAATTTTTTTCCTAACTTGCCTGCTATTTTTATGTATTTAGAATAGGTTCATACATATATGCAAATATTCAGAATAGTTGCAAACATATCTGCAAATATTCAAAATAATTGCATACACATCTTGTAATGAACCAGAAAATTCGATGCTCGAATTTTCGACACAATTACGTCTTGCGTCCAAGCTCGAGTATCGAAAATCCAGAATTTTAAAGAAAGAAGTTGGAGGGTGAGATAAGAAAGAAAGAAAAATAGAACAGAAGAAAAAGGAAGAAGAATCAACTAAATACAAAGTCTCACATCGAAACGGACTAAAATATAATACAGGAATAAATCTTTCTTTCAAAACTTTAAATAGTACTTACAATATATCAGAGTATAGCGGACATTCACGTTATCTGGACAGTTATAACAGTCTGTCCTCATTTACAACACACAGCGGAATACTATATATATATATATATATATCTCATACGTCTGAACTCCTCCGTCTTGTCTCCTGAAATCTGTATCTTATCCTGAACCTGCACAACTCGGTCTGACCCAACTCGGTTTGAACCGAGCATTACAAAAGCCACTGGTCAGTCTGATGAACCAGCAAGAGAAAAATTCACTAAATTATTAGTATCATCTAACTTGATTTTAAAGTTAAAAATCATTTCGAAAGAAAAGATAATCGTAAGACCAGCCCATACATAAACACAGACGGTTTTTACCTTACGATAACCCAAAACATTTTTGAAATCCATATCTTTTTTGATATTATAATTGTGTCTAAATGCAAATAAATAGCAATCTAGCAGAACGCTTGCATCTCACGCTCTACATACACAGTATATAATCAAAACCGTGGGCGCTTATTAGAGATTGGACTTCAACTGTGACAAGGTATGGAACCACCTGCTGATAGTGTATTTCTAAAGGGGAATACACTAGGTTCAACAAGAATGTCTTGCAACCCGGCCCACACATGACCGACCACTCATTTCTCTTGTGTGTATCGAATGTATATCACCAACGGTTGGGCTCAAACCATCGTTTCCCAAAAAGGGGCAACATCGAAATAGATTAAAGAAGCAAAAGGAATTTCTCTAGATAGGTGATAATACACCCTAATAGGGGTGACCCACATAGCTATGCTGCCTGCCCAATTTTTATCATTTCCCGGTTCTGAGGCTTGAGGTTTAAAATTTACCTTTTCAGATTATCTAGTCATCAATTACTTTGAATGCCACATCGTCAAATCCGCCAGATATCACTAATTGACGTCCACAAAAATATTCTAGCGTTCAATCCAAGAGAAGTGCCCCGCTTTGCCATTAACTGGAATACGTTTGAGGAAATCAATGCACGTGGTCCTTTGGAAATACTCTGTCAGACATTCGTCCATACAAGTTGTCGTGGGACTGAATAAATCAAAGGCACTCTCCTACTGCATTCTAGGAATAACCCTATAGATCAATAGCGAATAGTCCTTGCTTTCCTCGATTTCAACCACAACAAGCTTACCATCAAAATATCTCTGTGCGTGACTCCAGAGTATTTGACAAGTTTTCCTTTCGCTTAGTCCACGGTCTTCACTGCTCCATCTTCAATCTTTATATTCTATGTTTACGTATTAGTTTGTTCGGAATGGTTTTCGAATAAATTCGAATCCGGTCTTTCCGTACCAACAATCGTATAGGCCAGATTCGATAGTCAGTTATTTAACTATCAAATAAAACAACCATTCACTCATAAAAGAATATTGAATTCACTGATTTGATATTTTCCATCACTTTACCCTTTCTATTGATTAACCATTCGTTAATTTAAAATTTCTATATTTTCCAATAAATGGAATACTTATTTCTCTTCTTATATTTAAATATAAGAATATTCAAAGCCCCTTACATTTTAAAATCCCTTTAAGCACGTATTTTTCATCTTGGTCATTAGTATCTAACCGTAAACTAGTGAGAGAATAATTCCCTAAGAATCAACCCTGAAAGCCGAAACCAACATCAGATTAATACTCGGAAAACCATTCAACTCACCAATCTCCAGTCAGTTCGTAATTTCCTTTAACTTCATTTCTTATTTTTTTTTAAACGAGAATTTCCAATATTAATTACCATTTTTATATGAGATGTTTAGCTCAAATTTATGACCATTCAAATATTTAACTTAAAAATAATATTTACAAAACATTACTACAATCTTTATACAATATTTCCTTACAGATTTGATTTGCAAAACATTTGCTAAATATTTATTTATAAACTAAAACAGGATTTATCTTATAACGGTATATGTTCGTTATCCAATTCCATTTCCTTTAATCTTCATAAACCAAGACCTATACCAAGTCTTTATCCTATAAATAATTTTTATAAACATTTATATATGTTTAAAACTTCACTCCATTCTATTTATAACTTTATTCTAAAGTATCCGTACTTACCTATCATTTACAAATTCTAATAATATTTATTATTTATAAACGACATGTAAAATTCTTTAATATAATCTATATTAAAATTTTCAAATTAATTCTACCTAAATTAAGTTAGCATTTAATACTTCAGAAACCCTTTATAAATTTCTATTTTTCACACTACTAGTTTATTCTCTTTATTCACCTTAATCATGAATAATATTTTCAATACAAGTCCATACTAGACTTGATTTCATAAACAATTTTCATAAATATCTTTATATATTAATTACAACTCAATTCAGCTTTATTTCAATAAAACCGCACTCCATATCCAAAAAATATGCATATAAATATCATTTGTAAATTCTTTACTATTAATATTTATTATCTAAAATCTTATATAAATTCTTTAATAAAATATATATTATCTTTGCTAGTTAAATTCAATTAGAATTTAAAACCTCTTCCTAACGAATTTCTATTTTCAACTTATTTGCTTTAACATCTATTCACCTCACCCGTGAATAATATTCCTCAACGCAAATCCATACTTGACTCATTTACTCAAATTAAATTTTATACTTGAAACTTCGAGTTTCAATCTATTTATAACTTCTAAATATTGAGTTATATAATCTCTTTTATATTTCCTTATAATTGGAAAATTTCAGTATATTTAAATATTAATATTATATTCATTTTCTATTTCTTTTCAAGTTCACACACAATTTACATTTCTCCCAATTTTCTACATAACAATAATAATTCTACTTCTTATAATGTCGCTTGTAAAATAGCCTTTTCAAAGTATTTGGTTTAAACAAATATTTAATATTAAATCCTATTTAATTTAAATTCTAAGTAACCATTTTTATTTGCAAATGAATATTCCCTTTTTAAAAATTCTTATTTTAAAATCCATATATCATTATTTAGGATTATTAAACTATCTAAAATCAACCATCGGTGTTACTAACACATCCAAGTACACTATAAACTGTCATAGGTTATAAACAAATCATATAACAACATATATATGATAAACAAATAAATAAATGTGAGGAATCCAGCTGGAATCTTCCAACCTGTTTTCCTGCATCCACAGATGTTAGTCAACAATAATAATACCCATCCTGCTTCGAGGCAGGATATCGTGGTATGAAAAGGTCGTCCACTATATATATTGTGGGGCGCATAGGGAAATCATCCGCTCATGGTACTGCGGGCATCCGCTAATGGTACAGCGAGAATTATCCAATCACCAATATTATCATTACAGAATATTATTATATATTATTATCACTTTATATCAATCTAATATCAGCCAACAAGCAATAAAATAAATATGAATCGTTAAAAATAGTTCCCAATAATTAACTGAGTGAGATTAACTCACCTTGATTTGTCATGCTGAATATCCATTTAAAAATCCATATCGTCTCAGCTACGTATTGTCTCGAATAGAGTTATCAACTACGAATATTTATTTTTATTTATCGATTAAATGGTTATTTATTTAAATGAACTACTTAAATAATTTTTCTATGCAATTTAAATTTATATAAACATATAACTTACTTAACTTGCACACGTCGATTAATCGATGAATCCAATTCTCGAACCTTTCCCAAATACTTCATTCAGCTCCAATGCAGCATTTCATCGAGCATCATATTGACAAATTCCATTTTTCCATCACACACTACTTCTGCACCCCCAAATTCAACTTATTTCATCCTTAAACAAATCGAGAACAAACTTTTTCTCTTCATACACCGTCGAACTTCAAACCACACCATTATTCATCACTTAAAACAAACTCCAAGAACATTATAAACATTTTGAACCACACAGCTCCCTATTGTCGGACCAATCGTCCATATATCACTCTAAGAAATTGAACCCAGCTCCTTGCGTTCAACCTCAGACAAAACCTCCCCACTATTCTCACGTTCAACTCCCATTTCACTAACCCCTAACACCCCATCAGCATATCAAACTAACCCCCCTAGTCGATCATCAACCATTGCCTAATACCCCAACATCTCACTGTCACACACTCCACCCATTTACAGTCCTCGTCTAACCTCTATCGCTTACCCAGTATCACAAGATCGAACCCAACATTTGAACTCCAGCTCCATCTCCAAAAAATAAAGGATTAGACTTCTATAACTAACCCAATTCGAACTCCTAGTTTATCTACCGGATCTCGAAACCCTACAGATAAAACTTCAATCGCACCACTCCAGTTCACCATTTACTACCCCTCTGAAAACTTCACGCAACTGTTGACAGTGGCCACTTGATTTGCGATATCTCCAAAATCCCTTCGAGCGTCAGATTCTTTATGATCTTCCATCGCGATTCGCGATTTGATATATATATATATATATATATATATATATATATATATATATATTGTACTGGTGGGTTGGTTTATTTTGAGGAAAAGGGAAGTGAAATCAATTATTTAGAATGGATTCAAATGGGTGGATTTGTTTTCAATCTGATTGGAAAAAGAGACGAATGGAAAAGCTTGACTTTGTCTTCGAATCGAAAAATAAATGGAAGCATAGAATAAAAACCGAATTGGCTTGAGATGGAAAAATGAATGCAGATGTTTATTTATAGGTGAACGACTAGGAGGATAAGAACCCCATCGTTTCTAAATGTACAGATAGCTTTGGCAGTTGACATTACGGAAGGTAGGTTTACAGGGAAAGGAGAAGACTGAAAAGAATTCGTATGTGACAAATGAAAAGAGAAGACGGACTAGTTTTTACAGAGTTGTTGTGTTAAGAGAAAATAGGTCGTCTCCTATATTATATATATATATATTATATTTATTTTTTAATTTATTTATTTTATTCAACGTACCTTAAATAAAAATATCTGGTGATTTCGAACCCCTATTTAAACGCAACAAATGGCATTTCTAGGATTTTAACATTATTCTAAACACACTGAAACGTGTTTCGTAGCCCAATTTGACCATATACAGAAGATATTAAATTAAATTGACGTTTTAACATTAAATTCGATTTAATATAAACTGATTCAAAAAAAACAAATAAATTATTATTATCATATAAATCTACACAACCCGAATTATGTAAATTCCAGAATAAATTAACTTGAAATCTTAACTTGATATTTCATTTTCATGGTAATCTAATAATAAATTGATAAAAAAACTGATTTATTTTATTAAATAAATCGTTTTTATTTTATAAAAAATTCCATAGTGACTATTTGAAAATTTGGTTTGGCCATAAGTAACAATCTAAAAACGAAATTTTGATTTTTCACTTTTATTAGAAAATTATAGTTCAACAGATTCGAATATTTCTTGTTTCAGCGAATTCTGACTTATAATGAATTCTTTACACTCAATTGAAGATCAAAACTCAGTATTGCGAATTATCTTGCTATTTCGAGCTCGTTTATATTTTATATATATTTATACATTTCAAACTTCGTTTTAATTAATATATAAATCCATTTATATTACGAATTTAATATTTAAACTAATTTAAATATTCGAATTTAAATCAATAAAAATGCGGGACGTTACATTCCTTTCCCTTTGAAAGAATTTCGTCTTCGAAATTACTAAGCAGGAAAAATAGATATATCTCATTAACTTCTCCCAAACCAATCATGCAACTCGACATTTACTTCAATATCGTTGCTACTCAACCAACTCACTAGTTTCCAATTCCACTTAGAAATCCTTAACTTTGATTTACTTTTTGTTCACAAAAAATTTCAAAACCGTTGAAAAAATTTCTATCTCCCTAAATTTTCGAAAAATTTCGCGAGCACCTCCTTTGTATGGGCTAATTGGTACAACAACAAAATGTCTCTCTGGGCATTTCCCAATCAAAAAGAAAATTAAAATGCCAAGCAGCTTGCCAAATAGGCTCATAAAATTCCATATTGAATTAAACATGTATCTTTTTGTTGGGCAACTCTTATTTATTCTTTACACTTGTTCTTTCCAAATAACCTGCATAATCATATACATATCCATTTCTATTCGGCGATAATCAATTAAACTTCTTGCTTCCAATTTTCCAATTCATCCATAACTCATTCTCTTGCTTCACTTGTGATAATATAAACAACCACAATCACATATATGTTTTTGCTAACAACAAAATCGAGTTTCACTTATAACTCAAGTTCTAGGTTAAAGTTTCAATTTACAAGTTCATATAAATTTTCACTTGAGTTCAAAGTTCAATTAAACTTTAATTGATTCATTCTTCGTTCAATTTCATTTCAACTCAGGTTTATACAATTCAAGTTTATATTCACTATTCAATATGTACTCACATTCACTTCAATTTCAAAATTCAATTCCTTAGCCAACTCAATTGAATAATATTTCAATCTATATTCAATTCTTACTATTCAAATTGTATTTATTGCAATTCACTTCTTATTTCACTCGATACATTTAACTATATGTGCCAAGCTCTATTTAGTTTATCAATATTCAATTTATTGGTATTTCAACTTGAATTCAAGCACTTTTATTCCATATTGATTCAATAATTTGTTTTGGTATAATAGGGTTTCAATTTCAATCCCAATTTGTTTAACTTACCTTTTAGTCAAGTTTTAATCCGTACAATTCATTATATTGAAATTTGTTTCCTTATCTTTCAGTTTATACCTAAGGTTTGATTTCAAAAGCAAATCATTTCATCTTCCTCTGGTAAGATTAAACCAGTTCAATTCCATAATACCATTTGAATTTCATTCAAATCAATCAAGTAATCAAAGATCAACAAAAATTTGAAAAAAAAAACAATTATTTCTTTTATATACAAAAATAAATTTGGGTAAGTTATTTCACCTACCTGCATTACAAAATAATATTGTATCAGTTTCCGGTTTAAAATTGAACCAATCAAGTGACACAATACAAAACATTTTTATAAAATATACAAATACACTCTCATTATACACTTAACTTAATCAAGGGTATTACTAACCCCGTCTCTATCGAGTTACGCCACAGAGCCGAGGTTATTTCAAAACCATTGCTCTGATACCAACTGTAACGAACCAGAAAATTCGATGCTCCAATTTTCGACACAAATACATCCCTTGTACAAAATCGAATACCGAAAATCCCGAATGTTAAAGAAAGAAGTTGAAGGTTGAGATAAGAAAGAAAGAAAAATTAGAATAGAAGAAAAAGGAATAAGAGTCAACTAAATACAGAGTCTTACATCGCAACGGAATAAAATATAATATAGGAATAAATCTTTATTTTAAAATTTGAAATAGTACTTACAATATATTAGAGTACAGCGGACATTCATATCATCTGGACAGTTACAACAGTCTGTCCTCATTTACAACACACAGCGGAATATTGTGTGTGTGTGTATATATATATATATATCATACGTCTGAACTCCTCCGTCTTGTATCCTGACATCTGTATCTTATCCTGAACCTGCACAACTCAATCTGACCCAAGCATTACAAAGGCCACAGGTCAATCTGGTGAACCAGCTTGAGAAAAACTCACTAAATTATTAGTAGCATCTAACTTGATTTAAAATTTGAAAATCATTTCGAAAGAAAAGATAATCGTAAGACCAGCCCACACATAAACATGGACGGTTTTTACCTTACGATAACCCAAAACATTTTTGAAATCCATATCTTTTCTGATATTAAATAGTGTCTAAATACAAATAAATATCAATCTAGCAGAACACTTGCATCTCATGCTCTACATATATAGTATACAATCAAAACCGCAGACGCTTATTAAAGATTGATTCCGACTTTGACAAGGTATGGAACCACCTACCGATAGTGTATCTATAGAGGGGAATACACTGGGTTCAACAAGAACGTCTTACAACCCAACCCATACATGACCGACCAGTCATTTCTCTTGAGTGTATTGAATGTATATCACCAACGGTTAGGCTCAAATCACCGTTTCCCATAAAGGGACAGAATCGAAATAGACTAAAGAAGCAAAAGGAATTTCTCTAGAAAGGTGATAATACACCCTAACGGGGGCGACCCACATAGCCATGCTGCCTGCCCGATATTAGTCATTTCCCAGTTGTGAGGCTTGAGGCTTAAAATTTACCTTTTCAGATTATCCGGTCATCAATCACTTTGAATGCCACATCGTCAGATCTGCCAGATATCACTTATTGATGTCCACAAAAATATTCTAGTGTTCAAGCTAACAGTAGTGCACCTCTTCGCCATCAACCGAAACACATTTGAGGAAATCAACGTACGTGGTGCTTTGGAAATACTCTGTCAGATATTCGTCCATACAAGTTGTCCTGGGACTGGACAAACCGAAGGCACTCTCCTACCGCATCCTAGGAATAACCCTACAGATCAGTAGCGAGTAGTCCTTGCATTCCTTCGATTTCAACCACGATAGGATTACCATCAAAATATCTCCGGGCGCGACTCCAGAGAATTTTACAAGTTGTGCTTTCGCTTATGAAGATCCACGGTCTTTAATGCTCCATCTTCAATCCGTATATTCTACGTTTACGAATTAGTTAGTTCGGAATGGTTTTCGAAAAAATTCGATCCCGGTCTTTCCGTACCAACAATCGTATAAGCCAGATTTGATGGTCTGTTATTTAACTATCAAATAAAACAACCATTCATCCATAAAAGAAAATTGAATTCACTGATTTAATGCTTTCCATCACTTTAGCCTCTCTATTGATTAACCATTCTAATTCAAAATTTCTCTATTTTCCAATAAATGGAATACTTATTGCTCTTCTTTTATTTCAATATAAGAATATTCAAAGCCCCTTTCATTTTAAAATCCCTTTAAGCACGTCTTACTCATCTTAGTCATTATTCTTCAACCGTAAACTAGTAAGAGAATAATTCCCTAAGTATCAAAACTGAAAGCCGAAACCAGCATCAGATTAATGCTCAGAAAACCAATAAACTCTCCAATCTCCAGTCAGTTCCTTATTGCCCTTATCTTCATTTTTTTTTCAATGAGAATTTCCAATATTAATTACCATTTTTATATGAGATGTTTATGACCATTCAAATAACTAACTTAAAAATAATATTTACAAAACATTAATACGATCTTCATACAATATTTCCTTACAGATTTGATTTGCAAAGCATTTGTTAAATATTTATTTCTAAACTGAAACGAGAATTTTCTTATAACGATATACGTTCATTATCCAATTCCATTTCCTTTTAATCTTCATAAACCAAGTTCTATATCAAGTCTTTATCCTATAAATAATTTTTATAAACATTTATATATGTTTAAAACTTCACTCCATTCTATTTATAACTCCTTTTCTAAAATATCTGTATTTACCTATCATTTGCAAATCCTAATAATATTTACTATTTATAAACCATATGTAAAATTCTTTAATATAATCTATATTATAATTTTCAAATTTATTCTACCTAAATTCAATTAGCATTTAATATTTCACAAACCCTTTATAAATTTCTATTTTTCACACTACTACTTTATTCTCTTTATTCACCTTAATTGTGAATAATATTTTCAATACAAGTCCATACTAGACTTGATTTCATAAACAATTTTCATAAATATCTCTATATATTAATTACAACTCAATTCAGCTTTATTTCAATAAAACCACACTCCATATCCAAAATATATGTATATAAGTTTCTTACTATTAATATTTGTTATCTAAAATCTTATATAAATTCTTTTATAAAATATATATTGTCTTTACTAGTTAAATTCAATTAGAATTTAAAACCTCTTCATAACAAATTTCAATTTTCAACTTATTTGCTTTAATATCTATTCACCTCACGCGTGAATAATATTTCTCAACGCAAATCCATACTTGACTTATTTAGTCAAACTCGATTTTATACTTGAAACTTCGAGTTTCAATCTAGTAATAACTTCTAATCGTTGAGTTATATAATCTCTTTTATATTTTCCTTGTAACTGGAAAATTTCAGTCTATTTATATGTCAATTTTATATTCATTTTCTATTTCTTTTCAAGTTCACACACAATTTACATTTCTCCCCATTTCCTACATAATAATAGTAATTTTACTTCTTCTAATGTCGCTTATAAAATTGCCTTTTCAAAATGTTTGGTTTAAACAAATATATAATATTAAATTCTATTTAATTTGAATTCTAAATAAACATTTTTATTTGGAAATGAATATTCCCTTTTTAAAAATTTTATTTTAAAATCCATATATCATTATTTAGGATAATTAAAATATCCAAAATCAACCATCAGTGTTACTAACACATCCAAGTACACTATAAACTGTCATAGGTTATAAACACATCATACAATGACATATATATGATAAACAAATAAATAAATGTGAGGAATCCAGCTAGAATCCTCCAACCTGCTTTCTTGCATCCACAGACGTTGGTCAACAATAATAATATCCAACCTGCTTTGAGGTAGGATATCGCGGTATAAAAGGGTCATCCAATATATATATTGTGGGGCGCATAGGGAAATCATCCGCTAAAGGTACTACGGGCATTCGCAAATGGTGTTGCCAGAATTATCCAATCACCAATATTATTATTATATAATATTATTGTATATTATTATCACTTTATATCAATCAATTATCAACCAACAAGCAATAAAAAAAATTGAACTTTTAAAAATAGTTCCCAATAAGTAACTGAGTGAGTTTAACTCACCTTGATTTGTCGTGCTTAATATCCATTTAAAAATCCATATTGTCTCAGCTACGCATTGTCTCGAATAGATTTTACAACGCATATTTATTTTTATTTATCGATTAAATGATTATTTATTTAAATGAACTACTTAAATAATTTTTCTATGCAATTTAAATTTATTAAAACGTATAACTTACTTAGCTTGCACATGTCTATCAATCGATGAATTGAATTCCCAAACCGTACCCGAATACTTCAGTCAGCTCCGATATAGAATTTCATCGAGCATCATATTGACAAATTCCAATTTTCCATCACATACTACTACCACACCCCCAAAGTCAGCTCAGTTCATCCTTAAACAAATCGAGAACAAACTTTTTCCCTTCATACAACGTCGAACTTCAAACCTCACCACTGTCCATCACTTAAAACGAACTCCAGGAACATTATAAACATTTCGAACCACACAACTCCCTACTCCCGGACCAATCGTTCATATATCACTCCAAGAAATTAAACCCATCTCCTTGCTTTCAACCTCAGACAGAACCTCCCCACTATTCTCACATTCAACTCCCATTTCACCAACCCCTAACACCCCATCAGCAGATCAAACTAACCCCTAGTCTGTCACCAACCATTGCCCAATCCCCCAACATCTCATTGTCACACAATCCATCCATTTACAGTCCTCGTCTACACTCCCAAATCAACCTCCATCTCACACCCAGTATCACAAGATCGAACCCCACATTTTGAACTCCAACTCGATCTCCAAAAAAATAAAGGATCAGACTTCTATAATTAACCCAATTCAAACTCCCAGTTTATCTATCAGATCTCGCAACCCTCTAGATAAAACTCCAGTCGCACCACTATAGTTCGCCATTCAATACCCCTCTGTAAACTTCATGCAACTCTTGACAGTGGCCACTAGATTCGCAAAGTCTCCAAAATCTTTTCGAGCGTCAGATTCTTCATGATCATCCATCGTGATTCGCGATTTTATTTATATATATTAAGTACTAGTGGGTTGGTTTATTTTTAGGAAAAGGTAAATGAAATCAATTGTTTCGAATGGCTTCAAAGGGGTGGATTTGTTTATAATCTGATTGGAAAAAAGAGATGAACGGAAAAGCTTGACTTTGTCTTCGGATGGAAAAAATAAATGGAAGCAGGGAATAAAAATCGAATTACCTTGAGATGGAAACAATGAACATAGGTGTTTATTTATAGGTGAACGACGAGGAGGATAAGAAGCCATTTGTTTTTAAACGTACAGGTAGCTTTAGCAGTTGACATTAGGGAAGGTAGGCTTTACAGGGAAAGGAGAAGACAAAAAAGAATTAGTATGTGACAAATGAAAAGAGAAGACGAACTAGTTTTTACAGAGTAGTTGTGTTAAGAGAAAATAGGTCATCTCCTATATTATATATATATAATATATTTATATTTTAATTTATTTATTTTAACCGGCGTACCTTAAATAAAAATATATAGCGATTTCGAACCCCTATTTAAACACAACAAATGGCATTTCTAGAATTCTAACATTATTCTGAACATACTGAAACATGTTTCGTAGCCCAATTCGACCATATACAGAAGATATTAAATTAAATGGACGATTTAACATTAAATTCGATTTAATATAAACTAATTCAAAAATAAACAAATAAATTATTATTATCATATAAATATACACAACCCGAATTATGTAAATTCCAGAATAAATTGACTTGAAACCTTAACTTGATATTTCATTTTCATGGTAAACTAATATTAAATTGATTAAAAACCGATTTATTTCGTTGAATAAATCGTTATCATTTTGTAAACGATTCTATAGCGACTATTTGAATATTTGATTTAGCCATAACTAACAATCTATAATACGAAATTTTGATTTTTTTTCCCCTTTCGTTAGAAAATTATAGTTCAACAGATTCGAATATTTCTTGTTTCAGCGAATTCCGACTTATAATGAATTATGTACACTCAATTGAAGTTCAAAACTCAATATTGCGAATTACCACGCTATTTCGAGCTCCTTTATATTATATATATTTATACATTTCAAACTTCGTTTTAATTAATATAAAAATCCATTTATATTAAGGATTTAATATTTAAACTAATTTAAATATTCAAATTTAAGTCAATAAAAATCCGGGATGTTACACTTCTGCAAATATTCAGAATAATTGCATACATATATGCAAACATTCAGAATAGTTGCATACACATCTGCAAATATCAGAATAGTTGCATATGCATATATGCGATTACTCAGAATAGTTGCATATATACATGCAGTTATTATCAGTAGTTGCATACATATATGCAATTACTCTACACAGTTGCATACATGTCTACAAATATTCTAAATAGCTACACACATATATGCAATTTTTCCAAAAAGTTGCATACATAACTGCAATTATCTTGAAGCGTTAATTGAACATGTGTTGCTGCCTTTGTATTCAGGAATTACATGGAAAGGACATAAACGTGCTGAAACAAGTTGTCAATAAAGATAAAGAATACGAAGCTTTTTACGAAAGAAGAAGAAGAAAATTACATACAGTTAATATCAATGTTGGAACAAGACAATAGACGACTTCAGAAAGAGAATTTAATATTGAGAAAAGATTACAAGAACTTACTGAGGACTCCTCATCATCAAACTCTACACGAATCGAATTCCCACTTTAAGAAGTAAGTGTAGATGAAAATGAGAATGATAATGAAAATGAGGGAAATGCGGATGATGTTGTAAATGGCGATGAAAATGACGATGAAAATGACAATGATGAGATTGACAAAAATGACAAAAAGAAAGAAGATGTTGAAAATAATGATAATGAAGAAAAGGAAGACAATGATGAAAATAATGACAATAACGATGAAGATAAGGAAGATAGTGATGAGGATTATGAAGAGGAAAAAAAGGTGATGATACGAATGAAAATATAGATGAAATGGAAAAAAAAGATGACAAAATGGAAGAGGCTGATGAAAAAGACAAACAACAGGAAGAAAAAAGTGACCAAGAAAAGAAAGACGATGACAAGGATGATGAAGAGGATAAGCGGGACGAGGAGGATAAAGGTGATGACGAAATGAAAGAGGATGATGAAAAAAAGGAAAAGAAGCAAAAAAAAAGATAATGACAAACGGGATGAAGATAAGGAAGTCAGTAAGGGCGATGTTGATAAGAGTGATGGCAAGCAAATAGAAGAGGAGATGAAGGATGATGGTGATAAAGGTGATGAGGCTCATAATAGGAAAGAAAATGATGGTGATAAGGCTGAAGAAATGAAAGAGAAGGGGGAGAAGAAGGAACAAGAGGGTAAAAATGAAGAGAAGGAAAAACGAAATTAGAAGAAAGAAGATTGGATGTTGATGAGGCACATTACAACAAAGAGGAGGAGAAAAGACAGGAAATGGAAAAAGAGAAAGATGATGGAATTGATGGAAAAAATGAATAGCAAAGTTTGGAGAAGAAAAAAGATAAAACAAGCTTCTGATGGTAACATTCTACACAACATCTTATTTTCAGCAATACATAATAATTGCAGTATATTCTACAACTTATCACAAAAATTGCTGATCTACTATTATTTTAAAAAACACACATATTAATATAATAAACTACTGATATATCATAAACAATGCCGATAATAATTCATAAAGTGAAACAAACATAACCAGTGAATGTTGAAAACTATGAGTCATAACCAAGATCACCGGAACTACTTAAAAATGCAAAGTTGAAGATCAGAAAGTGTAAAAATATTCAGTGTCTGGAAAAGCATCAAATCAAGCAGCTAGAGGAGGTTTTTTTCACATTCAAACCTCAGGTAAAATTAGTGCAACATTACAAGAAATTTTGTAAGTTTTCTATTAAGAGTACAATTATTGCTGAAAATGAAGAAAAAATTTGATGTATATCTTAATGGTTGCAAACATATATGCAAATATTTAGAATACATGCATATATACATACATACATACATACATACATACATACATATATTCAGAATAGTTGCGAACATATATGCAAATATACTGAATAGTCGCATATATATATATATATATATATATATATATATATATATACACACACACACATATATTCAGAATAGTTACATACAAATCTACAAATATTCAGAATAGTTGCATACATTTATGCAAATATTCAGAATAATTGCATACATATATATAAATATTCAAAACAGTGCATACATATCTGCAAATACTCTGAATAGTTGTATGCATATACACAATTATTCAGAATAGTTGCATGCAACAGTACTACTAAAAATCTAGATATTCTCTAATTATCTTCCATAAATTAACAGTAGAAGTGCATATCTTAATGGTGATGATGACATCATAATTTCTGGAACTTCCCTGGGTGAATTGTTGATAGGAAATTTTCTAAATGGACAGGTATCACCACATTTGCTTACTGATACATCGACAATAATTCAGTTTATCTTCTGAAATATCACCATGTATTTTGCATCTTGTAACAATTACAATCTACTTATTTTTGTAGATAATAAACAGGTATGCACATGAGCTGCATAGAAATTATCCATAAATTTTGTACTTCAAAATCTATGCTGCTGTAAGTTTTTATATATTTTACAGAAGAATTTCTTTACAACATAATAAATTTTACTCACTAAAATGAACACTACAAACACTTCTAACGAACAACTCAATGAAAACAACAAAAATTAATGTGTGGTAAAATAATACATGTAATGCACCAAAATGTTCCTTATAGTCCAGCAAAAATCTCATTTCACATTACTAGAATTTTCAAAGAAGTTAAAAGGTGGATACACTACAACTCACCAAAACCACAACAAGAAGGTCGACACCAAAAAGCTGGAAAAAAAATTGGTATGTAAATTGATATGTTAATTGGTATGTGATCTGTTGATAGCAAAAAACATTTCTTTTCTTTGCTTGTATAGAGGATTTATGTCACGTCAATGTTGAAAAAATTTAGATAAGGACAATCCTCAACCATCCAGTCTTATTGAATTTGGTAATTACCCACAACAACGCTCAGACACATAAGTACATATCAACAAATAATGACGATAAAAATTCATATTAACAACAACTATTCAAACAACTTGATGGTATTTTCCAATTACTGCAGGATGGAATGTTTTTCATGAACATAATGCAAAAAAGAAGTGAAAACATAGAAATTGACAAAATGATCCAACATTCACTATTGAGGCTACCTATCTACAAAGGGTTGTGTTAGGACATCAAATCCTCAACTGCAAACCAATACAGTTGGACTTTAGAAGAGGAAAACCAGGCTCAAAAGTATATGTGATCAGATGCAAGCACAACTGATTAAACTAGGAAAAAAGTGGTGTATAAAATTGTCATGTACATATTTTGACTAATGTATGTTGTTGGAATTACTGGGACACGCTTATGCAGTTTGAAAACAATGTTAATGTGGCATTCTATGTATTGAATTAAGTTCCTTTGGTTTTACGTAATATTTGCATAAATGTCTGCAATTAATATGTAGAGTTTTAAATAGTTTTATATAGTTTTATTGCAGATAACACTGCAACTAATACAAATAATTGCTAAAATATTTGCAACAAAATAGTATAATTGTAGAAATATCTGCAAAAGTTTCATTTAATTTCAGATGGTCATGTTGCTCTTTTTTAATTTAATTCGCAGACATCACTGCAACAAAACAGTACATTTGCCGAAATATCTACAAAAGTTTCATTTAATTGCATATGGATTTGTTGCTCTTTTTTAATAAAATTTTCAGACATCAAAACAACAAAATAGAATAATTGCCTAATTATCTGCAAAAATCGCAGATGGACATTTTGCTCTTTTTTAATAAAATTTGCAGAGATCACAACAACAAAGTAAAATAATTGTAGATTAAACATCATCATTTACCAATAACAGCATAACATATTAAGCTTGCAGTAAAAAGTCAATTCCTTACAAACAATAAACACTAAACTAAATTTCATCCAAAAAACATTAAAATGAAAAACAAAAACACAAAGTTAATTGTGTTTTCAAAAACAAGTTCTTTTGCTATGACCCAATTTCTTGTGCAAACCACATCTAATGGTTTTCATAATTTCACCAGCGGATTTTACCCTCTTAGAAGATGATGGATGACCAGACATTCTTCTACCTTTTGAAGAAGCTATAATTGCATCTTCAACAGAAACATCTTCGCACATTAAGTTTATAATAGGACTGATTGGATGAGAATAAGCTAACCGAAAATAACCAACTTTGAAATAATATTCAACGTAGCCATACACATTCAACTTGTCACAGCTCAAAATACATCTAATAGCATGAGCGCAAGGAAATCCATTTATTTGCCACATGTTACAAGAATAAACTCGACTACATAAAATCAACAAACTGATAGACCGGAGAATGAACTTTAGACACATATTCACTTGATTTGATAACAAACCATGAAGATCCTTCCAAATGAAGACTTCTTAACCGATTTTCATTCACGGGACATAAATCACTAGTCCAACTAGTAACAACTTCGCGATGATCTGACATAAGTTTCATTAACTTCACTCTAATTTTATCCAAATAAGCAGTAATTGGTAAATCTCTTTCTTCCAAATCCATTTATTAAAGCTCTCTAAATAATTAGATGACATTTCACCATAATGACAAGCAGGGAAAAAAACATTAGTAAACTTCTCAAAAGGAATTCCCTCAAAAGTTTGCAATAGTGGATCCACCATAATCTTTAAAAAAATTCAATGCAACATTAAAATCAATCAAATCGGAAGCATAAGCGACACATGCAAACATATCTAACAACCACTTCTTTGATTTGGAAAATTGAGTAAAATTTAAATTGTAGTTCAAAAGATAAAAACAAGAACCATGAACTGAATTTGGAAACACTTTTGGAATAACAACAAGAATACCAGGATGACGATCAGAAACGAAAAAAAAAACCTCTACTATTATCTTTAAGAAAATATTTAAGTTGTTCACAGTACCAAATCCAATTGTTTTCATCTTCACTAGACATAATAGCAATTACTATAGAGGAAAAACCTAATAAAAGAAGCAAACATATAATTAACTAAACAATAAAATAGAGAACAATATCAATTAGGAAAAAATTACAAAAGAACATGCACAAATCCTAAAAAGTGCAGAAAAAGAGCAATTATTGGAAAAAAGAAGCAAATAATGGTTATAAACAACTGCGTAAAGTTACAGGAAAAGTTGCATACATATATGCAATTATTCTGAATAGTTGCATATGTATCTTCCAATATTCTGAATTATTGCATAAATATCTGCAATTATCTTGTAGCATTAATTGAATATGTTTTCAAATCAGCAATTAATGCATTCATATCAGCAATCATTCATAATAATTGCATTCATATTAGCAACTATTTGCAAATATTAAAGCAAGAAAGCAGGATTATTGCAGAAATCAAAGCTAAAAAAAATTAAACTGCGTAAATACCATACCTTCATTTCCATTTTTACCGGTAGCAGCCATCAAACAACCTTGAGCTCTTCCCTTCATAAAAGTAGCATCAACAAATATTAACGGTCGATAATATTGTAATCCGTGTGCACAAGCTTCAGATCCAATAAAACCCTTCTTAAGTTGTGTAATATCGTTACACTCCAAAACAACTTTACTTCCAGGATTAGTTGTGCGAACAGAATCACAAAAGGATTGCAAATGGTGATAAGCCATTATATCACTTCCATGTAAATCTTATAATGCCAACCTCTTCCCACTATAAGAAAAATAATACTTCAAAATAACATATACTCAGTTTTAAACATGTTAATAATGTCCTTAGCCTTCATTAATGGATTAGGGATCATAAACCAACAATTTTATCAATTTACTAGATACGGAATGATTATTTATGTAACAACCCGAATTTCAATAGATCGAGTTTTTTTCAAAATTCTAATTCATCGAAACTCGTGTTGGTTTGTCTGGTATCCTGCAGAAAAGACAGAGATATAAATAGATCAGAGCTTAGAAAACATCTCATAATCGAATGGATATAATATAATCAAAATGTAGCCTTATCCAGATAATAATGCTGCCTAACCAGTATTTCAAAGCTATCATATCTCTGTAACAAATCTAACCTGCGAGTATGTCATGAGGAGGGGGTTAGAACACATGTAACAACCCGAGTTCCGACGAACCGATTTTTTTTCAAAAATCCAATCTATCAAAACCCGAGTTGGGTGCTCTGGTATCCTGCTGGAAAAAGATAGAGACAAAGAAACATGTCAGAACTCGTAAAGCATCTCACAGTAGAAGGAAATAAAGTATAATATATTCAAATATAGTCTTACCTTATTAACAATACTGCTAAACCAGTATCCAAAGCTATACCATCTCTGTCATGAACCTAACCTGGAAGTATGTAACGAGGAGGGGTTAGAACATAAGTTCTGTGTGACTGGACTTAGAATAAACTTCTGTAAAATCCTATATATACCGTTTAGTTACATTTTCTTGGTTATTAGGTTGTTAACAATGTTATCCCTTTAAGCTATACTTATCCATCCACTAGTCGATTAACCTAATACAATGTATATGTAGTTACCCCCTACTCGTGTCCTCTTTTCATGTGTACGCGGTCCCTTATCCAACTCGTGTCATCTTGTCATATATACGCAGTTCCTTATCCAATGACGTACGTCGTACGGACTTTCATGTGTATATATATACATACATATATATATACACACATATATATACATACTCTCACTAAGTCTGCTTAAAAACACCATTCCTGTGTTGCTTAAGCGTTTGGACTGCCAACTTAGGTCTTACTAGGTTCTGTTATCGAATACTACCTAGATCCAACTAGGGTTTACCATCGAGTGTTACCTAGTTCCAACTAGGGTTTACTTTATCGAATGCTTCCTAGGTTCAACCAGGGTTTACGCTACCTAGGTCCAACTAGGATCTATGCTACATATCGAACAATGCCCTCTAGTCTAGGACACAATACCCTGAGCGATATGCGTTCCTAGACTTTACGTCCCAACCCATCATTAAACATGCTAGATATCTAGTTGCACATGTCCTCTATATGTGCGACCCGAGTCCCGTGGCAGGGAAAATCAAGAAACACGGAACTCGATTGGAAGCTTTAAGTTATCTACTGATGTAGGTGCTAAGGTCTATTTTTACTGAGGCAATGGTCCCACTTGAGCTCTCCCTCAACTAATGAAAGGCACCCAAGAATATCAAGAATGAGAACTATACGCAGGCCCTCTATGCTCCCACAAACCTTTTGGTCAACCTCACCCATAATTAGATAGCAAGTATATGGTCTTTTACAGTTCTCCGCCTTTTCGCTTTTCGTGCTCGACTGACTCAAGATGGTAGGTAGCCGACGTCGTGCTATCACAGGGCCAACTGGTTATCGCCGACTCATGCTGGTCCATCCTAGTCTTTAGGTTGCCTTATTATTGCAACCAATTAATACTCTTGGTTGTTCTTACGCAGACCTTAACCTCTGTGAGCCCAGGCGGATCATCTGCATTCTCACAGAGGGATACCAAGAGTATCCTCACGTCCCCTCGAAGCTGCGTGCTTCATAACCCAGTCCGTTGGAGCCTTCTATATGATCAGATGGACGTACGCTCCCCTTCGCGCCTTACGGCACCGTGATAATATACCGAGTTTAGTTATTCATCCCCTATCGTATGGACTGGTCCAAGCGCCTTATCCTTTCATACTATTAGACCTTATGTCTAAACTTCTAATTACACGCTTGCTTTGTCTTATTAACTTGGTTATCCTCGTTTATGTTGTCCTTCAATTCTAATTACAGAGTTTCCCTTTAACTAAGGTTTATTACTTAGTCCTCTTCAACTAAGGTTTACTTACTTAGTTATCTTTACCGTTGCTTACTTAGTTCTCTAACTAAGGTTCGTTACTTCGTTTTCCATTTTACTTAGTTTTCTAACTAAGGTTCATTACCCAGTTGCCATCATCATTATTTACTTAGTTCTCTAACTAAGGTTCAACACTTGGTTAACTTCATCTTTATTTACTTAGTTTTGTAACTAAGGTTCAACACTTGGTCGCCTTTATCGTTATTTACTTAGTTCACTAACTAAGGTTTACCAATGAACTCAAACATGACTTAAGTTTTCTTTATCAAACGATAGCGTACGGGTGCATTCCCACCTTTTCTGCTTAGATTAACTTATTTCATCGTATAAGTCGTCCCACCCTTCAAGTCTTGTATTACATCTTAAGTCATAATCTTCCCTTGTCCCTAGGACAAGTTTACCTATTATTTAATTTTACATTACTGTAACTCTGGTTTATAATAGGTAGTTATCATTCCCCATTACCGTGTTGGTTAAGTTTGTCCATATGTCAAGTTTTAATTAACCCTACCTTCCCGCTCATGCATTACTCATATATTCCACAAATTTGGTTAAGTGTTGTCTTTCAGTTCATATTGACTTAACCCACCCACGCATCATGTCAAATTGGTTAAGTGTTGTTAACCTAACCTTACCATACTAGCACGTGTCATTATCATAAATTGATTATTAATGCACCAACCTCTCACATTAGACCTATTGTTGGGGTTGCTGGATGTCTCGGGCTGTTCCGGGCAGTCTTACACCACAACTTAATCTAACCTTGGATTTAAGCGCGTTATGACTAACTTCTCACATTAGACCCTATTGTTTGCGGCCATTGGATATGTCGGGCGGTTCTGGGTAGAATTACACCGCAACCTCATTCTAACCTCGAGTTAGTCATGTTTCATCTTTAGCCAATTAACAATTTTTATGAGAACGTTAAGCATCAATTTCAGGTTATGAGTTAGGTTTCATAATCATATAAGAGGTCTCATAATTGCATAAGCTAAGTTTTACCCGTTCCTTTATCAACTTAGGATTCTTACCTTTAGATTCGTTATTCCCAAAACCCAAAATTTAAACTTATAGTTTAAAACCTCAATCCCGCAATATTAGATTTGAAATAAATCACTTCTTCCCAATCCCATTCCATATTCAATAATTCCAATTAAATTTACACAATTTCAGGTTAACATTATAAATCAGAATTCATAGTTGCACACTATTTAGCATAGATTCATGTTTCCAAAACATACCAAAGATTCATTATTGAAATACGCTCCAAAAGTCCCAATTCAAACTTTATTTCATTGAATAATCCCAATATACAATTCACCAATTGTCCCAATATTTGAAATAATAATTGTTATGCCACAATCCCCAAATTACATATTATATTCCTCGATTGCATAAAATAAATTATGCCCCAATATTACCATATTTCAATTGTATGTATGTATAATAAGATTTCGTCTAGGTTCGAGATAATCCAGATCCAAAAATAAAAAGGGGAAGGAGAATAAAAGGACAATTATTATAACATGAATCTTGAATTGAATTTATAACTGGGGAATGACGAACGATAATAATACTATTATGCAACAAGTTTATTGTAATTCCACTCACTGATTAAAGAACGGATCTTGAATTATGGGATCTGGATATCTGAATTTGAATAGCTAATCCTTTGATGTAGAATCGAATTCTTATTATCCAATTCGTGAACTCCAATTTGAAAGCTCTAACTTTGATTGTTGTCTTAAAAACTCTAATTTGATTTGATGGAGGCTAAGTAAGATTAGAGTTGAGTAGCATGGTGACGCCATTGCTTTGATTAATGAATTTAGGGTTAGGTCTTTGTGTGTTTGTATAGGTGCTCAAGACCTTATCGTACACGCAGCGCTGAGTCAGCATTGAACCCAGTTAAGAAAATAGTCCAGGATCGCAGATGAATCTAGCCAAATCTTATCGTACACGCAGTGCTGAGTCAGCATTGAACCCAGTTAAGAAAATGGTCCAAGTTTGCAGATTAATCTAGCTAAATCTTACCGTACACGCAGTGCTGAGTCGGCATTGGGTCCCGCAAGATGTTTTGGCGCAGAAATTTGAATTTCGAACTTTTAAATTTCTAGTATTTAATTAACTGTTTTATTAACATGAAACATTCTTATATGTATACAATTCCTCTAACGACCATTTTACGTGTATATATATACGCACAACTTTCGTTTTATTTTCAAAATTCAAATGATGTTGCACCGTTATTTGATTCTTGCCATATTTCATGGACTGTAGCCTTATCTTGAAATTTTATCTTTTATATACATATATTTTCTGCATATATATATATATATATATATATATATTCTCATATATATACATATATTTTTCTTTATTTCCTTATATGTACGTTCTTATCCTTTCAAATTTTGAATTTGTATACGTAGATTTATTTTCATGTTCAGTTGGCCCCCTCTAAAACAAAGATAAAAATTATGCCATTGCCGGGGGTTCGAACCCTTGACCTCTATGTTACACATCCAATGCCTTAACTAACTGAGCTATGAAGTCTTTTGTTAATAAGTCTTAGAACAATGATAATTACTGTTCTCTCCTTACTTCTCTTTTGCATGTTAGTTACAAGACTTAAATTAAACCATTGCATGAATCTTTTTGTTTTATTTTTCTTTTAATTTTAATGCAGTATGTTTGCAAATCAGTGCATGCAACATATTTACATTGCATGCAACCAATCCTTTCTTTTTTTCAATGCATGCATTACATTTTTCTCTTTTTTCCTTCATTGCATGTATTTATTACATGCAATCCTTATCTTATCCTTTATTTTATATTTTAATTTGTTTGTATATATATATATATCTTGTGCATATACAAACTTCGAACCTTAACAACTTCTTCATACGGTGTCCGATTTACGCAAACCAAGTGTCCATCTGAACCAGAATCTCGAGGCGGACGCAATGGTGATGTCCGTTTTACTTAGTTCCTGATATTTAAATTAAGTGTTTTTATTTTATTTTCTCTTCTATTACATATATCGTTAACGTATTAATTTTTCCGTTTCCTCCACTAATTTAAATTGCACATCACCATTATTTATATATCCATGCATATATATATATATACACATATTTTTAATTATCTTAAAAATGCGGTGTGTTACAGTGGGCGGCTTTGGGCAGACTTATACCATAAGCGCAATCTAACCTCGTGTCTAAGCATTATTACAATTCCAAATTTTTAGGCATATTCATATTAGCAATTATCCTATTTCAATTATATGTTTTCCCATGCCCCTTTTCAATTAACATATCATTATGCCTAATATGCCCTTTTCCCTAAGTCATAAATCAATATACAGTTTATGCCCAATTTCAATATTCACATATGTTCCAATTTATGCCCCAATTCAATATTCACATATGTTCCAATTTATGCCCCAATTCAATATTCACCTATGTTCCAATTTATGCCCTAATTCAATATTCACATATGTTCCAATTTATGCCCCAATTCAATATTTACATATGTTCCAATTTATACCCCAATTCAATATTCACATATTTCAATACAAGTTAAGCCCAAATTCATGTTTTTTCCAACGATTCCCAATTTCGCACGTTAGCATATTTTCGTGTTAGGCCGAGGCTCGAAGGTAGCCTGGCTATATAAAAATAAAAAGGGAAAAGAGGGAGAGAAGAGAGTTAAAAGTAAGCATAATAATAAATCAATAATTAACTGATAGAAACAGGCATAAAAACTGAATAAGCATATTATGACAAGATTTGGCATGGTGGCAATATAAACATATAAGAACAAATCTAGTGAATATTTCATAATAGAACTGATTTAGGCGATGATTCAAGATCCAATTTTATATACATATCTAGATTTCCAATTAAATATTTGTCTAAAAATAACATAAACTCACAGTGAATAGATCTAAGAAAATGGATCCAAGTAACTGAGAAGGACACGTTGATTTTGTTGTAGCAATCTTTGAATATGTATAATCTTCTTTGAATTGATTTTTGAGAAGAATAGGCTATTTAATTTTCGTTGCAGTAGAGCCCTGCCATCACCATTATTTTTCAGATGAATAAAACCTAGGTTTAGGGTCCTTTTTATAGCCTAGAAGCAACGAACCAGGTCAAGAAAAGAGTCCACGTTCATAAAATCGAATATGCCCAGATTTGCCTAGGGGGGTCGACCCTCCCCCCCCCTCCCCCCCGAGGGTGTCGACCCCGGGGTCAACCCTGGTGTCGACCCCCAAACAACTTGGGTCGATCCCCCAAAATGGGGTTGTTCGGGTATTCCCCCTCCCAATTTGCTATTTTGATATATATATATATATATATTAATTTGTTTGTATACATATAATTCTCTTATGCGTATACAAAGTTCAAACCTTCATAACTTCTTCATACATTGTCTGTTTTACGTAAACCAAGTGTCTATCTTGGCCAGAATTTCGAGATGTATGCAATGGTGAAGTCTGTTTGCCTTGGTTCTGAATCTTAAATTAATTATTCTTTAATTTGTCCTCTTTAGTGTTGTTAAAATTTTGGGGTGTTACATTCTCCCCTACTCAAAGGATTTCGTCCTCGAAATCTCCAAGTTAAGAAGAATGTATATCCTAACATCCACATCTATCTACTCATCCACCAATCACAGACATCCATTGTCCTTAAAATATTTCTTAATGTTTATATAAACATATGCAAAGGTGTGTGTATATGTCCCAATACTAATGTAAAGATCAGGCGGTCTACTGATTCATTCGACCTCCTTAATGCAATGTAAGTAGTGCCTTGAATCCAACATGTATGCAAATAATCCTATTATAACTTGTAAGTTCTACATATGTGCATAATCATCCGTCTAAATGCAACATCCATATGACGATACATCTAATTTCATCCATAAAAAGAAGAAAAATGCACACACATCCATATGCAGTATGAGAGTGATTGAGCCCATCTAGTGCCTAATGTGTGTATATGTATCCACAAGCAACCACTAGCAAACACTTGCATCCACTTGCATCCATCAAACATAACATGTCTCAAACACATGTTTGCAACCATGGGATTTCTATTTAAAGGTCAAAGATTCGATCGATAGGATACACACGAATGGTAGAAGCAAGTACGAATAAAAGCTTGGAAAAAGAAGTTAAGAACATAGTCCCAAAAATGAAAGGGTATGAAGCGCGATCCTTGTCTTCAGTCTCCCAAGTCGCATCCTCGTTGTCTTCTCCCTATTGCACTTTTATTAACTTAACCTCTCTATTGCGCAGTTTCTTAACCTCTAATCCAAGTATACGGGTAGGAACTCATCTAATAGTCACATCCCTTTCTACCTCTACTTCCTCAAGTACGTTCGGCTCAACTACCTCTGTTGTATCGTGCAGATACTCCCATAAATAAGAAATAAGGAAAAACATCATGAATATCCACACATATGCGAAGCGAGTTGTACGCCTAAGTGGCAAATATTACTGAAGCACCCCTTTTAGATATGCTTCGCCTAATAAACCCTTTCTCACATAGCTACCTTACTTGCTTACTAAACTCCCTCCTTTCTCTTGGAGCCATGTGGCACACAGGCAATGCAACTGGCTTTGTATTGTCCATCGAGTATATACAAAAATCAATCTCACGCCTCGGAGGCAAGCCCCAAACCTCCTCAAAACATCAGAATACTCACAGAGTACTGGTACAGATCATAGATCATTGATAGATGCATCAAGTGACTCTAGGAAACTAAACGTGCTAACTCTCTTGGGTCACTAGAAATCTCGAGAGTCCTCCCACGGAAAGTTAGAAATTTAACGACCCTCCTCTAATAATCTGGAATGGCACCATACATGGATAGCCAACCCATCCTTAGAGTAAAACAATATCCCATGAAACCTAGTAAATACACGTTATGCTCAAACTCGATGCCCCAAAATAGATTTTCTCAAACCCCGATAAGTCATAAACAGATAAGTCGTACCACCAATAGGGTTTGAGGCAACAACGGGATCCAAAACCGTACTAGTACTAAGGTGCAAAGACTCAACTACATAATCAGATATAAAAAAGTGAGAAGCGCTAGAATAAAATAGAGCCCTAACTAGATGATCGGAAAGAGAAATCAAACCTTCAATAGAAACTTTCATACCTTTGTCTGGTACATCAGTCACAAAAGCACGCACTTGATTTCTAGAGGATCCAGCCCTTTGGCCC
Source organism: Allium sativum (assembly GCA_030737875.1). Lineage (NCBI taxonomy): Eukaryota > Viridiplantae > Streptophyta > Magnoliopsida > Asparagales > Amaryllidaceae > Allium > Allium sativum. The sequence continues at coordinate 279,033,544 of CM060922.1, forward strand.
TACCCTTTCTTCTTCGGGCACTCCCTAGTATAATGTCCAACTTCACCACAATTGAAGCAAGAATTCTTCTTTTTTCTATAGTCTTTGACCAAATGACCAATGTTCCCGCAACCATGACATTTCTTTTCGCCTTGAGCTTTGTCGTTCTTTCCGCCCTCTTGTTGTAATTCTTTCTTTGGCTACACTTTCTTGTTTTGTGTTTCCTTAACCTTAGCTTCTTTCTTTTCAGATTTATCTTCCTTGTGCATTAAAACCATATCAACGAGCCTCTCAAAAGTTGCTCCCATTGGAATATGGGACATAGCTAACCCATGAAGGGGTTCATTCAGTCCTTTAGCAAATCGCAAGGCCTTCTAATGCGGAGTGTCTACTAGTTCCAAACCGAATCTAGCTAGCTGGTTAAATTTGTTCACGTATTCTTTAACAATCATGTCTCCTTGTTTGAGCGCCAAGAACCACTCCATTTGCATCCATTTCTTAACTTGGGAAAGAAACTTCATCTCAAACCTTATTCTAAAATCTTCCCATGTTTCCACCGGACGTCCAGCTTGCATTACCTCCCACCAAAACAAAGATTTGTCTTTCAGCAGCCAAGCAGCTAACTGAATCTTCCTCCGATCTTCCACCTCAAAAATTCCAAATAGATCCTCCGTCTCTTTCAGCCAGTTTCTTGCCTCTACGAATGTATCAGTACCGCGGAATGGCTTTCCGCCATGGAACAGAAGTCTTTGTAGATCTTAGCAAAATTATCTGCTCTTGGAGGAGGAGGAGGAAGAGGAGGAACGAAAGGTGTAGCTGGGGGAGGAACGTTTCCTTGGCCTTCGGCAAGTGTCATAGCCTCTAGATACCTATGGAACCATCCAGGTATCGTAAAGCCCTCTGGAATGTTAGGTTCCCCAGACATGCTGAAACGAAAAGGAAAGAGATTTATACCAAGGATCGAAGGATATTACATATGGCTTTGGGGAATATGTTTTTCAAAACAGAATTTTCCTTTTGAAAAATGTTTTCTTTTAAAACATTTTTGAAAACAATTTTCAAAATCTTTTATCCGATTTGGTAACCTTCAGCTCTGGTACCAAGTGTGACACCCCACGTCCGTTAATGTCACTCACTAAGAGAATGCATTAATTTTCGTGAAGCGTTATAGGTAAACAGAAGCAAAAATGTTACAAGACAAATATAAAAGCAATAGCAGAATTTAATTTTTTATTTCAAACATAAATCATAAAATCATGGTCCAAAATACGATAAGTCTGAGACTACATAAAACCCATTACAATAATATAAAAACTTCTGTCTTGTACCATCAAAGTACGGAAAATACATAAAAAGAATAATTCCCCAAAAGGGACAAAGCCATAGTAGCAAAGATACAAACTGAGCAATACTTCAAAAGCTGCTCCAAGCAAGATGATAACCGAGTCCTAACTAAGCCTGGGAATTCCCACCCTGTGAACCTAGGAGGGGAACAGAAGAAAGAAGAGGAAACAAAAAGGGTCAGACATAAAGTCTGGCGAGTCCAGTTACTTTTACCAAGTAAAAAGATAAAAGTATCATGACATGCATATAAACTGGAGAGATAAATAATAGTAATAAGACAGGTATAACAGACTGAGCAGATAAGCAGAATGAACAGAACGGAATAGGTACACTTCTCTAATACTTTTCTCTGCACCAATACTAGTATAACAGATATGTGACAGGATTACATACTCCCTAATTACTCAACAGAAACAGGATGATCCCAACAGAAACATAATGGTAGTTTTAGGTGTACTCTAGTAACGGGTTTTACCCTAAACAGAATTAAACGATACCTAAATAGAAATAACGGGTATTAACCCAACAGAAATACAGGTACCGCACAGAAAAAATATGACTAGACGTACCCTAATTACTACCCACAATCGATCGGCTCCCTATTCCGTAAATACCTTGTGTCAGCCCCACAGTAGGGTATATTACTTCCTAAAGTGGTAACCTATAGAAGGATACAGACCTATTTACCGATGCTACAACGGCTTATTTTCCCAGAAGCAGGCTGTACTCATGCACGCACATAAGTTCGTTGGAACACGCCCGCACACACCTCCTCCCAGATGAACCTCTTACAATCAGTTCAGTAAGCGTGCCATGACCCCTATCTAGTGCGGGATCCCCCTTTTAATACCAGGATGGGTTACCAACTAATATGGGTCCCACACAACATATGACACAAGCCAACCCCCACAGATCTTGTGTTCCCGATTAACTAGGATTTTGATAGGTTATGCCTAACAGACTTAACAAATTTGCATAGCCCATTACAGATTTACGGGTTAAACTTTACAAGTTATCGGGTCACTATAACCCCAACAGAAGAAATAGGTTAAGTCTTTTAGATTAACAGGTTCGTATAACCCGTACAGATTTAGCAGGCTTAATTAACCCTACAAACTTAATAGGTTTACTTAATGCCACAAATTAAACAGGTTTACTTAACTACATAGAAACTTAACAGGTTTACTTAACCCCACAGACTTAACAGGTTTACTTAAACCCACAAATTTAACAGGTTTACTTAACCCCACAGAAAATTAACAGGTTTACTTAACCTCACAGATTTCATATTTACTTAACCCTATCTATTCATATAAATTTACTTAACCCTTTATTCCATTTGTTGGGTTCATATATTACCCCACTTCACATTCAAACATGTCAAGTATTTCAATTTAAAATGTTTTCATTATCTTTTCATTTGTACATGTTAACAAACCATACCTCTCACATTAAGTCAATCACTTTTGGTTGCCAGATATGTCGGGCGGCTCCGGGCAGACTTAAACCACAAGTTTAGACTTAACCTTGTGTCGTAGTTTCGTTTCGCATTAGACCCCTCACATTTGTGGTTGTTGGATATGCCGGGCGGCTCCGGGCAGACTTATATCACAAGCGCAATCTAACCTCGTGTCTAAGCATTATTATCGTTCCAAATTTTTAGGCATATTCATATTAGCAATTATCCTATTTCAATTATAGGTTTTTCCGTGCCTCTTTCCAATTCACATATCATTGTGCCTAATATGCCCTTTTTCCTAAGTCATAAATCAATATACAATTTATGCCTAATTTCAATATTCACATATGTTCCAATTTATGCCCTAATTCAATATTCATATATGTTCTAATTTATGCCCCAATTCAATATTCACCTCTGTTCCAATTTATTCCCCCCACTCAATATTCACATATATTCTAATTTATATCCCAATTTAATATTCATATATGTTCCAATATATGCCCCAATTCAATACTCACATATTTCAATACAAGTTATGCCCAGATTCATGTTTTTCCCAACGATTACCAATTTCGCATGTTCGCATATTTCAGCGTCAGGCCAAGGCTCGAAGGCAGCCTGGCTATATAAAATAAAAAGGGAAAAGAGGGAGAAAAGAGAGTCAAAAGTAGGCATAATAGTGAAACAATAATTAAAAGATAGAAACAGGCATAAAAACTGAATAAGCATATTATGAAAAGATTTGGCATGGTGGAGACATAAACCTATAAGAACAGATATGGTGAATATGTCATAATAGAACTGATTTAGGCGATGATTCAAGATCCAATTTTATATACATATCAAGATTGCCAATTAAATATTTAGATCTAAAAATTACATAAACTCACAGTGAATAGATCTAAGTAAATGGATCCAAGTATCCGAGAAGGACACGTTGATTTTTGTTGTAGCAATCTCTGAATATGTATAATCTTCATTGAATTGATTTTTGAGAAGAATAGGCTATTTAATTTTCGTTGCAGTAGAGCCCCGCCGTCACCATTATTTTTCAGATGAATAAAACCTAGGTTTAGGGTCCTTTTTATAGCCTAGAAGCAATGAACCAAGTCAAGAAAAGAGTCCACGTTCAGATTCGCTATTTTGAAATTATATATATATATATATATATATATTAATTTGTTTGTATACATATAATTCTCTTGTGTGTATATAAACTTCAAACCTTCATAACTTCTTCATATAGTGTCCTTTTTACGCAAACCAAGTGTCTATCTTGACCAGAATTTCGAGACGAATGCAATTGCAGTTTGTTTCCCCTGGTTCTGAATATTAAATTAATTATTCTTTAATTTGTCCTCTTTAGTGTTGTTAAAATTTCGAGGTGTTACAGTAGGATTATAGAACACCTTGTAGGTTACTGTCAAGTTTTGGGATGATTGGGTATGCTAAGTGTTGGATATTGTATGGATCGGCATGGAAAGTAATGGATGGTCAGACGTGGATGTGTGTGACTTGACCAAAAGGCACTAGAAGACAAAATGAAGTGAGGGTATTGAGTATCCTAGCCAGATTTTTACTAATCATATGGACCAATGTCGAACCATAGGCATGGATCAGTACCAATCCATAGATATATGTCAAATGGGGTGTGATCAATGAGGTGATTGAGGAATTTTTCAAGAGACTACAGGAACTTGTTGTTCATCGGTTGCTTCTATGGGGAGAAAATTATGGCATGTTGAAATTATAGCTCTTCAATCATGAATTTGAAAGTGAGTGGTCGAAAGAGAACGTAATTGGCAGCTAAGGATGGAATGAGGCTATATGATAATGGACTGCTTTGGGTAAGACTCGGAACAAAAGATGGAGTTATGGATGGCTCTTGTGCTCAGGTGTGCTAAGGAATCACTGATAGCTTGGAGCTTTCTAGATGAAAACTCGAAACAGAGGTATTGTGAGGATGCCCATTGGGACTAGAAGTGAAGGTTGTGTACCTTGGATCATTTGAGAAATGATCTAGTTGTCTCATGAAAGCAAACGTGCTTTACAAGTACGGAAGTCCGACTAGAATTGGGGTTTTCCCAATACCCTTGGGATAAGTGAGAATGGCCATACATATTATCAATGTATTCAAGGCTTTAGAAGGTGATAGTTAGGATATTGTTTGATGAACATTATGCTTGCTATGAATGTTCTTCTCGTCTTTATCGGGTAGACTATCACCTTGGGATACTAAAGCGAAGTAGAGGATTATGGAGTAGAGAGCTAAAAGAAGCTTCTTAGATTCTTCTTTCTTGTTCTATGCAGTATCTATCCTTATTATTGTGTTATTTGAGTAGCATATTTTACTTTTTTATTATATGCTAACTCCGAGTAAATCAAGTGAGACTTGAACTTTCTAGTATCATTTTTTGCAATATAGTTGTTGATTTGTCATTTATCCCTTACACCAAACTATTGCTTGACTAAAGGATTTATATTTCTTCTTATTTCCTTGGGATGCTCATTAGTGATGTTATTGAGTAGACTAAGTAGTATGATGGTAACGAGGATGTTAATTAACGACAAGCTAGACCCTGGCATATTATTCTTCTATAGAGCTAATTGTTTCTACTGTCTTGATTCATGTACTTTAAGAGGGATTATAGCGAGGCTTGATGTATATAGAGATTCATGACATTTTGTACCTAATTCTGTGATTATACTCTATGCCTTGTGTTGAGATGAGATTTCTTCTTTATCATTATTTGCTACTATTTTGTTGTATTTCTCCTTATTATATATGATCCATGCGATGTGATATATATGATAAGCACTTTTTCGGTTTTCTTTTTTTGTTGATTGTCTCATATTGGCCTGGTATGAGTTTCAACAAGTCTTCCTTATCATTTATTGCAGGAGGTATGAGGCGGTCGTCACATTTATTCTTCGAAATTAGAGGCATTAAAGTTAAGTCAAACGTAGATAATCAAGGAATAAGAGAGGCACTTTAATGTTATTTGATGGATGATATCATCTTTTATCAAAGACGAAACAATAACCAACCTCGAGTGTGCTACAGCCAAAGAAATTGATAAACAGGATGTTATAAAGATCCTATCTTTGGTTAAAATAGTTGGGTTGAAGTTTCCCATAATATTTAATTTTGATTGTTTAATTTTTACTTTAGATTAAAATAATTGTTTAAAACTTATGATTGAATTCAGTTACTCTGGAATTGATTGGTTTGATTGTTTGAACTTATGGCTGGTTTGATGTACATATATATTTAGATTGAATTGAAATGCTTATTTCAAATTATATGTTTTAATTTCTTTCTTTGCATAATTTTTAGTTACTTGGTATCGAGTCATTATTCGAATCAGCAATAGAGTCAAGTTAATAGTAGAGTCAAAAATTAAGTCGAATAGAAGTTTTTATTGATGACAAGGAGGGAAATATAAAATACGTACATATTAAGAGGAGTTGTAGAATTCAAGGGGAGTTAAGATATATTTTATAAAAAGGTTGTCCTAAAAAAAATGAGGAGATTATTAGTATTAGTACCACGGTTGGTAGTTTTGATGATAACAATCTCGGGTACAAAATATATTTACATATATACTAATGATTATCTAGATATTATATATTATACAAGTTATTAGACGATTATTGACAATGAAGATTATAAGGTTTCCAGACAGAAGATCTGAATTGATGTGAAGGCTCACGAGTATTGAAAAGTTCAAGGATTCAAGATGAACCAGATATATTATTTAGTCTTAGATTTAAATGGTTAAAACTCTAGTTGCACTTACCTAACCTCTCTCTATCAATTTTAAAAAATATTTTCAAAGTATTTCCATTTTTAAATATTTATAAAATGATTTATCAAAATGTTTTTAAAATGAAATTTTTAAGTATTAATATTATTACTCTGAAATAATTTTATATACTTTTTTACATTGATTTTGATTTCTAGTGTTTTGGTTTTTACAATTATATTTTTATTTTGATATAATACTAGTATTTTTTATTTTAATATTTATACTTTGGTTTTATATTTATATTTTATATAACAATTCAAACTCTATATTTTGATTATATTATAGATTTTGATTTTTGGCCTTAATGATTACGATTTGATATTAGAGTTTGATAATATAGTTTGATGATTGTATTTAAGTTTAACATATTGATTATATATTGTTTTTGAACATATTTATTATACTTTAAATTCTTTAATATTGTCTTTGTTAAGTTTTCTTAAGCTTTATCATGTTCAAATATACATTTACAATGTTCAAATAGTTTCACGAAGTTTCAAATCATTATGTATAGTTTTATATTTCCAAATCATTTTTAAACAAATTATTTTTCAAAAGAATTACATGTATGTCAACATAAGTATAACATGTATGTCGATGTTGTTACTAATTTTTTCAAAATTTAAATTTGAATTGAAGTGTCTCTTCGCCTTAACCATTCGCGAGCATCCAACTTCTATAAATATTCTTCCTTAGAAAACGAATTCATAACAAAAAATTCACATGTCTTCACTCCTCTCCCTCCTTTCTCATGTTATAAGAAATTTGTAGTTATACTCTACCAATTTCAAATCCAATATAGTATACTCAAGTCTGATTTGATTTTATATTAGACTCTCACCTTTCTCTCAAGATCATAGTCAATTCCGAGTTATAAGAGTAACTGTAATCAGGATCGAAAGATCCAAGTCTGTATTCTTTGTAAAAATAATATCAACCAACTTAGAAGGGTGTGACTTGGTGTCTTTAAATCAAATTGGGTTTGATTGTACTCATAAAAGCAATTGAGAAAGGCTCATTTTCTTAGAAATCAAGTTGACTACCTAGAGATCTACGATTGTGGAAGATGTCTTTTTGTAGCTTTGAAACCAAGAAATGTAATTGAATTGAAATCTATTAAAGGTCGTACGGAGAATGAGACTAAATGTAGGATAACTCTGAACCAATAAAAACTGATGTGTTCTTTTCTTTTTTGCTTTTACTACATTTAGTTTACTTGTTATTTGTTTCTGTGATTGAAATTGTGATCATTAAATATATATTTATCCCTATAAATTCCAAGGATTTCAAAAGGATTCATAAATGTAAGTAAATTCTATTCACTTCTGTAGTGTTAGTACAGTCTTAAGATCTTCTTTTGCATCACTCTCACGGGAGATTACAACATTTAGCATTGAGTTTTTTGTTAATTTTTTGGGTCAGGCACAGATTAAACATTAGTCAAAAAACCAAAATCTTGGTCAATATTCCAAAATCTCATCTTGACCAATATCTTCATATCTTGGACGATATTTTCAAAAGGGGATTTACGATGAGATTTGATGTTTCATTTTGGAAGGAGATCAAAACGAGATATCAAATGATATTTCTATGATCTGAAATAGTGGTGTGTCCTACAATTTGTGTGTGTCGTGTGTCTTGTTCTCGATGTATGAAAGCACATTGTGTAGATAAAACTCTTGCTCATGCTAGAAAAAATAACTCTAAAATATGGTGGAACTATGCGTTTAGTTGAAAGTGTTAATATAACGACCTGCATTTTTATCGTTAAGTTTAAATATTTAAAAATGGTTTTAAATGTTGATCTGGTAATTTAAATAACTAGAATTATATAATTTTGAGTATTTAATCTAATTCGAATAATAAAATAATAATTTAATTTGAAATAGTCAAAATATGTTGGATTTGCAATACTGTATGAATTAGACAATATAAAAATATTTAATTTTAAAATTGAATTATGATACGGAATACGTTTACTAAACAAAGTTTAAACGTATAAAGTATATCTAATTAAAAACGAGCTCCCAACATCACGGTAGTTCGTAATATTGCGTTTTGAGATTTAATTGAGTATGCATGGTCCAGTATAAGTAGGAATTTTTTGAAACAAGAATCGTCCAAATCTATTTGATTATAATTTTCTAATGAAAGATAAAAATCATGATTTCATATTATATATTTTGAGTTATGTCAAAATAAGATTTTCAGAATGTCGTTATGGAATCGTTTATAAACCATAACGATTAATTAAATAAATTTAATTTGATTAGAAAGAAATTTGCTGATAACTTGAGCTAATGTTCGAATTAAAACGCACGAACAGTTCTGTTGTATTCGTATTGACAATTAGAGTCAGGATATGTATATAGATGGTCATATATTAAGATTAGGTAATTTGGTGTCCAAAAAAACATCATTTTACGTATAAAATATTGTTCTAGGAAAACAATCTCGAAATGCAGTGAAACTTGTGCCATTGGATTCATCTTAGCAAGTTATTATAGGATTTCGATTTTCATATTGATCAAACTTACCGTTTGATCGTACGATTGGTAAATGCATAGATTTTTATTTAGTCGTTTATATTTTGTCGATTTAATATGGAACTTAAGAATAGTCAATTTTCAAACGACCTCAGATTTCAAAGAAACTAATTTTATTAAATCCGTAGTGATTAATTATTTCTAAATTTCAAATTTCAAGCCAGTTAGTTTTATTTTGGATCATGCGCAATAAAAACGCGTATCTATTCATGTTATGAAATTAAAAAGGAAATTTTACAATTGATCTTGGAAATCGACAAAACTAGTTCCATCATGAAAGGAATATTAAGTTATTGCAATATTTTAAGTTTCATCGCGTCGTACGTGGGGCCTATACACGTATTAGGAGATGAATTCTCTCACATCAAGGTGCGTAGCAGCTGCAACAAACTGGTCTGGGGTCGTTTAATCGAGTAATTTCATGCGTAAGTTTCATAATATATCCACCTATATATACCAACCCTAAATCTTTATTTTTTGCGTCATAATTTCTTGCATGGTCAACGGTCCATAACCCCCCCATTAATGTATTGAACAATTGCGAATTTCTCAATTTCCTCCCCCAAATTCTCTCTATCCTTGCATCTAATCCATAATTTCCCAATTACAAAAATGTCAGGCGCAATGAGAGCTATGTATTCGATTTGATTTCATTTTTCATAGTGGACGGAATCATGCCTAGAAGCACCGGTGGTTTGGGGATCTTTGATGGTGAAAGGCAGAACTGGGAAAGTCGGGACATGGGTTGTTGGTTAACGGGGTTGTGACGCTCATATCGGCGGTCTCTATGGTATTCTGGTAGACATGAGGGTGGTGTGATAGTTCGTTGATGAAGGCGACATGATGAATATCGTTCCGATCGTGAGTAGTGAAGAGAAGAAGACACGGCCTGTTATTGGATAACAAAAGTAATTAATTAATACATATATAATTAAGAAGTTAATTACTTAATTTAAAATGGTGTATACTTAAACATCAATAACTTGTTATTACAAGGTCAAAATCTAACAAAACAAGCAACCCCGGGTTCATATTGACTGACACTACGTTCAGAAGCTAGTTTGGACGAATCTGGAATTAGCTGGAATTTTATATAATTTCGAATGCTCATTTGAAATTATATAAATCGACCTAAAATCCACTACTACAAAACAGGCCTTTTGATTCACCTCATTTGCGTCAGTTGTAACAAAAATAGATGTTAATAACAATAGTTGCATTGGTTCTGTATCAAAAGTCGATGCAATTGATAATAGGGAAGCAGCAGATAACACAAAACTGCAGTTTTCGTCGGTTTTATGTAAAAACCAATGAAAATAAATGGATGCAAAAGGTTTAATTGCACTTGTTATAAATTATAGTCGATTCAAATATATTTATATGCGCAAACAAAAATTCTGCAATTGATGGGGATTAACATGCATCAGTTAAATTAGGGATGCAAATCTCTCCCCCCCCCCCCTAATGGACATGTGGAAAAATTTCCCTCCTTTTGCACATTACTTCCCGCTCCTTCTTCCTATTCGCTTTTCCAAAAAAAAAGACTTTTCGTCATTTTTGATTTATCCCAAAAATTGCTGGAAACCGCAGGTATTAAAAAAGAGAAGATTGGATATCCCCAAAAGTTGATCCAAACGCAGATCGAATTTTCCCCAAAAGTTGATCGAAACGCAGATCGGATTTTCTAGAAGATAGATCGCTTCTCAATTCGTCGCTTGGATTGACTACGCCAGGTATCAAATCTTCTAAGTTCTTTACCTTGTTTGGATGTTTTATATTGTCTATTGTAAACTCCTTGCCCTATTATCTTCATATGTTGTACAAATCTCTGTTTTGAGGCTCTTTCTTCCTTCTCGTATTTGGGTTTTGGTCTGCCTGAGGTGGACATACTTAGCATTTAAAGGAGTTTTGCTATATTTCCAATAGACTAAATCTTTATCCTACAAGCGACACCTTGTAAGTAGCATCATCATTTTTATCATTGTATTACTTATTTTTACCATACTGCTATTTCTTGGACTTTCAGTTGTTAATGATATTTTTACTTGACAGGTTTGTTATGTATAGTGAAAATAAATGGTTATCCTTTTATTTGCATGATCCTTAGGATTGTATTAGGAGATGTTCATAATTTCTTGATCATGTATACATTGAACAAACATATGGCGTTGGATACAAAATACGACATTGTACTGGGATTTCTAAATTTATCAGTTGTTACAAGTAATTAGTTTTAATGCTATTTTTGAAGTTCTAGCTGTGCCATAATCAAACAGATATAGATGCCGCTACGGAAACAATTTATTTGAAAATTATGCATTTCAAGTTTTCTCATTATTATAGTTTATGTTATTCCAATTTTTAGTATAATGAACAATTATGGGTTTATTATTTTATAAGCATGCAAAAAAGGTTTTATCGATAATAAAATGGAGACTGGTTCACCATCCAATTTTAAGAATCCATCGTCCACTACCTGGACTATGACATATGTGGATTCGGTTAAGGGGACCATATTAAAATGGAGACTAGTTCACCATCTATTTGTTATTAAGTTATTGTTTTCAAAAATAGCGGATCTTAAATCTTGTTTGATTATGTATGTTTTCATGTTTTAAAAATACGAAACGATCAACATACCCTGAGCAACTTGAAAACCATAGCAACTTGAAAAGCCTAAAAAAGAAGCAACCAGTCAGTCTTAGGTAGGGCAATTGCCTACCTGATTATGTATGTTTTCTTGTTTGATTATGTATTCATGTTTTCTTTTTAGTTATGGTTTTCTTAGGCAGGGCAATTGCCTACCTGATCCACTATGCAGTTACATCCCTGCCTACTCATAAGCAGGGTAATCTTTTTTTCTTTTCTTTTTTAAGAAATTAAAGGTCTCTTTGATGCTAATTAGATACCAACCCCTTAAACACTTGCACACATCGACAAAGTCTTTGAACCTTAACGTTTGTGTTTATTAATTCATTTAGCTGAACACAATTGGCAAGGATTCATATTTTACAAATTGAATGTTTGTTCTAATTTTGTTGAACCAGCATTTAGTCAATTAAGATCATATTCTTGGATTTAGTTTTAAGTACGTTTGAAAACAGTAATACATGTGAAATTATGGATTTTTCATCATATTACAGAAGTTTTAATAGTTTTGAGTATTGATTTCATGGTATCTAATCTAAGGCACTGCCAAACTAGATTTCATTTATGCCATTATGTTAGAATTTAGATCAGAGAGAAGAGAGAGATGAAACAATAAACAATAAAAAGGCTACATTTTTCTTAATATGAATTGATGGCTATTACAATGCTAATCCCTCATATATATATATACATGATACAAAAGTATTTGCAATTGGCAAATATTGTAAAACTGGAAACTCATTAACTCATTCCTATCCTAAATTCATGTCAATAATATTCATTCTTATCCTAAATATTGTAAACCAGGAAACTCAATAATTCATTCTTAACAACATTCTTAATAAAGGAAGGCAATATATCCTCTAGCCCAATCATAGCCCAATCAATGGCATCATATTCTCTAACATCCCCCCTCAAACTCACGATGCTGAAAATCGTGAGTTTGCCAAATAGAAACTGCTACTTCAACATCGCCTCAGACGCAAACTTCCTCCTCCATCAGCAACTTCAAACTTTCATATGCCATTAGCAATTCTTCACTTTTACAAATGGTTTTTAAAGTGGACCACACTCAATAATGGTTTTTAAAGTGGACCACACTCAATAACGGTTTTTAAAGTGGACCACACTCAATAATGGTTTTTAAAGTGGTTTTTAAAGTGGACCACACTCAATAATGGTTTTTAAAGTGGACCAACCACTCAATGGTTTTTAAAGTGGACCAACCACTCAATAATGGTTTTTAAAGTGGACCAACCACTCAATAATGGTTTTTGAAGTGGACCAACCACTTAATAATGGTTTTTAAAGTGGACCAACCACTCAGCATCATCATCTTCTTCTTTTCTTTTGTCCTTTTTTTTAAACAAACTTTCACATATACAAACTGAGACTACAAATTAAAACACAAAAAAAGAAGCAGCAAAGTTGTGATCACTCCGGCAATTCAAACAAGTCCATCACTACTCATCGTCTACTATGTCAACACCACAGGCTTCATCTCCAATTCATCCAAATATCTGATCGATCAACAAGTATCACAATCTCATTCATTCACCAAACCATCTCAATCATCGTCAAACAACTACAAGCAACTTCCACATAATTCCATCTAGTTCACATCGCACCCTTCCTTCATCATCAGTCATAAATACAAACATCATTCACTTTCATCTTCACATACATCACACATCAGGCTCACGCCCTCCTTCCTCCTGATTTTTTTTTTTTGTCATAATCTCATCCACCAATTTAATCAAAAGTAACAAATATACAAGTTCAAACTGTATACACCCATATCAAGTTCGATAAAAAATGCCTACAATGATTCCAATACAAACAACCATGAATCAAAGAAAACCAAACAAAGAGGTCTTTAAATTAAAGATCGGGAATTAGAGATTGCTAATCAGACAAGAGCTCCAAATTCGCTTGTTGCTGCTCTTGCAGAACTGCTCTCCTTTTCATTTCTTGGTCATACTTCTTCAGATTCTCATTCATCTTCTTTTTGTAGCTCTTTTCCAATCGATGCATGACGTAGAAGCCAATAGGGAATTAGAGACAACGGTTTTATTTAATATATACATATTTCTCTCCTTCCTTTGACCTGCTCTGATACCATGTTAGAATTTAGATCAGAGAGAAGAGAGAGATGAAACAATAAACAATAAAAAGGCTACATTTTTCTTAATATGAATTGTTGGCTATTACAATGCTAATCCCTCATATATATACATGATACAAAAGTATTTGCAATTGGCAAATATTGTAAAACTGAAAACTCATTAACTCATTCCTATCCTAAATTCATGTCAATAATATTCATTCTTATCCTAAATATTGTAAACCAGGAAACTCAATAATTCATTCTTAACAACATTCTCAATAAAGGAAGGCAATATATCCTCTAGCCCAATCATAGCCCAATCAATGGCATCATATTCTCTAACACATTACCTGTCAATAAAATATTAATCGTGCCAATTCAATTGAGTGTAAAAGGTAGTAGACAAACATAATACTTCTTAGTAAAGTATTATATAAATTTTATAGGAGGTGCAAAACATAAATGTGGATGGTCTTTCTTCCTCAGTAGTCATTTGGTACAACAGGAATGTTAATCTTCAAAGATCTGTTTTGCTAAGTTAAAAGTTCTTTGAAGAGAAAATCAACCTGTAGTCGTATCGTTGCAAAGTCAAAGTTGTCTATATTACATTACCCACTGTTGTAATGCCTGTGTCCGACAATTTTAAGCTTTATTTAATTATGCAATTGGTGGTATTTTTAAATGTGCTTTCATTTATCTACATTTTTCCGTGCAATTAGGTGATATTTTTTATCATGCGTCCATATGTCTATGTTTTAATGTTTAGATCAACATTTTATGGCTCCACTTTTTTGTTAAATGCAGTTAATGAATAAGAATTATGGATAAAAGTTGGATAGCTGTTAGTGTAGTTTCAGGAAGGCTTTCTTAAATCAAACAAATGAGTTATTTTGTAATAATTGATTAGTTTGTATAATATCAACCACACAGATTGTCTTACCATATTACAAATCCAAATTAATGATAAAATCAAGTCAATGATAAGATTAATGTGTTCAATCTTTTAGTATGATTTACTGCTATACTGAACCAAGGACGGACATGAACGTCAATTACAAATGCAATGACTATAATGTGGACGGTTTAGGCTTTTGATTTCAACCAACTTTCCAATGGCCATGATTAAAATTTCGCCATGTGTCCATATTTCTATATGATCACACTAACATTGACTTTAGATTGGAAGACATTACTTAGGATAGTAGAAAGATTTTTAGTTGTGCTGGTTAACTAAATCAAATTTTGGGGCGTGTATGAAATTATTGTCACTTTTTTGGCCTTTATACTTTCTTTTTTTCTGTATCTTTCTGTTGAAAATTGGGTTTATACCTTCGTTTTGTGTTTGCATACAAGTAAATTTCATTTCATTCAAAAAAATTGCTAATATGATTTGCACAGCGTTTCATGGATTCACACTCGAAGATAAAACTATGTTGCACTTATATTTTTGTACACTTGAAAAATAATTAATAAGCAAGCTTAGTGTTGTAATTCTTACCAAATTAGAAATAATCTTCAGCTAGTATTAATATTGATTATGTCATAAAATAAATAAATTAAAATCTGTTGGCAAGAAGAAAACAAAGAGATTTAATGCCATGTAAAGCACATATTAAATTGCGATGTAAATATTCACCGCATAAATTTCAACTAAAGTACAGTACAGTTTATT
Organism: Allium sativum; assembly: GCA_030737875.1. Taxonomy (NCBI): domain Eukaryota; kingdom Viridiplantae; phylum Streptophyta; class Magnoliopsida; order Asparagales; family Amaryllidaceae; genus Allium; species Allium sativum. Next base: position 279,049,112 of record CM060922.1, read on the forward strand.
CCAGATAATTATTAACTTTTTAATTTAATTCCACTTTAAATCAGAGTAATACTAAATAATACCCTCGGGTAGTTGACGAAACAGAATTATGTACTGATCATTCAATTTAGGTAGTTGGCATTACTGGCGAAGTAATGCTTCAAGGGTAATACTGACTTATAGTTGATTTTAGTATTTTGCAGGCTAGTTACTGATTAATTCTATAATTGTTGTAGTTTGGACTATTATTGATTAAATGCTTGTTTCGAATCTTGAATGATATTCACTTTTCCTGTTTTTGTACCGAGTATGAGTCATTAAGAATGGTATGTATGTTTTTTGATTATTATTGTATTAACAGTTGTTCTTGTTGCATATCGTAAATGATTACCGTTGGTTACTACAACTAAAAATTACGTGTAAAGTTTTTCATGCAAATTTTCCAAAATGGGTTAATGTGAAGACCCGTAACTTCCCCGTAAAGGAAAGCGACGGATAGTTCGAGAACAAACCACAGCAGAACACATACAGAAGAACGTTTCATTGTATATTACAACAATGCATCAGATTACAAGAATATACAGAGTATAAATAAATATTACACAGAAATATCAGAGATTTAAATTACATTTAAATACATAGCAGCGGAAAATAATACAATACACAACTAGAAGAGATATACGGATACAAAGCTTTCCGGATATCGTTCCAGCTGTAAACCAGGATCCTGTGAATATTCTTTATTTTTCAAATTGGAATGAGGCCCAATCAATTACCATATAAAGTTAATTATATGGATTTTCATATAACACATGTATATCATAGCATTGAAAAATAATCAACCATCAACCAAAGTGCACTACACTGTATAAGCATCAAATATAGATATTCAACGCTTATAACAGCCTGTCAATCAATCGATCGACATATTTAATCAATCAGGATGAGTGAAATTCATATTTCATCCCAACACCCGTGTGGGGTTTTCAAACCATCAAACAAATATTTTATTTGTGCAATTGGGCGATGTGTAAAATTTATCGACCCAATCAATGTCCTTCAAATAGGTGTACATAAACAAACCGTCCGGTTTGTAAATGAATATTTATTTATTTACATTCACGTTAAAAATTATATTTTTAACGACAAAACATTTTATTTCAACATATGAATTTCTATTCAATTCATTCTTTAAATAAAATGATATTTTTATTTTTCTAACATATTTTAGAAAATTTCGGCGGCATAACGGCACGATACTAGAAACGGGACGAGGCCTAGCCTTATCCCCGGTCTAGTGAAGGCCTACGCCATTCACACATCAATCAAATCACTTTCGTTATGCAAACCACAAAATTTGGAGTAAGGATCTAACCTAGCCTTACTCCTTCGCCTTATAACGGCGCACGTCTAATCCTAACCAATTTATCGATTCGATTTTTTACACCACAAACCACATTCAAACCAATATCGCAATCAATCACCAAACAGTCAAACAAACAAGTCCATGGTCTGTGGACGATTGTGTCGGGTGCTACTAAGCACCGTCTGCATCCTAGTATATATATATAACTAGAAATAAAATTGAAGAGTGAGAAATTCTCACAAATAGCTATCCTAGCTCCACGGCACTTCATTGATATAAATCTCCTTCGTCCTCGCCTTTTTGTCACCTTCGTTGCTGCTTTCACTACATACGTAAAAATCACATTTTTACTTCGCTATTCAATATATAAAAATCGAATTTTTACTTCGATGTTCAATATATAAAAATTCTATTTTTCTATCGAAGTTCAATATATAAAAATTCTATTTTTCTATCGAAGTTCAATATATAAAAATTCTATTTTTCTATCGAAGTTCAATATATAAAAATTCTATTTTTCTATCGAAGTTCAATATATAAAAATTCTATTTTTCTATCGAAGTTCAATATATAAAAATTCTATTTTTCTATCGAAGTTCAATATATAAAAATTCTATTTTTACTATATATAAAAATCAGTTTTCACTTTATATAAAAATCAGTTTTCACTTTATATAAAAATCAGTTTTCACTTTATATAAAAATCAGTTTTCACTTTATTTAAAATTTCAGTTTTACTTTATTAAGAAAATCAGTTTTCAACTAATTAAAATCCAGTTTTGAAATCATAACTAAAATCAGTTTTTTTCTTAATCAAAAATCAGTTTTTTTCACTTAATCAAAAATCAGTTTTTTTTTTACTTAATCAAAAATCAGTTTTTATATTTTACAAAATCAGTTTTTATATTTTACAAAATCAGTTCTTATATTTTACAAAATCAGTTTTTATATTTTTCAAAATCAGTTTTTATATTTTTTTTTTTAAAAAAAAAATCTGCTTTTATACTTTTTTTAAAAAAATCTGCTTTTATATCTTTCCCAAATTCAGTTCTAAAATCTTAAACAAATCAGTTTTTAAAATCATAAACAAATCAGTTTTAATCGTAGATAATAAATAAATAAATAAGAACTTAAACACTCACTGGAACGAAGCGAGGGGAGGCGGTGTCTGGAGGGGTTGACTCAGAGGTGGTCGGCGTCTGGTGGGGCGGAACCGCGTCGTGGGTGAGCTGGCCTGTGGGGTGCGGTTTTCTCAGATCGATGGGGGGGGGGTCTTCTCGTCAGAGGGGGAAGGAGAAGAGGAGGAGAGGGGTTCGGTGGTGGGAGGAGTTCGTCGGCGGCAAGGGTCCAGGCGGCGCTCGACGAGATTAGGTTTTCCCCTTTTTTTTTTTTCCTTTTTCTGATAACCGAATAATGAACCTAAGGGGGGGCCAATCAGAAGAAAAAGGGGGGGATTCTATATTTTTTTTTATTATTATTATTTAATTATTAAATTTTTGCAAAAGGGTTGACTTTTACATACGACCTCGAAACGAGGCCCACCGCCTGTCGTCCATAGCGTTTTACCCCCATTCCGAACACAATGGGATATGTATCGTAAGCTGGTTTGATCGTTTGAATCAGTTTCCGTTGAATTTACATTTAAATCATTATATTGAATTTTAAACGTACATTTCAAATTACTGGGGTCACATACTAACTAGAAAAATTCCAGAAAAATATTTTCTAGCTTCGTATTGACGATACGGTCCTAACAAAACTAGTTTCGTCGAATTCTGAGACCGTTGGAAAAATGGCCAATTTCCAGTCGATTAAAATCAACTGAAACTGGTCAAACACGTTTTCCTTTGCCACGCTCACATATTGATTCGAAAAATTATGAAATTTGGAATCTAGCAATAACTTAACATCACGGACCCAACAAAACTGGTTTCATCGAAATCCGAGGTCGTTTGCAAAATTGCTATTTTTAAGGGCCTTATATATATAAAAATATATATAAATTCCACAGCGACTATTTCTAATTTTATACTGGACATATCTTATCATTTCCGCTACGAAATCTTGGATTTTCGGATTCGTTGGAAAGATATCATCAATTAGATCCTAACGTTTTTGGTTTCACTAAAATCCGGATTGTTTTGCACCCGGTACATTCAATTGAAGTTTGAAATCGAATTATCGAACTACCGCGCCATTTTCAATTCTATTTATAATTATATATAAATATTTATATTCTAACGACGACGCGTATAATATATACGTTCTAATTATATTCAAAATAAATTTCACGTCGATATTATTTAAAATAATTCATTTTAAATAATCAAAATTCGCTAAAATTGCCAAAATAAAAATTTTAAACTGGCCCAGAATTTGCGGGTTATTACAATCTCCCCCACTTAAAACTTTTCGTCCCCGAAAAGGAACAAAGTCGAAAGTGGTTTGATTATTCAGCTCTACGCTCGATCTGGCTCTCATTCTCCAACTTTTCAGTTTCTGAGAATTTCTAAATTTTCAAAAATTTGGCTAACACCCTAAATTTTCGAAAAATTTCGCCATAACCTCCCCTGCACCGGGAGCATCGGGGAATTTCAAATAGCTTCCCCGGTCCTTCAGATCTCAAAAAGAAAAAGAAAAAGCCAAGCGGCTAGCCAATAGGCTCATAAAATCATCATCACCCAAACAAAACAGTAAATTATGTAGTAAACATGTACCTATTTGTCGGGCAAACAAATTTTATTCTCTGCTCTAGCCTCCTTGCTATGACCTGTTCAATGATATACATGTATATACAAGCAGATGCGACCAATTTTCAATATAATCCAATATTTGGTTCAATTAGGCTAAATGGATAGAAATTAGCAAACAAATAATCAAACAACACAAACATCAATCAATTAGTGAATTAGAGTTTCAAATTCATAACTTTGATACATAGTCAAAAATCATATTTTTGATGCCAAATCACAACAATGTATTCTATATAGTTTTTGGTTCTCACACCAGTCAATAGGAAATATATAGATATCACACCTTCGACACTCGAATATAAATGCTGATGATGATGCACCATCATCAATATCATCTTCGGGCGACTAGAGTGTGATGCTATATCTATCCAATATATTAAAATTTCAAATACACGTGGATCAGACGTATACGCAAAATATTTATATACTGGACTGTCCATATCAATATAAATAAATAATCAAATACGAATAATTGATTTAAATTTTCAAAACAAAATTGTTTTCATTTTCAAAAATATACTCTTCACACTCGTTCTAGGATACTACTGATCCTATCTCTAACGAGTCATTCTAATTGGATATTACTAATCCAATTATCTGATGAATTCTTTCGTATGGTTCTAATGTGCCTTGTTCTCTGAGCTTTGTAAACCAAAGCTCTGATACCAACTGTGAAGACCCGTAACTTCCCCGTAAAGGAAAGCGACGGATAGTTCGAGAACAAACCACAGCAGAACACATACAGAAGAACGTTTCATTGTATATTACAACAATGCATCAGATTACAAGAATATACAGAGTATAAATAAATATTACACAGAAATATCAGAGATTTAAATTACATTTAAATACATAGCAGCGGAAAATAATACAATACACAACTAGAAGAGATATACGGATACAAAGCTTTCCGGATATCGTTCCAGCTGTAAACCAGGATCCTGTGAATATTCTTTATTTTTCAAATTGGAATGAGGCCCAATCAATTACCATATAAAGTTAATTATATGGATTTTCATATAACACATGTATATCATAGCATTGAAAAATAATCAACCATCAACCAAAGTGCACTACACTGTATAAGCATCAAATATAGATATTCAACGCTTATAACAGCCTGTCAATCAATCGATCGACATATTTAATCAATCAGGATGAGTGAAATTCATATTTCATCCCAACACCCGTGTGGGGTTTTCAAACCATCAAACAAATATTTTATTTGTGCAATTGGGCGATGTGTAAAATTTATCGACCCAATCAATGTCCTTCAAATAGGTGTACATAAACAAACCGTCCGGTTTGTAAATGAATATTTATTTATTTACATTCACGTTAAAAATTATATTTTTAACGACAAAACATTTTATTTCAACATATGAATTTCTATTCAATTCATTCTTTAAATAAAATGATATTTTTATTTTTCTAACATATTTTAGAAAATTTCGGCGGCATAACGGCACGATACTAGAAACGGGACGAGGCCTAGCCTTATCCCCGGTCTAGTGAAGGCCCACGCCATTCACACATCAATCAAATCACTTTCGTTATGCAAACCACAAAATTTGGAGTAAGGATCTAACCTAGCCTTACTCCTTCGCCTTATAACGGCGCACGTCTAATCCTAACCAATTTATCGATTCGATTTTTCACACCACAAACCACATTCAAACCAATATCGCAATCAATCACCAAACAGTCAAACAAACAAGTCCATGGTCTGTGGACGATTGTGTCGGGTGCTACTAAGCACCGTCTGCATCCTAGTATATATATATAACTAGAAATAAAATTGAAGAGTGAGAAATTCTCACAAATAGCTATCCTAGCTCCACGGCACTTCATTGATATAAATCTCCTTCGTCCTCGCCTTTTTGTCACCTTCGTTGCTGCTTTCACTACATACGTAAAAATCACATTTTTACTTCGCTATTCAATATATAAAAATCGAATTTTTACTTCGATGTTCAATATATAAAAATTCTATTTTTCTATCGAAGTTCAATATATAAAAATTCTATTTTTCTATCGAAGTTCAATATATAAAAATTCTATTTTTCTATCGAAGTTCAATATATAAAAATTCTATTTTTCTATCGAAGTTCAATATATAAAAATTCTATTTTTCTATCGAAGTTCAATATATAAAAATTCTATTTTTCTATCGAAGTTCAATATATAAAAATTCTATTTTTACTATATATAAAAATCAGTTTTCACTTTATATAAAAATCAGTTTTCACTTTATATAAAAATCAGTTTTCACTTTATATAAAAATCAGTTTTCACTTTATATAAAAATCAGTTTTCACTTTATTTAAAATTTCAGTTTTACTTTATTAAGAAAATCAGTTTTCAACTAATTAAAATCCAGTTTTGAAATCATAACTAAAATCAGTTTTTTTCTTAATCAAAAATCAGTTTTTTTCACTTAATCAAAAATCAGTTTTTTTTTTACTTAATCAAAAATCAGTTTTTATATTTTACAAAATCAGTTTTTATATTTTACAAAATCAGTTCTTATATTTTACAAAATCAGTTTTTATATTTTTCAAAATCAGTTTTTATATTTTTTTTTTTTAAAAAAAATCTGCTTTTATACTTTTTTTTAAAAAAATCTGCTTTTATATCTTTCCCAAATTCAGTTCTAAAATCTTAAACAAATCAGTTTTTAAAATCATAAACAAATCAGTTTTAATCGTAGATAATAAATAAATAAATAAATAAGAACTTAAACACTCACTGGAACGAAGCGAGGGGAGGCGGTGTCTGGAGGGGTTGACTCAGAGGTGGTCGGCGTCTGGTGGGGCGGAACCGCGTCGTGGGTGAGCTGGCCTGTGGGGTGCGGTTTTCTCGGATCGATGGGGGGGGTCTTCTCGTCAGAGGGGGAAGGAGAAGAGGAGGAGAGGGGTTCGGTGGTGGGAGGAGTTCGTCGGCGGCAAGGGTCCAGGCGGCGCTCGACGAGATTAGGTTTTCCCCTTTTTTTTTTCTTTTTCTGATAACCGAATAATGAACCTAAGGGGGGGGGCCAATCAGAAGAAAAAGGGGGGATTCTATATTTTTTTTTTATTATTTAATTATTAAATTTTTGCAAAAGGGTTGACTTTTACATACGACCTCGAAACGTGGCCCACCGCCTGTCGTCCATAGCGTTTTACCCCCATTCCGAACACAATGGGATATGTATCGTAAGCTGGTTTGATCGTTTGAATCAGTTTCCGTTGAATTTACATTTAAATCATTATATTGAATTTTAAACGTACATTTCAAACTACCGGGGTCACATACTAACTAGAAAAATTCCAGAAAAATATTTTCTAGCTTCGTATTGACGATACGGTCCTAACAAAACTAGTTTCGTCGAATTCTGAGACCGTTGGAAAAATGGCCAATTTCCAGTCGATTAAAATCAACTAAAACTGGTCAAACACGTTTTCCTTTGCCACGCTCACATATTGATTCGAAAAATTATGAAATTTGGAATCTAGCAATAACTTAACATCACGGACCCAACAAAACTGGTTTCATCGAAATCCGAGGTCGTTTGCAAAATTGCTATTTTTAAGGGCCTTATATATATAAAAATATATATAAATTCCACAGCGACTGTTTCTAATTTTAAACTGGACATATCTTATCATTTCCGCTACGAAATCTTGGATTTTCGGATTCGTTGGAAAGATATCATCAATTAGATCCTAACGTTTTTGGTTTCACTAAAATCCGGATTGTTTTGCACCCGGTACATTCAATTGAAGTTTGAAATCGAATTATCGAACTACCGCGCCATTTTCAATTCTATTTATAATTATATATAAATATTTATATTCTAACGACGACGCGTATAATATATACGTTCTAATTATATTCAAAATAAATTTCACGTCGATATTATTTAAAATAATTCATTTTAAATAATCAAAATTCGCTAAAATTGCCAAAATAAAAATTTTAAACTGGCCCAGAATTTGCGGGTTATTACAGTTAAACTGGTTCGATATGAACTCTTACTTAGTGGGTCGAGTTGGCTTTAATTATTTAATAAGTGAATTTAATGTGTCGAGTTTATTATTATTCTAAATGAGCTGAGTTAATTTTCAAACTAATCCATTTATATTCAACTCAATCTGTTACACCCCTATATCCTAACTATCCAACATTGGTATCGGCATTAGAATAAATATTACAGTTTCACTTATGTGGTCACTTTTTAAAAGGATATTTCTGTATAAATTAATGAGCGCTTTTATGATTTTTACTAGAGTTACTTTTAATGAAGTTTTAACAAGTATCATGCTAGCACCCCTATACAATTAATGAAAACATATATGCATATTCGTATTTAATTCATATTTAAAACTATGTAGTCAAGGCGAAAAGGCGCAAAAAAGCCCAAGGCGTGTGCCTTGGGCTTTTTTGCGCCTTGCGCCTTTCGGTGCGCCTTACTCACGCCTTTTTCATGCTGCCAAAAAACTGAAACTGCTGCATTTTTTATGCAGTTTTCTGCATTTTTAATGCAGTTTTCAGTCTTTTAACAGCAAAATATAACATAGCTTGCAATTTAACACATATTTTCTGCATTTTTATGCAGTTTTGTGCATTTGTAATGCAGTTTTCAACCTTGTAACAACAAAATATAACATAAGTTTGCAATTTAAAAATAAACTTCATAAGTTCACGTCATATACCAAAATAAGAAGTGGAAAAGTCGATTCATAGATCTCAAAGTGTCGATTCACAGATGTAGGGCTAGACTAAAAAACAAACATTTCATTTTACACAAAAAAGTGCATAGTGCGCCTTGCGCCTAGGAGTGCTTGGGCGCGCGCCTTAACTACATAGATTTAAAAGTTTAATGTCATGATCGTCACACATGTCCTTTGGCATTTCTGTGGCTAGAAGGTCGGATCATGAACCCACTTACAAAAGCATTCATGCAGTAATTTCTAAAAATTCAATGAAGTAACTGCACTACTTCAATAAATGTAAACCTTTGAATGTAAACAATTTGGATACTGATCAATACATTTTAGTCTTTATTTTACGCTATTCTCATAAGCCTTGATTTTAGTAATATGTATTTGGTGTTCAACGTTTTTTTTTTTTTTTTGATTTTGTAGTGTGTCATTTGAACATGGATCGTATGTGGATATACAATGTGAAACGCAGCGATGATGAGTTCCTGAACAAAATTGAAGAGTTCATCAATCGTGCACTGAATGATCAACTAAGAAGAGGGGAAGAAACTATTTTTTGTCCTTGTAAATACTGCAAAATAAAAGGAGATTTCGTAACATAGATCAAATCAAAGATCATATAATTCGTTATGGATTCAAGCAAAATTGCACGCGATGGATATGGCATGGTGAAATTGTACTTAATAGATCCAATTCCAGTAATCGTGAGAATGACCAAGAAGATAATATGAATAACGAGGCAAAGGATGAGAGTGATCGTGTTCAAGAGATGTTTTATGATGTTGAAGAACAATTGATGGAAGATCCAAAGTTGTATGAAAGAATATTAACTGATGCGGAGAAACCTTTGTTTCCTAATGATGCCAAGTTCACAAAATTGTCTGCTGTTCACAAGCTTTGCAATTTAAAAGCAAAGCACGGGTGGAGTGTTACAAGTTTCACATCATTGCTGGAACTTTTGAATGACTTGCTTCCGGACGATAATGAGCTTCCTACTGCTAACTACGAGGCAAAGAAAATTATGTGTCCAATTGGTATCGGATATAAGAAGATACATGCATGTCCAAATGATTGTACATTATATCGAAATGAATATAAGAACTTACATGAGTGTCCAAAGTGTGGATTATCCCGTTATAAGTCACGAGCGGATGTTCATAATGATCGAGATAAGAAACGGCCTCCGGCAAAAGTCTTATGGTATCTTCCTATTATACCAAGATTTAAACGTTTATTTGCAAATGAAGAAAATGCAAAAAAATTAAGGTGGCATGCAGATGTGAGGAAAAATGATGGATTATTAAGGCATCCAGCAAATTCTCCGCAGTGGAGAAACATTGATGCAATGTTTCGTGATTTTTGCGAAGGAAGTAGAAATCTCAGACTTGGTCTTTGCAAGATGGCATAAACCCATTTGGTAACTTAAGTAGCCAACATAGTACTTGGCCCGTTCTTTTGGTGATTTACAACCTTCCTGTAACACCCCACCTCCATTAAGGTCACTCACAAAGGGAATGCCTTAACTTCAGTGGAGCATTTTTGGTAAACAGACACAGAATATCACAAGACAGATATTAAAAATTTTGCAGCGGAAAATAAACAACTTTATTAAATCACCAAAATACTTTGTTACATAATACCATTAAAACACTTCTGTCTTACTTCATCAGAGTACATTGGTATTTTAAAAGAAAAACATTATTCCCATTATTAAAGAGCAAGCCATATAAGAGATAGAGACTCGAGCCATACTTCAGAAGTAGCTCCTAGAAGATGATATCCAAATTTTGACTAAACCTGGGTGTTTCCTCCCTGAGAACCTGGGGGGAAACGTAAGAAAAGAGGCAAAAAAAAACTAGGTCAGACATACGTCTGGTGAATCCAGTAACTTTTAGCCAGTAAATAAATAAAGGTAAACATGACAGGCATACAAAGTGGATAAGAGGATTCATGGTACAGATGACAGGTATGACAGGACAAATAAGGTAAGGTTTTATGCTTCACTACAAACTACTAATTACTCTGCACTATTACTAGTCAAATCAAGATAGGATGATCCCTTCCGCTAATGATAACGATGGTGGTAGTTTCGTGTATTCCTAGCTGTTGTCATAGGTGTCGCCTGCTCCTATCTCAACTAGTCGTACCCACTACCCTCCTACTATAAATTGGAAGACTTAGGGCATACGTCCGGATATACCCTAACCACTACCCTAATCGATCGGCTCCCTACTCTGTAGATACCCTGTGCTGGTCCCACAACTAGGGGGTATCACTTCCCTAAAGTGGCAACCCAAGGTGTGCACAGTTATACCTACTGGTGTCATGGTCGTCTTGTCCCCCTCTGCCCGGCCCATGCACGCACATGTCCCCGGTCGGTTTGCGCCGCCCACTCCATCCGTCTCGTTTTGGATCTCATACAATCAATCAGTAAGCGTGCCCCTTCCCCGCCTAGTACGGAGTTCTTTACTTTGATACCGCTCTGGGTTACTGACTGAAATGGGTCCCACACAACATGATACAAGCTCTCCCCTATGTCTTGTATCCCCACTAGGTTTTCTACTGACTACGTATACCCTAAGGAGTTTTTAACTACATAGCCCTCAATCAGTTATGCGTACCTATAGGTGTCTTTAATACATAACCCCTATTCTACCTATCGGTTATGCATACCTATAGGTGTCTTTAATACATAACTCTATCTATTCCCATTAGTTTTGTGTACCCCTAAGGGTGTCTTTAATACATAACTTTACTATTCTGCCCCGGTTATGAATACCATTGGGTGTCTTTAATTACATAACCCTTTTTATCCGGTTAAGTTTGTGGGCCTATATGCATTAATATTACCCACCTACCCTTCAGTTGTACTTAACCCTCCCACTGATTTAATCCTATTTATTTAATAGTTAAGTTTGTGGGCCTATATATATATATATTAATATTACCCACCTACCCATCAGTTGTACTTAACCCACCCACAATCCAATTCGTTTTACTTAACCCTAACTTATGTCTATCATCATACAACCCATATGTATTAAGTTAGGTTAAGTAGTCTTTAATCAGCATTAATTAATTATTGAGACACCTAATCGTATTTCACATGCCACCCCAAGGCACCCACTTAATTCCACATGCCACCCAAGGCACCCGCTTAACCCCACTACATGTTTATCTGGTTAAGTGTTTCTTAATTCATTAAGACCGTAACCTTATAAAGACCTCTCACATTAGACTGGCATTTGTGGCAACTGGATTTGCCGAGTGGGTCCGGGCAGTCTTACACCACAAAAGAGTCTAACCTCGTGTCTTTACAACTGTTACGTATTTAATTTATGCCTAAGACCTCTCACATTAGACTGGCATTTGTGGCAGCTGGATTTGCCGGGCGGGTCCGGGCAGTCTGACACCACAAAAGAGCCTAACCTCGTGTCTTAGACGATTAATTACTCCTAATTAATCATTCCCCAATTTGAAATAATTTCCCTATTCAGATTATCAATCAATTCCAAATTTAACTATGGCCATAATTGATTCAATTATGTCCATCTATTTATGGTATGTGAAATCATACCAATTTCATCACAAATCTATTTTATGCCATTTAAGGTATTTATGCCAATTAAATCTTTAGGCTTCAATTGCTTAAACATTCCTCTTTTGATTAATTAAGTTAATTAATTAATCCTTTCCTTTTTATAGGTGTCCATAACAATTTGAATTTCATATCCATAAATGGTCATATTCAAATTATACCATTTTTACCCAATTTTACCCATGTCATAATAGGTAATTATTTATATGTTTCCCTACTAGAATCATGTGTCCAATTTACATAATCACTATGCCTATTACAAATTCCCCTTTTTCCCCGTTTCTTAACTAGCGTAACCGTTTGCATTTTTGGCGTCATCGAGGCTACAAAGTAGTCTCGCCATAACAATAAAATAAAGGGAATGACAAGGTTATAGTTTTCAGTACAACTTTGGCATAAGCATGACAATTAGGGAAAATGACATGATAACTTCGCATATAATTATGATTCACTACGTAATTAACAACTTGCATAGATTCATGATTTTGCAACATAACAACTTGCATAGGTTCATGAATTAATAACATAATTAACAACTAACATAGGTTAATGATTCACAACATAACAATTTGCATAGGTGACTTGCATAGGTTCATGAGTTAACAACTTACGTAGATTCATGATTTACAACATGTTTAACCACTTGCATAACTTAACAACTTGCATAGTTTTAGGAATAATAACTTGCATGATCTCATAACAATTTGCATAGATTCATGATAATAACTTGCATAGATTCATAATAACGACTTGCATAGATTCATAATAACAACTTGCATAAATTCATGATAATGACTTGCATAGATTCATGATAATGACTTGCATAGATTCATGGATTCATCACACAATAACTTACATAATTTCATGATTCACAACAATAATGAACTTGCATCATTTCATGATTCACAAAAATAAACTTGCATAACTACAAACAACATATACCCAAATCAAAGTCTACCACCATTCACTTTTTTCTGTTTAAACCTAAAAGTGACTAGAACTCACCGAAAAAGGGGACTTGAGTTCTGGGATCTGAATTCTGTAATTGATTAGCGTTCCCTTGTTGTAGACAATTTCGTTGTTGTAGTTTTAGGCTTGATTTGAATTGAATTGTTGTCTTTAATTTGCTTTCTTCCTCTCTAATTGGTGGCGGCTATTCTGAGTTGCTAGGTGACGGCATGGAGGCCGTAAGTCTAATTTTATTTTGATTTTAGGGTTTGAGTCTACATGTCTTTTTATAGAGTTTAGGATTCGTTTAGGCCGTCCGATCAACCCAGAATTAATCCCAACCAATCAGAACAGATCAGAAACCCTAATGAGTCAGCATCTAGTCACTAACAGGTTATTAAACCAATCTGCCCGGGGGAGGGGGGGCAAGTCGATCCCAAGGTCGACCCAATGGTCGACCTGGTCATGGCAGGTCGACCCCCAGGTCGACCTTATGGTCGACCTAGCCCTGGCGGGAAATTTTCCGCCTAGCCCATCTGACTTTGAAATTTGAATATTTCGAAATCTGTTTTTAATTTTCTGAAACTTCCGATAGCCGTAACTTCTTCATACGAAGTCCAATTCACGCAAACTCGGACTCTATCTCAACCAGAATTCCGAGATGAACACGATGGCGCAACCCATTTCCCTTAATTCCCACGTCTGAGATTAGTTATTCTTTAATTTTTGAATATTAACATTAAAATTACGGGGTGTTACATTCTCCCCTCCTTAAAGGATTTCGTCCCCGAAATCTTCAAGTCAAGAAGAATGTGCATCCTACCATACAATCATCCATCTACTCAACCATCAAACACAGGCATCCATTGTCCTTAAAAGATTTCTAATGTTGTATGAACATATGCAAAAAATGTGTGTATATGTTCCTTATCTAATGCAAAATCAGGCGGTCCACTGATTTAGTAGACCTCCTTAACGTGAATTATGTCAATGCTATGAGTCCAACATGTATGCGAAAGAATCCTATCGATACATATTATTTCTACATGTGTGCTCAACCATTCATCAAAAGGCAGCATCCATATGATAACACAACCATTGTTCATCCAATACCCTAAATATGCACACACATTTTTATATGCAATATGAAAGTGTTTTGAGCCGATCCAGTGCCTAATGTGTGTGTAAATGCATCCACGAGCAACCACTAGCAAACACTTGCATCCACTTGCAACTATCAAACATAACATGTCCCAAGCACATGTTTACATCCATGGATTTCCTATCTAAAGGTCGAAGATCCGGTCGATGGGACATAAACAAATGATATAACTAAATCAGAAGCTCTGTTCCTATTTGACATCGGTTAAGAGAATAATTACCTAAGTCTCAGCCCCGAAGACCGAAATCAACATCAGACTAACACCCAAAGAATTACCCCCATTAAACAATGTCAAAACTGAAGATCTACTTCATGCTTCGAGTAGAAACCCCTATCCCTCAGAAATTTTCAGATACTTACAGACTACTGGTATAGATCAGATTACATAATGATTCTCAGAAAGCTAAGCATAACAGACCCTTGCGGGTTACAAGAAACTTTGGGGGTCTTCCCATGAAAAGTTAGAAACTTAACGACCCTCCTCTCAAAATCTAGAACGACCCTCTACATAGAAAGCTGGTCCATTTAGAACCAACCCATAGCCCATAAACTTGAGCACACCAATATCACATTCAAATTTTTGACGCCTAACACAGATAATTTCAACCTCTTGCAAATCACCAATAAATGAGATGAACCACCAAAGGGGTTTGAAACAACTACGGGATCAGAAACAAGACTAGTATTAAAGTGCAGAGTCCCAATGACAGAATCCAAAAGAGTCTTAACTTCATAAGGAAATTAAACCTTTTACATAAATTTTTCCTATCTCTATCCTATCCATCTGCCATGAGAGAATTCGCCTGCCCTCCAGAAGTCCCTTGCGATCCCTGCGCCTTCGGGCATTCCTTGGAGAAGTGTCCGACCTCTCCACACTTAAATCAATTGAACTTCCTCCTTTTACATTCTTTGACTAGGTGACCTTCTTTCCCACAATAGTGGCATTTCCTCTTATCCTTTCCCTTGTCATCCTTCTTGCCTTTCTTCTGCTGTTGCTATTGCTGCCCTTTCTTGGGTCCCGCCTTCTCATTTTTCAATGCCCCTTCAACTTTTTCTTCTTTCTTTGCTCCCTTGTCCTCTTCATGCATTAGGGACATATCCACCAGCTTTTCAAAAGTGGCCCCCATGGGAACGTGGGTCATAGCCAATCCATGTAGCGGCTCATTCAAGCCTTTAACAAATCTCAGAGCCTTCTTCTTAGGTGTGTTCACCAAGTCTAAGCCAAACCTTGCCAACTGATTGAACTTGTTGACGTACTCTTTTACTGACAGATCCCCCAATTTCAATGCCAAGAACCTTTCCATGTGTAGATTTTCTTCTGCTCGTGAGAGAAATTTCGCCTCAAACCTATGCCTAAAATCCGGCCAAGTATCAACTGGACGCTCTCCATTAGTGACCTCCCACCAAAACGAGGCCTCATCCTTCATTAACAATGTGGCTAACTGGACCTTTCTTCCATCTTCTACGTCAAATATTCCAAACAATTCTTCCACCTACTTTAGCCAATTTCGAGCTTCAACAAACGTCTCCGACCCGTGAAAAGGTTTTCCGCCCATTGCCCGAAAGTCCTTACAGACTTTGCAAAAGTATCAACATGAGGAGGGGGAGGAGGAGGAACAGGTGCAGCAGAGGGAGGAGGAACATTCGCTGGACCTGGGGCGATGGCCTAGCTTCCAAATACCTCCTAAACCATCCCGGTATCGGTACACCCTCTAGAAGGTTAAGATCCTCAGACATGCTAAGAAGAAAAAGGGAGAGATTTTAGAAAAAGGACCGAAAGATACTACATATGGCTTTTCGGGGAATGTTTTCCAAAACAGGCTTTCCTTTTTGAAAATATTTTCTTTTAAAACCTTTTGAAAAGTATTTTCAAAACTTTTATACAATCTGGTAACCTTCAGCTTTGATACCAAGTGTAACAGCCCACCTCCATTAAGGTCACTCGCAAAGGGAATTCCTTAACTTCAGTGGAGTGTTTTTGGTAAACAGACACAGAATATCACAAGACAGATATTAAAAATTTTGCAGCGGAAAATAAACAACTTTATTAAATCACAAAAATACTTTGTTACATAATACCATTAAACACTTCTGTCTAACATCATCAGAGTACATAGGTATTTTAAAACATCATTCCCCATATTAAAGAGCAAGCCATATAAGAGACGGAGACTCGAGCCATACTTCAGAAGTAGCTCCTTGAAGAAGTTATCCAAATCCTGAGTAAACCTGGGTGTTTCCTCCCTGAGAACCTGGGGGGAACGGAAGAAAAGAGGCGAAACAAACGAGGTCAGACATGTGTTTGGTGAGTCCAGTAACTTTTAGCCAGTAAATAAGTAAAGGTAAACATGACAGGCATACAAAGTGGATAAGAGGATTCATCGTACAGATGACAGGTATAACAGGACAAATAAGGTAAGGTTGTATGCTTCACTACAAACTACTAACTACTCTGCACTATTACTAGTCAAATCAAGATGGGATGATCCCTTCCGCTAATGATAACGATGGTGGTAGTTTCGCGTATTCCTAGCTGCTGTCATAGGTGTCGCCTGATCCTATCTCAACTAGTCGTACCCACTACCCTCCTACTATAAATTGGTAGACTTAGGGCATACGTCCGGGTATACCCTAACCACTACCCTAATCGATCGTCTCCCTACTCTGTAGATACCCTGTGATGGTCCCACAACTAGGGGGTATCACTTCCCTAAAGTGGCAACCTAAGGTGTGCACAGTTATACCTACTGGTGTCACGGTCGTCTTGTCCCCCTCTGCCCGGCCTATGCACGCACATGTCCCCAGTCGGTTTGCGCCGCCCACTCCATCCGTCTCGTTTTGGATCTCTTACAATCAATCTGTAAGCGTGCCCCTTCCCCGCCTAGTACGAAGTTCTTTACTTTGATACCCCTCCGGGTTACTTACTAAAATGGGTCCCACACAACATGATACAAGCTCTCCCCTATGTCTTGTATCCCCACTAGGTTTTCTATTGACTATGTATACCCTAAGGTGTCTTTAAATACATAGCCCTCAATCAGTTATGCGTACCTATAGGTGTCTTTAATACATAACCCCTATTCTACCTATTGGTTATGCATACCTATATGTGTCTTTAATACATAACTCTATCTATTCCCATTAGTTATGCGTACCCCTAAGGGTGTCTTTAATACATAACTTTACTATTCTGCCCCGGTTATGAATACCATTGGGTGTCTTTAATTACATAACCCTTTTTATCCGGTTAAGTTTGTGGGCCTATATGTATTAATATTACCCACCTACCCTTCAGTTGTACTTAACCCTCCCACTGATTTAATCCTATTTATTTAATAGTTAAGTTTGTGGGCCTATATATATATTAATATTACCCACATACCCATCAGTTGTACTTAACCCACCCACAATCCAATTCGTTTTACTTAACCCTAACTTATGTCTATCATCATACAGCCCATATGTATTAAGTTAGGTTAAGTAGTCTTTAATCAGCATTAATTAATTACTGAGACACCTAATCGTATTTCACATGCCACCCCAAGGCACCCACTTAATTCCACGTACCACCCAAGGCACCCACTTAACCCCACTACATGTTTATCTGGTTAAGTGTTTCTTAATTCATTAAGACCATAACCTTATAAAGATCTCACACATTAGACTGGCATTTGTGGCAGCTGGATTTGCCGAGCGGGTCCGGGCAGTCTTACACCACAAAAGAGCCTAACCTCGTGTCTTTACAACTGTTACGTATTTAATTTATGCCTAAGACCTCTCACATTAGACTAGCATTTGTGGCAGCTGGATTTGCCGGGCGGGTCCGGGCAGTCTGACACCACAAAAGAGCCTAACCTCGTGTCTTAGACGATTAATTACTCCTAATTAATCACTCCCCAATTTGAATTAATTTCCCTATTCAAATTATCAATCAATTCCAAATTTAACTATGGCCATAATTGACTCAATTATGTCCATCTATTTATGGTATGTAAAATCATACCAATTTCATCACAAATCTATTTTATGCCATTTAAGGTATTTATGCTAATTAAATCTTTAGACTTCAATTGCTTAAACATTCCTCTTTTGATTAATTAAGTTAATTAATTAATCCTTTCCTTTTTATAGGTGTCCATAACAATTTGAATTTCCTATCTATAAATGGTCATATTCAAATTATACAATTTTTACCCAATTTTACCCATGTCATAATAGGTAATTATTTATATGTTTCCCTACTAGAATCATGTGTCCAATTTACATAATCACTATGCCTATTACAAATTCCCCTTTTCCCCCGTTTCTTAACTAGCGTAACCGTTTTCATTTTTGGCGTCATCGAGGCTACAAAGTAGTCTCGCCATAACAATAAAAAAGGGAATGACAAGGTTATAGTTTTCAGTACAACTTTGGCATAAGCGTGACAACTAGGGAAAATGACATGATAACTTCGCATATAATTATGATTCACTACATAATTAACAACTTGCATAGATTCATGATTTTGCAACATAACAACTTGCATAGGTTCATGAATTAACAACATAATTAACAACTAACATAGGTTAATGATTCACAACATAACAACTTGCATAGGTGACTTGCATAGGATCATGAGTTAACAACATAAATACCAACTCACATAGATTCATGATTTACAACATGTTTAACCACTCGCATAACATAACAACTTGCATAGTTTTAGGAATAATAACTTGCATGATCTCATAACAATTTGCATAGATTCATGATAACAACTTGCATGGATTCATAATAACGACTTGCACAGATTCATATTAACAACTTGCATAGATTCATGATAATGACTTGCATAGATTCATGATAACGACTTGCATAGATTCATGGATTCATCACACAATAACTTACATAATTTCATGATTCACAACAATAATGAATTTGCATCATTTCATGATTCACAAAAATAAACTTGCATAACTACAAACAACATATACCCAAATCATAGTCTACCACCATTCACTTTTATCTATTTAAACCTAAAAGTGACTAAAACTCACGAAAATGGGGACTTGAGTTCTGGGATCTGAATTCTGTAATTGATTAGCGTTCCCTTGTTGTAGACAATTCGTTGTTGTAGTTTTAGGCTTGATTTGAATTGAATTGTTGTCTTTAATTTGCTTTCTTCCTCTCTAATTGGTAGCGGCTATTCTGAGTTGCTAGGTGACGGCATGGAGACCATGAGTCTAATTTTATTTTGATTTTAGGGTTTGAGTCTACATGTCATTTTATAGAGTTTAGGATTAGTTTAGGCCGTCTGATCAACCCAGAATTAATCCTAGCCAATCAGAGCAGATCAGAAACCCTAATGAGTCGGCATCTAGTCACTAACAGGTCATTAAACAAATCTGCCCGGGGGGCAGGTCGACCTCATGGTCGACCCCCAGGTCGACCCTATAGTCAACCTGGTCAGGGCAGGTCGACCCCTAGGTCGACCTTATGGTCGACCTGGCCCTGGCGGGAAATTTCCCGCCTAGCCCATCTGACACTGAAATTTGAATTTTTCGAAATCTGTTTTTAATTTTCTGAAACTTCCGATGGCCATAACTTCTTCATACGAAGTCCAATTAACGCAAACTCGGACTCTATCTCAACCAGAATTCCGAGACGAACACGATGGCGCAACCCGTTTCCCTTAATTCCCATATCTGAGATTAGTTACTCTTTAATTTATGAATATTAACATTAAAATTACAGGGTGATACACTTCCACCTCATTTGAGTATGAAGCGCACATATATCATGTTATCTCTTTTAATATCCGGACCACGACAACCAGGAAACGACATTGATGTTTACCTAGCTCCTTTGATTGATGATCTAAAACTTTTATGGGATAAAGGCGTGCGTGTGTTTGATGCATATAGCAAAAGTGACTTTACATTGCGTGTGTAACGACCCAGGGATTTTCGGTCCCGAAAATCGAAATAAATACCTTTATCGTACCTTATGTCAACCTTCCAACCACAGAAAACACTAGAACGTTTTATAGAAAGAAATTGGAGGGTGAGATAAGAAAGAAAGAAAGTTAGAATAGAAGAAGAAGTATCAACACACCACAGAGTCTCACATCACAGCGGAACAAAATATAATACAGAAATAAATCTTTATTGAGAGCAATTAAAAATACTTACAACATCAAAGTACATCAACATCTTCGGACAGTTATAATAATCTGTCCTCATATTCAATCACACAGTGGAATAGTAATCATATGTCTGAACATCTCCAGCTCGTCCCTGGACTTCTCAGTACCTGATAACCTGAACCTGTACACCCCGGGCTAACCCGAGCATTTACAAAACATTGGGTCAGTCTTGTGAACCAGAGTGAGAAAAACTCGCACAGCATTAAGGGTATCACACAACTTGATTTTAAAGTTAAAATCCTTTCGAAAGAAAATGATAATTGTAAGACCAAATCCACACATAAACACGGACGGTTTTTACCTTACGATAACCCAAAACAGTTTCGAAATCAATATCTTTTCTGATATTATAATAGTGTCTAAATACAAGAAAATATCAATCTAGTGGAACACTTGCATCTCACGCTCCACGTATATATATTCAAACAAAACCGTGGGCACTTATTGGAGATTGGATTCCAATTATGACAAGGTATGGGACCACCTGCCGATCGTGTATTTCTAGAGGCGAATACCCTGGGTTCAACAATAACGTCTTGCAACCTAGCCCTCACATGACCGACCACTCATTTTGCTTGAGAGTATCGAATGTATATCACCAACAGTTAGGCTCAAACCACTGTTTCCTAAAAATGGACAGCACCGAAATAGGTTAAAGAATGAAATGGATTTTCTCTAGATATGTGATTATACACCCTAATGGGAGCGAACCACATAGCCATGTTGCCTGCCTGATTTTTGTCATTTCCCGGTTGTGAAGCTTGAGGCTAGAATTTACTTCTAGAACATTTGGCCATCCTTTACTTTGAATGCCACATCGTCAGATCCTCTGGATATCACTAATTGAAGCCCCCAAAAATACCCTAGTTGGGAGCTACCCAACTATGACATGTTTGAAGAAATCAATGTACGTGGTCCATTGGAAATACTCTGTCAGACATTCGTCCATACAAGTCATCCAGGAATAGGACGAACCGAAGTTACTCTCCTACTACCTCCAATATAGGAACCACCCCATGGATCAGTAGCAATAGTCCTTGCAAATCCACAGATTTCAACCACGACAGAACCCCAGTATATCTCCAGGTTGAATAAGAGATTTTTAAGTGGTTCTTCCGCTTTATGAAGAACTATGGTCTTCACATGCTCCATCTCGATTGTCGTTTGATCTTCTATATTTTCGTATTTGTTGATCAGGATGGTTTTCGAATATATATTCGATCCCGGTCTTCCCATACCAACAATCGTAAAGGTCGGTCTTGATAGTCGGTTATTTAACTATCAAGTAAACATCCATGAAATCATAAAAATAGATTCACTAGTCTGGCACTCAGCATCACTTAGCTTTTAAAATTTATCATTTCAATTCCGTTACTAGGTAAAATATAATCTCATATCATTTCCACTACTTTGGAAATCTTAACATACATGCTTGCCATTACCAACTAGTACTACCCTTGGATAGTCCCGAAGCCGTTCAAGTTGGGATATTTTAATTACCTCTCAGACCTTGATCAACAATGTTCTTACCTTCAGATAAATACGAGTTGTAATTCAACCAATATTCAATTTTCAAAACACATCCCACTTATCTTGTTTATTTAAAATATAGCCTTATAATCCTCTTTACCCTTTTTGGAAGTCTTTAATTATTTTCTTACTAAACATTTCTTTTGTTACTCTCGACTTATTTAAAATAACTTTGGTTTAAACTGGACTATCATTACAAAATCCTATTTTCAACTTCGTTTACGACACTCGATTTCAATCCCTTTTCCAATCTCCTTTCTTTCGGGAAATCCCTTTTCAACTCCCATAATTTAATTTCATTCTCACTTATTCCCAATTCAAAACAACGCTTTAATTTCACATTCCCTTCATAACTATGTTTATACTTCTCAGATTTAACCAAAACCTCTTTATATCTCCAAAATAATTACTTATTTAAATATATCTCATTTAAGAAGTAATTAATTAAACTAAAACAAATAATTTACTTTTTCATTTATTATTACAAAATCAGTTTTTATTTACAAAGATAAATAATAAAATCTCTTTAAAATCTTCTTAGAATTCAAACAACCATTTGTTAAATGAATTTATTTAGTTTATCAACAAACTAATTATAAAACCGAACTTAGTTAACACAATTGACTCGGTCAATTCAAAACACGATTGCTCCTCCAACCCATTCTAGTTAATTTACATTTTAAATTAATTAAAATATAATTAATAACTTTATTTAACTGTTCATTCGACGCGATTAATCAAGTATTTAACCACTAAGTTATTACTTGCTCATTTGATTATAATTCTTATCACCATAAGAAATTGTTTTATAAAACAAATTCATAATTACTTATATATTTTACTAAATAAATACTTAATATTTATTTCCTTCTTAAACAGTTTTCAAATCTATTTTAAATCAAAAATATATTTATAACTTCAATATTTTCGATTTACTGTCGATAAAATCTATATTGATTGATTTATAGGCCACGTGATGCCAATTACCCAAGCATACTACCCATTGATTATTATCAGAACAAATGTTGAAATAAGGTTCAACAATCAACAATAATCAATCATCCCTTTTTGTTTGATTGATAAATTCTATAACGATTATCAATCAATTAACAGATCATTCACACAATTCAAACAATTTCAAACACGTTTATAAACGTGACCAATCAGGGGAAATTACTTTATTTGGGTCAAATCAACACGATTGGTGTTTTACTGAAATTAAATGACCGTTTAATTTCATTTATTGAATCAACAATAAATATATATATATAACTAGCAAACAGTCAACCACTAACAATCAGAACACGCAAAATAAAAAACCAATTTTTATCAAATATAAATGGGAAGAGCTGAGTGAGTTTAACTCACCTTGATTTGAATCTGTCGATAAATATTCTGTTTTAGTCAAATTACACTGACGTTTGATTTTACTAGAATTCCCAGTTGCTTCTGACCCTTAACAAATCCTTTATATCTTGAAGTTCTTGTCTTTAGGGTCCCAACTCAACTGACCGTGCGTAAATCTGATATCGTATGTGCAAGAATCACATAAACAAATTTATATTATAATTAGATTTTAAACATGGATTTATATTTTAAAAAACGGGCCATTACCCTTATTGTTTGGGCCGAACCCCACTACCCGCTTCTCTATTTAAACCCTTACCACCGTATTTCATTTCAACTGCCTCCACTATTTCCTTCACAGCCGAAACAAATCAAATCCCTAACCCCTTTTTTTCCACCAGTAAATGGGAGTTAGTCTCCGACGCAACCGCTTCTCTCCGCTACCCTCTCGAACTTCCCTCGCTTCCGATCCTCAGGACCCCAGCGTGCCACCACCATGTTGCCAAACAACCACCGAGCCTTTACAGAACCACAAATCAACAAACTTGAAGATGCTATTGGAACCCTAAGCGTCAAACCGTTCACCAGAAAATCATCCAAAGCACCTCGAAATGAAGACCGTGCAAAACACAGCTAAGTGTTTTAATTCGATTTCGAATTTCAGTATATTTTGTTTGTGATTTTTTCTTTCTTTTTTCGAATATGGTTGTTTCTGGTTTGTTGTGTTGTTCGAAATGGTTCTGGTATGGTTGAAGCACCACTATATTTATAGTGGTGGTTTGGTTTAGATTAGATCAACGTCTATCAGTATATGTTCTAGCTTAGGCCATTGGTTTTCAGATTTTTCGTATGTGATGAGAACTGTATAGATTTCATGATGGGTTGTAAACGAAATTTTGTTAGATTTTGGATAGTATTTTCAGCACATGTCCATCTTTTCGAAATGGATTCTGATCGAATCTTGGATAGGTGATAGTGATGTTGTGTATTGTTAATTCAATTACAGACATTAGAATCTGCCTTTAGATTTTGTGCTCAGAT
Source organism: Allium sativum (assembly GCA_030737875.1). Lineage (NCBI taxonomy): Eukaryota > Viridiplantae > Streptophyta > Magnoliopsida > Asparagales > Amaryllidaceae > Allium > Allium sativum. The sequence continues at coordinate 279,073,726 of CM060922.1, forward strand.
TTTAAAATATACAAAAAACAGTGATGAGATTTACTGTTTATACATGTGACTTAATTGTTCGATAAAGATTTGATGTATATAAATATACATGTCAGTTCTTCTTAGCTGTACATGTGTTGTTCTTTTTCTTTAGCTGTTGCAATTGATTTTTCTTAGGTAGGTGTAGATCAGGTACTGTATTGTATAAGTTTTCTTATTCTATCAAAGATTTGAAAACTGTAACATAGATCTTCTGTTTCGATATTTAAAACAGTCTTGTAAGCTGTTTTGATGTCAAAAATTATATACATATACTTTATCTGCCTGAATTCCTAATTTTTGTGCAGCTTTGAATATTTTTATTGTTTCTTACATTTTAGAAATGCCAGATGATTTTGACTTTGTTTATTTGTAACAAATTAATTTAAATTGTAATGTAAAAGTTAGTAATGCAACATTTAGATACATATGTGCTCTTTTAGGGTTATGTATCTACACATGTTACTTACTTATGTCACTTATACTTTGTCTATAGTGCAACCACATGATATGTTTCACTATTGATATCTTTTACACTTATGGGGGATTCTTCTTCTAGCTGTTCAGGCTTATTGATATAATATTTTGATTTGTATGGTGCTTGATTCAGCTTAATGAATAATAATTCTTTGGTCTGAACAGAAAATTAAGTTGGTATCATTGTACCAACCGGTGTTGATTACGATTGTTATCCAGCGAACTCTAAAACCAGTCTTTACAGTTTGCAAATACAATGATCTTTTACCATTTACAGTGCCCATCAGATCATTTACCCTTGGCTGTTATGTATGCTACATTACTTGAATGTCGTATGATTTGCATAGTTCATTTCTTTTCCTGTTCATGACAATTTTTTTTTCTTTTTTGCCTTTACTGATAGGTTTTCTGTTTTTCTTTCTTCTTCTTCTTAATTTTTTTTTACAGGTCGAAACCTGATGGGAACAACTCGGATCCACATGAAGAAGCTGATTTACAATGTTGACTCCTTTCTGTGTTTGTATTCGAGAACTTGTTTTGTACGAGATATAAACTTTGAACTTGTATTGTATTAAACAATCCCATGTATTGTATATAAATTTTTGAACGTGTATAAGATATAAATTCTAGTTTTCTCTTTTCCTATCCTGCACTTGTTCGGTTTCATGTTATTGTATTTTCTTCTTTTCTTTTTCTCTTTTTACAGTTTTATGGAAGGACCAAGGCATACTGACATTGAATTCTAGAATGAATTTCTTATGTTCCTTTGTACTTGCAAACAGGTCGTGCTATATTAGAAAATGTATATATATAAAATCAATGTATATATGTATATTATTATCTAATATTTTTTTGATCACTTTCTAGTTTTTTTGGTTACTGTTTGCTATATTTTTCCTAGTTTTATCATGTTCATAGTGTACACGTTTTTCCCTGTTTCAGTTTTCAATACATACACGTTCCAGTTTTTTTCTTGTGCATGCAGTAATATTTGTATGTGTTGTACGAGTATAAAGTATTCGGTTTTCTTCGTTCACCAAGTGAAATGCTGAAAATATATACATATACGTTAAATTCAAATAGATAAACTTACCGTAAATAAATTACTATCATTGTATTATTTAGGACAAACATTTCTCAATCAATATAGAAATTCAAAGGATTCAATATTTAAAAACCCTTTATATTTCAAATATAATATATAAACAATTTTAAATATCCGAATTTAAATGGCCGGAAAATCTGGGACGTTACATTCTTCCCCCCTTAAAATAATTTCGACCTCGAAAATGCAAAGAATATTCTAAACCCTATTAATTTAAAAATTATTACTTTAGAATTATCATCAAAATAAAATTCAAATTCTAAAAATTTCCGAGGATTTCGCCAACACCTCTTGTGCATGGCTCGATCGATACAACTACAACTGCTATTCTGGGCCTCAACTTCTAAATCCAAATAGCAATCCACTTTATCTGAATCCCAATTTATTTATCCATTAAATTTTTAAATCCCAATTTATTTAAGTTCATCCTATTTGAATTCATCCTTAAATTGATTTTACTTAACCAGGTTCAGTTTCGCTTTCATATCCAATTCAATTGACGAATTGATTTTCTTATCAGTTCAACTTTATTTCAAAGTTCAAATTTGATTTCAAATCAATTAATCAGAACAAACAAATAACCCACATTACTATAATATAGAAATTTATTTCTCTTTTCTATATAGAAATATATCTTGGGTAAAATTATTTCATTTAACCCTTTTATAAAACAATATCGTATCCATTTGCTAGCTCAAGGCTTCTTAACACTTGAACCAGTCAAATAACACAATACAAAACATTTGTATATAAAATATTAAAAATACGCTCTCATATATATACAATCAACTCAATCTAGGGTGTTACTAACCCCATCTCTATGGAGTTATGCCACAGAGCCAAGGTTACTACTCAACCAATAGCTCTAATAACACTGTAACGACCCAGGGATTTTCGGTCCCGAAAATCGACATAAATACCTTTATCGTATCTTATGTCAACCTTCCAACCACCGAAAACACTGGAACGTTTTATAGAAAGAAATTACAGGGTGAGATAAGAAAGAAAGAAAGTTAGAATAGAAGAAGAAGAAGTATCAACACACCACAGAGTCTCACATCGCAGCGGAACAAAATATAATACATAAATAAATCTTTATTGAGAGCTTTTAAAAATACTTACAATATCAGAGTACATCAACATCTCTGGATAGTTATAATAATCTGTCCTCATATACAATCACACAGCGGAATAGTAATCATATGTCTGAACATCTGCAGCTCATCCCTGGACTTCTCAGTACGTGATAACCTGAACCTGTACACCCCAGGCTAACCCGAGCATTTACAAAACATCGAGTTAGTTTGGTAAACCAGAGTGAGAAAAACTCGCACAGCATTAAGGGTACCACATAACTTGATTTTAAAGTTAAAATCCTTTCGAAAGAAAAGGATAATTGTAAGACCAAATCCACACATAAACACAGACGGTTTTTACCTTACGATAAACAAAAACAGTTTCGAAATCAATATCTTTTCTGATATTATAATAGTGTCTAAATACAAGTAATATCAATCTAGTGGAACGCTTGCATCCCACGCTCCGCATATATATATATATTCAAACAAAACCGTGGGCACTTATTGGAGATTGGATTCCAATTATGACAAGGTATGGGATCACCTGCCGATCGTATTTCTAGAGGCGAATACCCTGGGTTCAACAAGAACGTCTTACAACCCGGCCCTCACACGACCGACCACTCATTTCGCTTGAGTGTATCGAATGTATATCACCAACGGTTGGGCTTAAACCACCATTTCCCGAAAAGGGATAGCATCGAAATAGATTAAAGAATGAAATGGATTTTCTCTAGATAGGTGATTATACACCCTAATGGGAGCGACCCACATAGCCATGCTGCCTACCCGATTTTTGTCATTTCCCGGTTGTGAGGCTAGAATTTACTTCTAGAACATTTGGCCATCCTTTACTTTGAATGCCACATCGTCAGATCCTTTGGATATCACTAATTGACGTCCCCAAAAATACCCTAGTTGGGAGCTACCCAACTATGACACGTTTGAAGAAATCAACGTATGTGGTCCATTGGAAATACTCTGTCAGACATTCGTCCATACAAGTTATCCAGCAACAGGACGAACCGAAGGTACTCTCCTACTGCCTCCAATATAGGAACCACCCCATGGATCAATAGCGATAGTCCCTGCAAATCCACAGATTTCAATAACGACAGAACCCCCAGTATATCTCCGGGTCGAATCAGAGATTTCTAAGAGGTTCTTCCGCTTTATGAAGATCTATGGTCTTCACATGCTCCATCTCGATTGTCGTCTGTTTTTCTATATTTTCGTATTTGTTGGTCGGGATGGTTTTCGAATATATATTTGATCCCGGTCTTCCCATACCAACAACCGTAAAGGTCAGTCTTGATAGTCGGTTATTTAACTATCAAGTAAACATCCATGAAATCATAAAAATAGATTCACTGGTCTGGTACTCAGCATCACTTAGCTTTTATAATTTATCCTTTCAATTCCGTTACTAGGTAAAATATCATATCATATCGTTTCCACTACTTTGGAAATCTTAACATACATGCTTGCCATTACCAACTAGTATTACCCTTGGATAGTCCCGAAGCCATTCAAGTTGGGGTATTTTAATTACCTCTCAGACCTTGATCAACAACGTTCTTACCTTTAGATAAATACGAGTTGTAATTCAAGAACCAATATTCAATTTAATATCAAAACACGTCCCACTTATCTTGTTTATTTAAAATATAGCCTTGTAGTCCTCCTTACCCTTTTTGGAAGTCTTTAATTATTTTCTTACTAAACATTTCTTTTAATACTCCCGACTTATTTAAAATAACTTTGGTTTAAACTGGATTATCATTACAAAATCCTATTTTCAACTTCGTTTACCACGCTCGATTTCAATCCCTTTTCCAATCTCCTTTCTTTTGGGAAATCCCTTTTCAATTCCCTTAACTTAATTTCATTCTCACGTATTCCCAATTCAAAACAAAGCTTTAATTTCACATTCCCTTTATAACTATGTTTATACTTCTCAGATTTAACCTAAACACCTTTATATCTCCAAAATAATTACTTACTTAAATATATCTCATTTGAGAAGTAATTAATTAAACCAAAACAAATAATTTACATTTTCATTTATTATTACAAAATCAGTTTTATTTACAAAGATAAATAATAAAATCTCTTTAAAATCCTCTTAGAATTCAAACAACCATTTATTAAATGAATTTATTTAGTTTATCAACAAACTAATTATAAAACCCAACTTAGTTAACACAATTGACTCGGTCAATTCAAAACACGATTGCTCCTCCAACCCATTCCAGTTAATTTCCTTTTTAAATTAATTAAAATATAATTAATAACTTTATTTAACTATTCATTCGACGCGATTAATTAAGTATTTAACCACTAGGTTATTACTTGCTCGTTTGTTTATAATTCTTATCAATATAAGAAATTGTTTTATAAAACAAATTCATAATTACTTATAAATTTTACTAAATAAATACTTAATATTTATTTCCTTCTTAAACAGTTTTCAAATCTATTTTAAATCAAAAATATATTTATAACTTCAATATTTTCGATTCACTGTCGATAAAATCTATATCGATTGATTTATAGGCCAGGTGATGCCAATTACCCAACCATACTACCCATTGGTTATTATCAGAACAAATGTTGAAATAAGGTTCAACAATCAACAATAATCAATCATCCCTTTTTGTTTGACTGATAATTTCTATAGCGATCATCAATCAATTAACAGATCATTCACACAATTCAAACAATTTCAAACACGTTTATAAACGTGACCAACCAAGGAAAATTACTTTATTTGGGTCAAATCAACACGACTGGTGTTTTACTGAAATTAAACGAATGTTTAATTTCATTTATTGAATCAACAATAAATATATATATAACTAGCAAATAGTCAACCACTAACAATCAGAACATGCAAAATAAAAACCCAATTTATATCAAATATAAATGGGGAGAGCAGAGTGAGTTTAACTCACCTTGATTTGAATCTGTCGATAAACAGTCTGTTTTAGTCAAATTACACTGACGTTTTCCCAGTTGCTTCTGACCCTTACCAAACCCTTTATATCTTGAAGTTCTTGTCTTTAGGGTCCCAACGCAACTGACCGTGCGTAAATCTGATATCGTATGTTCAAGAATCACATAAACAAATTTATATTATAATTAGATTTTAAACATGGACTTATATTAAAAAAAATTGGGCCATTACCTTTATCGTTTGGGCCGAACCCCACTACCCGCTTCTCCATTTAAACCCTTACCATTGTATTTCATTTCCACCGCCTCCACTATTTCCTTCACAGCCGAAACAAATCAAATCCCTAACCCCTTTTTTTTCCAACAGTAAATTGGAGTTGGTCTCCGACGCAATCGTTTCTCTCCGCTACCCTCTCTCGCTTCCCTCGCTTCCAATCCTCCGAACCCCAGTGTGCCACCACCATGTTGCCAAACAACCACCGAGCCTTTACAGAACCACAAATCAACAAACTTGAAGCTGCTATTGGAACCCTAAGCGTCAAACCGTTCACCAGAAAATCATCCGAAGCACCTCGAAATGAAGACCGTGCAAAACACAGCTAAGTGTTTTAATTCGATTTCGAATTTCAGTATATTCTGTTTGTGATCTTTTTTTCTTTCTGGTTTCGAATGGGGTTTTTTCTGGTTTGTTGTGTTGTTCGAAATGGTTCTGGTATGGTTGAAGCACCACTGTATTTATAGTGGTGGTTTGGTTTAGATTAGATCAATGTCTATCAGTATAGGTTCTAGCTTAGGCCATTGGTTTTCAGATTTTTCGTATGTGATGAGAACTGTATAGATTTAGTGATGGGTTGTAAACGAAATTTTGTTGGATTTTGGATAGTATTTTCAGCACATGTCCATCTGTTCGAAATGGATTCTAATCGAATCTTGGATAGGTGACAGTGATGTTGTGTATTGGTAATTCAATTACAGACATTAGAATCTGCCTTTAGATTTTGTGCTTAGATTTTAAAATATTTGAAAAACAGTGATGAGATTTACTGTTCATACATGTGACTTAACTGTTCGATAAAGATTTGATGTATATAAATATACATGTCAGTTCTTCTTAGCTGTACATGTGTTGTTCTTTTTCTTTAGCTGTTGCAATTGATTTATCTTAGGTAGGTGTAGATTAGGTACTGTATTGTATAAGTTTTCTTATTCTATCAAAGATTTGAAAACTGTAACATAGATCTTCTGTTTCGATATTCTGTTTCGATATTTAAAACAGTCCTGTAAGCTGTTTTGATGTCAAAAATTATATACATATACTTTATTTGCCTGAATTCCTAATTTTTGTGCAGCTTTGATTATTTTTATTGTTTCTTACATTTTAGAAATGCCATATGATTTTGACTTTGTTTATTTGTAATAAACTAATTTAAATTGTAATGTAAAAGTTAGTAATGCAGCATTTAGATATATATGTTCTCTTTTAGGGTTATGTATCTACACATGTTACTTACTTATGTCACTTATACTTTGTCTATAGTGCAAACACATGATATGTTTCACTATTGATATCTTTTACACTTATGGGGGATTTTTCTTCTAGCTGTTCAGGCTTATTGATATAATATTTTGATTTGTATGGTGCTTGATTCAGCTTAATGAATAATAATTCTCTGGTCTGAACAGAAAATTAAGTTGGTATCATTGTACCAACCGGTGTTGATTACGATTATTATTCAGTAAACTCTGAACCCTGTCTTTACAGTTTGCAAATACAATGATCTTTTACCATTTTCAGTGCCCATAAGATCGTTTACCCTTGGCTGTTATGTATGCTACATTACTTGAATGTCGTATTATTTGCATAGTTCATTTCTTTTCCTGTTCATGACGATTTATTTTCTTTTTTGCTTTTACTGATAGGTTTTCTATTTTTCTTTCTTCTTCTTTTTTTTCACAGGTCGAAACCTGATGGGAACAACTCGGATCCACATGAAGAAGCTGATTAATAATGTTGATTCCTTTCTGTGTTTGTATTCGAGAACTTGTTTTGTACAAGATATAAATTTTGAACTTGTATTGTATTAGACAATCCCATGTATTATATATAAATTTTTGAATGTGTATAAGATATAAATTCTAGTTTTCTCTTTTCCCATCCTGCACATGTTCGGTTTCATGTTATTGTATTTTCTTCTTTTCTTTTTCTCTTTTTACAGTTTCATGGAAGGACCAAGGCACACTGACATTGAATTCTAGAATGAATTTCTCATGTTCCTTTGTACTTGCAAACAGGTCGTGCTATATTACAATATGTATATATATAAAATCGATGTATGTATGTATATTATTATCTAATATTTTGTTGATCATTTTCCAGTTCTTATGGTTATTGTTTGTTGTATTTGTCCTAGTTTTATCATGTTCATAGTGTACGCGTTTTTCCCTGTTTCAGTTTTCAATACATACATGTTCCAGTTTTTTTCTTGTGCATGCAGTAATATTTGTATGTGTTGTACGAGTATAAAGTATTCGGTTTTCTTCGTTTTGCCACACCAAGTGAAATGCTGAAAATATATACATATACGTTAAATTCAAATAGATAAACTTACCGTAAATAAATTACTATCATTGTATTATTTAGGACAAACCTTTCTCAATCAATATAGAAATTCAAAGGATTCAATATTTAAAAACACTTTATATTTCAAATATAATATATAAACAAATTTAAATATCCAAATTAAAATGGCCGGAAAATCTGGGACGTTACAGCATGCTATGCTCTTTTGTACTATAGATGATTTTCCCGCTTATGGTAACCTATCTGGCTACAGTACAAAAGGTGCTCAAGCATGCCCAATCTGTCAAGACGATATAGTTGTTGAGCGTTTGCATTATTGCAAGAAAAATGTGTATATGCATCACCGTAGATTTCTCCCTATTGATCATTCTTATTGTAAAAAGAAGAAAGCTTTCAATGGAGAGGTAGAGAATGAAGTTGCTCGTTTGCCATTATCAGGAAATGATGTTTATGAATGGGTCAAAGATATTGAAAATACGTTCGGCAAAGCCTCTCCTCTTTTAGAAGGTCGTTGGAAGAAGAAATCTATATTTTGGGAGCTTCCATATTAGAGACATTTACAAGTTGGACATTGTTTGGATGTAATGCATATAGAGAAAAATGTTTGTGACAGTATAATTGGGACACTCTTGAATATACCTGGTAAGACAATGGATAGTGAGAAAGCCAGACAAGATATGTTGAAAATGGGTATTCGAAAGGTGTTAGCACCGGTGTTGAAAGGTAAACATACTTATTTGCCTCCTGCATGTTACACATTGTCCAAAAAAAGAGAAAATTAGTTTATGTGAGTGTTTTCGTGGTGTGAAGGTTCCAACAGGTTATTCTTCAAACATTAGCAGTCGTGTATCAATGAAGGATTTGAAATTGATGAACTTGAAGTCTCATGATTGTCATGTGCAAATTCAACATTTATTACCTGTTGTAATTAGAGGTATATTGCCTAAGCATGTTAGACATGTTGTTACAAAGCTTTGTATCTTTTTTAATGCAATTTGTAGCAATGTGATAGATCCTGATATGTTGGATTCTCAACAAGCCAATGTGATTGTTACTTTATGCCAATTTGAAATGTATTTCCCTCCTTCATTTTTTGATGTTATGTTGCATTTGGTTTTTCACCTTGTCAGAGAAATCAAAATTTATGATCCTGTATTTATGAGATATATGTATCCGTTTCGAAATGCATATGGGAACTTTGAAAAGAAAAACAAAAAATAGATACAGACCAGAAGCTAGTATCGTAGAAGATACTGGAGGTTATTGAATTTGTCACTCCATACTTACTTGGTGTTGAGCCTATTAAACTTCGTAAATCTCGGCATGAAGAACGACTTAATGGTCAAGGCATATTTGGGTTAAAATTAATTTCAATTGGTGATGAAATTTATCGCAAAGCTCACCTGCTTGTTTTACAACATCTTAGTGAGGTTCATTCTTATTTAGAGAAGCACATGGCAATTCTAAAATCTGAGAATCCTTCAAAGAACGAAAGGTGGTTGACGAATGAACATAACAACTCATTCGTATCATGGTTCAGAGAAAATGTATTGTCTCATTTGGACGAAACACAACATAATATTTCTGATACAATACGGTGGTTAGCATATGGGCCTCGATTTCAAGTCAATTCTTGGGAAGGATATGATATAAATGGGCATGTCTTTTATACAAAACGTCAGGATGAAAAGAGAAAAATGCAAAATAGCGGAGTTAGCATCGTGGCATCATCAAGAGAGTTTGCTAGTGCTAAAGATAATAGACTAATAGATACGACAATGTCATATTATGGGATAATCGATGATATTTGGGAGCCTGAGTATATGAACTTCACGATCCCGTTGTTTCGATGTAGATGGATTGATAATCGTCATGCCGCACAAGTGGATGAACATGGATTCACACTTGTTGACTTTAGTCAAGCTAGTCATGATAATGATCCATTTATCTTGGCATATCAAGAAAAATAAGTTTTTTACGTAATTGATCCAGCTAGTAATAAGTGGTCTGTTGTTCTTCCTGACAAAAGACGCATTGTTGGGTTTTGGTGATGTGGTGGATGAAGAAGAGTATAATCAATTTGATGAGAATCCACCTTTCTCCAGTGGCGTAAGTCTATCAGAAGAAGAAGTTGATTTAAATGCAACTTATGCATGTTCTGACCACGAGGAAGGGGTTTGGATAGTGGGGTAATTTTTTTTCGTATTCATAATGGTTTAGTTGTCGTTTGAAATCTTACATGAGACTATTTTATATTTTCTGTGATACTTATAGTTTTTACAAGTGAAAATCTTACATTTCTACGGTACTTGTATATTTTTGTTTTCATGTTCGTAATGATTTTGAGAATAAATACTAATATTGCATTTTACAGGGACACTTGATCGTTGTTTCTATTGCAGACTTTAGACGCTACATTGTTGCTTGCTATCAGGTAGAGATTGTATTTCATGTTCATAATGGTTTGTCTTTTTCACTTTAGTTTTGACTTGAATACACTATTTAATTATTTAGGACAAGATCTGAACTACTGCATTATGTGAATATTGAACTCTTTTAGCATAAAATTATGTGGTAACATGTTTTAATTCTGAATGCAGAAAAACTCTTTTAAGGTCTCCTTATTCTTCTTGGAGGTCTTTGCGCTTTGACAATTGTGATTGTCTTCAGATTTGTAAGTATTTTTTGCTTGCTTCAGATCTTTTTCATTTGTTCTAATTTCTACAAACAATCCGGTTTTAATAAACACATGTTCTTATAGTTACCAGGTAAATATTAATTTGAAAACAGTTCCTATGACAATACCTATTTAAACAGCCTTGCTGGTTTTCCTCATCTTTATATATCGAAATAAATTCATATTTTATCCTTGTTGAATTAGAGTGGAAAGTACATATATATATTATTTTATATGCTGTGCTTTCTTCAATATGCAGCCATATATAAATAAACTTAACCAGTTCAAATCTATATTTAGTTCAAATCAACTACTTTGCAATCCCAAACTGCATTTTGTGTATTATGTTATGGATTTTAAAAAGTTGATTTTATGCATTGTTTATATACTTTGCAATCCCAAACTGCATCTTGTATATTATGTTATGGTTTATAAAAAGTTGATTTCATGCACTGTTTGTTTTAATTGATGATAATATTTTGATGCAAAACTTTTGATACAGGAATAACGGACATAGAACTAGTTGGATATAATGAAGTGCACAATTCTTCTACTTCGCAGTCGTTGTCTAAAAGGAGACAAAGAGGTCCAACAACGGGGAAGAAATATAAAACACAAGAACCAAAATATGTTGAATGGAGTGATAATGGCAAACCCATTGGAAAGTGGGCCAAGACTTTTAAGGCGTATGCAGGCGATATAGCTAGATCCCAAATTGATATAAACCTTTTTTTATTTGTGCTGCATTGGAGAAGCAAGCTGACATATTTTGAAAAAGAGTAAAGTGAAGAAAAAAACAAGTTTGTCTCAAAACGTCATATATTTAAAAAAATAAACTAAAATGTCAACTATATTGAATTGGATGGAGTAATATTTTTTCTACCTACTACTTCTTAATTGTTCCAGTGAGAACTATGCATTCCGTAGACTCAAATTTGTGAAGCCTTAGACAGTTATTATTTTTAACAGTTCTCTCTGTTGACTTCAGTAAACTAGTTGACTTCAGTAAACTAGTACTTCATATTATGCGGCTAAGCAATGTAAAAATTGAGAGAATTCAATTGTCTGATGCAAATAAAATAAAATTTGGTAATGCTCAGTTGTGACTTAACATTTATGATTATATTTTCTCAAATTGCACTGTTTATAAAAACAAAAATGAATTCAAAAATCTGATCGAAGTAAGGTTAATTAGGAAATGAGTCTGTTATCGTATTCCTAGAATTCAAAAATCTGATCGAAGTAGAGTTAGGAAACGAGTTTACCTTAGTATATTTATATTTCTATCAGTAAGTCTTTGATTATATGTAATTAAGAACTGTTTATATTTGAATATGGAAGAAAAAACTCAGTTCGCTCGATGTGGTATGGTTTTCTATTTAAAAATCAAAAATCAAATCTGCTAACATTAATATACATATTCACATGTGTTAGTAGACAACTAGTAGTGCTTGGTTGGTTGAACGCCTATGATACATTTTTTTTTATAATGGTAAACATTCACATTTAACAGTCAACGCCTCTGCTATGTATTTCTTCGTAAAGTTAAAGATCATTGTCACCATTCTTGTGTATTTATCAATGCCTTTTTGCAATGTCATTTATGAAACTTATAGTTAAACTGAGAAATGTCACCATTCTAGTATTTTTATTGTTCATGTTAGCTGTTTATTGTTAATTTGCATTTGTTTCTGAATTCTTTTTGTCATTAATTCTTTGTAACTATGAATTTATTGTTTTAGACCGAGTTCCACATTGATGAAAATATGAAATATGTTGTGTTAAAATATATTTGTGGATGATGGAAAAATTTCAAAACAAAATTGGTTAGTGGTTGGATAACGAAAACAAGAAAGCTTCCAGAGGACCATAAAGAGCCGTACGAGTTTTACGATGGTATAACACAAACACAATGGGAATTATTTAAGAAGAATTGTGAAACCGAAGAATTTAAGGTATTTTTAAAACTCTCATCCTTGTTTTTTAGTCATCTACCTTGTTCTGAAGTGGTCAAAACATTGTAAGCTTCATAACCTTGTTGAATTGACTATTGATGGATCTTGTAGATAACAATGACATGTCCACCACTATAGTTTTTCAGTAAATTCATTATATGGTTAAAACTGATAGCACCCAGTTTGGGATAAAATCAGTAAATCTGCATTCATTAGACTTGTAGATTAATTTTCTATTAACATATATGATATATCTTTTTCTTTGATATAATTGACAACTAATATTCGTTCTTTGACAGCAAAAAAGTGAAAAGGCTAGGAAGAGTCAGGCACACAATGAACATCCTCACTACTTGGGACAAGCCGGATATGCCGGAAAGAAGGCAAAATGGATGGCCGAAGGCCATAGTTCGTTGGCCACATTACCAAGTGGCTCCATTCCGGATCGAAGTGTTGACTGGATTTTAGCAAGATAAAAAAAGAGAGCTGATGGAAGTTATGAAATCCCTAATGAGAAAACTAAGATGGTTGTAGACAAAGCGGTATGAATAGTTTCCATGCATTTTAAGATTTTTGACAATAGTTAATGCACTGTTTAAGTTAACTATAAAGCACTAGGGACCATAATCAAACACTGTCACGTTAAATGAGTCCAGACTGCATGTATCATTAGCTTATTCGTAATTTAATGGTATTAAAATAGAGGCATTGGGCATGGCACAATGACAAAAAAAATAGAACTAGTGAGAACATATAGTGATCTTGACATTGACATGATAAGACAAAACTTCGAAAAATCAAATGATTAGAAATATAAATTCTCTGTTAATAAATTGTATTATTATGTTTTGATATGTATAGACATCCATATATAATGTCCATCACATAACTGGTCTTGTCCCATTATACTTGTACCCGATGTTGTGCTATGCAGTGAGAATGAGAATGCGGGTAACATTTATACATTTCTTTCTAATAAAGTTCTTGCAGGCCATGAAATATTATTATTATTGTACAGCCATGCACGTGTTAATTAAAATATAGGAAAGTTGACTGAAAGCATGTTTACCCAGAACATGAGTTGTTGGACATAAATCTTTGATACATAAATTATTATGATAATCCAGCAGCAGGTCCATATAATCCACATTGATTTGGTGAATATGTTCCTTTTTGTGTTCACATTCATGTTGTACTACTCTGCATATTTCAAATAATATACGAGTGAAGTTCAGAAAACATCCAGGTCGAATATAAGTTCCTTTTTTTGTAATATATAATATATTTATGAACTTATATTCTCTAATTAGTGTTGGTTTTCAAATAATATAATATGTTCCATTTTTTGTTAACAGAGTGATTGGAGAGAAAAAGCCATCGAAGGAAATGAGTTCCAAATAGGCATGATGATGTCTTGAGTCGTGCACTTGAAAAAAAAAGAGCATCCAGGTCGAGTCAGAGGAGTTGGCGGGACAGTCGGTATCAAAGATGTATTTGGAAAGTCAATGAGAAATAAAGGATCAAATAATGTAATATCAATAGACGATCTACCTCTTATCACTCAAGAAATTGAGGATAAAGTGAGCAAAAGATTCGAGTGTATGGTAGATACGGTGGTTGAATAGAAGCTTGCAAACTTTTTCAACAGGTTGACTATGCCTATGCCCAATGATATGATGATTAATAATATGCCATCAGGTGGTCGTCGTAGTAGTTGTCAATCGGTACAACTTGACAAATTACAAACTACTGATAATACTTAAGAGGCATATCCTTGTGAAAACTTGCAGGTAAACAATTCAAAGGTTTATTTTTGTGAACTTATATGATTTTATACATTTAGAAAAAATGAATAATGTTGATGTTGTACTTGTCTTTATAGAGGCCAACTAAATGTCGTTTGGTTGTTAATGTCGAATCTAAAATTGTTGTTGTGGGTCGTGGTATGGTGCATCCTGCTTCTGGGCCCGAAGATCGATGTCATGGCCAACTAATCTTAGCTGAGCATGTAAAGGTCGGAATTGACATGGTGGGGCCTATTCAAGTAGAAACCCCACATCCTGTTCCAAGTACATATCTCATGACGGTAGGAGAAGCACTTGGTAGTTATATACAATGGCCTAAAAATATCGTGCTTTTAGGGGATGATACGGTAAAGATTTTCTTTATGATCAACTTATAAATATCATTTTCTAAAAATATGTTAGGTTTATAATTGCATGTTTTTTAAAAAAACCTTTATTGCTCAATTAAAGATGTGCAGCTTATTGTTAATTATGTGTTGTGCATTTCATAATGAATAGTGATACAATTAAGATCTTGATGTAGGTAGTATATTTCTAATTCAAAACATATATCAAGCTACATGCTAATGGGTTCACTCATCGCTACATCTTCTTTTTTTGTATTTTTCGTTCACATATATAAACCTTTATTCCATGTTGCTCTACAAATAATGCACTTAACGCTGAGAATCATTTATTGTGAATTTTCTATAATCAATTGTTGGTCGTTTTAATGTTACTTTCTTTTTTTTGGGGGACTTTCCAGTTCAGATATTAAGTTAAGGTTGATTGTAATGAATGTAAATTAAAAGCCACATTTGAGTTTCTGAGGAAAGCATAAGTCAAAAGCAACTTAATGTTGTAAGAAAGACGTCCCTATCAGTACTTTTCATTGTTAAAATTATTGGTCAAAGTTTTATATGTTCACAAAAACTTAGCTGACCAATAATTAAAATTGTGAATTTGACTGCAAATTAGTTTTGTTTAAATTTATGAATTGATATTGAACCAAACTTCACACCTTCTGAATAGTGGATATTTTGAAGGGCATGGTCATCGATTTTGGATGGGTTTTCTTCCTGAAATGGTGGTTCCTTATCCAATAAAGGATTATTTTATATATTTATAGTTTGAGGGAAAAACATAATACATTACTTCTTTAAATATCATTAAATGATTGCAAATTTTATCCAGTTGAGTTTCAAACAGCGGGACATACATATATCACGTACATGTCATTTTAGTAACTCATAGTTTGAGCTATTTGGAAAGCACACGTTTGAAAGATTAATTCCATGTGAACTGCGCATGATAATAATACAAAAGAATAAACAACAAGCATATGATCTTTCTGAAAATATTTTGTTTTTATTAATGATGAATATACAGGAAATGAAAGTGTTTTAAAATTCCAAATATCCAGCAGCAGATTTTATTCTTCCAAGTCCTTACCTCCATTAGACCAAAATTATAAAAACAACGGTGACATATGAACATAAGTTAATGTTTAATAAGTAGGTATTAAACTAATTTGTAAAAGGGACAATTAAGTCACTTGGACCTAATATAAGGATAAATGGAGAACGTCAATTACTCATTTTATTTATATAATAAATTACTAATGAATTGATCTATGCAAATAAAGCTATGATAGCAAATGCGAGCAATATCCATCAATAAATGACATGTGCCCATAGTGTGTTTGTTCATGTTAGAAGCCTACTTCATTAGTAGAAGAATGCTGTGTAAAATGTAAATGATTAACTCGAATATGATTACTTTCAGTTATTATTTTTTATTATTGGCATAAGGGTATGAGTTGTGGTATTGGGTATTTTGTTGTGGCTTCCTGTTTGTAATATATTTTTGTACTTAATAACTGTTGTACTTAATTAATCCTTAAGCTTGTAATCTACATTTTTTTCATGTGTAGGCTACACATATTGGAAGCACAAACAAAGTGGAACAGTGTGTTGCTATGGCTGTGAAAAATAATCAAAATCATATGAATATGATGACAAAAGAGTCTACAAACCGTAACAAGATAGTGGACAAAGTGGAACAGTGTGTTGCTACGGCTGTGAAAAGTAACCAAAATCATATGAATATAATGACAAAAGAGTACAAACCGTAACAAGATAGTGGATGAAGAGATCCTTGGAACTTTAACGAATGACTGCAAATATTTTCATGACCTGACAGTTCAAGCGCCGTCTGGTGCTAACAATGTCATCAATGCAATTCATGTGGATAAAGATTTATTTATGTACGATGAGGATTACGAAATCCATATCATTATGGATGACATTATCCAATTCCTCAATATGGCATGTTTGAATGGATCATGGTTGCAAATTTATATCATGTGAGTATTGTTCACAATAGTCATTCTCGTATTATTACACATACACACACAGAAAAACACACTAACTAGGTGATAATAATAATATGTACGTTGTATTTATTTGTATGTAGGTGGTTAAATCATGTATGCAATGACCTCAAAGTGGATACCATTGGGTTTATGTGTCCTTATAAGTTGTCCCAAGTGCAAAAATATCCGGACGCAACAAATAAATATTTCTTGAACACATGGCATGCGTCAAAAACAAAGAAATTAACCTTGGCCCCATACTACGAAGGGTATGAATGTTAACTTTTATAAACAAGTTTACTAATTTGATTTTGATTTTAACTTCTTATAAATTTTATAATGTAGGAAACATTGTCTATTGCTTGCTTTTCGTATAGAGAAGAATGAGGTTTATGTTTTGGATCCTCAAGTCAAATTCAAAACTAAATTGGAAATTAAACCGCAAATGAACATGTACGTTGTACTTATTTGTCTTTTAATATGCTTTTTGCATGATGTATGTGTAATAATATTAATTATAGTGTTAGAAATGCATGGTTATGGCCGATAGCAAGTGTAAGGCCTTTAACAAAAAATAAATTATTATTTAACATTTTCTTGCATGTGTAGGACCTTCAGAACTTATAGGGTAACTGGTGGCAAGTCTCAAGGAGCTATCTTGAAATGGATTAATGTTAAGGTGATTTATTTTCCACCAAATGAAAAAAACTTGTATGTCCTTTGAGATATAAATTCATTTTAGACTAACTATTAAATTATTTTTGCTAGTGTCCTCAACAATCTAGATCGACGGATTGTGTCTATTATGTGATGAAGTATACATATGATATTGTCAAAAACTGCCAGCCAATCACTGATTTACAAGAGGTATATCACTTTAATTTTTTCCTTCATATTCTTGTGTTAAGTAATTATATGATGAATGTCTTGAAACAATCTCGTAACTACAGTACTTTGTACAATGTGGTTCTTATAGCCAATAAGAGATGGACGAGGTTCGTGATAATTTAGCAAGTTATATCATACATAATTGGACATAGTCTTCCCATATGCTACGACATGGTGAGTTCATTTACGTCTCTTACTTTCAGCATTCGTGTAGCATAAACTTCATATTTTCCCCATAATATGATCCATAGCATACGAGCATGAGCTACATATATTTTGTTGTGTCACTTGATAAATACATAAATGATAAATAATAGGAATGTGTTGAATGTCATTTGAATTTAATTCATGAACTGATACGATTAAGACTTTCTGACATACTAAGTACTAGTCCAAATTTGTCATTCATGTTAAGTCCATTTTCAGAATCACCACTGGACATAGCCCAGTCGAACTTGTTTATCAAATTTGCAAGTGCAAGTTCTATAGTGTGCACTGCAAAATGCATGCCAGGGTAGATTGTACGGCCTGAACCAAATGTAGTGAACTGAAAATCAAGTCCTTTAAAATCGATAGTCTAATCTCATTGTCTCTTTTATAACAGCTTTCAAGTAGGCCATTTTGCTTAAATTTTCTTCATTGATTATTCCTTTGCCTTCGGCTACACCTCTAACTTCATTTATCAGTTGTACCCATTGTTTTCGTAAGGCTGTCTCTGTCTCTGAAATTTCTTTTGTAGTACTCATATTTAGTTGTTGTGTCTATTCCGTTGACTGGCTTTCTCCGCTTTTATCAGTAAACTCATGTTTATCCCGAAGGCCTTCTTTATTTATATCATCCTTAGCCATATTTAGTTCCTTCTCCTTCCTCGAACATGTGTCAGTGTTATCTACATAAGAATTATGGGTTGTATTCAACACAAGAAAGATGAACGTTAATCGAAGCTTCAAACAGCGATTGGATACCAGTTGCTATTATTACTTTGGTCAAAAATGCAGTGACGTCGACATGATGCTAGTTTACACTGTAAAATAGTTGGACATCAAAATATTTATGCCGGCAAACGAAATATTTTTATGACTGCTTCTTTTTCACTATTTCAATGGACTTCTGCCTTTGCTTTGCATTCCCCCCTCAATTAGAATAGAACATTAAGGGAAAAAAATTCAATTATGGGTATAATTTGTTCGATTTTCTACTAATTCCAATCTCCAGCACAAGCAAGTATTGGAAGATTAATACATGAAACAAAGATCAATAAATTAGATAAATATTGAGTTTTCAATAAATGAATAATTGAATGAATAAATAAATGAATGATAAATACACGAAACAACTTCGTATTTTGAAAAATTGCACCATTTTTGGACTGAGCAAACGAGTGATGCATAGTTTTCTAGTCTGTCTCCAGTATTCTCCATATGATGCAAAGGCTATGTCACTGCCTTCATGGAGCAGAATTTATTCATATGGTGCAAAGGCATTATTTCGAATAGTTAATGCATTTTTAATATCAAGCGATATATAAACATATTATGAGTCTCATTCCATTTCGGAATATTCTTTTACTCAAATCATCTTGTACATTGGGAATTACTCCCTTAAATCTTATCAAAGATTTATATCTTTTAAACTCTTGTTCACATCTTTCCTTGAAAATCATTTTCTCATTCTCATCCTATTCATCCAATGGAGAAAAAACTGGTGGTACTCCATATCTAATACCCCTCATATTTTGGTAAGTTTACTTACCTTCCTTCATTTCAAATCTAATTAAAGATTCATTAAACCTCTAACTTTGTTTTAACCTCCATTTCATTCACTCAAATCTTTGTTGAAAGATTTATTGAAACTCTAACTTAGTTTTAATTTCCATTTCATTTGTTCAAATCTCTGTTGAAAGATTTATTAAAACTCTAACTTAGTTTTAAAACTTCCAAATCATTATTCAATGATTACTAACTTTGGAAGCAATCCTGTCTTTAAGTAGGTTAAAGAATAAATGTTATCCAAAAACATCATTCACAACAAATTCAAAATCCAAAATTGATATCAAATGTAAGGCTTTAAATAGAAATCGCATCGATTTATATTTGATATAATATTCTGAAATCTTAAATACTGTATAGGGAATGACGATATAAATATCTTTTAAATTCCTCAAACGGTATCCGTACAACTGTGGAATCTAATATTGAAATATCCGAACATTATTTCCACTCAAATCCAACGAACTTCAACTTGAAAACTTTAGTTTAGCTTTAGACTAAATTTCAAAATATTGATTTACTATGTTAAGTAAATCAGGTCAAAAGTCCAAAAAATCAATTCACAGTACAAAACTTCACAATTATTGCTCAAAGCCCTTGAAAATCATTAATTATGATTTATCATAATTTTTCTATATTTGTAATAATTTTTATAAGGTTATTTTAGTCGATTTCCAGTTACGATCACTGAACTGCTTTTGTAGCGACCTTTTCAAAAATGGTTTGAGCTTATCTTAAAATCTAACCATTGGATTTTAAAACTTTTTATTCCATTTGAAATATCTCTACATTTTAAACCCAACGTTTTTCTTTTCGGGAAAATCCGACGGTCGGATTCCTGGTACGTCAATTTAAAGTTACTGGTCAAAATTCACAAACTACAGATGCATGACTAGTTTTATTCGGACCAAATTTCAAAGTATAATTAAAATCGAGCAGAATTATTCCCCAAAATATTTCATTAATTATATAAAACATATATAATTATTCCATTATTTAATCATTTCAATATTATTTAAATCATCAAAATAATTAGTTGAAGTCCAAAATTTCTTGAAGTCCATTATAAAAATAAATAAGATAGTTTGAAAATAAAATCTTAGTAAAACATCTTCTGGATACTCAAACCGAACTTCACTTTTTAAAGTTACTGTTCATTTTCAGTTTAAATTTGAAAACGTGCCTTCAATAATTCAAAACTAATTCAACTCAAATTCTTACTTTCACGAAAACTATTTGCAATGACTTAAACTACCTTTCCAAATTATTTTGAATTTAAAATTCGAACTTTTTTCTGAATCATTTATTAATAAAATATTCAAATTAATTCCAAATTGGAATAAAATTCAACCAATTACCGCATAATTCAATTTGTTTGGATTTCACACACTATTAGCATTCCGTAATAGTTATTAACAACTATTAATATCCAATTTCCTCATATTGGCATCATTAGCATAAGTGTTAAGATCATTGACACTTAATACCCAATCAACCCATCGTTAATTAAGGTATTAAACCTCATTAACATTTTGTTGCCATGATTGACAAAATAATTCCACATCAACACACATCATATTCAAATGATCATCTATATTACATTAATATCAATCAATGCAAAACCAATATAAACAATGTCACATATTCATCCAATGTCACACATTTATCAATAGTTTCTTTACTTACCAAGTGTACCTTTTTGAACCAATTTTTATCACCAAGTAATTAACTCAACCACCACTTAAATTATCATTTTCAACCTCTAGATAACTTAACAGTTAACCATTTTAAACATGCAAGTCATGTCATTTTGCATAAATTAGTTAATCACATAACAATGTATCACTAACATATCATTAACTATTTTAACCCAAACTAGTTAATCAAAGGTGAGTAAGGAGTTTTCACCATAGTTATCCACTCCTTCAATCTTTAGGGTAGGAATCCTCTAACTTTTACGTAACCAAGGTCACACCCTTTTCATTTCAAATCACTACTTACTAACAATATATATAGTTCTATTTCCAACTGGAAGAGGAAAGGTGAAGTTTTTATGTTTTTAAGGGATTGTAGACCTTAGTGGAGCCCGCAGCCTTGGGTGAAAGGGGATCCACTAGGGCTGGTCGGAGGTGTGCAGCCAAGGCATGGGATAGTGGGGGCCGGGAGAGGAGGTTGTGGTGATTGAAGCTTGGTTTAAAGGGAAAAGAAGTGGACTTTGATTGGTTTAAAGGGAAAGGAAGGGTTTTGGGGGAATGGAGACCACATGGTAGAGGCTTGGGGTGTAGGGTGGTGCGCTTGGTGTTAGAGGCGTTGGGAGCTTGGATGAAGGGGAAGGAGGAATAGAAAGGAAAATGGAGGAAGAAAATCGAAAGGAAATGATAATAAAACAAAATGAATCCACTCCCCTCGATTCGCATATGTACTTAAGGGGGAGTGGTGCTTTTGGAAGACGATGACAAGTGTTAGAAAGGACAATGTATCGTCTAATTGTAGGAGTGGATAGGAATTTATGCATAAGAAAGTTATTTCTTTAATTGAATTTTAAATTAGTACTTAAAGTTTAAGTGAGGACGGTTGTATATCCATTTCAATTAATTTAAACCTTATGAAACCATTAATACATGTAAATAAGTCACTAAGGTTGTCATTAACCATCTATTTTTTTTAAGGGTTTCCAAATAGCCTTTAACGAATATAACTCTCTAAACTATTTAAATTTCCAATCGAAAACCAGTGTAAATGAACCAACGATTTCTATGGATAAAATTTAACTAGAAAAATTTATAAACGAGTTCATTATCATCTATATTTATTTTTAAACCAATTTAAGTTTATTCTATCAATATATTCAAATTTTCGATATTATCCAAAATTGCTTAATTTTAATTGAAGTTTAATAAACGATTCATACGCGTTTTCAACTCGTATGGTCAAACCGTAAGTCCAATCAATATATGAAATTTGAAACCCTACTATATTTCAACTTGTTCTTTAGCTAATGAAAGCGAGCGTTGATTAAATGTGCTTTTAAGGACATGTAAACGATTAAGTTCGACAAAATCCTCATATCATCAATATACACTCTATCAAAGCATCTTCGGTTTTATGTATTTGATTTGAAATTCGTCCAATATAAAGAACAAGTTTCATTTCACCCAACTCATTTTTACTCTCACCTAAAACTGAACTGTATTACGCTATATCACTAGGATGTCATAGTGGAGTGACAAAAAATGAATGAAAACATGAGGAATAATGTGGTAGTAGCGGCTATGGTGTAGGATAAGCGGTTGTGTCTTGAAATTGATGGCATGCAATATGGTGGTAACAAATCCCTACCTTAGGTCAAGATCCCAAAAAAGACCGAGTTGAATGCTTAAATTTGAAAATTTCTCGAAACCCTAGGTCGAGATGAAAGTGTCGAAGGAAGGAGTAAAGTTTGATCAACACATTTAAAAGAAAATGATTTGTATGAAATGAATAGTTGGTTATATTTTTCAGTCTAGATTATGTGCAATTAGTTTGAATTTTTATTACTGATTTATAGTATGTAAATTTTTTTATTAGTTTTAATTTATATTTTTGTTGTTAATTAATAAAAAACGTTGACAAGTATCATTGTCTTAGTTGTTCTAATGCTTGAAATTTCCATTACATTTCAAATCTGCCGTTAATATCTTATTTCTACTACAATATCTTTCGATAGATCTACATAGATTATTTAGAAAATGCAATAAGTAATTAAGTAAGTCATGTTTTTGTCGATTAATTTAAAAGTACAATGATTTTTTTAAAGAAAAATTATATAATCAAACGATCGGTTTTCCACTGTTCTACGGTAAAGCTAGTAATATTTTTGAAAGTTTACGATTAACGTCATCTATAATTACTTAAAAAAACAAAAAAACAAACAACCGAAAAATGCTCAACTAATTTAATTAAGGCCGTGCTCTTCCCCACATCAAACAGGTGTAGACTGGTTCAGTGCTTTTCTTCACCGTTCAAAACTTCGTCTTATTCGGTGATGTGCACATCATTTCTCATTTACTGTTGATTCTTCGAAGTTCAAACTATAACAACTAATAATGACCGAGCTCCACCCAATTAGACTAAACCTACTTATGATGCGTGATTAAATAAAGTGATAGCTACCAGTCCTAAAATTCATATCCATTGAATCTGGCTCATTAAACTTTCACTTTCACGTGAAACTATTCTTCGTCCACCTATTACTTTATACTATCAGGCAAATTAGTGTAATTAATACAGTCAAATATGATATTTTAATTAATTATTCAACGGGTACGAAGTTCACTGTCGCTCCTGCAGCAAAGCTGTGATCCTGAAAATTGGTGCCACAAATCCAGAAAGAAAAGGTAATATTATTTAAACCAAAATGCGTGGTTGTAACGTAAGAGATGTAGCGGATCATTTCATTATATATATATATATATATATATATATATATATATATATATATATATATATATATATACATACACACACACACGCACGAACTTTCACTTTGAATCTCAGTCATTCATTCCTCTACTTATTCTCTTTCTTTTCACTAAAAGAGAATGAACGGAAGAATGAATGACTGAGATTCAGGGGAGAGTTCAAGTGCAATATAAAAAGTATAACCGAATTCGTCACTGTATATATAACATTTGAATATAAACGTAGATTCGAACTGATATTCGACAAACCGCAACATTACCAAACAAAAGGCAAGTTTTCATCATAACACATGGTAACTGATTTTTTGTATTTGTTTATTATGCATCATTATGGTCATATAAATTGTTTGGTTAAAGGCTCAATAATTTCCCATTAAATATATGCGTTCAAAGGGAGGCTTTTTCTTCGTTTTTATATTAATTTAATAGAATTAGAACACGTGGGCTAGTTTAGTAAATAGGCCCGGATGGTTCCAGTGAGGTCGCGGAAGCCACTATATTATTGGGCTGGGCCCCACTTTAGTAAATCCCTTCTCCAAGTAATGAACAAAAATAAAATATCATTAGAAAATGAAATATCAGTAGACCAATCCAAAAGAAGGCATACTTTCCATGAATCTTCCTCCTGCTGTGGGGGAGTGATGTTCACTCTTTTTACCAAGTCTATACAACTTTTACTTTTTTTCCCCTTTGGAAAACGCCACGGCATGTTTCATTGCTTGAATAATAATGAGCATTGTTAACGACACTCCGAATTTGGTTAAGGGGACTCTTCGGCCACCCTTTTGACCGAATTTGGCCTTCTTGTTCGGTAAAGAATGGCCGAAAATAGTTATACGGAGTGTCAAATGGGTGGCGGGGGAGTCCCCTTAACCAATTTCGAGGTGTCATTAACAATGCTCATAATAATTGGCTGTATAGTAGTCCATTATTTCTATCTATTTCTGCTCACGTGCTTGCATTCTAAAGGTTGTATGTAAGTACTACGCTAACGAATTAGCTACTTTTGGCATATGACCGATATAACGTGAAACAGTTAAAAGTGAGGCGTTTCAATCTTCTATTGCATTGGTAAATAAGTACAACACTATACAAATATAATACAATTTGATTTGATGTTATTTTAAACTTAAAACATGAAGTAGTACTTTTTTTTTCTTTTTGAGTTTGTTCAGAAGGAAAACCAACCGAAATCGTAAAACTCTCTCTAGTGCACCTAGCCCAGTCCGCAAACACCACGTAAGTGACTTATCTTAACGTATACACATGATAAATTCTTAGTATGTCATTTCGGATTTTGAACCCATACACACCACTGTTACCATGATACAAAGTCCTTAACTGCTAGGTTACTGGTGCAGGCATGAAGTAGTACATATGGTTGACCGTAGATTGGTTTTTTCATTTTCGGAGAAGGATGATAAATATTTGGTTGAGTTACAACATAATAGTGGTATGGTACCAATGTTAGTGTTGTTTTAACTTCAAAATGAATATACTTTTATTAATTGCCGGCAAAATTTATTACAAAATTTCGACTCAAATAAAACTTAGTACATTTTGCCCATGAACATGACAAAAGTAAAACTATACATAGTGAAAAAAAAAATGAGAATCAATTCGTCATTACAAGATAAGGATTTTTCCCTTAGCTGTCTTAAAAATGATTTGGCAAATAATGCAATAAAAAAAACTAAAATCTAAAGAAAATTCAGCTTTATTGTAAGTCCACGTTAGAAGAAGAGCTACTAATCATTCTTGACATTAACTCATGCCATGCATGATGATTGTCAATTAGTCAAGTGATTTTTGTTAGCATTCAAATGTAATGTCCGTCTTCACATATATAAGTAGGGCTGCACACAACCCATATTCAATTCAACTCAACCCACCAACACAACTCAACCCACATAAATCCAACTCAACTCATCCTAATTCGGGTCGGATATGAGTTACAATTTGTAACTCATACTATATACAAGTTGTGTTTGATACTTTGTTCAACCCAATCCTATTTTAACCCAACTCATCCCTATATTAAAATAATAATTAAATATCAACCTAATTAAAATTAGAATAGTATAATCCTATAATAATGTTTATATCAATTCGGGTTGGATTGTTTTTTATTATATAAATTCTCGCGTAATTTGCAATAGTAATTAGTCCAACTTTCTAATTACACTCTAGGCCATATTTCTAATATTAACATTTCAAAACAGCTTGGAGATCTGGTTTCCTATAGTTTTAATAGTAATTTATAATTAAATTGGCTAGATCTACATATTAACTAATATTAATTTTAAACTAATAGTTTAATATGGGCGTTTAACAATCTAATTGATGTAAAAATAGTTGATTTAACCATTTAATCATATTTATGCCCATTCTTCTCTATCGTAAGCTTTAAATTTGGCCATCAATCTATGTATTTCTACTACGTATGGTTAGCGTTTCCTCCAATTGCTTGATTTCCTCTACGATTCAATTATAGATTTCGTATTTCTTATTTTCGTAACCATCTCATACTAACTCGAACTAGAACAATTTATATATAAATTCTCCATTAATTCATCACAGAACTAATTGTGCACGCTCCGTATCCAAATCTGGACAACTACGGAAATTTTCTTTGGAGTCCTTATTTTTTTAATTTCTTTTATTTAATTTGAAAATTTTCCGAGGTGCTACATTCTCTTCCCAAAAGGATTTTGTTTTCGAAATTTTCAAGGAAGACGATATGCAACGAACAACCAACAACCAAAATCTATATCCATTCGCTCATCCTAACATCCACAAAAACCATAGTCCTTAATATCTTTTAAGACAATCATGTGTAATGTTAAATGCACAAGACCTTTAGTACAGAAGAGTAGTCGATCTACTGATACACTCGACCTTTTGTTTATGCAAGAATGCTCATGATAAGACATCTGAATATATGAAAAATCATAATAATAAATTGCTTGTATTACATGCATGCTCAACCAAATAACTATATGCAACATTCATATGCATAACATCCATGGATATCAAGGAGCAATATGCATGTCACATAAGTTATGTACCTACATGTCTTGTTTTTTAACGTCTAAAAATCAGTCTATTAATTACATCCATTAGCGTCCACCAGTCATAACATTTTCGACTGACATGTTTAAAACCATACTATCATATAAAGGTCTCTACCTAAGAATAGTATATCCTTCCTCAGCCCTAACAAAAAGGATTTTAAAGAGATTTTGAAATTTAAAATGTACCAGTAAAGAGTAGTGGGTGGAAAGCTATTATCTTCCACCTTTGAATCCATGTAATCATCCATCAGATCATCTCCCCACCGAACTTGACTAACTATTCTTAATATTGTGGAGTCAACTTTTTCCATGCTTTGGAATATGGGTAGGTGCGTGCTGAATAAGTGATTCCCGCTCAACCTTAACCTCCTCCAAATGACTCAGCTCAACAACAATATTAGAATCATATAAGCACTTTCACATGTGAGAAACATGGAAAGCATCACGCATCCCAACTAACTTCTCTAGAAGCTTTACCTATACCCTCATAATCCCAACTAAAATCGGAAATGGTCCAACAAATCTCTGTACGAACTTCCCTGCCCTACAAACCTCATAACACGCATTAAAAATGAAACTTTCACAAATAGCTACCCTCCATTACAAACTTCAAATCTAAGCACCTTCTATCAGTATATGACTTCAACCTATCTTGTGCACTCTTCATTGTTCCCCGAATCAGTTCTACCTTATCATAAATCCCCCTAACCATATCTGGTCCAAGGATATTCCTATTGGTCATGTCCCCACCAATACGACGATGATCTACATGGTACGTCGTATAAAACCTCAAACTATGTCATCTTGATCCTAGCCTGGTAAATACAATTATTAGTGAACTCAATCAATGACAAATGGTCCACTTATGTACCTCCAAAGTCAATGGTACATGTCTATAGCAAATCCTATAGAGCTCGATTTATTCTTTTCGTCTGTCCATCAGTCTATGGATGATATGTTGTACTTAAACTGATCTCAGTCCCCAAAGCATTATGCTGACTCCTATAGAGCTCACTAGTAGATCTCTTTGATTCTAAACATTATACTTCACATCTTTTATAATCATATAGGTTGCATCTATGATTTTTTTTGTTAGTACAATTCTATGTTATTAAATACCAATCTTGAAAGATTTTCATTTGCATAAGTTAGATAACACTATTTACTCCCTCTAGTGTTAAATTTGTCCTAAAATCCATGATTCCGCCATCAACACCTCCTACCTATTTAAGAAGTGTTAGGTGATCGAGTTTGCATGAACTTATATATATATATATATATATATATATATATATATATATAGAGAGAGAGAGAGAGAGAGAGAGAGACCCTAGAGAATGTTAAGTTAGGTATCTCGTATGTGCGTGTATGATTCAACATACTTACCAAAAAATATAGATATAACACTTAAATGGAATTATTTATGTTACAAATGAAATATGCAATTTTTCATTCACAAAGATGTTGTTTAGACCCCCTCCTAATTACAACCCATGTGATAATTTTAAAAGGACATGTTATTGCTACAAGAAGAGAATATCAGATGGTGAAGTCTTCTCTTTCATGCTCTGCGCTGACAAGACAATTAAAATACCCGAAGAATGATATTTTGAAGTAAACATTAGTCAATACATATGTAATATTATATTTTTCAATTCTTTTATGAGTTTATATTGATCAAGCTATGATATATCCATGTTTACTGCTTATTACCAAAATTAACAATCCATGTCCTAATGAGCTAGCATTTCGATATATTCAAAATTCGTGTCCATTAAGGTGTCTGTTGTTATAGTACTTGCATGATATGCCGTTGGACATCCACTTCCACTAGGTTTTAATGTAATAATAAGCATTCAATTTTCCTCTTTTTGTTCACTTAGGAATCCAAATCACTTACATTCGGTTTTCAAAAAACCAATTGCAGTCTTTCTACTCCGTCTCCTACTATCTTTATTGTCAGACTTCAAATTCAATATCTTCCTCAAAACTCAACTAAATCAAGCCAAATCGGCGTTTCTAGAAGGTTATGCACCAATAATGATTTGGAGATTGGAGTCTAAATTTGGGAGGTATGCCAATATGCCTCACATCATAGATCCAAGAAAAACATAATGAATTGGTGAGTTCTTTTTAGTCGAAGCTATCACATGTCAGTAACATCATCAGTAAACACAAAGCGATTTGGTCAAAATCGCTACGTAAGCATAAAAATGGTCCGAAACCCCCTTTAGATGACACCACAAAACATGAATTACGGTGTTTTGCATCGTAACTCTTATAGCCCTCTGAGCAACCCTCAAATACAAAATTGTTTGGCCCAAACAACCTTATGGTTTGAAAGTTAGGCTCGTTTACGTGAACACGCGTCGATCACACAAAACTTCCCGCGCAACTCAACATGGCAAGCTCCACAAATTTCGTTTTGCATCGGCCTCACACCGTATCGCATCGTCCATCACCTCGCATCCATCGCATCCTCCATCACCTCACATCCACTGCATCACATCCTTCATCAGCTCGCATCTTCCACCGCATCGCATCATCCATCAGCTCGCATCCTCCACCGCATCGCATCCTCCAAAATCTCACATCCCCCATCATCTCGCATCCTTTTTTCGAGGGGTGCCGCTCCAGGATGCGATTTTCTGGATTCAACGAGGATGTGATGCGTTTTTCACCCGACCATGGTGTAGGATGCCCTTTTTTGCGTGAGCTATGTAGGATGCGATTGCTTTGGGGTCCCCAAATCTCAGCTACTCCTATCTAACCCATTACCTATAAATACCCCAAGCTTGACATTCAAAGTGTTTGGATTTTTCTCATTCTTAAAGCTCTCAAGCACCATTAACGACTTACATCTTCTTTTCCAATATTATTGGACATAGCTTGGACCACTAAAACGTTGCATATACGTTTTCCATCAATTTTTGAACATCTATAAGGACTTTTACATTGCTTTTGGACTATTTTGAACAATTTTTGATTTCTTGGACATTGAAGCTAAAATTGGACATTGTTGACCGAGATAACACTCTTTCACTCAACGAAGAAGAAGACAGACATTTCAGACAAAGTTTAGAATTAACATACATTTTATTATGGGTCCGTTTGGCACAATTTCCTGGAAAGTTTCAAAATTACGCTCACATCCGGTCCTAAACTTATTGTAAATTAGGTCCATATTTTTCGAAAATTCATCAAAAAAAAAATCACGTGAATTCGTATTTAAATAAAATACGTAAACATAAAAAAAAATCAGTTGAAAAAAACTAGCGTAAACCACGTCAAAAAAAAAAAAAAAAAAAAAAAAAAATAACGAAACTGCAGTTAAATGCATAATAGTATGCACATATTTGAACTCTCTTACATATTGCATGTATTTTAGTCATGCATCTATATTGATTTTCTTGAATACATCTGTGCAAGTATTGCACAATTCTTGCATAAAAGTGTGCAATAACTCGTAGCCGTATAAATAAGTTCACATTTATTTGCATTCAAGTGTGCACTAAAACAGAAAAGTAGTACACATGTGTGCAAAAAATCTGCAAGCAACAATTCAGTTAAGTTTTCTTCATGCAATACTTGCATACATGTGTGCAAGTATTTCAAATAGCTGCACACATGTATGCAAGTTTCAATCCAGATTTTTTAAAAGAAACCGCTTCTGCAGTAGTTGCACACATATATGCAGCTATTGGTAATAGTTGCATACATGTATGCAACTTTTTTTTTATTTCCATAAACTTTTGGGAATGTTCGCAGATTTTAGAATATATATATATATATATATTTATTTATTTATTTATAACTTGGCACCGCCTTTTTTTTGTTGCAAAAACATGTAAGTATAAAAATAGGGACCAGGTTTGCATGGAAAGTTGGAGAGGGATGCACATTATATTTTGAAACATAACAAGGGGCGGAGCCTAATTTCCACTTTTATTATTCTGTTGTAACTCTTTGTACATAAATATTGTTCGAACTTATACAACTCTTGTAATCAACAAACATACGATGAATGACTACTATGAAGTGGACATAAGTGTTAGCGCCAACCACTATAAAAAACTGTGTTTTCTTGTATTACTTTACTTTACATTTGGATTATTGTGTAGCAAATGCATCTACACTTGGGTGTTCGCATGCGTTGAGTCCACGACAGTTTTCCACGTCAACAGTGAGCGATTCATCCTTTTCCTTTGTACATTGTAATCATGATGCTATATATATAGTGTGGTGCTTAGGGCACCCCAATATGTTCTTCCTAATACCGCACTTAAAAAGATAAAACTCATTAAATTTTGTATGTTTCCTAATACCACATTTCCTCTACATTCTAATCTCCCACTCAATCATTATTTGCCGAACTAATTACATACTAAGCTAATTTAAAAACCTTAATCTCTCATAATCGCTGTCGTCTTCGCATTTGTCACGGAAAAATTCTAATTCGTACGGTTATCTCTCAATTGCTTGGTGATCTGAAAACCCTAATCTTTCACTTCCTTTTTTAGTTTGCTTATTTCAAACCTTATTCATGCCTTTTGTATATTCCTCAGCATTGCGACGTGGAATTCGTTGATCGGTTATAGATCTTGGGTTTAGCTCGTTGATCGGCTTTAGAAACGAGGACAAACGAATACCGAGCGAAATCGAAATAGGGTAAAACATTGTGGAAGCCCCTATGTTTTAAATGTGTGGTATTAAGAAGAGTGTAATACTTATTCTTGTGGTATTTTTTAGTCGCGGTATTAGGAAGAACATATTGAGGTGCCCTTAGCACCACATTATATATAATATGATATGTTGGCTATATTATGGTGAAAATGTGAGTTAAAGCTTCGCAAAAACCTCACAAAATCCCCGTTATAGTATGTATACGTAGCATTCTTCAATTGTTATACAATTTTAATTTAGAGATGATGAACAATAGATTCACTTTAAGTCCCGATAATTTCTGCTACACCCGTTACTCAAAGTTTTTTAACATTCACTTTAGCAATATTAATAAACAAAGGTTGCTTTAACTATTTTTTTTAAACAAATCAATTTTTTAATTGCGAGTATCTAATTTTAAGGCATAATAAATATATAATATAAAGTAGAAATTTATTATAGCTATCAAATCTAGTGAATTTACTATGATATTATTTGATTTTGTTATATGGAATAATGTGAGAATAATAATTAATTTTGAATATTTGGTTTTACATTCAATGAAATTTTCAACACTTCTGCTATATCCTCAATTTATCCCACTATGACTTCTTGCACCTCAACCATTGTAGAATTCCTTACCGCTTTAATTGCACAAATATGGAATAACATAAACAAACATCTAAAATAAAACTTAAATAGTATATACGAGGGATTTTATTTTTATAAATAGTGAATTAGAACTAAGGCTATAGATTTTGATGAATATATGCTAAAATTTAAGCAATAACATGTTAACCAGAATATAGAAATGTTAGGCTTGGTTCTAGGTACGTTCTATGGAGTCTAAAGGTTGAATAACGGTGGTTGAACGTGAAATAATGGGGTTGAGAAACCAAATACGTAATTAGACAACTATTAGGAAAAACATGTGTACCAGTGCATTAGTTAATTAGGAAAAACATGTGTACCAGTGCATTAGTTACCCCAACTAGTTCCACAGTGACCTTTTTTGGCTGGATGGAGCCGAGACCCATAAGGGCCTCTACAAACTAATAATTATCCTAGGACCAAGTTCAAATTGTTTTCAGGAAGGATGATTAGGGGCTATTGAAGGGGTAATGACAGCGTTACTAGTTATGAATGTATGTGATGATTGGTTACAATTTGAAATATATACATATACATATACATACATATATATAATGTTATTTAAATGATGCGACAATAAATAGAAATAGGAAGTAACTTATAACATAAGCACGCAACCTAAGATGAGGTATTTATATGGATATAGACATGTGCCACAAGTAGGAAGTGCAGGTATTGAGTTATTCCTCTATAGTGCTTTGGCAGGTTAGGTGGAGGAGTTTTATGTTACGCGACCCTACAACAGCCAGTTCAGAACGTGAGTCAATTAGTATGTGGACAACAGTAGACCCTATTGGGCATTAAGTCAATCCAGGTAAGTGAGTCCAGTATGTGGTTACATGACGAGGAATAATAAGAAACCCTAAAGCTTTTGGGCAGATGAGCAAAGTGAATTTGCGTAGATGCAATATGGTATGACCAGACATATATGATGATTATGTGTAACGTGGTGGTATTCCATGAGATGGCTAAGTGTTAGAATCATATCATGTTATAGTATTATTTTTATAGTATATGTAGAGTAAAGTATGGCTAACTTTTCGGTCTTAAGTTAGTCAACTCTTTATTTTCCATATGTACGTATATATCTAGGTTGATATAGTTTGACTATGAGATAATATCAAAGGAAGAGACTTATTTGTTTATATTGTATATGATACACATAACTCGGGTGACCTGAATTTGACTGTTTATGAGCTGGGTTGTATTTGTACTGTTCAGATATATGCGAGTGCATTGTAGGTATGTAATGATGATGTGACTATTATTGTTATTGATGCATTATATTTTATTTTGCTCCATTTTGAGATTTTATCTCACCCCGATGAATTGCCTTATAAGTTCTTGGATATTCGGGCATTAGACCCAAGGGTCGAAAATGTAGGTTGCTACAATTCACTCCAGTTATTTTACAATTTCCACCTTATTTTTCAATGCTTTTTCTTTAGTGCTGATTCTTATTGTTGCATAAATAAGCGTTTACATGATCAATGTAACCTTATTGTCTTTGCTTTGGTCACAAATCCAGTTTGAAAGTGTAGTCCCACTTGTTTAAATAAATTGTCATTGTGCTACATTACCGAGTTGCTCTAAGTTATATTTTTATAGCTTTACTTGATCATATTTCATTGGTCATTTTTCAATTTTATGATTGCTATAATTATGTTTTTTTTCATATTAATTGCTTGTAGCAAAAACTCCTGTTGATCATTTATGTTATGATCATTTGATCTTAAATTCATAAAATATTTTGTGGTTTCTTATTCATTTATCCAAATACCAAGCATATTGGTAGTTTTTGATTTATGATATTACAATTCTATGAGCTCTCTCCATTCACTGAGGCTAGTCTTTCATCAAAAATACCCAAGATTACGAACACATTCGTAAATGCAGTAGTTTAAAAAATTTATTAAGGATTTTCTACTTGTGTATATTCAATATATTTAAAACACTACTTATATCTAAATATAATATTATAAATAGAAATACAACTAAAATCTTACTTTATTTCTATTAAAATTTTCTATATGAGTAAAATTATATAATAAAATTACATGGTTGTCCATAAGGCATGCCCTTAACTCTATCAATTCTCTACTTGGTATTCTTCAATATATTAACTTTTTCTATCAGGAGTAATGTTGATGATAATATTGGTTCATTCGTACCTGTTATTCTTCAGAGTATTAACTTTTTTCTATCAAGAATAATTTTGATGATAAAATTGGTTCAGTAGCGGTTGCGCTATTGCATCTTTTTGATGTGGTTAGTGGCATTGTTGTTATTATCCATCACTACACCAAAACAGGCGATTGCCAACGAGTATAACCGTCGCAAACAATTTCCGCAACACTTATTAGCGTTGCTACTGGGGCGTGGCAATGTAGTAGCAACGCTTATAAGCGTTGGTAAATTTTCTGTGCCAACGCTTATAAGCGTTGGTAGATTTTCTGTGCCAACGCTTATAAGCGTTGGTATATTTTCTGTCCCAACGATTATAAGCGTTGGTAGATTTTCTCTACCAACGCTTATTAACGTTGGTAGATTTATGTTTGCGACGCTTATACATGTTGCAATATATTTGTTCGCAACGCCTATACATGTTACAAAATTGTAATTCACAACAAATATAAATTTCAATAAAAACAGAAATATGTATTAACAACTTGCATATTCTAACATTAATAGTCAATTAATAACCAACATAACGATAATATAGACGATATTTAATATGAACCAAAAACTAATATTAAACTCAATGCATACTAATGGATAACATTCATAATCACATAGCGATATAGAATATCAGTTAACAATAAACAAGCACAATACATAATTAAGATGTCAAACTCAATACATAATTAGTTTGCTAAATTCAATACATAAATTAGATCCTACAAATACCGAATACGAAACTCTGGCCATATAACGAAGCCTCCATCTGAAAATTCGCATAACTTGTACATTCCATTTTGAGGACCATCATAAATTGGTGCATCCGGTTCAAGAACTTCAACAACCCAAATTACTTTCTCTATATTCGGTACCACTTTCCTAAAATGACAAATTGTTTGTGTTCCAAGATAACCTCTTGCTACCTCCTTCTCTAGATCATTGGACAATAGCATTACGTATTTCTTTTCCATTGTAGAAGAATGAAGATCATTAAGTGACACATTTGGAGTAACGGTTACATTATTGATTATAGGAGGATCCCTTAAATTAGAAGCACCTTCTGTATGAGGAGTAGTACTTGAAGGACTTGCAATAATTTTTTCTTGCAAAGTAGGTATAAATTTCATAAAAGTTGAAGTAATTGAATTGATGGCCTTATCAACTTGAGTAGCTACTTGCCTTTCTATCTCCAATTTCCAAACGGACAAATCCACGGCTTGTTTTTTATCAGCTACAGCTTTTACAGCTCGAGCCACCTTTACTTGTTTTAAAGAAGAAGTAGAACTAATTGCTCGACAATAATTTTTCTTCATGTCGGAACCAAAAACTTCTGCAATTGGATCATTATCAAGATCATCTACTGCGCCACTAGAACTACCATCCAATTTTCTCTTTTCTTCCGCTGCCTCTAGAAGTGCCTGCATTAATTGAATATCACATTAAATTGAAAATTTCAGTTTCTTGTTAAAAAACAGAAAAACATGAGCTTACATCTCGGACAAAATAATATAAACTTGCAGGCATGGAGTGATCAATAATACGGCTCAGAAAAACTGAGCCACAGGCTCAGCAAAACTGAGCCACAGGCTCAGTTTTTGTTGAGCCACGGGCTCAGAAAAACTGAGTCGTAAGGCTCAGTTTTGCTGAGCCACAAGGTTCAGCAAAACAGAGCCTAATGGCTCAGATTTGCTGAGCCACAGGCTCAGCAAAACTGAGCCAAATGGCTCAGAAAAAGCTGAGCCACAGGCTCAGTTTTCGCTGAACCGTGGCTCAGATTTGCTGAGCCTGTGGCTCAGCAAAATCGAGCCACACAGGCTCGGTTTTCGCTGAGCCGTGGCCCAGTTTTGCTGAGCCACAGGCTCAGCAAAACTGAGCCTAATGGCTCAGCAAAACTGAGCCTAATGGCTCAGCAAAACTGTGCCTAATGGCTTAGATTCGCTGAGCCGTGGCTCAGAATCGCTGAGCCTGTGGCTCAGCAAAACTGAGCCTAATGGCTCAGATTCGCTGAGCCGTGGCTCAGAATCGCTGAGCCTATGGCTCAGCAAAACTGAGCCACACAGGCTCGGTTTTCGCTGAGCCACAGGCTCAGCAAAACTGAGCCTAATGGCTCAGAAAAAACAGAGCCACAGGCTCAGCAAAACTGAGCCTAATGGCTCAGAATCGCTGAGCCGCAGCCTCAACAAAACTGAGCCACATAGGCTTGGTTTTCGCTGAGCCACAGGCTCAGCAAAACTGAGCCTAATGGCTCAGAAAAAACAGAGCCACAAGCTCAGTTTTCGCTGAGCCGTGGCTCAGATTTGCAGAGCCACAGGCTCAGCAAAACTGAGCCTAATGGCTCAGAAAAACTGAGCCACAGGCTCAGTTTTTGCTGAGCCATAGGCCCAGCAAAACTGAGCCTTGTGGCTCAGCAAAACTGAGCCTAGTGGCTCAGAAAAAACAGAGCCACAGGCTCAGTTTTCGCTGAGCCGTGGCTCAGATTTGCAGAGCCACAGACTCAGCAAAACTGAGCCTAATGGCTCAGATTTGTTGAGCCGTAGGCTCAGCAAAACTGAGCCTTGTGGCTCAGCAAAACTGAGCCTTGTGGCTCAGCAAAACTGAGCCTTGTGGCTCAGCAAAACTGAGCCTAATGGCTCAGAATCGTTGAGCCTGTGGCTCAGCAAAACTGAGCCACACAGGCTCGGTTTTCGCTGAGCCACAGGCTCAGCAAAGCTGAGCCTTGTGGCTCAGCAAAACTGAGCCTAATGGCTCAGAAAAAACTGAGCCACAGGCTCAGTTTTCGCTGAGCCGTGGCTCAAATTTGCAGAGCCACAGGCTCAGCAAAACTGAGCCTAATGGCTCAGAAAAACTGAGCCTTGTGGCTCAGCAAAACTGAGCCTAATGGCTCAGAAAAAACTGAGCCACAGGCTCAGTTTTCGCTGAGCCGTGGCTCAGATTTGCTGAGCCACAGGCTCGGTTTTCGCTGAGCCGTGGCTCAGTTTTCGCTGAGCCGTGGCTCAGTTTGGCTCAGCTCAGTTTTGCTGAAAGCACGTACCAAAAGCACATACGTTTAACTATGAATTACAGTTGACAACACATGGTAGTAATTTAAAAGCTGAATGGCATATAAATATGAATAAAATGGGATATATGCTCAAACCGATGTACTAACTTAACTATGAAGTAGTGTAACACTGGAAAAAATAGTGCTTGTGAAAAATTAATATATATGCAAACCTACATATGTTTCCGCAGCACATGGTAGTACTTCTCCCGATTTTCTTTTATGTCCAGCCTTCCAAATCGTCGTTCGTGAAATATTTGCTTCTGGATTGGCTACGACCTACAAGAAATATCAAAGTTGACAACACATAGTTAATATAACATTCTACAAACAACATTTACGAAAGATAATTTTATTACCATTTCATGGTGCACTCTATGGTAAGGTTTCCTTCCTAGAGTATGAGTGATTTTGTTTTTCGCTTTGTTGTTTGCATTTTTTTTACATTGCTCCATCTTTTCATTCGTATACTCAATATCAAGGAACTTTTCCCACCATACTCTATCTATATCATTTGGACATCTATCAATAGCAAGACGTTTAGGAATCATAGTGTTATCAACTTTAAGAAGACTTTTTCTTAATGTTGACTTCATTGATTTATAGTACGGTGGGAAATGTTTCTCTAATAACGGTCGAGCTATGGTAGGATCTACATCCATGTCAAATTCTTCCTATCACGAGGAAAAAAAATCATGAACCAATCAAATATATCATAATTTAAACTTGATAGTGAAATTGGTATGAGTGAAAATACCAAAAGCCCTTCCCATAGTTTATCCTTGTAGAAGCTATCTACGGCCCTCCATTCTTTGTAGCCAACCGGTATATGACAACAGATTAACTCACCACAACGTGTACTCCATTTAGCTGAATCTTCCCCTATTGCACCCTCAACACCAACCGTTATAAAGTACTTTTTACCTTTGGGTGGTTGAAGTTCAATAGTCTCTGTTGTACTTAAATTTGCATTTGCGTTAAAATCGTTTGTCATTTTAATGAAAAATCTACATTAAAAAACAAACAAAATGTAAAGTTAACATAACACGTGAAAGATACTTGCAAGACATGAATTAACATAACAAACTGGCAATAGTTTCAAAAGACATCAATAAAAGAAAATCATACATTTCAAAGCACAACACAATTGTACAATACATCAATAAAGGTTAATGCATGATCAAAACAAGCAAAATACATGCAAAATATTTTCAATCAACATGTTGATTTCGATTGAATACATTTCAATAATGGTTCTAAATTTGGTTGTTCTTTCAAAATAGATTGATATGTTGTTGGTACTTCATAATCATCTATGTTATCCATTATGCGTTTAGGAGAGCGTCGAACAATGGACCAGTCGGAATTTTGTGTATTTATGATGTAAAATACTTGACTTGCTTCAGACGCGAGAATAGCAGGCTCATCATATTCTCCATCGGTATTCTTGAGCTTCTTTAAGTTTACCATTAACAAATTTGTATCCGGGCAAACTTTACAACCATTTGTCTTATCTGCAACATTCACCCATACCAAGTAGTATCATCATCCATAGGATTTAAATCTTTTGAACTTGCAACAAACGTAGTGATCACATCCATACAGACACCACTATCTTGCGTTGAAATGCTATCGTCATAATGTTGAGGAGAGAATGTATAGCCGTTCACTCTATACTTAAGAAAAGTTTTGACTTCCCACTTTGGACCATTGACATACAACCATAACATTGTGTTCATGCATTTTTCGTCCACTAACTGTTAAGAATTAACAAAATTAATAGAATAACATTAGCTAAGAAGAAATACATTGCTCTCAAGTAAGTATAGCACACCTTATTGTATAGCCAATCAACAAATTCAGATTGGACTACTACTTCTGCTTTTGTGATAGTTTTCCTTTTACCACGAAGACCGTCTTCTAAAGATAAGCGGTATGAACTGCAAATTCAATATTGTGGTAAATATATATTTGTATATTGTTGACTAAATTTGATATACGTATTGAAAAGGTGAAATGTATGACCTGTAGTATTCATCTCGTTCCGGTATATCAATTCTAAATAGTAACCATCGTCGAATCTGTGATCGTTGCACTCTAGATAATTTTAACGGTTTACCTTCAACGATGGAACGCTCATATATATCATCACTATTCTCATCTAAAAAGGATGCTTGTTTAGAGCTATGATTTCCATCACGTGGATTTGGCATATATTCCATTGCGTATCGAACTGATTCTGAAACAAGGTATACTTCAGAAATTGATCTTTCTATATACCTTTTGTTACTAGGTATGTTTTTGCAATCTTTCATAGCCCTAGCACACAAAAATTAATATGCATACTTATAGTTAGTTACTTCATAACCCTTAGGTAAAATAATTTGAATGCAAAAACAATATTTACCTTTCAAATGAATACATCCATATATAATTCGATGGTCCACAAAGAAGAGCTTGATCTGCTAAATGTACCATCAAATGGATGCTTATATCAAAAAAAATCCGTTGAAACATAGTGTGCCAACACGCATAATGCTTCATCAATCATATCTTTAGCCGCTTGCACATGTTCTCGAACAAGAACTTTTGAACATATTATGTTGAAGTACAAGCTTACTTGTAAAAGCGCTCGTCCTAAATCACAACACTTTGGATATGCATGTTGAACCATGATAGGAAGCAAATATTGGATGAGAATATGATAATCATATGTCTTTTTAATTTGCAAACCGGGTGGTTGAAGACAAATACGACCGTGTAACTTAGTTGCAAGACATGATGGAAGTTTTGCATCTTTAAGAACTTGACAACATTGCAACTTGTGATCCTTATCAAAAGCAAGTTTAGAAGATTGCTTTCCTTTGTTAAACATAAAGTTGATGAGATGTTCAACAACATTTTTTTCAGTATGCATCACATCAATAGTATGACGAACTTTATGATTGCTCCAATAATCCAAGTCAAACAAAATTGACTTCTTATACCACGCCGACCTTCCTTCCTCATCGACAAGACAATCTACATTACCATAAGCTTCAGAAATCAATCTCTTTTTGCTTGGTGGTATCTTGCCATGAATATTTTTGACACGCTCAAGCTTTTCTAAAAGAGGCGAGCCTCTTAGACGAGTTGGAGGCTCTTTATATTCAACATCCCTATACCATCCGTGTTTTAATGCTCTATATGGATGATCATTCTTCAAAAACCTTCTATATTTTGAATAGATGGTCTTGTTGCCGATGTACTCTGATTCTGTCTCGGTAGCACAGACAGGACACGCTTTATAACCATGAGTCACACAACCTGATAAGTTACCCAAAGCTGGTAAATCATGAATTCTCCATAGTAATATTGCTTTCATATTGAAAAATTCTTGCTTGTCTGTGTCAAAAACAGACGCTCCTTCGTCCCAAAGATGTTTTAATTCATCGACAAGAGGTTCCAAGTATACATCAATGTCCTGACTTGGTGCTCTTGGTCCGGGAATTAAAATACTCAACATTTGAAATTGTGATTTCATACACAACGAAGGGGGTAGGTTATAAGGTATCATATAAACAGGCCAACAACTATAACTATTGGAGAGAACGCCATTTGGATTAAACCCATCTGTAGAAATACCAAGCCAAACATTGCGTCCTTCAATAGCAAATTCTGGCCACCGACTTTTAACTGATCTCCATTCAGCTGAATCTATAGGATGTCGCATGGAATTCCAAGATGGTGTAGCTTTCTTGTGCCATTGCATTTTACGAGCTATCCATGGTATAGTGTACAATCTACTTAATCTTGGACTTATAGGAAAGTATCTTAAAACTTTTCTTGGTTCTTTCGTTAACTTGACCTCCCCTAACACTGTTTTTTTAGTTTTGTACCTTGTTTTATGGCACACAGGACATTCTTTCGCATCAACATTTTCTTTCCAAAATAATATACAATCATTGACACAAGCATGTATATGCTTCACCTCCATTCCCAAATCCTTTATTATTTTCTTCATCGTGGGATACTTGTCAGGTAAATTATTTTCTTTTGGAAGCCAACGTTTTAATCGCTTCAACAACTCAGTCACACTATTTCCCGACCAGTTAAATTCTTTTTTAAGGTTCTGAAGCTCAACAATTACACCTAACGTTGTAATCCCCTCTTCGCAAGAAGAATAAAGTTTTTCATTTGCTTTGTCTGCGTATTTTTTGTGCTTCTCTCCAAAGTAAGAATGATAATTGTCTGTATTTGTCTGTTGAACTTCCTCTTCGCCGCTAGCTTGTGGCATATTATGCACTCCAAAAGCATCGTCTATGAGATTTCTAAGAGCTCCCTCTACACAATGGTCGGTTTGAATTTGATCTTGGATAAGGGGATCTGAAATAATATTTTTTGTATGATTCATCCCCGTGTTATTGTTGCTCATCTCTCCATGAAAAACCATCTATTATATGTTTTAATCATACCATGAATGATTAAGTGTTTCTCAACGCTTTCTAGTGAGAGCTTCTTAGAGTTCTTGCACTTAATACATGGGCAGGTGCAAATTTCAACATCGCGAGATGAGTGATTCTTCACAAAACTAATGAAGTCTCGAACGCCTTGCTTATATTCTTCAGTATTTCTATAGGGACTTTTAATCCACTCTCTTGAACTTGAGTTAGACATAAATCCACCAACTGGAAATAAGTAGATGAGCAATGAGTTAGACACATGCTACTTTGCTATTGGAAATAAGTAGATGAGCAGTGAGTCAAATATAATAAAGTTCCAACACAGGCTCGGTTTTGTGAATCGCTGAGCCGTGGCTCAGAATCGCTGAGCCTGTGGCTATGTTTAATACATTGGTCGCTGAGCCTTTTTTTTACGAAATGGAGTTTCTGCCATCACTCGACTACCTTGTCCAGCTATTGCTCATCAGTATTCACCTTCTCTTTAGCAGCCTCTGTGGTGTAGAAAGGTTGAAGAAAAAAATAATGCTCACAGTATGAAGATCTTAAACAACAAATAAATTTGAACAACATGTAAGATGCTTCAGTTTTATTTACAAACCTTGGAACCATTTATAAGATCTTACAATTTTCGTGAAAACATGACTCATATGGAATCATCTGTAATTCATTAGCAAGAAGAAACAAAGTAAATTTAATGCTATTGAAAGGAATCATCCAGGTAATAACATGTGGCATTGAAATTGAAGCAAGGGAAAAGTTGCCTTGTGTTGATTTAATTTCTAAGGAAAAAAAACAATACAGCTAAAGCAAAGTCTAAAAATATATCTCACTTCACGATACTCTACAGTGATGAGCAAAATAAGCAAGCCTGAGAGAACTTAAATGTTAACAGTGTGAATAAAACTGAAATAAATGAATAGTTTGGTCATATTGGTGAGATGAGATTCAAAGTTGCAAAAAATGTGCACGGAACTAAATAGAACAACAAAAGAGCACGTGAAAACCCATTGCTCTACATGGTAATTCCATCCCTAATTTATTGTAGGTATCTCACGTTCAGATTTATTTTCAGCCCCAAATTATGTTCTACTTGTCATAAATATATATATGGTGTCAACAATACTAACTGAACCATAATCTACTTAATTGCAAATTGAGTATTACACAAACATGATTGATAATTGAGGCTACATATAAAAGTGGAATAATATGGTAACTAATTAGGATAACACAACATCAAGTTTATCAATTAAGCTCATTCAAACAAACGATTGTCAAAAAACCAAAACTAAAAAAAAAAACAGAA
Organism: Allium sativum; assembly: GCA_030737875.1. Lineage (NCBI taxonomy): Eukaryota > Viridiplantae > Streptophyta > Magnoliopsida > Asparagales > Amaryllidaceae > Allium > Allium sativum. The sequence continues at coordinate 279,117,201 of CM060922.1, forward strand.
TACTTCTTTTTACATGCACTGACTGTATACTTATATGGATTATTATTCATTTTAAAAATTAACTCAAGTAAGACTACATTTAAATGAACGAAGACTAATGGGCGCATTAATTTAGGCATCTCACATTCAAGCATAACGCTTCTTAAGATTACTACATTTTTAATTGATCAATCATTACATGCATAACCATCATGAATGCATAATCACATGTTTAAACTCATGTACACTCGTATAAGTAGTCATACAATTTATATTACCTACTACTTCAATGTTTCTAGCAGGCATATTATCTATATAATCAAATTTATAGCCTAAGAACTACAGGGTACTTTTTATTTGGTCGAAGAACTACAGAAAGGTTGAGCGGGAGCTGCTTTGGGTTTCAAGTCACAGAAACCTTCATTTGAATTACAATTCAAAAGAATGATGTAAAATAACATTTATTATTCATTTTTCTTGAAAATGATAAGTAGAACATTATATGACATGAAGCCAGAAAAGTAAAATTAGGTGGCTATGAGTTAGTATGAAAATGAATTATACGTTGAAATCTTTTATTAAACTTAGCCTAATGGCTCAGAAAAAACAGAGCCACAGGCTCAGTTTTCGCTGAGCCGTGGCTCAGATTTGCAGAGCCACAGGCTCAGCAAAACTGAGCCTTGTGGCTCAGCAAAACTGAGCCTTGTGGCTCAGCAAAACTGAGCCTAATGGCTCAGATAAAACAGAGCCACAGGCTCAGTTTTCGCTGAGCCGTGGCTCAGATTTGCAGAGCCACAGGCTCAGCAAAACCGAGCCTTGTGGCTCAGAAAAACTGAGCCTAATGGCTCAGAATCGCTGAGCCGTGGCTCAGAATCGCTGAGCCATGGCTCAGAATCGCTGAGCCGTGGCTCAGAATCGCTGAGCCTGTGGCTCAGCAAAACTGAGCCTAATGGCTCAGAATTGCTGAGCCACAGGCTCAGCAAAACTGAGCCTAATGGCTCAGAAAAAACAGAGCCACATGCTCAGTTTTCGCTGAGCCGTGGCTCAGATTTGCAGAGCCACAGGCTCAGCAAAACTGAGCCTAATGGCTCAGAAAAACTGAGCCACATGCTCAGTTTTTGCTGAGCCACAGGCTCAGCAAAACTGAGCCTTGTGGCTCAGCAAAACTGAGCCTAATGGCTCAGAAAAAACTGAGCCACAGGCTTAGTTTTCGCTGAGCCGTGGCTCAGATTTGCAGAGCCACAGGCTCAGCAAAACTGAGCCTAATGGCTCAGAAAAACTGAGCCTTGTGGCTCAGCAAAACTGAGCCTAATGGCTCAGAAAAAACTGAGCCACAGGCTCAGTTTTCGCTGAGCCGTGGCTCAGATTTGCTGAGCCACAGGCTCGGTTTTACATGCACTGACTGTATACTTATATGGATTATTATTCATTTTAAAAATTAACTCAAGTAAGACTAAATTTAAATGAACGAAGACTAATGGGCGCATTAATTTAGGCATCTCACATTCAAGCATAACGCTTCTTAAGATTACTACATTTTTAATTGATCAATCATTACATGCATAGCCATCATGAATGCATAATCACATGTTTAAACTCATGTACACTTGTATAAGTAGTCATACAATTTATATTACCTACTACTTCAATGTTTCTAGCAGGCATATTGTCTATATAATCAAATTTATAGCCTAAGAACTACAGGGTACTTTTTATTTGGTCGAAGAACTACAGAAAGGTTGAGCGGGAGCTGCTTTGGGTTTCAAGTCACAGAAACCTTATTTTTATTTTATTATACAACTTTAAATGGATGATTGATACCAGCTAAATTCGAGCAATGTGTCCAGGTTCTATTGATTTAATGACAACAAAATTATGATGTAGGATGATATTAAACAGAGAAGCAGCTCATTCATTGCCTTTAGCTGATTAATGGGTGAGGAATTGTGTCCGACAGAAATACAAATGTGTAAAAAAATTCCAACCAGAAGTACATGAACCAACGACAATGACGCAGATCAACTTGAAAAGAATATCGCTTAGAACTTTCACATGCACAAATATAATGTACTGTCAAACTTCCAAGTAGAAATTACATTGTAAACATCTACAATCATCAAACTTAAAAACCCACCCAGCATTGATTAGTTCTATGTAACTAAGCAATCTATATTACAATAAGTAAATCTTACAAAATAAGATTTTTTTTTTTTTTTTTTTTTTTTTTTTTGGGGTCTGCTTGTTATAAAATATGTATCATATACTCATACAGTCCATTTTCTACCATTTGCTAGGTTTAAAAATGCAAATCCCATATTTCGATTACATCTAGTCTCACTATCTCACAAAAAGCCTATCAGATGATATCTCAAACAGCACAAGTACATCTTAGGTGCAAATCTCTGATTGAAATATTGATCTCAAAAGTATATACCATAACTCATATTGACTAAGGAGAACTTAATGAACATGATTTACTCAGTGTCCATTTAAAATCTCGAAAATTACCTCATCCATCAACGGAATCTGACCACCAATTTGTTTTTTTAACAAATAAATTTTAGTTTTTTTTTTAACAAATGAATTTCAGTTTTTTTTTTAAACTACTACTACAACTTTTTCAAACTCCTTGAGAATCAATTTCAAGGGAATAACTCTAATTTTAGAAAAAAAAAATAAACATGTTTTTTAAGCAAACAAACATGTTTAAATTATAGTTATAGTTATGAGTGTTATCTTAATTGAAATTTTCGTTTTCACGATGAATCTTTATATTAACTTATTAATAATAATACCGTAAAATCATTGATTACAGACTGAAATACCTCTCTGCCTTTATGCTAGAATGACACAATCACATCATTTAAATTAAATGAAAAGGGTTCTTGTACATAAACTTCAATAAAAACATTGAACAGTTACTGATTTCGAGGTGAAATACTTACTGAAAAATTACCTCAATAAATCGAACTAATCGTCGCCCATGGATGTTGAGGTAAAAGCATTGAATAGCAATTATTCAAACCCGCTACAACCTGCGTCAACCTAGTTTTGTTACATACATAAACATGAACTTTCAGACCAGCAATAATTGTACGGCGAATTCACGCTAAAGGATGAAGAAATATACGAGAAAGTAAATCAAAATAAGTATAAAATTCATATGACAAACTCGAAATCGAATCGCCTAAAGCAAAGGCCGATTCACTGAGTCGATCGAATGAGAGGCCGATTTCGATCGCCTGAAGGAGTGGAGGACTTGGATTCACCTGAACGAGGGGAGGACTTGGAATCCGATTTGCAAATTTTTGCTACCTAATTTGATTTGTAGCGGCCGATGAATGAAAAAGCGTTGGAGAGATTGGAAATAGGGTTAAGTACAGGCATTTACGTTTCTGCCCCAAGAAATTACAATTTCACGGAAATTCTCAACCCAAATATGCGTTGGCGAAAAAAGAGTTGTATATTTGTATTTATGGTAACACATTTTTCCCTTAACAACGCTTATTTCGGTGACTAAGCTACAACGGGAATAAGTGTTGGCGTGTAGAAAAAATAAGTGTTACCAAATGACTATTTTGGTGTAGTGCATGAGTCAATATAATAATTATTCTCGCACAGAACATGCTGAGAAATGCAGGTCCTTACGAACCAGATCACTTTGGCCTTCTTTTTAATGGTGAGTCCCCCTAGCGACTTCGTTGGAAGCTATTGTTGCAAGGAAATACTTATTGGAAAGGTCACCTATTCGATTTCGTTTTGGACCATAACCTTTCTTATATTGTGGTTTTAAATTATCTCTAGCCCCCGTGGGAGTTGTTTTATCTTGTCAGGATTAATTTGGACAAATACTTGTTTGTCTTTGAATTTTCATGTTAGGAGGATAAATTGCATATCTTTAAGGATGATCATATTATTATTCGAGAAAAATGTTTACTAGTACATTGTTGGCAACTTTCGTTTTTAGGGCATGTAAGCAAGTTCAATCGATTTTTATCTAGGTTCACTTTTACAATATCTCTTCAATATGTTAATCCTTGATCACAGCCAACTTCGTAGGAAAGGTAGTGCTATGTATGATAAATCTATCGAATTTCCCATAGATATAAGAGTACAAAATTATTTGTGTAAGCAGTTCTAACCGTGTATTACATAGCAATTTTTCTGTCCATTGACACACTTCCTCTGTTTATATATCTAATAATTCATAATCTGACATACATACAATTTTTTTTTTTTTTTAAATACCTTGTAACGTTCCATCACTCTCTTAAACAAGAGTCTATCACTTAATTTTTTTTTTTTTTTCGTAAATGTTCCACAATTCCACGTATTTGCTCCAAGTTGAAATATTAGCCTTACAACTACGGCAGCTAAAGCCTATTACTTCTCTATGTTTTATTGTGTGAATTTATTTCATCTTTGTTATTTAGTAAATTGAAGCTTGTCATCATTTTACATCGATTTATTATGAATAAAATGGAAGGAAACATAGTTTTGTGGAAATTTGGGTTACCCCTACCAAATAGTATTTGTTTACAGCCAAAAAAATACACCCCAAGGGGTATGAAGGGTACTAAGCTTGTCCATCAAGCAACGCTATGCGAGGGCGATAATTATTTATAAGGTGGGAACGCAGCAGTCCAGAGGCACAGTTCATTTATCTTTCTCCGCCACTATTTTTCTCCTCTTTTCAGGTACGACTTTCAAGCCTTCACATTTTTTGCTTATTGGTGCGTACGATCTTCTGCTCATTTCTTCTCAAATTACTTCAGAAAATTAGTTCGATTGCTGATTGAGGGTGGATTCAACCAATATCTAGCAATTTCCAATGGTTTCTGGCACTGAAATAATGAATGATTTTCATCCAAACCAGTTGTTTTTAAACAACATAAAAAAACCCGACAATTTCATTCAACAAGATCAGTACCTCAACTTTGAATCTTTAAACTCAAATCATGAGAATATCATTCAATCTTCCACTACGATTTCTGAAGATGATTCTCATGATGAGATGCTTTCCGATATGGCCCTCAATTACATAAACCAAATTCTAATGGACGAAGACGATAAAGTAGACAGCTTTCATGAGTATACAGCGCTTCAGGCTACCGAGAATTCCTTCTATCAAATTATCAAAGAGCAGTATCCCCAACCCGAATCAAATCACAGCTCAGAAAGCCCTGACAGCACTAGTCCGATTTACACCAATGTCAATAGTTTCAATAGTGATGGCAGTAGCAGCAGTATCGATGTTGCTGACTTTGCATCCCAATCCCTATTTCCTTCTACTGCTGCCTTTTCTAATAGTTTTCAAATCTCTGATTTCTTTTTCCAAAATATGCCTGCTTGGTGTTTCAACAAAGGTGTCGAAGAAGCTCTTAAATTCCTTCCTAGCGACGACAAGCTAGTCATCGACTTAGAATCTAACAGCAGCTTCTCATTGCCATCAAAACTTGAAAAAGAAAGAAAATCCTTTGAGCTTAAAACAGAGAAAGAAGAGGGACTCTTTTTTGCATCGCGAGGTAGAAAGAATCACCATAGCGACGACTACGATTTAGAAGAAGGAAGAAGCATCAAGCATTCAGCACTCTCTCCCGAAGAGAGTGTAAGAACACCACTCTTCGACGATGTACTTCTATGTAATGGTGATAAAATGCCTAAAGCCATCAGTGATCTTCAAAAAGCTTTCCATGACGTATCTCTTAAAAACTCTCAAAACAACCATGACAGCAACAAAGGGTCAAAAAATGGAAAAGGGCGAGGCAAGAAGCAACCTAAAAAAGAAGTAGTTGACCTTCGAACTCTTTTAGTTCACTGTGCTCAGATGGTATCATCCAATGACCAAAGAAACACAATTGAGATACTGAAGCAAGTAAGACAGCATTCATCTCCTTTAGGAGATGGAACTCAGAGATTAGCCCACTATTTCGCAAACGGGTTGGAAGCTCGCTTAGCAGGCACAGGGAGTGAGATATACAATTCACTAAAGCAGAAGAGAAGAACAACTTCAGATTTCTTGAAAGCTTACAAGCTGTTCATGGCAGCATTGCCTTTCAAGAAAATATCATATTTCTTCGCCAACCAAACAATAATGAGCGTGGCTGAGAATGCAAGCAGCATCCACGTAGTGGATTTCGGTATCTGTTTCGGATTTCAGTGGCCTGCATTTTTTCAATGGATATCAAGGCGGGAAGGTGGGCCACCGAAGATCCGAATTACGGGGATTGATTTTCCTCAAGCTGGTTATAGACCCGCTGAAAGAATTGAAGAGACTGGAAGAAGGCTTGCAGATTATGCAAAGACTTTTGGTGTTGATTTCGAGTACAAGCCAATTGCATCAAGATGGGAAGATATTCGTATAGAAGATGTTGAAATTAAGGAAGGTGAAATGCTCATAGTGAACTGTCTATTTCATGCTAGGTATTTAGCAGATGAGACAATGTCTGTAGAATCGCCGAGAAACATGTTTCTAAACCTAGTAAGAAGAATGAAGCCTGAAGTATTTATTCATGGTATTCTAAACGGGTCTTATAGTGCACCGTTTTTTGTAACAAGGTTTAGAGAGGCATTGTACCATTTCTCGGCAGTGTATGATATGCTTGAAACTATAGTGCCAAAAGAAGATGAGGAAAGGCTCTTGATTGAGAGGGAGATATTTGGAAGAGAAGTTATGAATGTGATAGCATGCGAGGGCATGGAGAGGATAGAGAGACCTGAAACTTACAAGCAATGGCAACTGAGGACACTGAGAGCCGGGTTTCAGCAAAATCAACTAAGTAAGGAGATGCTGAAGAAGGCAAAAGAGAAAGTGATGACGTTTTACCATAAAGATTTCGATATCGATGAGTATAATGGCTGGATGCTGCAAGGATGGAAAGGGCGTGTTGTCTTCGCGCTCTCATCATGGAAACCTGTCCGTTAATGTACCGTAGTTTCATTTTTTGGGGTTTTAATGATGATGAATACATATTGTTTTCTTACTGTGATGTGCCCTGATGTAGTGGTGGGTGGAAGCTCATGAGTCATGCACAGATCTAGTGTCTGTAAAAGAGAAAAGGGAACAAGAAGAAACACTAATGTTATTGTAGTTTGTAATGTAGTTCTGTTTCTGTATTGTTTTTCATGCCAAGTACTAATAGTTATGCACTGATTTTGAAATTTTTGTATGATATTTGAATTTTATCAATGAAAATTATCTTTTTGTATCTGAAATGGAGCAATAAAGTTTGTGATGTATCATTGTACCTGTTGCTACCAAAATTTATGATTTATTTAGATAAGCTGGTACATTTATCAGAATATAGGTTTGCCGAACTGTTCCCTCCCATGTTCATTCTTAAAAACATGGTTTTACTACTATTATCCTGCTATAACATTCAAGTCTTCACACATATAACTGCAGATACTGGAGGTCGTATCCAAACTGTTGCTTAAAATTTTCAGTAAAGGAGTGTAGATTATTCCTGAGAAATAGAAACGTTTACAGTTTTTTCAATAAAAAAGAAATCATATAATCCTGGTCCCCAAAAAAGAAAAATTATGCCTACCCATATTATGTGCCACTCAAAACTTAAGGTCACCAGGTTTAGGCACAACATTATCCACCCAAGGTTTTCTTTTTATAGATAAAAGGAAGGGAGGAATATTCACAATCTTCTAGAAGGTCATGGAGGTTTCAACTTCAATGTTGACATCCACTACTACAAAGTTCATACAATATACAGACGCTTGTTACGTTATTATTGATCATCAATATGTGGAGACAAGCCACCATGTTGAGACAAATATTAGTATGTCTTCATTCAAGTCATGGTATAACAATACAAAGGTTTCTTAATTCATTACTAGTTGCGGCTGATACGTTTCCCTAAGCTACATCTTTTGCAAAGCAATATAAGTATAACATTAAATATTGGCTTAAGATGGCTACATCATATTGACAGTGTAAGAAAGAATAGGTGGACCAAGGTGGGATAGGAGGCTCTAGGCTGATTGAGACGGGCCTAGGCTATGCCTTGGAAGATTCAGGCGTCCCCTAGGTGGTGTGGAGGAAGGCAGAAAGTTCTACTTTTGCACCAAAATTAGTCTTTATAGCAGCGATGTGGAGCACCACACATTTTAATAGAAATTTTGCCAAGGATAAGGCGACACTGTAAAGCATACACTTTTGTTAATGGTCAAGATGACACAACTATCTCCTCAGCCTTTCCTACTATCAGACACCCCTGAATTTCACTGTTTGATCCTTTTTCCGCACAACCCTCTCATCTTATTTTCGGGCTCTGTAGCAAGTTTCTTAAGACCAAATCTTCTATCTCATTTTCTCATGTGTATCGTTGTGTTTAAAAGAAATCTAATTAATAGAATTCACCGTGGTTGGTGAACGATGCATGGTAATGCGTTGGTTCTTACATGATAATTAAATTATGAATGATATTAAAATAAACCAGAAGATAATACATTTAAGGATAGAAGATTGATTCAATAGTAGAGGATTTGATCCCGGATCGCACTTAACAAAATGGCTTAAAGTTGTAAATATAAAGTTATTACTACTCCGGTAATGCATCATTGAAATGATCTGAAGGCATGATTTACTTATTTTAACCAATCTGTTTTATGTATTAACCACCAAAGAAATGAAAAGAGAATGTTGCTATAAGGGCAAGACCCTAAAAAAATATGTTCAAAATTGTGCTCAGCTTTACCTTTCTAACAAAACATTAATAATAATAATAATACATATGATTCAACGAACCAATTTTCACAGTCTTAGCTCCTTCTGTCAAATAAAATAAATGAAGGTCTTAGTCTCTTCACGTGTCTTTTTTGACAAGAAACTGTAGTGACTTATATTGAAGTCGGACAAGAAACTAAAAAGGATTGAGATTGCACGAGAATATGATCAAAAAAAACCTGATCCTCTATTGGCAGTCGGACAAATGAAAGGTTTGCATTAGGTATGATATATACATAAAGTGCTAAAGAACAAGAGGCAGCTTAACTTCAATATATCCTTTTCACGTACTTACCAACCTAATTTCCTAGGGCTTTTAAGTTTGAGCTTCTTAATACGGCAAGTTACCCGATCTCCAACTAATGGGAATTATTCTGTGGGAATCACTAAAATCTTTGTAGAAAGATAACAAAAATGAAAAAGATGACACCGACTTGAATGCTTATCATTTTGTTGGCTAAGTCAGCCAAACACAAGAATCTAAAGCAGGAAGTAAATTGTTTACATGGACAACGTTTACCTGTGACATCAATATTTTTGAAAGCAATATATGCATGCAATAAATGAATGTACAACGTAAATGATATCCGTGAAACAGAGTTGTAGAAGAGTTTTACCTATCTAAGCAATCTCTGATTCACATAGAAAGTTCGAAGATTTGTTTCCCTGACTATCATATATTTTCACACTATAAAACATAAATGCATCGATTAAATTTTCTTCTCTTCTTCTTCTTGATGAAAGTTATGTGTCCATTAAAATAAACAGGAATCTTATATATGTTAGTTATTCTAGCTAGAGGTAATCTGTATGAGTTATAATGGCGTCCATACATAAAATTTGAAAGATACAGATATCAACTTTTGACAATGGAGGGTTATTCCGTATTGGACCTTTAAGATCCAGGAATATACGCAGTTTTTAACTGAACAAAGATGCCAACTGCAAGAATATTATATACACGCAGTTATATGGTACAAGTATGCAGCAAACTTAAGATTCCACTATGTACCAGAAAAACACATTAGCTAATCCACGGAAATGGGAACAATCGTGATGGTCTTTGCTTCGAAAAAGGAATTTTGTATTTTGCATTATGTACGTCTTTAAAATGCACCAAAGGGGGAAAAAGGAAGTAGAAACAATATTTGAAAAATGATTAATAGAGTCATGCATCCTAATTAATTGAGTTATGCACTAAGACCGAATTTTTACCCAAGTAAATGTAGCATCCAGAGGTTGACTTTTGATCATTCAGATCAATCTCCCAATCAAAACCTGCAAAACATAACAAGCACCAATTAGGGCTGTATATTAGAATTAAACCATGATTGAAAATTCCCCTTAAGTATTTAAGAATTTTTTTCATGGCCTTCCCATGTTCGTCAAGTGGGTTTTGCATGAATTGACTAATTTTATTTACGCTATATGCAATTACTGATCGTGTAGTCGTTGCATATTACAGTGCACGCATTGTATTTTATATTGCTTTGTAGTAGATATTTCTTCCCTTTTATACATGGATGGATATGGATTTGTGATCATATGAGTGGGAAGGCTTTGGCTTGACCCATCTTCATTTTGAAAAGAATTTCATTAATATATTTCTTTTGACTTAAATGAATCTCTAAGTTTGAACTTTTCTTTACTCTCATTCCAAGAAAGTAATTTAATTCACCAAGATCTTTTATTGAGACAACTCGATTTAAATGCTAGATAAGATATTTTATTTCGTTGCCATCATTTCCACTAACTATGAAATCATTCACGTACAAAAATACATAAGTTAGTATTTTCTTGTGAAAGTATCAAGGAATCATCTGACTTTGTTCAATTATACTCGATTTTGATTAGAGTGTGTTTGAGTTTCTCAAACCATACTATAGGTGTTTTCTTGAGTCCATATATTGCCTTGTTCAGTCTATGCACTAGGCCTTCACTTCCAGTCCGAACAAACCCATGAATCTTTTCCATATAAACTTCCTCTTGAAGAATTCCATTTAAAAATGCGTTGTTGACATCAAGGTGTCTTATTTTTCGTCTTCTGTGCAAGGCAACTGTAAGGATGATTCTGGTATATGTTGGTTTTACAACAGGAGAGAAAGTTTTATTAAAGTCAAAACTCTGTTGTTGAGAAAATCCTTTTGCAACTAATCTTGTCTTATACTTTAAGACTGTTCCATCTGGATTTTCTTTAATTTATGGGTTCACTTGCATTCAACAATATTTTTATTGCTTGGTGTTGGCACAAATGTCCACGTATTACTTACTTTAAGAGCATTGTATACTTCAAGCATTGCTGTTTTCCATTTATTGTTTTGAACTGCCTGTTCATATGTACATGGTTGCTCTCATCCAAATTTGCATTATACCACTTTTGAATCTTGTTATCATGTGATGTCCATCTCTACTATGGATTGGTTGTTGATTTCCGCTTTCATTTCGTGGGTCAACTCGAGAACTGGACGACTGGTCTACATCCTATTCTTAAACTGTTCTAGTTTGAGATGACGAGGATGAGTCGCTGAGTGATACTGAGGGTTCTTGACATGACTCAAGTACGGGTAAAGTGTGTTGAGAATTAGTTTCATCAGTTGATTATTAATTTTTTCATTTTTCAGACTTTGACCGATAGGAATCAGTGGTATAGTGAAATTTGAGTTGCAAATTTTTTGAATTGTCTTTATTTCCTTCTTACAGGAAGGAAAAACCTGTATATGACATGTTTGGATATAAGTATTCTCCCATTGTTGTCAGTACACATATCGTTTGACATATTTAGGACAGTTAAGGAATGTACAAGGCTGAGATTTGAAATTCTGCTTATGATTATTGTATTGTCTCAAGCAGGGAAAACAGAGGCACCCACACACTTTAATCTAGTGATTTATTGAGTATGACTTTTATTGGACTTCTATCTTTCAGATTCTTTGTAGGCAATTGATTTATCGGGATAGCTTCTATGGCAAATGCATCTGGCCAAAATTTAAGAGACAATGATGTCTGAGCTAGCAGTGTAATTCTAATCTGAAAAATATGCCTATTCTTTCTTTTTAAACCATTCTGCTTTGAAATGCGGACAAGTGATTCTTTGAATCATCCCTTTCTTTTGAAAAAAATTCTTTAAGTAACTTAAATTCAGACTCCCCATCAGTTTTCATAACCTTTACCAGAAAACTTGTTTGCTTTTCAGTTTGAGGAATAAACTGCTACATTTGAAGTATCGGATTTTGTTTTCAAATAATATATATCCAAAGATCTCTTGAGTATGCATCTATAAATGATATATGATACTAGTATTCATAATCTATATCAACGGGTGTAGGACCCCATAAATCAATAGCAACAAATTCAAGTGGTTTTGAATATATCGTTTCAAAATTTTCGAAAGGAAGCTTGTGACTTTTCCCATTTGATAAAAGGTACACGCATAAATTTTGGGAAAACAATACAAGAAATATTATTTGCATTTAATATTTTCTTTATTACATCAATATTTGGATGACCTAGTTTATAATGTCACAAATCAAACATATTCGTATCATGTTCAGTTTCAAAAAAATTTTGATTGATCTATTAACTAGGGTAAACTTGTACAGTCCTTTATCAACTCTACCATACAAAAGAATTTTTCTAGTTACTATATATTTAACTAAACAGTAGCTTTGTAGAACTCCAAAAATACATTATTATCCCTAGTGAACTGTGACACACTCATCAAATTTTTATTTATTTATAGAACACTAAGGAGAATATTCAAATACAGTTATTTATTTCCTTTAATATGTGCATGATTAGTGTGAGTAATTTTAGCAGTTACCCATGTGTATACACTATTTACTTTTGTACTCCTTGCAACCAAGATTTAGATTAGTAAGATTACTTGTCAAGTGATTAGTGGCTCCCAAATTAGGATACCGGATATCTTCTGGTTTGGCTGTCTCATTGTGAATGTTTCTTATTGTTTGAGATTTGATTTTTCCTTCTTGGTGAACACTGTCTAGGTTAACACTTGGAGCGAATGTCCTTCGATTACTTTTTTGGACTAGGTACATAATTTAAATCCAATGTGATGAAATATTTATTCGTTTTGTAGCCAAACTTTTCACAAATTGGGCATCTGGGCCTATTGCTATTGTTGAATCTCTTCTTATGTGATTCTGACCTCCCCTTTGACTGTTGCTTCCTTCACTAAAAGATTTGTTTTTTTTTGATTTATTTTGTTCAATTCTAACTTCATGTGCTACAAGCATAGACTGAACATAGGACGGAGGTGAAGTAATTATCTTTAAAGAGGTGAATATCGCAATTAACTCGCAATCATCATCAAGTCCACTTAACACATACAACACACGTCAAAATTTAGACATGTTATGTGCTGCCGCACCAAGTAAATCACATAATGTTTTGACTTTTGTAATGTACTCCCTTATAGGCATTCCTTTTTCTTTAGATTTGGCAATTTCCTTTTGTATAACAAGGTCTTTGCACAAGATTAATTGTTGACTACTTGCTGCACATTATCCCATATTTTCGTAGAAGCATCACATCCTCTTATTGTTGTTAGAACTTGATATCTCTATAGAAGATGTAACACCCTATTTGTAATGACTCGAAAATCCCCCTCTTGGAAAATTGCCGGATACACTAATTTTGGGCATACAACACATCAGAACAAATAACAGAAGGCTTTTATAAACATTATAATAATGTTATATCAGAGTACAGAATATCAGAGTACATCGAATAAATAATAATACATCGGAAGAATAATTTACAATAAACTTAACACAATGCAGCGGAAGACTATCATTGCTCTGGCCACAGCTTTAAGCTTCGATCCAGAATCCGGCCTAATAAATAGATATCTGCAAAATAAGCTCCTCGACTACACGTGTGGAAAAGAGGACACCCGAGTTTGCAAAGTGAAACAAACTACGAGTCAGTCATGGGACTGGTATGAGAAATCTTACTTAACCTATTTAATCATAAGGCTAATCATAGGATCACGCCGCTAGCGTGGAACGGGTTTATTCTATTGGATTGCCAGTGCAAGAAATAAAGTAAATTGTTAAACAACGCAACGCTTTTTAGAAAAATGAAGCCATTATAAGACTCAAGTCCCATCACACAATGCAACGCAAACCGGAGGATAGAATTTTACCTTATAATGGTAAAAAATGCTTGATATGATAAAACGGATTTGATATTATTATTAATGTATATATGTTTCAAAAAAAAAACATTTCAATCATAATGTGTAACGTCCCGCATTTTATCGATTTATATTTGAATATTTAATTTTGTTTAAATATTGAAATATTAATATAAATGGATTTTTATATTAATTAAAACGAAGATGGAAACATATAAATATATATAAACGAGCTCGAAATGGCACGGTAGTTCGTAAATTACGATTTGAACTTCAACTAAGTGTACAAAATCCGTTATAAATCGGAATTCGATAAAACAAGAAATATTTGAATCTGTTGAACTATAATTTTGTAACGAAAGAGAAGATTCAGAATTTCATATATTAGATTGAGAGTTATGGCCAAATCAAATTTTGAAATAGTCATTGTGAAATCCTTTGTAAACAAAAACGATTTTATTTAATAAATTGAATATTGGTTTAATTTATATCGGGTTTAAAATTTAAATTAGTATATTCTGGAATTTTTATAATTCAGTTTATGTATATTTATAAGATAATTTATTTGTTTATTTTTGAATCAGTTTATATTAAATCGAATTCAGTGTTAAATCATTAATTTAATTTAATATCTTTTGTATATGGTAAAATTAGACTGTGGAAACTGTTCCAGTGTGTTCAAAATTGTGTTAGAACCCTAGAAATGTCATTTGTTGCGTTCAGATAGAAGTTTGATAGCACATGATTTTTAAATGGGGTGAAACCGCACCAGTTCAACCGGAAATAATAATAATATAAATAAAATAAAAATCCTATTAGGGGACGACCTAATTTTTCCATCGCAGCTACTCTGTAAAGCTACCTTCCATCTTCTCTTTTCAAAATCGCGTACGAATTATTTCCTCCTTCACGATGAAGTAAAAATCTGAGCAAAGACCTATTTCTTTTAGCTTCAGCTACTTTTTTTTTCAAATCATGTACCCGCTGTTTCTTTTTTTCATTGCAAAGCTAAACAGTGATGTAATGGCTATGTACTTCCTGTCGATCATTCACACTATAAATGGAAGCCATCGCGTTATATTTCTTCATCCCAAAATCAACGAAAACCACTCAAACTTACTTCCTTTCATTCTCTTCCCTTATGCCTTCCATTTAATTTCTTATCTCAAAATTGAAAACCACTATTCAAATAAATAAAATCAAAAAGAGAAATCGAAATCAAAAGGAAATCGCGACTTCAGTTCTTCGCGATTCAAAGGCACGATTGTAAATCTGGAGGTCAAACCAGGGATGGAACTCACAAATTGGGTATAGCGATGGTTTGGGATTGTCTATATTTTTGGGTGTGCAGTAAAGGTCGAAGAAGTTTGACGATGAACTGCGATCGACAGTGAGGATGTGGAGAGTTCAGAGGGGTTGACTGGGTGATAAATTGGGAGTTCGAACTGGGTTTAGTGGGGAAGTTGTTTACTGAGTTGAACTGTCGATGATCGGTAGTGATGTTGGACGTGATCACATGGATTTGGCAGGTGCGAAAATGGGTATTTGAGAGATGCAAAATTGTGAAGGATGAACACGGGTGTTCTGGGATGACGATTGAACCGGCATGCAAATTCGAGGAGGATATCAATCTTTGTTTATATTGGATGGTGGGGGAGTTTTGTATGTGGATGCATGGGAGTTGATCTATAGTGATTTGGGATTGTACTAATGATGAGGCTGGCGTTTGACAGATGAATAGGGGGCGAGTTCTGTCTTTGTTCTTTCGGGGTGGTGAAAGATGCAAACAAACAAGATGTTGTTGCGGGTGTGAGCTGATGGTAATCAAAACTAGGTAGCAGGCATTTGGGAGAAGTTTGTATGTTGAAATTCAAATGTCCATATGATGTTTGATAAAATACCGGAAAGGGATGTTGCATCTTTTTGGGGCTGATTTTGAGCGAATTGATCAGTGATCTTTGCAGTTGCTGTGTGGATTGGTCAAAGCAAATGAGTTATACATTTTTAAATGAATTTAAATTACATAGGAATATTTATTAAACTAGTTCATATAAAATAAATAAATAGTTAATCATTAAATAAAAATTAATTTATCGTAGGTGCTGTTTACTGGGACTAGCCAGAAATTTGCTTCGCGGATTAGTTGAGTGGTTGGCAATTACGATAAGGTAATCGTTTTATTCTCAAAATTTAAATGTACATAGAAATCGTTATTTATATAGTTAGTTTAAAATTAAAATAATCTAATCGATAAATAAAATAATCGTAGGTGACAAAAATATTTGAGGCAATTAAATAGACGCGTAACTAAGACGATATGGATTTTAAACGGATATTCAGCACGGAAAACCGAGGTGTGTTAAACTAACTTAGTAATTATTGGGAACTATTTTTAATAGTTTAAAATTTATTTTATTGCTTGTTGGCTGATAATTGATTGATATAAAGTGATAATAATATATAAAAATAATATTGGTGATTGGATAATTCCCGCAGTACCATTAGCGAATGATTTCCCTATGGACCCCACAATATATATAGTGGATGACCATTATACCGCGATATCCTGCCTCGAAGCAGGATGTGTATTATTATTGTTGACAAATGTAAAGACCCGAAAATTCCTTCCCTTTGAATCGACTATAAACCATACAGGTCTGAACCAAAAGTTGGAAATTTTCGAATACTTTGACTTTGGGAATAAAATACATTAGAATAACAATAAAAGACTTTTATTACATCATGATAATATAACATCAGAGTACATAATATATCAGAGTACATTGAAAATAATACAGCGGAAGATAAAATTACAAAAGATTTAATACAATGCAGCGGAAATAAATAAACTGATACAGTGGAAGTCTGTCAAAACTCTGGACACAGCTTTAAGCTTCGATCCAAAATCCTGCTCAATATATCTGCAAAACAAGCTACTCGACTACCCGTGTGTAAAAGAGGGCACCCGAGTTTGCAAGTGAAACAAACTACGGGTCAGTCATGGGACTGGTATGAGAAATTTGACTTAACTTATCTAATAATAAGGCTAATCACAGGACCACGCCGCTAACACGGAATGGTTTTACTCCATTGGATTGCCAGTGCATGAAATAAAGTGAATCGTTAAATTACGCAATGATTTTGAGAAAAAATGAAACCATTATAAGACTCAAGTCCCATCACACAATTCAACGCAAGCCGGAGGATAGAGTTTTTATCTTATAATGGTCAAAATATGCTTAATACGATAAAAACGGACTTGATAGTATTATTAGTGTATATACGTTTCATAAACATTTCAATCATAATGTATCAATCATAGACGGCATAACTACCATATACTATGTCGCCATACTAGTTATACAATCAAAACCGCATGGTGTCGTATTGGAAGTTGGATTTCCATCATGAGTCAAGGCAAGGAACGATCTCCTTACCGATTCGAGACACTCTAGCAATGTATCAGGATTCGACGCTGGCGAACCCTTGGATCCTGCAGGGCCTATCCACAAATACTTTAGTGGATTAGTTAAGTCTGAACACACACTTCTCGATCCTATTGGACCTATAAATTGGCCATTGGCGACCAATAAAAAAAATCCAAGCCGCCTCATAATCCATCAACCACATAAGTAAAAATGTTAGGGCTGGTAAGTCACTGACACTACTTCTAGCTTGAAAGAAACGTGTGCACTCTCTGCGTTCCCTTGCTCCGTTTTTGACTCTTACCAGGGTGTGAGGCTCGCGAAGTAACGCTACAAAAGCTATGCTAATTAAAGCTATGCTTTGATCATCATCCACAAAGCTCTGCTTTTCAACAAAAAGCCTTGATCTATGCATCTTAG
The DNA here is from genome assembly GCA_030737875.1 of Allium sativum. Taxonomy (NCBI): domain Eukaryota; kingdom Viridiplantae; phylum Streptophyta; class Magnoliopsida; order Asparagales; family Amaryllidaceae; genus Allium; species Allium sativum. The sequence goes on from CM060922.1 coordinate 279,134,920, forward strand.
CAAGCCATATTGTCACTCCATACCATTGATTTCTGCCAATGTATAACCTCTGAGCTCATATGTCTCAGAGAAGGGTATTAAGAAAGAGAATGAATTCTCCACTACAAAATAGATGTATATTAGCAGAAATCAACGGATACAATGTAAAGGTGTAAGGACCCGTAACTTCCCCGTGAAGGAAAGAGCGGATACTTTGAGAACAACACACATCGGAACACAGACAGAAGAACATTTCATTGTTATTACAACAATTCCATCAGATACAAGAATATACAGAGTATAAATGAATAATATACATTCGATAAATATCAGAGATTACAATAAATTACATAGCAGCGGAAAATAATACAAAACACAACTGAAAGTAATACACGGATACAGAGCTTTCCGAGCATCGTTCCAGCTGTACATTAGGATCCTGTAAATATAAATCTGCAAAACCAAAACTACTAGCTGCCCGTGTGGAAAATAGGGGCACCCAGAGTTTAGGTTAAAACAATAAACTCCAGGTCAGTCATGTGACTGGTGTGAGAACTAAAACAGTTATTTAAAACTTTACTTTAAAAGAGATTAATTCAAGGGACCACGCCGTATAATACGGAACGGGTTTCCTCCCAAGAATACCAGTGCATAAAACAAACAGCGCAATGCTAAATAAAGAAAAATGAAGCTGTTATAAGACCCAGGTCCCATCACACAATGCAACGCAAGCCGGAGGATAGGGTTTTTACCTTATAACAGCCAAAGCATGCTTGATACGTTTAAAACAAATTATTTGATACTATTATAAGTGTATAGTGTCAAAACAATTTCAATCATAAATATCAATCATAGGCGGCATGAATGACCCATACCACTATGTCGCCATACTAGGTTCTACAAATAAAACCGCACTATCACGTATTGGAAATTGGATTTCCGTCATGAGTCGAGGCAAGGGGCAAGCTCCTCTCCGCGTTCGAGACACTTTAGCAAATGCCTCAGGACCCCACTATGATCCTTTGGAACCTCCAAGGCCGGTCCTCTCTTACTTTTGAGGATTGGCAATTCCTGAACACACGTTTCCCGGTCCTTACAGACCTATATCCGAGGCGCCTCGTATCCAACAACCACACAGGTGAAAAGTATATAAATGTCAGGGCTGGTAGGTCACTGACACCACCCTAGCTAGAAAGAAACGTCGTGCACTCCTTGGGTCCGTATCCCGTTTTTGACTCATACCGAGGTGTGAGGCTCGCGAATTCACGTTATACACAAAGCTACGCCACACAGGCCGTGCTTTGATCATCAACCACAAGACTTTGCTTTTCAACAGAAGCCCTGATCAATTGCCACTTATGCGTGCCACATTGGCAATTCACTCCATGCGACTGATGTCCATCGATATACAACCTCTGAGCTCGTATGTCTCAGAGAAGGGCGTTAAGTAAGAGAATAAATTCTCCGCCGCCAAACAGATGTATATTTAATAGAGATCAATCAACACAGAATAAAATCCAATGTCAGACATACAATCCATTTACAAGTTCGTTCTGGGTCTGAACGAAACCGGAGGCACTTTCCTCGCATATCCATCCATCTCCAGGTACGTCTGGACGATCACCAACTGATTCCCTCATCCTGGGTGTACAGCCCAATCAAGATCATCAGTAATCACCCAAACGATGTGAAGACTTCCGGTCTTCAACCACCGTCTTCATCTTCGACATCTCGTCGAATCGGTTATTCAGAATAGGTATAAACCCGGCCTTTCTGAATAACCCACGTATATGATAAACGAGTGTTACACAAAAACAACAAACGCCTCATTCCAATTTAGAATATTCTTTTATTCACCAAATCACATTCTTAGGGAAAGGTTCCCATTAATTTTATCCAAGATAAATTCTTCAAAATTTATTCTTTAATCCTCCTATGGATATCATTTCAAGCTAGTCGGGATTAACGAACCACACCGAAGTAATTATTTATTTTATTTCCCAATCCCAACCTATATATCCCATGGAGAAAACTGGTAATACTCCACATCTAACACCACGGTGTTATCGGTAAAATTAATTACCATTTCACGTTCAAATCTAATTAAAGATTTAACTATCGCTTTGGAGCAAAACGGGTGATACTCCACTCTCGATCACTTTTCAGATTTGATAATTTAAATTATCAATTCACATTTTAATCTAATTAAAGATTCATTAAAACTACACTTAGTCTTAATTCTTTCAAAAATCAACATCTTGCCTTTAACTGGGTTAAAGAACCAATGTCATCTAAAACACGATTCACGATAAACCCAAATCACATTTGATATTAAATACAAGGCTCTGAATAGAAAATATATCGGCTTATATTCAATATCAAATTCTGAAACCAACAAATATCGTATTGGAAATAACGATATAAAATATATCTTTCAAATCCCCCTAACAATATTTGTATAGTCACGAAATCCAACATCGAAATATTCCGAAGATAATTTCGATTCAACTCCAGTCCAATCCACGTATTGGGAATATTGATTACTTTTAAAATCCCTTTCAAATTCAATTTATTTATTTCAAAAATAAATTGATTTTAATTCCAGCTCAAAACTAGTTCATTTCGATAAAAATCTATTTTTATCCTTTCAAATGTGGAATTCTTCAGCTCAATTTTTCCCAAATCATATATTATGATTTTACACAAATTATAGATATTTTTAATAATTTTATCAAGGCCCGTACAGTCGATTTCCATCTACGGCCATCGAACTGCACTTACAACGACCTTTTCTAAAATTGATTTGGACATAATTCCAAATCCAACCGTTAGATTTCAAATTTCTAATATTCATTGGAAAGCTCTTTTCGATACGAACCCAACGGTTCCGGTTTTAGGAGAATCCGACGGTCGGATCTCCCGCAATGTCCGTTTGAAATAAATGGTCGAAATTCACGAACTGCCGCGGCGCGGCGCGTTCTATTCAGGCCATTATATATATATATATATATATAATATATTATATATATTTCGTCGATCCCTATTTAAAACGAATTTTATAAATCGTTTTAAATTCGTTTTCAAACCCATTTCAACACTATATTCAATTTCAAATCGATTTGATTTCAATTCAACTCGAATTCATTTCAATTTTATTTAATTCGAATTCAAATTCGTTTCAATTCAATTCAAATTCAAATTCGTTTCAATTCAAATTGATTCCAATTTAATTTCGATTCGAATTCATTTCTATTTGGTTTCAATTCGAATCGATTTCAATTAAATTTCAGTTCGTTTTCAATTCAACTTGAATTTGTTTTATATTCAATTCCATTCGATGTCATTTTATATTCAATTCAAATTCGTTTTCTTTTCAATTCGAATTCGCTATAATACTCATTTCAATTTGAATAAAATCGATATAAATATCGTTCACGTCAAAATGGCGCAAAACTAATCAACACGGCTTTATATTTTTCAAAACTTCTTTATTCTATTCAACAAATGAATATTTATCCCATTCAACACATGAATCTATATTTCTTTCAACACACGACTAATCTCAACACATGAGTACTGTCAACACATCACTATTTTTGTTATGTAAAATATTTAATAAAACTATGGTATCTACCGTTTTGATTTTAATTAGACTCCACCGTGAAGTAGATTCTAATTGTAAATATGATAAAGATGTAATTTTTATTATTAAAATATTTCACTCAACACATGAATAGATTCAACACATGAATTTTTCCTTTATAATATTCATTATTTTCCCGATTGGAATGAGGCCCAATCAATCACCATATAATGTTAATTATATGGATTCCAAACAACACATGTATATAAAAGCAATAATAAACAATCAACCATCATCCAAGGTGCACCACACTGTATAAGCATCAAATATAGATATCTGATGCTTATAACAGCCTGTCAATCAATCGATCGACATATTTAATCAATCAGGATGAGTGAACATCAAATTTCATCCCAACACCCGTGTGGGGTTTCAAACAATCAAACACAGATTTTAGTTGTGCAGTTGGGCGACATGTAAAATTTATCGACCCAATCGATATCAGTCAAATCAGTGTATATAAACAAATCGGCCGATTTGTTTATAAATATTCATTTATTCACTTTCACGTTAAAATTTATATTTTTAACGATAAAACATTTTATTTTAACACATGAATTTCTATTCAGTTCATTTATTCAATAAAATGATATTTTTATTTTAACATATTTTAGAAAATTTCGGCGGCATAACGGCACGATACTAGAAACGGGACGAGGCCTAGCCTTATCCCCGGTCTAGTGAAGGCCCACGCCATTCACACATCAATCAAATCCATTCAATTCACCAAATAATTCAATTCAAACCAAATAATCTAACCAACTACACAACCAAACAATTTAACAAACAAGCCATCCATGGTCTGTGGATGACGGGTGTCGGGTGCTACTAAACACCGTCTGCATCCTAGTATATATATCTACAACTAGAAAAGAAATTTAAGAGTGAGAAGTTCTCACCGACTAGCTATCCAACTTCACGACACTTCTTTTACAGAAATCTTCATCGTTATCGCATCTTTGTCATCTTCGTTGGCCGTAGCCACTACATATATAAAAATCACACATTTTTATATTTTGATGACTTTAAAATAAAAATCACATTTTTATCTGTTCACTTTCAATCTGAAAATCATATTTTTTTTATATAATCACTTCCTATATTTAAAAATCTCCTTTTTTTTTCTGTTCTCATTCGTTGGCCGTAGCCCCCCCGTCGTTCGCCTTTTTTTTCTTTTTTTATTTTCTGTTCGGTATGAAGAGGAGAGTGAGAGAAAGAGGGGTGAGGTGTTATTATATTTAATTATTTAATTATTTTTAATTCTCCTTTAAGTTGACTTTTTATTTCGACCTCGAAACGAGGCCCACTGCCTGTCGTCCATAACGTTTCACCCCCATTCCGAACACAATGAGATATGTATCGTAGGCTGATTCGGCTGTTACAATCAGTTTCCGTTAAATTTACATTTAAATCACTATATTGAATTTTAAACGTACATTTCAAATTACCGGGGTCACATACTAACTCTAAAAATTCCTGAAAAATATTTTCTAGCTTCGTATTGACGGTACGGTCCTAACAAAACTAGTTTCGTCGAATTCTGAGACCGTTAGAAAAATGGCAATTTTCCAGTCGATTAAAATCAACCGAAACTGGTCAAACGCGTTTTCCTTTGCCACGCTCACATATCGAATCGAAAAATTATGAAATTTGGAATCTAGCAATAATTTGGCATCAGGGACCCAACAAAAGTGGTTTCGTCGAAATCCGAGGTCGTTTACAAAATTCCCATTTTTAAGGGCCTGAATTCTATAGCGACTATTCAGAATTTTCAACTAGACATATCTTTTGATTCCCGCTATGAAATTTCGATTTTTTGGATTCGTTGGAAAGATATCATCAATTAGATCCTATTGCTTTTGGTTTCACTAAAATCCGGATTGTTTTGCACCCGGTACATTCAATTGAAGTTTGAAATCGAATTATCGAACTACCGCGCCATTTTCAATTCCTTTTATAATTATATGTAAATATTTATATTCTAACGACGACGTATATAATATATACATTCGAATTATATTCAAATTTAATTTCTCGTCGATTTTATTTAAAATAATCTATTTTAAATGTTCAAAATTCGCTAAAATTGCCAAAATAAAAATTTTTAACTGGCCCAGATTTTCGGGTTGTTACAAAAGGAATACAACGTCAGATATACTATCTATTTACAAGTCCGTTCTGGGTTTGAATGAAACCGGAGGAACCTTATTCCTCGCATATCCGAACAATCAACAAGTACATCCGTACGGCTACCACTGTAGCCCCTTCAAGGTAGCTACTCCAATCATGGGCATCAGTAGCAACTCATCCATTCGACATGAAGATCATCGGTCTTGCACCGTCTTTAATTTCTTCGACTATTAGTGGTCGTATTCATTATTCAGAATGGGTTAAACCCGGTCTTTCCGAATAACTCGCATAATTTATAATCAAGTGCTATGAAAACACATCCAACGCCTCATTCTAATTTAGAATATTCTTTTAGTAAAATATTCATAATATTAGGGAAGAGTCCCCATTAATTTTATCAAAGATAAAATTCTTTAAAGTTATTCCTTTTAATCTCTAAAATCATTACTTAAGGATTATTCAAGTTTAAGAGATTAATCTATCTTTAACTGGGTTAAAGAACTAATGTCTCTTAAAAACATTGTTCACGATAAACCCAAATATTCTTCCATCAAAATGGAATCTACATGGAAATCATAACGGTATATAATTGATATAAAATCCCGTATCAGACTAATAATATAAATGGAATAACGGCAAAGTCTTTTAAATTACATTTATAGTATCGACCTTCATTTACAAGAGCTCATCTCGATTATTACCGAATCGAATTCCATTCAATCCCAATTTAATGTATTAAATTAGAAAACTTTATCTTGGAAAAATTCCATTTAAATCTTAATAAAAGATTTATAAATTTCAAACTATATTTTCACTATAAATTGGGTTAAAGAACAAATGTCATTAAAAACACAGTTCACGATAAACCCAATTTACATTTCATTTTATTCCAATTACCAAAGATAATTGGGAACTCTAATAATCTTAATTAAAAGGTTTATTCTTTTCATACGGGGTTCAAGAACAGTGTTATTTAAGACACCATTCACGACAAACCAAAATCTATTTATTTTAAAACATTGGATTATCTTTCTAATTAATAACTAGTTCGTTTTGATAAAAATATATTTTACCTTTTCAAAATTGGATTTTTTCATCCTAAAATCTTTTTAAATCATTTATTATGACTTCACATATTTTTTCTACATTTTAAATAATTTTATTAAGGCCTTTACAGTCGATTTCCATAAACGGTCATCGAACTGCATCCATAGCGACCTTTTCTAAAATTGATTCGGACATGACTCCAAATCTATCCGTTAGATTTCAAAACTCCTATAATCATTGGAAAGCTCTTTTCGATACGAACCCAACAGTTTTGGTTTTAGGAGAATCCGACGGTCGGATCTCCCGTTACATCAATTTGAAGTTAATGGTCGAAATTCGCGAATGGTCTTTGTGTGGCGCGTTCTATTCAGGCCATCATATATATATATATATATATATATATATGTATGTATGTATATTGTCGATTTTTAAAACGTATTTTATAAAATATTTATAAATTCTTTTTAAAATGATTTTATATTTAATTCCAATTCTAAATGAAAATTGCATATTCTATATTTTTACCATATTAAAATATTTATGTATTATCAAAATATTAGATTTATAAATCACTTCTTTTTATATTCATTTTAAAATGAATATAAATCGAACAATAAACCCGTTCGGGTTAAAATAACGTTTGCTACTTAATTCAGCTTCGTATTTTGTATTTTTATATTCGTCCAAAAGGGGACATAAAAATCATAGTTTTATTTTACACAAAATATTATTTAAAATATTCATAATTTTAAAATATTCTTTATTTACAAGACTCCTTCAAAATATTCTTAAAGATGTTCTTCATTTTTTCTTAAATATTATTTTATTAAAAATAGTCTGAATCGGGATGTGACTCAATCAATTACCATATGATTTCAGTTATATGGATTTCATACATTGCATATGTTCAACACTAATGAATAACAATCATCAAACAATACATTCACATCCAAAGTGAGATTTATAACTGTGAGAGCATTAAAAAAAAAAAAAAAGTAATGTTCAGCACAGACTGTCAATCCATCGATTGACAATTAATTAAATATTGGGACTTGTGTGTGTCCAATATCATCCTAATACCCGTGTGAGGTTTCAGCCAACAAACAAATTGCAGATTATTTGTGCACTTGGGCGATGTGAGAAAATTATCATCCCAATCACATAAACAAGTCGGATAACTTGTAAATGGAAGTGTAATATTTCAACAATGAGAAATTTTAATGATTCCTACATACGAAACAAAGATGTATATTTTTATTGTTCACCTATTCCATTTTAATATCTAATTCTTTTTAATGCATATAAAATGACGATAAAAATATAACATTAAAATCTATTCTTTTTTATTGTCTCTAAAATGACAATAAAAATGAAATATTAAAATCTGAATTTTTTTGTTTCATATTAAAATGACCATAAAAATGTGACATTTAATTCTACTCTTTTTATTGTTTTTAAAATGACAATAAAAATATAACTTTCTATTCTATTCTTTTTATTTCAACTAAAATGTCAATCAAAATGTCACTTTTAATTCTATGCTTTTTATTACCTCTAATTTGACCATAAAAATGCAACCTTTCATTATATCATTTTTATTACAACTAAAATGTAAATAAAAATGTAACTTTTATATTCTATCTTTTATTTACATCTTAAATGTAAATAAAATGTAACTCTTTAATCTATTCTTTTATTTACCTCTAGAATGTAAATAAAAATATAACTTTCTAATCTACTCTTTTATTCACATCTAAATTGTAAATAAAAATGTAACTTTTTATACGATGTTTTATTTGCATCTAAAGCTGCAAATAAAAGTGTAAATTTTTATACGATGTTTTATTTGCATCGAAATTGCAAATAAAAATGTAACTTTAATTCTAATGTTTTGCTTACATCTAAAATTGCGAACAAAAATATAATTTTAATTCTATTGTTTTGTTTCCATCTAAAATTGCGAACAGAAATACAATTTTTCAAATCATGTTTTTTTTTTAATTTGTATTCTAGAATACAAATAAAAATGTAACCTTTTTAAAACTATGTTTTATTTGCATCAAGGAATGCAAATAAAAATTCAACTCCCAATTTCAACATTTTATTTGTATTAAAGAATGCAAATAGAAGAATAACTTTTTATTACAATGTTTATTTGCATCAAAGAATGCAAAAAAAAGAATAACTTTTTATTTCGTTGTTTATTTGCATCAAAGAATGCAAATAAAAGAAACACTTTTTATTTCAATGTTTATTTGAAAAATGATATATTTAATATCGACAAATTTTATTTCAATTCAACAAATTTGATAAAAATGATATTTTTTAATATCGAATTGACAATCTAATCCAATTCAACCAAATATGAACAAAACAGACATTTTCATTGAATTGACAATTCTATTTCAATTCAACAAAAATGATAAAAATGATATTTTTAATATTGAATTGACAATCTAATTCAATTCAACAAATATGACAAAATAATATTTTTAATATTGAATTGACAAACTAATTCAACTCAACAAAAGTGATAAAATAATATTTTATATTGAATTGATGAACTAAATCAATTCAACAAAAAGTGACAAATTAATATTTTATATTGAATTGACGAACTAAATCAATTCAACAAAAAGTGACAAATTAATATTGATTTGACAAACTGATTCAATTAAAAAAAAAGATAACATAATATTTGACTTACACATATGGATCTATAATTATCCATCACCAAACAACAGATTAAACATCATCCAAAATGTCAAAACGAAGTAGATCTAAATCATAAACATGTGATCATTACATAGCAAATAAATTAATTAAATTAATTAAATAAAGAAAAGAAATCTCACAGTCGGGTTGCAAATTTGGTCAAAATTCAAACAGCTCGGAATCGCTCCTTTTTAGTCTAGAGTTGTAGATCTCGTCTCTACGATTGCAACGCTTCGAAAATCAAGTTATTCTGAATCAGTACGAACAAGTTATGATTTGTTTTAGGTTGGGCACAATTTAAATTAAATAAATTATTTAAATAAAGAGGGACAACCTTTCTTCCTCCTTACTGGTATCGGCCGTATGCAAACCCAATAGGTTCCGTTCTAGGGTTCGGTTTTGCACGCACACAGAGGCACCAGAGAGCGATCGGAGTACACCACGACCAGGTCCTAGAGGCGGCGCACCCACGCTGGTGAAGGGGGCCTACTCGATCGAGTGTATAGGGGGCGACGACGGTCTCAAAACCGTAGGTTTGTGGGTCTGTAACTCGTCCTTCGAGCCACTTGAAGATGATCCAGCCGTATGAATTGAAAGCTTGAAGAAATGGCTACAATAAACTCAAGTGGGGAGGGAGATTCTATTGAGCGGATTGATGGATATTAAGGGATGAAAAAAGGGAGCACGGTGGCCATGGATTTTGTATGAAGGCGGCTGCTACACGATGATGAATAGTGTTAGGGATTTATTTTCCATTATCTATAATATTTCAATGTAATTTTACAATAAAATACATAAATCTTAAACCACTCTGATTTCAGTCCAACCAGAGTTGAACCCACCGAATAGCCCCCGTTCTGGATCCAATGGGCTAGGTCCCGTCAGCCTAGGGCTGAAAATCAAACCAGACAGCCCGATGTCCGACCCGAAATTTGGTTCGACCGCTTGACTGTCCGTATAGAGGACGAGCTGAATTCAAACATGTTGCGCTGTCCGCTCAAAAATTTGGACACGAGCTCGAACAAGGCATGTCCGAACCGAAAGTGTTCGTGAACACCAGATATCAAGTATAACAATTTAACAAGTTAGCTGTCGGTTCCCAGAAATAGCTGTCGGTTCCCAAAGAGATTATCCATCCTTTTAGAAAATCCTTCAGGTTATAATCACTTTCAATTCCCACGAACTTTTCCATCTTTCCCAATTCGAATTTTTCGATTTCCAGTAAAAAACGATGCTTGATCTTCTCCATGCTTCATCAGTTCTTCTCTATGCTTCATCCATATTATTTATTCCGTCTGCCGTTTCAACCAACTTCTCGTCCTTTGCCCTAATTCTCAACCCTAATTCGACCGAGTATTTTAGGTATTTCTCAATTTGGGAACCTAGCGGATAATCAAAGTTAAAAGCTGCTTCTTCTTACAATACTAATTGCGATTTCATGGCTTCTTCATCGCAGAATATTGTTAAGCATGGTATATCATTTTTCATTTCAAAATTTGAACAAAAGTTCTTTTTTTCTTTTTGTTCTGTCATATTATATAAGAACATCTATCCTAAGCTACTTCTTCATCATAGTTTATTCCTCTTTTTGTTCGGTCATATTATATAAGTTATGATACCGAGTTGGATGGAAACGAAGGAAACATGTACAGTTATATAGTTCTATATTTCATTGAGAAAGAAACATCTTTTAATGATAGCTCATCATGAATTTTATGCATTTAACATAGCAACCATGTATTAATAATTTCATGGCTTCTTCATCGTAGTCCATCCGACCTTCGGGTCTGTTAAGCTATTAATTTCATAGCTTTTAATGATAGTTCATTATGGATTTTATACATTCAACATAGAAACCATGTATTAATAATTTCATGGCTTCTTTATCACAGTCCATCCGACCTTCGGGTTTGTTAAGCTGTTTTTATCATGAATTTTTGTTCTGTTAAGCTTTTTTTCATCCATTTGACACAGTAACTCATAATTTTTTTTCATTTAACTACAGTTTTATATTTTTGTTATATGGTTCATGAATTTCCTTTATATCATTTCATCTTTAATTCTACATTATTTTTAGGCAACAATGATGATATGAAAGACAAACAACCTCAAGAAGCAAGCGTTGGCGATGATGATTGTCAAGTTATGAAAGAAGATGAAGAACAAGCAGATTTTAAAGATAAAAGAGATGTCAAGGAGATTGAAGAAAAAACACGAAAAAGAAAATCAGAAGTTTGGCTTGAATTTGAACGTCATACAGAGGTAGCTAAAGATGGAAGCACAAGAAAACATGGTATGTGTGTTCATTGTGAAAAAAAGATAACGATTACTAAAGATGCTAGTACAACTACATTTAAAAGACATTTAGACAAGTGTCGTATTCGAATTGCAAAACAAAAACAACAACAAATTTTGGGTAAAGATATTTTCAAAGAGAAAGCGTCTAATGATAGTGGTTTGGTTGGAAAATTGGCTCTTCATAAGTATGACAAGACAAAAATTAAGGAAATACTTGCTACAATGATTATTGTGCATGAGTATCCATTTAGAATGGTTGAGCATGATTTTTTTATTTTGTATTCCCAAATGTTGAATCCTGAATTTGAGAAGATATCAAGAATAACCATAAAAAGTGAATGCATGAAAAAATATGAAAAGGAGAAGAAAGTTTTGAAAGAAATGTTAAGGGATGTGAGTAGGGTTAGTTTAAAAACCGACTTATGGACATCAAATCAAACAATAGGGTATATGAGACTTACATGTCATTTTTTAGACTCGAATTGGAAGTTACAGAAGCGTATTTTAAACTTTAGCAGTTTATCCCCACCACATACCGGTCTTGCAATTGCTGATGCTATTTTTGGATGCCTTCTAGATTGGGATATAGAAAATAAAGTATCTTCCATAACGCTTGATAATGCATCGTCTAATGATTCAGCTGTGAGAACACTAAAAGAGAATTTTTCATTGAAGGGTAAACTCTATTTCAAAGGCAAGATTTTTCATGTTAGATGTTGTGCACATATTTTGAACCTTATGGTGCAAGATGGATTAAGTGAAATAAAGTGTGTGTTATAAAATATTCGAGAAAGTGTGAAGTATTTTAAAATGTCCCCACAACGACTTAACAAGTTTATGGATATTGTTAAACAGCTAGAACTTCCGATTTCTAAGCGCTTAGTCCTTGATGTTCCTACCCGTTGGAACTCAACATATAAAATGTTAGAATGTGCCATTCAATTCAAAAAGGTGTTTGCTATGTATCAAAAAAGAGATCCTTCATACACTTGGTTTCCTTCCACATTTGATTGGGATAAAGCTGAGTCAGTATGTCAAATCTTAGAAATTTTCAGTGAAGCTTCTAATATTTTTTCTGGCACTTCCTATCCGACGTCAAACCTCTTTCTTCCGGAACTTTGGAAAATTAAACAAACATTGAATGATAAGGTGGTGGAATTTGAAAGTTGTTTTTATATGCGTGAAATGGTGAACAAAATGAAAGTTAAGTTTGACAAGTACTGGGGTGAATGTAATCTATTAATGTCATTTGCTGCTGTCCTAGTCCTAGATATAAAATGAAATTAATTGAGTTTTGTTTCCCAAAAGTCTACCCAAGCATTGAAGCAGATCAAAACATTAAATATGTAGTTTCTGCTGTGCAAGAATTGTATTCTGAGTATGTGTTGAATGCTACGATGGACCTGAATTCTGCAAGAAAAAAGGGAATTGGCTCTAAATGTAATGATAGACAGATGACGAAAAGTAGACCTGAGTTTGAGATTTGGGCTGAAGAGTCAGATATTATAGAACCGACTGAATCGGAGTTCGATGTATATTTGAGGGAAAGTCATTATAAATGCGCTGATTTGGATTTTAATATCTTGGACTGGTGGAAATTGAATTCTTCAAAGTATAAAATATTATCGAGCATGGCACGTGATATACTTTCAATTCCAATCAGCAGCGTTGCTTCTGAGTCCGCGTTCAGTGCTGGTGGTAGAGTACTTGATCAGTTTCGTAGTTCGTTGAATCCTGAAACAGTCGAGGCTTTAATATGCAGTGGTGATTGGTTAAGATCAAACTATGCATTGGAAGAGGTAAAAAAAATTGTTTACATATGGATATTTAGTTAAATACCTGGTACTATATTGTTATAATAATGAAATTACTAAACTTCTAGAAAAGATAAGTATAATTTACTGCTTGTTTCTTTCTGTTTTGTTAATAGGTGCAGCAGGAAGAAGAGGCGTCCAATATTGTCATCTTTGATTGAATTAAATAGAAGCATGGTCAACGGTAATACAACTTCTGTTCCTTTTTTTTGTTACTACACAATTTTTTTTCTTTTGTTAGTTTGTATGTACAATGTACATGTTATTACATTTTCCACTTTCCTTCGATACTACATAGGTTCATATCCTATATGTTATTAAAATAGAATGAAACCTATGTTCATGGACATGTTTCTGACATGTTTCTTTCTGTTCATTGATAAATGAATTTCATTCACAGTTTATTATTTGTACACATTTATTTCTGTTCATTGACAGTCCACTAACACATACATATATGACTAGTTATATGATATACAACTCATAAATGAAATATACCTTATACAGTGCTTATACATGACTTGTTATAGGCTAGTAAGATGTAGTTGTACCTTAAACATATTATGAACTGCACACACTAATAAAAACTAAATTTATTATGTGTACTAATGGTTTTTTTTCTTCCTCAGGTAGAAGAATTGATGAAGATGCCTGGAGGTCTATTTAGCAAAGATATTTACTTTGCTGAATTGATTGTTTTGACTCTGTTACATTGGTAGTTTTTATGGTGTCTGTTTTGGTTCTAAATGAAAATTGTATTGCCACTAAAATGATTTTGCTGTGTCTATTTTGGTTCTTGCTGCTCATTGAAGAATTATGTTGCCACTAAAATATTTTTGCTGTCAGTTTAGGTTCTTGCTGCTCGTTGAAGGATTATGTTGCCATTTCATAATTTTTTAATAGTGAGCCCTTCTAAATTTGATAGTCCAATTCAATGCATGTCAGTGTTATTTGTTTCCAGTGGGTATGCAAGCATTTATAAGTCCAGTAAATGATATCAGGTTATTCTATATCAATCGGTCTGAAAACCGTCCAAGTCCGTTCTGTCTGACCGACCTGAAAACGACGGACACGGGCATGATATATTTTGGACGGGCCGAGTTCGAACACATCATATGCAGTCCGGATTTTATCGAGTCGAACGCTTGTCCATCCGAATTAATTCTCGGTCCAAATTCGGTAGCTTGGTTGCTCGGTCCGGTCCGCTCGATTTACAGCCCTACGTCAGCCCTAACGGCTGTCTGTGACCTGAAATCTTTAATTTAATATTTAATTCCTTTATTAGATTCATTCGATCGTATATTCTAATTCACCGGGGCTACATACAAACTCAAAAAAAATCCAAAAAAATTATTTTTAACTATGTTTTGACGATACGGTCCTAACAAAACTAATTTCCTCGAATTTGAGACCGTTTGAAAAATGGCCATTTTCTGGTCGATTAAATTTGACTGAAATTGACAAAACACATTTTCTTTTGCCACGCCCACCTATTAATTCAAAAATTATGAAAATTGAAACCTAGCAATAATTTGACATTACGATTCCAAGGAAAGTGGTTTCGTCGAAAACGGAGGTCGTTTGGAAAATGGCTATTTTTAAGGGCCATATATTATAAAAAAATATATAAATTCTATAGCGACTTTTCTAAATTTTAAACTGGCCATAACTATTTATTTTTAAAGTGAAATTTCATTTTCTTACATTCGTTAGAAAGATATGGTTAAACAGATTTAAATATTTTTGGTTTTACTGAAATCCGATTTATTTTGAATCCTGAACATTCATTTAATGTTTAAAATCAAAATTTCAAACTGCAGCGCCATTTCTAACTCCTTTTATAGATAAATTAAATTTATTCGTTTTAGATTCGATTAAAATAATTTTTTTAGTCGTTATTATTTAAAATAAACAATTTTAAATATTAATTTTTCATTAAATTTCCTAAAATTAAAATTTTAAATTGGTTCAAAATTTGCGGATTATTACAATCTCCCCTACTTAAAATCTTTTCGTCCTCGAAAAGGAACGGAGCTGAAGGTTGTTTAATTAACCAACTCAATTTTCATTTCTTATCAATTTATTTAATTATTTAATTCGATTTAGCTAAATTTATCATTCTTTCTCATATTGGTTAAATTAATTATCATACCAACATTTTAATTAGTTAAACTAATTGTCAAACATCAAGACCAGCATTCAATTAGGTGATTAACTTTTTAAATATATAACTTTTATATATAGTCAAAAGACATATTTTAGTGCAAATCACAGCAATGAACCCTATCTAGTTTTGGTTCTCATATGAGTCGAATGGAAATATAAAGATATCCCACTCTGAAACTCAAACATAAACATTGATGATGATGCCTCATCATCAGAATCATCTCCGGCGACTAGAGTGTGATTCTATATCTATCTAGTATATTTGAGACTTCATATACACGTGGATCAGACGTATATTAAAATCTCTATATACTCGATTGTCCAAATTAAAATATAATAATATCCCAAATACGTATTTTAAGATAAAATTTTCAAAACTAAATTTGTTTTTATTTTATTTTTAAAATAATACTCTTCACACTCGTTCTAGGATACTACTGATCCTATCTCTAATGAGTCATTCTTTTATAGGATATTATTACTCCTACCTCTGATGAGTCTTTTGTTCAGTTCTAACGAGTTGTACCCCAAAGATTTGAGCTAACCAAAGCTCTGATACCAAATGTAAAGACCCGAAAATTCCTTCCCTTTGAATCGACTATAAACCATACAGGTTTGAACCAAAAGTTGGAAATCTTCGATTACTTTGACTTTGGGAATACAATACATTAGAATAACAACAGAAGACTTTTATTACATCATGATAATATAACATCAGAGTACGGAATATATCAGAGTACATTGAAAATAATAAAGCAGAAGATAAAATTACAAAAGATTTAGTAATGCAGCGGAAATAAATAAACTGATACAGTGGAAGTCTGTCAAAACTTTGGACACAGCTTTAAGCTTCGATCCAGAATCCTGCTCAATATATCTGCAAAACAAGCTACTCGACTAGCCGTGTGGAAAAGAGGGCACTCGAGTTTGCAAGTGAAACAAACTACGGGTCAATCATGGGACTGGTATGAGAAATATGACTTAACTTATCTAATTATAAGGCTAATCACAGGACCACGCCGCTAACGCCGAACGGGTTTACTCCATTGGATTGCCAGTGCATGAAATAAAGTGAATCGTTAAACAACGCAATGCTTTTGAGAAAAATGAATCCATTATAAGACTCAAGTCCCATCACACAATGCAACGCAAACCGGAGGATAGAGTTTTTACCTTATAATGGTCAAAATATGCTTGATACGATAAAAACGAATTAGATAGTATTATTAGTGAACATATGTTTCATAAACATTTCAATCATAATCTATCAATCATAGACGACATAACTACCATATACTATGTCGCCATACTAGTTATACAATCAAAACCGCATGGTGTCGTATTGGAAGTTGGATTTCCATCATGAGTCAACGCTAGGAACGATCTCCTTACCGATTCGAGACACTCTAGCAATGTCTCAAGATTCGTACGCTGGTGAACCCTTGGATTCTGCAGGGCCAGTCCACAAATACTTTAGTGGATTAGTTATGCCTGAACACACGCTTCCCGGTCCTATTGAACCCATAAATTGCCATTGGCGACCAATAAAAAAAATCCAAGGTGCCTCATAATACATCAACCACATAAGTAAAAATGTCAGGGCTGGTAAGTCACTGACACTACTTTTAGCTAGAAAGAAACGTGTGCACTCCCTGCGTTCCCTTGCTCCATTTTTGACTCTTACCGGGGTGTGAGGCTCGCGAAGTAACGCTACACAAAGCTATGCTAATTAAAGCTATGCTTTGATAATCATCCACAAGGCTCTGCTTTTCAACAAAAAGCCTTGATCTATGCATCTTAGCATGCCACATTGTCACTCCCTACCATTGATTTCTGCCAATGTATAACCTCTGAGCTCACATGTCTCAAAGAAGGGTATTAAGCAAGAGAATGAATTCTCCGTTACCAAACAGATATATAATAGTAGAAATCAATGGATACAATGTAAAGGAATACAATGTTAGACATACCATCCATTTACAAGTCCGTTCTGGGTTTGAATGAAACTGGAGGAACCTTATTCCTTGCATATCCGAACAATCAACAAGTACGTCCGGACGGCTACCACTGTATCCCCTTCAAGGTAGCTACTCCAATCATGCGCATCATTAGCAACTCATCCATTCGACGTAAAGATCATCGGTCTTGCACCGTCCTCAATTTCTTCGACTATTAGTCGCCGTATTCATTATTCAGAATGGGTTAAACCCGGTCTTTCCGAATAACTCGCGTAATTTATAATCAAGTGCTATGAAAACACATCCAACGCCTCATTCTAATTTAGAATATTCTTTTAGTAAAATATTCACAATATTAGGGAAGAGTCCCCATTAATTTTATCAAAGATAAAATTCTTTAATGTTATTCCTTTTAATCTCTAAAATCATTACTTAAGGATTATTCAAGTTTAAGAGATTAATCTGTCTTTAACTGGGTTAAAGAACTAATGTCTCTTAAAAACATTGTTAACGATAAACCCAAATCTTCTTCCATCAAAATAGAATCTACATGGAAATCAAAACGGTATATAATTGATATAAAATCCCGTATCATACTAATAATATAAATGGAATAACGTCAAAGTCTTTTAAATTCCATTTATAGTATTGACCTTCATTTACAAGAGCTCATCTCGATTATTACCGAATCGAATTCCATTCAATCCCAATTTAATGTATTAAATTGGAAAACTTTATCTTGGAAAAATTCCATTTAAATCTTAATAAAATATTTATAAATTTCAAACTATATTTTCACTATAAATTGGATTAAAGAACAAATGTCATTAAAAACACAGTTCACGATAAACCCAATTTACATTTCATTTTATTCCAATTACCAAAGATAATTGGGAACTCTAATAATCTTAATTAAAAGGTTTAGTCTTTTCATACGGGGTTTAAGAACAGTGTTATTTAAGACACCATTCACGACAAACCAAAATCCAATTTATTTATTTTAAAACATTAGATTATCTTTCTAGTTAATAACTAGTTCGTTTTGATAAAAATATATTTTACCTTTTCAAAATTGGAGTTTATCATCTTAAAATATTTTCAAATCATTTATTATGATTTTACATAATTTTTCTATATTTTAAATAATTTTATTAAAGCCTTTACAGTCGATTTCCATAAACGGTCATCGAACTACATCCATAGCGACCTTTTCTAAAATTGATTCGAACATGACTCCAAATCTAACCGTTAGATTTCAAAACTGTTATAATCATTGGAAAGCTCTTTTCGATACAAACCCAACGGTTCCGGTTTTAGGGGAATCCGACGGTCGGATCTCCGGTTACATCAATTTGAAGTTAATGGTCGAAATTCGCGAACGGTCTTTGTGCGGCGCGTTCTATTCAGGCCATTATATATATATATATATATCTCATCGATTTCTAAAACATATTTTATAAAATATTTATAAATTCTTTTTAAAATGAATTTATCTTTATTTCCAATTCTAAATAAAAATTGCATATTCTGTATTTTTACCATATTAATATATTTATATATTATCAAAATAATAGATTTATAAATCACTTCTTTTTATATTCATTTTAAAATGAATATAAATCGATCGATAAACCCGTTCGGGTTAAAATAACGTTTGCTACTTAATTCGGCTTCGTATTTTATATTTTTATATTCGTCCAAATGGGGACATAAAAATCATAGTTTTATTTTCCATAGAATATTATTTAAAATATTCATAATTTTAAAATATTCTTTACTTCAAAATATTCTTTATATAAAGATGTTCTTTATTTTTTTTAAATATTATTTTATTAAAAATATTTTTAATCGGGATGTGACTCAATAAATTACCATATAATTTCAGTTATATGGATTTCATACATTGTATATGTTCAACACTAATGAGTAACAATCATCAAACAATACATTCACATCCAAAGTGAGATTTATAACTGTGAGAGCATTAAAATAAATAAATAAGTAATGTTCAATAAACACTGTCAATCCATCGATTGTCAATTGATTAAATATAGGACTAGTGTGTGTCCAATATCATCCTAATACCCGTGTGAGGTTTCAACCAACAAACAAATAGCAAATTATTTGTGCACTTGGGCGATGTGAGAAAATTATCGTCCCAATCACATAAACAAGTCAGATAACTTGTAAATGGAAGTGTAATATTTCAACAATGAGAAATTTTAATGATTCCTACATACGAAACAAAGATGTATATTTTTATTGTTCACCTATTCCATTTTAATATCTAATTCTTTTTAATGCATATAAAATGACGATAAAAATGTAACATTAAAATCTATTCTTTTTTATTGTCTCTAAAATGACAATAAAAATGAAATATTAAAATCTGATTTTTTTTTGTTTCATAATAAAATGACCATAAAAATGTGACACTTAATTCTACTCTTTTTATTGTTTTTAAAATGACAATAAAAATGTAACTTTCAATTCTATTCTTTTTATTTCAACTAAAATGTCAATCAAAATGTCACTTTTAATTCTATGCTTTTTATTGCCTCTAATTTGACAATAAAAATGCAACCTTTCATTACATCATTTTTATTACAACTAAAATGTAAATAAAAATGTAACTTTTATATTCTATCTTTTATTTACATCTAAAATGTAAATAAAATGTAACTCTTTAATCTATTATTTTATTTACCCCTAGAATGTAAATAAAAATATAACTTTCTAATCTACTCTTTTATTCGCATCTAAATTGTAAATAAAAATGTAACTTTTTATACGATGTTTTATTTGCATCTAAAACAGCAAATAAATGTAACGACCCGTATTTTTCAGCGATATATAATTAATTTATTTAATTATTTAAATAGTGGAAATGGTTGTTTAATTAAATAATATTGAATATTTAATTAAATTAAATATTAGGATTATATATTTGATTTATGAAATAGTCAGAAATAGTGAATTGACAATATAATGTGAACTGGGCAAATTCAAAATATTTAATTCAACTTAGAATTTGAATTAGAATGACGAATATTTTTAATTAACGATGGTTGAACGTATAAATTTTATTATAATTAAAATCTAGCTCGAAATGGCGTGGCAGTTCGCTATTTGGTGATTCGAACTTTAAACGAATATACAGGGTCCATTTTAATTCGGATTTCTATGAAACAAGAAACGTTCGGAGCCGGTGAAGTATATTTTTCTAGTGGAAGAGAAAAATCAAGATTTCGACGTGTAGATTTTGAGTTATATCCAAATCAAATTTTAAAATAATCGCTATAGAATCGTTTATCGACCGTAACGGTTTATTTGATATAACTAGATATCGGATTCAAATTTGGACAAGCTTCTTTTAAGACGTAGTGATAATTTAATTTTTAGAATTTTACTATAATTTTTAATTAATTAAATACACAACTTTTTATTTGGAGTATTTTGTACCCTATGTCAATATTTTGGGGTTTCACAATATGAGTTAACCTACCGATATTATTATATCTTTGAGATCGTGACACATCGCTCGAGACAGTCGTATTTTTATTTTTGTCCATAGAAGTCGATAAATAAACGGAGTTCTTTGTAACGGACACCGCATTATTGTAAACAAATAAATATACACATAATAAACCCATTTCTTTCCACCTAAGTTATTCCTATCACATACCAAAACGCATATATGTAGTCACTTTAAGCCTAAACCACAAATCGACTTAGTCTCCTAATGATACAGCCAACCTAAATTTGCTCTACAAGTAGTCTACCTTTTCTTACGTACACCCTATACCTTCCATCAAAGCCAACCTACCATGCCACAAACTAGTGTGCTAAACATCACACAAGACCATGAAGAGACAATACATGGCGCAGACCTACCCTGATATTTCAAATCGCTACCTAGTTCTGAAAACAACCCACACGCCTATGTTTAAAATGACAGAACCTATATTTTTGTTAGACCGAAGTGTACTGCATCCCTACCATGCTTTGTCCCTAAGTCTTAAACCCATACCGTACAAAGCACATGTTACTGACCAACCTGGTACCCTATTAATTCATTTAGTAATTAATCTCCCACATGCGAAAGTGAAGAACATCACTTACCTACCACTGGAATCTACACTGCCATAAAATTAGCTAGCTTCCTGTACACTCCTTGGCACCCAAGCAAAAGAACATTATAAATAGACACGCCAACCCCATTCTTTACCTCAACAAAATACAAGCTAAGTAATGGCTTCAACAGAAAAACAAATACCAAAACAAAAACATAGTGCGGAGGAATGGATATTTGTGTTGTTCGTGTATGGTGAAGAAGAGAGTGTGAACGATGGGGATAAGCTCTGTTAAATGACGTGAGGACGTTCAGCTGGTACTTTTGAAGTATGCAGTTTTAGTATCGGTGAGGGGAAGATTACTACATGAAATCATGATCGTCGGGGAGGGGTAGTAGTGCATATTAAAGGTGGAAGGAAATAAGGTTATGGTGGAGAGAAGTATAGCATGCACGTTTTCAGCAATGGAGGACCTCACTGGAACAAGAAAATAAAAGCAGTACGTTTTGATACAAAGTGGAGCTGGCCATTTTGAGGATTGCGTGAATAAGCAGGGATGGCAAAATGAATATACTAGGAGCGGTTTTTACTTGTGCGGGAAAAAAATGAAAAGGTAAATAATAACGTGAAGGGGGAGAAGTATTTGTGGTTGGGAAATGTATCAGAAGCGGATGTTGTCAGTTGGGAAGATGCACTGTACAAAATGGTGTAGGTTGGGCTTAAACGGGCTGAGTTGGAGACGGTATGGCCCAATTTCTATATAGTATTGAGATTAGTTTTAAATTAATTAACATGTTAACTTATGAACCACAAAACTTATGCATATGTGATCAGATTCACAAGTCGTCTGCTACGTTGGAATCGTATGGGTGCCGGCAACACCATGGAACTAGCCTGGAGCCATTTCAAAGCCGTCACAATTTTAGGTGAAATAAAATGCCTGGTTAAACCAACCAACGCTAATCGTTATTTAATGATTAACGACCAAGGTGAGTAAATCTCACTAACTATGCTCAATTTATATTTTTATAAAATACTTTTAGAATTTATAAATGATGGTTGTTTGCTGTGTGTTGGTTATTTGGTTGAACTGCTAGTTAATTGGTTAAAAATATCGATAGCGATATTTACTAATCGTTAATCGAATATTGATTCTGTTTATCAGAATATCTCATATTCGTGTTATTTATGTTGATTAACATCTGTGGGTGCAGAAAAACAGGTTGGAGGGATCCAACTGGGTTCCTCAATGTTTATTTTACTGTTTTTCATATATTGTGATATATGATGTGATTTATAATCTGTTGTGGATTATGTATGTTTGGATGGCATTGACCATTGTTATGTGGTATGTTAAATACCCTAAGTAATACTAGAATTATAAAAGGAAATTTCAAGGTATATATTGAAATAAGATTTTTATAAAATCAAAGAATTTTGTAATAAAGGAAATTGTGAAGTGGATATTGAATTTAAGGAAATTTTATAAGATCAAATGAATTTTATAAAAGGAGATATTTGAAAATTTACTAAGGAACTTTCGTAGAGAATTTACTAATAAAAATATGGAAGTATAAAAGACCGTTTGGTTGAAATACTTAATAGAAATAATACGAAGTAGAAGGAGAACTTTATGAAATAAATAGGATAATTAGAAAAAAAGAAACATTATTCATATTCGAATGTGAATAATGAAAATAAGCAAAGATTTTGAAAAATAAAAACATGTGTAAAGGAAATTGGGTTTTGAAATAGGAATTCAAACAGTAATGAAATTCTGAATGGTTAAGAAATAAAAGAACTTGTTTAAAAATGAAACAAGCGCTGTGATTTATAAACAAAGTTTATAAATGAACTAAAATATAATTATCAGTGGATAATTGAGATGGCAAATTCGACAGTGAATATAAAATGGGAATTTGGAGTTGTTTGGGAGTAATAATGAAATCCATTTCGATATTCGAAATGTAAAAAGAAAATTCGTAAAGAATAGTTTAATCAAATATAAGTTACTCGAAGAAGAGAGTAAATCGAATATAGGTTATTCGAAAGAAATAATTATCGAATATAGTTTATTCGAAAGAGAGATAAATCGAATATAGGTTATTTGAAAAAGAGTTATCGAATAGAGATTATTCGAGGAAGGATTATAAGTTGAAATTCGATTATATCGATTCAGGGAAAATACTATTTACTTGCCGTTCTTAAATCAAGATTTATTATTTTATTTATAAATTAGCTGTTTATTTAATTATCCAAATTAATAAAGAGAAATTATATTTAAGTTAATCTATTTCGGAAGCATGGGATTATAACACTATCGTTATAACCAAATGATTTCGGTAAAAGAAGGGGATTCGTAAATTGAATCCAGGAGTTACGTAAGGAAGTTTGTTAAGATTTAAAGGAGATGAACTTTGTCTATTTTGAGGTTAGAAATGTCGTTCAATTAAGGTCTGAGAGGTAATTATACCCCAACTTGATTGACTTCAGTTTTAACTAAGGAATGGTTAAGGTTCGATAGTGAAAGTTGGTTAAGTAAATTGAGTTAATAACCGTAATGGGTTAGGTTAGTATAACGATGTTTTATTTAAACATCTGTTTGAATCCAGTGAAGGAGATTTGGAAATGTTTTTCTCAAATAAGAAACAGAAATGTTTTCCAATATAGGAAATAAGAAATGGGAGTAAATATGGTAATGTTTTCAAATGATTTATAAAGTATATTTTCTAAATTTAGAAAATAAGAATTTACGAATATATAGAAATGGGAAAATGGTTAAATTAAAGACAATTTAATCTAAACAGAAAAATGTTGAATGATGATTGATCGATAGAATTTCCATCTGGAAATAATATCGTTGTTTGCACACCTGTTTTTCTTTGATAGTTAAATCACCGACTATCGAAGTTTTGGACCATTTTTCCGTCGTCAATACAGAGAGACCGGGATCAGATTCATTATATGAAACCCACTCTGTATGGACGTTAGCGTTGCGATCAATTATAATGAAGATAATTGAAGATGGAGTTATGCAAGGGCTATCCTGTTTACAGAATAGTGCCTTCGGTTTGTCCAATCCCAGGACAACGTGAACGGACAAATGTCTGACAGAGTATATCTAATGGATCGCGTAAGTTGATCTCTTCAAACATACTTACGTTTGATGGCGGAGGAATTCGTTTCTCTTAGCTTTATACCCGTGGTATTTTGGGGAAGTCAATTTGTGATTTGGCGGGTATGATAATGTGGCATTCAAAGTAAATGAATGTATGATCTGTCAAAAGATATGTTATGACCTCAGGCCTCAACAACTGGAAATGACAGAAATCGGGCAGGCACTATAGCTAAGTGGGTCGCTCCCATTAGGGTGTATATCACCTATCTAGAGAAAATCCATTCCATTCTTTTATCTATTATCGATGCTGTCCGTTTTTGGGAAACAGTGGGTAGCTCTCAACCGTTGGTGATATAC
Source organism: Allium sativum (assembly GCA_030737875.1). NCBI lineage: Eukaryota > Viridiplantae > Streptophyta > Magnoliopsida > Asparagales > Amaryllidaceae > Allium > Allium sativum. The sequence goes on from CM060922.1 coordinate 279,160,218, forward strand.
ATTCGATACACTCAAGCGAAATGAGTGGTCGGTCATGTGAGGGCCGGGTTGCAAGATGTTCTTGTTGAACCCAGTGTATTTGCCTCTAAATATACACTATCGGCAGGTGGTCCCATACCTTATCATAATCGGAATCCAATCTCCAATAAGTGCCTGCGGTTTTGTTTTATACTGTATATGTGGAACGTGAGATGCAAGCGTTCTGCTAGATTCTAATTACTTGTGATTAGACATTATTATAATACCAGAGAAGTATTGATTTCAAAAACTGTTTTGGGTTATCATAAGGTAAAAACCATCCGTATTTATGTGTGGATCGGTCTTACGATTATCTTTTCTTTTGAAAAGGATTTTGAAAAGTTAATAAAAATGATTTGAGTTTACTCACACCAGTCCCATGACTGACCCAGAGTTTATTTTTGTCTTGTTTTCCCTAAACTCTTGGGTGCCCAAATTTGTACGGGAAGTCAAGTAGTTCAGGTCTTTACAGATATACTAGGAGGAGCTTGAAGCAGGAGGCTTCAGGATTATATAACTATTGTTATTTCCGATGTGTGTAAGTGATGTACTCTGATAATGTTATTGTATATATATACTGTATTATTTCAAAGTTATGTTATATATTATATTTTATTCGTTCCGCTGTGAGATTCGTATTACTCTGATTCTGTTCTGTGGTGATCTTCTTCTTCTTCTATTCTAATTTTCTATCTTATCTATTCTCACCCTCTAACTTCTTTCTATTAATGATCAGGTATTTCCGATGTCTGAATAGTCAACATGGTAATTTTGTGTTGATTTTCGGATTCGAAAAACCCAGTTCAATACAATAAAAGTGTAACTTTTTATACGATGTTTTATTTGCATCGAAAACTGCAAATAAAAATGTAACTTTAATTCTAATGTTTTGCTTGCATCAAAAATTGCAAAAAAATACAATTTTAATTCTAATGTTTTGTTTGCATCTAAAATTGCGAACAGAAATACAATTTTTCAAATCATGTTTTTTTTTAAATTTGTATCTAGAATACAAATAAAAATATAACCTTTTTAAAGCTATGTTTTATTTGCATGAAGGAATGCAAATAAAAATTCAACTTCCAATTTCAACATTTTATTTGTATTAAAGAATGCAAATAGAAGTATAATTTTTTATTACAATGTTTATATGCATCAAAGAATGCAAATAAAAGAATAACTTTTTATTTGGATGTTTATTTGCATCAAAGAATGCAAATAAAAGAATCACTTTTTATTTCAATGTATATTTGCAAAATGATATATTTTATTAAATCGACAAATTTTATTTCAATTCAATAAATTTGATAAAACTGATATTTTTTAATATCGAATTGACAATCCAATCCAATTCAACCAAATATGAACAAAACAGACATTTTCATTTAATTGACAATTCTATTTCAATTCAACAAAAATGATAAAAATGATATTTTTAACATTGAATTGACAATCTAATTCAATTCAAAAAATATGACAAAATAATATTTTTAATATTGAATTTACAAACTAATTCAACTCAACAAAAGTGATAAAATAATATTTTATATTGAATTGATGAACTAAATCAATTCAATAAAAAGTGACAAATTAATATTTTATATTGAATTGATGAACTAAATCAATTCAACAAAAAGTGAAAAATTAATACTGAATTGACAAACTGATTCAATTTAAAAAAAAAGATAACATAATATTTGACTAACACATATGGATCTATAATTATCCATCACCAAACAACAGATCAAACATCATCCAAAATATCAGAACAAAGTAGATCTAAATCATAAACATGCGATCATTACTTAGCAAATAAATTAATTAAGTAAAGAAAAGAAACCTCACAGTCGGGTTGCGAATTTGGTCAAAATTCAAACAGCTCAGAATCGCTCCTAGAGTTGTAAATCTCGTCTCTACGATTGCAAAAAATCAAGTTATTCTGAATCAGTACGAACAAGTTATGATTTGTTTTAGATTGGGAACAATTTAAATTAAATAAATTATTTAAACAAAGAGGGACAACATTTCTTCCTCCTTACTGGTATCGGTCGTAAGCAAACCTAATAGGTTCCGTTCTAGGGTTCGGTTTTGCACGCACACAGAGGCACCAGAGAGCGATCGGAGTACACCACGACCAAGTCCTAAGGGCGGCTCACCCATGCTGCTGAAGGGGGCCCACTCGATCGAGTGTAGGGGGTGGCGGCGGTCTCAAAACCGTGGGTTTGTGGGTCTGTAACTCGTCCTTCGAGCCACTTGAAGATGATCCAGCCGTATGAATTGAAAGCTTGAAGAAATGGCTACAATAAACTCAACTGGGGAGGGAGATTCTATTGAGTGGATTGATGGATATTAAGGAATGAAAAAAGGGAGCACGGTGGCCATGGATTTTGTATGAAGGCGACGGCTACACGACGATGAATAGTGTTAGGGTTTTATTTTCCATTATCTATAATATTTCAATGTAATTTTATATTAAAATCCATAAATCTTAAACCAATCCGATTTCAGTCCAACTAGAGTTAACCCAACCCAATATCCCCCATTCCGGATCCAATGGGCTAGGTCCCGTCAGCCCAAACAGTTGTCTGTGACCTAAAATCTTTAATTTAATATTTAATTCCTTTATTAGATTCATTCGATCGTATAATTAAATTCACCGGGGCCACATACAAACTCAGAAAAATCCAAAAAATATATTTCTAGCTATGTTTTGACGATACGGTCCTAACAAAACTAATTTCGTCGAATTTGGAGACCGTTTGAAAAATGGCCATTTTCTGGTCGATTAAATTTGATTGAAATTGTCAAAACACATTTTCTTTTGCCACGCCCACATATTAATTCAAATAATTATGAAAATTGAAACCTAGCAATAATTTGACATTCCAGTTCCAACAAAAGTGGTTTCGTCGAAAACGGAGGTCATTTGAAAAATGGCTATTTTTAAGGGCTATATATTATAAATATATATATAAATTCTATAGCGACTTTTCTAAATTTTTAAACTGGCCATAACTATCTATTTTTAAAGTGAAATTTAAGTTTCTTACATTTGTTAGAAAGATATGGTTAAAAAGATTTAAATGTTTTTGGTTTTATTGAAATCCGATTTATTTTGAATCTTGAACATTCAGTCAAAGTTTGAAATCAAATTTTCATATTGCCGCGCAATTTTGAACTCTTTTTATAATTAAATCATATTTTTTAGTCGTTATTATTTAAAATAAACTATTTTAAATATTAAATTTTCATTAAATTTCCTAAAATAAAAATTTTAAATTGGTTCAGAATTTGGGGGTTGTTACAACTAACATCTGTGGATGCAGGAAAACAGGTTGGAGGGATCTAACTGGATTCCTCAACATTTATGTATTTATTTCCATATATATGTTGTTATATGGTATGATTGATAACATGTGATAGCGTATGACATGTTTGGGTGTGTGATAACATTTGACCTTGATTTTTTATATTCTTGAGTATCAAAAATACTATATGGATTTTAAAATAGATATTGAAATGTAATAATAATTTTAAAGGGAGATATTTGTTTCCAAATAAAATGGTTAATTAGAACCAAATTAAATGGAATTCAATATTAAATATTTGTTTAAACAAATACATTGAAGAGAGGAGTTTATAAGCGACATTTAAAAAGTGAAAATATTTTATTGAGAGATTTAAGAAAATGTAAATTGTGTGGATTTTTTTTAAAATAGATTGGAACTTTTCCAATTTAAAAAGGAAGATATAAAGAAGAGTTTATAATAAAAAGAAGCTATAAAAGAAAGTAGAATTTAAACTTGAAGTTGGAAGAGTTGTTTTAATTCATAAGTTCTAATTGAATCCAAGTCGAACTAATTTGAATGATATAGTCAATATTATATTAAAGAATTTATATATAAGATTTATAGATAATAATTACGAACCTTAAGAATTGGCAAATGATATTCATATACGGATATTTTTATGGAATGAAGTTATTGAAATAAACTGGGATAAGTTATTATAAAACTGTAAAAGTGTTATAAAGAATATTTATGGAATATTCGATGATAGTTTTGTAAACCATATTTTAAGAAAAATATTTGGAATGATGATAAAGTTGAGATAAACATCTCGCTTAAAGTGATAATGAATAAATTAGAATTTTTATTCATTAGAAGTTAAGAAATGGAAAACAAAAATAAAAATTGATATTTAAATTGATTGGAATTTTCCAGTTATAAGGAAATATAAAAGAAATTATATAACTCTACAATTAGAAGTTATAAAGAGATTGAAACTCAAAGTTTCAAGCAGAAAATCGAATTCGACTGAATAAGTCAAGTAGGGATTTGCGTTGAGAAATATGATTCATGGATGAGGTGAATAGGTGCTAAAGCAAGTGAGGTGAAAATGGAAATTCGTCAGAGGAAAGTTAGGAACGGTTTTAAATTTATAAATTCTAATTGAATTTAAGTCAAACTGATTTAAATAATGTAATATGGATTTTATTAAAGAATTTATATAAGATTATAGATAATAAATAGTAAGGAGTTTACAAATGATACTTATATATGTATATGTTAATATATAATGCAGGTTATTGAAATAAAAACTAAGAGGAGTTAAAATAAACCTATAAGGATGTTTATGAAGATTTTTCGTATAAAACTTGGTTTTACAAAGGTTAAACAAAAATTGAGTTAATTAATGAAAGTAATATCATTATAAGAAATTATCGTTCCAGTAAGAAACAAATAATAAATATTTAGCAAACGTTTGGAAATCATGTCCTTAAATGGAATATTGGATACTGGTAGTAGCAAATGGTTTGAAAATCATATTTGTAAATAAAATATTTAAATGGTTATAAGCTAAGATAAATATCTCGTTTGTAGTGATAAGGGATGATTGAAATTTTTATTCGCTAGAAAATAATAAACGGAGTTATGGAAAGTAGAAACTGACTTGGTATTAGTGAGTTGAATCATTTCCTGAGTGTCAATCTGATGTTGGTTTCGGCCTTCGGGGTTGATACTTAGGGAAGTATTCTCTTACTAATTTACGGTTAGGGACAAATGATCAAGATGATAAATGCATTTTAAAAGTATTTTAAATTGAAGGGATTTTGAATATTCTTATATTAATATAAGAAAAGAAAGAAGATATCAAATATTGAAAAGGAAGAGAAGTTTTGAATTCACGAATGGTTAATCAAAAGAGGATAAAATGATGGAGAATACTAAAACAGTAAATTCAATTTTCTTTTATGGACGAATGGTTGTTTTATTTGATAGTTAAATAATCAACTATCAAATCTGGCCTAATACGATTGTTGGTACGGAAAGACCGAGATCGAATATATTCGAAAACCATTCCGAACCAACTAATACGTAAATGCGGAAGATGTTGGTTGAAGACGGAGCAGTGAAGACCATAGATCTTCATAAGCGGAAGGACTATGTCGAATTCTCTGGAGTCGCACCCTAAGATATTCTAATAGTGATCCTATCGTGGTTGAAATCGACGGATTGCAAGGACTACTCGCTACTGATCCATAGGGTGATTCCTCGGATGCAGTAGGAGAGTGCCTTCGGTTTGTCTAGTCCCAGGACAAATTATATGGACGAAATGTCTGACAGAGTATTTCCCAAGGGATCACGTACGTTGATTTTTACAAACGTATTTCTATTGATGGCAGAGAATGGCCATTCTCTTAGCTTGAACACTAAAATATTTTTTTGAATATCAATTAGTGATATCTGACGATGTGGCATTCAAAGTGAATGGTGGTCAGATGATATAGAAGTACGATTGTAACCTCAAGTCTCACAACCGGGAAATGGCAAAAATTGGGTAGGCAACATGGCTATGTGGGCCGCCCCCATTAGGGTGTATTGTCACCATCTAGAGAATATTCATATTTGTTACTTCTTTTCACTTCTGTTTCTCCCGGGAACAGTTATGTGTCTAGCAACCATAGGTGACAATATATTCGATACACTCAAGAGAAATGAGTGGTCGGTCATGTGTGGGTCAGGTTGCAAGACGTTCTTGTTGAACCCAGTGTATTCCCTTCTAGAGATACACTATCGGAAGGTGGTTCCATACCTTGTCATAGTTATAAATCCAATTCCCAGTAAGCGCCCATAATTTCGATTGTATACTATTTATGTGGAGCGTGAGATGCAAGCGTTTTGCTAGATTCTATTTATTTGTATTTAGAAACTATTATAATATCAGAACAAGATATTGATTTCAAAAATGGTTTGGGTTATCGTAAGGTAAAAACCATCCGTGTTTATGTGTGGATTGGTCTTACGATTATCTTTTTCTTCGAAATGATTTTTAAATTTAAAATCAAGATGGATGCTACCAATAATTTAGTAAGTTTTTCCTCACGCTGGTTCACTAGACTGACCTGTGGCGTTTGCAATGCTCGGGTCAGACCGAGTTGGGTCTGACCGAGTTTACAGGTTCATGATACAGACTTCAGGAGACGATATGGAGGAGTTCAGACATGTGATACATGTATTGTGTTTCGCTGTGTGTTGTAAATGAGGACAGGCTGTTATAACTGTCCAGTTGTATTGGATGTCCACTGTAATCTGATAATTATAAGGATTATTTCAAATTTTTTAATAAAGATTTATTTTTGTAATATATTTTATTCCGCTGCGTCTGATATTGTGGTTAGTTGTTGTTGTTCTTCTTCTTCTATTCTAATATTTCTTTCTTTCTTATCTCACCCTCTAACTTCTTTCTTTAACATCCTGGATTTTCAGTACTCGAGTTTGGACACGGGGTGTATTTGTGTCGAAAATTCGAGCATCAAATTTTCTGGTTCGTTACAGTGGTATCAGAGCAATGGTTTAGGAATAACCTTGGCTCTGTGGCATAACTCGATAGAGATGAGGTTAGTAATACCCTAGATTGAGTTGAGTGTATATATGTAAGAGAGTGTATTTGTAGATTTTATAAAAAAAAATTGTATTATGACCAGTTCAAATTTGAATTGGCAACTGATACAATATTGTTTTGTAAAGTGGGTAAATGAAATAATTTTACCCAAATTTATTTTTGTATATAATGGAAATAATTTTCTTAAATTATTATTGATATTTGATTGCTTGATTGTTTGAATTTAATTCAAATGGAATTCGAATGATATTATGGAATTGGAATGGTTAAGTTAACCAAAAGATGAAATCAAAGATGTTTATAATAAAAATTAGAATTCGGAAAATAAATTGGAAGCTAAGAAACAAGTTCTAATGTAAATGAATTGTATGGATTAAAACTTGACTGAAGAGTAAGTTAAACTGTTTTGGATTGAAATTAAAACCGTATTAAACTAAAATGAATAATAAATCAATATGGAATGAAAATTTTGAACTTAAGTTGAAATATGAAATAAATTGAATGTTGATAATCTAAATGTAATGACCCGCAAATCCGCAACATCAGAGTAACACGAATCTCACAGCGGAACGAATAACATATAATATATATAACATAACTTGAAATATACATCTGTACTTGAATATACATCAATATCAAAGTACATCACTTACAACACAGCAGAAATAACTATAGCTATATGATCCTGAAGCCTCCTGCTCCAAGCTCTTCCAGTATATCTGTAAATTCCCAACTAGTTGACTGCCCGTACAAATTTAGGCACCCAAGAGTTTAGGGAAAACAACAAAGTAAACTCCGGGTCATTCATGGGACTGGTATGAGTAAACAGTTTAAAACAGTTCAGAAAACTAAATGATATCTCATAAGACCACGCCGTATAACACGGAACGGGTTTTTCCCTTATGAGAATCCAAACACTTGACTTATCTTTATATCAAAACTCTTTTGATATTATAATAATGTCTAAATCAAGTAAATAACAATCTAGTGGAACATTTGCATCTCACGTTCCACATATATATACAATCAAAACCGCAAGCACGTATTGGGTAATGGATTTCCAACTATGACAAGGTATGGGACCACCTTCCGCTGGTATATCTCTAGAGGAGAATACACCGAGTTCAACAAGAACATCTTGCAACTCAGCCACACATGACCGACCACTCATTTCGCTTGAGTGTATCGAATGTATATCACCAACGATTGGGATCAGCAACCGTTTCTCGAATGGGTCAGCATCGACAATAGATTTTTAGAAGTAAATGAAACTCTAGATCAGGTGATTATACACCTTAATAGGTGCGACCTACATAGCCATGCTGCTTGCCCGATTTCTGTCATTTACCGGTTGATGAGGCTAGAAGCTACGCTTTATCATCACACCAGATTCACTTCGAATGCCACATCGTCAAATCCATCAAATCACCGATTGACGTCCTCAACAGTACATTACGTGTTAGCTGAAAGAAGTTTCCTTCTCCGCTTCCACTCTTGGTACGATTGGAGAAATCAATATACGTGATCGTCTGGAAATACTCTATCAGACATTCATCCATACAAGTCACCCAGGAACAGGATGAACCGAAGGCACTATTTCTATTAATAGAAAAGTCCTTGCACTCTACTTCGTCTTCGATTATCTTTATATGATCTGATTCGCACGCTACTGCCGATATGGAGTGGTTCTTCGGATAATAATCCAACCGGTCTCTCCATATTGACATCGATGGTCAAAACTTCGATAGTCTGTGATTTAACTATCGAATAAAAACAAGTGTTTCGATAGTCGATGATTTAACTATCGAATAAAACAAGTGTTCATCCAAACATCCAACAATCACTGAACCTTTAATTAATATTCCATTTAATTAAATCTCTTCTCTATTTCTTTATCAATATTTGTTAATCAAATATTTCAATAACCATATTTCCCTTTTACGTCCTTTGGAAAACATTTCCATATACCGCCTTCCTTAAATTTCTAGCTTTAGAAATATTCATTTTTCTATTTCCAAGCTTTGCACATATTTGGGTTAAAACAGATGTTGTGTAAAACATCGTTACGACAAGCCAAATACAGTATTTAACTAATTCTCATTCCACATTGATCTTCGAGCCTGAATCTTGCTACTTATCGGTATATCATGAAATCAACCAAGTTGGGGTATAATTACCTCTCAGACCTTGACTGAATAACATTTAACGTCAAAACAGACAAGACTACTTACTCGAATAATCAATATCATACAACTGATTATTCACCTTTAAACACATATACATTTTCTCTTTCTATTCTTACTAGATTTTATTCCTAGTCTTCCTTTTTGATTATACTATTCTATTCCTAAGTTCGTTTTCTTATCGACTTCTATATATTTTGATATGTTGATTTCTAACTATCAAATTATCTTAAAAATATTCTATCTCCTTAAATTCCCGGAAAAATTCGCCATAACCTCCTTTGTACCGGGAGCATCGGGAAATTTCAAATAGCTTTCCCGGTCCTTCTTATCTTAAAAAGAAAAAGAAAAAGCCAAGCGGCTAGCCGATACGGCGCATAAAATCTCATATGGAAATTAAATACGTACCTTTTTGTCGGGCATTCTATTTATTTCACTTCTATACTTTATTCCATACCTGTCTCCTGTATATTTATGCCTGTCCAATCTATTTTAACTATACCAATCGTTTTAACTTAATTTGTTAATTAAATCTGTTACTTAACTTTTCAGTCTATTTCACCTTCATATTTGAACATGACATGTTTCAATATATTTTAACTGCATATTAACAAATTCTAATTATACTCATACTCTCGTTCCCTTATCGACTTCTTATTCAAATTCCAAATCAATTCTATTTGAATTCTCTTTATTTAAAACTTCATTTGAATTCTATATTCAAATTCTATTGTTTAAATTCCATTTAAATCCTATATTCAAATCAATAGTTAAAGTCTATTTGAATTTCTATATTCAAATTCTATCGTTTAAAGTCCATTTGAATTTCTATATTCAAATCAATAGTTAAAGTCCATTCGAATTTCTATATTCAAATCAATAGTTAAAGTCCATTTGAATTTCTATATTCAAATCTATAGTTCAATTCCTTATATTCAAAGTCCATTTGAATTCTCGGCATTTATTTATAAACAACGTTTATAACTTCAATTCAAATCTCACCTTTCCATTTATAAACAACGTTTACAAATTCAATTCAAACCCCATATTTTCATTTATAAACAACTTTATAAATTCGATTCAAATTCCATCCTTTCATTTATAAACAAAGTTTATAAATTCAATTCAAATTCCACATTTCCATTTATAAACAAAGTTTATAAATTCAATTACTTGTTTATATATATATTCAAAACAAGTTAATGTTTCTATACTTCATTTAAAATTCAAATTCTATTTATAAAAATAGAATTCCCCTTTTAAATTTCAAATACCCTTTTTGATATTTTTATAAATCAATATCCCAAGCCCCAGTGATATTTTAAACAATCAATCAACCAATTTTCAATCATTTGATTTTTAACACATCATATATGAATATATATGAAATCAAACAAACAACAACAAATAATATATTTTTGAGGAATCCAGTTGGATTCCTCCAACCTGTTTTCCTGCATCCACAGACGTTAGTCAACATAGTAATACCCATCCTGCTTCGTGGCAGGATATCGCGGTATAGAAGGTCATCCACTAATCATAGCGTGGGGCGTATAGGGTAATCATCCGCTATGGTACTGCGGGCATCCGCTAATGAGACTGCGGGAATCCAACCAATCAATCAACCCAATATATATATATATATATATATATATATATAATAGTCAAGCCTAAATAACTATATATATTTTAAAACAATCAGACAGCATTCAAACAAGCACAGACAATTATTTTTAACTATATAAAAATAAATTCTAAATAAATGGTGAGTGAGGTTTACTCACCAGGATTTTAGATCGATCCATTCTGATTTCAAATTCTTAAATGCTGAATTATGAATCTCTAAGCTACGCCTTTCTCGACTGATTCCACTTGAAAATATCTTGTATATATTTAATGAAATATCCCTTAATTAGTAAAATTTTACGCAATTGGATTAAACTAATTTAATCCTAACTGACATACTAATTTAATTCCAACTAGTATGCTGATTTAATTTTAATCCATACACTAATTAAACCCTAACTTTTTTTCTAAATAAAATTCTAACCTTTTTCTAAATAAAATTCTAACCATTTTCTAAATAAAATTCTAACCTTTTTCTAAATAAAATTCTAACCTTTTTCTAAATAAAATTCTAACCTTTTCCTAATCTCATTTTAAACGGTTGGTTTAAAACTTAATTAATTCACAAGCTAATTCTATAAGTTTATTCAAATTGGTTTAATCAACTACCAATTATATAGACCAATTTCTATATACCATTTTAAATTTCAAGAAAGAAGAAAAAGAAAATACCTTACTGCCAATAACAGATCAACTCGCCACTGTAAATACATTGGAAATGCCACTTTTATATGTAAACCGCACCTTGTGCCCGAATTCAATCATCATAAAAATCAAACTCCTCTGAATCCCCTTCCCCTGGTACTGACAGAGAAACTCGCACCTCCCAGAAAAATGTCGAGTTGTATCAAAACATCATCGAACTTCACTGCGTCACCCAGAACCCTATCGCGACTGCCCAGTTCCTCTATAGTAACAGTAGCGACCCTTTTTGTGACCATCGCAACCTTGTAACCATCTTCGAACAAACCCCAGATCACTATCGAACACCACATCGAAGAATTCAAACCCTCTAAACGCGACTTCGACTTCCTAACATCGAGCGCCCCTGATTTGGATCGTACGAAATTGAAGGCCATAGGGTTGAAGCCCTTGTTTACTCGATATCGAAAAATCCAATTTGGATTGATTTCATGAAGTATTGAAGTTTCGACGGAAAGGCGATTTCGATTTTCGATGATTGAGGAAGGGAGCCATTGAGGCTTCAGGTTTTTGATTAAAAGGTTTGGGTTTATTTCAATTTATGGAAGAAAGGATTGAACGAGGTATCGGGTTTATATAAAGAAAAGCGTGGTTTTGAAAGGAACATCGAGACCATAAACTTGTGAAGTGAAAGAGGAGAACGTGGCCATATATTTTATCTTAATTTTTTATTCAAAATATATTTATTTTAATTTTAATTAAAACTGGTATCCTTTAATCAAAATTCCCCTTGATTCCAAACTCCTTTTTGAACCCAACCACTGCCATTCCTAGGGTAAAACCGCTATTCTGAACACACTGGGATAAGTATCGAAGTCCAGTTCGATCGTCTGAATAAGATATAAATTTTAAATTGATATAATTTAAATTTCAAACTATTTATTCTCCTTGAAAATAAATAAATATTATTACCGATATAAATTTTAATATTAATTATTTGAACTGTTTTCAATTCAAATTCAAATTTGAATTCAACTAAATCCATTTTCTTATTCTGATAATTTAATATTTTCAATATTAAATTGAAATTGATTTTTAAATCGATAACTCCCTATAAAAATTGATTTATTTACTTAACTCAATATTTAAATCCATATTAAATATTTTAGAATTAACCCCTAAGAGTCCGGGTCATTACAATCTTCCCCACTTAAAATAATTTCGTCCTCGAAATTGCTAAGGTAGAAAAAGTGCTACAAACCCATTAACTTTTCAGAACTTATTTATGTTGATACTCAACATTTCAAATTTCCTTACGTAACTCTCTTTCAAATAAATCCCTATTCAGTAACTCCTCCCTTCGAATAACTATATTCGATTTACTCTCTTTCGAATAATTAGATTCGAAAACCTTTCTTCGAATAAACTATATTCGATTTACTCTATTCAATTTACTTTATTGGATTTAACTCTTATCGATTAACTCCATCGAATAACTAAATTCAATAACTACTTCGAAAAACCAATATTCTACAACTCACTTCGATTAAACTAATCGATAACTCTTTTCGATTAAACTATAATCGATAACTCATTTCGATTAACAAATAATCGATAACTCCTTCCGAATAAGCTATATTCGATAACTCCTTTAATTCTATTCGAATTAACTAATATTTGATTTAACTTCATTCGCTTGACTCTAGATCGCAGCGATCACAATGGTTACGCCTGATTCCCCCAGGAAACATCCGACCACCCTAGGCTATCTGTAGCACTGCGAATTACGCTAGCAGTCGTACGAAATGGCACTTATCCTGAGTAACTATGTTTGACTAATTCTATCTCAATACACTATTCGATCAACTTTAATTGAATAACTAACATTCAATTAAATCCTAATTCGATTAACTATGTTCAATTAACTCTATCTGGTTAATTCTAAATTTGAATAACAAATATTCGATAAATTCTAATTGAATAACTAATATTCAATTAACTCTACGGATTAACCCTAACTGATTAACTCTAACTGGTTAATTCTTACTCTAATTGATTTATTCTAACACTAATCGATTATTTCTAACTCCAGTCGACTTATCCTATTCGAATAACTCCTATTCGATAGCGTTTATTCATTTATAAAGATTTACTTTTAGTAACGGTTCTTCACTTTATAAATGTTCTCTTTAATAACGTTACTTCACTTATACAAGTGTTGTGTACCCCTTCTATTTAAAACTATCGGTGAAAAAAAAAACAATATCTCTCCTCTATATAAGTTCAGACTTATATATTCCATTTATTGAATGATAAATATTTAATTTATAAACTGTTATTTATAAATTAATCCTTCCTATTTATCTGTTAAAAACAGATTTCCATTTTCTATTCATCTTCTATATATTCCTTTGATTAAATTCTATTTATTTAACAAATAAATATCTCATTTATAACATTCAATTTATTTACTATAAATAAATTTTCCATTTGATCTATTTGTAAATGTTTTACAAATATTCCCTTCTAAATTCTATTTGTAAATGTTTTTACAAATATTTCTCTTTTTATTTGTTTGCACATAACTTCATTTGTATTTGTGTTACAAATATATTTTCCTTTTTACTCTTTTGGGTTTTTCCTTTATTCAAACCCAATTCATATTCATTTTACTCAATTTATTCGTTTCGATCCATTTAACTTACTTAAGTTAAATTTAAATTCAATCGTTCAACTTCCCATTAACTACTTGCTAATTAACCGTTTTGCTTATTTCACCCTTTTTATTTGAATATAACTTGTCCAAATATATGTCAGTCTTAATTATAAACTAATCCAATTATAATTTCAACTTGAGTTATATATTCGATTTCGAATATAAATTCTCAATTTCTTTCACTTATCCAAAAACTCAATTTCGATTCAAATTTCCTTTAACTAATTATTCTCCCATTTTGTTAATTCTATTTAACCATTTAAAATATGATTTTTGTCTTAAAAATCATTTCACTTACTTCACTGGAGTTCATATTTATTTTATATCTCCAATCTGGATTTTTCTAATGCCAATTCGGATTTTATTTCCTAAAAATCCTTTTATTTATTTAATTAAACCGTTATGGTTTTATAATGGTTCTGGCGCTGCTTTTCTAAAAATTTGATTTTGACATAACTCAAAATCTATACGACGAAATCCAGATTTTTCTCTTTCATTAGAAAACTATTGTTCAACCGGTCCCGACGGTTTTTGTTTCAAAGAATTCCGACTTCAACTGAGTTCTGTATACTAAATTGAAGTTCGAATCGCCAATTTACGAACTGCCGCGCTATGGCGAGCTCGTTTTAATTCTATTTATAAATATAAACGTTCTAACTTTGTTTATAATAATTTCAATTCCATTTTGATATATTTTTAATATATATCAATCCATTTCACATAATATTCCGGATCTATTTCACTACTATATGAAATTCTATATATTTACAATATTCAAATTCCATTTGAATCTCTTTATTCAAACTCTATATTTGAATTTCCTTCTATTCAATTTCTATTTGAATTTCTTATCTTCAATTCCTATTTGAATTTCTTATCTTCAATTCCTATTTGAAATCCTTTATTCAAAACTCATTTCAAATTCCTTATTCAAACTCCATTTGAAATCCATTATTCCATTTCTATTTAAATTCCTTTGTTCAATTTCTATTTGAAATCCTTTTGAATTTAAATTCTATTTTAACTCCTTTTGTTTTCTTTAAATTCTAATATTCATCCTTCACTTTATATTCTCTTCGAAATTCTATTTAACCAAATTCCATTTGGATTCTAATATTCACATCTCTATTTTGACTTTTCTTTATTCAAATCCATTTGAATTCCATTGAATTCAAATTCCATTTCAATTTTTCTTATACAATTTCTA
This sequence comes from Allium sativum, assembly GCA_030737875.1. NCBI lineage: Eukaryota > Viridiplantae > Streptophyta > Magnoliopsida > Asparagales > Amaryllidaceae > Allium > Allium sativum. The sequence continues at coordinate 279,175,516 of CM060922.1, forward strand.
TTTGAATTTTCTTTATTCAAATCCATTTGAATTCCTTTGAATTCAAATTCTATTTTACTTCTATTTGAAATTATATATATATATATTCAAATTCCTTTATTTTACTTCTATTTTAAATCTATATTCCAATTCCTATTTCAAAATTCCTTTGAAGTAATATAAATATATACATATATTTATCTATCTTAAATTCAAAACATTTGAATTTTCAAACAACTTGTTTCTTCCAAACAAATTTCCATCAAAACTTTTCTAAGGCAGCAATTCATTACTTAGAAACTCGAAAATGAACACTGATGATGTTGCGACCATTATAAGATTTATTTCCCAGCTACTGAATGAGTTCCAGTGCTTTATTTCTTTCAAAATCCATTTAGAAAAATATTTTCCAAACTCCCAGGATTTAAATTCTTAATTCTGGTTGGAATTCAATTTTAATTTATCTCATTTGTATATAATTTCATATACAAATTCCATTGGTTATACATATAACTATTTCTGTTTTTATAATCTAATTCGATTATAATCCTAACAATCAACTTAACTATTTGAAAACAATATCATGTCCAATCTTCTGTTCAAGTGTTTATAAACTCCTATCGACATCGTGGCGTCCCATGATTCGACCAAAATTTATAATCCACTCAACAGACTAGTCAACACAATATAAAACAGTTTTTATATCACATAACAAGTACGCTCTCTCGTATATATATACACTCAACTCATTCTAGGATACTACTGATCCTATCTCTAATGAGCACATTTCCACACAGCCTAGGTATTCTCTCAACCTAAGCTCTGATACCAACTGTAATGACCCGCAAATCCGCAACATCAGAGTAACACGAATCTCACAGCAGAATGAATAACATATAATATATATAATATAACTTGAAATATACATCTGTACTTGAATATACATCAATATCAAAGTACATCACTTACAACACAGCAGAAATAACTATAGCTATATGATCCTGAAGCCTCCTGCTCCAAGCTCTTCCAGTATATCTGTAAATTCCCGACTACTTGACTGCCCGTACAAATTTAGGCACCCAAGAGTTTAGGGAAAACAACAAAGTAAACTCCGGGTCAGTCATGGGACTGGTATGAGTAAACAGTTTAAAACAGTTCAGAAAACTAAATGATATCTCATAAGACCACGCCGTATAACACGGAACGGGTTTTTCCCTTATGAGAATCCAAACACTTGACTTATCTTTATATCAAAACTCTTTTGATATTATAATAATGTCTAAATCAAGTAAATAACAATCCAGTGGAACGTTTGCATCTCACGTTCCACATATATATACAATCAAAACCGCAAGCACGTATTGGGTAATGGATTTCCAACTATGACAAGGTATGGGACCACCTTCCGCTGGTATATCTCTAGAGGAGAATACACCGAGTTCAACAAGAACATCTTGCAACTCAGCCACACACGACCGACCACTCATTTCGCTTGAGTGTATCGAATGTATATCACCAACGATTGGGATCAGCAACCGTTTCTCGAATGGGTCAACATCGACAATAGATTTTTAGAAGTAAATGAAACTCTAGATCAGGTGATTATACACCCTAATAGGTGCGACCTACATAGCCATGTTGCTTGCCCGATTTCTGTCATTTACCGGTTGATGAGGCTAGAAGCTACGCTTTATCATCACACCAGATTCACTTCGAATGCCACATCGTCAAATCCATCAAATCACCGATTGACGTCCTCAACAGTACATTACGTGTTAGCTGAAAGAAGTTTCCTTCTCCGCTTCCACTCTTGGTACGATTGGAGAAATCAATATACGTGATCGTCTGGAAATACTCTATCAGACATTCATCCATACAAGTCACCCAGGAACAGGATGAACCGAAGGCACTATTTCTATTAATAGAAAAAGTCCTTGCACTCTACTCCATCTTCGATTATCTTTATATGATCTGATTCGCACGCTACTGCCGATATGGAGTGGTTCTTCGGATAATAATCCAACCGGTCTCTCCATATTGACATCGATGGTCAAAACTTCGATAGTCTGTGATTTAACTATCGAATAAAAACAAGTGTTTCGATAGTCGATGATTTAACTATCGAATAAAACAAGTGTTCATCCAAACATCCAACAATCACTGAACCTTTAATTAATATTCCATTTAATTAAATCTCTTCTCTATTTCTTTATCAATATTTGTTAATCAAATATTTCAATAACCATACTTCCCTTTTACGTTCTTTGGAAAACATTTCCATATATCGCTTCCTTAAATTTCTAGCTTTAGAAATATTCATTTTTCTATTTCCAAGCTTTGCACATATTTGGGTTAAAACATATGTTGTGTAAAACATCGTTACGACAACCCAAATACAGTATTTAACTAATTCTCATTCCACATTGATCTTCGAGCCTGAATCTTGCTACTTATCGGTATATCATGAAATCAACCAAGTTGGGGTATAATTACCTCTCAAACCTTGACTGAATAACATTTAACGTCAAAACAGACAAGACTACTTACTCGAATAATCAATATCATACAACTGATTATTCACCTTTAAACACATATACATTTTCTCTTTCTATTCTTACTAGATTTTATTCCTAGTCTTCCTTTTTGATTATACTATTCTATTCCTAAGTTCGTTTTCTTATCGACTTCTATATATTTTGATATGTTGATTTCTAACTATCAAATTATCTTAAAAATATTCTATCTCCTTAAATTCCCGGAAAAATTCGCCATAACCTCCTTTGTACCGGGAGCATCGGGAAATTTCAAATAGCTTTCCCGGTCCTTCTTATCTTAAAAAGAAAAAGAAAAAGCCAAGCGGCTAGCCGATACGGCGCATAAATTCTCATATGGAAATTAAATACGTACCTTTTTGTCGGGCATTCTATTTATTTCACTTCTATACTTTATTCCATACCTGTCTCCTATATATTTATGCCTGTCCAATCTATTTTAACTATACCAATCGTTTTAACTTAATTTGTTAATTAAATCTGTTACTTAACTTTTCAGTCTATTTCACCTTCATATTTGAACATGACATGTTTCAATATATTTTAACTGCATATTAACAAATTCTAATTATACTCATACTCTCGTTCCCTTATCGACTTCTTATTCAAATTCCAAATCAATTCTATTTGAATTCTCTTTATTTAAAACTTCATTTGAATTCTATATTCAAATTCTATTGTTTAAATTCCATTTAAATCCTATATTCAAATCAATAGTTAAAGTCTATTTGAATTTCTATATTCAAATTCTATCGTTTAAGGTCCATTTGAATTTCTATATTCAAATCAATAGTTAAAGTCCATTCGAATTTCTATATTCAAATCAATAGTTAAAGTCCATTTGAATTTCTATATTCAAATCTATAGTTCAATTCCTTATATTCAAAGTCCATTTGAATTCTCGGCATTTATTTATAAACAACGTTTATAACTTCAATTCAAATCTCACCTTTCCATTTATAAACAACGTTTACAAATTCAATTCAAACCCCATATTTTCATTTATAAACAACTTTATAAATTCGATTCAAATTCCATCCTTTCATTTATAAACAAAGTTTATAAATTCAATTCAAATTCCACATTTCCATTTATAAACAAAGTTTATAAATTCAATTACTTGTTTATATATATATTCAAAACAAGTTAATGTTTCTATACTTCATTTAAAATTCAAATTCTATTTATAAAAATAGAATTCCCCTTTTAAATTTCAAATACCCTTTTTGATATTTTTATAAATCAATATCCCAAGCCCCAGTGATATTTTAAACAATCAATCAACCAATTTTCAATCATTTGATTTTTAACACATCATATATGAATATATATGAAATCAAACAAACAACAACAGATAATATATTTTTGAGGAATCCAGTTGGATTCCTCCAACCTGTTTTCCTGCATCCACAGACGTTAGTCAACATAGTAATACCCATCCTGCTTCGTGGCAGGATATCGCGGTATAGAAGGTCATCCACTAATCAAAGCGTGGGGCGTATAGGGTAATCATCCGCTATGGTACTGCGGGCATCCGCTAATGAGACTGCGGGAATCCAACCAATCAATCAACCCTATATATATATATATATATAATAGTCAAGCCTAAATAACTATATATATTTTAAAACAATCAGACAGCATTCAAACAAGCACAGACAATTATTTTTAACTATATAAAAATAAATTCTAAATAAATGGTGAGTGAGGTTTACTCACCAGGATTTTAGATCGATCCATTCTGATTTCAAATTCTTAAATGCTGAATTATGAATCTCTAAGCTATGCCTTTCTCGACTGATTCCACTTGAAAATATCTTGTATATATTTAATGAAATATCCCTTAATTAGTAAAATTTTACGCAATTGGATTAAACTAATTTAATCCTAACTGACATACTAATTTAATTCCAACTAGTATGCTGATTTAATTTTAATCCATATACTAATTAAACCCTAACTTTTTTTCTAAATAAAATTCTAACCTTTTTCTAAATAAAATTCTAACCTTTTTCTAAATAAAATTCTAACCTTTTTCTAAATAAAATTCTAACCTTTTCCTAATCTCATTTTAAACGGTTGGTTTAAAACTTAATTAATTCACAAGCTAATTCTATAAGTTTACTCAAATTGGTTTAATCAACTACCAATTATATAGACCAATTTCTATATACCATTTTAAATTTCAAGAAAGAAGAAAAAGAAAATACCTTACTGCCAATAACAGATCAACTCGCCACTGTAAATACATTGGAAATGCCACTTTTATATGTAAACCGCACCTTCACCAACTGTGCCCAAATTCGATCATCATAAAAATCAAACTCCTCTGAATCCCCTTCCCCTAGTACTGACAGTGAAACTCGCACCTCCCAGAAAAATGTCGAGCTGTATCAAAACATCATCGAACTTCACTGCGTCACCCAGAACCCTATCGCGACTGCCCAGTTCCTCTATAGTAACAGTAGCGACCCTTTTTGTGACCATCGCAACCTTGTAACCATCTTCGAACAAACCCCAGATCACTATCGAACACCACATCGAAGAATTCAAACCCTCTAAACGCGACTTCGACTTCCTAACATCGAGCGCCCCTGATTTGCATCGTACGAAATTGAAGGCCATAGGGTTGAAGCCCTTGTTTACTCGATATCGAAAAATCCAATTTGGATTGATTTCATGAAGTATTGAAGTTTCGACGGAAAGGCGATTTTGATTTTCGATGATTGAGGAAGGGAGCCATTGAGGCTTCAGGTTTTTGATTAAAAGGATTTGGGTTTATTTCAATTTATGGAAGAAAGGATTGAACGAGGTATCGGATTTATATAAAGAAAAGCGTGGTTTTGAAAGGAACATCGAGACCATAAACTTGTGAAGTGAAAGAGGAGAACGTGGCCATATATTTTATCTTAAGTTTTTATTCAAAATATATTTATTTTAATTTTAATTAAAACTGGTATCCTTTAATCAAAATTCCCCTTGATTCCGAACTCCTTTTTGAACCCAACCACTGCCATTCCTAGGGTAAAACCGCTATTCTGAACACACTGGGATAAGTATCGAAGTCCAGTTCGATCGTCTGAATAAGATATAAATTTTAAATTGATATAATTTAAATTTCAAACTATTTATTCTCCTTGAAAATAAATAAATATTATTACCGATATAAATTTCAATATTAATTATTTGAACTGTTTTCAATTCAAATTCAAATTTGAATTCAACTAAATCCATTTTCTTATTCTGATAATTTAATATTTTCAATATTAAATTGAAATTGATTTTTAAATCGATAACTCCCTATAAAAATTGATTTATTTACTTAACTCAATATTTAAATCCATATTAAATATTTTAGAATTAACCCCTAAGAGTCCGGGTCATTACACTAAATAGAGCTCGATGCATGCAGTTGGAATGTGTTGACTAGAATAAGAAATAAATTGTGATAAATCCAATTTGAGTAGTAATAATTGAATATGACCTAAAATATTATTCAATTGAGTTCTGACTATGGAAGTTAATCTTGAAATAGAAGTAAATGTGTGTGTATTGAATAGTGAATATAAACATGGATTATATAAACTTGAGTTGAATGAAACTGAATGAAGAATAGATCAAATTAAGTTTGATTGAGATTAAAATGTGAACTCAAAATTTATATGGACTCGTCAATTAAAAATAAAACTGGGAACTCAAGTGAAAATTTAACGAACTTGTGAATTAAGAATTTAACCAAGAATTTGAGTTATAAATGAAACTCGACTTGTTTGTAGGCATGAACATATATTTAACATGTTTGTTTAAATTATCGAAAGTGAAACAAGAAAACCCATAAATGGTTGGACGGGTAAAATTGGAAATATAAATTGGAACTTGGATTATAAATAAAATTTGACATGATCATAAGAATATATATGAACATGGTTTGTTTAAGTTGTCGCAAGGGAAGCAAGAAAACCAATAAATGGATAAATTGGCAAAGTGGAAGTAAAATGTTAAATTGGTTGTAATCCAATGGGAATGGATATGTATATGATTGAACAGGTTATTGGATAAAAGCAAGTGTGAAGAATAAATATAAGATGCCCGACAAAAAGGTACATGTTTAATTCAATATGAGCTTTTATGTGCCGAATCGGCAAAGCCACTTTGCTTTTTGATTTTCTTTTTGAATGAGAAGGACCTAGAGAGGCGAGTTAAGGTTTGAACTATTGACCCGTACAAGGAGGTGCTGGCGAAATTTTTCAAAAATAGAAAAATTTTCAACAGTTTTGAAATTTTTGATAACAAAACGTTAATCGAAGTTAAGGATTTTTGAGTGGAATTGGAAACTAGCAAGTTGGTCGAATAGTAAAGATGTTGAGGTAAGTATTGAATGGCATGAGTGGATTGGAGAAGTTAATGAGATATAGCTATTTTTCCTGCTTAGTAATTTCGGGGACGAAATTCTTTTAAGGGGGAAGGAATGTAAGGTCCCGCATTTTATCGATTTATATTTGAATATTTAATTTAGTTTAAGTATTGAAATATTAATATAAATGGATTTTTATATTAATTAAAATGAAGTTGGAAATGTATAAATATATATAAACGAGCTCGAAATGGCGCGGTAGTTCGTAAATTACGATTTGAACTTCAATTGAGTGTACAGAATCCGTTATAAATTGGAATTTGATAAAACAAGAAATATTTGAATCTGTTGAACTATAATTTATAATGAAGGAGAAGAATCAGAATTCCGTATATTAGATTGAGAGTTATGGCCAAATCAAATTTTCAAATAATCATTGTGAAATCCTTTGTAAACAAAAACGATTTTATTTAATAAATTGGATATTGGTTTAATTTATATCGGGTTTAAAATTTAAATTAGTATATTCTAGAATTTATATAATTCAATTTATGTATATTTATATGATAATTTATTTGTTTATTTTTGAATCAGTTTATATTAAATTGAATTCAATGTTAAATCATTAATTTTATTTAATATCTTTTGTATATTGTAAAATTAGACCATGGAAACTGTTCCAGTGTGTTCAGAATAGTGTTAGAACCCTAGAAATGTCATTTGTTGCGTTCAGATAGGAATTTGATAGCACATGATTTTTAAATGGGGTGAAACCACACAAGTTCAACCGGAAATAATAATAATAAAAATAAAATAAAAATAAAAATCCTATTAGGGGACGACCTAATTTTTCCATCGCAGCTACTCCGTAAAGCTACCTTCCGTCTTCTCTTTTCAAAATCGCGTACGACTTATTTCCTCCTTCACGATGAAGTAAAAATTTGAGCAAAGACCTATTTTTTTAAGCTTCAGCTACTTCTTCTTTCAAATCATGTACCCGCTGTTCCTTTCCTTCATTGCAAAGCTAAACAACAATGTAATGGCTATGTACTTCCTGCCAGTCACTCACGATATAAATGGAAGCCATCGCGTTATATTTCTTCGTCCCAAAATCAATGAAAACCACTCAAACTTACTTCCTTTCGTTCTCTTCCCTTATGCCTTCCATTTAGTTTCTTATCTCAGAGTCGAAAACCACTATTCAAATAAATAAAACCAAAAAGAGAAATCGAAATAAAAAGGAAATTGCGACTTCAGTTCTTGGCGATTCAAAGGCATGATTGGAAATCTGGAGCTTAAACCAGGGATGTAACTCGCGAATTGGGTATAACGATGGTTTGGGATTGTTGATATTTTTGGGTGTGCAGTAGAGGTCGAAGAAGTTTGACAATGAACTGCGAGCAACAGTGAGGATGTGGAGAGTTCAGAGGGGCTTACTGGGTGATAAATTGGGAGTTCGAAATGGGTTTAGTAGGGAAGTTGTTTACTAAGTTGAACTGTCGATGATCGACAGTGGTGATGGACGCGGTGACAGGGATTTGGCAGGTGTGAAAATGGGTAATTGGGAGATGCAAAATTGTGAAGGACGAACACAGGTGTTCTGGGAAGACGTGTTGAACTGGAATGCAAATTTGAGGAGGATATCAATCTGTGTTTATTTTGGATGGTGGGGGAGTTTTGTATGCGGATGCATGGGAGTTGATTTATGGGGTTTGGGATTGTATTAATGATGGGGCTGGAGTTTGACAGATGAAAAGGGGGCGAGTTATGTCTTTGTTCTTCTGGGGTGGTGATAGATGCAAACAAACAAGGTGTTATTGCGGGTGTGAGCTGATGGTAATCGAAACTAGGTAGCAGGCATTTGGTAGAAGTTTGTATGTTGAAATTCAAATGTCCATATGATGTTTGATAAAATACCGGAAATGGATGTTGCATCTTTTTGGGGCTGATTTTGAGGGAATTGATCAGTGATCTTTGTATTTGCTGTGTGGATTGGTCAAAGCAAATAAGGTATACATTTTTAAATGAATTTAAATTTCATAGGAATATTTATTAAATTAGTTCATATAAAATAAATAAATAGTTAATCGTTAAATAAAAATTAATTTATCGTAGGTGCTGTTTATTGGGACTAGCCAGAAATTTGCTTCACGGATTAGTTGAGTGGTTGGCAATTATGATAAGGTAATCGTTTTATTCTCAAAATTTAATTATACATAGAAATCATTATTTATATAGTTAGTTTAAAATTAAAATAATATAATCGGTAAATAAAATAATCATAGGTGATAAAAATATTTGAGGCAATGAAGTATACGCGTAACTAAGACGATATGGATTTTAAACGGATATTCAACATGGAAAACCGAGGTGAGTTAAACTCACTCAGTAATTATTGGGAACTATTTTTAATAGTCCAAAATTTATTTTATTGCTTGTTGGCTGATAATTATTGATATAAAGTGATAATAATATATAAAAATAATATTGGTGATTGGTGATTGGATAATTCCCGCAGTACCATTAGCGAATGCCCGCAATACCATTAGCGGATGACTTCCCTATGCTCCCCACAATATATATAGTGGATGACCTTTATACCGCGATATCCTGCCTCGAAGCAGGATGGGTATTATTATTGTTGACTAACATCTGTGGATGCAGGAAAATAGGTTGGAGGGATCCAACTTGATTCCTCAACATTTATTTATTTATTTCCATATATATGTTGTTATATGGCATGATTGATCGCCTGTGATAGTGTATGACATGTTTGGGTGTGTGATAACATTTGACCTTGATTTTTGATATTCTTGAGTATCAAAGATAATATATGGATTTTAAAATAGAGATTGAAATATAATAAGAATTCTAAAAGGAGATATTTATTTCCAAATAAAATGTTTAATTAGAACCAAATTAAATGGAATTTAATATTAAATATTTGTTTAAACAAATACCTTGAAGAGGGGAGTTTATAATCGACATTTAAGAAGTGAAAATATTTTATTGAGAGATTTAAGAAAATGTAAATTATGTGGAATTTTTTTAAAATAGATTGGAATTTTTCCAATTTGAAAAGGAAGATATAAAGAAGAGTTTATAATAAATAGAAGCTATAAAAGAAAGTAGAATTTAAACTTGAAGTTGGAAGAGTTGTTTTAATTCATAAGTTCTAATTGAATCCAAGTTGAACTAATTTGAATGATATAGTCAATATTATATTTAAGAATTTATATATAAGATTTACAGATAATAATTACGAATCGTAAGAATTGGCAAATGATATTCATATACAGATATTTTTATGGAATGAAGTTATTGAAATAAACTGGGATAAGTTATAAAAAAACTATAAAAGTGTTATAAAGAATATTTATGGAATATCCAATGATAGTTTTGTAAATCATATTTTAAGAAAAATATTTGGAATGATGATAAAGTTGATATAAACATCTCGCTTAAATTGATAATGAATAAATTGGAATTTTTTTCATTAGAAGTTAAGAAATGGAAAACGAAAATAAAAATCGATATTTAAATTGATTGGAATTTTCCAGTTATATGGAAATATAAAAGAAATTATATAACTCTACAATTAGAAGTTATAAAGAGATTGAAACTCAAAGTTTCAAGTAGAAAATCGAATTCGACTAAATAAGTCAAGTAGGGATTTGCGTTGAGAAATATGATTCACGGATGAGGTGAATAGGTGTTAAAGCAAGTGAGATGAAAATGGAAATTCATCAGAGGAAAGTTAGGAAGGGTTTTTAGTTTATAAATTCTAATTGAATTTAAGTCGAACTGATTTAAATATTGTAATATGGATTTTATTAAAGAATTCATGTAAGATTTTAGATAATAAATAGTAAAGAGTTTACAAATGATACTTGTATATGTATATGTTAATATATAATGTAGGTTATTGAAATAAAAACTAAGAGGAGTTAAAATAAACCTATAAGGATGTTTATGAAGATTTTTCATATAAAACTTGGTTTTACAAAGGTTAAACAAAAATTGAGTTAATTAATGAAAGTGATATCGTTATAAGAAAATATCGTTCCAGTTAGAAATAAATAATAAATATTTAGCAAACGTTTTCAAATCATGTCCTTAAATGGAATATTGGATACTGGTAGTAGCAAATGGTTTGAAAATCATATTTGTAAATAAAATATTTAAATGGTTATAAGATGAGATAAATATCTCGTTTGTAGTGATAAGCGATGATTGAAATTTTTATTCGCTAGAAAATAATAAATGGAGTTATTGAAAGTAGAAACTGACTGGGTATTAGTGAGTTGAATCATTTCCTGAGTGTCGATTTGATGTTGGTTTCGACCTTCGGGGTTGAAACTTAGGGAAGTATTCTTGTTGATCCCAAAATTTGAGTCAACAACAAGGTTGCAAGATGCACTTCATAATATCCACAAGAATAGTAAGAATGGAGCCAAGAAAACCAAATAAAATGCGAGTAAAGAGAGGCACAAAGTTTTTATAGTGGTTCGATCAAGTGTGATCTACATCCACTTTGCCAAGTGATTCCATTATTGTATTTAGGATTACAAAGCAAACATACTCTCTCAATACATTCATGATTCACCTCACTTTTCTCACTCTTAGACTTAGTAAAATTTCTATGAGAAACAAATGAGATCCTCTAAGTATGGATGTTGATAGGATCAATCCAAGTTGTCTCACAAGTTTTGATGAATTTTCATACCTTTCCAATGGATCCGGAAATGAATCTTTGAATTGAAGTGTTTGAGATGATCAAATTGCTTAGAAGAAGTTGAGAATAGAGTTTCACAGCCCTTCGGGATCACCTAGAAGCCCCCCTCAAAGTGGAGTTGAACCCCTATTTATAGAAATGGGGGATGGCTGAAGTATGGGTGTTCAGGTTTTGGCTCGGGCTGTTCAGTATTTACGAAAATGCCACTGCCAGTTGTCGCCAGCTAATTGCCAGCTTTCAAGTACCAGACCGACCCGAGCCTTAGTCACCTCGACCCGACCACATTTCGCCATCTTGACCCGACCATTTTTTGCTTGACATACCAAGCCACTTCGTTGTAACTAGGACGACCCGACCGCTACTTATACAACATTCCGATACAGAATACCCCCACCCAAGCCAGAAGTGTCTCGATCCGCTTCGGAAGTAAGTATACCAACCTTCCGCATGTTCAACCCTGTTGCTATGGGTCGACCCGACCTGGCCTTGTCCGACCCGAACCGCTTTTAGCTTAACAGACCGACCCGATCCAACTGAATGAACTGGCCTAATGCCTTTATGACAATCCGACCCGATCCATGATGGTCGACCCGATCCGGTCTTCCTGAGCAGTCCGACCCGATTCGTACACAAGTGAATTTTGTGGATAACATTTTGCCCCTTGGAGTTTATATTCACTGTTTTGAATATTATAAGCTTCTAAACAAGTACTTTTACCACACGATAAGCTTGAAAAATCGATCGGGAAAGAAATAGTTGGCACGGGTCGGGTGGTTCACGTTGGGCTGACCCACTTTGCACACTATAAAGCTCCTTTGGGTCCTTCATTCTTTTACTCTTCACAATTTCAGAACCGAGCTTTTTAATGGCGGCCGAGTTTCCTTGAAGCAAACCTACACAATTCTCTTCCCCAATTTAATCTCCCAGCTTTCGTTCTTATCCAAGGCGTTTTTCAACTCGAGTTAACAACACGATTTCTCAATCTCGTGCTTCTCCAAGCTTCTTGAGCCCAAACCCATCCTTCAAATCCACTTTGTTTCAGGTATCTTCGTATTTTGTTTAGCAATTTGCAATTTTGAGCTCCGATTGGAGTGGATTTGGACTAAGAGGTTCATAGGTTATCAATTAAGGTTTGATTCTTGGGTTATAGGGTTAATTTAGTAGGTTGAGGATCAAAAGTGGCAAGCTTTTTGATGTTGGTGTGTTGTAAATGGAATCAGAACTGATTGTAATGGACTTAAGTATGTATGTGATGGATTCGAATTAATAACATCCATTAATCCTCAGTTTCCTTATGATGCACACAATGTATTCAATGAAATGTTTGAGCTATGAAACTGTTCACAACACCTAGGTTCTTGATTTTAGCTGCCGTGATGATGTTTGATACTTTGTTGCATTCGTCGTTTGCTTCAAAATACCACGCTCTTGTTGTCGTTGATCACACAAATCCTTCATGAGCAGATTACGCCGTCCTAGTTTTGGTGGGTTTTGACTGAAACGGCTCGGGTTGGTTTCAACTATCATGGTCGGGCTCAGTTATGACCGACCCGACTGGTGTCAGTTATGACCGACCCGACCGGGATCAATCATAACCGACCCGACCGGGATCTATCATGGCCGACCCGACCGAGGTTGATTATGACCGACCCGTTCTGGTTAGTCTTAGTTGATTTTGGTCGGATCGATTTTTTTTGCATTTCTTCTTGTTCTAGTTTTTGTTCTGTAATTCAAGCGTATTTTTCCTGTAGTCTGTTGTTAAACACGGTTGTTTATGTAGAAATGGATACCAGACAGAAATCATGCCAACAACCTGAAAAGACATCAAAACCCACACAAGCTAAAGCTTCTACTGCTGATGCTCCCAATCCGGAGTTTCCCACTCCTAAACCCCAAACTAAAGTGCCTGGTGACGGGAAACCAAATAAAATGGGAGATCGCGTGTATAAAACCTTACTGGCTCAATTCAGTATAACAGAGACTGAATCTAAGTATCCTGAGGAAAATGAGTTTGCGGACGCTCCTCCTTCCATATTTGTCGCTATTAATTGATATATGCTGACGATGGGCGGCGTTCCTCTATTTAATCCCTTCATAGAGACGCTTTTGAAGCGTTTAGCTGTTGCTCCTATGCTATTACATCCGAATGGTTATGCCATTTTAACCTATCTCTACATACTTTTTATGAGGATTAAGGAACATCCTCCTACCTTCGAAGAAGTCTGTTCATTGTATTCTTTCAAAAAGAAACAACCTTTGCCATCGATCATTACCTTGGAAGGAAAATACCCTACGATTGTCACTAATCTAATGGATAGTGCCAAGGGATACTTAGAGAATTATTGTTTTGTACGTTGCCCCGACAGCTTTTATAGAAGGTGGATGGAAGGAGGTAAGAGCATATTCGCACATTTACCTTTGCAACTGGTTTTCAGATACTAAATTATTTTTATTTTGGTAGTACTTCTTCCTTCTGATTCGAAAGATGCCACTGGCGATGAATTGCATGATGCTTTGCTGGCTATAAATGAGATAGAAAGGAGTAGGAGATACTTGATCATGGAAGAGTTTCTTTACCAATATCATTTGCTTGACCCTTCCCGAACTCTCAAATTGAATCTTTTCCCTAAGAAAGAGGTTGTTGGCAAATATCATGCTAAAACACCTCCTTTACAAAAGTGCTCCAATGTTTCAGGCAGTATCAAGACACCGCCCAAACCCAAACTGATTTCAGTTGAGGAGGGTTATTCTGAATCACATGAGTGTAAAGGTAAACAAGCTAAAAAGGAAAAAACTCAAGTACGAGTTTCTCCTTATCCAGCGATCAACCCTTTCGGGGACACAAAATCTCCTAAGAATGTTGTAAACCAACTTGACAATGGTCCAACTATTAAGGTTGCTCAAGGCGAAAGTTCGACGGACGCTTATAAGAACTTGAGTGACCAGAGCTCAGCCAGAGACATTATCCAGGGCGAAGTTGTTATTCGGCCTTCCACGCCTCAAGTTATAGGAAAAACAGTCGAATCTCCTGTTACCTTGCCTGCTTTAGGAAAAACTGGTTTGCTGCTAGGGACACATTGTCGAACACGTACTTTTTGCATTGCTTGCAATTCCCTATACTTTCTTTCCAAATTACTTTTAGCTCTTGTAAACGTGAATACTAAATTCTTGTCGCATTGTTTCCTTTAGGTACAAAAACAATGCCTAAAGCCTCATTCATGAAAGATTTCAACGAAATAACAAGTCAACAAGACCTAAAGCGTTTATTGAAGAAATCTCATCCTTCACAACATTCAAAACACTTTGTACACCTGCAGTTTTCCTATCAACCCCACCAAATTGTTGATCTTATTGAGACTAAAGAACAGAGGAGGTGGAAGCTCAAACATTTTGCAATGGAAGAAGTTAAAGAGAAGAAAAACCAGGAAAAGCAAGGGAAGAAAGACTACAAGAAGAGGGGGAGGAGCAGCAAAGATGACAGTGGCCGCGAGAAGCGTCACAAATCAGATAAATTTCCAATGGCAGACCCTCATTCTTCTCCTAAGGAGATATCCTTAGCTACTCCATCAGTCAGTCCTACCCTGTAGACCTCGAGATGATCATAAATAGGCCTCAATATCTCCCTAGTTCAGGTGATTTCATTCTTGGCTACCATTTTCCAGAATGGAATCTGAGGGGAGTGCGCTTTAACCTAGACATTCATCCAAATGACAAATGAGATATGCTTAGAGATTTTGATGATCTGGAAAGCAGTATGTCTTCTCAATTTGACGTAGACCAGAATCATTTAGAGGTAGCTAAGAGTCAGTTTGACGTAAAGTTGGGTAAAATCAAAAGCTATGTCGAGAAATTGCTGAGTCAGTGGTATACTTTTGCTCATGAGCTTTCAAGGGTTAATGGTATCGCTTTTGAACGCCTCACCACCTTAGAAAATGATAAAACCAAGCTAGTTAAGGTCATTAAGTCACAAGAAAGGACCATCGCTTCTTACACCCAGAAGGATAATGAATTGCTGAGCTTAGAAGAAGAGAATAGAAAACTCAAAGAAGAGCTCGTTGCTGTGTGGCAGAAGGAAAACACATTAACAATGCGGCTCCAAGAAGATCAAGCTGCACGAGATCTTGTCGAATCCCAACTGAGCATGGAGAAGAACACTTCTGCCGCTCACCAGCAAGAGAATACTATCCTTTGCGAAAGAGTTTCTTCTTTAAACACAACCTTTGTTCAACACAAAAAGCCCTAGAAGATGAAAAACTTAGAGTTGCCGCTGAACTCGAAGAAGCCCACTTGAATTCTGACGCTTCTTTGTTTAACTTTTATGTCTTTAGTGTTATGGACAAAGGGAGTTTACGCTACTTAGAAAACAAATTCACCATCACTCTAACTCTTGTCTGGGAACGAATCTTAGAGATCAACGAGGGTGAGCGTGATGAAAACGACCTCCTTGAAGACCTCTTAGATCCAGAATCGCGTGATGCCTTAGTTATAGGAAGAGCTGAGCTAGCAATGGTAAGGGGCTTTCTTTATAACGAAGCCAAGCCTTCGAAAGGGACCATTCATGACACACATACTAAAGTTCAAGAAGTCACTGCTGATGTCGAGGCTACTGTCTCACGGACCCCTGCTAATCTCTCTGCCCCTCAGAAAGACAGAGGTGAAGATGATGATGATGATAGTACCCCCAAAGCGGGAGAGTTTGAGGTCGAAGCTCGAAGGAATATTGAGGCGAGTCTTATAGCTGCAGGTAAAGCTGTAGTTGCTCATATTATACCGAACTTAGACTATTTGTTTCTTTCTCCTGGTACAACCGCATATTTGGCTCACTATTTGTCTTCCTTAGGTTTGATTTCACCTACGCGTCCTCCCGGAGGATTTACTGCTATAATGGTTGAGACCACAACTACTGATTCGATTTTGATATCGACACCACCTACCCCGGCTAATGCTCCTGACGCTAAGACCCCAGGATCGTAGGATACTAAATTGGGGTAGTTGCCAATCTTGATGATGATGACTATCTCCCAAGCGAAGAGGATTATGAAGAAACCGAGAATCTCCGCTACATGGCATTGAGGCTCAAGGAAAATGGGAAATATTGTTGAGTCGCAAAGGTAAGAAGGCGGTCACTAAGAAGAAAAGGAAGGGCATTATCGCTATATCTTCTCAAGAGAGTCCTAGCGGGCCAATAACCAAAGGCGTAGGCCAGCCAGCTGTTCCATCTCCTCCTTCTAATACCGGGAGACCAAATTTGAGGTTCGGGAGTTCAAAGGATGGAAAGAAGAAGTAGTGCTTACGACCATCTTTCTTTATCTCCGTTATCTTTTTATGTTCTGCATTTCGACCGGTTGTATATGCGGGTGTCGGCCCTCGCACACTACTCTTATACTTTGTATTTGAATTGTGACTCTATGATATGACTTCGTGTTGCTGAAATGAAACTGTATGCTACTTGTTGTGTTTGACTGCTTTGCATTCTGCACTTATCATCTTTTCATGATTATAACACAAAGATTTTACACTTCAAGTTACCTGTTTACACAGTAACTTTTAAATGAAGGTAAGGTTTTTGTTTTTTATGCCCCTGTTTGAGAGGTCTTATATTTTCGTTTCCATGAATACATATTTGTAAACCCGTTATTCATTGTGATTGAATAACTCAGTCATTTGTGGAATTTGTAGGGTACCTCTGGGAAGGTCTTTAGGTCCGTCACTAACCGGATTTGGAGGACCCTGCTTATGATCGGATGTCCCAGTAGGGGTCTTTTAAAGTCCACCAGTAACTGGATTTGGAAGATTCATAATTAATAGTTAGGTTTGGAGGACCCAACATCTGATCGGATGCCCCCGAAGAGGTCTTATAGGCCCGGTGTTTATATCGCTATCCATCCATGTGTTAATGGCGTTGACGATGAACCGAGTGCCCCTCGGGGAGGTCTTTTGGTTTATGGACCCAATACTCATTGCGGCCGGACCATGTATAAATGGTTCGGAAAACTAACTAGGTGCCCCTCGGGGAGGTCTTTTATTTTAAAACCCAATGTTCATCGCAATCTAGCCATGTATTAGCGGCGTTGATGATCGATTGGGTGCCCCTCGGGGAGGTCTTTGGTTTATTATTGTGCAGTCCCTTAGGTCAAATGCTAGCTCATTTATCGGTTTTTTACCATGACTTGCTAGAGCCAGGGCCTTCAACCTTCCAATTAAGAAGGTGCCCCTTTGGCGAAGCTCACAATTTCATTTGTGATTTAAGCTTCCTGCCATTTGACGGACCAATCCTTGGTGTCTCGCATTTGCTCCGCTACGTCTTCATCATTGAGCTAATTGCAAATGGTGTTTTTGAATATTAAGTGGTGGGTATCGGAGCCATTTTACCTAGGTTGTGTTATAATAGCCTCAAAGACTGGTTAGGTCATAATGATATCAGCATATCTTTCGGAGGTTTTGCAAATTAAAATTGAACTTTAGTGAGTAACCTGCAAATGCATGATTTAGGCAAGTAATTCGATTCCTTTCATTTTATATTCACAAAACTCGTGACAACGTTGTATGGTATGTACAATGCATGTTATTTACAAAAAATACGAAAGGAACATTAAAAGAAGTAGTGTCGGAGATGTGTAGCATTCCATGCTCTTGGGAGTTGGACTCCATCCGTTGTCCTCAGTTCAAATGTACCGTCTGAGAATTTTTGGCTTATCACATATGGCCCCTCCCGATTAGGTCCTAGTACTCCGGTTCCCATCACGATTTTCCTGAGAATAAGATCCCAACTTGGAAGGTCCTTCGCTTAACTCAAGCATTGAAATGACGAGCTATTCTTCTCTGATGTGCCATAATTCTGAGTTCTGATTCTTTTCTTCTTTCCTCGAGTAAGTCAAGCGCTTCAAGTTGAAGTTTTTCATTTTCCTCTTGGTTGAAGTAGATCCTTCTATGAGTCGGAACTTCTAACTCAACCGGGAGCATTGCTTCGGATCCAAATGCGAGGGAAAACGGAGTGTGCCCTGTTGCAGTTTTATGGGTAGTTCAATATGCCCATAGTGCAAGTGGAAGCTCATCAACCCAACTACCCTTGGCCTTCTCAAGTCGTTTTTTGATGGTTGATTTCAGGATCTTGTTGATTTCTTCAACCTGCCTGTTCGCTTGCGGATGGGCGACGTCTGAAAAACTTTTCTTGATCTTGTATTTGGCACAAAAGTCCAGGAACTCGACGCTCTCAAACTGAGTCCCATTATCAGTGATTATTTTCTGCGGTATGCCGAACCTGCAGATGATGTTTTTCAAAACAAAGTTGATCACCTTCTTCGAAGTAGTAGTGGCTAGTGGCTCAGCTTCAGCCCATTTAGTAAAATAGTCAGCCACCACTATTGCGTACTTCATATTAGATTTTGCAGTGGGTAGTGCCCTAATCAAATCTATGCCCCAGACAGCAAATGGCCACGAACTGACCATCTGGGTCAACTCGGTTGGTGATGTTCTTGGAATTTTCGCGAATCTTTGACACTTATCACATCTTTTGGTATAAGTCATCGCATCCAAGTTTACTCTAGGCCAAAAACAGCCATATCGCAGAACTTTCTTGGCTAACGTCTGACCACCAATGTGACTTCCGCAGTCTCCCTCATGCAATTCTGCCAAAATTGCTTTTGACTTTTCCTTGGACACACATCGTAGTAATGGCATAGAGAATCCTCGTCTGTACAACCTCCCGTCCTGAACAAGATATAACAGAGCCTTACGCAGTATTTTCCTCCGCTTTTTTGGTTCCTCAGGAAGCGTTCCATTAAGGATATATTCCTTAATTGGTGTCATCCAGGACATAGGTTCTTCAACTGTTTCCATGATTCAGTCAACGTCTTCCTCCTCAATGGAAGGGGTTGTAAGGACTTCAATGGGTATTAGCCCATGCAAGTGTGCATCAGAAGAACTAGCATATTTAGCGAGAGAGTCCACCTTTGCATTTTCTTCTCTTGGAGTGTGAGATATGGTGTAGTGATTGAGGTTGTTGAGAAGTTCTGTAGATTTAACAAGATAAGAAGGAAGATTTCCATCTTTGGTCTGGAATTCCCCAAGGACCTGATCCACTACCAATTGGGAATCACTGAAGATCTGCATGGTTTTTAAATTCAGCTCTTTTGCTAGTTTTAATCCGTTTATCAATGCTTCGTATTCGGCCTCATTATTGGTTGATGGAAATTCCAACCTTAACGCATAACACAAGGAATGGCCTTCTAGATTTTCTAAGGCAATCCCGGCTCCCGAACAGTAATCATTCTTTGAGCCATCAATGTATAGCTTCCAACTAGCAACTGTTCTTGTTGGTTCCTCAACTCCATCACCTCTGTCCATAAACTCGGCATTGAAATCTGCTAAAGCTTTCCCATTGATAGCTCTTCGGGGGTGATAAGTGATGTCATATTGGCTGAGCTCAATATTCCATTTCAATAGCCTTCCTGAAGTTTCCGGACGGAAGAGAATTTGCCATAGCGGCTGACCTGTGAGGACTTTTATTGGATGGGACTGAAAATATGGTCTCAATTTCTTTGAGGCGACGAGTAGACAATATGCAAGTTTTTCCAGCTTTGGGTAGTTCAATTCTACCCCAGTAAGCTGCTTACTAATATAGTAAACCGGCCGTTGGATCTTAGCATCCTCGTGGACGAGCGCGGCACTCAAGGCATGTGGTGATATAGCCAAGTATAGGAATAGCTCTTCTCTATTTCTGGGTTTAGAAAGCATCGGTGGAGACTCCAAATGTTGAATTAACTGTTCGAAAGCCATTTGACCTTCTGCGGTCCATTGGAAGTCTTTCTTTCCTTTTCTTAAAGCGTCAAAAATGGGATGCAATGATCCGTTGCTTTAGAGATGAAGCAGTTAAGGGCAGCAATTTTCCCATTCAAGCTCTGAAGCTCCTTTATTGTTTTTGGTGCTCGCATTTCTCGTAATGCCGTGATCTGGAATGGGTTTGCCTCAATGCCCCTGGCATTGACTATGAATCCGAGAAATTTCCCTGAAGAAACCCCGAATGAGCATTTCAAAGGATTTAACTTCATGCCGAATTTTCTGAGGATATGGAACATCTCTGCTAAATCCTTTAGGTGATCTTCAGCCTTCTTGGACTTTACTAACATGTCATCGACGTAAACCTCCATAGTGTTCCCAATCTGGGATTTGAACATGGAGTTCACAAGACGTTGATATGTTGCTCCTGCATTCTTTAGTCCGAATGGCATAACCTTATAACAGTACAAGTCTCTGTCAGTTATAAAACTTGTGTTCTCCTGATCCGGTTCATGCATCATAATTTGATTATATCCAGAATACGCATCCATGAAAGATAATAGTGCATGCCCTGCGGTTGCATCGACAAGCTGATCGATCCTAGGCAGAGGGAAACTGTCCTTGGGACATGCTTTTTTAAGGTCTGAATAGTCTATGCATGCTCTCCACTTGCCATTAGACTTCTTGACGAGAACTGGATTCGAGACCCAATCGGGATATGTAGATGTTCGTATAAAGTTATTCTTAAAAAGTCTATCTACTTCTTCTTTTAACGCCATTGATCTTTCAGGTCCTTGAGTTCGTCATTTCTGTTTTACAGGAGTTAAATTAGGATTAATATTCAATTTATGAACAATTACATCTGTTGATATCCCACACATGTCTGAGTGCGTCCAAGCAAAGGCATCTAAATTTGCTTTTAGAAACAATATCAAATCCTTTTGTAGCTTTTGGCCCAACTGAGAACCTATCATTAAGATTCAGTCAGGATCTTTATCATGTATTGAAATAGAAATGATATCTTCAGCCGGCGCCGCTCTGTCTTCCCCCATACTGGTTTTTCTTGGATTGATTTCCTTCTTAGCCCCACTATGCTCCCCAGTTTGAGGGCCCCTCCTTAATTGCTATAAGGGGGATTCATGAAAGCGGGGCGGAAGCTCTGCATTCTTTTTCACTTCTTTCTTCCTTGCCTCGGCAAGTTCCATTAGGTGGTACTCCCTTGCTATTTGCTGATCGCCTTTGACTATTCCAACCCCGTTTTCAGTGGGAAATTTCATCTTTAGGCACCATGGCGCCATTGTTATTCTGAAAGTTGCGAGAGTTGGCCTTCCAAGGAAAGCGTTATAAGCGGACCACTCATCGATCACGATGAAATCTTGCTTCTGTGCCGCCTTGTATTCCCCTTCTCCGAGCTCAACAAGTAGATTGATGACTCCGATTGGCTGAACAGCTTGTCCAGTGAATCCATGGATTTTTCTCTGACTAGCTTTCACATCCTCCATGGAGAGCTTCATCCTTTGAAAAGCACTGACGAAAAGGACATTGACGGATGCTCCACTGTCAACTAGAACTCTTTTAACAATGGTAGGACCCAGGCTTATGGTTATCACCATTGGATCTTCAGTTGGAGTCATAAATCCCTTTGAGTCTTGATCCTTAAACACAATGTCATCCCAGGGAGACCTTGGTATCTTTGCCGGAAAAGCTTCATCCATAATCATGAGTTCTTCTCTCCTCGGGAGGTTTTTCATCACATTAGCATATTTCACAATGTCCCCCCAATTTTTCCCGGTGGGGTGCAAACCCCCTGAAATGGTGTTAATGATCAACCTTGGGATTACAGCGTTTGCAGCATTTTCACTTTGCTTTGGTTGTCCAGTAGATGTTCCTTGACCTTGGGGAGCTTGAATACTTTGTGGATTCTTCATATATTGCTGAAGTCTATTCTTCCTTATTAGTTCTTTGATTAAGCTCTTTAGGTGCCTACATTCGTTCGTGTTATGACCTGGCTGGTTATGAAACCGGCAGAATCTCCCGGATTTTATGGCGGCATCGCTAACCTTTATCTGCTTTGGTATCGGGTACTCTTCAATCTCCTTGGTGGCCATGAAAATATTTTCCACCGTTTCATTTAGTGGAGTCAATTCCGAGTTCTTGAAGAAGCAGAACTTTTTGTTGACTCGATTTTCTTTCCCATCATTACCACGTTTCTGACCTCCAGGGTTTTTCTGGTTGCTTTCTGCATCATTATTCTTCTTTTCAGATTGTATGCTGCTTTCCGGGATATCCATAGCATAGGCAGGATCCTCATCCACACCTGTGTATTCCTCAGCCTTATCAAACAACTCCTCTAGAGTACTTGGCCTTTTCTTTTTAATCTACCGTCCGAGCTTGGTTTTCTTAATTATTGCCCCCTTTAAGGCCATCAAAGCTAGGCGAGGCTCATAGTTTCCCACTTCAGCCGTAACGGTATTAAAGCGAGTAAGGAAGTCCCTAACGGGCTCTCCTGGTTTTTGCTTGAGTTCATTCAATTCCATAACATCTCGCACTTTTGTGGCTTGAAGTCTGAATTGCTCTCTGAACAACTTGGCCAGGGTAACGAAATCGTCCACTGACCTCAGTGGCAATTTGTTGAACCAAAGTGATGCCACACCCTCAAGGTAAGTCAGAAAGTACAAACACTTCAACTCATCAGTGGCACAAGCCCCATCCATGTGTTGGTCGTACTTGAACAAAAACACATTTGGATTAGTCATCCCATTATAAGCTTGCACTACTAGAGGCTTGAATTTTTCCGGATATGGTGCCATTTTGATTCTTTCGGTGAGTGGAGTTTTTGTGGGAGCAAATCCCCATTCTTTTTCATCATCCTGCTTCTTCTGATTTATCTCCATGATTTTATGGATCATTTATGATATTCGCTACTCCTCATTGTGTTGGTCCACGGGGCGGACGCCGTCTTCCTTACCGGATGTCTGCCTAAGCAGATGGTCACGGTTCGAATTTCAAGGCCCTGAACCTCCCGCTTGGAGAGGTGCCCCTTTGGCAGAACCAAGCACTTGTTGAGAAGTCTCTTTATCAGGATGGTCACGAGCGGGTAGCTTTGCCTCCTTATGGTTAGGATTTGTCATCTCTTGGACAAAATTTTCTCGGATTGGGCTTAAAGAAGAGGGACCGGTGTTTTCTATATGCGCAGTCTGTATGGATTTAGCATGGGCGGTCTTCATGGTGACTTTTGTCGTAGCGGCTTGCATGGCAAACATCGTTTCGAGTCTCTTCATCATGTGCTCATTTGCAATATTCATTTGGTTAGTTAAAGTAGCGGCCACTTCTTCTAACTCTCGTCTTGTTATGGCGGCTTCAGCCCCGGAACCTTCTCCAACCTCAAATCAGGTGATAGGAGGAGTAGTTTCTGATCGGCAATATTATCATCATTCTTGGTATTTTGATCTGTGAGCCTCTTTGGTGGTCTACCCGGTTTACCCATAGCTTAGGCAAAGGCTTAGAGTACATTGTTGTGAAATGGGATTGTATCTTTTCTAATGCAAGGCTTCAAAACTTGTGGAAGAATGAGAGAAGACGGAGGATTGAATCGGGCCCCACGGTAGGCGCCAATTGCTGATCCAAAAATTTGAGTCAACAACAAGGTTGCAAGATGCACTTCACAATATCCTCAAGAATAGTAAGAATGGAGCAAAGAAAACCAAAAAAAAGTGAGTAAAGAGAGACACAAAGTTTTTATAGTGGTTCGATCAAGTATGATCTACATCCACTTTGCCAAGTGATTCCATTATTGTTTTTAGGATTACAAAGCAAACATACTCTCTCAATACATTCATGATTCACCTCACTTTTCTCACTCGTAGACTTAGTAAAATTTCTATGAGAAATAAATGAGATCCTCTAAGTATGGACGTTGATAGGATCAAACCAAGTTCTATCACAAGTTTTGATGAATCTTCACATCTTTGCAATGGATCCGGAAATGAATCTTTGAATTGAAGTGTTTAAGATGATCAAATTGCTTAGAAGAATTTGAGAATAGAGTTTCACAGCCTTTCGGGATCGCCTAGAAGCTCCCCCTCAAAGTGGAGTTGAACCCCTATTTATAGAAATGGGGTGTTTGCTCCAAATTTTGGATCAAACACCAAAGCTGTAAAAAGTCACACTTCACTAATTCGGTAAGAATATGGAACCGAGTAATCACAAAATAAATGGATAAAAGCAATTAAGTACACAAAGGAATTTTTATAGTGGTTCGATTCTCTATGAATCTACGTCCACTTTCAATCAATTCTCATTATAATACTCAAGCTTACAAAATATGAATTTTCCTTCATTACAATCATTTCTCTCTTTTAACTCTCTTGACGATTTACTTTCACTTGAATTTGGTGAAGAAAATGAAGAGATCTTTTAGCTTTTTGATGAATCTTCAACCACTTGTGTGCTTTGATCCTTTTCCATGATCTTCATAGCTTTTGTAGTGAATTAACATTCGATTTTAAGCTTCGGAGAGGAGAAGAGATCGTTTGAATGATGCTTGAGAGATTTATTATGTAGCTTGAATGAGATTGAAGGTCCTAAGATTTGATTGGAGAAAGCTTTAATGATCATTCACTTGGATTTGATCTTCATGAAGTTAGAAAAGTGTTGTTGAATCCATAGAAGCCATTATAGAAGTTGTAGATGAGCTTTGAATTTGACGAGTCTCCTTGTAGGAATGAATTTTCGGTCCCCCTCTCAAGTGAATTGTGAGGGGTATTTATATGTGATTTTAGCCCAGGTGGCAATTCTGTAATTATGCAGAAAAATGCCTTGACTTAATTCGACATGACTCCACTTCACCATGACTCCATTTCGCCATGAATTTCGGTGGATTTCAGTAAATATGTGTGGTACAACTGGAATGTGCTGGCGGGCCTTGCGCCTTGCTTTATACGACATGGATCATGTGCCATGAATTCAGCTGTTCTACGCGACTTGAATAGAAAAGTGGCTTGCGACATGAATGGGAAGAGGAATTAATCAGTGCAACATGAATTGTTTATATACCTGCGACTTGAAGTGTATGCACTTGCTCCTAGATGCGGTATGCGACATGGATGAAGTGGTGGCATCAATCCATGCGGCATGGATCTTGCGAAATGACTTTTGCGATGCGAATTACTTTGTATAATCCTTTTGCATTCTGACTCAGCCCACGTGGTCCTCTCTTTGGGGATTTATTCCCATATATCAGTGGTCCTTGCACGAATCTTATTGATAGGAAATAACACATCTTGAATTAAAGTCTGCCACGTGGCTTTTTCTGAGCTTGTTAACGACATGATTATGGCGTCATATGTGAGGCGGCATGAATTGATTTACGTCATGGACTTTGCGCCTCACGACTTGAATGAAAGCAGCGGTCTGGTAATTGTATGTTACGGCATGAGTGGGTCTACACTATGGATGATGATACGTCATGAATTAAAACCGTGCATCCACGTGCTTTACAACTTGCTGAATATAGGAAACCAGGTCCAAAGCTTTTACATCAGTTGCCATTCTGTTAACGACATGGTTATGTCGCATGGATCACCTGCGACTT
Organism: Allium sativum; assembly: GCA_030737875.1. NCBI lineage: Eukaryota > Viridiplantae > Streptophyta > Magnoliopsida > Asparagales > Amaryllidaceae > Allium > Allium sativum. Next base: position 279,201,507 of record CM060922.1, read on the forward strand.
GACTACCTTTTACTCTTACTATGGAACGTGAATATCTTGCGAAGCATGGAGGTGCCTTCCTTTGTCTCAATACTATTCTACTACTTGTACGCTTCCAACGTCATAAATGAATATGACATGATTAACCTTCTTGCTATGACCACACATTAGAACGACATGCTCTATTTTCCATATTGTAATGGCCTGATTGTATTGTGCAGGAATAATTTGCATATAGCTTCCAATCCTTCAAGATGTCACTGACCTAAGTACTTCATGAGTGTTGGCGGCATGAACATTCGTGCGGGCTAGGTAATGTCATTAGCACGACTTGCGGCATGAACCGCTGAGCTGAAAATAATCGATGCTGACGTGGCAGCTATATGAACATGTTAACGGCATGAGAAGAACGACATGATACTTGTGCGAGATGGAACGAACGGTCATGGGCATTTATACAACATGTTGTTCTTATCCATTCGTAGCTCGCGACTTCGTTTTAAGTTATTACTAAACAATATCTTTTAATAGTTTACATGAACGGTTGTATACCACGTTGTCATAACGGTGTGTCACCATGTCATCGAAATGCTGTGACACCATGTCGCCGTAACAGAAATGAGAAAATGCCTCTACAATCAACGTATTTCTTCTGAACCATGTTTTAAAAACGGGGTTAACATTTGCCCCTCGAAGCTTGTATTTTTCGCTTGCGAGGAATGCGGGCTTCGAACTGAGCATTGTAACTGGTGAACCTCTCTTTGAGAGGAATCAATGATCTTACAAGACGGATTAAAATCTGGATTTGTTCGATCTAGTATCACGAATTTCAGTGTATTTTTGCACTGTTGATGATTTACCAGAATTTCGTCTTAGTTTGTAGTCATTTGACGTTGCACTGGAGTGTAAAATGCTTCACTCCACCTGTTCTTTAATTAAAGCAAGTATCTGCATGATTTTGGACTTATACTTCACCATCGACCGCCCGTATCGATAGTGGATTAGTTAAATCATTGAAAAATGAATTGTGGTGAATTTCCTCTTGAATTGAATAAAGCGTGTGCACTAGACTGTTTTATTCAACGATTTATGACCCATCGAATATTATCCGTACAAACATGATGTTCTAATTCAAATTCACAACGATTCTTGAATTTTGCTTAATCGATTTGTACATCGAATACAGATTTCAAGCCTCGTTCTTTTATTGACTTACACGATAATGTTCGACATTTCTCATTTGGAAAATACGTATCTGTGATTTATTTTCTGTTCCTTTGGGAGAGGTCTTGGATATTTGTGCCCTTGTATGGGAGGTTTCTATCCTTCATTATGGGATAGATTTTTATGGTTCAGTATTTGCCTGCTTCATCGGTCAGTTCTGACATTGGATATTCCATTGGATGTCCCTATTCGACGATTTGTCTCTTTCATCCCAGATTATATGTAGCAGTCTCGAAGTTAGGAGTTCCATATATTCTTCCTTCATAAACTTGATCATCTAGAAGCCTGCTAACATGGTCTGGTAATCTGCCATTTTGTTTATTCGAACTATTATGATCACTCATGCTTGACTGTATCGTTTAGTCATGCTTGAAGCATGCTCATCCCGTTATTTGAGCATATATTGGTTCAAGTATGCACATTAGTCGAAGTTTTTCTTGCGTTAGGGTCTTTGTACGTCATTGAATTTTCTATATTGCTAAACTTTGTTCGATTCGACTCCATGGTTTCTTCTTAAGGCTTGGAACACTGTAGTTTGTATTTGAAAGCTACATGCTTCTAATTTGAAGTAGTTGGGTGATATTTATATAACTTGCAGAATCCAAATTGGAGATCATGATCGATTTTGTACTCCCGCAAGCCTTATTGAATTACTAATTTGCTGGAATAAGTTTGGAATCGGCTTTGGCCATTCAATGCTGTAGATAAATTTGCAAAATGGCCTTGCATACCAACATGTACTTTGGAATTTGCAGTGTGATTTGTTATTGAGTTGCTTTGCATTTAGTAAACATATGTTTGTTTCTTCGAGATTCAGTCATAACTTTTTATATGCTCCGAACTCCCCCATGTCAACATGTTGCTCGAGCTTCAACCTAGTGGACATTTTGTGGCTTTAAGTTGATGAAAGTGCCGAAATTCCAAGTTGCTTTAGAGACCCGATTCGTCAATTCTTAGCTACTCTGGCTTTTGACTTGACGATTGAGTTTATATGCTTTGTGCCGTCAAATAGAAGACTAGTTGTCATTCTGGAAGATAGATCACTTCTGCTTGGACTAAAATTTTTTACATTGAGTTTCCTAAGTTAGAACATTTACAGCTTCTGGATTACGAGCGAATCAAATTTTCATTATCCCGTATCCTCTTGACAACTTGTCGGAGGGGTGTCATTTGATTGTTCTCCCTTTGACCTTATTACAGTAGCTTAGTTGGACTTAGAAATCTCAATTTTAATTTACGCATAACTTCTGAACAAGACATTGATACATGTTATTATTATTATTATTATTATTTAAAAAAAAAACTCAGTGTCATGGGACGAGGCAGTTTATCATTTTTACAAGGTAGCTTCTTCATCACTTTGGCTGAGGCTTGAAGGCTAATTATTGACGGTCTTGAAGGTTATGTTAAGGACGCAAGTCAACGAACCGCTGCTCCCCTAGTTAATTCTGAAAACTTTTGACAGTTCCATTGGTTCTGCAAGAAGTGCAGCTGAAGCTTTACTGATTGCTCTTTTTTGACCGGATATTGTGGGATTATCAACCTTCGCTTCTGGACTGTATAAACAACTCATTCAATGATATAGAAATGCTTCTGTTTAGTTGTAATTTATCTTGTGCATTTCCATATGTTCGATTCTTTGCTGAGTATACGTCTTTTGGTTTCTGCCGTGTCGTGACAAGCTTGTGGTATGTTTCCCAGCATTGATCTTTTCTCAATATGGCAGTGTTGCCCCCATACCGAAGTTCGTTACAGGCTTAAGGTTAGGCGAGACTGACTATATTTGGAAGTCATATGCTTTTGCCTTTGTATTTGGGGCTTCCTGGCTTACTCATGATCCAAGGATTCCCGGCAATTCAAGTCCTTCGGAGATTAGATTTGAATATATACTCTCAGGGAGGTCTTGGTTTTCGTGCCTCCAAAGAGGTTTTTGTAAATCCGTTATTCGTTGTGATTGAATAATTAAGTCACTTGCAGAATTTGTCGGACACCTTCGAGAAGGTCTTTGGGTCCGTCACTAACCGAATTTGGAGGACCCGGCTTATGATCGGACACCCTTAGAAGAGGTTTTTGAATCCGCCACTAACTGGATTTGGAAGACCCAGCATATGGTCGGACACCCCCAAAGAGGTTTTTGATTCCGCCACTAACTGGATTTGGAAGACCCAGCATATGGTCGGATACCCCGAAGAGGTTTTTGAATCCGTTGTTCGTTGAGTCTGAATAATTCAAACGCTTGTCAAACTTGTCGGACGCCTCCGAAGAGGTCCTTGATCTGTTGTTCGTTGAGTCTGAATAATTCAGACGCTTGTCGAACTTGTCGGACGCCTCCGAAGAGGTCTTTGATCCGTTATTCGTTGAGTCTGAATAATTCAGACGCTTGTCGAACTTGTCGGACGCCTCCGAAGAGGTCTTTGATCCGTTGTTCGTTGAGTCTAAATAATTCAGATGCTTGTCGAACTTGTCGGACGCCTCCAAAGAGGTCTTTGATCCGTTGTTCGTTGAGTCTGAATAATTCAGGCGCTTGTCGAACTTGTCGGACGCCTCCGAAGAGGTCTTTGATCCGTTGTTCATTGAGTCTGAATAATTCAGACGCTTGTCGGACGCCTCCGAAGAGGTCTCTGAGAACCCTGTGTTTATATCGCTATCCGGCCATATATTAATGGCGTCGACGATCAACCGGGTGCCCCTCGAGGAGGTCTTTGGTTTGAAAGCCTAGTGTTTATATCGCTATCCGGCCATGTATTAATGGCGTTGGCGATGAATCAGGTTCCCCTCGGGGAGGTCTTTGGTTTTTAGAGTTGTGATGTTTCACAGGGCAGACGCTAGTCCATTTATCGGATTTTTCATCGCGATTTGTTAGAACTAGGGCCCTGAATCTTTGCAATTAAGAAGGAGCCCCTACGATGAAACTTACAACTTTGTTTGTAGTCGGAGTGTCACATCATTTGATTTCTCAATTCTTGGTGCCCCTTATCTGCGGCTTTGTACTTCACACTTTCAAATTTACTATGGATGGTGTTTGAGTATAAAGCAACATATGCTTGAACTATACTTGTTAGGATGTGCCGTAGCGGTCACCGGGTTTTATTTGGCTATGTATGTGCTTCCGCTCTTTTAGAAGATGGTTGCTTCATCTGGTTCCTCCTTCCTTTCTCCTTTATCGGTGAACTTAGCGATGAAACCGACTAAAGCCTATCTATTTATAGTTCTTCGAGGATGGTAAGTGATGTAATATTGGCTAAGCTCAATATCCTACTTTAATTATCCTTCTGAAGCTTATGAGCAGAAGAGAACTTGCTTTAGCGGTTCATCAATAAGAACTTTGATAAAATGGACTTGGTAATGTGGCCTTTTCTTCTTTGAGGCAATGAGCGGACAATATACTTACTTCTCCAACTTAGGATGGTTCAGCTTTGCCCCGGTAAGCTTTTTGTTAATGTAGTATGCTGACCATGGTACTTTTCCTCGGAGTATTATCCTTCAAGTGAAACTTATAACCCTTTAGTTCATTTACTGTGAAATTTGCTCACTGTTCGACCCTTCGCAATTCCTTCCTTCTACTTTTCAATGCAGTGCTCTTTATCTCTATACTTAGATATATTTGTCACTTGGACTGGTGTTTTTAGGGGTCATGAAGTATCGTCGACTTTCAATGGAGCACTCATCAGGCATCATTTGTCACAATCAAGCTGAGTAAATCTGGCTTTGGCGATCTTGTTAAGTACACTGCTTGACTTCCTTTTCCGATCTTCCAGATGGTGCATTACACTTTCACTTAACATGTGGAATGATGCTCGTTGCACCCGACGCTTGGAACGTCGTTGTCGAGGCGTGCTATAAATATCACTCAGACTTGTGGAAATACAAGGAATTAAACAGTCCTTGAACCGCATGGTGTTTAACTTGGCAAGTGACTTGCAGTTGGAGATTTGATGTTTCCAACTTCCTACTTTAATTAGTACCCCTTTCATGAAATATGCGGCTTTATGACACAGTGCCCATTTGCTATGCTTTTCATCGTTTGACTTCGGATAAATTTTCCATTTGATTTGTAAAGTGGCACTTCACATCACCGGGTTTATTCCATATGATGCTCTCGGTACTTAACACTTGGACTGTCCAAATGGGGTATGTTAATAAGAGTCGCCAGAATTTATCAGACCGCGAGCCAGTAAGCGTCCTGCAGTATTAAATCGATTTTAGTGACTTTCGATATAATGGAATAATCGAAGTAAAGCAGATGTAGACTTCTCGTTATATGAAAATCGTCATAGTAATTGCTCAATTACAATTCCCCGTTTTACCATAGGAGGTTAATATTTGTAAAGGGAAGCATAATAATTTTTCATAGGAGCTAAGTAATGTTTTTATGTAGAATGTTGTCACAAGCGGTCGTTATTCCGGATTCCCAGTATTGTAACTTCATCAAAGGTTGACAGTTTGTTGATGCCATTCAGATGCTCTTGGCTCATAATATATGACCTTTTCCAGTTAGACTCAAATATTTCAACAACGGCTTTTACTATGGAAGTGTCGGGCGATCATTGGATGAACAAGAGCTTGTAATTCCATTGGGATCATTGCCTCCGTCGGGCTATACTCCTGAGAACTTGCATAGCTTTGCATCTTCCTCCAACTTTTATTATCAGAGCGAGAACTATTCGCCGTAATATTGAACACTGACTCTGCATGGTTACTCGTTGGAGCCTCTCCACCTGGGCTTGATTGTTTGACAAATATGCTTCTCTTTTGTGGAGTTGAAAGAAGATTTGTCGTATGCGATTTCCAGACATATTTTTGCAGCTTGCTCTTCCTAACCAACATCTCGATTGAGCTTTTCAGATGTCTGCAACCATTAGTATCATGACTAGGTTGGTTGCGATAATGGCATAAATTTCCAGAAGTTGCTGCTTTGTTTTAGATCTTTAATATTGGTGGTGGCTCTGGAAAGAACCCTGCGCCTTTAGCAGCAAAGAAAATGTTTTCCGAGGTATCATTTAATGGAGTTAATTTTTTAGACTTGAAAAAGTGAAATCTCTTGTTCGCTTTTTCCCCTTTGTCTCCATATGTTCTTTTTCGCCCTCCGACATCCTTTTTGTGGCTTACCGGGTAGGTAGGGAAGGAAGGTCGCTTGGACTTGATTTCCTTATTATCATGATGACCACCATTCGCTATACGAAAATCTGAAATAGTAAGGTACATGCTCCTTTCCACACCAAGTTGTTCTACATGGTTTGTGAGGCTGGCTTGAGTGGTTTTGAGAGCCCTTATTTGATTCAGCAACATCTCATTTGAAGCATCTATTTTCTGGTGTAAACTGGTCATAGCAGCAACAAATTATTTTTGAGTTACATAATCCCTTAGAGTTTCATTCGCGATTAGATTGTTGGCTTGGGAATCGACGGGAGTATCCATAATAGCATTGTTAAAGGTTCCTACATGCTTAGTGCTATTTCCTGAGATAGGCTCCTTGTCTTTGCATTGTTCCATGGGGCAGACATCGGCCATTTTCTTTGACATTCGTTCGGGCAGGCAATGACGACTAACAAGATGAGGGCCTGTACTCTTGGTCTGAAGAAATGCCCCTTCATTAGGATTTGCAACCTTCTAGGAACCATATTCGTTCTCGTGTATTTTCTTTGATGGGACTTGTTTAAACACTTCGAGGTTTGTTTTGAAATCTTTAATGTTATTTTCATTTCTAATATTCGACTGAACATCAACTTCATTTACCTCGTGATCGTGATTATGATCTAACACCAACGAGTATGCATTTCCATTTAAGTCGGTTTCAATTTTCCGAGGTGCATCCTGAGAGTTCTTCACAAATTGTTGCAGACGGTTCTTCCTAATCAATTCTTCAGTCAATGATTTCAAATGCCTGCATTCGTTGGTGCTGTGGCCTGGCTGATTATGATACCGACAGAACTTCTTGGATTTAGTCAGATGGTCGTTCATTTTTACTGGCCGAGGCTCTGGGTAATCTTATGCGTCCTTTGTGGCAAGGTAGATGTTCCTGGGACTGTTATTCAGAGGAATTAACTTAGACGAGTTAAGAAGGCGAATTTTTTTATTGGATTTGTGGTCGTTTCCGCTGTTGGCTCGCTTCTGCCCCTGAGTATTCTTTTGATCGCACTGAGTAGCAGCACTTTTGGGAGCTTCAAGAAGTTGGTTACCACCGATGATTTGAAGAGGTATAGGATGGCCCTCCACTCTCATGTACTCCTCCGCCTTCTTATAGAACTTGTTAAGCATAGTCGGCTCCTTCATCTTTATCCATCTCCCGAATTCGCTTGTTTTGTCTATAGCATCGAGTAAAGCCATGAGAATTATGCGTGGCTCTAGATTCCTCACTTCAGACAAGGCAACATTGAATCGACTTAGGAAGGCTTTGACAATTTCCCCTGGATTCTGTTTCATCGCTGAAAGTGTTATAGCATCCTTGGCTTTAGTAGCGTAGAGGCGGAACTGCTCCTTGAACTTTTTGGTGAGGTCCGAAAATTGATCGATAGACTTGGGTGGCAGCTTTGTGAACCATAGTGATGCGGCACCTTCTAAGTAGAGAGGAAAGTATGTGCATCTCATCTCATCGGTCGCCTTTGCTGCACTCATATGCCATTCATACTTGAATAGGAAGTAATTCGGATCAACGAGACCGTTGTACGGATGCAGAATCGGAGGATTGAACTTCTTTGGACATTCTGTTCCAAGGATTCTTTCGGTGAATGGGGTCCTATCGGGAGAGAAGTCCCATTCTCTTTCGTCGTCCTTGCTAGCTTGACTCTTTTTCATGGCTCGTTCTATCTTGTCCGAAATGTATTCTTCGGTGCTATTGCGCTCTGTGAAGCCGAGCTCTTTACCAAATGTTCGTCTAGGCATATGATCTCGATTAGAGAGCTTAGGCCCGTTGTCTATTCGACGAAGAGGTTCCCCCGTGATAGGATTAGCGCCTTTCCGAGCATTCGCTTTGGAATGGCTCTTAGATTTTGATCTCAATTCTTCGATATTAGCTTCATGTTTGCCACTTGTCCAATCATAATCGTCTTACATATTGTCGTTGCAGTTATGATCGGAAGCGGGCGATTTATCATTCTCCTCCAGATCCACATGCATTTTTGGAGGGGCTTGAATTGGTTGAGCATTTAGAAGAGCGTTCATTTTTTCCATTAGAGCATCATTAGCATCCATCAAAGTTTTATTTGAAGTTTCAATTCGGCGGTTCACATTGGCAATAGCAGCATTTAGTTCATTTCTAGTCACGCCAGCTCCACTTATCGAGTTCTCACCAACATCGTAACGGTTAGTAAGTGGTGTCTCTTCATTAGCAACATCATCGGCTGCTATCACGGTTTTGCTAACGGTCTTCTTAGACTTTGCCATGATTTCGGAGAAGGATGCAACTTAGAGCTTTAATGTAAGGATCTCAACTTTGGGAGAGTGCGAGAAGAGGTAGAAGATGCGAGCGCAGCCCCACGGTGAGCGCCAAATGTTTGCTCCAAATTTGGGATCAAACACCAAAGGTGTAAAAAGTCACACTTCACCGATTCGGTAAGAATATGGAACCGCGTAATCGCAAAATAAACGGATAAAAGCAAGTAAGAACACAAAGGAATTTTTATAGTGGTTCGATTCTCTATGAATCTATGTCCACTTTCAATCAATTCTCATTATAATATTCAAGCTTACAAAATATGAATTTTCCCTCATTAGAATCATTTCTCTCTTTTAACTCTCTTGACGATTTACTTTCACTTGAATTTGGTGAAGAAAATGAAGAGATCTTCTAGCTTTGTGATGAATCTTCAACCACTTGTGTGCTTTGATCCTTTTCCATGATCTTCATAGATGTTGTAGTGAAATAACATTCGATTTTAAGCTTCGGAGAGGAGAAGAGATCATTTGAATGATGCTTGAGAGATTTATTATGTAGCTTGAATGAGATTGAAGGTCCATATATTTGATTGGAGAAAGCTTTTATGATCATTCACTTGGATTTGATCTTCATGAAGTTAGAAAAGTGTTGTTGAATCCACGGAAGCCATTAGAGAAGTTGTAGATGAGCTTTGAATTTGACGGAGTCTCCTTGTAGGAATGAATTTTCGGTCCCCCTCTCAAGTGAATTGTGAGGGGTATTTATAGGTGATTTTAGCCCGGGTGGCAATTCTGTAATTATACAGAAAAACGCCTTGACTTAATTCGACATGACTCCACTTCGCCATGACTCCATTTCGCCATGACTTTCGGTGGCACTTCGGTAAATATGTGTGGTACAACTGGAATGTGCTGTCAGGCCTTGCGCCTTGCATTATACGACATGGATCATGCCCATGAATTCAGCTGTTCTACGCGACTTGAATAGAACAGTGGCTTGCAACATGAATGGGAAGAGGAATTTATCAGTGCAGCATGAATTGTTTATATACTTGCGACTTGAAGTGTACGCACTTGCTCCTAGATGCGGCATGCGACATGGATGAAGTGGTGGCATCAATCCATGCGGCATGGATCTTGCGAAATGACTTTTGCGATGCGGATTACTTTGTATAATCCTTTTGCATTCTGACTCAGCCCACGTGGCCCTCTCTTTGGGGATTTATTCCCATATATCAATGGTCCTTGCACGAATCTTATTGATAGGAAATAACGCGTCTTGAATTAAAGTCTGCCACGTGGCTTTTTCTGAGCTTGTTAACGACATGATTATGGCATCATATGTAAGGCGGCATGAATTGATTCACGTCATGGACTTTGCGCCTCACGACTTGAATGAAAGCCGCGGTCTGGTAACTGTATGTTACGACATGAGTGGGTCTGCAGTATGGATGATGATACGTCATGAATTAAAATCGTGCATCCACATGCTTTACAACTTGCTGAATATAGGAAACCAGGTCCAAAGCTTTTACACCAGTTGCCATTCTGTTAACGACATGGTTATGTCGCATGGATCACCTGCGACTTGACTACCTTTTACTCTTGCTATGGAATGTGAATATCTTGCGAAGCATAGAGGTGCCTTCCTTTGTCTCAATACTATTCTACTGCTTGTACGCTTCCAACGTCATAAATGAATATGACATGATTAACCTTCTTGTTATAACCACACATTAGAACGACATGCTCTATTTTCCATATTGTAATGGCCTAATTGTATTGTGCAGGAATAATTTGCATATAGCTTCCAGTCCTTCAAGATGTCACTGACCCAAGTACTTCATGAGTGTTGGCGGCATGAACATTCGTGCAGGCTAGGTAATGTCGTTAGCACGACTTGCGGCATGAACCGCTGAGCTGAAAATAATCGGTGCTGACGTGGCAGCTATATGAACATGTTAACGGCATGAGAAGAACGACGGTCATGGGCATTTATACAACATGTTGTTCTTATCCATTCGTAGCTCGCGACTTCATTTTAAGTTATTACTAAACAATATCTTTTAGTAGTTTACATGAACGGTTGTATACCACGTTGTCATAACGGTGTGTCACCATGTCGTCGAAACGCTGTGACACCAAGTCGTCGGAACTAAAATGAGAAAATGCCTCTACAATCAACGTATTTCTTCTAAACCGCGTTTTAAAAACGGGGTTTACATGGGGGATGGCTGAAATATGAGTCTTCAGGTTTTGGCTTGGGCGGTTCAGTATTTACGAAAATGCCACTACTAGTTGTCGCCAGCTAATTGCCATTTTCAAGTACCAGACCGACCCGAGCCTTAGTCTCCTCGACCCAACCACTTTTCGCCATCTTGACCGAACCATTTTTCGCTTGACATACCGAGCCATTTCCTTGTAACTTGGACGACCCGACTGCTACTTATACAACACTCCGATCCAGACTACCCCGACCCGAGCCAGAAGTGTCTCGATCTGCTTCGGAAGTAAGTGTACCAACCTTCTGCATGTTCAACCCTGTTGCTATGGGTCGACCTGACCTGGCCGTGTCAGACCCAATCCGCTTTTAGCTTAACAGACCGACCCGATCCAACTGAATGAACTGGCCTGATGCCTTTATGACAATCTGACCCGATCCATGATGGTCGACCCGATCCGGTATTCCTGAGAAGTCCGACCCGATCTGTACACAAATGAATTTTGTGGATAACAATTCTCTTACTAATTTACGGTTAGGGACAACTGATCAAGATGATAAATACATTTTAAAAGTATTTTAAATTGAAGGGATTTTGAATATTCTTATATTAATATAAGAAAAGAAATGAGGATTTCAAATATTGAAAAGGAAGAGGAGTTTTGAATTAACAAATGGTTAATCAAAAGCGGATAAAATGATGGAGAATATTAAAACAGTGAATTTAATTTTCTTTTATGGATGAATGGTTGTTTTATTTGATAGTTAAATAACCGACTATCAAATCTGGCCTAATACAATTGTTGGTACGGAAAGGCCGGGATTGAATATATTCGAAAACCATTCCGAACCAACTAATACGTAAGTGCAGAAGATGTTGGTTGTAGATGGAGCAGTGAAGACCATAGATCTTCGTAAACGGAAGGACTACGTCGAATTCTCTGGAGTCGCACCCAGAGATATTCTAATAGTGATCCTTTCGTGGTTGAAATCGTCGGATTGCAAGGACTACTCAGTACTGATCCATAGGGTGATTCCTATGATGCGGTAGGAGAGTGCCTTCGGTTTGTCCAGTCCCAGGACAACTTGTATGGACGAAATGTCTGACAGAGTATTTCCCAAGGGATCACGTACGTTGATTTTTATAAACGTATTTCTATTGATGGCGGAGAATGGTCATTCTCTTAGTTTTAACACTAGAATATTTTTGTGAACGTCGATTAGTGATATCCGACAGATCTGACGATGTGGCATTCAAAGTGAATGGTGGTCAGATGATCTAGAAGTACGATTATAACTTCAAGCCTTACAACCGGGAAATGACAAAAATCGGGCAGGCAGCATGGCTATGTGGGTCGCCCCCATTAGGGTGCATTATCACCATCTAGAGAATATTCATATTTGTTACATCTTTTTGCTTATGTATCTCCCGGGAACGGTTATGTTGCTAGCAACCGTAGGTGACAATATATTCGATACACTCAAGAGAAATGAGTGATCGATCATGTATGGGCCGGGTTGCAAGACGTTCTTGTTGAACCCAGTGTATTCCCCTCTAGAGATACACTATCGAAAGGTGGTTCCATACCTTGTCATAGTTGGAAATCCAATTCCGAGTAAGCGCCCATGATTTTGATTGTATACTATTTATGTGGAGCGTGAGATGCAAGCGTTCTACTAGATTCTAGTTATTTGTATTTAGGCACTATTATAATATCAGAACAAGATATTGATTTCAAAAATGGTTTGGGTTATCGTGAGGTAAAAACCGTCGGTCTTTATGTGTGGATTGGTCTTACAATTATCTTTTTCTTTGAAATGATTTTTAAATTTAAAATCAAGATGGATGCTACCAATAATTTAGTAAGTTTTTCCTCACCTTGGTTCACCAGACTGACATATGGCATTTGCAATTCTCGGGTCAGACCGAGTTGGGTCTGACCGAGTTTACAGGTTCATGATACAGACTTCAGGAGACGAGATGGAGGAGTTCAGATATGTGATATATATTGTATTCCGTTGTGTGTTGTAAATGAGGACAGGCTGTTATAACTATCCAGTTGTATTGGATGTCCACTATACTCTGATAATTGTAAGTATTATTTCAAGTTTTTCAATAAAGATTTATTTTTGTATTATATTTTATTCCGCTGCGTTGTGAGACTCTGATATTGTGGTTAGTTGTTGTTCTTCTTCTTAAATTCTAATATTTCTCTCTTTCTTATCTCACCCTCAAACTTCTTTCTTTAACGTTCTGGATTTTCGGTACTCGAGTTTGGACACGGGGTGTATTTGTGTCGAAAATTCGAGCATCGAATTTTTTGGTTCGTTACATAATGTATCAATCATAGATGGCATAGCAACCATATACTATGTCGCCATACTAGCTATGCAATTAAAACCGTATGGTGTCGTATTGGAAGTTGGATTTCCATCATGAACCAAGGCAAGGGATCATCCTTACCAAATTTGAGATAATATAGCCCATGTCTCAGGATCAGTCGCAACTGCACCTAAGAGCCACAGGGCCGATCCCCAACTTACTTTGGTAGATTATATATAAATTCCTGAACAATACGTCTCCCCGCCATATGGGGCGTAAAATAGAGCCACTAGGGACTCAAATACCAAGGTGCCTCGCAATCCATCATCCACATAAGTAAAATGTTTGGGCTCCATACCTTGACACCACTTTTAGCTAGAAAGAAACGCACGTTCTCCCTAGATCCTTCTCCCGTTTCTGGTTTATACCGGGGTGTGGGGCTTGCAAAGTATCGCTACATAAAGCTATGCTAAATAAAGCTGTGCTTTGATCATCAACCACAAGGCTATGCTTTTCAACAAAAGCCTTGATCATTTGCATCTTAGCATGCCACATTGTCAATCCATACCATACCATTGATTTATGCTAATACATAACCTCTAAGCTTATAGGTCTCAGAGAAGGGTGTTAAGCAAGAGAATAAATTCTCTGCCACCAAACAGATATATATTTAGTAGAGATCAACGTATACAGCATAAAGGAATACAACGTCAGACATACCATTCATTTACAAGTCTGTTCTGGGTCTGAATGAAACTGGAGACACCTTATTCCTCGTCCCATATGTCTAATACGGGAGAGAGGTTCTCGCATATCCATCGATCTCCAAGCACATTTGGACGATCACCACTTATTACCTTGTCTTGGGATACCTCCTAATCAAGACATCAGTAATTATCCAAACGATGTGCAGATCTCCGGTCTTCAACCACCGTCTTCGACTTTTAATCGTCATAGTAATTATTCAGAATGGGTTGAACCCGGACTTTCCTAATAACTCGCGTATTTTATAATCAATAATCAAGTGCTATAAAAACACATCATATGTCTCATTCCAATTCAGAATATTCTTTTGAATAAATATTCATATTATTAGGGAAAGGTTCCCATTAATTTTATCAAAGATAAATTCTTTTAAATTTATTCTTTAATCTTCTATTTAAAGATTCCTTAAAACTACAATTTGGTTTTAATATCAAAATTCATTACTATATGATTATTCAACTTTAAGAAATTTATCTTGTCTTTAACTGGGTTAAAGAACCAATGTCATTTAAAACATAGTTCACGATAAACCCAAAATCGTCTTCCATTAACTATGGAATTTTCACAGAAATCAAATCAATATAAATTTCCGTATCAGACTAATAACATAAATGGAATAACGGCAAAGCCTTTTAAATTCCATATATAATAATGATCTTAATCTATAGAAGCTCATCTCGATTATTACCAAATCGAATTCCATTCATTTCCAATTTAATATATTAAATTGGAAAACTTTATTTTGGAAAATTTCCATTTTCAAATTAATAAAAAGATTTATAAATTCCAAATTATATTTTCACTGTTAATTGGGTTAAATAAAAAATGTCATTAAAAACACAGTTCACAACAAACCCAATTCACATTTCATTTTATTCCAATTACTAAATATAATTGGAAACTCTAATAATCTTAATTAAAAGATTTATTCTTTTCATACGGGGTCTAAGAACAGTGTTATTTAAGACACCATCCACAACAAACCCAAAAATCCAATTTATTTTATTTAATTATTTGGAAAACTTCATTAAATCTTAATTTAATGATTTATTCTAGTTAATAACTAGTTCATTTCGATAAAAATATATTTTTATCTTTACAAAATTGGAATTTTTCATACAAAATCTTTTCAAATCATTTATTATGATTTTACATATTTTTCCCTATTTTTAATAATTTTATTAAGGCATGTACAATCGGTTTCCAATAACGGCCACCGAACTGCATCCATACGACATTTTTCATATTTGATTTGGACATAATTCCAAATCTAACCATTAGATTTCAAAACTCTTAAATTCATTGGAAATCTCTTCTCGTTACGAACCCAACAATTCAGGCTTTAAGAGAATCCGATGGTCGGATGTCCCGTTACATCAATTTGAAATTAATGGTCGAAATTCGCGAACGGTCACTGCACGACGCGTTCTATTCAGGCCATATATAATATATATTATATATATATCGTTGATTTCCATTTAAATCGTATTTTAAAAATCGTTTACAAATTTATTTTAAAACGATTCCAACTTCATTTACAATTTTAAATCGAAATTGGATATTCTATATATTTATAATATTATAATATTAATATTTTCAAAATATTGGATTTTGAAATCACTACTTTTCGATATTCATTATAAAATGAAATAAATCGATTGATAAACCCGTTCGGATTAAAATGGCGTTCGCTACTTAAATCGGCTTCATATTTTTATACTTTTGTGTCTATCCAAAGATGGACATAAAAATCATAATTTTATTCTTCATTGAACATTGTTTTAAATTATTTGTTATTTTAAAACATTCTTTATTTTAAAAGATTCTTTATTTTTAAATATTCTTTATACAAAAGATATTCTGAATCGGAATGCGACTCAATCAATTACCATATAATTTCTGTTACATGGATTTCATACATCGCATGTATATAACAATAATGATAAATAATTATTAAACAATCCATTTACACCCAGAGTGAAGTTTACAACTGTGTGAGCATTATAATAAATAAATAACGCTCATCACAGACTATCAATCCATCGATTGACATATAACTAAATATTGGGACTAGTGTATAACAAATATAATCCCAATACCCGTGTGGGGTTTTCAAACAACAACAATTCATTTGGATAAATCATTGGTTAATAAATCTAACCAATTATAATTCGGTTTAAATTATTTTCTATATAACAAATTTTAACTATTTAAATTATAAATGGATATTTATAATTTAATTTCAACTGCCATATTAATATTAACATTATTTTTAATACATTACACATTTCAACTTCACATACATATATTTAACAAATGATCATTTTATAATAACAACGCTAACATGTAAATGACATAATCTTAATCTAGCAAAGTATATTTAACAAATGATCATTATAATAGCAACGCTAACATTAACATGTTACCATAAAAATGAATATTTTATTGTTTATCATCCTATATTTCATATGTACAAAAATAAAAAGAATATTTTATTTTCTTCACATCCTATGTTTAGCATGACAAATAAAAAGAATATTTTATTTACATAACGATTTCGATGTCTCTGATGACAAATAAAAGAATATTTTATTCGCATACAATTTCTATATCTCTAATGACAAATAAAAGAATATTAATTTACATGTCATTTTCTATAATTCAAATGATAATATAAAAAGGGAATTTTGTCCACCTACATGTTTTATAATTCTAATGACAAAATAAAAAGGTAATTTTGTCTACACACATGTTTTATAATTCTAATCTCAACATGACAAATAAAAAGAAATGTTTTTATTTGCATACTGTTAGTTCTATTTAAATATGACAAATAAAAATGTAAATTTATTTGCGTACAAATTTCTATCATTATCATGACAAATAAAAATGTAAATTTATTTGCATTCAAATTTCTATCTTTCTCATAACAAATAAAAAATGACTACTTTTATTTGTTTACAAATTCAATGTTAAACTTGACAAACAAAAATGAATGCTGTTATTTGTGAACAATTCAATGTTAAATTTGACAAATAAAAAGGAACGCTTTTATTTGTCAACAATTCAATGTTAAATTTGACAAATAAAGATGAATGCTTTTATTTGTGAATAATTCAATGTTAAATTTGACAAATAAAGATGAATGCTTTTATTTGTGAACAATTCAATGTTAAATTTGTTTTAATACTTATCTATTTAACAAAAATGAATATTTTGTTTTAACACTTTTCTATTTAACAAAAATGAATATTTTGTTTCAACACTTTTCTATTTAACAAAAATGAATATTTTGTTTTAACACTTTTCTATTTAACCAAAATGAATATTTTGTTTCAACACTTTTCTATTTAACAAAAACGAATTTTTTTATGTTATAACAAATCCGATGTTTCATATGTATAAAAAGAACATTTTTACAATATAATAAATCCTATGTTTTACATGACAGTAAAAAAAGAACATTTTTATATTATAACAAATCCTATAAATTTTATGATTAACTTGTTTACAATACAAAGAGAATTTTTATTGTATCTAACTGTAACAACCCGGAAAATCAGAACCAATTTAAAATTTTTATTTTGGCAAATTTAATTAATTTTGAATATTTAAAATGATTTATTTAAAATAATTACGACGAGAAATTTATTTTGAATAGAATTAGAACGTATATATTTATATAAATCGAGCTTAGAATATAAATATTTATTTTAATTATAAAAGGAATTGAAAATGGCGCGGTAGTTTGAAAATTCGATTTCAAAATTCAAATGAATGTACAGGATTCAAAATAAACCGGATTTTAGTGAAACCAAAAATATTAGAATCTATTTGAAAATATCTTTCCAACGAATCTGAAAAATCCAAATTTCATAGCGGGAATAAAAAGTAATGCCCAGTCGAAAATTCAGAATAGTCGCTATGAAAATATAGCCCTTAAAAATAGCCATTTTGCAAACGACCTCCGTTTTCGACGAAACCACTTTTTTTGGATCCAAAATGTCAAATTATTTTTAGATTCCAATTTTCATAATTTTTGGGATTAATATGAGAGTGTGGCAAAGGAAAACGTGTTTTAACAGTTTTAGTCAATTTGGATCGACCAGAAAATGCCCATTTTTCAAACGGTCTCCAAATTTGACGAAATTAGTTTTTTTAGGACTGTATCATCAAAACATAGCCAAATTCATTTTTCTGGAATTTTTAGAGGCAGTATGTGGCCCCAGTAAATTGAAATGTGCGTTCAAATTCAATATATAGATTTATATTTTGATTTAGACGGAAACTGATCGAAACAGTCGATTCAGCTTACCGGACATATCCCATTGTGTTTGGAATGGGGGTAATACACTACGGACGACAGTCGTTGGGCCTCGATAGGAGTTCAAATTAAAGGTCAAGATTTTAGGGCTTTAAATTGAAAAAATATATATAATATAATATAATAAATTATATTTACATATAGATCCACCTTCCACCGTTTTCTCAGTCTTCCCCAAAAAAATAAAAAAAAACCCGATTTCCCTCCCTTGCAATCGAATCGCCTCTACCCGCCCCTCTTCGCATTGCCGTTCACCAATGTCGCGCCTCCTCCCCCCAATAGCTGCGCCTCCCCTTCCGCATCTCCTCCTCGAAACGCTGACCCCCTTTCCTCTCGAACCCGCGCTGCCCTCGAGACCCCAGATCTCGCGTGGAAACCGAGACCACCGCACCACTTCAACAGACTCCACCTCCAGCCCATCGATGCCAAGCTGCACCACCGCGTGGAGCCACCTCGATCCGCGAAACCGAACCCGCCCCTCCTAGAGAACGACATGGTGAATGACTGTAAGTCTAGATTTTTTTTTTTACAACAGTAAGTTTAGATTTTTAAACTGAAGAAGTTTATATTTTTATTGTAGTAAGTTTAGATTTTTAAATTGAAGAAGTTTAAATTTTTATAAAAAAAGATTGAAATTTTATAGATGAAAAAGAAATGTTTTTTTTATTAAATAAAATATAAATTAGCAATGTTTATGAAATGTATATGAACATGTTTTTATGAAATACATATGGAAATTGTTTTTATAGGATATATAGAGCATTGTTTTTAAAAGTAAAAATATGATTTTTAAATAAAAATAGAGTAGATTAAAAATGTGAATTTTTATATATATCATAGCAAAAGAAAAACTGAATTTTTTATATATATCATAGCATAAGAAAAACTGAATTTTTATATATATCATAGAAAAAGAAAAACTGAATTTTCATATATATCATAGCAAAAGAAAAACTGGATTTTTATATATATTATAGCATATTAAAACTGGGATTTTTATATGCATAATAACGATAAAAAAATATGAATTTTTATATAATGAATAGCGTTATAAAAATATAATTTTTTGGTAGATAAAATATTATTTTTAGTTAGATAAAAATATATCCACATCATATTAAAAGTGTGACTTTTAATCTGAACAGCGTGAAAAAGTTTGCGTTGGAGTTTCGGGCAGATCCAGACTGTTCTGAAATTCAGAAATAGAATAGAGGAGTGGATCCCCAAGGTGATAACTCCTCACTATAATTTTATTATACAGTTATTTATTTTATAATTGCATATATGAACTGTTCCCTGTCGTCCACAGACCATGGACGACTTGTTTGATTGTTTGGTTGATTAGATTATTTAGTTGAATTTGGTTGTTTGGATGAAATGAATTGATTAGAATTGTTATGTGTGTATGACGCGAGCCAATATCAGGAGAGGGATAATGCTAGACATTACCCGATTTTGATATCGTGTCGTTATGCCACCAAAATTTTCTAAAATGCGGTAGAAAATAAAAATATTATTTTTATTGTGTAAATGAATTGAATAAATATTTTATTGTTAAAAATATAATTTTTAACGTGTATTTGAATTAAATAAATATACATTTACAAACCAGACGATTTGCTTATGTTCACCCCTTTGACTGATATGGATTGGGATGATAAATTTTACACATCGCCCAACTGCACAAATAAAATCTGTGTTTATTGTTTGAAAACCCCACATGGGTATTGGGATGATATATGACATATACTAGTCCCAAACATTAGCTGTATGTCGATCGATTGATTGACAGGCTGTTGTAAGCGTTAAACATTTATGTTTAATGCTTATGCAGTGTGGAATGCACTTTGGATGATGACTTACTGTGTTTGATTGTTGTTGTATACATGTGATGTATGAAATCCATATATATATATATCAAATTATATGGTAATTGACTGTGTCTGATTCTAGTTCAGAAAGAATGAATATTTTAAAATAACGAATATTTTAAAATAATGAATATTTTTAAAATAATATTCAGTAAAAGATCAAAATTTGATTTTGATGTCCGATTTGGGATGGACACGAATATATTTAAATATATAAAGCGTGTGGATTAGATTAACGCCATTTCAACATGTACGATATTTATATCGATTTTATTCATTTTAATAACGAATATCGAAAAGGAATTGATTTCAAAATCTAATGTTTTGAAATTATTATCATTTATATATTAATGATATGGAATATTCAATTTTGATTTGAAATTGAATATGAAGTTGAAACTATTTTGAAAACGAATTTAAAACGATTTATAAAATACGTTTTGAATGGGAATCGATGAAAAATATATTATTTACATTATATATATAATACAATAGCCTGAATAGAACGCGCTGTGCCGCGACAGTTCGTGAATTTCGACCATTGACTTCGAACGGACATTACGGGAGATCCGACCGTCGGATTCTCCTAAAACCGGAACCGTTGGGTTCATATCGAAAAGAGCTTTCTATCGAATATTATAGATTTTAAATCTAATGGTTGTATTTGGAATTATGTCCAAATCAAATTTGGAAAAGGTCGTTGTAAGTGCTGTTCGTTGGCCGGTTACGGAAATCGACTGTACGAGCCTTGATAAAATTATTAAGAATATCTATCATTTGTGTAAAATCATAATAAATGATTTGGAAAGAATTAGGATGAAAAACTCCATATTTGAAAAGATAAAAATATATTTTTATTGAAATGAACTAGTGATGAACTAGAATTATAATCCAATATTTTTGAATAAATAAATTGGATTTCAAATGGTTCTAGAAATAACCAGGATTTCCAATATATGAATTGGAATGAATTTGAATCGAAATTATTTTCGGAATATTTCGATATTGGATTCCGTGATTATACGGATATTATGGAAGAATTTGGAAGATATATATATCGTTATTCCAATACAGTATTTGTTGATTCCAGAATTTGATAATGAATATAAGCCGATATATTTTCTATTCAGAGCCTTGTATTTAATATCAAATGTGATTTTGGGTTTGTCGTGAATGGTGTCTTCATTAACACTATTATTGAACCCAGTTGATAAAACATTAAATCTTTTTATTTAGATTTAATGAAGTATACCAATTAATTAATATTTAACTGGAATTGAATTGAAATTGGTCTTTGGGTTTATCGTGAATGGTGTTTTAAATAACACTTATTCTTTAACCCAATTAACAATGGAATAAGATTTTGGGTTGTCGTGAATGGTATCTTTAATAATACTGTTCTTAGACGCAATGGAGTTGAGAAAATCAGAAACTAACTAGAGATTAGTTAAGTTGAATGGTTTCCTGGGTATTGATCTGATGTTGGTTTCGGCCTTCGGGGTTAATACTTAGGGAATTGTTCACTTGCTAATTTATGGTTAAAGGCTGATGGAATGGAATGTGATTTTGGGTTTATCGTGAACCGTGTTTTAAAGGACATTGGTTCTTTAACCCAGTTAAAGACAGGAATAAGATTTTGGGTTGTCGTGAATGGTATCTTTAATAATATTGTTCTTAGACCCAATGGAGTTAAGAAAATCAGAAACTAACTAGAGACTAGTTAAGTTGAATGGTTTCCTGGGTATTGATCTGATGTTGGTTTCGGCCTTCGGGGTTAATACTAAAGGAATTGTTCACTTGCTAATTTATGGTTAAAGGATGATTGAATGGAATGTGATTTTGGGTTTATCGTGAACTGTGTTTTAAAGGACATTGGTTCTTTTACCCAGTTAAAGACATGAATAAGATTTTGGGTTGTCGAATGGTATCTTTAATAATACTGTTCTTAGACCCAATGGAGTTAAGAAAATCAGAAACTAACTGGAGATTAGTTAGGTTCAATGGTTTCCTGGGTATTGATCTGATTTTGGTTTCGGCCTTTGGGGTCAATACTTAGGGAATTGCTTACTTGCTAATTTACGGTTAAGGGCTGATGGAATGGAATGAGATTTTTGATTTATCGTGAACTGTGTTTTAAATGACATTTGTTTTTTAACCCAGTTAAAGATAGGATATGATTTCCCAAGTTAAACAATCGTTAATATTGATTTTTGGGTAGATTAAAACCAAGTGGAGTTTTAATGCATCTTTAATTAGATTGAAATGATATCCAAAGGAAGATTAAAGGATAAATTTAAAGAATTTATCTTTGATAAAATTAATGGGGACCTTTCCCAAAGTATAAGAATATTTGAATAAAGGAATATTCTTGATTGGAATGAGGCATATGTTGTGTTTTTATAGCACTTGTTTATTATATACGCGAGTTATTCAGAAAGACCGGGTTTATCCCATTCTGAATAACTTATTCGACGATGTGTAGAGGATGAAGACGGTGGTTGAAGACCGGAGGTCTTCACATTGTTTGGATGATTACTGATGTCTTAATTGGGCTGTACACCCAAGACAAGGTAATAATTGGTGATCGTCCAGACGTACTTGGAGATCGACCGGATATGCGAGGACCTCTCCCCTGTATTGGGCATATGGGGGAGGAATAAGGTGCCTCCGGTTTCGTTCAGACCCAGAACGAACTTGTAAATGGATGTGTGTCTGACATCGGATTTCATTCTGTGTGATTGATAGACATCGGTTGCATAGCGTGAATTTCCTGTTTGGCATGCTGAGATGCAAATGGTCAAGGCTTCTGATGAAAAGATGAGTCTTGTGGTTGATGATCAAAGCACGACTTTAATATTGCGTAGCATTGTGTAGCGTTAATTCGTGAGCCTCACACCCCGGTGTGAACCAGAAACGGGAGAGAACTTCAGAGAGGACATGCGTTTCCTTCTGGCTAGGAGTGGTGTCAGCGTTTTGCACGCCCTGACATTTTACTTATGTGGATGATGGATGGAGAGGCGCCTCGGTTATATCGGTCGTTCCGGGGCTGATAGTTTGGTCGGGTTATGACCAGTTGACGCCCCATAGGGCTGGTAAATGCGGTGTTCAGGCATTTTAATCCACATCAAGTAGACCGCTCCTGACGATCCAAAGGTCACTCGAGCTCTGACCTGAGACACGGGCTAGAGCATCTCGAAGCGGTAAGGATGATCCATTGCCTTGGTTCACAGATGGAAATCCAATTTCCAATACGAGACATTTCAGATTTAGTTGTAATCCTATATATGGCAACATAGTGGTATGGGGCACTTATGCCGTCTATGATTGATACTTATGATTGAAATTGTTTTGACACTATACACTTATAGTAATAATAAAACATGAAATTTTACGTACCAAGCATTTTGGCTATTATAAGGTAAAAACTCTATCCTTCGGCTTGCGTTGCATTGTGTGATGGGACCTGAGTCTTATAATAGCTTTATTGTTCTTTGTTTAGCATTGCGCTGTTGTTTTTATGCATAGGTATTCTTGGGAGTAAACCCGTTCCGTGTTATACGGCGTGGTCCCTTGATTTACCTAACTTTAAAATCAAATTAATAACTGTTTTAGTTCTCACACCAGTCACATAACTGACCTTGAGTTTATTGTTTTAACCTAAACTCTGGGTGCCTCTATTTTCCACATGGGCAGCTAGTAGTTTTGGTTTTGCATATTTATATTCACAGGATCCTGATTTACAGATGAAGCGATATTCGGAAAGCTCTGTATCCGTGTATTACTTTCAGTTGTGTTTTGTATTGTTTTCCCCTGCTATGTATTTAAATGTAATTTAAATCTTTGATATTGATCAAATGTATATGATTTATTCATATTCTGATATATTCTTGTACTCTGATGTTAATTGTTGTACTAAGCAATGAAATGTTCTTCTGTTTGTGTTCCGATCTGTCCTGTCCTCAACTCAATCCGGGCTTTCCTTTACATGGGAAGTTAGGGTCATTACAGTGGTATCAGAGCTTTGGTTTACAGAGATCGGAGAACAAGACACGTTAGAACCAAACTAAATAATTCATCAGAGATTGGATTAGTAATATCGAATGAGAATGACTCGTTAGAGATGGGATCCGTAGTACCCTAGAATGAGTCAGAAGGGAGTTGTTTTCAAATAAAGATGAAAACAAATTTTGTTTTGAAAATTTAAAATCTGTTATACGTATTTGAATATTATTTTTATATTGAATTTGGACAATCAAGTATATAAAGATTTTGCGTACACGTCTGATCCATGTGTATTCGAAGTTTTAATATACTGGATAGATATAGAATCACACTCTAGTCGCCTGGAGATGATTCTGATGATGGCATGTCATCATCAGCATTTATGTTCGTGTTTCGAAAGTGAGATATCTATATATTTCCAATTGACTGGTGTGAGAACCAAAATATAGTTAGAATATATTGTTGTGATTTGGCACCAAAAATGAATTTTTGTATATGTATCAAAATTATGAATTTGAAACGTTAATTCATTAATTGATTGATGGTTGTGTTGTATGATTATTTGTTATCTAATAAAACCATTATGTGGAAGAACAGTACATATAACCAAATTGTATCAAACATTGAATTGAATCGAAAATTGTCTGGAATTGCATGCATATAAATGTATATACATTGAACATGTCATAGCAAGGAGGCAAGAGAAGAGGAATAAAATTGTTTGCCCGACAAATAGGTACATGTTTATTGTATTTCTTGGGGTTTTTGATGATTTTATGAGCCGGTTGGCTGTTTCTTTTTCTTTTTGATTGGAGAGGCTTGTGTGGCGGTTTAGGGATTTTCCCGGTGCTCCCGTACTAAGGAGGTTATGGCGAAATTTTTCAAAAATTTAGGGTGTTAGCCAAATTTTTTGAAAAAATTAGAAATTCTTAGAAACTGAAAAGTTAAAGAATGAAAGCCAAACTGAAAGTTGAGTTGGTTAGTTAAACAACTTTCAACTCCGTTCCTTTTCGGGGATGAAAAGATTTTAAATGGGGGAGATTGCAACAACTCGGAAAATCAGAACCAATTTTAAATTTTTATTTTGGCAATTTTAATGAATTTTGAATATTTAAAATGTTTTGTTTTAAATAATTATGAAGAGAAATTTATTTTGAATAGAATTAGAACGTATATATTTATATAAATCGAAGTTAGAATATAAATATTTATTTTAATTATAAAAGGAATTAAAAATGGCGCGGAAGTTTGAAAATTCGATTTCAAAATTCAAATGAATGTACAGGATTCAAAATCAACCGGATTTTAGTGAAACCAAAAATATTAGAATCTATTTGAAAATATCTTTCCAGCGAATCCGAAAAATCCAAATTTCATAGCGGGAATAAAAAGTTATGCCCAGATGAGAATTCAGAATAACCGCTATGGAAATATAGCCTTAAAAATAGCCATTTTGCAAATGACCTCCATTTTCGACGAAACCACTTTGTTGGATCTGGAATGTCAAATTATTGTTATATTCCAATTTTCATAATTTTTGGGATTAATATGTGAGTGTGACAAAGGAAAACGTGTTTTAACAATTTCAGTCAATTTGGATCGACCAGAAAATGGCCATTTTTCAAACGATCTCCAAATTTGATGAAATTAGTTTTTTTAGGACCGTATCGTCAAAACATAGCCAGATTCATTTTTCTGGAATTTTCAGAGGGAGTGCATGGCCTCAGTAAATTGAAATGTGCATTCAAATTCAATATATAGATTTATATTTTGATTTAGATGGAAACTAATCGAAACAGTCGAATCGGCATACCGAACATATCCCATTGTGTTCAGAATGTGAGTAATGCGCTAGGGATGACAGTTGTTAGGCCTCGATCGGAGTTCGAATTAAAGGTCAAGATTTTAGGGCTTTAAATTGTAAAAAATATATAATATAATATAATAAATTATATTTACATATAGATCCCCCCTCCACCGTTTTCTCAGTCTTCCCCAAAAAAATAAAAAACTTGATTTCCCTCCCTTGCAATCGAATCGCCTCCACTCTACCCCTCTTCACACTGCCATTCACCGATGCCGCACCAACCTCCCCCTGTAACTCCGCCTCCCATTCCGCCTCTCTTCCACGAAACGCTGACCCCCTTCCTCTCGAACCCGCGCTTCCCCCGAGACCCCAGATCTCGCACGAAAACCGAGACCACCGCACCACATCAACAGACTCCACTTCCAGCCCATCGATGCCAAGCTGCACTACCGCGTGGAGCCACCTCAATCTGCGAAACCGAACCCGCCCCTCCCAGGGAACGACGTGATGAATGACTATAAGTCTAGATTTTTTATTTTTTTATAACAGTAAGTTTAAATTTTTAAACTGAAGAAGTTTAGATTAACCCTTATATGATTAAACAATTCCTAATCAATCCAATTTCATCCAACGTATCATCGCAATCAAACAAATCAATTCACATCACATACCATATACAACTGAATTTTTATGGTGTATAAATTCTTCAACGCAATAATAAATTATTTTTAAATTTAAAAAAAGAAATTCACATTGGGTTTTGAATTTTTCAAAATTTTAGATCGCTCCGTTTCAGCTCTGGTCTGTTTCATGT
Source organism: Allium sativum (assembly GCA_030737875.1). Classification (NCBI taxonomy): domain Eukaryota; kingdom Viridiplantae; phylum Streptophyta; class Magnoliopsida; order Asparagales; family Amaryllidaceae; genus Allium; species Allium sativum. The sequence continues at coordinate 279,228,211 of CM060922.1, forward strand.
TGTAGATCTCATCATTGTGCTTCCAATGGTCCAAACCTCGTCAAATTCTGATTCAGTTTGAATAAGATATGAATATCTAAAATTTTGATTGCATTAATAATTAATAATATGATTAGGCTAATTAAAATTTAACCCAATTTTAAATCCTTTTCCGTCATCTTCCTGTTAATCGACATCGAACAGGACTCGCACCCTAGGGCACGCCACCGCACTCGCCAGACTTGACCGACGTCCGATCGGAGATGACCACCTCCACCGCCTTGGAATCCTCCACCCACGCTCTTAAATCCGCCCAGCTCGGTGGGCCTCTCCTCCATGAAATCAGCGCCGAATGTCAGAGCTTTTAGCTCGCAAATCGCCCCCCTCAGATAACGATCTCCGATCATAGCCGTATGAAGTTGAAGCTCTCTCGTAGCTTTACAATTTTGGTGCTGAAGCTTGGAATTAATTCGATGTGGATTAGAAGATTTTAGGCTGAGAAGTTTTGAACAATTTCGTTCGTTCAACCATAGATGGCGGCGGCTTCTGATTTTTAGTGGAGATTAGGGTTTTGTTTTCCAATATTTATAATAAAATAATATTTAATTCCTAGTTTTGCTAATAAACTCATTAAGTCTCAGTAGCTGCAATTCCAGCCCAATTCATTAGGCAAATACCCCCGTTCCGGACATAATGGGCTTAGTTCCGTCAACCCAATCGATTATTTTCAGTCTGTTTTCCTTAATTTATAATATAAATCATTTATTTATTTGATTTGTTCGTACATTTTAATTTACCGGAGCCACATACTGACTCCAAAAATTCCCGAAAAATAAATCTGGCTATGTTTTAACGATACGGTCCTAAAAAAATTAATTTCGTCGAATTTGGAGACTGTTTGAAAATGGCCATTTTCTGGTCGATCCTTATTGACTGAAATTGACAAAACACGTTTTCTTTTGCCATGCTCACATATTGATTCCAAAAATTATGAAAATTGGAATCTAGCAATAATTTGACATTCTGGATCCAACCAAAGCAGTTTCGTCGAAAACGGAGGTCATTTGCAAAATGGCTATTTATTATATTAAAATATATACATAAATTCCATAGCGACTATTCTGAATATTAAACTGGACATAACTTTTTATTCCCGCTATGAAATTTTAATTCTTCAGATTCGTTGGAAAGATATTTTTAAACATATTTAAATATTTTTGGTTTTACTAAAATCGATTTATTTTGAGTCCTATACATTCAGTCAAAATTCAGTTTCAAATTTTCAAACTGTCATGCTATTTCTAACTCCTTATAAAATTAAGTTAAATATTATTCGTTCTAACTTCGTTTTAAATAAATTTTTAATCGTTATTATTTAAAATAAATTATTTAAAAATTCATTAAAATTGCTGAAATAAAATTTTTAAATTGGTTCCAAAATTCTGGGTTGTCACAATCTCCCCCACTAAAAATCTTTTCGTCCTTGAAAAGGAACGGAGCTGAAAGTCGTTTAATTAACCAACTCAACTTTCATTATTTTATTGGTTTCAATAATTTTATTAGTTGAACTAATAATCACACAACACAATCATCAATAAATTAGTTGATTAGTTTTTCAAATATATATAACTTTTATATATTCAAAAATCATATTTTCTAAGATCAGATTTTATATATAATCACAAATACGTTAATTATAAACTTGTCACTCTCAACTCATTCTAGGGCATTTCTAACCCCATCTCTAACGAGTTTTCTCATTCTGGGATGCTACTGATCCTATCTCTAATGAGTATTCTTTTATAGGATATTACAAATCTTACTTCTAATGAGTCTCTTGTTTAGTTCTAACGAGTTGTACCCCAAAGATTTGGATTAACCAAAGCTTCAATCCATATGTAATGACCCGAAAATCCCCGTCTTGGGAAATTGCCGGATACACTAACTTTGGGCATACAACACATCAGAACAAATAACATAAGGCTTTTATAAACATTATAATAATGTTACATCAAAGTACAGGATATCAGAGTACATCGAATAAATAATAATACAGCGGAAGATTAATTTACAATAAACTTAACATAATGCAGTGGAAGACTATCATTGCACTGGCCACAGCTTTAAGCTTCGTTCCAGAATCCTGCCTAATAAATAGATATCTGCAAAACAAGCTACTCGACTGCCCATGTGGAAAAGAGGGCACCCGAGTTTGCAAAGTGAAACAAACTACGAGTCAGTCATGGGGCTGGTACGAGAAATCTTACTTAACCTATTTATTAATAAGGCTAATCACAAGACCACACCACTAACATGGAACAGGTTTACTCCATTGGATTGCCAGTGCAAGAAATAAAGTAAATCGTTAAACAATGCAATGCTTTTTTGAAAAATGAAGCCATTATAAGACTCAAGTCCCATCACACAATGCAACTATAGTATCCCGAAATTCCGGTACAATTTGAGCTGACCAAATAACACAAGTCCAAAACAAATTGCACTGGAAACCAGAAAATGAATAGAAAGAAAACAGAGGGTGAGAATAGATAAGATAGAAACTTAGAATGTAAGAAGAAGAAGAACAAACAACATTAGAGTAAACACGAATCTCATAGCGGAACGAACAATATATAATAGGTACATAACTTTGAAATAAAATCAGTATATGTACGGAGTAACATTATCAGAGTACAACACTTACAACACAGCGGAAATAACTATAGCTATATAATCCTGAAGCCTCCTGCTCCAAGATCTCCAAGTATATCTATAAACTCCTGACCACTTGACAGCCCGTACAAAATTGGGCACCAAAGAGTTTATGGATAAAAAATAAACTCTGGGTCAGTCATGGGACTGGTGTGAGTAAAACCATTTAAAACAGTTTGAGCAAATAAACGATATCTCATAAGACCACGCCGTATAACAGAATGGGTTTTTCCCTTATGAGAATCCAAAATAATCTTTGTATCAAAATTCTTTTGATATTATAATAGTGTCTACCAACCACAATATAATAATCATCTAGCAAAAACGCTTTCATCTCATGTTTTACATACATAGTATACAATCAAAATCTCCAGCACTAATTGGATAATGGATTTCCAACTATGACAAGGTATCGAACACATTTCGATAGTGTACCTCTAGAGAGGAATACACTGGGTTCAACAAGAACATCTTGCAACCCGGCCACACATGACCGACTACTCATTTCGCTTGAGTGTATCGAATGTATATCACCAACGGCTGGGATCAGCAACCGTTTCCCGAATCGGACAACATCGAATAGATTAAAAAATGAAATGAATATATCTAGATAGGTGATAATATACCCTAATAGAAGCTACCCACATAGCCATGCTGCCTGCCCGATTTTTGTCATTTCCCGGTTGTGAGGCTAGAGGCCACACTTATCTCTGCCAGATCACACAATTTTTCACTTTGAATGTCACATCGTCATACCCGCCAAATCACAAATTGATTTCCCCAAAAATACAACGGGTATACAGCTAAGAGAAACGAATTCCTCCACCACCAAACGTACATACATTTGAAGAGATTAACTTACGTGATCCATTAAATATACTCTGTCAGACATTCTTCCATACAGGTTGTCCTAGGACTGGACAAACCGTAGGCACTATTCTGTAAACAGGACAACCCTCGCATAACTCCGTCTTCATTTATCTTCATCATATTTGATTGCAACGCTAACGCCCATACAGAGTGGTTTTCAAATAATGAATCTGATCCCGGTCTCTCTGTATTGATGACGGAAAAATGGTCAAAAACTTCGATAGTCGGTGAGTTAACTATCAAAGAAAAACACGTGTGCAAACAACGATCGTATTTCCAAATGGAAATCTTACCGATCAATCATCAATCAACTTTTTCTCTTTTTAAATTAATTTATCATTAATTTATTCAGTTACCCAATTCCATATCTCCATAAATTCTTATTTTCTAAATTTAGAAAATATACGTATTAACTATTGGAAACATTTCCATTCCTTATTTCACGTATCACTGTCATTCCAGTATTCTTTATCATCCAACATTTCATTTTCTATGATTAGAAAATATCTATGATTATATTAGGAAAATGTTTCCAAAACTCATTCATTGGATTTAAACAGATGTTTAAATAAAACATCGTTATGCCAATTCAAATCATTACCTTCATTAACTATATTCACTTAACCAACCTTCACTATTGAACCTTAACCATTCCTTAGTTAAAAACGAAGCCAATCAAGTTGGGGTATAACTACCTCTAAGACCTTAACTGAACAACATTTTTAACCTCGAAATAGACAAAATTCACCCTTTAAATCTTTAACAAACTTCCTTACGTAACTCTCGGATTATATTTACGAATCCACTTCTTTATTGAAAAACATTGATTATAACTATAGCGTTATAATCCCTACTTCTGAAATATTTAACTCCAAAATATAACTCAAATCAATTAACCCTAACTCCGTTAACTTTAACTCGATTAACTTTAATTCATTAACTATTATCACTTACTCCTTTCGAATAAACTATATTTAGTAACTCCTTTAACTCTATTCGAATAAACTATATTCGATTAACTCAAATCAATTAACCCTAACCCCGTTAACTTTAACTCGATTAACTTTAAAGAATGAAATGAATATCTCAAGAAAGGTGATAATACACCCTAATTGCCAGCCAACCATTTAGCCATGCCGCCTGCCCGATTTTTGTCATTTCCCGGTTGTGAGGCTAGAGGCCACGCTTATCTCTGACAGGTCACACATTTATTCACTTTGAATGTCACATCGTCATACCCGCCAAATCACAAATTGATTTCCCCAAAAATACAACGGGTATACAGCTAAGAGAAACGAATTCCTCCGCCACCAAACGTACATACGTTTGGAGAGATCAACTTACGTGATCCATTAAATATACTCTGTCAGACATTCTTCCATATAGGTTGTCCTGGGACTGGACAAACGGAAGGCCCTATTCTGTAAGCAGGACAGCCCTTGCATAACTCCGTCTTCAATTATCTTCAATATACTAGATTTGCAACGCTAACGCCCATACAGAGTGCTTTTCAGATAATGAATCTGATTCCGGTCTCTCCGTATTGACGATGGAAAAATGGTCAAAAACTTCGATAGTCGGTGAGTTAACTATCAAAGAAAAAGACGTATGCAAACAACGATATTATTTCCAGATGGAAATTCTATCGATCAATCATCATTTAACGTTTATCTCTTTAGTTCATAAATTTATTTATTTCTTTATTCCATATATTCAACATTCCTTATTTCCTAAATTTAGGAAATATACGTTATTAATCATCGGAAAACATTTCCATCTCTTTTTTTCACGTATCACTGTCATTCCAGTATTCTTTATCATCAAACATTTCATTTTCTATGATTAGAAAATATCTCTGATTATATTTGGAAAATGTTTCCAAAACTCATTCATTGGATTTAAACATATGTTTAAATAAAACATCGCTATGCCAACTCAAACCATTATCTCACTAACTAAATTCACTTAACCAATCTTCATTGTCAAACCTTAACCATTCCTTAGTTAAAAACGAAGTCAATCAAGTTGGGGTATAAATACCTCTTAGACCTTAACTGAACAACATTTCTAACTTCGAAATAGACAAAGTTCACCATTTAAATCCTTAACAACTTCCTTACGTAACTCTCGGATTCTATTTACGAACCCACTTCTTTATTGAAAACATTGATTATCACTATAGCCTAACAATTTCTACTTCTGAAATAGCTAGCTTCAAAATATAAATTTTATTCCTTAATTTAGCTAAATAACTAACTAGATAATTTATATATAAATAAATAGATCTTGTTTAAAAATTGAAAGTGAATAGTACTTTCCCGAATTCGATATAATCGAATTTCAACATATAACTCTCTTTCGAAAAATCTCTATTCGATAACTCCTTTTTGAACAAACTATATTCGATTAACTCTTTTCAAATAAATTATATTTGATTAACTCCTTCCGAATAAACTATATTCGATAACCTTCTTTTCAAATAAACTATATTCGATTAACTCCTTTCAAATAAACTTTATTCGATTAACTCCTTTCGAATAAACTATATTCGATAACTCCTTTCGAATAAACTATATTCGATTAACTCCTTTCGAATAAAATATATTCGATAACTCCTTTCGAATAAACTATATTCGATAACCTTCTTTTCAAATAACTAATATTCAATAACTCCTTTCTAATAACTAATATTCGATAACTCCATTTGAATAACTAATATTCGATAACTCCTTTTGAATAACTATTATTCAATAACTCCTTTTGAATAACTAATATTCGATAACTCCTTTCGAATAACTAATATTCGATAACTCCTTTCGAATAACTAATATTCGATAACCTATCTTCGAATAACTAATATTCGATAACTTCTTTTCGAATAAACTATATTCGATAAATTCTCTTCTTCGAGTAACCTTATTCGATAACTCTTTCTTCGAATAAAATATATTTTAATAACTCTAATCCGACTAATTCTAATTCAATTAACTCAATTTCGAATAACTAATATTCGACTAACTCTTGTTCGATTAACTCTATTCAATTAACTCTATTCGATTAACCCTATTCGATTAACTATAACTCGATTAACTCTAATCGATTAATTCTAATTCGATTAACTCTAATCGATTAATTCTAATTCGATTAACTCCAACTCAATTAACTCTAATTCGATTAACTCTAATCGATTAACTCTACTCGATTAACTCCTTTCAATTAACTCTATTAAGTTTGACTTCGTATTTCAAAATAGTATCCCATTTCCAAATTCTATTTATACTTCTATTTATAGAATTATTCATACGAAATCTCCTTTTAATTTCTAACACTTAAATCTCATTTAAATTTTCCTTTTATAACTCTATTTATTTCATAAATAAATATTTTCTTTTACAACTCTATTTATTTTTCTAAATAAATATTTACTTTTCAGTTCTATTTATTTTCTAACTATCTCCTTTTCTATTCTATTTGTTTCACAAATATTTCCTTTCCTATTTGTTTCACAAATATTTTCCTTTTATATTTGTTTCACAAATATTTTCCTTTTATATTTGTTTTTCACAAATATTTTCCTTTTATAATTGTTTTACAAATATTTCCCTTTTATATTTGTTTCACAAATATTTCCCTATTATATTTGTTTCACAAATATTTTCCTTTTATATTTGTTCTTTAATTTTATAAAAATATTTTCTTTTATAAAGTCCTTTTCCTTTTATATATAAAATCCATTGATTTTATATAAATACTTTATTTTCAAAATACACTTTGAAAACCCCCTTTTCTACATTCCAGTATTTCTTACGGTATTTAAAATACCCAAATAACAATGATCGATATCATTCAACACATGTAATCAACACAGATTATATATCACATCATATATTACAATATATGAAAAACAAAAAAATAAATGTTGAGGAATCCAGTTGGATTCCTCCGACCTGTTTCCCTGCATCCACAGATGTTAAACAATATAATTAACATCAATTTCATTTCACTATGAAATATTCTGCTAAACAGAATCAATATATATATATATATATATAACCAGATCTATAATTTTAACCAATTACTTAGCAGTTCAACCAAACAGTCAATACACATCAATCTATCATCATTTGTCAGTTCTAAATATATGTTATAAAAATATGAACTGGTAGAGTTGGTGAGTTTTACTCACATTGGATGGTTATCGTTAAAAACGATTAACTATCTTTGATTCAGACAGACAATTTATTTCGCTATAAACTATAACAGACTCCAATCCACTCCCAGTCAGTTCCATTGTGTTGCCCTTGTCCATACGATCCCAAAGGATCATGCTTTGCTAAATTCTGATAACGTATGAATAAGATATAGTAGTACAAGCTTAAACATTATTTAATTAATTTAAACTTAGATTATTAATATAAGATGGGCCTCACCTTTAATCAACAGGGCCCAAACCCCTTTTAAAAACAAATGCCCGAAATAGCCTTCTTCCCCATTTCCAAAAATGAAACGTATGCTCCAGTAAAAACTTATGGCCATTTCCAAAAACTTAGAGCTCCATTCCTTCATCATTACTCGATGAACCTCAAAACTTAAATCACAGATCAACTATTCATCATCACCTCCATCTCGCGAGCACCACCGTATCACACTCGAGCTTCATTAACGGACCGCGACTCTGCCCTGTCCACACGCTGCCAGTGAGAGGAGCGACCTCTTTGAACCTCAAATCTCACCAAATCCTCCCACCAGCTCCTAATTGATGCCACAAACCCATACCCATTTGGAAAAATCGCGAGTCCTCACATCAATCATTACCTTCCGCATCAACCTCGCACCTCCATTTACAGCGTGCAACAACTTTTATGTTTGAATGCCCCAAATTTTTGCCACAGTATGTTATTCCCTATATTAAAACCAAATATCACCATTAAAACATGAATCAGTGTCTGTTCTTCACAATTTCCTGAACCCTACTTCAGCAACAGACGCTGTACATAAATCGACAGCTCCTAAGAGGAATCACACAAAAAAAAAAACCAGCATAGGACGGAAGAGAATGTTAGTAGGAGTCTAAATATACTACTCATTGGATTTATAGGTTTTTATCTGAATTTCTATGAATTTGTAAAGGCTCGATTTTTGTTTGAGGAAAGCAAAATACTGGTGGCTTATATTTTGATCAGAAGAAAAAGTGAATTAGGTTTAGAAATGTTCGGATGGTATCTATAAGAAAAAATATATTATTTTATTTGATTTTTATATTCGATTTTAACCAATTGTTGTTTGTATTTACCATTTTAAAATCCCTATGACCACACATGATATCCAAAAATCATGAAAATGGGCATGCAGCTACAGTTTGACATTACGGACCTAACGAAACTTGTTTCGTCGAATTCCGACTCCGTTTGCTCACACAGCGTATTTTTAACCATCAAAATATCGACTGTTTTTCACATTAAAATTCGGCATGGCCACATACTAACTTCAAAAATCACGAAAATTGAAATGTAATAATAATTTAATATTGCGGATCCAACAAAATTAGTTTCGTCGAAAACGGAGTTCGTTTGCAAAACTGGTTATTTTTAAAGCTCTAAATAACCCATTTAAATATATAAATATATTTAAAAATAATTAAATTAAATATTTATAAATAAATATTATCTTATATATTCACCATAGATTACCATACAGCTCCAGAATATTCTATATGAATTTCTAACTCGATATTTCAAATCCCGATTAAATCGATATTCGATTTATAATGAAATTCCTTTTATATATCGTTATAATTTATATATGAATTCCACATCGACTATTTGAAAATTTGATTTGTACATAAATCAAAATTTACACAATGAAATCTCGATTTTTCTCTTCCATTAGAAAAATATACTTCATCAGCTCCGAACGTTTCTTGTTTCACAAAAATCCGATTTAAAACAGACCCTGTATATTCAGTTGAAGTTCGAATCGCCAAATTACGAACTACCGCGCCATTTGGAGCTCGATTTTAATTATAATATAATTATACGTTCAAACTTCGTTTATATAATATATTCGTTATTCAAATTCAATTCCAAACTGAATTATAGCTTATATATGATCCAATTCACATCGTATTGTGAATTCTACTATTTCCGACTATTCTGGAATTTAAATATATTATTTAATTATTATATTAATTAAATATTCCTTATTATTTAATTCTGGTCATTTTAAATTACCAAACCTTTATTTAAATTATTTAATAAATTATTTATTATCCGTAAAAGTACGGGTCGTTACATTCTTTCCCCCTAAAAATAATTTCGTCCTCGAAATTGCTAAGGTAGAAAACAAACCCTATTGACTGGTTAAAATTAGGGTGCGTTTTTTAGAGGTCCCTATTAAGTTTCAAAATAAATAAAAAACCGGTCATAGTTTCACATACGTTTCCGCCCCTTTTGAATTGCTGCATGCTATTTTAGTGGATCCGCTTCCTCTTTTGTAGTTCTGCCTGCTCCTCCTTTTTACTTTGCTTCCTTCGTTTTTTCTCCAGAAAAAAGTGCGGCTCTTCTAAAAAAAAAAAAATTCTAAAATCTGGAAATAATCCCAGAAGTCCACGACAAGAAAAAAAATAGTTGCATATATGTACGCAAATATTGCCAATACTTGCATACATATATGCCATTATTGCATAAAGGTAAAAAATGAACAGAGTTGCAGTGTTACGAAATAATGCATGTATTTATGCAAGAATGGCGCAATAGTTACACATATATGTGCAGAAAAATCAAAAGGAGATGCAACAGTGGAAATTATGCACATATATATATGACAGAAATAGGAATTGTTACATAATATTATGCACGTAATTGCATATTTTCGACGTTTTTTTACTGTTTTTTATTTTTGGTGGACTTTTTTTATTTTTTTCGGCAAATTTTTTGTCGAATGCATAATTTATTTAAATAATAATTTTCGTTTTTTTTCATTCTTTTTTTCATTTTTTTCGCTACTTTTGAAAAATAGGGACCTAATTTATAATAAGTTTATCACTGGATGTGAGCCTAATTAAGTTTCAAAATAGGGATGTGAGCCTAATATTCACTTAAAATTATTTGTTTACCTATTAACTTCGGTTTCAACCGAACCATTTTATTTCAATTAAATTATTGATTCATCTCTATTAACGAATATTTTCAAAAATCCTGAAAATTTTCTAATATCTTAAATTTCCGAAAAAATTCGTCAACACCTCCTTTGTAATGGTCAATCGGTACAACTACAACTCGCCTCTGTGGGCCATCTCCAACCCAAAAGAAAATCAAATAGCCAAGCGGCTTGCCAAATCGGCTCATAAAAATCTCATACCATATGAAATATAAACTTACCTTTTTGTCGGGCATATTATTATATCATTTCCATCTGCTGTTAATTCAGCATATACCCATGTCATCCCAATCAAATTCCAAATCTGTTTTATCCACAAATCCAACCATTCGCTTATACCTAAGTCGAATTTCATTTCAAACCAAAGTCCCATTCTTGATTCCATTATCCAATAACATTTCAAATTCAAATCTCACAAATCTAACTTGTCTCAGTATCATTCTAATCCAATTCTATTTCAATTTCAATTTGCTTTTCCTAATTTCTACTTGATTTGTTTTCAATTTAAACAATCTCTTCTTGGGAGTTCTAAATAGCTCCACTTCTCACAATCAAATATTCCCTTTCAAAATTCAAAACAACTTGTTTTGCTAAACAATTTCAACAACAGTCTGTTTGGTAGTAATCCGGCACTTAGAACTCGAAAATGACACTGATGATGTGGCCATCATCATCGGGACTATTTTCCAGCTTATCGAAGTGAGTTCAATACTTAATAATTTCAAAACCATATTTAAACACCTTCATTTTGAAATCACTTTCAAAACACCATTCACAATGTCGTAAAACAATTTAAAATCTCCCAGGATTTTAAAATTCTCATATATTAACTCCAAATCCATTTACAAACACCTTCCCAAATTTCCAGGGTTTTAATTTCAATTTTGATTTAAATTCATATTTAATTCATTTCGTAACACTTATATGAATTTTGATTGGTTATTTACATAATCGTTTCAATTATAATCTTACTCGATTATAATAACAACCAATATATCCAATATATCACAATTCCAATATTATATTTTCTCTATATCAAAATATACTTTGGGTAAAATTATTTTCATTTACCCTCTTTTCAAAACCTATCGTGTCGACCCATTGTATTCAAGTGTTTAGAAACTCCTACCGATACAGTGGATCAAACTGATCGACCAGAACCCATAAACAACTCAACCAATAAATCTCCACAATATAAAACCATTTTATATCAAATAACAAATACGTTCACTCGTATATATACAATCAAACTCAATCTAGGGTATTGCTAACCTCATCTCTACTGAGTCACGCCACAGAGCCAAGGTAATTACTTAACCTTCAGCTCTGATACCAACTGTAGTGTCCCGACGATTTCAGTAGGCTTTTCAACCATCCCTCAGCCCCCAAGCAGCAGGCTAACCTCCCACCGTGGCCTACAGAGGTACCCCAACACCATGTTTTACGGCCAGCCTCTCGACTTGACCAACCCCCATTTTCGGGACATGTAGGAGTAAGAGTCTCCCGTTCGCCACCTAATGCAAAGCGAGAACCCCCTATCATGCGTACTAATTAAGCAACATGGACTGGTGTGAGTAAAACCATTTAAAATAGTTTGAGTAATTAAATGATATCTCATAAGACCACGCCGTATAACGGAACGGTTTTTTCCCCTATGAGAATCCAAAATAATCTTTGTATCTAAATTCTTTTGATATTATAATAGTGTCTATCAACCACAATATAATAATCATCTAGCAAAAACGCTTTCATCTCACGTTCTACATACATAGGTTATAATCAAAATTGCCAGCACTTATTAGATAATGGATTTCCAACTATGACAAGGTATGGAACCACCATCCGATAGTGTACCTCTAGAGAGGAATACACTGGGTTCAACAAGAATATCTTGCAACCCGGCCACACATGACCGACCACTCATTTCGCTTGAGTGTATCGAATGTATATCACCAACGGTTAGGATCTGTAACGACCCATATTCTACGCATCATATGATCGTAGGATATTTATTTCTTTCACATACGAAGTCGTATGGTCATGTAACTTTAGGAGACGACTATTGGGGTCATTTCCCATGTTCATGATTTTTGTCGATTTTTAAATGACCATTTTACCCCTAGTTAGCACTGTTTTGGCCATAACTTTTGACTGGAAAAGAATTTTGACCTGAAACCACTTCCATTGGCTCCAGATGATGGTTTACAATTCCGTAGAGTGGTCACATTAGCCAAACGGACTCACCGTTTGGGAGATATGGCTGAAACAAGTTTCAGATGGTGAAAAACAACTTAATTGGGCTTAACCGGGCGATTAACAGCTAGGCCCAATGGGGGATTTCGGGATTAGGGTAAGGAGGAGGCTGAAATCAGTTAGAGAACGATCTTATCCTCATTTTCCAGCAGCCACTTTCATTCTTGAACCCAAACAATGGCTGCCAACATCTAGAAACATCCCCAAATCACTTTCTAATCAAGTTTTGGCTTAATCTACATCAAATTAAGGAGAGAAAACACGAAAGCAAGGTTAGAGCGGCTGTTAGACATCAGTATTCACCCAACTCAGCAAGGTTTCAGTTCTGAGAAATTTATTTGTGGCCAAGGTGAGTGATTAGCATTGTTTTGACACTAATTACGGTTAATTAAGGGTAATTAGTGAAGATTAGCGAATTTACACACTAATAAATTCTGGAAAAATATCTATAAATTCGAAAATAATATTTTATTCCTCTGGTAGAAATTTGGTTTAATTTGGTTAAGTTTTGTTAACCCTATGATTAGTTTTGCTTAAACATGCTTAAGGGAAAATATGGGGTTTTGGGTATATTTGATCCATTTTGACATGTAAATTCATTATTTTGGTGTTTGTGGTTAGTTTGCTATGATACTATGACTATTTGGAATGATTTGTGGTTGATTGGAATAGTTAGATTGGTCGAAAACGTCGTCGAATGGTGTAAACAAGTTGTTGGAAAAAGTTGCAGAAAGTTGTGTAGGGTTTTGGATCGGATCGGGTTAGGGGCTCGGATCGGATAGGAGAGCTAGGCAAGGAATCCGACCCGAACTGAAGTCAAGCACAAAGGAAGTTTGGCAGGAAGGAAGGCCATTGCTTAGAGTTGGAGTTGGACAGAAGATCGGATCAGAGAAAGGGAGCAGATCGGATCGGGGCAAGGGAGCAGATCGGATCGGGGCAAGGGAGCAGGACGGATCGGAGCAGGCAAGCAAGTCAAACTGAAGCATCGGATTGGATGAAGGACCTCCGAACTGAACTCAAGCAGAGGCACACCCGAGCCGAACCACTTCAGAGCATCCGAACCGAACCGACGTCTGAAGGGGGGAGAATCCCCGAACCGATCCGCATCCAGGAGCGCACTAGGAAGCATTACACTGAACCGAACCGTGTTATACGTATGTATCCGAACCAAATCGAATCCATGACCACTTCTGCACAATGACTCTTTTGAAGACCAACTCCAATTCGATCAAAACCCGAGATGCAAAGGAAGTCCAAATGAGGAGCTTTGACTCAGGATCCAGCTGGGAACCAATGAGTGAGCTTCATGATTGGGCTTTGCTGCGGGACGTGTGTCAAGGGGCAGTCGATGTCTATGACTTTGGATCACTATGTATGGGAGGTACGTGAACGGATTCAGGGCTGCAACGGCCTAGGTATGACTAAAGGGCTATAGACCAATGAAGTGGGGTCATTTGTAAAGATTTGGTCATGACTCCATGTGGTAAGCTTGGTAGTAGCAGTAGTTGTACAAGTTGAACTCCGTCACTACTTCGATGGGTCTAGTGATTGACAGTGGTGGACATCGTATGCTTTACGCACTGAGTGAGAGATGTGAGGATGGTTGTTATGCTTGATTTGTTTGCCATCATTATGACATACACACCCCACCCCCGTATTCTTTACACTATTTATTATGGCACCTTAGAGTATTGTACGGTATGGGGTACTAACTCTTTGGTTGCAGGTCCAGGTTCAGGTATGGTTTAGTATACCTGTTATTGTTCTGTTTAGATGCTTATCGCTCATACCAGGCTTTATGTCTGACCCAGAGTTTTATGTCTCCTATTATTACTCTTGGTGCTCACACGAGCAGACTAGAGATCGGTTAGCTGGTGATGCACGGGTAGATGATTTGGAAACGAGAAGGAGGCTTCCACGTATGATATATATAGTATTCTCCCTGTGTTGTTGAAGATCACTGCTTGGGCATTAGTAGTGCATCTTCTACTTTCAGTTTTCTTTTGTTTTAGAGACAGAAAATTTGGAAAGTTGTAATAAGCTGTATTTGGATTTCCGCTGCTCTGATGTTGATGTTGGTTTTAGTTATTAGCTTATGTACTGTCTCAGCTGTTTTATGTCAAGTATGTTATTATTATATTTTATTCCATGCGCTGTGAGACATTCTACAGGTTCCTCGTTAGTTAATTCCCTTCTTTCCTTTCTTCTGACGACCGTCCCGTGCTATTCGGGCATGTGTATAGCGCACTTTCGGAGGAAATGCAGGCTGGTGCGGGGAGGGCCGTCACACTTGGTATCAGAGCTCTAGGTTGCTTAGTTAACCTAGGGAAAGACACTAGGGAGAGATAGTACGTATATGAGAGCACGTATTTGTGATTACTTTGGTTTTTAAAAGCTATATACATATACTATTAGTCGTATAAGAATGAAGTCGTACTGCACTAGCACCACTATGGGGTCGTTAATCGTTTCCCTTTTTTAGATTGACGATGAGATGATATGCTAGAGGTGCTGGTAGGGGAGCCAATAATGGGAATTCTGCTGACATGAGGACGATGTTTACTGACCTCATGAGAGAGATGCTTAGGGATGTGCAGAGGGCAGCTCCCAATGGTGGAAACGATGGTGGTCCAATAGTGCAGGCGCCGAGGGTCGACTTCGCCAAGCTGAATAAGGATTATACTAGTCTTGGTGGGAAGCCGTTCCATGGAACGGGTCGGCTACGGATGTTCAGGATTGGTTGGATAGTTGCGAACGTATCTTCGAGGATTTGGGTATCGAGGATGCGATGAAGAGAAAGTTAGCGTCCCGTCAGCTGCAAGGGCGGGCAATGAATTGGTGGAATGCTATAAAGGCAGCTACTCCTGAAGATCAGATTACTTGGGAGCAGTTTAAGGTCTGCTTTAGCGAGAAGTTCATTCCAGCTGCTCAGAAGTCAGTGTTGTTTAAGAAATTCTTGGAGTTCAAGCAGAATGTCAGAGCTGTCTCGGAGTACATTGCTGAATTCAACACTTTGTCGAAGTATGGGTTATCTCTTATTGATACTATCGAGAAGAAGAATGAGAAATTCATAACTGGTTTGGATCAGTACTTGGGGGAAAGGCTTATTAACCACATCAATGAGACATTTGAATCGATTGTGGGGAAAGCATTGAGATCAGAAAGTCTCTACCCTAAGCCGAAGACCGAGGTTGCATCTGCAGAGGAGCCAAAGCCACAAGCAAGTGGGGGAGGCAAGGGTGGTTCCCAGAATAAGAGAAAGCAGAATCAGACTAAGGATGGCCAGAAGAAAAAGAATAAGCAAGATGTGGAGTGCTTCAGTTGTGGTAAGAAGGGCCATTATGCTAGTAATTGTCGGGCCAAGCCAGCAGATAGGAAGTGCTTCAACTGTGGCCAAATGGGACATCACAAGGACAAGTGTCTGCAACCCCCCAAAGAAAAGCAAATGGTGAAAGCATATGCCCTTAATGCTATTCCTTCGTCGAATTCCCCAACCGCGGTGGAGAAGGGAAAGAATGTCATCATTCAAGGTATGCTTTCTGTTTATGATG
Organism: Allium sativum; assembly: GCA_030737875.1. Lineage (NCBI taxonomy): Eukaryota > Viridiplantae > Streptophyta > Magnoliopsida > Asparagales > Amaryllidaceae > Allium > Allium sativum. The sequence continues at coordinate 279,244,731 of CM060922.1, forward strand.
TTCCTGTTAGAGTTTTGTTTGATACCGGAGCTTCCAGTTCTTTCATATCCAGTGACCTGGTGGATAAGTTGGGATTGGAGCCTGAGATTGTCGATAGACCTTTAGTAGTGACGAACCCGATTGGTGGTTCGACTAGCCTTAGCTTGATTTGTCGTAATGTGGTCTTATCGAGTCATGGATGCATGTTTGTTTGTGATTGCTTTGTTTTGGGCTTTACTGGGTTTGGCATTATTTTGGGAGTCAATTGGCTCCAAAGATACGGGTTGGTGGTAGACTGTGAGGGCTTTTTGGTGACAGCTAGAGCGGATGATGGGCGGAGGATAGTGTTTGGTGGTCTACCCAGTGAGGGGGTATTGGCTAGTTTTCTAACTCCCTCGACATTCCGCATAGTGAGTTGTCAGGTTTGCCCGTGGTTGGCCAGTATCCGGATGTTTTCGAAGAAGTGACCGGGCTTCCACCACATCGAGATATTGAGTTCCGTATTGATTTGGTGAAAGATGCCAGACCTATAGTGATGCCACTTCGTCGTATGGCACCAAGGGAGCAGCGAGAGATCGAGGTGCAAGTCAGTGATCTTTTGAAGAAGGGATTTATCAGAAGGAGTGTTTCTGAATGGGGAGCACCAGTTGTGTTTGCTACCAAGGCGGATGGTTCCCTTCGTTTGTGTGTAGACTACTGCGAGTTGAATAAAGTGACGAGGAAGAACAAGTATCCTCTACCGCGGATATATGATTTGTTCGATCAGTTGAGCGGCGCGAGAGTATTTTCTAAGTTGGATCTCGCGACAGGTTTTCATCAGCTTAGAGTGGAAGCTGAGAGTATAGCTAAAATGGCATTTCGGACGCCGTCTGGATTTTATGAGTGGTTGGTCATGCCATTCGGGTTGACCAATGCCCCAGCATATTTTGTGGATCTTATGGATAGGGTATTCAGAGATCAGTTGAATAAGTTTGTCCTTGTGTTCATTGATGATATTTTGGTCTATTCGAGGACAGAGGAAGAACACAAGGAACATTTAAGAATAGCGATGGAGGTGTTGAGAAAACACCAATTGAAAGCAAAGTTTTCTAAGTGTCACTTCTGGAGGAGGGAAGTGAGGTACTTGGGTCATGTTGTTTCCGAGAATGGTATTGCCGTGGGCCCTGCGAAGGTGGCTACGGTGCAGGATTGGCCTACGCCCAAGAATGCAACAAATGTAAGAAGTTTCTTGGGGTTAGCTGGATATTATCGTAAGTTTATCCAAGGCTTCTCCAAGATAGCAACACCGTTGACCCAGTTGACCAAGAAGAATCAAGCTTTTGTCTGGGATGAAAGGTGCGAGAATGCAATCAAGAGTCTAAAGGACAAGTTGACATATGCACCAGTGTTAGTCATTCCTAAGGGGAATGAAGAGATGACGGTATACACGGATGCTTGCGGTACCGGACTAGGTGTTGTATTGATGCAAGGCGGTAGGGTTGTAGCTTATGCAAGTCGGCAATTGAAACCGCACGAGAAAAGATACCCTACCCATGATTTGGAATTAGCAGCGATCGTGTTTGCACTGAAGATGTCGAGACATTATCTCTTGGGAGAAAGATTTGAGTTGTTTACTGATCACAAATCGTTAAAGTATCTCTTCTCTCAGAAAGATCTGAATCTCCGTCAGCAGAGATGGTTAGAGTTCTTGGCTTCGTATGATTTTGATATCGCATATACACATGGGAAAGGTAATGCGGTAGCCGATGCCTTGAATAGGAGACATGCCAGCTTAGGAGCAATGTTTCTTGAATGGAAGCAACTGGAGTACATCGTTGGGTATGATTTCAGACCAAAGTGCGAATTGGATCCAGAAATGTTAGCAAGTTTGATGATCAGACCCACTTTGATTGAGCGGATCGACTCTAGTCAGAGGAACGATCCTAACCTATTGGAAATCATCTCCAAGTTAGAGATGGGCATCGATGAAGAGATGAACAAGTATGGGCTTGATCGAGATGGATGGCTTAGAAAGAATGGAAAGCCTGTTGTACCCAATGTCAATGGATTGAGGGATGAAGTACTTAGAGAGTGTCATCACTCAAAACTGACTATACACCCCGGTGGTAATAAGATGTATCGAGACATGAAGCAGACTTACTACTGGGAAGGGATGAAAAGAGACGTTGGGAAATTTATATCCAAATGCATGAATTGCCAGCTAGTTAAAGCCGAGCAAAAGAAGCCTAGTGGGTTGTTGCAACCATTAGAAATTCCCGAATGGAAATGGGAGAAAGTCTCGATGGATTTCATCGATGGTTTACCAAGGACTAGATCGGGACATGATAGCATTTGGGTAATCGTGGATCGATTGACTAAAAGTGCAAGATTCATACCAGTCAAATCGACCAGAACGGCAGCTAAGTTAGCAGAATTGTATATGAAGTGGGTAGTGAGATTTCATGGAGTACCTAAAAGCATTTTGAGTGACCGAGACCCGTTGTTCACTAGTGGGTTTTGGAAGAGCTTACAGAAGGCTCTAGGGTCAGAATTTCATCTCAGTACTGCATATCATCCTCAGACCGACGGTCAGACGGAGAGGGTGAATCGTATATTGGAAGACCTCTTGAGAGCTTGTGTACTGGATTTTGGTGGATCATGGGATGACCATTTGCATCTAGTAGAGTTGCATATAATAATAGCTACCAATCCAGTATCGGTATGGCTCCATATGAAGCTTTGTACGGAAGACCGTGCAACTCACCATCATGTTGGATAGAGACTGGCGAGAAGTTTATGCTTGGACCAGATGTGGTGAGAGAAACTTCAGATAAGATTAAGATCATTCAACAACGAATGAAGGCTGCCCAAGATAGGCAGAAGAGTTATGCTGATAAGAGGAGAAGAGACTTAAAATTCTCCGTTGGTGACTTGGTGTTTGTCAAGATTTCTCCATTGAAGAGCGTGATACGATTTGGCAGGAGAGGCAAGTTGGCACCAAGATTTGTTGGCCCATTCCCTGTTCTTGAACTAGTCGGGAATTTGGCATATAGAGTTGACTTACCAGAGAAGATGCCGGGAGTTCACAATGTATTTCATGTTTCCCAACTAAGGAAGTTCGTTCACGACCCAGATATGACTATTTCACCTGATCAGTTAGAGGACTTCGAAGTAGAACCCGAGGCGGTTGGGAACCGCAAGCCGACACGTATTATCGAGCACGACATGAAGCAACTTCGAAGGAAGGCGGTGAAGCTAGTCAAGGTTCAGTGGGGCGAGGACGAGAATGATTGCACTTGGGAGACAGAGGAGAACATTAGGAAGACATATCCAGAACTCTTTGCCTGGTAAGATTTTGACTTCGATTTAGTTTTCCGCATGCTAGGGTAGGCTTATTTGCTTGTTTTACATGTTTGATTGTTGTATGTGGCTATTAGGCACGCGGGATCTTTTGTATGTTTTGAGTTAAGGAATTTCGGGGACGAAATTTCTTAGGGGGGGGGGGGGGGGGAGAGTGTAACGACACGTATTCTATGCATCATGGGATCGTAGGATATTTATTTCTTTCACATACGAAGTCGTATGGTCATGTAACTTTGGGAGATGACTATTGGGGTCATTTCCCATGTTCATGATTTTTTTCGATTTTTAAATGACCATTTACCCCTAGTTGGCACTGTTTTGGCCATAACTTTTGACTGGAAAGGAATTTTGACCTGAAACCACTTCCATTGGCTCCGGATGATGGTTTACAATTCCGTAGAATGGTCACATTAGCCAAACGGACTCACCGTTTGGGAGATATGGCTGAAACAAGTTTCAGATGGTGAAAAACTGTTTAATTGGGCTTAATCGGGTGATTAACAGCTAGGCCCAATGGGGGATTTCGGGATTAGGGTAAGGAGGAGGCTGAAATCAGTTAGAGAACGATCTTATCCTCGTTTTCCAGCCGCCACTTTCATTCTTGAACCCTAACAATGGCTGCCAACATCTAGAAACATCCCCAAATCAATTTCTAATCAAGTTTTGGCTTAATCTACATCAAATTAAGGAGAGAAAACACGAAAGCAAGGTTAGAGCTGCTGTTAGACATCAGTATTCACCCAGATCAGCAAGGTTTCAGTTCTGAGAAATTTATTTGTGGCCAAGGTGAGTGATTAGCATTGTTTTGACACTAATTACGGTTAATTAAGGGTAATTAGTGAAGATTAGCGAATTTACACACTAATAAATTCTGGAAAAATATCTATAAATTCGAAAATAATATGTTATGCCTCTGGTAGAAATTTGGTTTAATTTGGTTAAGTTTTGTTAACCCTATGATTAGTTTTGCTTAAACATGCTTAAGGGTAAATATGGGGTTTTGGGTATATTTTTGACATGTAAATTCATTGTTTTGGTGTTTGTGGTTAGTTTGCTATGATGATATGAATGTTTGGAATGATTTGTGGTTGATTAGAATAGTTAGATTGGTAGAAAACGTCGTCGAATGGCGTAAACAAGTTGCTGGAAAAAGTTGCAGAAAGTTGTGCAGGATTTCGGATCGGATCGGGTTGGGGGCTCGGATCAGATAGGAGAGCTGGGCAAGGAATCCGACCCGAACTGAAGTCTGGCACAAAGGAAGTTTGGCAGGAAGGAAGGCCATTGCTTAGAGTTGGAGTTGGACAGAAGATCGGATCGGAGCAACGGAGCAGATCGGATCGGGGCAAGGGAGCAGATCGGATCGGAGCAAGGGAGCAGATCGGATCGGGGCAAGGGAGCAGGACGGATCGGAGCAGGCAAGCAAGTCAAACTGAAGCATCGGACCGGATGAAGGACCTCCGAACTGAACTCAAGCAGAGGCACACCCGAGCCGAACCACTTCATAGCATCCGAACCGAACCGACGTCTGAAGGGGGAGAATCACCGAACCGACCCGCATCCAGGAGCGCACACGGAAGCATCACACCTAACCGAATCGTGTTATACATATGTATCCGAACCAAATCGAATCCATGACCACTTCTACGCAACGACTCTTTTGAAGACCAACTCCGATTCGATCAAAACCCGAGATGCAAAGGAAGTCCAAATGAGGAGCTTTGACTCAGGATCCAGCTGGGAACCAATGAGTGAGCTTCATGATTGGGCTTTGTTGTGGGACGTGTGCCAAGGGGCAGTCGATGTATATGAATTTGGATCACTATGTATGGGAGGTACGTGAACGAATTCAGGGCTGCAATGGCCTAGGTACGACTAAAGGGCTATAGACCAATGAAGTGGGGTCATTTGTAAAGATTTGGTCATGACTCCATGTGGTAAGCTTGGTAGTAGCAGTAGTTGTACAAGTTGAACTCCGTCACTACTTCGATGGGTCTATGATTGACAGTGGTGGACAACGTATGCTTTACGCACTAAGTGAGAGATGTGAGGATGGTTGTTATGCTTGATTTTTTTGCCATCATTATGACATACACACCCCACCCCCGTATTCTCTACACTATTTATTATGGCACCTTAGAGTATTGTACGGTATGGGGTACTAACTCTTTGGTTGCAGGTCCAGGTTCAGGTATGGTTTAGTATACCTGTTATTGTTCTGTTTAGATGCTTATCGCTCATACCAGGCTTTATGTCTGACCCGGAGTTTTATGTTTCCTCTTATTACTCTGGGTGCTCACACGAGCAGACTAGAGACAGGTTAGCTGGTGATGCATGGGTAGATGATTCGGAGACGAGAAGGAGGCATCCACGTATGTTATATATAGTATTCTCCCTGTGTTGTTGAAGATCATTGCTTGGGCATTAGTAGTGCATCTTCTACTTTCAGTTTTCTTTTGTTTTAGAGACAGAAAATTTGGAAAGTTGTAATAAGCTGTATTTGGATTTCCGCTGCTCTGATGTTGATGTTGGTTTTAGTTATCAGCTTATGAACTATCTCACCTGTTTTATGTCAAGTATGTTATTATTATATTTTATTCCATGCGCTGTGAGACATTCTATAGGTTCCTCGTTAGTTAATTCCCTTCTTTCCTTTCTTCTGATGACCGTCCCGTGCTAGTCGGGCATGTGAACAACGCACTTTCGAAGGAAATGCAGGCTGGTGCGGGGCGGGCCGTCATAGGATCAGCAACCGTTTCCCTAGTGGGACAACATCGAATAGATTAAAAAATGAAATGAATATCTCTAGATAGGTGATAATACACCCTAATGGAAGCAACCCACATAGCCATGCTACCTGCCTGATTTTTTTCATTTCCCGGTTGTAAGGCTAGAGGCCACGCTTATCTCTGACAAATCACACAATTTTTCACTTTGAATGTCACATCATCATACCCGCCAAATCACAAATTGATTTCCCCAAAAATACAACGGGTATACAGCTAAGAGAAACGAATTCCTCCGCCATCAAACGTACGTACGTTTGAAGAGATCAACTTACGTGATCCATTAAATATACTCTGTTAGACATTCTTCCATATAGGTTGTCCTGGGACTGGACAAACCGAAGGCACTTTTCTGTAAACAGGACATCCCTTGCATAACTCTGTATTCAATTATCTTCATCATACTTGATTGGCAACGCTAACGCCCATACACAGTGGTTTTCAGATAATGAATCTGATTCCGGTCTGTCTGTATTGACGACGGAAAAATGGTCAAATACTTCGATAGTCGGTGAGTTAACTATCAAAGAAAAACACGTGTGCAAACAACGATATTATTTCTAGATGGAAATTCTATCGATCAATCATCGTTTAACGTTTATCTCTTTAGTTCATAAATTTATTTATTTCTTTTTTCCGCATATTCAACATTCCTTATTTTCTAAATTTAGAAAATATACGTTATTAATCATCGGGAAACATTTCCATCTTTTTTTTTTCACGTATCACTGTCATTCCAACATTCTTTATCACCAAACATTTCATTTTCTATGATTAGAAAATATCTTTGATTATATTTGGAAAATGTTTCCAAAACTCATTCACTGGATTTAAACAGATGTTTAAATAATTTATCGCTATGCCAACTCAAACCATTACTTCATTAACTAAATTCACTTAACCAGTCTTCATTGTCGAACCTTAACCATTCCTTAGTCAAAAACGAAGTCAATCAAGTTGGGGTATAATTACTTCTCAGACCTTAACTGAACAACATTTCTAACTTCGAAATAGACAAAGTTCACCATCTAAATCTCTAACAACTTCCTTACGTAACTCTCGGATTCTATTTACGAACCCACTTCTTTATTGAAAACATTGATTATCACTATAGCATAACAATTTCTACTTCTGAATTAGCTAACTTCAAAATATAACTTTTATTCCTTAATTTAACTAAATAACTAACTAGAAAATTTATAACTAAATAAATAGATCTTGTTTAAAAACGGAAAGTGAATAGTACTTTCCCGAATTCGATATAATCGAATTTCAGCGTATAACTCTCTTTCAATAAATCTCTATTCAATAACTTCTTTTCGAACAAACTACATTCGATTAACTCCTTTCGAATAAACTATATTTGATTTACTCCTTCCGAATAAACTAAATTTGATAACCTTCTTTTCAAATAAACTATTTTCGATTAACACCTTTCAAATAAACTATATTCGATTAACTCCTTTCGAATAAATTATATTCGATAACTCCTTTCGAATAAACTATATTCGGTTAACTCCTTTCGAATAAACTATATTCAATAACTCCTTTCGAATAAACTATATTCGATTACCTTCTTTTCGAATAACTAATATTCGATAACTCCTTTCGAATAACTAATATTTGATAACTCCTTTCGAATAACTAATATTCGATAACTCCTTTCGAATAATTAATATTCGATAAATCCTTTCAAATAACTAATATTCGATAACTCCTTTCGAATAACTAATATTCAATTATCTCTCTTCGAATAACTAATATTCGATAACCTCTTTTCGAATAAACTATATTCGATTAATTCTCTTCTTCGAATAACCTTATTCGATAACTCTTTCTTCGAATAAACTATATTTTAATAACTCTAATCCGAATAATTCTAATTCAATTAACTCAATTCGAATAACTAATATTCGACCAACTCTTGTTCGATTAACTCTATTCAATTAACTCTATTCGATTAACTCTATTTGATTAACTCTAACTCGATTAACTCCAATCGATTAATTCCAATTAGATTAACTCTCATCGATTAATTCTAATTTGATTAACTCTAACTCGATTAACTCTAATTTGATTAACTCTAATCGATTAACTCTACTCGATTAACTCCTTTTAATTAACTCTATTAAGTTTGACTTCATATTTCAAAATAGTATCCCATTTCCAAATTCTATTTATACTTCTATTTATAGAATTATTCATACGAAATCTCCTTTTTATTTCTAACACTTAAATCTCATTTAAAATTTCCTTTTATTACTCTATTTATTTCATAAATAAATATTTCCTTTTATAACTCTATTTATTTTTCTAAATAAATATTTCTTTTTAAATTCTATTTATTTTCTAACTATCTCCTTTTCTATTCTATTTGTTTCACAAATATTTCCTTTCCTATTTGTTTCACAAATATTTTCCTTTTATATTTGTTTCACAAATATTTTCCTTTTATATTTGTTTTTCACTAATATTTCCCTTTTACATTTGTTTCACAAATATTTCCCTTTTATATTTGTTTCACAAATATTTTCCTTTTATATTTGTTTCACAAATAATTTCCTTTTATATTTGTTCTTTGATTTTATAAAAATATTTTCTTTTATAAAATCCTTTTCCTTTTATATATAAAATCCATTAATTTCATATAAATACTTTATTTTCAAAATACACTTTGAAAATCCCCTTTTCTACATTCCAGTATTTCTTATGGTATTTAAAATACCTAAATAACAATGATCGATATCATTCAACACACGTAATCAACATATAATATATATCACATCATATATTACAATATATGAAAAACAGTAAAATAAATGTTGAGGAATCCAGTTGGATTCCTCCGACCTGTTTCCCTGCATCCACAGATGTTAAACAATATAATTAACATCAATTTCATTTCACTATGAAATATTCTGCTAAACAAAATCAATTTATATATATATATATATATATAAACAGATCTATAATTTCACCCAATTACTTAGCATTTCAACCGAACAGTCAATACACATCAATCAATCATCATTTGTTAGTTCTAAATATACGTTATAAAAATATGAACTGGTAGAGTTGGTGAGTTTTACTCACATTGGATGGTTATCATTAAAAACGATTAACTATCTTTGATTCAGACGGACAATTTATTTCGCTATAAACTGTAACAGACTCCAATCCACTCCCAGTCAGTTCCATTGTGTAGCCCTTGTCCATACAATCCCATGGATCTTGTTTTGCTAAATTCTGATAACGTATGAATAAGGTATAGTAGTACAAGCTTAAACGTTATTTAATTAATTTAAACTTAGATTATTAATATTAGATGGGCCTCACCTTTAATTAACAGGGCCCAAACCCCTTTTAAAAACCCACGCCCGAAATAGCCTTCTTCCCCATTCCCAAAAATGAAACGTACGCTCCAGTAAAAACTTATGGCCATTTCCAAAAACTTAGAGCTCCATTCCTTCATCATTACTCAATGAACCTCAAAACTGAAATCACATATCAACTTCTCATCATCACCTCCATCTCACGAGCACCACCGTATCACACTCGAGCTTCATTAATGGACCGCGACTTTGCCCTGTCCACACGCTGCCAGTGAGATGAGCGACCTCTTTGAACCTCAAATCTCACCAAATCCTCCCACCAGCTCCTAGTTGATGCCACAAACCCATACCCATTTGGAAAAGTCGTGAGTCCTCACATCAATCATGACCTTCCGCATCAACCTCGCACCTCCATTTACAGCGTCCGACAACTTTTATGTTTGAATGCCCCAAATTTTTGCCATAGTATGTTATTCCCTATAATAAAACAAAATATCACCATTAAAACATGAATCAGTGCCTGTTCTTCATAATTTCCTGAACCCTACTTCAGCAACAGACGCTGTACATAAATCGACAACTCCAAAGAGGACTCGCACCCAAAAAAACAGTATAGGATGGAAGAGAAGGTAAGCAGGAGTCTAAATATACTATTCATTGGATTTATAGGTTTTTATTTGAATTTCTATGAATTTGTAAAGGCTCAATTTTTGTTTGAGGAAAGCAAAATACTGGTGGCTTATATTTTGATCAAAAGAAAAAGTGAATTAGGTTTAGAAATGTTAGGATGGTATTTATAGGAAAACATATATTATTTTGTTTGATTTTTATATTCAATTTTAACCAATCGCTGTTTGTATTTACCATTTAAAAATCCCTATGACCACACATGATATCCAAAAATCATGAAAATGGGCATGTAGCTATAGTTCGACATTACGGACCCAACGAAACTTGTTTCGTCGAATTCCGACTCCGTTTGCTCACACAACGTATTTTTAAGCATCAAAATATCGACTGTTTTTCACATTAAAATTCGGCACAGCCACATACTGATTTCAAAAATCACAAAAATTGAAATGTAACAATAATTTATTATTGCGGATCCAACAAAATTAGTTTCGTCGAAAACGGAGTTCGTTTGCAAAACTGGCTATTTTTAAAGCTCTAAAAAACCATTTAAATATATAAATATATTTAAAAATAATTAAATTAAATATTTATAAATAAATATTATCATTTATATTCACCATAGAATGCCATACAGCTACAGAATATTCTATATGAATTTCTAACTCGATATTTCAAATCCCGATTAAATCAATATTCGATTTATAATGAAATTCCTTTTATATATCGTTATAATTTATATATGAATTCCATAGCGACTATTTGAAAATTTGATTTGGAAATAAATAAAAATCTACACAATGAAATCCCGATTTTTCTTCTTTCATTAGAAAAATATACTTCACCAGCTCTGAATGTTTCTTGTTTCACAGAAATCCAATTTATAATAGACCCTGTATATTTAGTTGAAGTTCGAATTGCCAAATTACGAACTGCCGCGCCATTCAGAGCTCGATTTTAATTATAATATAATTATATGTTCAAACTTCATTTAAATAATATATTCGTTATTCAAATTCAATTCCAAACTGAATTATAGCTTATATATGATCCAATTTACATCGTATTGTGAATTCTACTATTTCCGACTATTCTGGAATTTAAATATATTATTTAATTATTATATTAATTAAATATTCCTTATTATTTAATTCTGGTCATTTTAAATTACCCAAAATTTATTTAAATAATTAAATAAATTATTTATTATCTGTAAAAGTACGGGTCGTTACAGCAACGCAAACCGGAGGGTAGAGTTTTACCTTATAATGGTCAAAAATGCTTGATACGATAAAACGAATTTGATATTATTATTAGTGTGTATATGTTTCAAAAAAAACATGTCAATCATACTGTATCAATCATATACGACATAGCTACCATATACTATGTCGCCATACTAGTTATACAATAAAAACCGTATGGTATCGTATTAGAAGTATGATTTCCATCATGAACCAAGGCAAGGGATCGTCCTTATCGAATTCGAGACAATCTAGCCCATGTCTTAGGATCAGTCGCAACTGCACCTAGGAGCCACAGAGCCGGTCCTTAACTTACGTTGGTGGATTATATATAAATTCCTGAACAATACATCTCCCCGCCCTATGGGGCGTAAAATAGAGCCACTAGGGACTCAAATGCCGATGCTCCTCGCAATCATCATCCACATAAGTAAAATGTCTGGGCTCCATACCATGACACCACTTCTAGCTAGAAAGAAACGCATGTTCTCCTTGGATCCTTCTCTCGTTTCTGGTTATACCGGGGTGTAAGGCTCGCGAATTATCGCTACACAAAGCTATGCTAAATAAAGCTGTGCTTTGATCATCAACCACAAGGCTCTGCTTTTCAAGTAAAGCCTTGATCATTTGCATCTTAGCATGCCACATTGTCAATCCATACCATACCATTGATTTCTGCCAATACATAACCTCTAAGCTCGTACGTCTTAGAGAAGGGTGTTAAGCAAGAGAATAAATTCTCCGCCACCAAATAGATATATATTTAGCAGAGATCAACGTATACAGCATAAAGGAATACAACGTCAGACATACCATCCATTTACAAGTCCGTTCTAGGTCTGAACGAAACTAGAGACACCTTATTCCTCGTCCCATATGTACAATACATGAGAGAGGTTCTCGCGTATCCATCGATCTCCAAGTACATTTGGACGATCAACACTTATTACCTTGTCTTGGGATGCCTCCCAATCAAGACATCAGTAATTATCCAAACGATGTGAGGATCACCGGTCTTCAACCACCATCTTTATCTTCGACTTTTAATCGTCGTAGTAATTATTCAGAATGGGTTGAACCCGGTCTTTCCGAATAACTCGCGTATTTTATAATCAATAATCAAGTGCTATAAAAACACATCATATGTCTCACTCCAATTCAGAATATTCTTTTAAATAAATATTCACATTATTAGAAAAAGTTCCCATTAATTTTATCAAAGATAAATTCTTTTAAATTTATTCTTTAATCTTATTTTTTAAAGATTCATTAAAACTCCAATTTGGTTTTAATATCAAAAATCATTACTTTACGATTATTCAACTTTCATAAATTTATCTTGTCTTTAACTAGGTTAAAGAACCAATGTCATTTAAAACACAGTTCACGATAAACCCAAAATCGTCTTCCATTAAATATGGATTTTTCACAGAAATCAAATCAATATATAATTGATATAAGTTTCCGTATCAGACTAATAATATAAATGGAATAATGGCAAAGCCTTTTAAATTCGATATATAATAACGGTCTTCGTCTACAGTCGCTCATCTCGATTGTTACCAAATCGAATTCCATTCAATTCCAATTTAATATATTAAATTGGAAAACTTTATTTTGGAAAATTTCCGTTTTCAACTTAATAAAAAGATTTATAAATTCCAAATTATATTTTCATTGTTAATTGGGTTAAAGAACAAATGTCATTAAAAAGACAGTTCACAATAAAACCAATTCACATTTCATTTTATTCCAATTACTATATATAATTGGAAACTCTAATAATCTTAATTAAAAGATTTATTCTTTTCGTACAAGGTTTAAGAATAGTTTTATTTAAGACACCATCCACGACAAACCAAAAAATCCAGTTTATTTTATTTAGTTCCAATTAAATATTAATTATTTGGAAAACTTCATTAAATCTTAATTTAATGATTTATTCTAGTTAATAACTAGTTCATTTCGATAAAAATATATTTTTAACTTTACAGAATTGGAATTTTTCATCCAAAACATTTCAAATAATTTATTATGATTTTACATAATTTTTCCCTATTTTTAATAATTTCATCAAGGCCTGTACAGTCGGTTTCCAATAACGGCCACCAGACTGCATCCATAACGACCTTTTGCATATTTGATTTGGACATAATTCCAAATCTAACCGTTAGATTTCAAAACTCTTATATTCATTGGAAAGCTCTTCTCGTTACGAACCCAACGGTTCCGGCTTTAGGAGAATCCGACGGTCGGATCTCCCGTTACATCAATATGAAGTTAATGGTCGAAATTCGCGAACGGTCGCTACGCAGCGTGTTCTATTCAGGCCATATGTAATATATATTATATATATATATCGTCGATTTCCATTTAAATTTTATTTTAAAAATTATTTACAAATTTATTTTAAAACGATTCCAACTCCATTAACAATTTTAAACCGAAATTGGATATTCTATATATTTATCATATTATAATATTAATATTTTCAAAATATTGGATTTTGAAATCACTACTTTTCAATATTCATTATAAAATGAAATAAATCGATCGATAAACCTGTTCGGGTTAAAATGGCGTTCGCTACTTAACTCGACTTCATATTTTTATATTTTTGTGTCCAACTAAAGATGGACATAAAAATCATGATTTTATTCTTCATTGAATATTATTTTAAAATGTTCATTATTTTAAAAGATTCTTTATTTTTAAATATTCTTTATATAAAAGATATTCTGAATCAGAATGCGACTCAATCAATTACCATATAATTTCTGTTATATGGATTTCATACATCGCATGTATATAACAATAATGATAAACAATCGTTAAACAATACATTTACATCCAGAGTGAAATTTACAATAGTGTGAGCATTAAAATAAATAAGTAACGCTCATCACAGACTGTCAAGCCATCGATTGACATATAACTAAATATTGGGACTAGTGTATAACAAATATCATTCCAATACCCGTATGGGGTTTTCAAACAACAAAAATTCATTTAGATAAATCATTGATTAATAAATCTAACAAATTATAATTCGGTTTAAATTATTTTCTGTATAACAAATTTTCACTGTTTAAATTATAAATGGATATTTATAATTTAATTTCAACTGCCATATTAATATTAACATTATTTTTAATACGTTACACATTTCAACTTCACAAACATATATTTAACAAATGATCATTTTATAATAACAACGCTAACATGTAAATGACATGATCATAATCTAGCAAAGTATATTTAACAAATGATCATTATAATAGCAATGCTAACATTAACATGTTACCATAAAAATGAATATTTTATTGTTTATCATCCTATATTTCATATGTACAAAAATAAAAAGAATATTTTGTTTTCTTCACATCCTATGTTTAACATGACAAATAAAAAGAATATTTTATTTACATAATGATTTCTATGTCTTTGATGACAAATGAAAGAATATTTTATTCGCATACAATTTCTATATCTCTAATGACAAATAAAAGAATATTTATTTACATGTCATTTTCTATAATTCTAATGACAATATAAAAAGGGAATTTTGTCCACCAACATGTTTTATAATTCTAATGACAAAATAAAAAGGTAATTTTGTCTACACACATGTTTTATAATTCTAATCTCAACATGACAAATAAAAAGAAATGTTTTTATTTGCATAAAGTTAGTTCTATTTAAATATGACAAATAAAAATGTAAATTTATTTGCATACAAATTTCTATCCTTATCATGACAAATTAAAATGTAAATTTATTTGCATACAAATTTCTATCTTTCACATAACAAATAAAAAATGACTACTTTTATTTGTTTACAAATTCAATGTTAAACTTGACAAATAAAAATGAATGCTTTTATTTGTGAACAATTCAATGTTAAATATGACAAATAAAAATGAATGCTTTTATTTGTGAACAATTCAATGTTAAATTTGACAAATAAAGATGAATGCTTTTATTTGTAAACAATTCAATGTTAAATTTGACAAATAAAGATGAATGCTTTTATTTGTGAACAATTCAATGTTAAATTTGTTTTAATACTTATCTATTTAACAAAAATGAATATTTTGTTTCAACACTTTTCAATTTAAAAAAAATGAAAATATTTATTTCAACACTTTTCTATTTAACAAAAATGAATATTTTGTTTCAACACTTTTCTATTTAACAAAAATGAATATTTTTATGTTATAACAAATCCGATGTTTCATATGTATAAAAAGAACATTTTTATAATATAACAAATCCTATGTTTTGTATGACAATAAAAAAAAGAACATTTTTATATTATAACAAATCCTATAAATTTTATGATTAACTTGTTTACAATACAAAGAGAATTTTTATTGCAAAACAAATCTAACCCTTATGTGATTAAACAATTCCTAATCAATCCAATTTCATCCAACGTATCATCGCAATCAAATAAATCAATTCACATCACATACCATATACAACTGAATTTTTACGGTGTATAAATTCTTCAACATAATAATAAATTATTTTTAAATTTAAAAAAAGAAATCTCACATTGGGTTTTGAATTCTTCAAAATTTGGATTGCTCCGTTTCAGCTCCGGTCTGTTCCATGTTGTAGATCTCATTGTTGTGATTCCAACGGTCCAAACCTCGTCAAATTCTGATTCAGTTTGAATAAGATATGAATATTTAAAATTTTAATTACATTAATAATTAATAATATGATTAGGCTAATTAAAATTTAACCCACGTTTTAAATCCTTTTTCGTCATCTTCCTGTTAATCGACATTGAACTAGACACGCACCCTAGGGCACGCCACCACACTCGCCAAAATTGACCGGCGTCCGATCGGAGATGACCACCTCCGCCGCCTTGGAATCCTCCACCCGCTCCCTTGAATCCGCCCAGCTCGGTGGGCCCCTCCTCCATGAAATCAGCGCGGAACGTCAGAGCTTTTAGCTCGCAAATCGCCTCCCTCAGATAACAATCTCCGATCATAGCCGTTTGAAGTTGAAGCTCTCTCCTAGCTTTACAATTTTGGAGCTGAAGCTTGGAATTAATTCGATGTGGATTAGAAGATTTTAGGCTGAGAATTTTTGAACAATTTCGTTCGTTCAACCATAGATGGCGGCGGCTTCTGATTTTTAGTGGAGATTAGGGTTTTGTTTTCCAATATTTATAATAAAATAATATTTAATTCCTAGTTTTGCAAATAAGCCTGTTAAGTATCAGTAGCTCCAATTCTAGCCCAAGAGAGTTGTCCGCAGGAAAATACCCCCTTTTCGGACATAATGGGCTAGGTCCCGTCAGTCCAATCGATTATTTTCAATCTTTTTTCTTTAATTTAAAATATAAATCATTTATTTATTTAATTTGATCGTACATTTTAATTTACCTGGGCCGCATACTGACTCCAAAAAGTCCCAAAAAATAAAACTAGCTATGTTTTGACAATACGGTCCTAACAAAATTTATTTCATCGAATTTGGAGACCATTTGAAAAATGGCCATTTTCTGGTCGATCCAAATTGACTGAAATTGACAAAACCCGTTTTCTTTTGCCACGCTTACATATTGATTCCAAAAATTATGAACATTGGAATCTAGCAATAATTTGACATTCTGGATCCAACTAAAGCGGTTTCGTCGAAAACGGAGGTCATTTACAAAATGGCTATTTATTATATATATATATATATATATAAATTCCATACCGACTATTTTGAGTATTAAGCTGGACATAACTTTTTATTCCCGCTATGAAATTTCAAATTTTCATATTCGTTGGAAAGATATTTTTAAACAGATTTAAATATTTTTTAGTTTTACTAAAATCCGATTTATTTTGAATCCTATACATTCAATCAAAGTTCGATTTCAAATTTTCAAACTACTGCGCTATTTCTAACTCCTTATATAATTAAAATAAATATATTCGTTCTAACTTCATTTTAAATAAATTTTTAATTATTATTATTTAAAATAAATTAGTTTAAATTTTCAAAACTCATTAAAATTGCTAAATAAAAAATTTTAATTGGTTCTAAAATTTCGGGTTGTTACACTATTCTCTAAGGCCGAAAGCTAAACGCTACACATTTTGTAGTCATCTTCAGTTTCAATTTTTAAGATAGGAAAATAGAATGTTATTCAACCATAACATCAGTCAACACGGGAGTAAGAGAAATTTTACAAAATATTCATTGATATCAATATTTATTCGTACAACCCTTCACTGTAACCGTTCATAGAAAATATAACTTATTGCAAAATATACCCCGAAAGCGACATACAACAATGACCCCTCGGTTGATCAAAGTATAATAGTGGCATTCAAAAACATGCGAATAAATACATCATAAGATATACATAACAGGACAAAACACAGTCGAATTCCTATTAGCTATAACCCATTGTTCGCCTTTGGAAGAATTGAGTTACCGAGCGTTTAAGGGAAAGAAAAAACTATGGATCAGTTAAAAAGGTTGGTGTAAATAATAAATTGCTACCCGGGATTATAGGTGTCTAACGGGACCACACCGCATAGAGGAACATGTTTCCCACTCGTTAAAACCATGTATCGAAACAATGATAACCCTATACCCTTACAGTACAATGGTTAGTAAAATTATCATATAACATACAACAATATAATATGCTACATAAAATGGATTCCACATCCCTCTGTTACACTGGATACCTGTCTTAACAATTTCTATATTTCATTGGATTTCCCATCCCTCCGTTACACCGACTACCTATCTTAACAGTTTTAACATTTTACACGAGATACTTGGTTCCATTTGTAACTCATAGGGTCAAATCTTACTATTCACGAAACCACTATCCTTCGCACTCATTTGACTTTCAAACTATGCGAAGCAACATAGCTTTTTCACGAAACCACTATCCTTCGCACTCATTTGACTTTCAAACTGTGTGAAGCAACATAGCTACTTTTTTGTTACAATTTCCAAACTGTGCGAAGCAATGGAATGACTCCTTTTGATCCCCTAAGCTTCGTAAGGTAACCTCCTGCTAACAACGGGGCCAAAGGATTATATTTAAGTCTCCCAAGCACCAAGCAATAGGCTATTCCGGTTTAACCTGTTGTGCTTCGTAGAGTAACCTCCCCCCCCCCCCCCCCCCCCGTTAACACAAAACCAAAAGCTCACTCTTAAGTCCCCTGAACTACGCTAAAAAACATGCTTAGACACTAGTATTCATATTTTAATTTAACTGGTGTTCTCCGGTTATCCCGTCTATTATACATTCCCCAGATTTCACACATATGCAAAATATTAATAATGATCAACAACCAACAACACAAGCATTTCAGTGGGTTCAATCAATGTTCAATATATATTTCAATAGGAATGACACCAACGTCGTTCCCAATCCCCTCGGCTCCCTCATAAGCACCAAGATATATTCAATTCATTCCGAAAAGACTACCCTTCTGGGAAAACAACAACAATCAATGCTCAATGCCTGTCGTCACACAAATGATGGCAAACTAACCCAAAAGAGGCAGCCCTTCTGGCTTCACATAACGATCAATAATGAATACCTATCATTACACAAATGACGATAGACGATAGAGGCAGAACTTCTATTCCATTTTAGAAAACAATTTAATAAAAATATCATTGTCATCACTACCGACTCTGACGGCCAAATAGGCCAAAATTCAAAACATTTGGTTTTAGAAAGGTTCCTAGCCGACACTATCTGTGCCGAAGGAAGTATTTTATAGAAAACAAGTTATAAATGCATGTCGTTATAATAAAAAACTTCAAGGTATTCTGAAGCATAGGCTTCGGTACGAAGCGCCTTCCAGTTCCAACGAAAGATCTAGATGCATAAAGTCCCTATTCCTTTCGAAGTCACTGTTTTGAATCTTTCTTTATAAAACATTTTGTTATGGAAAAAACCCCTCATCTTAACCTGAAGATTCGAGTCGAAAGCCTCTTATGGAGTAGCTAACTTTCAAAAAAAAAAATATAAGTATTAGGACCATTACCAAAACCTAAAAGTTAAAGGAGAAAGCAATGAATGCTTCATATACCATACTTGTTATATTTCAAGCATCCAGCGCTATCGAAGGATGGTTCCGACCTTATCGAAAGGTGCTTCCGGAAAGGCAGTGGCATAGGTAGTAAATACAAAAAAAGTTGATTTATTTCCTTTTATAAGACTACTTTATACCTACTCCAACATATTTGTCAAATTCTCTTTAGTTCATAAATTTAAAATATTGTCGTATACAGTCCTTTTACAGTACTTTTGTATTGGCCATGTATAAAATATTTATACATATGTTTTAATTGTTTTAATTATTTTAATCAATATTTAATCATTTCCTAAGCAATTCAATCTTAGATAACTCATACAATCATGAAATGCGAAACTTATCTCCAAAATCATATAACAAACTACATATCAAAATTTCATGTCAATTGGAGTTGTCTAACTATAGGTTTCAGACTATGAACGTATTCAATTTTACACATTTCAATCATACACATGAAACCAATCATGAGTATTACAAAACATTCATGTGACATTAAATAACATTAAATAAATCATGAAACTAATCATGAACAACAACACATGTTTTGGCTATGACCAAATGGCCAAAACCTCAATGGGTAGAGAATTTTATTTACCTTGTTTAGATAGAGGTGATGAGATTTGTTGATGAAGTTCCAAGCTCTAAGTTTTTTAGCTTTTTCTTTCTTCTTCCCTTAGCTTCTATTGCCGTCCACTCTTTAGTTTTCTTAGGTTTTTGAAGTAAATGTAAAATGAAAACAATGTGGGAGGATATGCTATATATATGGGGGCCAAAAGTTCCAACTTTACTCCTCACGTATCTCTCCTTCTAATGCACATTTACATGGTTTATTATTCTTATGGTCAGCCTTTTAATTCATTCACTAAACATAAATCTCATACCCTCATCCACCACATTATTCCTATTTAATCACCTAAATAAATTATTTAATAATGCCTTTCAAAATTCAGGGATGTTACATCCTTTCCCCTTAGGAAATTTTATCCTTGAAATTTAGATAAGGACTGAACAATCATAGAAGCCAGCAGTTAAGCAGCAATGCTATCTATACCATTGTATCATACTAGTATCCAATCTATAAAGCAATATAGATCATACCGCTAGCAATTTAGGATATGTCTCGTTAATCCTCTCTTTGGTTTCCTAAGTGCAGTCTCTTTAATCAACACTCCACTAGACTTTCACAAATTTAATTGCCTTAGTTCTTGATTTCCTTTCGTCTCTATCGATATCTCTCATTAGTTGTTTTATGAAAGTCAAGTCAGGTTCCACTACCATCTCTTCCAATGCCTTTGAATTCATTGTAGTGTTGGAGTCATACACATATCTTTATGGACTCCCGTATTCGGTAGCTCTACTATATATGCAAGCTTCCCAATCCCTTCCAATATAAGGAAAGGACCATCAAACCTCGGTGCCAACTTTCAGAACTTTACGAAATGGAGCACACTATTAATTGGTTACACTTTTATAAAGACTCTATCTACAATCTAAAATTCTAAGTCCATACGATTTCTATCTGCATAACTCTTCGGCTTGGACTGAGCTTCCTTTATCCCCTTCCAGATGACCTTAATCTTTTCCATGGCTTGTCTTACCAATTTGGAACAAGAACCAACCTATTGGCTATCTCCAACTAACACACGATGATTTACACGGTCTACCTTCGGAAGATACCATTCCTATACTATCCCAAAAGCTATTATTATCGGAAAATTCCATTAAGTGTAAATGGTCCTCCCATGAACCACCAAAGTCCAAGATGTAAGCTTTCAATAGATGCTCTAGTAAAATATTTACCCTTTCAGTCCGTCCATCCATCTGTGGATGATATGTGGTACTCATTTTGAGCTTCCTTCCTAATGCCTTCTGCAAACTCTTCCTGGACTCACTAGTAAACCAAAGATCCTTGTTGCTAACGACACTACTAGGAATTCCATGAAGTCTCGTTATATTACTTATGCATAACTCAGCCAAAACCGGTGCCATTTTATTAGACCTTACGGAGATAAAATGAGCACTATTGGTTAGTCTATCTACATAACCCATATACTTTCATTCCCCTTTCTCGTTCTTGGAAGCCCATCAATGAAGTCCAAGGATATTTAATCCCACTTCCAAATTGGAATATCTAATGATTAAAACAAACCACTATGCTTCTGATGTTCGACTTTTACTTGTTAGTAGTTATGGCACTGCTTCATCCACAAGCCTACATCCTTCTTCATGACTTCCCAATAGAAACTTCTTTTCATACCCTAATGCATTTTGATACCACTAGGGTGTATCGTAAACTTTGAACGATGACACTACCTAACCGCCTCTTTCTTCAAGTTACCAACATCTGAAACACATAACCTATCTTTCTTTCTTAACCAACCATTTCGGTCAAGAGTGAAACATTCCAGGTTATTGCCTTCTGGTACAACCTTGAGCAACCCGATTCTTTTGGTCTAATGAAGGTTCTTCTTTCTTCCTAGAAGCAATTTTCTAAATCAAAATCGGTCGAATTTCCAACAACGACACCATAGATATGCTTCCGCTAGAACATGCTATTGACATGTTCCTTACATTACAAGAAATCAAAGCTTCTAAGTCCTTCCATTCGTTCAGCATAGCCGACACCATCCCTTGGTACCTTCTACTAAGGGAATCGATACTCTTATGGGATGTAAACAAGTATTCAAGGCAAATCAAACCGTTCGCCCAACAAATAATGCCACTAAATTTTCAAGGGAAAAAATATAGTAGCTAACTCAAGATCATGAGTTAGTATCACACTTCATATGACCTCAACTACCGGGAAGCATAAGAAAAAACTCTTCCCTTCTCCATAAGAACAGCTCCTAAGCCTATTCCGCAAGCATCAATATAAATCACCAAATGTTGGTTCATATCCTGCACCACTAACACAGGAGCATCAGTCAACAAGTGCTTCAAATTATGGAATGCTTCCTCACACTTATTTGACCATACAAACTTAACATCCTTTTGGGTCAGTCTAGTAAGCGGTGTCACAATCCTCGAAAAGTTATCAATAAACCTTTTATAGACCGTGGCCAATGCAAGAAAGCTTCAGACTTCCATAACTCTTTCAGGTCTCTTCCAACTAATGAAAACATCTACTTTCGCAGGATCCACCAACAAACCTTCACCCGAAACCATGTGACCAAGAAACTTCACTTTCTCTCCCCAAAACCGACACTTTGAATACTTGACCTTCAATTGATGCTTCTACAAAGTCTCTAGAATAATCTGAAGGTGGCACTCGCGCTCCTTCGCATCTTTCAAGTACACCAATATATCATCATTGAAAACCAACTCACAACTGTGTAAGTGCTCCTGAAACACTCGGTTCATCAAATCCCAAAAGAAAGCAGGCGCATTCGTCACTCCAAACGGCATACCCATCCATTCATACAATCTATATCTCGTATGAAACTTTATCATTGGAATGCTCTCTTCCGTTATCCTCAGTTGGTGAAAACCAATATCCAAATCCAACAGAGAAAACAATTTTGCTCCACTTAGTTGATAAAATAGATCATCAATACGATGTAGAGGACACTTATTCTTCACCATCCTCTCGTTGAGCTTCCAGTAGTCAATGCAAATTCTCAACGTTCTGTCAAGCTTCTTCAAAAACAAAGCAACAGTGCCTCAAGATGAGCAACTCGGATGAATAAAGCTTCTTCCTTCTAAATCAGCAAGTTGATCCTTCAGCCCTTTCATATCCAAAAGAGTCATTCGGCTAGGTGGACGACTTATTGGCTTCGTTCTCGACACTAAATCGATACAGAACTCAAAAGCCCTCTTCGATGGCAAACTTGTCACTTGTTCAAGTAAAATTCTTCATAATAGGAACACTACTTACCTCTTCCTCCAATTCCAAAACACACAGCAACGAAAATATTTGTAGAACCAACCTTTTTGTTTGGAACACAATCCTGTTGGTGCTATTGGGATGTCTCAACGATACTTTCTTACTTTGGAAAAATAATATAGCATCATAACGGTTCAACTAATCCATTCCCAAAATAATGTTGAAACCATCAAAATAAAAACATAGTAGCTGCAAACAAAAGTGAAACCTAACAATCAAATTTCTAGGTTATCACATCTCATCCTAAGAGCACATAGCATCCTGTCGGACTGACTACTTTAAAGTAACAAGGTATGATGGTTCCAAAAACAACTTATCTACTATACATTTAGAGATAAAGGAATAAGATGCAATAATGTCAAACAAAATTTTAAAAGGTATGCTACGAAACAAAAGTGTACCTTCCAAAGCTATTTTCCATTCTCAGCAGCTGTCGAACCAAAAGATCAAGGCTCCATAATAAGAATATTCCCTTTCGCTGCTTTCAGACACTTATTCTTATAATTCCCCAGTCGGTTAAAATTGAAGTATTTGATATTCTGCCTCCTAAAGTGTCCTGGAAATATTTTCCTTGCAGTCGATCGAGTAATGACCCCTTTGTTGGTACTTAAAGCAAATCACTTTCACTATATTCTTCTTCTGTCTTCCTCCTTCTTGGGCTTTCTTTCCTTCGGAGAATTCCCTTTTTCTCCCCTGAAATTTTTGGCTTCCACTGGGTCTCTCAACCCCGTAAAGCATATCTTCAATATGGATAACTATCTAAACAACAACATCTCTAGCTTCCACTGGGTCTCTCAACCCCGTAAAGCATATCTTCAATATGGATAACTATCTAAACAACAACATCACTAGGGTCTCGTAAATGAGGCATCGTTGCTTTTGCAATCTCAAATCAAAGCCCCTTAATAAACTTCTCATTCCTTAATACAACAGTGTCAATTATATCCTGAGCATAAAGAGACAATTCATTAAACTTACTAGCATATTCAGCCACTTTTATATCACCTTGTTTCAGATCAGCAAACTTTCTCATCATTATAGGCTAAGGCAACTTCCAACACAAACCTTGCACCAAGCCTCCTCCGAAAGTATTCCCAAGTGATTTCTCCTTTCGGTGTCGTAGCAATAACACTGTTCCACCAATGCAAAGTGTTGTCTTATTATTGTCTGGACGCAAACCTCCTATTCTAGTCATCAGCCAAGCCCAAGTCTTCAAATATTCTTTCAACTGCAACAAAAACACCATATTACAACTTTAATTTTACAACTGTGCGAAAAGCACAGTTGTAATAAATGCTTTTTTACAACTGTGCTAAAAGAACTGTTGTAGTAAATGTTTTTTTAACAACTGTCAGCTCTCTAAAGTTTTAATAAACATATATATCACAAATTTTCGTTTTATTAGTTGTAATAGATGCCTATTATAAATATCTATATTTAATAACTAATTATATTAATAATTAATAATAATAATTAATAATAAACTTGGGAATCAATAATATTTTCAATTATTATTAAATAGTTAATAGTTAATAAGTAGTAATTTATTTTTAATAGTTAATGTATGTTAACTACTTATTAATTAATTAATGGTAACATAAGCTTTTTAATAAGTATTACTCTCGATTAATTATAACTGAGTAGAAATAAGTATAAGTTAATTAATAACTATTATCAATAAGTAATATTTGATTTGGTAGTAACTATTTCAGTAGTTTTAATAAATATAATATTGGCAAACTTGTTTGTTCAGCAGTTAACAACAGCGCTAGTTTGTGTGCTTTTGATAGATTTTTTTTATTTGCCTGTAAACTTAATGTTGTAAGTAGTCCCTGGCATTGCTTTTGATCTGCCAACTTTTGACAATTTTAATTATGAAGTAATATTTAATACTTGGCAATTAAATTATATAATAATTCATAAAAATATTAATAATAAATATAACATTTATAATAATTAATAAATAAGATTTTAATAAACAATAAAAATTAAATATAAATATATAATAATTAATAACTAAGAGTAAATAATAATTATTAATTTGAAATGTGGCCCAATTTAAAGCATAATGTGGAAAACGTTTTTTGTGAATACTCAAACATAACTCAACTCCAAACTGATTTCTGATCCCTGACACTTAGACAATTTCCATCGTTCAATTAATCTTCGTACTGTTGATGAAACATTGTGCCTTTTGACATTGGTTAAATTCAATATCTATTCCTTTTCCATCGTTTCTATTTCTCTTTCTCCTTCTCTCGTATTCCACCGCAAACCCTAATTCCCCTTTCGATAATCAGGCCGCCACTTCATGTCGCCACTGCTCGATTCAACAAAATCACTCTTTCTCCAGCTACACTGCTCGTCGCCGTCTCTATTTCCGTTGTTCGCTGCTTGATCTCCTACGTATCTTACCTGCATTCTCTCGTTGGTAAATTTTTATTCATTGTTCTAATTGCATGTGCTTGTAATTTTATTGTTTCCCTCCGCTATTGCATTCATGTAATTTTACTATAATTTTATAGTTTCCCTCTCGCTGATAATCATGAGAACGCTGCCCATCAATATTTCCCATATATCCAATCCGTTACACATGCAAAGCTTGACCAACTTTTTGGCTCATGTTACTGTGTCATATTGATTGTAACAATGCTCCTTTTAAGTTGAACTTTTGTATATAATTTGATGAAAAACCTCAATAATGACCAAGAAACTGATGCAAGTTTATAGGGTATGTTGTATTATCACTTATTTTATTTATATTTATGCTAAGGAAAGCTGAGGAAGTCATAAAGATCAATTAGTTGTTGACTCTATCCTTGGAATAGCTATTATATAGTTCATATTTTAATGTAAGATGTAAAAATTAATTGTGCTGAAACTATTAGTGTCCATGTGAAATCATAACAATTCATTCCCAGTAATACTATACATTTCCTTCTTAATCTGTCCATCTCTTGACAAATTACCATGGCAGACATCTACATTTCCACTGCTGCTTATTTTCCCCTTCTTTACTACCTATTATGTTTCTTCGATCTCACCAAACCCTTTCATCCATTTATTATTTGTTTATTTTCATATCCATATTTCTTCATTTAACTGTCATTCCTTTCCATTTGCAGTCATACTCATTTTGGACCTGAAATATTAAATTGGATCATATATATATATATATATATATATATATATATATATATATATATATATGCATATACACGTGCGCATATGTATAAACATGTATTTGGTTATACGTTGAGTTTATATATTTAGTTTATGATATCGATTTTTGAATTTTACGGGTTTGGGTAATCACTAACACGAGTTCCACATAATCACTAACATGCACAGCATGACTCGAGGTGCATAGCTGCATAAACGAATATAGCTTACTACATAAATAGATTGCCCCCTCTCCAAGATGTTATTTATTTGAAATGCTATGTCACATTCAAAAACTAATCACTAAAGTAAACCTGCATGCCTTGGACGACTCTGTGGTGCTGGAGTATTTTCCTTAAACCAGTATGTTAGAATGACCAAAGTTTGTTTGCTTGCATTTCATACTTTGTACTACGGTACTGACTTTATAGGCTGGAATATATATACATTATATCAACATTATTTTTGTATACAGTCAGGATTGAGTTCAACCACAAAAAACATGGTTAATACTAGTTAATCATTTATTAGATATACACCTATACATATATGTATATTTATGTAATTGGAGAGACCTTGAACCAGGTTCATATATGTATATGCTGTTAAGACACGGTGATATATGTATATGTATATGTATATATATATATCATATATATGTATGCATCTGTATTGGGCATGCTTATATATTTTTGCATTTGGTCTACATTGAGATTCCTACAACTGCATTATTGTTAAATTAACATTCATTGTCCCTTGTGGTCATCTTGATAAGTTTTGTTAGCCTTGCTAAAGCCATTTTCTAAACTGTTTCACCACGTAAATTCTGCCTTGATTTGTAAATATGAAACACCCATATTGTTTGGTTAAAACTGAAAACACACACTTGATTTTAGATATACATAATTATTGCTGCACTAATTTGTCTCTGTGGATCTAGTTGAAAACTGAATATATGTCACACTATATATTCAGTAGAAACTTGTAGGCATGTTAGTTTAGCATGTACCCGGCTGTCCTTTCATGTATTGTCCAACTCAAGCATAGCGTATTTAAAGGAATTCTATAAAACTATTTCCAGTGTAGTTTTATGAAATGAGTAAACATGTTTGGCCCTGGAACTTCTGATTAAATTCCTTTCCATAACCTTCCTGCTAACTTCTAAAGTATGGTACATCGGTGGTTTGTTGTCTTGTCCATATTGACATCCTACCTATATTAATGAGTACACTTTGACATTTGCTGAGCTATATATATATATATATATATATATATATATATATATATATTGTGACAACAAATAATTTCGCTCGATGCGAATCAGTCGCTAAACCGATCTAGACCGTTCGAAACGCCTGATTGTTTTGAGAACACGACAAAATAGAACGCAGAAGGAAGAACATTTCATTGTTAATTACAACAATTCCATCAGAATACAAGAATATACAGAATATAAATATTACACAGAAAATAACAGAGATTTAAGCTACATTTCAATACATCATAGCGGAAAATAATACAATACACAACTAGAAGAGATATACGGATACAAAGCTTTCCGGATATCGTTCCAGCTGTAAACCAGGATCCTGTGAATATAAATATGCAAAACCAAAACTACTAGCTGCCCGTGTCAAAATAAGGGCACCCAGAGTTTAGGTTAAAACAATAAACTCCAGGTCAGTCATGGGACTGGTGTGAAAACTAAAACAGTTATTTAAAACTTTACTTTAAATCAGATATATCAAGGGACCACGCCGTATAACACGGAACGGGTTTCCTCCCAAGAACACCAGTGCATAAAACAAACAGCGCAATGCTAAATAAAGAACAATGAAGCTATTATAAGACCCAGGTCCCATCACACAATGCAACGCAAGCCGGAGGATAGGGTTTTTACCTTATAATAGCCAAGAATGCTTGATACGTTTAAAACAAATCATTTGATACTATTATAAGTGCATAGGGTATAAAACAACTTCAAATCATAAGTATCAATCATAGACGGCATAAGAGCCCCATCCCACTATGTCGCCATACTAGGCTCTACAAATAAAACCGCAAATGTCACGTATTTGGAAATTGGATTTCCATCTATGAACCGAGTCAAAAGATAGTCCTCAACCGATTCGAGACTCTCTAGCCCGAGCCTCAGGACCCAGACTCAGGTGGGCTCTTGGAGCGATAGGGCCGGTCCACCGATGTGGATTAAAATGCCTGAACACTGCGTTTCCCCGCCCTTTGGGGCGTAAATGAGCGAACAAATGGCTCCATCGGACCCGGATCGTCCGATCTAACCGAGGTGCCTCGCAACAGCAACAACCACATAAGTTAAACTCGTCAGGGCGTGTAAAACCACTGACGCCACTTCTAACTAGAAAGAAACGCATGTCCTCACTGAGGTCTTCTCCCGTTTTTGGTTCATACCGGGTGTGAAACTCGCGAAGTAAACGTTACACAAAGCTATGCCACAAAGGCCGTGCTTCGATCATCAACCACAAGACTTAGCTTTTCAACAGAAGCCTTGATCATTTGCCACTTAGGCATGCCACACAGGCAATTCACTCTATGCGCTTGATATCCATCAGTATACAACCCCTGAGCTCGTACGTCTCAGAGAAGGGAATTAAGCAAGAGAATAAATTCTCTGCCGCCAAAAAGATATATATTTAATAGAAATCAATCACACAGACTAAAATCCAATGTCAGACACACAGTCCATTTACATGTCCGTTCTGGGTCTGAACGAAACCGGAGGCACCTAGTACCCCGCATATCCATCGATCTCCAAGTATGTTTGGACGATCACCAACTATTTCCATCTTATTGGGTGTACATCCCAATCAAGATCATCAGTGATCACCCAAACGACGTGAAGACCTCCGGTCTTCGACCACCGTCTTCATCTTTGACTTATCGTCGTATCAGTTATTCAGAATGGGATAAACCCGGTCTTTCCGAATAACTCGTGTATATTATAAACAAGTGTAACACAAACACAACATACGCCTCATTCTAATTCATCAGTCACTAACCGTAAATTAACCAGAGAATAGTTCCCCAAATATTAACCCCGAAGGCCGATACCAACATCAGATCAATATCCAGAAAACCATTCTGCTTAGCTAACCGACAGTTAGTTTCAAAATTTCACATTCATAGGGAAAGGTTCCCATTAATTTTATCAAAGATAAATTCTTTTAAATTTATTCTTTAATCTGCTTTTGAATATCAATTCAAACTAATCGAGATTAACGAACCTTACCGAAGTAATCATTGGTTTTAATTTCCCAATCCCTACCTATTCATCCCATGAAGTAAAACGGGTCTTACTTCATATCTAACACCACGGTGTTATCGGTAAATATAATTACCATTTCACGTTTAAATCTAATTAAAGATTTAACTATCGCCTGGAGAAAAACTGGTGATACTCCATTCTCGATCCTTTCAATCTAATTAAAGATTCATTAAATCTCCACTTAGTTTTAATCTGAGACTGGGTTAAAGAGTTAGTGTCATTTAAAACACCGTTCACGATAAACCCAAAATCACATCACATTTCAATCAGTCCCTAACCGTAAATTAACAAGAGAGCAGTTCCCTAAGTATTAACCCCGAAGGCCGAAACCAACATCAGATCAATACCCCAGAAACCATTCAACTTAACTAATCTCCAGTTAGTTTCTGAATTTTCTTAACTCCTTTGGGTCTAAGAACAGTATTATTGCAGATACCGTTCACGACAACCCAAAATCACATTTCATTAATTATCGGGTTAAAGAACAAGTGTTATTTAAAACACTGTTCCCGATAAACCCAAAAATCAATACCAATTCAATTCCAATTAAATATTATTTAATTGGCACCCTTCATTAAATCTAAATAAAAGATTTAATCTTTTCTCAACTGGGTTCAAGAACAGTGTTAATGAAGACACCATTCACGACAAACCCAAATCACATTTGATATTAAATACAAGGCTCTAAATAGAAAATATATCGGCTTATATTCAATATCAAATTCTACGACCAACAAATATCGTATTGGAAATAACGATATAAATATATCTTTCAAATTTCCATAACAATATTTGTATAATCACGAAATCCAACATCGAAATAATCCAAAGACAATTTCGATTCAAATCCATTCCAATTCAATTATTGGAAATTCTGGTTACTTTTAAAACCCTTTTCAAATCCAATTTATTTATTTAAAAATAAATAGAATTTTAATTCTAGTTCAAAACTAGTTCATTTCAATAACAATCTATTTTTATCTTTTCAAATATGGAGTTTTTCATCCCAATTCTTCCCAAATCATTTCTTATGATTTTACACAAATTATTACTATTTTTAATAATTTTATCAAGGCCCGTACAGTCGATTTCCATCAATGGCCATCGAACTGCACTTACAGCGACCTTTTCCAAATTTGATTTGGACATAATTCCAAATCCAACCGTTAGATTTCTAATTTCTAATATTCGTTAGAAAGCTCTTTTCGATACGAACCCAACGGTTCGGTTTTAGGAGAATCCGACGGTCGGATCTCCCGTAATATCCGTTCGAAGTCAATGGTCGAAATTCGCGAACTACCGCGGCGCGGCGCGTTCTATTCAGGCCATTATATTATATATATAATATATACTTCATCGATTTCCTTTTAAAACGTATTTTTATAATTCGTTTTAAATTCGTTTTCAAAACGATTTCAACTTCATTTCTAATTCAAATCAAAATTGATTTTTTCCTTATAAATTCGTTTTAAATTCATTTCAAATTGATTTCAATTCAAATGGATTTCTAATTCAATTTCAGTTCGTTTTCAATTCAATTCAATTTCAATTCGAATTCATTTATATTCAATTTCAATTCGAATTCATTTATATTCAACTTCAATTCGAATTCGTTTTCTATTCAAATTCGATTCTATTTATTTCAATTCGAATTCGTTTCTATTCAAATTCTATTCAATTTCAATTCGAATTCGTTTCTATTCAATTTCAATTCGAATTCGTTTTATTTTCAATTTCTATTCAAATTCTAATTTGTTTCAATTCGGTTCAAATTTCAATTTAAAATATTCGATTTTGAAATCACTTTTCAATATTTCTTATAAAACGAATACAATCGATATAAATATCATTTACGTCAAAATGGCGTCAATCTAATCAATACGGCTTCATATATTTCTATATTCAAATATTCTATTTCAAATATTTCTATTCAAATATTTCTATTCAAATATTCTATTTAAATATTTCTTTTTCAAATATGGAATGAGGCCCAATCAATTACCATATAATGTTAATTATATGGATTTTTCTACAACACACATATATAACAGCAACGATACATCATCAACCATCATCCAAAGTGCGTTCTACACTGTATAAGCATCAAATATAAATATTCAACGCTTATAACAGTCTGTCAATCAATCGATCGACATACAACTAAACAATCGGGATTAGTGTACGTCAAATATCATCCCAATACCCGTGTGGGGTTTCAAACAATCAAACACAGATTTTATTTGTGCAGTTGGGCGATGTGTAAAATTTATCGTCCCAATCAATATCAGTCAAATGTGTGTATATAAAAAAATCGTCCAATTTGTTTATTTTTATTTCCTTTCATATATACGTTAAAAAATCCATTTTTAACTATAAAATATTTTTAACTATATAAATATTTTATTTCATTTCACATCACGTCACACAATCAACTACACATCAAAATCAAACAAACAAGCATACAAGCCGTCCATGGTCTGTGGACGACGGGTGTCAGGTGCTACTAAACACCGTCTGCCTCCTAGTATATATTTTTAACTAGAAAAATTAAATTAAAAGGTGAGAAGTTCTCATAGAATTTCTAATCCAATCCCACGACTCTTCTTATGTAGAAATCTTCGTCGTTCTTGCCTCTTGTCACTTTCTTTGCCCGTATTCTCTACATATGTAAAAATCGAATTTTTACTTTACTATTCAATATATAAAAATCGAACTTTTTTTACTTTGCTATTCAATATATAAAAATTGTTATTTTATATCCTTTATCTTTTAAAAATCATATTTTTATTATCTCTGCTATATAAAAATTATATTTTTATTCTTTCTATAATATAAAAATCATATATTTCATTTCAAAGAAGACAATTTTTTTCATATCACTCACTAGTTAATAATAATCACGCCTTCAAATTATAAAAATCTCTGCTTCACATTATAAAATTCTCTCCTTCACATCATAAAATTCTCGCTTTCACCTTATAAAATTCTCGCCTTCACCATATAAAATTCTCGCCTTTCCTAGTATAAAAATCAGTTCTTTTTATATAAACAAAAGTCTAATCCTTTTTCTTAAATAAAAATCTAATTTTTCTTGATGTTTACATTTATAAAACATTTGCTATTTATATATATTTTATTTTATTTTAAACTGAGTTTATTACAATGTTTTTATATTTATAAAAATTGAATTTTTTCACTGTAATTAATTTAAATAAAAACAAAGAAATCACCTTTCTTCATCGTCCACTGGAAGACAATGGAACCCGCTCCACCATTAGGTGTGGAAACTGCAGTCGCCACCAAGCCAGAGACGATGATCGGAGCTGCTCACTTCGTCGGCCGTCGGCTGGCCTTCCGTTGCCTGGAATGTAGTGCCACTCGCGCTCACTGTTGATCGCCAAAACTACTTCGAAGCGGTGCGTCGGAGTTGACCAAAGGGTGCGGCGCTAGGGTTTTCAGGTGGGGGATTAGGGTTTCGGGTCTGGGGATAATCGGGTTCGAGGTCACGAGTTCAACGGGGGAAAAAGGAGGGGAATGCGAATCAAGGAGGAGGGAGTAGAGGTGCGAGGGAGGGGGGAGGGCTGGACGGAGGTCGGCGGTGGCTCGAAGACCCCCAGGGCGGCGGCGCGATTTGTTTTCTCTTTTTTTTACTAAATGAATAACGGGGGAATGGGGGGGGGGGGGCTGAGATTATAGGGTGAGAGGAAGTTTTAATTTTTATATTATTTTATTCCCAATTTATGTTGACTTTTTATTTCGACATCGAAATGAGGCCCATCGCCTGTCGTCCATAGCGAATTACCCCCATTCCGAACACAATGGGATATGTATCGTAAGCTGATTCAGTTGTTTCGACCAGTTTCCATCAAAATCAACATATAACTCTATATATTGAATTTGAACGCGCATTTCAATTTACTGGGGTCACATACTAACTCGAAAAATTCCAGAAAAATATTTCTAGCTCTGTATTGACGATACGGTCCTAACAAAACTAGTTTCGTCGAATTCTGGGACCGTTGAAAAAATGGTCATTTTCCAGTCGATTAAAATCAACTGAAACTGGTCAAACGCGTTTTACTTTGCCACGCTCACATATTGATTCGAAAAATTATGAAAATTGGAATCTAGCAATAATTTGACATCATGGATCCAACAAAAGTGGTTTCGTCGAAATCCGAGGTCATTTGCAAAATTTCCATTTTTAAGAGCCTGAATTCCATAGCGACTATTCAGAATTTTCAACTGGACGTATCTTTTGATTGCCGTTATGAAATTACAATCTTTCGGATTCGTTGGAAAGATATTATCAATTAGATTCGAATATTTTTGGTTTCACTAAAATCCGGTTTGTTTTGAATCCTGTACATTCATTTGAAGTTTGAAATCGAATTATCGAACTACCGCGCCATTTTCAATTACTTTTACAATTTAAAATAAATATTTATATTCCAACGACGATCTATATAAATATATTCGTTCGAATTCTATTCAAAATAAATTTCTCGTCCTTACTATTTAAAATAATTCATTTTAAATAATCAAAATTCGCTAAAATTGCCAAAATAAAAATTTTAAACTGGCCCAGATTTCCGGGTTATTACATATGTGTGTATATATATATATATATATATATATATATATATATATATATATATATATATATATATGGGTTGATATATTGGCATTCTAAAATATTAGTATAACCTAAAAAGAAAAAAATCTGAGCATTTGTTACCTTGTGTATTTAGAAACCAGAAGTCATGTATGTACTTAGTTTTGTCCCCTACATATCAGGCCTGGACCAAAACAATGTTGTTGATGTGCATCCTTGATGAATTAAACTGGAAGTATACTTGTTACTTGTATTTCATGTCTTATTTGATAGATATTCTTGCTAAGTGTACTTGTACGTTATATATATACACCCTATGTTTGTTATAAATACACCTGTAGCATAAGTATGCTTGTTAATTGTATATGCTTGTTGCCCATGAATAATTGATATATAAGTACCTACCTCGTTATGAGGCTAAACATATGTTTTGGGATCTTCTCTGAATTAAAAAGATCAACAATGCTTTGGGATCTTATTTGAATTATCGTATTTTGATTGCCTAATTTAACAACTTCATCATCACACTTTTTATTTGTTTGATACTGGCTCCAGTTCCTGCTCATATATAAAAAGCTAAAATTGATAAACAAAATAAATAATAAATATATTAGATAGGCAGTGTGTTGGTTTGTATGCTGATCTGGCAGAGCAGTTTTGGTTTAGTTCCCTTGGAGCTGGTCATCTAGGTGGAGATAGGGTGATCAATGTTTTGGTTGCCATGGAGTTATCTCTAGTATGTGATGTACGCTGCGTACACTTTCCAGTTATGTTAGTTATGGTCTATTGAAAGGAGCTAGAATGATAATGAGAGAAATATAAATAAACATAAACCATGGAGAAAAACAGCAGAACAATAAATAAGAAACTATCAACTTCATTACTAAGTTTGGAAACAACCGTTATTAAATTTGGAAATGAGATATGAAAGAGAGAGAGAATAAGGATATGGATGTATAAAACTATCAACTTCATTACTAAGTTTAACCAATTCATTAATGAACTGTTGAACCATATATGATCATTTGAGATATAAAATTCTAACAAATATATAAGTTAATATTTGTTACATAAGAGGGGTAATCTACCAAGATGGCTGCATATAACCAAGTTGTACAATAATGTTGAGCATAATTCTTTCCAGTAGGTCGGAAAATTAGAGTTGTTGTTTTACCAAGATTGACAAAGCATGGGTCAATCTACCAAGGTTTCATCATTTTGGCTGTTACTTCCATAGTTATAAGTAGTGTGATGCTAAGGGCACATCATTTTCCTCTTACTAATACCATGAATAAAAATAATACGTACAATAAATTTTATGTACTTCCTAATACCATTATAAATAAATAAAAGTATTTATGAATGAGTTTGGTGTTAGGAAGCATGTAGTATAAAATTTTGGTATTAGCAAGAAGAAAACGAGGTGCCCTAGCATCACATTATAAGTATTTAATAATGAGTATTTATACATTTTTTTGTTTTGTAGAATGACAAGCGAATATAGGCAAGCTGTGGAAAATTTGTATATAGGCATGTTCCGAGTGAAGGGAATCCCAAAAAAATTAGATGCCCATGTCATAATTGTAGGAATCTTATTTGGCAAACATCAAGGGAAGTTGTGTCACACTTGATTTGTTTTGGAATGGACCCAACCTATGATATATGGATTTTTCATGGAGAAAAACGGCCATCACAAAATAAAAGTGAGACTGATACTTATAGAATGTATGTTGATGCGCAAATCTATGATGAGGTGGTAGAAGCCAATGTTGAAGATTCACATGGGGAAGATAATAAGGAAATGATTGAAAATGCAGAAATTCCTTTGTATCGAAGTTGTGCAAGCCACACAAAGTTGTCTGCTACAGTACTTCTTTTCAAGCACAAAGCGCGAAATGGTCTATCGGACACGGCTTTTACAGAGCTTCTTAAACTTCTAAAGGATATGTTGCCTAAAGAAAACATGCTTCCCGATTCTACATATGCAACAAAGAAGTTTCTTAAGTCATTTGGCTTAGGCTATAGGCAGATACATGCATGTGTAAATGATTGTTGTTTATTTAGAAAAGAGCTTGCAAATAGTGATTTCTGTCCTAAGTGTGGTAAATCTCGCTGGAAAAAAAAACAAGACTACTAAGGATGGGAAGCAAACCAAAATGCCTATGAAGGTTTTGAGATACTTCCCACTGATACCAAGAGTGAAAAGAATGTTTGCATCCCCAGAAATATAAGAACAATAAGATGGCATAGCAGTCATAAGAGTGAAGATGGTAAATTGCGTCATCCAGTTGATTCTACTCAGTGGGTTATGATTGATAGAATGTATCATTCTTTTGCTTCTGATCCACGAAATTTAAGGCTTGGCTTTGTATCTGATGGCTTTAATCCTTTTGATGATTGGAATTATGGATATAGTTGTTGGCCAGTGTTTCTTGTTGCTTACAACTTTCCTCCGTGTCTTTGTATGAACAAAGAAAATATGATGCTATCTTTGTTAATTCCTGGGCCACGACAACCGGGAAATGACATTGATGTATACTTGCAACCACTTATTGAAGATTTGAAAAAATTGTGGGATAAAGGGGTGAAAGTGTATATAGTCGTAGTGAATTTAGATTGCATGCTATTCTTATGTGGACAATCAATGATTTTCCAGCTTACGGAAATTTAGCTGGTTGCACTGTAAAATTTAGGAGAGCATGTCCTGCTTGTGGTGTCAATACCTGCTCAATATGGCTACCATTTAGTAAAAAGTGTGCATACATGGGTCATAGACGATTCCTTGAACCTAACCATGAGTATCATCAACGGAAAAACTTATTTGATGGAACTATAGAGAATAGACAAAGGCCTCAGATACAAACTGGTGTTCAAATCTTTGATGATGTTCAAGATATTATTAATGATTGGGGGAAAAAATTAAAAAAGGAAGATAAAGGTCAAAGGAAAACTATGATGAAAAAAGGATGTAAAATGTGGAAGAAGAGGTCCATTTTCTTTGACTTGCCTTATTGGATGGTGAAATTTAACTAGAAACAAATTGCTTTTCGTTTGCTACTCATGTTTGCTACTTAGTACTTAATTATTTGTGTTTTGCCAATTTTTAGGCACTTCCTTTGCGGCATAATCTAGATATGATGCATATTGAGAAAAATATTGGTGAAAGTATTATTAGTACATTGCTTGATATCAAAGGAAAATTAAAAGATGGCTTCAAATCACGCCAAGATCTAGACTCAATGGGCATTAGAAAAAAATTGCATCCTATAGACATTGGAAATAAAGTATTGCTCCTAGCCGCACCGTGCACCTTATTCGATCCAGAAAAAGAGATCTTTTATAGTAGAATGAAGAACTTGAAAGTGCCTGATGGATATAGCTCAAATATCCGATCAAGAATGTATGAAATATTGCTTTGGATATATTAAAGATGCATTACAAATTAGAGAGAGGAAAAACCGAAATGAAGTGGAACAAAATGGTTTTATACTTGAGGGGTGTCCTATTTCCAAAGGAAAACCTACTACAATCGATGAGGAGGTGACTAATGTTGCTCATCGATACGTTTTGTTTAATACGAAAGAAGTAGAGCCGTATTTAGAGTAAGCATAAGTCCAACTTAACTATGACATACAAAATAAATTAGATCCTTAATTACATTTGTGTATGCAGAATGCACAAAGAGGAGCTAAAATGTTTGCATCCTCATCTTCCACAAGACGATTTGGAACTGTCAAAATTGCAATCGGAGACTTTTATTTTTTTGGTTTGGAAAAAAGGTTGATAGTTATATCTTAAAAAACTATTAATGATGAAAGTAATAGATCAACATAAATCTTTATTTTATATATTGTATTTGTCCAGGTTAGAGATGATAGACGTATATCCAATGTCAGCAACATAATAACATGGCTTTCATCCGGACCTCGTTCGCAAATAATTTCTTATTCTGGCTATATTGTTAATGGTTTACATTTTCATACGAAAGACTATGAGAAGGCTACACAAAATAGTGATGTTTCCATTGAGGCAAGTACTGTTTGTGTAGATGGGTCTATTGAAAAAGTAATATATTATGGGGTCTTGCTTGATATTTTTTTGTTGGATTATCGTCAATTTTGAGCTTCCTTGTTTAAATGTGATTGTGCGAATATGTATTGTGGAGTCAATGTTGAAGATGTATTTACATTGGTCAATTTGCATCAATTTCAAAATAAGTTTGAAAGCGACCCGTTAATCTTAGCAACACAAGTGGTTCAAGTTTTCTTCTCTAGAGAAGGTAGTTCTTCGAATTGGTATGCTGTGTTGAGAGCGCCTTCTAGAGGGTTTCATGAATTGGAAAAATACGACGAGGATGAAGAACCAACTAGTAAACCATTGGATGAGTCACTACTTGATGATAGAGACGAAGATAATGGGGATGAAGGTTACATAAGGGAGGGTTGTAATGGTATTTTGGTATGTTATAAGCATATTTTATTGATTTTTTATTTTATGCATGTTCATATATACCATAAAATGTGTTGTTAGATGGTAAAAAAAATAAATGATATAAGATTGACATCTTAGTGTGTATCAAAATAATTTGATTTGCAATTGTACGTGTTCTTTGCATGTGTATTTTATTTTGTACATGGTTGTTACAAAGCAGTGCTATATTTAGTGTGATGTTCTAATCCTTCATAAATTTTTATGTTTTTTAATAGGTCGACGAGGAAGATTGATCATGTATTATCAATGAGGAAGATGGTGCTACACGATGCAGAGGTATTCAAGTTACATATGCATTTTTTACCATATGCTTTTTTTACTTTAGCCTTATTTTGTTTCTTTTGTTACGTTGTGTTGAGGTATTCGACCATCGATGCACATATGATATTAAAAAAAAATCACAGTATTAATTAAAAACGGAAGGAATTCCACTTTTTACTTCTCAGGTTCCACTAGAATTGATTTTGGGTGTGAGAAAACTAGAAAAATGAGAGTTTTCCTATGTTTAACGTGGTTTTCTGAAAATCATTTATTTATGTTCTAAGTGGTTTTCAAAAAGTCATTTAAAAAGGAAATATGGCTTCTGGAACTCATAAACTTTGG
Organism: Allium sativum; assembly: GCA_030737875.1. Classification (NCBI taxonomy): domain Eukaryota; kingdom Viridiplantae; phylum Streptophyta; class Magnoliopsida; order Asparagales; family Amaryllidaceae; genus Allium; species Allium sativum. The sequence goes on from CM060922.1 coordinate 279,284,177, forward strand.
TAAACAGTATTCATATCATCCTCTTGAAACCTGATGTCTGCTGGTAGAAGCTCTCACAATTTTCTTTTATTTATTTTAAAATCAAAATATGGTTTTAAGAACACATAATCTGACTGCTCAATGTCAAAGCTTTCATTATAAAATTCCCAACGCAATTTAATGATCAAAGCACCATGATTGAACGCTAACTTGGCAAAAACCACTATTTTTTTAATTCAAATTACAGTATTTTTTCGTACTACCTCTAAATCAAGCGATATTTGGATCGATAAACTCTAAATTAAGTTACGGACAGTATTAGGAGTTGTACTTAAAAAATATTTAAACTCTACCTAGTAAGAATCACTATTTCTTTTTGTAAAATGCAATATTTTTTTTTATATGAAATCAAAATCAGTGTTGGTCCAAATTAGTTACAACACTTTCCACTTGCTGGCACACTAAGCATCTAGCAACGAACTCGGCCACGTCCTTCTTCATTCCGGCCCAAAAGAAAACTCGCTTCCTATTCATATACATCTTATCACCACTGGGATGTATGGTCATCTTAGAGCGATGTGAGTCTTCAAGAATTGCCTTCTTCAAACTCTCGTCTTGTGGTACGCAAAGTCTTCCATCTCTACGTAGCCAACCACTCTCATCTATAGCATATCTATTCAGATGACTCGAGGACTCTCCTCCTATAAGCTTGCCTACTATCTCAACCAATTGTGGGTCGTTTCGCTGTGCCTCTCCAACTCAACCCAAAAGTGTAGGTTGCACCTCTAACGATGCCAATAATCCGGGTACATAATTGACAGAGGGTCTGAAGTCAAAGGAAGATATATACTCCAAACTCTGCCGCTCTACGAACAAAGGACTTAAAGTTAACTTCTTTCTACTTAAGGCGTCAGCTACAACGTTACCCTTGCCAGGGGTATATGCGATCGCAAAATCGTAGGATGGCAAAAACTCCATCCATCTCTGTTGCCTTAAGTTTAGGTCCTTCTGAGAGAATAAGTACTTTAGCGACTTATGGTCTGTATACAACTCAAACCTCTCGCCAAGCAAATAATGACGCCATGACTTAAGCAAAAAAACTATGGCCGCCTACTCTAAATCGTGGGTAGGGTAATTTTTCTCGTGGGCTTTCAACTGCCTTCCACCATAGCATATCACCCTTCCCTCTTGCATTAAAACTGCGCCAAGCCCTATCCCGCAAGCAACGGTATATATAGTGAATGTCTTACTCCCGTCTGGCAAAACTAAAACTGGAGCGGTCGTCAAAGCCCTCTTCAGACGTTGGAAAGCATCGTCACAGTCAGCATCCGAAGTAAAAGTCAAATTCTTCTTCGTTAATCGAGTGAGAGGGGATGATATCTTCGCGAAGTCCTTAATGAACTTCCTATAATAGCTAGCCAGCCCTAAAAAGCTTCTTACTTCTGTTGCGTTCTTAGAAGTTTTCCAATCTTGGATTGCCACCACCTTGGCGGGATCCACAGCTATCCTTTCCTTAGAGACCATGTGTCCTAAGAACCTCACTTCTTTTCTCCAAAAATGGCACTTGGAGAACTTAGCTTTTAGCTGATGCGCTCGTAGGGTCTCTAAGACTTCCCTAAGATGTAGGGCATGCTCTTCTTCATTTTTAGAGAAAATTGGAATATGTCTACAAAGACTACCACAAATTTGTTTAGAAACTCCCTAAACACCCTACTCATTAAGTCAACAAAGTATGCGGGTGCATTCGTTAAACCAAAAGGCATGACGAGCCACTCAAAGAAACCGTCAGGAGCTCTAAAGGCAGTCTTATCGATGCTATCTTCAGCCACCCTTAGTTGATGAAACCCTGTAGCTAAATCTAGTTGCGAGAAAACTGAAGCACCCACCAACTAATCGAATAAATCGTCTATCCTCGGCAATGGGTGCCTGTTCTTCTTTGTTAGCTTATTCAGCTCTCTATAGTCCATGCACAATCTAAGTGAAGCATCAGCTTTTGTAGCAAAAACGACTGGCGCACCCCACTCCGAAATACCTCTTCTTATGAACCCCTTCTCAAGCAATTCTTTCACTTGCTTACTGAGTTCTCTTCTCTCTCTCGGAGCTATGTGGCGCACTGATAATGCAACTGGCTTTGCATTATCTACTAGATATATTCGAAAGTCTATCTCGCACCTCGGGGGTAAACCTCGAACTTCATCGAAGACGTCACTATATTCACGGACAACACAAACAGGTTTTAAATCATCATTGGATGCGTCTAGGGATTCTAGGTAGCTAAGCATTACCAGACTTCTAGGGTCACAAGAAATATCAAGGGTCTTTCCACAAAGAGTCAACAATCTAACTACGCTTCTTTCACAATCTAGGATGGCACCGTATCTAGTTAGCCAATCCATACCTAGAATCAAGCCGTAGCCCATGAAGCCAAGAACAAAGGTGTTGCATTCAAACCTAACGCCCAAGATAGACCCTCTCAAACCCCGACAAATCATAGAAAGATGAGCCGAACCACCAATAGGATTTGAGACTACTATGGGATCCATAACTAGACTAGTATTTAGGTGCAGTTTTTCAACTAACAAAGCATATACAAACGAGTGTGAAGCGCCAGAGTCAAACAAAGTATGAACAGGATGATCAAACAGAAAAACTAAACTTTCAACGAAAATGTTTCTACCTCTCTCCTGTCTTGGTGCCGTAAGAGCCTGAATCTGCCCTCTCGCCTGCCCTGGTGCCATGAGAGCCTGAAGCTGCCCTCCAGAAGTTCTTTGCCTTTGCCCTTGTTTCCTTGGGCAGTCCTTAACTAGATGACCTGCCTCTCCACAGTGGAAACAGCCAGTCTTCTTTTTCCTACAGTCTTTACTCAGATGGCCTGGTGTCCCACAATTAAAGCACTTCTTCTTTCCTTTGCCATTATTGTTCTTCCCGCCTTTCTTGTTCTGTTGTTGTGGTTTCTTTTGGTCCCCTTTCTTCTCTGGTGTCTTATTAGCATTAGCACCTTTCTCTTCCTCATGCATAAGCACCATATCAACTAATTTCTCGAGGTAGCCCCCATAGGAATGTGGGTCATAGCTAACCCATGCAGTGGCTCATTCAAACCCTTAACGAACCTTAGGGCCTTCTTCTTAGGTGTGTTTACCAATTCCAAGGCAAATCTCGCCAACTGATTGAACTTGTTGACGTACTCCTTTACTGATAAATCCCCTTGCTTCAACGCCAAGAATCTTTCCATATATAAATTCTCTTCTGCTCGTGAGAGAAACTTCATTTCGAACCTACGCTTGAAATCCATCCATATCCCCACCAGACGCTCTCCGTTCATGACCTTCCACCAAAACGAGGCTTCGTCTTTCATTAACCAAGCAGCCAATTGGACCTTCCTTCCATCTTCTACTTAAAAAATACCAAATAGATTTTACACCTCCTTAAGCCAATTTCGAGCTTCAACAAACGTCTCTGATCCGTGAAAAGATTTCCCGCCCATTGCTCTAAAATCTTTGTATATCTTTGCAAAAGTATCAACACAGGGAGGAGGAGGAGGAGCATATGTTGGGCCTGCGGCATTGACCCTAGCTTCCATATACCTTCTAAACCATCCTGGTATCGGTATCTCCTCGGGTATCTCGGGAATTCCAGACATGCTGAAAAGAAAATGAAGCGATTCAAAATGAAGAATTCGAAAGAAAGATATATGGCTCTCGGGGGTTATGTTTTTAAAACAAACATTTCTCTTGAAGATACTTCCCTTAAAACATACTTTTGAAAGTATTTCTTTATAAAATGCTTCTTGAAAAATAGTTTTTCAAAATTCATATCTGGTCTGGTAACCTTCAGCTCTAATACCATGTGTAGCACCCCACGTCCATTAATGTCACTCACAAACGGAATGCATTAACTTCCATGGAGCGTATTTAGTGTACAGAACAGAATATAACAAGACAGATATAAATTATGGTACTTGAAAATTTTAAAACAACTTTTATTGCAGCGGAGAAATAGTATGATTACAACAACTTCATAAACCAAGTACACTTAATATCCATCTTGATAAATTGTTTCAGAGTACATAAAATAAAAAGCATAAACCCCAACCCCAACACAAGTAGCCATAAAAGAGATGAGCTGAACTTTACTTTCAGCAATCCAGGCACTTCCAAAAGAGAGGGAAAGAGATCCGAGATCAAGCTCCACTAGTACTAGTCCCACCTTGAGAACCTTGGGGGGGGGGGGGGGAAGGAAGAAAAGAGGCGAAAACAAGGGGGTCAGACATAAAGTCTGGCGAGTATAATGACTTTAACAATATAATTATTAAAGTAACTAGGATAAGGCATAAACTGGTAAGATAAGATATGACCATGAAACAAGTGGGCATGACAAAGCAAATAAGAGGAATATTCTAGCGCTAATCTCGTTCCTAATCACTATAGGATAATGATATACACGTAAATGTGTATATTTTATCCGCTTATTTATCTAGTTTTCTATTTAAAATAATTAATATTGTGTATTTATAGCTTTGTTTTCAGATTGTTGATAAAAAGCTTGGTTTAGAGCATTTGATGAATAAAGCATGAAAAATTTGCTTAAAAAGAGTGAAGTTGAAATTACTAAAGCTTGAAGAGTTTAATGCTTGAATAACGGTTGCAAATACAGTTCAGTTGGGTAGATTTGGCTCACTAAAGACTCATATTGCGTTCACATTAGCTCATTTGCAAGGCCTCTCACTCTACAGCTGCGTTCACACTAGCTTATGTGTTAGTTGGGCTAATTCTTTAGTCCCACATTATGGAATTTGCCAAGTAGCCTTTGTCATATCAGCTATAAATACACTTTATCTCATTCATTGTAAAATACATGAGGTTTTATTCTGTAATTCTCTTCTTGGAATAAAATCATTCTTCTTCCCCTGTTCTATTTAGTTGTAGTTTTATTTTATTTATGTCTGTTATTTTATTTTTCTCTTCTTCTTTAGCTATGTCTAGCTAATCCCCTAATTGCTTTCTCTTATTAGATAAATCTTTTTTTATTTAATTGCTGTTATTTTCTGTGTTTTCAATCAATCAAAATCCTAGAATAACTTGATCAGATTTATTAATTAATATATTTTTGGTCCCAGATTTCGACACCCTCTACAACAATCCTTGTTGTTTATGAAAGCCGAACGGATTTTACAGTTGTTTACAATTGTATAATTTGTTCGCAAACAGATAATTACTATACTGCACCACCACTAGTCACCCTAAAAGTTGATCCCGCCTACAGAATTTTATAATGATAATGGTAGTTTCGTGTACCCCTAGCTGCCTTCATAGGTGTCGTTTGCCCCTATCTCCACTAGTTGTACCAACAACCCCCATTCGATCGTCTCCCTAAATCGTAGATACCGTGCTGGTCCCACAGTGGGGTTATCACTCCCCAAAGTAGCAACCCGATACCACCAAAGATACACGACTTATATCTACACGATGCAACAACGTCTTACCTACCAGCCCGGGCCCACGCACGCACATGACCCCGTTGGACTTGCGTTGCCACCGCTAACCCGTTTTGACCTCTTACAATCAAATCCAGTAAGTGTGTCCCGTCCTCGACTTGGGTCGAGCTCACAAAGATACTTAATGGGTTACTGGTTTGAAAAGGGCCCCCATGCTTGACACAAGCCTTCCACCTATGCTTGGTCCCCACTAAGGTTTCCCCACTTAACCTCATTCTTATTCATGTCTTCTTACATGTTTCAATCTTGGTTAAGTGCATCTAATCGTATTTCACATGCCACCCAAGGCACCCACTTAACCCCCCATGTCCCACCACATGTTTATCTGGTTAGGTGTTACTTAATTCATTAGAACCGTAACCTTGTAAAGACCTCCCACATTAGGCTGACATTTACGGTTGCTGATTTGTCGGGCGGGTCATGGCAGTCTTATACCGCAAACGAGCCTAACCTTGTGTCTTTACAAATGTTACGCATTTAACTTGTGCCTTTGACCTCTCATATTAAAATGGCATTTGTGGCTGCTGGATTTGCCTGGCGGGTCCGGGCAATCTTACACCACAAAAGAGTCTAACCTCATGTCTTGGGCGGTTTATTATTACACATCTTTATTTAACCCCAAATTGGATTAATATCCCTATTCAAATTTGTCAATAAATTCCAAATTTATTTATGTCCATAATCGTCTCTCAAAATTATGTCCATAAATACCAATTATGCCAATTAATGCCTCAAATTAATTATATGCCTTCAAGGCCATTTTATGCCAATTCACAATTTATGTATATTCAATATTATCCCATCATCCCCACGCTATTCGTACGTTTTCATATGACATGTGTTAGACTCGCAAATAGTCTAACTTATAAAAAGAAAAACATCACATAACACATAAAATAGATCTAAGGATCATGACATAAGATTACATAGCCAATAACTTGCATATGAATTTCATTCAAACTAGCATATGATACAAAACTATCATAGGTAATGGGCATAAACTTGCATAACTTATGTACTTCTATAGATTCAAACATAAAGGTGTGAACTTGCATATGGATCTAAACATAAAGATGTAAACTTGCATATGGGTCTAAACATAAAGATGTAAACTTGCATATGGATCTAGACATAAAGGTTAATGTCACATAAACTAGCATATGCATATACATGTCTCACATATATTTTAACAACCCAAACTTGCATAAGATTCATACATGAATATATGATCCAATCATCACAGACTTGAATAAGATATATGATTCAATTTGCATTAGACTCACATAAGAACTAACATATGATCCAACTTGCATAAGACTAACATATGATTCAACACCACAAACATACATATAATTTACATCACATGATTCAAAATCATATTCTCATAATCCCAATTATATCTTATCATAATTAAATTAATTAATTATTTTGTGAAAGCTATCATACTCACAATTAAAAAAGAATAGTCTTGTATTTCTAGAATCTGTACTCTGAAGCTGATTTGCTCGCCTTTGATTTAGACTAATCATTATTTCGATTTGATTTGATTTTGATTCAAGCTTCTATCTCGCTTTAGGGTTGAAAGTGTATGGCGGCTACTCTAGGTTCTCCATTGACGGCATGGCGGCACTTGTTATGAATTAATGTGATTAGGGTTAGGGGTTTAGGAGTGTTTTATAGAAGTTTAATTTAATAAGAGCCGTCGGATTAACCTAGGGATAACCAGAATCATCAGGACCACTCAGATGCCACATCAGCCCTTAGGGCGAATCGGGCCACGGGTTGACAGCCAAACACCCTGGATCGACCGCTAGTCGACCCAGCAGGGCTTGGGTCGACTCCAAAAATGGTGCGGTTCGGCTATTCCCCCTCCCGATTCGCTGTTTTGAACTTTTTTTTGAATTTATATATATGCATATATATATATATACTTCTCTCATATGCATACAAACTTCAAGGCTTAATAACTTCTTCATAAGTTATCCGTTTTATGCAAACCAAATGTCTATCTTGACCCAAAATTTTGAGACGAACATAATAGCGCAACCCATTTCACTTAATTCTTCTTCTAAAAATTAAGTATACTTTAATTTGTGAATTTTAATGTTATAAAATTATGGGGTGTTACATTCTCCCCTCAAAGGATTTCGTCCCCGAAATCCCTAAGTTAAGAAGAATGTATCCTACCAACCAATCATCCATCTACTCAACCATCATCCACAAGCATCCATTATCCTTAAAGAAATTTCTAATGCTATATGAACTTATGCAAAAATGTGTGTATATGTTCCTTATCAAATACAAAGATCAGGCGGTCCATTGATTCAGTTGACCTCCTTAATGCTAATCATAATAGTGCCATGCGTCCATTTTGTATCCGAAAGAATCCTATCGATACATATTATTTCTACATGTGTGCAAAACCATTCATCAAAATGCAACATCCATATGATAACACAACCATTATACATCCATTAATTTAGATATGCACACACATTTATATGCAACATGAAGGTGATTGAGCCGATCTAGTGCCTAATGTGTGTGTACAAGCATCCACGAGCAACCATTAGCAACCACTTGCATCCATTTGCATCCACCAAACATAACATGTCTCAAACACATGTTTGCAACCATAGGGTTCTTCCTAACTAAAGATCGAAGATGTCATTGCAAAGATAATACTAAAAGATAGGACAAGTGTCAACAAAGCGGTAGAAAAAGGAGAAATTAAAACACACCCTCAAAATGGAAAGAGTACAGCGTACTCATCTTATCTTTCGTCTCCCAAGTCGAGTCTCTTTGATCATCTCCCCATTGCTCTTTGACCAACTTGACCTCTTTGTTGCAAAGCATTTTGACCTCCGATCCGAGAATGGGTGTAGGAGCTCGTCTGATCGTGGCATTGCGCTCTACTTCCACTTCTTCGAGCGTGCTCGGCTCTACCACTTCCGCCGTATTATGCAAACACTTACGCAAATACGAAACGTGAAACACGTCATGAACTCCGCTGAGCTTCTCTGGTAACTTTACTCTACACGCCATCTTCCCAATCCTCTCTGTAATTGGATAGGGTCCTATGAACCTTGGTGCCAACTTACCTACTGATCCAAAGCAGACTACATTTCTCAACGGTGACACATTAACAAAAACCATGTCCCCAACATCGAACTCAAGATCGGTTCGTCTCCTATCAGCATATGACTTCTGTCGGTCCTATGCCATCTTCATTCGCCGTCGAATCAGGTCTATCTTCTCTGAAGTCTCCCTAATCATGTCGGGTCCAAACAAAACCTTGTCCGTGGATTCCCACCAACAAGTAGGTGATTGGCACGGTCGTCCATAAAGAGCCTCAAAAGGTGCCATGCCAATGCTAGCCTGAAAACTATTATTATAGGCGAACTCCACTAGTGGAAGATGTTCTTCCCATGTTCCTCCAAAGTCTAGAATGCATAGCCTTAGAAGGTCTTCTAGAATCTGATTTACTCTCTCGGTCTGGCCGTCTGTCTGAGGATGATAAGCGGTACTTAAGCATAATTGCTTTCCAACAGCCTCTTGTAAGCTTTTCCAAAATTCGCTCGTGAAAATGGGATCTCTGTCGCTTATAATGCTAGAGGGTATGCCGTGCAAACGGACTATCTCTCGAAGGTAAACGGATGCTAACCATGCGGCGGTCCTTCTACTTTTAAGGGGAATAAAATGGGCACTTTTACTAAGTCGGTCTACAATTACCCAAATCCCTGTATTACCTGTAACAACCCGTATTTTTAAATAACATGTTATAACATAAATCAAGGCAGAATTAAATGATAAAATTTGAATCAAGGGAAATGGGCTGTGCCATTGCGTTCGTCTCGGAAAAATACGCGAAATAGAGTTTGAGTTTTCGAAAATCGGAGTCCGTATGACCAAGTTATGGCCCGTCAAAGTTTTCAGAAAATTTCAAGTTTAAAAACAGTTCAAATTTGAATTTAAAATTCAAATTCAGCTAAGCAAGGCAGGCGGGAAAAATTCCCGCCATCCCCAAGTCGACTTGGGTGTCAACACACCCCAGGTTGTGTCGACTGCCCAGTCGACACTCCTGTCGACTTGGGTGGTCGGCCAGCTTGGCCTGGGTGCACCTGACTTGTTCCTCATGACATGCTTTAGGGCTGGTGACGGATTTTAATGGCTCAGATCTAAACTAGGGTTAATCCTATGGCCTAAACTAACCTAAATTTCTATAAAAAGACCCTAAGACCTAGCCTAAACCCTCATCAATCATTCCTACAACTAGATTATGCCAAAATGCTTCTTGATCATGGCCCCCATCTTCATATCATGGCCTCCATCCTCTTCATGAAAGTTTGAGTGTTCTAAGCTAGTAAAAGAGCCATCTTTCTTCATCAAAACAAGGATCTTTCTTCATACAAATCAAAGGAGCCTCTTTTTTCTCAAGACAACTTGGAGCTTATATTCATTTGGAGATTTGCTAGTGGCTTCGTCTCAATCTTGTTTTATATTATAGTCTTCATAGCATTGTAAGCCCTATTCTACTCTTAGATTCTAACTATGAAGTTAAATATGACATGTTGCAAGTTTGAATTTGGGCCTAAGTCTGATTTGTGCTTTGATTCTATCATGCTATGCATAGATTTATTCTATGCATGTTTGTAAAGCTATCACCTTGACCTTGTGCATAGAAAGCTATGAGCTTTGATTTGAAATGTTGCATAAAGCAACATAGAAACTCTCATAACCCTTATGTTATCTTGCATATGATGTTATATGCGAATCACTAGTTATCATCCTATGCCATCTATGACCATGTATCACCTATTTGCTAAGTTTAATGCCATACATGTGTAGATTTCAATTGGACCTAAGTGCAATATTTGCCTTGAACCTATCATTGTGTGCATAGATCTACTCATGCCTCTCTTGATTTATGATTGTGGACCTATCATGAACCTAGTACCGTTCAAGTTGACCTTGGGAAATAAATGCTATGAAATGGATTATGGCTTATGCATGTTAACAAACCTTAACCACTCATGTTCCTTAGCATGCATATGATGATATTGAACCTAATTGCTATGCACAAGTTAGGATTGTCACCCTATGTCAACTATTACTATGCTACCACCATATTTTCTATTATGCATGCTTGTGGCCAAATCACCCTTATGCTATTTGATATGTTTGAGGCCAAGTCACCTTTTATGCTATCATACATGTTGAGGCCATATGCTAGTATGTTGAATCCCCTTTGGCCCCAAATATCACCATGTTTAACTTGTGATAGACTTTGCCATCTTATGCCCACCTTGTCATATTCTTATGTTTCCCCTTTTTGGATCTATTTGTGTTGATGCGAACTTACGTGCGATGGGGTTACGTTATGGGTAAACTTAAATGACATGAAACATGACTTGGAAAATATGACATGTGATGATGCTTGAAAACATGAACGTGGACATGACATGTAGAAAACATGAAAGTGGCCAACTCGAGGTTGGGTTGCGTTTGTAGCATAATTCTACCCGGAACCGACCGGCTTAACTAGTGGCTACAAACAATAGGATCCAATGTGAGTAGTTGGTCACATCGCACTTAAAACCCGAGGTTAGACTAGGTTGTGGTGTAAAGCTACCCGAACCCGCCCGGCTTAACTAGTAACCACAACAAAATCTAATGTGAGAGGTTGGGGTGCATTAAGTTAATTAACGCCACATGGTAGGGTTAAGTCATCGACTACTTGAATACTTAACCAATTAAACACGATGGGTTGGTAGGGTTAAGTCATGGACTACTTGAATACTTAACCAGTTAAACACGATGTATTGATAGGGTTAAGTCATGAACTGCTTGGATACACTTGACCGACTCAATACATGGTTAGGATAGGGTTAACCACACTTAACCCGCTTGAAATCCTAGTTACGAGGTCCTTTTCAGAAGTAACCTACTTGGGAGTATCTGGATACCCTGGACTATGCTAGGGTGGGGCACGATTACTGACTGGTTGTAAGAGACCAAAAGAGACGGCTGAATAGTGCACCAGTTAAGTTCAGGCGGACCATGGTCGTGCACATTAAGTCCGGAGTTGAACATGGGCACCGGTAGGTTTAGACTGTGCGTGCTTGAATTGTGTCTGTGGTTTACACCTTAGGGCTGGATACACCCTAGGGTGGACCATGCACAGTTAACTACATTCCACAATTAAGCCGTATGACACCGATACATGACGAGTTTGGCTTATAGGGAGCCGATTGACTAGACCGAGTAGTTGGACCTTGATTTAGGTCACCTCATGAGTGTGGGCCAACATTGGGCTAAGGGATCATTTCTTGTTTACACTTGACATGGATTAGAAATACTAGTACACTTGGTGCAACTTAACCTTGTATATGTGATGCCACACTTGATCCATCTTGTTAACTTTTCACCATGCCAGTTATCATCCTATGTTTCATCTCTGTTTTACATGTTCAGTTAACTTTATTAGTTTTTATACTAATAGTAGGTAGGACTTACCAGTCTTTTTGACTGACTCATTTTCTTTCACCTCTTTTCTTCCGTTTCCCCCCCAGGTTCTCAGGGTGGGAACACTAGCACCTAGCTTGGATCTTTAGCTTGCTTTCTGGATAGCTCATGTACGGTTTGGACTTGAGCTCGCTATGGCTTTATCACGTCTACTTTGGGGATAGTTTACTTTATGTTATTTCCAGTTTTCAGTTTATGTTTTCTAGACTTGTAGAAGTTGGAAAATAATGACTCAGTACTTTGATGTAACTTGACTATGGTTTTGAAATATTAGTTTTATCCGCTGCTTTACTTTCTCTGTTTTACTTATATGTTCTGTCTTGTGATATCTGCCTGCATGTTTACCTCGTCCAACGCCCCTCCAAAGCCAGTGTCCTTGCAAGAGTGACATTGGCGGAGGTGGGGTGTTACATTTGGTATCAGAGCCTAAGGTTTACAAGATCTGAGCAAAAGGTTTTTAAAACTTACCTTTTGAAAAACTATTTTCAAAACCAATTAAGTATTTTCCAAGAAAAGTCTAGTTTGTTTTAAAAGGCTATTCCCCAAAAGCCATTAGCACTATCCTTCGTTTCCTCGTTCTCAATCTATCTTTGTCTTCGTTTTAGTATGGCCGATAATTTTGCCTTTCTGGAGGGTGTACCAGTACCTATTTGGTTTAGAAGGTACATGGAGGCAAGGGTGAATGAAGCCGGCCCCGCGAACATTCCTCCTCCTCCCGTAGATGAGGTTCCTCGTCCTCCTCCTACTCAGTATCCGCAAGCGGATTTCGCGAAGATTTGCAAGGACTTTAAGGCAATGGGTGGCAAGAATTTTATCGGGACGGAGACTTTTGTTGAGGCAAGAAACTGGCTAAAGGAAACTGAAGACCTCTTTGCTATCTTTGGTATAGAAGACCATAGGAAAGTTCTGTTGGCGGTATGGCTATTGAAAGAGGAAGCTGCTTATTGGTGGGTAGTCACCACCACTACTAGGCCAATTCAGACTTGGGATGACTTTAGGAGAAGGTTTGGACTGAGGTTTCTATCATCGACAGAAGAGAACCTTCAGATGGAGAGGTTCCTATCACTAAAGCAAGGGGACATGACCGTTAGGGAATACGTGGATAAGTTTAATCAGCTTGCTCGGTTCGATTTAGATTTGGTTAACACAGCTCAGAAGAAGGCCCTACACTTTGCTCTAGGATTGAACGAGCCATTGCACGGTTTGGCCATGTCTCACATACCCATGGGGGCGACCTTCGAGAGTTTGGTAAATATGGCCCTGCTTCAAGAGGAAGATAAGTTGAATGAGTCTCAAGGCAAGAAGGTATATTCCGAGAAAGGAGGCAAGGACAACAACAACCGCAATGACAACAAGACCAGGGAGACAAGGAAGTGCAACTTCTGTGGGATCGTTGGACACATAGCTAAAGATTGTAGGAAGAAGAAGAGGAAGTTGGAAGAATGCTTTCATTGTGGAGGGTCTGGACACTATAGCAAGGATTGCCCGAAAAAGCGAGTACAAGGGAAAAGGCAAACTCAGCGAGGAGGACCCTCTGGAGGGCAGTTGCAGGCCCTCCTCGCTCTTCCAGCTTTTGATTGAGGTAGTGTTTCTATAGAAAGTCATGTTTACATTTCTGATTTCCCGGTTCGCACCTTATTTGATTCTGGCGCATCGCATAGTTTTATTTCTGATCTTGTTGAAAGTTTGCATCTAAGTACTAATCTAGTTGAGGTCCCGTTAGTGTTTCAAATCCAAGTGGGGGGGTTCCGCCCATCTACCTGTGATTTGTATGGATTTGAAAACCTCTATCTTGAGCGTAGAATTCATGTGTAATGCTTATGTTCTTTGGTTTATGGGATACAAGTTGATTTTGGGCATGGATTGGTTGTCCAGTTATGGAGCCATTCTTGATTAGGAGCATAGGGTAGTAAGGCTCATGACTCGCCTCGGTAATACCCTAGAAATTTCTAATAACCCTATGGATCCCGTCATGTTATGTTATCTTGAATCTCTTGACTCGTCCATCGACGATCTGCAATCTGTGAGAGTGATCCGAGAATATCCCGATGTCTTTGATGAGGTTAAGGGGTTACCCCCTAAGCGGGAGATAGATTTCCACATTTATCTTGTTGATAATGCCAAGCCAGTTTCATTGCCCGTTAGGCACATGGCCCCGCGAGAAAGAAGAGAGCTTAGCAAGCAAATCAAGGAGTTGCTTGAGAAAAATTTCATTAGGCGAAGCATTTCAGAATGGGGTGCTCCGGTGGTATTCGCTACTAAGGCGGATAGTCCATTTCGCTTAAGCATAGGGTATAGAAATCACCCTAGTAAGTACATTTGGCAACGTGGATTGACATTTGTTTTCAAGAGATAGTTCTTCTGCGTGGGATACAGTATAGTATGTAAACGAGATCCAGGATTCACTAACGAATTTTGGAAAGCTTGCATGAAACCATGAGCATGCAGTTATGTTTAAGCCAAGTATTTTAGGAAAAGAATAAGTGGAAGTGGAACGAGAGGCAACGGTGAAATGAGTTCTAACTCATATTTTGGAAATAAAAATTAAAGAGCTACGAAATTGTGAAGTTAAAAGACGGTCAAGGCAATAGGATTAAGCTCAGGAAAGTGCGACTTAGAAGATTGAAGACTAGATACGCGCATTATATCTCTTTCTAAGAGTATATCCTTGATCCCTATTATTCTGTAGAGCTTACTCGCATGCTATCTTTTAAGTATATCCTCTCGGTCCAATTCTCAATCTTAGTTCTGTTGCAAACCCCATAAGGAATATGACTCGCCTATATAGTTGGGGTAAGGATGTCCATTAAGTTGACCAAACCATTTGGGCCTTATGGGATATGGGTCATAGTTGATAGACTTACGTAGGGTGCTCACTTTGTTCCATTGAAGAGCAAGAGGACACATCATGGCTAGCATATGTTCATCTTCGAGAGAAAGTGCGATTGCATGGAGATCCTTCTAACATAGTTAGCGATCGTGACCTAATTTTCGCTAGCCAATTCTGGAATAGTTTGCAGGAAGCGATGGGTACGCGATTGAATCTAAGTACGGCCTATCACCCACAGACAGATGGCCAGACCGAAAGGGTGAATAGGGTACTAGAAGATCTATTGAGGCTATGCATCCTTGACTTTGGTGGCACTTGGGAAGATCATCTTCCTCTCGTAGAGTTTGCTTATAATAACAGCTATCAGGCAAGCATAGGAATGGCACCATTCGAAGCTTTGTATGGGAGGCTGTGCAAGTCACCAACATGTTGGTGGGAGACGACGGATGAGCTTATACTTGGGCCCGACAGGATAAGGGACACATCCGAGAAAGTGAATTGGTGAGAAGACGGATGAAAACGGCCCAAGACAGATAGAAATCCTATGCTGACAAGCGAAGGACAGATCTGGAATTCGAAGTTGGAGATATGTTTTTCGTGAAGGTTTCTCCTTTGCGTAACGTGGTTCGTTTTGGAGCAGTAGGGAATTTAGCACCAATGTTCGTAGGACCCTTCCCTATCATAAGAGAGAATTGGGAAGATGGCTTATAAGGTAGAATTGTCCGAGAAACCGGCCAAAGTGCACAATGTCTTTCATGTCTCGCATCTCCGGAAGTACCTGCATGGGTCGGCCGAGGTGGTTGAACCTAGCATTCTTGAAGACGTGGAGGTAGAGAAAGAGGCAACCCTAAAGCAAGCTCCGATCCGTATCTTGGGAATGGAAATCAAGAAGCTGAGGAATCGAGAAGTCAAGTTAGTAAAGGTTCGGTAGGGTGAAGCCGAAGAGGACGCAACTTGGGAAACCAAGGAGAAGATGCGCGCGCTTCACCCATTCCTTTTTTAGGGTACTTTCTCAATCTCTTTTCCTAGTTAGCCTATCTTTCTTTGGCTATCCATGTTTACCTTGTCTATCTGGTTATTTCGATAATCTTGTCATGAGAACCTTAGGTAGGAGCCCTTTGGATGAAACATCTATTTGAAACATGTTATGATTGATGGTTGCAAGTGGTTGCAAGTGTTTGCAAGTGGATACTCGTGGATGCATGATACACATTTGGCACTAAGATCGGCTCACACACTTTCATATTGCATATGCATGAGTGCTTATACTTATTCATGGCTGAAACTTGTTATGCTATCACGTGGATGTTGCATATGGATGAATGTTATGTGCACTCATATAGAGATTATAAATTATGTTAGGAATTTGCATACATATGGACTCATTTCACTAACATACTTTGCATTAAGGAGGTTTACTGAATTAGTAACCGCCTGATTTTCGTACTAGATAAGTACATATACACACACCTTTGCATATGATCATACAGCATTTAGAATCTTTTAAGGACAATGACTGCATGTGGATGATGTTTTGAGTAGATGGATGATGGATGGTAGGATATGTTCTTCCTAACTTGAAGATTTCGGGGACGAAATCCTTTAAGGTGGGGAGAATGTAACAACCCGTATTTTTATATAACATGTTATAACATAAATCAAGGCAGAATTAAATGATAAAATTTGAATCAAGGGAAACGGGCTGTGTCATTGTGTTCGTCTCGGAAAAATACGCGAAATAGAGTCTGAGTTTTCGAAAATCGGAGTCCGTATGACCAAGTTATGGCTCGTCAAAGTTTTCAGAAAATTTCAAGTTTAAAAACAGTTCAAATTTGAATAAATTCAAATTCAGCTAAGCAGGGCAGGTGGGAAAAATTCCCGCCATCCCCAAGTCGACTGGGGAGTCGACTTGGGTGTCGACACACCCCAGGTTGTGTCGACTGCCGAGTCGACACCCCTGTCGACTTGGGTGGTCAGCCAGCTTGGCCTGGGTGCACCTGACTTGTTCCTCAAGACATGCTTTAGGGCTGGTGACGGATTTTAATGGCTCAGATCTAAACTAGGGTTAATCCTATGGCCTAAACTAACCTAAACTTCTATAAAAAGACCCTAAGACCTAGCCTAAACCCTCATTAATCATTCCTACAACTAAATTATGCCAAAATGCTTCTTGATCATGGCCTCCATCTTCATATCATGGCCTCCATCCTCTTCATGAAAGATTGAGTGTTCTAAGCTAGTAAAAGAGCCATCTTTCTTCATCAAAACAAGGATCTTTCTTCATACAAATCAAAGGAGCCTCTTGTTTCTCAATACAACTTGGAGCTTATATTCATTTGGAGATTTGCTAGTGGCTTCGTCTCAATCTTGTTTTATTTTATAGTCTTCATAGCATTGTAAGCCCTATTCTACTCTTAGATTCTAACTATGAAGTTAAATATGACATGTTGCAAGTTTGAATTTGGGCCTAAGTATGATTTGTTCTTTGATTCTATCATGCTATGCATAGATTTATTCTATGCATGTTTGTAAAGCTATCACCTTGACCTTGTGCATAGAAAGCTATGAGCTTTGATTTGAAATGTTGCATAAAGCAACATAGAAACTCTCATAACCCTTATGTTATCTTGCATATGATGTTATATGCGAATCACTAGTTATCATCCTATGCCATCTATGACCATGTATCACCTATTTGCTAAGTTTAATGTCATACATGTGTAGATTTCAATTGGACCTAAGTGCAATATTTGCCTTGAACCTATCATTGTGTGCATAGATCTACTCATGCCTCTCTTGATTTATGATTGTGGACCTATCATGAACCTAGTACCGTTCATGTTGACCTTAGGAAATAAATGCTATGAAATGGATTATGGCTTATGCATGTTAACAAACCTTAACCCCTCATGTTCCTTAGCATGCATATGATGATATTGAACCTAATTTCTATGCACAAGTTAGGATTGTCACCCTATGTCAACTATTACTATGCTACCACCATATTTGCTATTATGCATGCTTGTGGCCAAATCACCCTTATGCTATTTGATATGTTTGAGGCCAAGTCGCCTTTTATGCTATCATACATGTTGAGGCCATATGCTAATATGTTGAACCCCCTTTGGCCCCAAATATCACCATGTTTAACTTGTGATAGACTTTGCCATCTTATGCCCACCTTGTCATATTCTTATGTTTCCCCTTTTTGGATCTATTTGTGTTGATGCGAACTTACGTGCGATGGGGTTACGTTATGGGTAAACTTAAATGACATGAAACATGACTTGGAAAATATGACATGTGATGATGCTTGAAAACATAAACGTGGACATGACATGTAGAAAACATGAAAGTGGCCAACTCGAGGTTGGGTTGAGTTTGTAGCATAATTCTACCCGGAACCGACCGGCTTAACTAGTGGCTACAAACAATAGGACCCAATGTGAGTAGTTGGTCACATCGCACATAAAACCCGAGGTTAGACAAGGTTGTGGTGTAAAGCTACCCGGACCCGCCCGGCTTAACTAGTAACCACAACAAAGTCTAATGTGAGAGGTTGGGGTGCATTAAGTTAATTAATGCCACATGGTAGGGTTAAGTCATGGACTATTTGAATACTTAACCAATTAAACACGATGGGTTGGTAGGGTTAAGTCATGGACTACTTGAATACTTAACCAATTAAACACGATGTATTGATAGGGTTAAGTCATGAACTGCTTGGATACGCTTGACCGACTCAATACATGGTTAGGATAGGGTTAACCACACTTAACCCGCTTGAAATCCTAGTTACGAGGTCCTTTTCAGCAGTAACCTACTTGGGAGTATCTGGATACCCTGGACTAGGCTAGGGTGGGGCACGATTACTGACTGATTGTAAGAGACCAAAAGAGACGGCTGAATAGTGCACCAGTTAAGTTCAGGCGGACCATGGTCGTGCACATTAAGTCCGGAGTTGAACATGGGCACCGGTAGGTTTAGACTGTGCATGCTTGAATTGTGTCTGTGGTTTACACCTTAGGGCTGGATACACCCTAGGGTTGACCGTGCACAGTTAACTACATTCCACAATTAAGCCGTATGACACCGATACACGACGAGTTAGGCTTATAGGGAGGTGATCGACTAGACCGAGTAGTTGGACCTTGATTTAGGTCACCTCATGAGTTTGGGCCAACATTGGGCTAAGGGATCATTTCTTGTTTACACTTGACATGGATTAGAAATACTAGTACACTTAGTGCAACTTAACCTTGTATATGCGATGCCACACTTGATCTATCTTGTTAACTTTTCACCATGCCAGTTATCATCCTATGTTTCATCTCTGTTTTACATGTTCAGTTAACTTTATTAGTTTTTATACTAATAGTAGGTAGGACTTACTAGTCTTTTTGACTGACCCATTTTCTTTCGCCTCTTTTCTTCCGTTCCCCCCCCCCCCAGGTTCTCAGGGTGGGAACACTAGCACCTAGCTTGGATCTTCAGCTTGCTTTCTGGATAGCTCATGTACGGTTTGGACTTGAGCTCGCTATGGCTTTATCACGTCTACTTTGGGGATAGTTTACTTTATGTTATTTCCAGTTTTCAGTTTATGTTTTCTAGACTTGTAGAAGTTGGAAAATAATGACTCAGTACTTTGATGTAACTTGACTATGGTTTTGAAATATTAGTTTTATCCGTTGCTTTACTTTCTCTGTTTTACTTATATGTTCTGTCTTGTGATATCTTCCTGCAAGTTTACCTCGTCCAACACCCCTCCAAAGCCAGTGTCCTTGCAAGAGTGACATTGGCGGAGGTGGGGTGTTACATTACCCTTCCTTGATCTTGGTAACCCATCTACAAAATCCATGGAAACGCTTTCCCATTTCGAAAGCGGAATCTCTAAAGGATGGAGCAAACCTCCGGGCTTCTTTTGCTCCGCCTTGACTTGCTGGCACACTAAGCATCTAGCAACGAACTCGGCCACGTCCTTAAAGGAGGGGAGAATGTAACACCCAGTAATTTTATAACATTAAAATTCACAAATTAAAGTATACTTAATTTTTAGAAGAAGAATTAAGTGAAATGGGTTGCGCTACTATGTTCGTCTCAAAATTTTGGGTCAAGTTAGACATTTAGTTTGCATAAAACGGATAACTAATGAAGAAGTTATTAAGCCTTGAAGTTTGTATGCATATGAGAGAAATATATATATATAGATATATATATATATATATATATAAATAAAAATATTCAAAAAAAGTTCAAAACAGCAAATCGGGAAGGGGAATAGCCGAACCACACCATTTTTGGGTCGACTAGGGGTCGATCCAGGGTGTTTGGCTGTCAACACGTGGCCCGATTCGCCCTAAGGGATGATGTGGCATCTGAGTGGTCCTGATGGTTCTGGTTATCCCTATGTTAATCTGACGGCTCTTATTAAATTAAACTTCTATAAAAACACTCCTAAACCCCTAACCCTAATTACATTAATTCATAACAAGAGCCGCCATGTCGTCAATGGAGAACCTAGAGTAGCCGCCATACACTTTCAACCCTAAAGCAAGATAGAAGCTTGAATCAAAATCAAATCAAATCTAAATAACGATTAGTCTACATCAAAGGCGGGCAAATTAGTTTCAGAATGCAGATCTCAGAAAGACAATACTATTCTTTTTAATTGTGTGTATGATAGCTTTCACAAAATAATTAATTAATTTAATTATGATAAGATATAATTGAGATTATGAGAATATGATTTTGAATCATGTGATGTAAATTATATGTATGTTTGTGGTGTTGAATCATATGTTAGTCTTATGCAAGTTGGATCATATGTTAGTTCTTATGTGAATCTTATGCAAGTTGAATCATATATCTTATGCAAGTTTGTGATGATTGGATCATATATTCACGTATGAATCTTATGCAAGTTTGGGTTGTTAAAATATATGTGAGACATGTATATGCATATGCTATTTTATGTGATATTAACCTTTATGTCTAGATCCATATGCAAGTTTAGATCTTTATGTTTGGACCCATATGCAAGTTTACATCTTTATGTTTAGATCCATATGCAAGTTCACACCTTTATGTTTGGATCTATAGCAGTACATAAGTTATGCAAGTTTATGCCCATTACCTATGCTAGTTTTGTATCATATGCTAGTTTGAATGAAATTCATATGCAAGTTATTGGCTATGTAATTTTATGTCATGATCATTAGATCTATTTTATGTGTTATGTGATGTTGTTTTTCTTTTTATAAGTTAGATTATTTGTGAGTCTAACGTATGTCATATGAAAACGTACGATAGCGTAGGGATGATGGGATAATATTGAATATACATAAATTGTGAATTGGCATAAAATGGCCTTAAAAGGATATAATTAATTTGAGACATTAATTGGCATAATTGGTATTTATGGACATAATTTTGAGAGACAATTATGGACATAAATAAATTTGGAATTTATTGACAAATTTGAATAGGTATATTAATCCAATTTGGGGTTAAATAAAGATGTGTAATAATTAACCGTCTAAGACACGAGGTTAGACTCTTTTGTGGCGTAAGACTGCCCGGACCCGCCCGGAAAATCCAGCAACCACAAATGCCAGTATAATGTGAGAGGTCAAAGGCACGAATTAAATGTGTAACAATTGTAAAGACACGAGGTTAGGCTCGTTTGCGGTATAAGACTGCCCGGACCCGCCCGACAAATCCAGCAACCGCAAATGTCAGCCTAATGTGGGAGGTCTTTACAAGTTTACGGTTCTAATGAATTAAGTAACACTTAACCAGATAAACATGTGGTGTGACATGGGGGGTTAAGTGGGTGCCTTGGGTGGCATGTGAAATACGATTAGATGCACTTAACCAAGATTGAAACATGTAAGAAGACTTGTGTCAAGCATGGGGGCCCTTTTCAAACCAGTAACCCATTAAGTATCTTTGTGAGCTCGACCCAAGTCGAGGACGGGATACGCTTACCGGATTTGATTGTAAGAGGTCAAAACAGGTTAGCGGGGACAACGCAAGTCCAACGGGGTCATGTGCGTGCGTGGGCCCGGGCCGGTATGTAAGACGTTGTTGCGTCGTGTAGATATAAGTCGTGCATCTTTGGTGGTATCGAGTTGCTACTTTGGAGAGTGATACACCCCACTATGGGACCAGCACGGGTATCTACGAGTTAGGGAGCCGATCGAATGGGGGTAGTGGGTGCAAAAAGTGGAGATAGGGGCAGACAGCACCTATGAAGGCAGCTAGGGGTACACGAAACTACCATTATCATTATTAAGTTCTATAGGCGGGATCAACTTTTAGGGTGACTAGTGGTGGTGCAGTATAGTAATTATCCTATAGTGATTAGGAACGAGATTAACGCCAGAATATTCCTCTTATTTGCTTTGCCATGCTCACTTGTTTCATGGTCATATCTTATCTTACCAGTTTATGCCTTAATCTAGTTACTTTAATAATTATATTGTTAAAGTTATTATACTCGCCAGACTTTATGTCTGACCCCCTTGTTTTTGCCTCTTTTCTTCCTCCCCCCCCCCCCAGGTTCACAGGGTGGGACTAGTACTAGTGGAGCTTGATCTCGGATCTCTTTCCCTCTCTTTTGGAAGTGCTTGGATTGCTGAAAATAAAGTTCAGCTCATCTCTTTTATGGCTACTTGTGTTTGGGTTTATGCTTTTTATTTTATGTACTCTGAAACAATTTATCAAAATGGATATTAAGTATACTTGGTTTATGAAGTTGTTGTAATCAAACTATTTCTCCACTGCAAAAAAAGTTGTTTTAAAATTCTCAAGTACCATATTTTATATCTGTCTTGTTATATTCTGTTCTATACACTAAATATGCTCCATTGAAGTTAATGCATTCCCATTGTGAGTGACATTAACGGACGTGGGGTAATTGTAGACCGACTTACTAAAAGTGCCCATTTTATTCCCGTTAAAAGTAGAAGGACCACCGCATGGTTAGCATCCGTTTACCTTCGAGAGATAGTCCGTTTGCACGGCATACCCTCTAGCATTGTAAGCGATAGAGATCCCACTTTCACAAGCGAATTCTGGAAAAGCTTATAAGAGGTGGTTGGAACGCAATTTTGCTTAAGTAGCGCTTATCATCCTCAGACAGATGGCCAGACCGAGAGAGTAAATCAGATTCTAGAAGACCTTCTAAGGCTATGCATTCTAGACTTTGGAGGAACATGGGAAGAACATCTTCCACTAGTGGAGTTTGCCTATAATAATAGTTTTCAGGCTAGCATTGGCATGGCACCTTTTGAGGTTCTTTATGGACGACCGTGCCAATCACCTACTTGTTGGTGGGAATCCACAGACAAGGTTTTGCTTGGACCCGACGTGATTAGGGAGACTTCAGAGAAGATAGACCTGATTCGACGGCGGATGAAGATGGCACATGACCGACAGAAGTCATATGCTGATAGAAGACGAACCGATCTTGAGTTCGATGGTGGGGACATGGTTTTTGTTAAGGTGTCACCATTGAGAAACATAGTCTGCTTTGGATCAGTAGGGAAGTTGGCACCAAGGTTTGTAGGACCCTTTCCAATTATAGAGAGGATTGGGCAGATGGCGTATAGAGTAAAGTTACCAGAGAAGCTCAGCGGACTTCATGATGTGTTTCACGTTTCGCATTTGCGTAAGTGTTTGCACGATACGATGGAAGTGGTAGAGCTGAGCACGCTCGAAGAAGTGGAAGTAGAGCGCAATGCCACGATCAAACGAGCTCCTGCACGCATTCTCGGATCGGAGGTCAAAAAGCTTCGCAACAAAGAGGTCAAGTTGGTCAAAGTGCAATGGGGAGATGATCAGAGAGACACAATTTGGGAGATGGAAGATAAGATGCGTACGTTGTACCCTTTCCTTTTTGAGGGTATGTTTTAGTTTCTCCTTTTTCTACCACTTTGTTGACACTTGTCCTATCTTTTAGTATTATCTTTGCGATGACATCTTCGATCTTTAGTTAGGAAGAACTCTATGGTTGCAAACATGTGTTTGAGACATGTTATGTTTGGTGGATGCAAATGGATGCAAGTGGTTGCTAGTGGTTGCTCATGGATGCATGAACACACACATTAGGCACTAGATCGGCTCAATCACCTTCATGTTGCATATAAATGTGTGTGCATATCTAAATTAATGGATGTATAATGGTTGTGTTATCATATGGATGTTGCATTTTGATGAATTGTTGTGCACAACATTTACTGTTGACATTTTGAAGGGAAAAAGCATAAGCTTGCATTTCTTTACTCAAGCGCGAATGTCAACCTTACTTGTTTCTTTATTGATCAAGAAAACCACAAATGAGGTTCTATAGGATCAAAACATTAATATTAGCTATTTACCATCAAAAGGAAATGGAAACATAGTTAATTTACATTAAGGAGCATACTTCCATTTTCCTTCATAAAGTGCCTATCTAATCTATTGTTTAGCTTTAAATATGTTATTGCTGATGATAACGGGTGGATCTCTTCACAAATACAATGTAGAAGTATTCCCTGCAAATCAAAAGATGGAACTATAAAAATTACTAAAAAAATAATTAGATTGGTATTGTTTAGGTGACGAGCAAAATTAAAACATAAATTATATTAGAAATGAAATAAAAGCATGCAGTAAATAAAGAATTTATATTTGAATAAAAATTAATCTATTGTGTTTCTCTGGTGCAGCTAAAAAGGGTAGCTTAGACATAATGGCTTAAATATCTTATTTTAAAAAATAGGCAACCTATGAACTTTGAGGTAATACATCTACATGTTTGGTAGACCCACATATATTAACAAAGTTTGCAATTTTATTTTTGTTACAAAAATGGCTCGTAAGGTTATGTAAACAAGGTAAGTTCGACAAAAAAAACAATAATCAAATAGTCATTGTTAAATAGTTATGACACAAAATTTGTTTTGTGCGATGTGTCAGGCAGATGACACAAAATTTGTTATGTGCGATGTGTATTTCTTAGGTAACTTTCTCCATTTTATTAGTTTTTCAGTTTTTTAGCTATTCTTTCCTTTTCTTTCTCTTCTCCTATAGTTTTCTTGTGCATTTCAAAATATCCCTTTTGATCTTTTTTCAATGATAGAAACCAAGTCAAAGTTAGAAATGGATTCTTTTAAAGTTTTTGTCAAAAAAATTCATTGTGTGTTAGCTGTTTCAAATTCAGTAGCTTGTATCAATGTTTCTTTATATTTAGTATTCACTCTCAGTAGCTTCTGTTTTAATTTATACATGGACTTGGCTTCACGAATATATGAATTAGCTATAAGTACGTACTTCTTTAATTCTCTCATAAATTGCATAGCCTAGGATTATCCCTTAAGTATTCAAGATGAATCAATGGATCAAAATTCATAGATGGATTGACCAAAATCAATAGCTTATATCAAAATTAAAAACCTGTATCAAAACATAGGGATGGGTTCAATATAAAGTAAAGGATGATATACTGAATAATAGTAATAGGTTACTACGTAGCTAAGAATGAGTGGGTGGTTTGTAGTTTCTGTTTTAGGCAATAAAGAAAAATAGCAGAGAGATCGAATTCTGATGTTTCTTAAATTGAAAATAGGTCAGTATTGGCTATAACTGATGTTGCTGTTGCGGATTTGGTACAAATGTTTTTTCTATTATCGAATTCCTGATTAACTTGTGTATTTTGTTTAAAGTTGCCTAAAGTTTGTGTATTTTGTTTCTAATTATATTTCAAAATGTAAGCATATGAATATTATATTTTAAAGAATATCCGTAAAAAACAATATTGTCGTCATATTTGTTCATTTTTGATAATTTAATAAACAGTTTTTTGATAATTTAATAAACAGTGGGATGAAAGAAAATTTAATTTGAATCAAATTGCTTATTTTTGTTTATTGATTTATTATAATTAGCGGGCATCCATTTGTATCCATTAATGTAGGTTTGATATCTAAAAATAACTTTTGATGTTGCCTATTTCATACTTCGAGTTACCTATTTCATACTTTGAGTTAGACCAGCCTCTTTTATCGCTACTTGTATGTTTTTAAACACCACGGTTACAAAAACTTAACTATTGAAAACCGACTTAAGATTTTTATTTTTTAGAACTCAAAAGTAGCAAACAAAAGAGAAAAAAAGCAAAGTTTAGGTGCACTTGCAGCTGCTAATGCTGATGATGAGAGGACGGTTGGGATTAGAATCAGCGAACACCCAGGTGGACCAATTCCGTTGCTTCGTGATTTAAATATCGCTATAAGAAGATCTCCTCGAAAGCATGTTGAATACCCAATACACACTACTTGGCCACACTACAAAACGGATGCAGCCCTCTCCTCCTTCCAGTAGCATCCCCGTCGACACCATAAACCAGATTCAGTCCTCTCCTTCCAATAACAACCCCGTCGACACTACAAACCAGATTTAGCCCTCTCCTTCTAGTAACAGCCGCTTCGATAATACAAACCCAGTACAACCCCCTGTCCGTCAACTACACTTTCAGCAAACTACAACCACCTCAGATTCCAGTCCAAACGAACTTCAACCGGATTCTAGTGAAGGCCATAGATTGACGCAACCTCGAAAAAAGATAAGAAGAACGATGCTGAAATCATTAGCTATGATACCGGATGAGAAGCCAGAAGTTGAATTTAATGAATGCAGACAAGTAATAGGTACTAATTCCAAACATTTGTCATCATATATTGTTAATTTAGCAAGGGAGATGGTGCCTTTTACCATTATCTCATGGAGGAAAGTCAATGACGATTTGAGGGATGATCTGTGGACTTGTATACAGGTGCTGATATTTAACTCGTATACCAGCTATTGGTTATAACATGAGCAAGTGAATAATAAAATCTGGCTTTCAATTGTATTTAATTTTACTGATTCTATGTTATTTAGGTTAGAGTACCTATATGTTTCAATATTTAAAGCAACATATTATATACATGCTGTAGTTCTCTCTATGTGCAATATGCATTATGCACATGCCTATGGTACAACATTGCATTTTGCAATATTGTTAGAGACAAATCTGCGTTTTTTTTGGGTGCAGTCAAGATTCAAGGTAGATATAGTGTACAAGGATTACTTGTTAATGATAATAGGACAGCGACGGAAGGAGTTGAAATCAAGGTTAGTTGCAGCTATCAAAAAAGCATCTCAAAATCCCGACTCTACCAATACTTTAGCAGGCCTAAAACTGTTTAATATAAAGAGCGCCGAAGAGTGGAATGCTTTTGTAAACGTAAAATTGTCAGAAAAGTTTGAGGTGATTATTTTGTCTGATTGATTTTAAATGTTAAATATATTACATTTTCCTATATCATATTTATTGAATTGATCTTATAGGCAACAAGCCAAAGATTCAAAAGTATTAGAGAAAAGAATAAACTTCCACACACCATGAGTAGAAAAGGTTATGCAAAATTGGAAGAAGAAATGGTAAAAAAAACATTGTTAAAGCAATTTTTATTTGTTATCATTTGTACATTCTTAAGCTGTTAATTAAGCTATTTTTGCAGAAAAAGGAAAAGGCAACATCTAGTATCACTAGAGACGAATTGTGATGCAAAAGCCACACTAGAAAAGATAGAAAACCTTTGAATTCAGTTATTGTTGAATGCATAATAAGAATACGTTCAAATATACAATATAAGAAACTGTTGCTATTGTTGATGTAGTTTTAATTTTAATTTCTAAATATTGGTTGTTTTTGAATTTGTAGTCTAAGATAACAGAGCATCATAATGCCGCAAGTCAGGATTCCCAGGGAGGAACATCAGTTACTCAAGATGGCATGTCGAAGCTTTTTGGTCAGGAGCATGGAGGACGTGTAAGAGGGCTTGGTTTTGGGGTTGTACCATCTTAGCTTCGTATTCAGGGTAACTCATCAGGTGAAGTACATGCATTGCGAAACCAAATTAGTGGCTTGGAGACCAAAGTACAGGAGCTTACTTCGATGTTGATGGTAAGTGTTAATTACAAATTTATTTTAACAGCGATTTTTCCTGTTAATTAGAAACCAAGTTATTGCAGGCAGCAGGTGTGGCTATTGCTCTCAGTTTGCTGCCAAATTCATTAATTTTAAGATTATACTCTAATTTATGTGGTTGTATAGTTGTTTTTAGCCGGCAGTACGACTTTCCCATTAGTTTCATGCGAGCAATATACAATGAACCATACCTGTAGTAAACCATCATCTGAAAGGGAAATGAACTATTCTCAAATTTACGGCTTCCCACTTGTGCTAGTTTTATATGACCATAATCTTATTTATTTCGTGCTAATTTTATATGACCTATGTATATACAATGAGCCATACCATGTATATAGCCTATATATTTTGTATCCTCCTTGCTCATTCAATCATTTTAAAATCCCTCATGAACTTTTTCATATTTATATACCTCATAGAGGCAATATGTTTAAAATCAAAGGAGTGATAAGAAATTTCAGGCCCTTTCAAAGGCAATGGTCAAAACGAGCATTTTCGATGATTTGCATTAACTTGTGATTTTGAAGGATTCATGAAACACCCCACCTCCGTTAGGGTCACTCTCAAAGGGAATGCCCTAATTTTGGTGGAGGTTTATAAGTATAAGTCACAGATACACAAGACAGATATAAATACACATATTTTTGAACAGCGGAAAACAACAGCAATTTTTATTTCAACGAAATACGTGTTAGACAAACCATGTCATAATTGTCTTACAATACTTCCAAAAACCATTACATTCTCATAACTGTCTTGATTTCATAACTTAAAGAAGCATAAAAACAAAAGTAAACTGCATAAGTCCCCATAGTTGCAATCCAAAGCCATAGTCCAAAACGAAAGAGATCCAAGCAATACATTCTTTCTCTTCAAGTTGGATGTGAAAACTGTTCAAGCTGCGGTATTCCCTCCCTGTGGACCTGGGGGGGGGGGGGGGGAACGAAAGAAAAGAAGACGAAAGAAAAGTAGAGTTAGACATAAAGCCTGAGTAAGTCTAGGACTATTCAGTCTATGAATAAAGAATTGGGCATGATAAGTATAAACTGGAAATGGGAAAGCACCATAAACTTAGTTAAGTTGTCTAGAGTCGAATATACTTATCGTACCCCATAATAATCTTAGCATCCATATAAACTAGTTCCCATCAGGCACCCCATAATCAAGGTGAAGTGATCCGTTTCTAATGATCGGCTCCTACTCGCATAGTTACATGGGTCTTACGGCCCCCGATGTTGTAGTTACCTATGCTGGTCCCACCATGGGGTGTATCAAGTCCCATGGTGGCGGCCCGACACAATTCTAGAATGCACAGGTATACCACTGGTGCCCAGTGCCTTATTTTTCTGCGCCGGAGTATGTGCATGCCCACACCCCGTTAGAACCTACACTGCCGCACCACCGCCGTCGATTTGACCTCTTACAGTCAGCCCAGTAATCGTGCCCCACCCTGCCTAGTTCAGGGTATCCTGATACAACTTGTAGGGTTACTGCTGAAAAGGGTCCCCCCGCTACTAGGTTTTCTATTTCTAGCCAACATGCTAAGTTGGTTAAGTGTTTTGTAAACCTAACCCCCAATCAGTCTGTATAGTTTAGCATGTTCCATTTTGATTAAGTATTAATTCAATTTACTTAATCCTATCAATCCTGACTCAGCCTTAATTGTCTTATTAAAGCCTCGACCTCTCACATTAGACAGGTGTTGTTGTGGCTGCCTGTTGCCGGTTGGGTCCGGGAAGTCTTACGCTACAACTCAGTCTAACCTTGGGTCCTTATTGGGCTCCGTGTTTAACCACCCACATTGGATAGGTATTGTTGTGACTACTGGACAGCCGGGCGGTTCCGGGCAGGTTTACATCACAACTCAATCCAACCTTGGGTTAAACACATCGTATTTTCTAAATTTACATATTTTGTCTCTTATCTTTTTATATGTAAATATTTGCGGCCCATTATTCAAATTCATCATTATTGGGTGAAATTAATTTACACCACTTAATTGTTTTTCAAGGTCGTTGGCATGCGTCAAACATGCCAACACATATGTTTTATATTTTAACCCAAACGTCACTACCCCCGTTTTATACGTTCGCTACAATATAACATATGTTGGGTTTAACATTTAAACCAAACTTAGCCACATGAAAAAGGGGAGGCTTAGAACATGATGTTTATATATTCTAAGTAGCATAAAAAGGGGAGTGTGAAAGCATGAACTTGCAACATAGCGAACTAATTAACATAAATTGGCACTTGTGAACTTGCATTGTAATAACATATAATCATGGCATAAACATAATTAAACATGAAATCATGGTTTTTGATCTATTCATATAATCATGGAATAAATATACCTAAACATGAAGTCATGGTTTTTAATCTACTCATGCAAACTTGCAATTGGAATGTAAATCTAACTTGGCTATGTGTCACATATATTATCATACGATTTTTATAACAATATAGGCCTAAAACATGTTTTCCAATTAGGCATGACACCAAACATAGTCTAGTCATGTTCATAGAGTCAACACAAGTTCACAAAGATGTTTACTTTTGTCTCTAATACAAAAGTATGGTTTTACACTTGAATCATGATGCCAATTCCAACATAAATTCACATAAGTCATAATACCCCAATGGATCCAACTACACTAAAAGTGATTATAAAATATTATGTTGGCATAATAGTGAATCATATACTTGCATGAATCTCAAATAAACTACCACAAACATATAGTCGTTACTTTCAACATGAATCATATACTTGCAATTATCCAATAGGTGTTGTAATAAACTACCACAAACATGTAGTTTTCAACATGAATTATGTACTTGCGAATATCCAATCGTTATACCATAACATTCTAAATCGATTAGAATCATAGCAACATACAAATATGAATTATTATCACCACAAATCAAGTACAATTCTATTTCTCATTTTAAACAAATCAAAACACAATTATTTATTCACATCGGAATAGCACTCTACTTACAACGTATGATGAATCTTCAATTCAGGAATCTGAATTCTGAATTTGGAGATGCTATCCTTTGTTGTAGGCGTTGTTTTGATTTAGTTGTCGTTGCTTTAAGCTTTTTAATTGTCTCCTAATCGTCTCTCAATTTTGACGGCTACTCCTTGTTTCTCCTCAACAGCATGACGGTCTCATTCTCATTTTTATTTGTATGAATTAGGGTGAGTCTTAGGTCCTTTTTATAGAGTTTGTGAATTGATTAGGACCGTCGATGGAGCTTGGATTAATATTAGCCGTTCATTTGAAGGAGAGACCAATCAGGAGCTGGCACCTAGCCCTAGTGACAAGGCAAGGCTAAGAAATTCGACCAGACCCTGATCAGGCCAGCCAAGACCTGACCAGCAGGTCATTCTGACCTGGGCGCACTTGGCAGGTGCGCCAGGCTAAAAATGTACTGGCGCACTTCCCAAGTGCGCCAGTTCATTTCTGTTCTGGCGCACTTTCCAAGTGCGCCAGTGCATTCTGACCCGTTTTCTGGTTTTTCGCCCAACTTCGTTCGTCTATATCTTCTTCATACGATATCCGTTTTACGCAAACTCGGACTCTATCTCAAGCAGAATTCCGAGACGAACGCAATGGCGTATCCCGTTTCCCTTTAGTTTTTTGATTTGAAATTAGTTATACTTTAATTTGTGAATTTCACAGTTATAGAATACACGGGGTGTTACATTCTCCCCCACTTAAAAGGATTTCGTCCCCGAAATCTTCAAGTTCAGGAAGAATGTACATCCTAACATCCAAACATCCATCTACTCATCCATCAAACACGAGCATCCATTGTCCTTAAATGACTTCTAATGCTTCATGATCATATGCGAAGTGTGTGTACATGTACTTATCTAATGCAAAATCAGTCGGTCTATTGATTCAGTTGACCTCCTTAATGCAAATTATGTAAGTGTCATGAATCCATTATGTATGCAAATTTTCCTATTCATGATTTTACATGGGTGCACAATCATTCACATATAAATGCAACATCCATATGGCAACATATTAAACTTCAACCATATACAAATATAAATACATATATGCACATGCAACATGAAGTGACTGAGCCGATCTAATACCTAAATTGTGTGTGTATATGCAACCACGAGCAACCACTAGCCATCACTTGCAACCACTTGCAACCATCATCCATAACATGTTTCAATTACATGTTTTCATCCAAAGAGTTTCTACCTAAAAGATAAGGTCGAGGAGATATACCTAAAAAGATAGATAAAAGCGCAACTTAAGGAAAAAGAAAGATCAAAGATGTACCCTCGAAAAGAAAAGGGTAGGCAGCGCGTATTCTAGCTTCAGTTTCCCAAGTTGCGTCTCCCTCGGCGTCGCTCCACTGAACTTTGACGAGCTTGACTTCGCGGTTGCGTAGCTTCTTCACTTCCGTTCCTAATATGCGGGTTGGAACTTTCCTCACGGTTGCTTCGCGTTCCATTTTAGCTTCTTCTAGGATATTTGGC
Organism: Allium sativum; assembly: GCA_030737875.1. NCBI lineage: Eukaryota > Viridiplantae > Streptophyta > Magnoliopsida > Asparagales > Amaryllidaceae > Allium > Allium sativum. The sequence goes on from CM060922.1 coordinate 279,316,530, forward strand.
TCTACCACTTCAGCAGATTCATGTAGACATTTTCGAAGGTGCGAAACGTGAAAGACGTTGTGAATTCCGGCCAACTTTTCGGGTAGCTCTAATCTATAGGCCATTTTCCCAATTTTCTCGATGATAGGAAATGGCCCTATGAACCTTGGTGCTAGCTTCCCTATGGTTCCAAAACGAACAACGTTCCTTAGCGGAGATACCTTAAGAAAAACTCTGTCCCCAACCTCAAATTCAAGGTCGGTCCTTCTCTTGTCGGCATAGGATTTTTGTCTGTCCTGGGCTGTCTTCATTCTTCTCCGTATTAAGTCTACTTTTTCTGAAGTCTCTCGGATCATATCTGGCCCAAGTATGAGTTTATCAGTAGACTCCAACCAACAAGTGGGCGATCGACACGGTCTTCCATATAAAGCTTCGAAGGGCGCCATTCCGATGGGGGCTTGGTAGCCGTTGTTGTAGGCAAATTCTACCAAAGGAAGATGGTCTTCCCACGTCCCTACGAAGTCAAGGACGCACAGTCTTAAAAGGTCCTCCAAAACTCTGTTCACTCTTTCCGTCTGGCCGTCGGTTTGGGGGTAATAGGCTGTGCTCAAGCATAACTGTGTGCCTACCGCTTCTTGCAGACTCCGCCAAAACTCACTTGTGAAGACAGGGTCTCGGTCACTAACAATGCTGGAGGGTATTCCATGGAGTCGAACAATTTCCTTGAGGTAAAGAGATGCTAGGGATGAGGCAGTTCTTTTACTTTTGACAGGTAAAAAGTGGGCGCTTTTAGTAAGCCTATCCACTATTACCCAAATGCTAGTGTTGCCTCTTCTAGACCTAGGCAGCCCATCAATGAAGTCCATTGAGATGCTATCCCACTTCCACTGCGGGACCTCTAGAGGATGGAGCAGACCGCCAGGCTTTTTCTGTTCCGCTTTAACCTGTTGGCACACCATACACTTAGAAACGAAATCTGCCACGTCCTTCTTCATGCCGTTCCAAAAGAAAGTTCTCTTTATGTCCTTGTACATTTTATCTCCGCTTGGGTGTATCGTCATCTTGGAGTGATGTGCTTCCTCGAGAACCGTCTTTACCAAATTCCTTTTCTGTGGGACGCATAGTCTTCCGTCTCACCTTAACCAACCCTTATTGTCGATGGAGTATCTGCTGAGGTGACTTGAAGTCTCACCCCTAATTAGCCTATAAATCGTCTCCACAAGCTGAGGGTCTTCGCGTTGTGCTGTCCCTATTGAGTCCACTAAAGTCGGGCGTACTTCGAGAGATGCTAGCAAGCCCGGTACAAAATCGGAGGAGGGCCTAAAGTCAAAGCTGGCTATAAACTCTAGGCTTTGTCTTTCAACAAACAACGGGCTTAGGGTTAGTTTCTTTCGGCTAAACGCGTCTGCCACTACGTTGCCTTTGCCCGGAGTGTAGGAGATCTCGAAATCGTACGAGGCAAGAAACTCCATCCATCTCTGTTGCCTCAAGTTAAGATCTTTCTGCGAGAAAAGAAATTTCAATGATTTATGGTCAGTGTAAAGTTCAAACTTCTCACCTAGGAGATAGTGTCACCAAGACTTGAGTGCAAAGACGATGGCGGCTAACTCAAGATCGTGGGTCGGGTAGTTCTTTTCATGAACTTTCAATTGTCTTCCGCCATATGCTACTACCCTTCCTTCTTGCATTAAGACAGTGCCTAGCCCTGTCCCACATGCATCTGTATAAACTGTGAACATCTTGCTTCCATTTGGCAACGTCAAAACTGGGGCTGTTGTAAGAGCCCTTTTTAGTCGTTGGAAAGCAAACTCGCAATCTAAGTCCCAATTGAACACTAGATTCTTCTTGGTCAGCCTTGTGAACGGAGTTGAGATTTTCGCAAAATCCCTTATGAACTTTCGGTAGAAACCTGCTTGCCCTAGAAAATTTGGACCTCAGTTGCATTCCTTGGTGTCTTCCAATCCTGCACCGCTACTATTTTAGCAGGGTCCACAGCTAACCCATTTTTGGATACTATGTGCCCAAGAAACCTTACTTCCTCTCTCCAAAAGTGACATTTGGAGAATTTGGCTTTTAACTGATGGACTCGCAGAGTTTCCATGATTGCCCTTAGGTGCTGAGCATGCTCCTCTTCACTCTTTGAGAAGATCAAGATATCGTCTACGAAAACCACTACGAACTTGTTGAGGAAATCTCTGAACACCCTACTCATTAGGTCCACGAAGTAAGCGGGTGCGTTTGTCAAGCCAAAAGGCATAAAAAGCCATTCAAAGAAGCCGTCTGGGGTTCTGAATGTTGTCTTATCGATGCTATCTTCAGCCAACTTTAGCTGATGAAAACCGGTCGCCAAATCGAGTTGGGAGAAAACAGACGCTCCTACAAGCTGATCAAACAGATCGTCAATTCTGGGGAGAGGGTGCCTATTCTTTTTCGTTAGCTTGTTGAGCTCCCTATAATCAACACATAGACGGAGTGAACCATCTGCCTTTGTAGCGAACACCACTGGAGCGCCCCATTCTGAAATGCTCCTTCTAATGAACCCCTTCTCTAGAAGCTCTTTAATCTGTTTACTGAGCTCCTTCCTTTCCCGTGGAGCCCTGTGTCTAACGGGCAACACAACGGGCTTTACATTATCTACAAGATATATGCAGAAGTCTATCTCCCGCTTCGGAGGCAAGCCCTTCACCTCTTCGAAGACATCCGGATATTCCCGGACCACTCTAACCGATTGCAAACTTTCAACAGAAGCATCTAACGATTCAAGATAGCTAAGCATAACCGCATACGAGGGATTACAAAAATTTCCAGAGTGTTACCGAGTTGGGTCAGAAGCCTAACCACCTTTTTCTCACAATCAAGGATGGCTCCATTACTGGATAGCCAATCCATGCCCAAAATCAAACCATATCCCGAGAAGCCCAAAACAAAGGCACTACATCTAAATTCTACGCTTAGAATAGAAATTTTCAATCCCACACAGATCATAGACAGATGAGCTGGGCCCCCAATTGGATTTGAAACAATTAAGGGGTCCTCTACCATACTAGTTTCTAGGTGCAGAGATTCTACTAAAGCAGATGAAATAAAGGAGTGTGATGCGCCAGAATCAAATAAAGTGCGAACTGGGTGATCATAAAGACAAACTACACTTTCTACAGAAGTATTTATACCTCGCTGTTGCAGAGGTGGCGCTTCTAGCACATGAATCTGTGCCCCCGAGGTGGATCCAGCCCTCTGCCCCTTCCCTCGTTTCTTTGGGCAATCCTTAGCCATATGGCCTGTTTCACCGCAAGAAAAGCACCCACCATTCATCTTGGCCTTCTTTTTCCGGCAATCTTTCACCAAGTGCCCCACTTTGCCACAGAATTTACACTTCCTCTTCTCTTAGGACTTGTTGTCTTTCCCGCCCTTCTTAAAGTCTATCTTCTTAGGCTGTAAACCCTCTTTCTTCCCTTGAGAGCTTTCTGCCTTTGTCTCCTTCTTCCTTGGGCAGTCCCTAGCCCAGTGGCCTGTCTCCCTACACTGAAAGCAAGTAGCACTCATCCTTCTCTTCTTCCTGCAGTCTCCCTCCAGATGTCCAAGAATTCTGCAGAAATAACATTTCCTTTTTTCACGTTTCTTGTCATTACTGTTACGATCCTTTCTTGTTTGACTATTATTCGTCTTCCTGCTCTGGGACTCTTCCGCTTGTTGGTTCACGTAGAGGAGGAGGGGTGAAAGCGTCAGTAGATGGGGAGTAAGGTCCCCAGACATGCTGAAACAGAAAGGATAGATTCAAAACGAAGGATAAAAGATAGTACCATGGCTTTGGGGGACTATGCCTTTTTTTAAAAATAAAATAATATTTTATCACTAAAAATGCTTCTTTAAATTTTTCTTTTTGGAAATGAAACTTTCAAAACTTTTTATCTTATCTGGTAAACCTATGCTCTGATACCAAGTGAAACACCCACCTCCGTTAGGGTCACTCTCAAAGGGAATGCCCTAATTTTGGTGGAGGTTTATAAGTATAAGTCACAGATACACAAGACAGATATAAATACACATATTTTTGAACAGCGGAAAACAACAGCAATTTTTATTTCAACGAAATACGTGTTAGACAAACCATGTCATAATTGTCTTACAATACTTCCAAAAACCATTACATTCTCATAACTGTCTTGATTTCATAACTTAAAGAAGCATAAAAACAAAAGTAAACTGCATAAGTCCCCATAGTTGCAATCCAAAGCCATAGTCCAAAACGAAAGAGATCCAAGCAATACATTCTTTCTCTTCAAGCTGGATGTGGAAACTGGTCAAGCTGCGGTATTCCCTCCCTGTGGACCCCCGGGGGGGGGGGGGACGAAAGAAAAGAAGATGAAAGAAAAGTAGAGTCAGACATAAAACCTGAGTAAGTCTAGGACTATTCAGTCTATGAATAAAGAATTGGGCATGATAAGTATAAACTGGAAATGGGAAAGCACCATAAACTAAGTTAAGTTGTCTAGAATCGAATATACTTATCGTACCCCATAATAATCTCTGCATCCATATAAACTAGTTCCCATCAGGCACCCCATAATCAGGGTGAAGTGATCCATTTCTAATGATCGGCTCCTGCTCGCATAGTTACATGTAGCTTATGGCCCCCGATGTTGTAGTTACCTATGCTGGTCCCACCATGGGGTGTATCAAGTCCCATGGTGGCGGCCCGACACAATTCTAGAATGCACAGGTATACTACTGGTGCCCAGTTCCTTATTTTTCTGCGCCGGAGTGTGTGTACGCCCGCACCCCGTTAGAACCTACACTGCCGCACCACCGCCGTCGATTTGACCTCTTACAGTCAGCTCAGTAATCGTGCCCCACCCTGCCTAGTTCAGGGTATCCAGATACACCTTGTAGGGTTACTGCTGAAAAGGGTCCCCCCACTACTAGGTTTTCTATTTCTAGCCAACATGCTAAGTTGGTTAAGTGTGTTGTAAACCTAACCCCCAATCAGTCTGTATAGTTGCATGTTCCATTTTGATTAAGTATTAATTCAATTTTCTTAATCCTGTCAATCCTGACTCAGCCTTAATTGTCTTATTAAAGCCTCGACCTCTCACATTAGACAGATGTTGTTATGGCTGCATGTTGCCGGTTGGGTCCGGGCAGTCTTACGCCACAACTCAGTCTAACCTCGGGTCCTTATTGGGCTCCGTGTTTAACCACCCACATTGGATAGGTATTGTTGTGACTACTGGACAGCCGGGCGTTTCCGGGCAGGTTTGCATCACAACTCAATCCAACCTCGGGTTAAACACATCGTATTTTCTAAATTTACATATTTTGTCTCTTTTCTTTTTATATGTAAATATTTGCGGCCCATTATTCAAATTCATCTTTATTGGGTGAAATTAATTTACACCACTTAATTGTTTTTCAAGGTCGTTGGCATGCGTCAAACATGCCAACACATATGTTTTATATTTTAACCCAAATGTCACTACCCCCATTTTATACGTTCGCTACAATATAACATATGTTTGGTTTAACATTTAAACCCAACTTAGCCACATGAAAAGGGGAGGCTTAGAACATGGTGTTTATATATTCTAAGTTGCATAAAAAGGGGAGTGTGAACGCATGAACTTGCAACATAGCGAACTAATTAACATAAATTGGCACTTGTGAACTTGCATTGTAATAGCATATAATCATGGCATAAACATACTTAAACATGAAATCATGGTTTTTGATCTATTCATACAATCATGGCATAAATATACCTAAACATGAAGTCATGGTTTTTAATCTACTCATGCAAACTTGCAATTGGAATGTAAATCTAACTTAGCTATGTGTCACATATATTATCATACGATTTTTATAACAATATAGGCCTAAAACATGTTTTCCAATTAGGCATAACACCAAACATAGTCTAGTCATGTTCATAGAGTCAACACAAGTTCACAAAGATGTTTACTTTTGTCTCTAATACAAAAGTATGGTTTTACACTTGAATCATGATGCCAATTCCAACATAAATTCACATAAGTCATAATACCCAAACGGATCCAACTACACTAAAAGTGATTATAAAATATTATGTTGGCTTAATAGTGAATCATATACTTGCATGAATCTCAAATAAACTACCACAAACATATAGTCGTTACTTTCAACATGAATCATATACTTGCAATTATCCAATAGGTGTTGTAATAAACTACCACAAACATGTAGTTTTCAACATGAATTATATACTTGCGAATATCCAATCGTTATACCACAACATTCCAAATCGTTTAGAATCATAGAAACATACAAATATGAATTATTATCACCACAAATCAAGTACAATTCTATTTCTCATTTTACACAAATCAAAACACAATTATTTATTCACATCGGAATAGCACTCTACTTACAACGTATGACGAATCTTCAATTCAAGAATCTGAATTCTGAATTTGGAGATGCTATCCTTTGTTGTAGGTGTTGTTTTGATTTAGTTGTCGTTGCTTTAAGCTTTTGAATTGTCTCCTAATCGTCTCTCAATTTTTACGGCTACTCCTTGTCTCTCCTCAGCAGCATGACGATCTCATTCTCATTTTTATTTGTATGAATTAGGGTGAGTCTTTGGTCCTTTTTATAGAGTTTGTGAATTGATTAGGACCGTCGATGGAGCTTGGATTAATATTAGCCGTTCATTTGAAGGAGAGACCAATCAGGAGCTGACACCTAGCCCTAGTGACAAGGCAAGGCTCAGAAATTCGACCAGACCCTGATCAGGCCAGCCAAGACCTGACCAGCAGGTCATTCTGACCTGGGCGCACTTGGCAGGTGCGCCAGGATAAAAATGTACTGGAGCACTTCCCAAGAGCGCCAGTTCATTTTTGTTCTGGCGCACTTTCCAAGTGCGCCAGTGCATTCTGACCTGTTTTCTGGTTTTTCGCCCAACTTCGTTCGTCCATATCTTCTTCATACGATATCCGTTTTACGCAAACTCGGACTCTATCTCAAGCATAATTCCGAGATGAACGCAATGGCGTATCCCGTTTCCCTTAATTCTTTGATTTGAAATTAGTTATACTTTAATTTGTGAATTTCACAGTTATAGAATACACGGGGTGTTACAATTCAAACTTTCGAAATAAACTAAACCATTTAGAAAAATTCCAAAGAACCGGTAAACTGTTTAAAAATATGCGTTGATGCCAGGACACACGAAGTCAATTATAAGGTGATGTAGCGGATGTGTATTCATTATGGGTTCATTTGAATTTATCTAACTTGATAAATTTGATATTTTAAGTTTACAATGATTAATATTTGATTTGAAGGTAGAATCCAATGTTATGATGCTTGTTGTGAACCAGCAGCAAACCATCCATTTCATAAGTGTCACTGTCTGTAGATGACGCTTATATGATAGGAACATAATGTATAGAATGAAGTAATTTATAGTTAAGGGGGACTTTTTTTAATACTTGAACTGATATATGTATTTATAGTTGAGTATAGTTTTCAGTCCATGCAATCTTTACAGGAGCTAAAAGAAAAGCAAGCAAGTAATGCGGGAAATCCAACAACTCCTGATACTAATACGCCTCAGGTACCCTTTTTTATTGGTATAATTGATAGAAAGCTGTAACATTTCATGATCTATGGGATTGGAATATTGTTGTTAAAATGTGACAACTTTTTTTTAATAATGCAAGTTTAATTCTTTGATCACATGTTTGGTGAACCTTGGAATGCTTTTAACCGGAGCTGTGAAATTTTAGGGTGATTTTAATGACAGTAAATGGAGGGGGGCTGGGTACTATTAAAAAGGTATTTCGAGGGGGGTTGGGTAAATTGAGAAATGGGTAAAATGAGCCCCTAATATGGCACTGTCTTGTGTGGATACCAAATCTCCCTTAAATCTGCAATGTTTGGAAAGAATTTCGAAACACTTTATTTTTACAGATTCAGAAATGCCAAGAAAGCACAACAAATTCAAGTTTTTTCATCCTCTTCTCCTTGCTTACGTCTTTCAACACTATTTCGTTTTGAGATTACAAATTCAATGCTCTTATCTTTGCGGTCAATTCAAGAGATTGTTTGAATCGGTCTCCACAGTATTACAACAATTAATTAAGAAGAGTAATCCTCCTGACTTCATAGTAATTAAAAATCGATTTTCTTTTACTCACAGCACCAATTTGTTTGTTTAAACGATTGGTGAAAGCAAATAACATGTTAAACAAAATATTGTCGCTTTGCCACTTCATCATATATCTAGAGTCCACACCAACATATATGTGTTATATAATGATCCAGAATTGGACTGGCTTAGATTGATTTTTTTAAAATGGAAATATAGTAATTAAACTGCAAGAAGGTTTATATTTTTATGGAAAAAAGGGGAGAGAGGGATATAGCACGCTACATGTACAAAATGAAAAAAATTGTCATTGACGTTTCTCCCAGACTTGGTTATACAATGATAATAACCATGATCATACATCGATAATGGCGCCCAAGTATTCCAAAAATGCAGGGATTAGCTAACCAGAACTATACATGCACACAATGCGTTCCCAGTTTTCTCAAGCCTATATATCTTGACTTTCTGTTGATTATTTAAATGTCCTCTTATGGTTTTTAGGAGAATATATAAGACCTGAATTGCTCTTGTCTACTTCTCCTCCTTCTAAATTCACTTGTCTTAAGTGAATTTGTTAGTGAGTTACATCGCTGAGTGGCTGCACTGGGTAAATAATGGAATGCAAATACATTTCATTTAGCTGTGAAGTAGATACATTTTAACCAAATCTGTTAATTATTGTTAACTGTTTCATTTCGGGCTTTGTAGTACAAGTCTTGTTCTCTTTAGTTCCTGAAAATAAGTCAAGAGTTGGATCTAAATCTGTTAATTTAACCAGTAACCATTAATATACTGCTTGTGTTCAAATTTTTATATGCTTAAACAGAAGAGAAAATGAATTAAGGGGGGATTAAAAAGTCTTATAAATTATAGTAATAGTATGAAGTTGTGGCCAAAGGTAGAACAACATTATGTGTTAATAATTTAGTGGCTTTCGTTTAACTTTGACCATAAAAGGCAATCTGAAATATTTCGGCTGTTGAGATCTGGTATCCATACAGCCCCTGTATCTACGCTGTACTATTGTGTTGGATTTTTCTTATTTTACTTACCACATTATTCAATTAGTTTTGCACTGAGTTTTGCACTAGGTAGAGAGAGGAGTCATTTTTCAGTTCATTCACAATCTTGTTATACTGAACTTATTAAAATTACTTTTTTTTGCAGTCACACCGTGGAAGTAATAACTTGACAGTTCAACAGTCTTAACAAATTGGACAGCAAGCAGCTGAAAATGAAAAGCAAGCAGTTGAAAATGAGGGCAGAAAAACAACTCAACAGTCTAAACAAATAGGAAAGAAAGCTGAAAATGATCAGGGTAGAAGACCAGTTCAACAGTCTAAACAAATTGGAAAGAAGGCTAAAAACGATCAGGGCAGAAAAACAGTGCACGCTGAAGAAAATGAGGATAGAAAATGTGAAATATTGAATTGGGACAGACAAGTAGTTGCAGAAGGAACATTGGTATCCACTGATCCAGAAGCTTTGGTGCACTTTAAAAAACCTGGATAGCAAGGTTGGAAAGTTTGGATTGATGCGGCGGTGGATGTAGAAGCTTTCTTGTGGAAGTCAAATTCCGAAATGACTACTATTGGAGAAGCTGTTGGATCGATTGTGGTTTGGAATAAAAATTTCGTTGCCTTCAGCTAGAGTGCTTTCATAGAGTATGAAACCTTTTGTAGACAAAACTTCCATCTTTCTTATGTATATTTTGGGTTAGATCATGTATGTATTTTGAAACGGTTATGTTTTTTGTGACGGGTTAAGTTGGTGATGTACTACGTACGTGTGTTTTATGTTGATCAAATATTATGTTATGTAATATATATGAATGATTGCGTGTAGTAATATTTGTTGCATTGAAATGTGAATCATAATATTAATAATATATATGAATTTGTTTTACTAGTCAGGTCTATGTAAATTAAAATAGAAAAAAGTTGTAATAAGCCATATTACAACGGTGAAAAATGTTGTAATATCAAGGAAGTCGCAACGGTGTAAAAATGTTGTAATATTAAGGAACTCACAATGGTGTAAAAATGTTGTTATATCTATGATCTCACGATATTACAATATCTACAACAGCGGGGATGATACAGTTTATTACAACGGTGACAAAAGTTGTTATATGTATGCTCTTACTGTACTATAGTTTATACAACAACGGAGAACTAGAGTTGTAATAAAATTTATTACAACATTATATAACTGTTGTTAAATAACCCAATTACAACGATGCTGCAATGGTGTAGAAAAGTTGTAAAAGATTTTAGTGTATTACAACTTCTGCATACACGACGATGAAGGCACCGTTGTAAAATGATATTACAACGGTTTTACATCGTTGTTATAGGGTCAATTTGTTATAGTGTTCACAATGAAGAAACCAGGTATCCACATCGATAACATCCTTTATTCTAAGAAACAGTTTTCCTTCCAAGCTAGAATAGTCCCTACTCAATTTCGCATAGTTATTTCCAATTTACGCCTCGGGATTAGCTCCTTCGGGACCAGTAGCAACTCCATCACACAACATCTAAATGAACATTTGGAACAAATTATCCATGTCAATAAGTGGAGTAGCAACACCTTGGTTCTCGCTAGCTCTTCGGCCCTGACTTCTACTAGCATCAGGTTGAGTATTTCCATCAGTCGTGGTGCTCTCGCCATCGATATTCAATCTTGCAGTCCTTCTCTCCATATCTTACTTCTTTTCTAGACAAACTTTAGTAAGATATCGAAGGGTGACCCAAGGACCATAGGGTATATACATACGTATACAATAAAATACAAATACATCGTAGTTTCATTATCCTAACCTTTGGTATTTCCTCTAATTTTTGGGTTTTTAGTTGAAAAATCTTGTAGAGAAAAGGTTATTTAAGTTTAAATAAACTTAACTCTGATACCAGATTGTAACATCCTATTCTCTAAAGTCAAAATCTAAATGCAAAAAATGCTGCAGTCTTTTCTACTTTCTACTTTTGGTGATAGAAAAATTGAATGTTAATAAACCATAACATCAATGAACACGGATATGAATTTTCATACAAAATATTCATTGATAGAAATATTGATTCATACAATCCTTCGCAATACTCATTCAGACAAAATATAACTTATTATAAAATATACTCCAAAAGCGACATATGACGATACCCCCATCGGTTGATCAGAATATAATAATGGCATTCCAAACCATGGTAATACATACATCAAAAGATACATAGAACATAAAAAACCACATTGGAACTCCTATTAGTTATAACCTCTTTCTCTTCACTGAAAGCTTAAATGAAAGGGTTCCTGAAAAACATTAACTCTTCGCCTACTCAATTGAGTACCCGAGAGTATAAGGGGAAAGCAAAAACTATGGGTCAGTTAAAAAGAATTGTGTGTATAATAAATTGCTACCCAACACTATAGATGTCTAACACAACAACACCGCATATCGAAACGGATTTCCCTCTCGTTAGAACCATGTTATGAAACAGTGTTAACCATGTGCCCTTGCACTACAATAATTAGTACAATTATCAAAATAATTTAATAAATAGAAATATAATACACTACACATAGTGGATTCTTCATCCCTCCGTTATACTAACTGCCTATCTTAATAGTTTCAACATTTCACTGGATTTTCCATCCCTCTATTACACTGGCTACCTATCTAAACGATTTCAACATTTTACATGACATATGTGGTTACATATGTGCTTTATGGGTCAAATCCGACTATTCACAAAACCACTATCTTTCATACTTATTTGACTTCTGAATTGCACGAAGCAACGAAGCCATTCTCATATTAGTCTCCAAACTGCACAAAGAAATGGAATTACTCCTTTTGATCCTCCTCTCGTGCTTCGTAAGGTAAACCCTTACTAACAACAGGACCGAAGGCTTATCCTTAAATCTCCCAAACTACATGAAGCAATGGGCCCTTCCAGTTTAATCTCCTAGGCTTCGCAGAGTGACCCCTTGTTAACACGAAAATAAAAGCTTACTCCTAAGCCCCTTAAACCGAACAAAGTAACAAGTTTAAGCACTAATATTAATATTTTAATATAATTGGTAATCCCAAGTTTTCCCACCCATTATACCCTCCTTAAAATTTTCACATTTGCATTGTTTTGACAATGGTCAACAATCGACAACACAAAAGGCTCAATCAATGTTCAATTTATACTTCAATGGGCATGAAACCTCTGTCATCCTCAATCCTTTGGGCCCCCTCATAGACGCCGAAGACATATTCAATTCATTCTGAAAGAGACTGCCCATCTGGCAAAGCAAGAACAATCAATGCTCAACGCCTATCGTCATACAAATGATGGCAAGCTAACTGAGAAGGGGAAACCCTTCCAGCTTTACATAATAATCAACAAGTAATGCTTATCGTCACACAAATGACGGAAGGCAATAGACGCAAAACCTATGTTCCATTCAACTTTTTAAAATAAAAGTCCCCTTGTCCTCCATATTGGCGCCGACAGCCAGAGAAGCGAGACCTTGAAACATTTTATTTTTGAAAAGTTCATTGCCGACTCCATCTAAATTTGTCTGAAGGTGCTTTTGAAAAGGTAGCGAAACAAACTATAAATATGGAAAAAATGGCTTATTTCCATTTAAAATGCTACTTTATACCCACTCAACCATATTTGTCAAATTCTCATTGGTTCATAAATTTAAAATACTGATGCATATAGGTTTTTTACAATTCTTTTGTATTAGCCATGTATAAAATATTAATACATATATATTTTAATAATTTTAATTTATATTCACGTATTTCCTATGCAATTCAATATTAGAAAATTCATAACAAATTCATCCATTCATATAACAAACATCATACAAAAATCTCATGTAAATTTGAGATGTCTAATTATAGGTTATGGTCTGTGAACCTATTTATTTTTATACATTTAAATCATACACATGAAACCAATCATAAGTATTACAAAACATTCATGTAACATTAAATAATATCAAAAAAATCATGAAACCAATCAAGAATAACAACACATATTTTGGCTATAACTGTAACACCCCATATTTTAATGACACTAAAAGAGGATAAATTAAATAATAATTAATTTAATATTCAGAATTAAGAAAATGGGAATGCACCATTTCATCCGTCACGAAATTCCGGTCAAGAAAAACATTTGGTTTACGTAAAACGGTCACCGTATGAAGAAGTTATGAGGGTTTTAAGTTTGTATACGGGCAGAAGAAATATATATATATATATATATATATATATACACACACACACACACACACACAAACATATGATACACATATGAGTCAGATATGAGTTATCACTTATCTAGAAAGTGTTCAAAACTCAAAATTTCGTATGGCGGCAAAATTCCCACTATAGGGGTCGACCCCCCTAGAAGGGTGTCGACACCGGGGCCGACCCCCCTCAAGGTGTGTCGACACCAAGGTCGAACCACCTATAGGGGTGTCGACACCCCTAGTGATGATGTGGCAGTCGATTTTAGAGAGACTGGCAGCTATAAATACATGGTCATTTCTCTTGTTTTCATCATTGAAAATCCATGGGGGCCAAACTCTACCGGTGTCTGAATTGAACTAGATCCGTTAATCTCCTACAACTATCAACTTAAGCAATTCAGTTAGAGATTCAAGATACATTCTTCTTCTATTTTCCAATCCAAACACTATGAGTTCCTAGTTGCTTTTAGATTTAAATATATAAAAGTAAACATGATATGACAATAGTTTGGATTTGTTCATATACCTATATTATATTGGATCCACTGTAAATTGTGAACTTATGACATTCTAAATTGAGTATAACTTGGATCTAAATCTCTATCTTGTTGGATTTATTGTAACCTTTGTGGCATTCTGTGATGTGGATCTTGACCTTATTTGTGTTAGATCTATTTTTAACCATTGATCAAAATTTCTAGTTGGATCTATTGTAACCTTTGTGGCATTCTATGATGTGGATCTTGACCTTATATGTGTTAGATCTATTTTTAACTATTGATCTAAATCTCTATCTTGTTGGATATATTGTAACATTATATAATGTGGATCTTGACCTTATTTGTGTTAGATCTAATTTTAACTATTGGATCTGAATTATATGGACATCTAAATTGCTAATGAGATCTAGTTTATCACCTTGTGCCTATCATATTAGATCTAAACTAGTTGGACATCTAAATCTTTAATTTATATCTTATTATGCTTATTATGACATCATAGTTATGTTAGAATCAATTAACTGCCATAAGTTTATTAGGTTTACGCTTATATGTCCACCTTGTCACCATGCTAATTTATGTTTATGCCAAAAAAATAACCTTTGTCATATTCCCAGCACCTTTCCTTTTATTATTATGACTAGGCTTCTTTCTAGCCTAGATACCGCCAAATATAAGCGAACGCGTTAGTTAGGGAACGAGGGAAAAAGCTTAGAATTGGCATAATTTAAGTAATGTTTATATGAATTGGACATATAATTCAAATGGGAAAAAAGGGGCATAATCATCTATAATAGATAGGTAAATTGGGATAATTATGGAATGTTTAAGATTACAATTAAAAATTGTAATTGCACTTATGACACGAGGTTAGGTTGCATTAGTGGTGGAAGTCTGCCCGGACCCGACCGACATATCCAGCAACCACTAATGTTGAACCTAATGTGAGAGGTCTAAATGCGCAAATATGAATCGGGCTATGGAACGAGGTTAGGCCCAACTAGTGGAAGAAGTCTGCCCGGACCCGACCGACATATCTAGCATCCACAAGTTCTAGGACTAACGTGAGAGGTCTAGCCTATTATAATCCATAAATGGACATGGTAATGAATTGTAGTACTTAACCTAATCTAATCCATAGGGATTGTATGATTATGAACTGAAGTTAGGGTTAAGTAAAACTGGTTGGACAGTGGGTGGGTTAAGTAAATCTGAGGGGGTGGGTAATATTTACATATAGGCCCACAAACTTGGCCCGATAAGGTTATGTAATTAAATACACCTAGTGGTAAGCATAACCGGTAGAACGATTGGGGTTATATAAAATTAAAGACACCTTTAGGGTAAATATAACCTATGGAAAACCTAGTGGAGGATACAAGACGAAGGGGAGAGCTTGTATCATATTGTGTGGGACCCATTTCAGTTAGTAACCCAGAGTATGTATTGAGCAGAGAACTCCGAACTAGGTCAGAGAAAAGACACGCTTACTGGCTGATTGTAAGAGATCCAAACGTGGAGGTTGTGTTGGTTGCGCAAACCGACCGGGCCATGTGCGTGCATGAGTCGGGCCTAAGGGGATAGGACGACCGTGACACCTGTAGATATGGGGTTGTGCATATCCGTGAGGGGTTGCCACTTTAAGACGTGATACATCCTACTGTGGGGCCAGCACAGAGTATCTATGGAGTAGGGAGTCGATCGATTAGGGTAGTAGTTAGGGTACATTTGAGCGTATGCCTAAGTCTACCATCTTGAAGTGTAAGGGATCATCTCGTTTTGGCTATACTAGTAATAGTGTAGAGTAATCATTAGGGAAGCGTATTCACATTATCCTATCTACCTTGTCACACCTTCCATTTATTTAGTGATCTCTCTTATCCACTTTATATGCCTGTCATGCTATTTTTATTTATTTACTTGCTAAAAGTAACTGGACTCGCCAGACTTTATGTCTGACCCTTTTTGTTTCCTCTTCTTTCTTCCGTTTCCCCCCACCCAGGTTCTCAGGGCGGGAACACTCAGGCTTAGTCAGGACTCAGTTGTCATCTTGCTAGAGCTGCTTTCAAAGTATGGTTCAACTTCTTATCTTTACTATGGTTTATCTCTCTTATTTGGGGAATTATGTTTTCTTTTAAGTATTTATGTACTCCGATGATAAAAGACAGAAGTTATAGTGTTGTAATGGTTTTTGTGACATATGGTATTTTGGACCATGATGTACGATTTGTGTTTGAAATAAAAATTTGAATTTCCTCTTCTATCTTAGTTATATCTGTCTTGTAATATTCTGTGTCTGTTTACCTATAACACTCCACGAAACTTAATTCATTCCCTTTGTGAGTGACATTAACGGATGTGGGGTGTCACACTTGGTATCAAAGCTGAAGGTTACCAGATTAGATTAAAGTTTTTGAAAACTATTTTTAAAATGGGTTTTAAAAGAAAGCATTTTCAAAAAGCAAAGTCTGTTTTGAAAAACACTCCCCAAAAAGCCATATGTAATATCTTTCGATCCTTTGTCTGAATCTCTTTCCTTCTCTTTTCAGCATGTCTGGGGAACCTTATATTCCCGAGCGTGTTAAAGTACTGGATTGGTTCCGTAGTTATCTTAAAGCCACGGCACCAACCGAGAGCCAAGGAGACGTCCCTCCCCAGCTGCAATCATTGTTCCTCCATCGTCACGAGTAGATGATTTCTCTAAAAAGATAGAAGCTAGGGTTGAGGAAACGCAGAACAGGAAGGTATGGCCTAAGAAAGGACAACAACAACAACAAAAGAAAGGCAGAAAGAATAACAAAGCTAAGGATAAGAGGAAAGGTCACAGTTGTGAACGTGAGGGTCACTTGGTAAAATACTGCAAAAGAAGGAAGAATAATTACTTCAGTTGTGGAGAAGTTAGACACTTTACTAAAGAGTGCCCGAAGAGGCAAGGACAAGGCCAAAGGGTAGGATCCCTTGGAGGGCAGGTGTATGCTCTTGTGGCCATCGTACCAGATAAAGATAAGAAAGTTTTGTTGAAGGTTTGATTTCTCTTTCCAATTAACCTATTAGAACTCTTTTCGATTCTGGTGCTACAACTAGTTTATATTTGATTTTGTAGTTGAATCTCTGCACTTAATTACTAGTATGATAGTGGATCCCGTAGTTGTTTCAAACCCCATTGGTGGTTCGACTGATTTATCTATGATTTGTCGGGGTTTGAAAATATTTGTGCTAGGCATCGAGTTTGAGTACAACGCGTATGTGCTCGGGTTTATGGGCTATGGGTTGATTCTAGGGATGGATTGGCTTACCACGTATGGTGTCATTCTGGATTGTGAGAAGAGGGTTGTTAGGCTTCTGACTTGTCATGGGAGGACCCTCAAGATTCTTGTGACCCGCAAGGGTCGATTATGATTAGTTTCCTAGAATCTCTTGATGCATCTATCGATGATCTGCAATTTGTTCCAGTAGTCCGAGATTTTTCCGATGCTTTTGATGAGGTACAGGGTTTACCTATGAGGAGCGAGATCGATTTTCATATATATTTGGTGGACAATGCAAAGCCAGTTGCATTACCGGTGCGCCATATGGCTCCAAGCCAAAGAAGGGAGCTGAGTAAGCAAGCAGGGGAACTGTGACGATCCCAAAACCCCGTGCTACGGTGTTATGGATAATCATTGGAATATAACACATTAATCATCATTAACAGAGTACAGATAATAGCATAAACAAGAAATAGAATAATTTACACAAATATGACAGCGGAATCATATATATCACCACATCAGAGAGCACAGTGCAGGATACTACTTAGTGTATAATAATACATAATCAGTCAACATCGCCAATGGCGGAATCATAATACATAGAGGGTACATAAACTAAACATCAGTCTACATCGCCTGTGGCGGAATCATAATACATATACAGTAATGGCGGAAAAGTCACAATCATCACAATGTAGTCAAGCGTCGCCATAAGCCAAAAGTGCACCTCTACTGCGGTGCCATGCCCAAAATATGTCAGCTACCTGTAACTAGGCTGCCCGTGTGAAAATAAGGGCACCCGAGTTTGCAAGGTGAAACAAACTACGAGTCAGTCATGGGACTGGTATGAGAAATCTACTTAACTTACTAAACAACAATAATAAGGCAAATCAAAGGGCCACGCCACTTTCGCGGAACGAGTTTACTCCAATGAGTGCTAGTGCATGAAATAAAGTAAATGGTTAAATCATCGCAATGCTTTTTATAAAAATGAGGCCATTATAGGACTCAGGTCCCATCACACAATGCAACGCAAGCCGGAGGATAGAGTTTTACCTTATAATGGTCAAAAATGCTTCATACGTATAAAACCAAAGTGTTTGATATTATTACTACTGCATATATGTTTCAAAAGCGAATTCAATCATAAATATCAATCATAGACGGCATGGGTACCATATATCATGTCGCCATACTAGTACTACAATTGTAACACCCCGTATATTCTATAACAGTAAAATTCACAAATTAAAGTGTAATTAATTTCAGACCAAAGAATTAAGGGAAACAGGATACGCCATTTCGTTCGTCTCGGAATTCTGGTTGAGATAGAGTCCGAGTTTACGTAAAACGGACTCCGTATGAGGGAGATATGACCTCCAGAAGTTTCGGAATTCAGTTTAAAATTAAAACAGACAGAAACAATTCAGAAACAAGTTCAAAATTCAAAATCGGATCCAGATTGGGCTGGGCGGGAATTTTCCCGCCCAAGACCCAGGTCAACTGGGTAGTCGACCTGGGGCACCCAAGTCGACTGGGTAGTCGACCTGGGGGTCGACTGGGTAGTCGACCGGGCCCCTGAGCCAGGTCGAACCCAGCCCCTCCTGGCTGGCCTGGTCTGTGCTTGGCCGAATTTCTGGACTTTGACTTGTCACTAGGGCTTATGTGTCAAGTCTTGATTGGTTTCTCTTTAAAACGAACGGCTTATATTAATCTAAGCTCCATCGACGGCTCTAATCAATTCACAAACTCTATAAAAAGGACCTAAGACTCCACCTAATTCACACAAATAAAATTTAGAATGGAGCTGTCATGCTGCTGAAGAAAGACTAGGATTAGCCGTCAAGTCGAGAAACGATTAGAAGTTGATTCAAAAGCTTAAAGCAACGACAATTAGATCAAAACAACGCCTACAACAAAGGATAGCATCTCCAAATTCAGAATTCAGAATCCTGAATTGAAGATTCGTCATACGTTGTAAGTAGAGTGCTATTCCGATGTGAATGAATAATTGAGATTTTATCTGTGTAAAATGAGAAATGGAATTGTACTTAATTTGTGATGATGATAATTCATAATTGTATGTTGCTATGATTCTATTTATGAATAGATTTGGGATGTTGTGGTATAATGATGTTAGATCTATTGGATATTTGCAAGTATATGATTCATGTTGAAAGTTAACAACTATATGTTTGTGGTAGTTTATTACAACCAAGTTGAGACTCATGCAAGTATATGATTCACTACTATGCCAACATGATTTTAGATCCTTCTATGTATATTTTTATGATCATTTTTAGTGTAGTTGGATCCATTTGGGTATTATGATTCATATGAATTTATGTTGAAATAGGCATTATGATTCAAGTGAAAACCATACTTTTGTATTAGTGACAAAAGTAAGCATCCTTGTGAACTTGTGTTGACTCTATGAATATGAATAGATTACGTTTGGTGTTATGCCTAATTGAAAATATGTTTTAGGCCTATGTTGTTATCAAAATCATATGATAATATATGTGACACATAATTAAGTTAGATTCACATTTTAAATGCAAGTTTACATGACTAGATTAAAACCATGATTCATGTTTAGGTATGTTTTATGTCAAGATTATATGCTATTACAATGCAAGTTCACAAGTGCCTAATTTATGTTAATTAGATCGCTATGTTGCAAGTTCATGCGTTTACACACCCCTTTTTGGATGTTACTTAGGAGATATAAAAACCATGTTCTAAGCCTCCCCTTTTTCATGTGGCTAAGTTGGGCTTAAATGTTAAGCCCAACATATGTTATAATATAGCGGACGTATAAAACGGGGGTAATGACGTTGGGTTAAAAATATAAAACATATGTGTTGGCATGTCTGACGCATGCCGACGACCTTGTGAACATTTAAGTGGTATAAATTAATTTTACCCAATAAAGATGAATTTGAATAATGGGCTGCAAATATTTACATATAAAAAGAAAAGAGACAAAATATGTAAACTTAGAAAATATGATGTCTTTAACCCGAGGTTGGATTGCGTTGTGACATAAACCTGCCCGTACCCGCCCGACTGTCCAGTAGTCACAACAATACCTATCCAATGTGGGTGGTTAAACATTGTGCCCAATAAAGACCCGAGGTTAGACTGAGTTGTGACGTAAGACTGCCCGGACCCAACCGGCAACAGGCAGTCACAACAATACCTGTCTAATGTGAGTGGTTGAGGCTTTAATAAGACAATTAAGGCTGAGTCAGGATTGATAGGATTAAGTAAATTGAATTAATACTTAATCAAATTGAACATGCTAAACTATACAGACTGATTGGAGGTTAGGTTTATACAGAACACTTAACAAACTTAGCATGTTGGCTAGAAATAGAAAACCTAGTAGCGGGGGACCCTTTTCAGCAGTAACCCTACAAGGTGTATCAGGATACCCTGAACTAGGCAGGGTGGGGCACGATTACTGGGCTGACTGTAAGAGGTCAAATCGACGGCGGTGGTGCAGCAGTGAGGGTTATAACGGGGTGCGGGCGCGCACACACTCCGGCGCATAAAAATTAGGCACTGGGCACCAGTAGTATACCTGTGCATTCTAGAATTGTGTCGGGCCGCCACCATGGGACTTGATACACCACATGGTGGGACCAACATAGGTAGGTACAACATCGGGGTCGTAAGACACATGTAACTATGCAAGTAGGAGCCGATCATTAGAAATGGATCACTTCACCCTGATTATGGGGTGCCTGTTGGGAACTAGTTCATAGGGGTGCAGAGATTAATATGGGGTACGATAGTATATTCGACTCTAGACAACTTAACTTAGTTTATGGTGCTTCCCCATTTCCAGTTTATACTTATCATGCTCTTTTTCTTATTCGTAGACTGAATAGTCCTAGACTTACTCAGGCTTTATGTCTGACTCTACTTTTCTTTCGTCTTCTTTTCTTTCGTTCCCCCCTCCAGGTCCACAGGGAGGGAATACCGCAGCTTGACCAGTTTCACATCCAGCTTGAAGAGAGAGAATGTATTGCTTGGATCTCTTTCGTTTTGGACTATGGCTTTGGATAGCAATTATGGGGACTTATGCAGTTTACTTATGTTTTATGCTTCTTTAAGTTATGAAATCAAGACAGTTATGGAAATGAAATGTTTTTTTTTGAAGTATTGTAAGACAATTATGGTATGGTTTGTGTAACACGTATTTTGATGAAATAAAAGTTGCTGTTATTTCCGCTGTTCAAAAAATGTGTGTATTTATATCTGTCTTGTGTATCTATGACCTATACTTATAAACCTCCACCAAAATTAGGGCATTCCCTTGGTGAGTGACCCTAACGGAGGTGGGGTGTTATAACAATCACATCCACATATTTCGTATTGGAAATTGGATTCCATCATGAGTCGAGGCAAGGGGCAAGATCCTCTCCGTTCGAGACACTCTAGCAAATGCCCTAGGACCGTACACAGCAATCCTTGGATCTTCAGGGCCGGTCCTCTCTTACTTTTGAGGATTAGTTATCCCTGAACACACGTTTCTCGGTCCCTACAGACCTATATCGAGGCGCCTCGCATTCCAACAACCACACAGGTGAAAAGTATATATAATGTCAGGGCTGGTAGGTCACTGACACCACCATAGCTAGAAAGAAACGTCATGCTCTCCCTGTAGTCACTATCCTGTTTTTGACTCATACCGAGGTGTGAGGCTCGCGAATCCACGCTATACATAAAGGTACGTCACACAGACCATGCTTTGATCATCAACCACAAGACTTTGCTTTGCAATAGAAGCCTTGATCATATGCCACTTAGGCGTGCCACACAGGCAATCCACTCCATGCGACTGATTTCTATCTATACATAACCTCTGAGCTCGTACGTCTCAGAGAAGGGCGTTAAGGAAGAGAATAAATTCTCCGCCGCCAAACATATATATATTAAATAGAGATCAATCAGCACAGAGCAAAATCCAATGTCAGACACACAGTCCATTTACAAGTTCGTTCTGGGTTTGAACGAAGCCGAAGGCACCAAATTCCTCGCTTATCCGCACAATCAGCAATACGTCTGGACGGATACTACTTCAGCTCCTTCAAGGTAGCTACTCCAATCATGAGCATCAGTAGCGCCCATCCATCCAATGTGAAGATCGTCGGTCTTCAACCGTCTTCAACTCTTCGACTTCTCACCGTCGATCGATTATTTGAAATGAGAATGAACTCGGCCTTTTCAAATAATCCACGTATATTTAGATTTTCAAATCAATTCATCACATGGTTAAATTATTCAACATTCACATTTCAGTTCCTTAATATAGTTTTCATGTTAAATACATTCAACCATCACATATCAAGCAAACCAAGCAAAATCAGTTTATTTCCATTCTATATCGCTAATAATATTTCAGAATGATATATCACCATTTTTATTTATTTAAAAACGACCATATTTAATTAAACGACATTTTAGGTCGTGCCGAGGCACTGGCGCTGTTTTTCACTAAATTTGTTTGACACATATCTGAAAATCTAACCGTTGGATCTTCACAAATTTTATATCATTAGAAAGATCATTTCAAAACGAATCCAACGGTTTCAGTTTTGGGAAAATATGACGGTCGGATCTCCCACACTAGTCGTTTGAAATCACGGTTTCAAATTACGAACTGCAGCATAGTTATTCGATTTAATGTAATTATATTTATATTTATATATAAATATAATCGATTTTGGCGCTGTTTTTCTTCAGATTTGAATTAAACATTCCAGACAATCCAACCGTCGGATCTTTACAAAGTTGGTGCCGTTGAAAAGATATTTCCAAGGCGAACCCAATGGTTGCGGTTTCGGGAAAATCCAATGGTCAGATTTCCCGCACTATTCGTTTGAAATCACGGTTTCAAAATATGAACTGCACGGCCGCCATTCATTTTAATTTTATTTATATTTATATATATATATATAAAATTCATTCGACGATTTCAATATTGTTTTCACTTCAAATAATTCACTAACGCCTTTAAATTTTGGAAAATTTCGCCATAACCTCCTTTGTACGGGAGGGGCTGGGAAAATTCCCAAATAGCCACACAGGCGTCTCATCTCAAAAAGAAAAAGAAAAGGCCAAGCGACTAGCCAATAGGCTCATAAAATCATCACCCAAACGAAACAGTAAACGTGTACCTATTTGTCGGGCACAAAATTTTATTCCTCTTCTCTAGTCACTTTGCTATAACCTGTTCAATAAATATGCATGCACATATATGCAATTCTTATCACTTATCATTTTCCATTCAACTTCCAATTTGATTCAATTTGGTTTTAAGTCGCCATTCATTCTAATGTTGCATACATAGGCAAAAATCATATCATTAGCTAATTAATGAATATTTCAACTCATGCATATTTATTTGAACAAGTGGTTATTTTTAACACTTCACATTTCAATAAAAATGATATTTTTTGCGAACTAAAATATATTTCAACACATGACTATTTTATTTAGTTCCCATACATGTTAAAAATAATGTTCACTTCACAAATATTTATTTCACACTAGCATCAAATATGATAAAAATAGTATTTTCATCATCTAAAATATTTATTCAACACATGAATGCCTTTAACACTTCATAATTTCAATAAAAATGTAATTTTTATTATTCGATCTTCTTATTCAACACATGAAACTTTTCAACACACACTCTTCTCTACACATGAGCATTTCCACACATGGATATTTTATATAGTTTGTTCATATAAGAAAGATGAAATTTTTATTGTTGAAACTATTTGTATATAAGGCGAATATTTTACATACTTCATATATATTATAAAAATGTGATTTTTATTATTTAAACACCTTATTCATTCACACATGAATTTAATTTTCACACATCACTTCTCAACAAATGAGCATTTCCACACATGGATATAGTTTCAACACTTGACTTTAGTTTCAACGCATGAAAATAATTTCAACATATGAAAATAATTCTAACACATGAATATTATTCAAAATTTCGGCAGCATAACGGCAGGGTAATTAAAACCGGCACCGTCCCGAGTACGGCTCCTCGCTCTACCTTAAAACCTCGCGGTTTTTGACAATGGGGATTTCATGCATCTAGTTCGCACGCAGGCGACATGTTTTATTTTCATTTCCACAATTATTTCAGTTTGTTTCAATCACCAATGGGTATTTTTCAACCACAACCAAACAATATCAACCACAAACAATTCTATCAACCATTCGCATTATTCACCCAATTTTTCACACCAATTCACAAACAATAAATATCGTCCATGGTTTATGGACGAGGGGAGTGTGTGTATATATATATATATATATATATAATTTTCCATTCAAACACACATATCATTTAAACAATGCATGTATAATTCATACTTCGCTCATACAACTTATAAATGCATGTATATGTAGTATACAACATGTATATAATTTATATTTCGCTTATATAATTTATACATGACATTTTCCATTCAATTTTATTTAATTTAGATTTCTCACCTTGGTTTTCGAAGTGCTAAAAATCGTAGATGGCTCAGAAAAATCTGCGGTCTCTTCTATGTGGTAGAGAGCCTCCTTGCAGTCACGATGTTTCCTGTTTCATCGAATTTCGTTAACACACCATAAAGATATGATTTTTCAAAGTTCAAATATAATAAAGGTCTCACCTTTCACGATGGTTCAAAACTAGGTTTGCAGTTTTCGCCAAAACCGAGGCACGATACTACGATCAGAAGGTACAACGTGGAAGAGGGAAGAGAGGGGAGTCGGTCGGTGGTGATTGGAGGAAGTTCGGTGGTCGGATCTGGTCGGGGCGGCGCTGGGAAGTGTCGGACTTTGTGGGGCTCGTGCTCGTCGATGCGGCGACGAGGGGGGTCAGGTTTGGTCGGATTTGAAGAGGGGAGGCGGCGGCGTCGATTGCAGGTGGTGGCAGCGTCGGCAGGGGGCTGAGGCGGCGGCGATTGAGCTGGGAAGGGAGGAAGTCGCGTCGCCGTCGATAACGAGGGTTTCTGACCTTTTTTATTTTTTTATTTTATGAATGGAGAATTCTAATTGGCCGATGGTTTTATTATATTTTAAAATACTGTTTCTCCACACGGACACCAATTCAAACCCAACGATTGTCGCCTCTAGCAAATACCCCCATCCCGGACACAATGAGATATGTTTCGTTGGCCAGTTCGACTGTTACAGTCAGTTATTTTTCAAATTAAAATATAAAACATTTTATATTCAATTTGAACATACATTTCAATTTGCCAGGGCCACAAACTGATTCGAAAAATTCAAAAAAAAAAAATCTAGCTTTGTTTTGACGCTACGGTCCCAACAAAACTAGTTTCATTGAATTCTGAGATCGTTTGAAAAATGGCCCTTTTTTGGTCGATCCAATTTAACAGAAATTGACCAAACACATTTTCTTTTGCCACGCTCACACACTAGCTTCAAAAATTATGAAATTTGAAACCTAGCAATAGTTTGACATCCCGGACCCAACAAAAGTAGTTTCGTCGAATTCCGAGGTCGTTTGCAAAATGTCTATTTTTAGGGGCTATATATTCTATATAGCGACCTTTCTGAAAATTGATTTGGCCATAACTTTTGATTGTCGCTATGAAACTTCGATTTTTCAGATTCGTTAGAAACATATTCATAAACAGATTTAAATATTTTTGGTTTCACTGAAATCCGTTATATTTTCCACCCGGTACAGTCAGTCAAAGTTTGAATCCAAATTTTCAAACTGACACACTATTTCTAATTCATTATTTTATTGAAATATTCCATTTCAATTGTTCAAATTGCATTGAAATAACCAATTTAAATTTTTTAAATTGGCTCGTATTTTCCGGGTTGTTACAATCTCCCCCACTTAAAAATTTTCGTCCCCGAAAAGGAAACAACAGTAAGGTAGGAAACAAAATGTAAATGCAAAGTATTGTGAAGGTACCTTGCACCGGAGTTAGTCAGAGATGTCCACTCTGCATTTGGGGTAGGCTTGCTTAATGCTTTCCTCAGTCTCCCAAGTACAGTCTCTAGGATCACTACTCCACTGCACTTTAACTAAATGAACCTTTTTGCTTCTTAGCTCTTTAGTTTCTTTGCCAACAATCTTCAACGGTTCTCTTCTGACTACTAATTCTGGAGTAATTTCCAAGTCCTGTTGCGCTGCTTCTTGTACAACAAGATCCGGATCATGCACATGTCTTCTAAGTTGAGATACGTGAAACACATCATGCACTCCAGGCAACCAATCAGGTAATTGAACCCTATAAGCAAGAGTTCCAATTCGTTCTAGTATAGGAAAGGGACCAATAAATCTCGGTGCCAACTTCCCAGTTTTACCGAATCGGATCACTCCTCTCATCGGAGAAACTTTCAAATAAACATGATCACCAACAACAAATGTCAAATCTCTTCTTCTGGAATCCGCATAACTTTTCTGTCGGCTTTGTGCGGTTTTCAATCTCTTCTTAATGAAATCGACTTTATCCGATGCTTCTCGAATCATATCGGGTCCTAACACAAGTCTTTTGCCAGGTTCTACCCAACATGCTGGAGATCTGCACGGTCTGCCATATAATGCTTCATATGGCGACATTCCCAAACTTGCTTGATAGCTATTGTTATATGAAAATTCTGCCAAATGCAAGTGATCTTCCCATGACCCGCCAAAATCAATAATACAAGCCAGCAGTAAATCTTCC
Organism: Allium sativum; assembly: GCA_030737875.1. Taxonomy (NCBI): domain Eukaryota; kingdom Viridiplantae; phylum Streptophyta; class Magnoliopsida; order Asparagales; family Amaryllidaceae; genus Allium; species Allium sativum. Next base: position 279,343,381 of record CM060922.1, read on the forward strand.
AAAATTCTATTCACACACTTAGTTTGGCCATCTGTCTGAGGGTGATAAGCGGTGCTCATATTTAGTTTCGTTCCCAATTCTATCTGGAATGCCTCCTAGAATTTGCTAGCAAAAATTGGGTCTCTATCACTGACTATGCTGATGGGAATTCCATGTAGCTTAACAATTTCATTAAAATATATCTGTGCTAGACTTTGAGCGGTTCTATTGGATCTGACAGGTATGAAATGGGCAGTCTTCGTGAAGCGATCTACGATTACCCAAATACTGTCATTACCTTTCCTAGTTCGAGGCAAACCATCTATGAAATCCATGGAAATCTGTTCCCATTTCCAACCTGGGACTTCCAACGGGTGCAACAATCCTGCTGGGCTTTGTTGGTCGCTCTTGACTAATTGACAAGTAGGGCATCTGCTAACATATAAAGAAATGTCCCTCTTCATTGCCTTCCACCAGAAAGTGCACTTGATATCGTTGTACATTTTGCTCACACCGGGATGAATGCAAAGCTTGGATTTATGGCATTCATCTAGCACCTCTCTTTTGAGCTCAGGGATGTTGGGAACATAGATTCTCCCTTTCAGTCTCAGAACTTCTTCTTTATCCATCTGAAAACTTGAGGGTTCGCCCTTCTGTATTCTCCCTCTGATCCTTTGAATGAAGTGATCATTCTTCTGGAAAGCAAAAATCTTATCAATCAATCCAGGCGTAATTATCAGATTGGCAATGATTGCGGTTTTTCTAATGAGCGCATCCGCTACAACGTTAGCCTTTCCCGGCGTATACAAGATATCTAGATCATACGCGGCAAGAAATTCTAGCCAACGCTGCTGTCTTAAGTTCAGATCTTTCTGGGTGTACAAATACTTTAGTGATTGATGATCTGTATACAGTTCATATTTCTCACCCAACAAGTAATGCCTCCATATTTTCAAAGAAAAGACGATAGCTAACAACTCAAGATCATGAGTTACATAATTCTTCTCATGCGGTTTTAGCTGGCGACTTGCATAAGCGACTACTTGTTGTGAAAACCCGTAACTTCCCCGTAAAGGAAAGCGTCGGATAGTTCGAGAACAAGCCACAACAGAACGCATACGAAAGAACATTTCATTGTTATTACAACAATGCATCAGATTACAAGAATATACAGAGTATAAATGAATATTACATAGAAATATCAGAGATTTAAATTACATTTAAATACATCGCAGCGGAAAATAATACAATACACAACTAGAAGGAGATATACGGATACAAAGCTTTCCGGATATCGTTCCAGCTGTAAACCAGGATCCTGTGAATATAAATCTGCAAAACCAAAACTACTAGCTGCCCGTGTCAAAATAAGGGCACCCAGAGTTTAGGTTAAAACAATAAACTCCAGGTCAGTCATGGGACTGGTGTGAGGACTAAAACAGTTAATCTTTATTTTTAAAGCTAGGTAAATCAAGGGACCACGCCGTATAACACGGAACGGGTTTCCTCCCAAGAACACCAGTGCATATAAGTAAACAGCGCAATGCTTTTCTAAAAATGAAGCTATTATAAGACCCAGGTCCCATCACACAATGCAACGCTGCCGAGGATAGGGTTTTCCCTTATAATAGCCAAATATGCTTAGTACGTTTAAAACAAATCATTTGATACTCCTATAAGTGCATAGTATATAAAACAACTTCAAATCATAAGTATCAATCATAGGCGGCATGAATGCCCCATAACACTATGTCGCCATATATAAGTTTACAATCAAAACCGTAAGACGTCGTATTGGAAGTTGGGTTATCATTTATGGTATGAACCGAGGCTAGGGGCAAGATCCTCACCGATTCGAGACTGCCTAGCCCGAGTCTCAGGCAAGCGCGCAGGCAAGCCTTGGAGCGACAGGGCCGGTCCACCGATGTGGATTATTATACCTGAGCACTACGTTTCGCTGCCCTTTGGGGCGTAAGCGAGCCAACTAAATGACTCCATCAGTTCGAGAACGACCGATCAATCCGAGGCGCCTCGCAACAGCAACAACCACATAAGTCAAACTCGTCAGGGCGTGTAAAACCACTGACGCCACTTTTAGCTAGGAGGAAACGTAGGCCCTCCCTGAGGTCCGTCTCCCGTTTTTGGTTCATACCGGGTGTGAAACTCGCGAAGTAAATGTTACACAAAGCTACGCCGCAAAGGCCGTGCTTCGATCATCAACTACAAGACTTTGCTTTTCAACAGAAGCCTCGATCAATTGCCACTTAGGCATGCCACACAGGCAATTCACTCTATGCGTTTGATATCCATCAGTATATAACCCCTGAGCTCGTACGTCTCAGAGAAGGGCGCTAAGCAAGAGAATAAATTCTCCGCCGCCAAACAGATATATATTTAATAGAAATCAATCACACAGACTAAAATCCAATGTCAGACACACAGTCCATTTACAAGTCCGTTCTGGGTCTGAACGAAACCGGAGGCACCTAATACCCCGCATATCCATCGATCTCCAAGTACGTCTGGACGATCACCAACTGTTTCCATCTTCTTGGGTGTATAGCCCAATCAAGATCATCAGTAATCACCCAAACAACGTGAAGACTTCTGGTCTTCGACCACCGTCTTCATCTTCGACTTATCGGCGTATCGGTTATTCAGAATGGGATAAACCCGGTCTTTCCGAATAACTCGCGTATATTTTAAATAAGTGTTACATAAACACAACATACGCCTCATTCCAATTCAGAATATTCTTTTATTCAAATATTCCTATACTTTGGGGAAAGTTCCCATTAATTTTATCCAAGATAAATTCTTTAAATTTATTCTTTAATCTCCTTTGAATATCAATTCAAACTAGTTGGGATTAGCGAACCACACCGAAGTAATCATTTATTTTATTTCCCAATCCCAACCTATTCATCCCATGAAGTAAAACTGGTAATACTTCATATCTAACACCACAGTGTTATCGGTAAATTCAATTACCATTTCACGTTCAAATCTAATTAAAGATTTAACTATCGCCTGGAGCAAAACTGGTGATACTCCATTTTCGATCATTTCAATCTAATTAAAGATTCATTAAAACTCCACTTAGTTTTAATCTTCGACTGGGTTAAAGAATCAGTGTCATTTAAAACACGGTTCACGATAAACCCAAAATCACATTCCATTAATTATCGGGTTAAAGAACAAGTGTTATTTAAAACACTGTTCACGATAAACCCAAAAATCAAAACCAATTCAATTCCAATTAAATATCATTTAATTGGTACACTTCATTAAATCTAAATAAAAAGATTTAATCTTTTCTCAACTTGTTTCAAGAACAGTGTTAGTGAAGACACCATTCACGACAAACCCCAAATCACATTTGATATTCAATATAAGGCTCTGAATAGAAAATATATCGACTTATATTCAATATCAAATTCTACGATTAACAAATGTCGTATTGGAAATAACGATATAAATATATATCTTTCAAATTTCTATAACAACATCTGTATAATCACGAATTCCAACATCGAAATATTCCGAAGACAATTTCGATTGAAATCCACTCCAATGCAATCATTGGAAATTCTGGTTATTTCTAAAACCCTTTTCAAATTTAATTAATTTATTTAAAAATAAATAGAATTGTAATTCAAGTTCAAAACTAGTTCATTTCGATAAAAATCTATTTTTATCTTTTCAAATATAGAGATTTTCATCCCAGTTCTTTCTAAATCATTTCTTATGATTTTACCCAAATTATTACTATTTTTAATAATTTTATCAAGGCCCGTACAGTCGATTTCCATCAACGGCCATCGAACTGCACTTACAGCGACCTTTTCCAAATTTGATTTGGACGTATCTCCAAATCCAACAGTTAGATTTCAAATTTCTAATATTCGTTAGAAAGCTCTTTTCGATACGAACCCAACGGTTCCGGTTTTAGGAGAATCCGACGGTCGGATCTCCCGTAGTGTCCGTTTGAAATAAATGGTCGAAATTCACGAACTGCCGCGTCGCGGCGCGTTCTACTCAGGCCATTATATATATATATATAATATATATATATATATATTATATATTTCGTCGATTTCTATTTAAAACGAATTATATAAATAGTTTTAAATTCGTTTCAAAAGCAATTTCAACTTCCATTTCAATTCAAATCAAAATTGAATTCTTCTTTATAAATTCGTTTTAAAATTCATTTCTATTCAATTCAAATTTCAATTCAATTTGAAATCATTTCAATTCGCTTTCAATTCAATTTGAATTCGTTTTCAATTAAATTCAATTCCAAAGTCGTTCTCTATTCGCTTCAATTCAAATTGGTTTTCTATTCGATTCAATTCAAATTGGTTTTCTATTCGAATCCAATTCGTTATATATTCAATTGAAATCACATTCGTTTTCTATTCAATTTATTTCGAAATCGTTTTCAATTTAATTCATTTCGAAATCGTTTTCAATTCAACTCATTTCGAAATCGTTTTCAATTCAATTTATTTCGAAATCGTTTTCAATTCAATTTATTTCGAAATCGTTATATATTCAATTCATTTCGAAATCGTTATATATTCAATTCATTTCGAAATGAATAAAATCGATATAAATATCGTTCACGTCAAAATGGTGTCAATCTAATCAACACGGCTTCATAAATTTCTATTTTCAAATATTCTATTTCAAATATTTCCTTTTTCAAAATAGTTGTTATTATCAAAATATTTCGTTCAACACATGACCAATCTCAATGGATGAGTACTGTCAACACATGAACCTTTATTTTATATCGATAAAGATGTAAATTTTATTACTAAAATATTTCGTTCAACACATGACCAATCTCAATGGATGAGTATTGTCAACACATGAACCTTTATTTTATATTATTCTTTATTTTTCAAATTGGAATGAGGCCCAATCAATTACCATAGAAAGTTAATTATATGGATTTTCATACATTACACACATATAATAGCATTGAAAAATAATCAATCATCTACCAAAGTGCACTACACTGTATAAGCATCAAATATAGATATCTAACGCTTATAACAGCCTGTCAATCGATCGATCGACATATTTAATCAATCAGGATGAGTGAACTTCAAATTTCATCCTAACACCCGTGTGGGGTTTCAAACAATCAAACACAGATTTTAGTTGTGTAGTTGGGCGATGTGTAAAATTTATCGACCCAATCAATGTCCTTCAAATAGGTGTACATAAACAAACCGTTCGGTTTGTAAATGAATATCTTATTTTATTCACTTCACGTTAAAAATTATATTTTTAACGATAAAAACATTTTTATTTCAACATATGAATTTCTATTCAGTTCATTTATTCAATAAAATGATATTTTTATTTTTCTAACATATTTTAGAAAATTTCGGCGGCATAACGGCACGATACTAGAAACGGGACGAGGCCTAGCCTTATCCCCGGTCTAGTGAAGGCCCACGCCATTCACACATCAATCAAATTCACCAATCAACCAAATTCAAATCAAATCAACTAACTAATTTATGCAACCAAACAAACAAGTCCATGGTCTGTGGACGATTGTGTCGGGTGCTACTAAGCACCGTCTGCATCCTAGTGTATATATATGAATAGAAATGAAATTGAAAGGTGAGAAATTCTCACATTTGGGATCGACTCCGCCATTTCTATTTGTGAATATTTGAACAATTTAGATTTGCACAAAATTCCAACTTCCTTTTTCATGATGTTCCTATATAAAAATCACATTTGATATTCAATGCTATATGGATAAAATTCTATTTTTAAAACAAAGCGATTTCTATTTTTAAAACAAAGTTATTTATTTTTAAAACTCACTGCACATTCTATTTTTATTTTTAAAATACAATATTTTTATTTTCAAAACAAGGTTAATTTTATTTTCAAAACAAAGGTAATTTTATTTTCAAATTCATATTTTTATTTACAATGATCTTTCCATAAGAGATCCTATTTTTAAAACAATGTTGCTTTAAATAGAAACGAATTTAAAAACTCAAATTTTTATATTCAAAAATTCAACTTTTATCACTGTACTTTATTTAAAATTTTAGATTTTAAAACCATGTAATATATTTAAAATTTTGGATTTTAATCCTATGTAATTTACAAGCAAAATAAAGATAGAAAGGAGCTCACTTTAATCTTCATCTTCCTCTGTATAACCCGCTTCTGAAACCATCGAGCCCAAAAAAAACCCATCGCCTTCAATCCTAGGGTTCGCCGCTGCAGCCACCACCGTGCGCCAGAGAGGGATCGGAGGCCACGTCGTTGACGACCTAGGGGTGCGCCACCTTCGCCAGGAGGGGCGATTGGCTCGGTGTACGGACGGCGCTAGAAAAGGGGTGCGAAGGCGCCGACTTTGGTCTCGAAATTCTCACTCCACGCTCCACGATAGTTCTTCCAATTTAGATGGATTCAAAGCTCGTGGGTTTCTCTTCGATTTTCCCTTCAGGAGGGTTGGATTTTTTTGTGTAGATTAAGAGGAAAACAAGGGGGAAGGTTTGAACGAAAACCGTCGTTCGACGTTGGGAGGAGCGGGTTTGACCGCGTGAGAGAGAGAAAGGGTTTCTTTGCCCCAATTGACCTTTTATTTAAATATATTATTATTATTTAATTCAAAAATTGCTTGTTTAATGATACGAACTCCAATCCAAGCACAACGACTGCTGTCCCTAGCCAAATACTCCTATTCCGAACACAATGGGATATGTACCGTTAGCCAGTTCGGCTGTTACGATCAGTTTTCGTTTAAATTAAAATATACATCATTATACATTCAGTTCAAACGTGCATTTCAATTTGCCTGGGCCATATACGGATCCTAAAAATTCCCGAAAAATATTTTCTAGCTTCGTATTGACGATACGGTCCTAACAAAACTAATTTCGTCGAATTCTGAGACCGTTTGAAAAATGGCCAATTTCCAGTCGATTAAAATCAACTGAAACTGGTCAAACGCGTTTTCCTTTGCCACGCTCACATATTGATTTGAAAAATTATGAAATTTGGAATCTAGCAATAACTTGACATCGCGGATCCAAAAAAAGTGGTTTCGTCGAAATCCGAGGTCGTTTGCAAAATGTCCATTTTTAAGGGCCTGAATTCCATAGCGACTATTCAGAAATTTCAACTGGACATATCTTTTGATTCCCGCTATCAAATTTGATTTTTCGAATTCGTTGGAAAGATATTCACAATTAGATCCTAATGTTTTTGGTTTCACTAAAATCCGGATTGTTTTGCACCCGGTACATTCAATTGAAGTTTGAAATTGAATTATCGAACTACCGCGCCATTTTCAATTCTATTTATAATTATATATAAATATTTATATTCTAACGACGACGTATATAATATATACGTTCTAATTATATTCAAAATAAATTTCTCGTCGATATTCTTTAAAATAATCCATTTTAAATATTCAAAATTCGCTAAAATTGCCAAAATAAAAATTTTAAACTGGCCCAGATTTTCCGGGTTGTTACAATCTCCCCCACTTAAAACTTTTCGTCCCCGAAAAGGAACAAAGTCGAAAGTGGTTTGATTAATCAACTCTACGTCCGATTCGGCTTCCATTCTCCAACTCTTTAGTTTCTGAGAATTTTCAAAATTTCAAAAATTTGGCTAACACCCTAAATTTTCGAAAATTTTTGCCATAACCTCCCCTGCACCGGGAGGATCGGGGAATTTCAAATAGCTTCCCCGGTCCTTCAGATCTCAAAAAGAAAAAGAAAAAGCCAAGCGGCTAGCCAATAGGCTCATAAAATCATCATCACCCAAAAAAAACAGTAAATTATGTAGTAAACATGTACCTATTTGTCGGGCAAACAAATTTTATTCTTCGGCTCTAGCCTCCTTGCTATGACCTGATCAATGTAAGTATATGTATATGCAAGCAAATGCGACTAATTTTCAATACAATTCAATATTTGATACAATTAGGCGTAATGGTTCAAAATTTATCAAACAACTAAACAAGCAACACAAACATCAATCAATTAGTGAATTAGAGTTTCAAATTCATAATTTTGATACATATACAAAAATCAGATTTTTGATGCCAAATCACAACAATAAGCCCTATCTAATTTTGGTTCTCACACCAGTCAATAGGAAGTATATAGATATTACACGTTCGTCACTCGAATATAAATTCTAATGATGGAGCTCCATCATCAAAATCATCTCCGGGCGATTAGAGTGTAATTCTATATCTATCTAATATACCAAAACTTCGAATACACGCTAGCTAGGCGCATACGCAAAATCTTTATATATTGGATTGTCCTAATCAATATAAAATAAATAATCAAATAAGAATAATTGATTTAAATTTTCAAAACAAAATTGGTTTTCATTTTAAAAATATACTCTCGACACTCGTTCTAGGATACTTCTGATCCTATCTCTAACGAGTCATTCTCATTGGATATTACTAATCCAATATCTGATGAATTCTTTCATATGGTTCTAATGTGTCATGTTCTCTGCTTTGTAAACCAAAGCTCTGATACCAACTGTGAAAACCCGTAACTTCCCCGTAAAGGAAAGCGTCGGATAGTTCGAGAACAAGCCACAACAGAACGCATACGAAAGAACATTTCATTGTTATTACAACAATGCATCAGATTACTAGAATATACAGAGTATAAATGAATATTACACAGAAATATCAGAGATTTAAATTACATTTAAATACATCGCAGCGGAAAATAATACAATACACAACTAGAAGGAGATATACGGATACAAAGCTTTCCGGATATCGTTCCAGCTGTAAACCAGGATCCTGTGAATATAAATCTGCAAAATCAAAACTACTAGCTGCCCGTGTCAAAATAAGGGCACCCAGAGTTTAGGTTAATACAATAAACTCCAGGTCAGTCATGGGACTGGTGTGAGGACTAAAACAGTTAATCTTTATTTTTAAAGCTAGGTAAATCAAGGGACCACGCCGTATAACACGGAACGGGTTTCCTCCCAAGAACACCAGTGCATATAAGTAAACAGCGCAATGCTTTTCTAAAAATGAAGCTATTATAAGACCCAGGTCCCATCACACAATGCAACGCAGCCGAGGATAGGGTTTTCCCTTATAATAGCCAAACATGCATAGTACGTTTAAAACAAATCATTTGATACTACTATAAGTGCATAGTGTATAAAACAACTTCAAATCATAAGTATCAATCATAGGCGGCATGAATGCCCCATAACACTATGTCGCCATATATAAGTTTACAATCAAAACCGCAAGACGTCGTATTGGAAGTTGGGTTATCATTTATGGTATGAACCGAGGCTAGGGGCAAGATCCTCACCGATTCGAGACTGCCTAGCCCGAGTCTCACGCAAGCGCGCAGGCAAGCCTTGGAGCGACAGGGCCGGTCCACCGATGTGGATTATTATACCTGAGCACTACGTTTCGCCGCCCTTTGGGGCGTAAGCGAGCCAACTAAATGACTCCATCGGTTCGAGAACGACCGATCAATCCGAGGCGCCTCGCAACAGCAACAACCACATAAGTCAAACTCGTCAGGGCGTGTAAAACCACTGACGCCACTTTTAGCTAGGAGGAAACGTAGGCCCTCCCTGAGGTCCGTCTCCCGTTTTTGGTTCATACCGGGTGTGAAACTCGCGAAGTGAACGTTACACAAAGCTACGCCACAAAGGCCGTGCTTCGATCATCAACCACAAGACTTTGCTTTTCAACAGAAGCCTCGATCAATTGCCACTTAGGCATGCCACACAGGCAATTCTCTCTATGCGTTTGATATCCATCAGTATATAACCCCTGAGCTCGTACGTCTTAGAGAAGGGCGTTAAGCAAGAGAATAAATTCTCCGCCGCCAGACAGATATATATTTAATAGAAATCAATCACACAGACTAAAATCCAATGTCAGACACACAGTCCATTTACAAGTCCGTTCTGGGTCTAAACCAAACCGGAGGCACCTAATACCCCGCATATCCATCGATCTCCAAGTACGTCTGGACGATCACCAACTGTTTCCATCTTCTTGGGTGTACAGCCCAATCAAGATCATCAGTAATCACCCAAACAACGTGAAGACTTCTGGTCTTCGACCACTATCTTCATCTTCGACTTATCGTCATATCGGTTATTCAGAATGGGATAAACCCGGTCTTTCCGAATAACTCGCGTATATTTTAAATAAGTGTTGCATAAACACAACATACGCCTCATACCAATTCAGAATATTCTTTTATTCAAATATTCCTATACTTTGGGAAAAGTTCCCATTAATTTTATCCAAGATAAATTCTTTAAATTTATTCTTTAATCTCCTTTGAATATCAATTCAAACTAGTCGGGATTAGCGAACCACACCGAAGTAATCATTTATTTTATTTCCCAATCCCAACCTATTCATCCCATGAAGTAAAACTGGTAATACTTCATATCTAACACCACAGTGTTATCGGTAAATTCAATTACCATTTCATGTTCAAATCTAATTAAAGATTTAACTATCGCCTGGAGCAAAACTGGTGATACTCCATTTTCGATCATTTCAATCTAATTAAAGATTCATTAAAACTCCACTTAGTTTTAATCTTCGACTGGGTTAAAGAATCAGTGTCATTTAAAACACGGTTCACGATAAACCCAAAATCACATTCCATTAATTATCAGGTTAAAGAACAAGTGTTATTGAAAACACTGTTCACGATAAACCCAAAAATCAATACCAATTCAATTCCAATTAAATATCATTTAATTGGTACGCTTCATTAAATCTAAATAAAAAGATTTAATCTTTTCTCAACTGGGTTCAAGAACAGTGTTAGTGAAGACACCATTCACGACAAACCCCAAATCACATTTGATATTCAATATAAGGCTCTGAATAGAAAATATATCGACTTATATTCAATATCAAATTCTACGATTAACAAATGTCGTATTGGAAATAACGATATAAATATATATCTTTCAAATTTCCATAACAACATCTGTATAATCACGAATTCCAACATCAAAATATTCCGAAGACAATTTCGATTCAAATCCACTCCAATGCAATCATTGGAAATTCTGGTTATTTCTAAAACCCTTTTCAAATTTAATTTATTTATTTAAAATTAAATAGAATTGTAATTCTAGTTCAAAACTAGTTCATTTCGATAAAAATCTAATTTTATCTTTTCAAATATAGAGATTTTCATCCCAGTTCTTTCTAAATCATTTCTTATGATTTTACCCAAATTATTACTATTTTTAATAATTTTATCAAGGCCCGTACAGTCGATTTCCATCAACGGCCATCGAACTGCACTTACAGCGACCTTTTCCAAATTTGATTTGGATGTATCTCCAAATCCAACAGTTAGATTTCAAATTTCTAATATTCGTTAGAAAGCTCTTTTCGATACGAACCCAACGGTTCCGGTTTTAGGAGAATCCGACGGTCGGATCTCCCGTAATGTTCGTTTGAAATAAATGGTCGAAATTCACAAACTACCGCGTCGCGGCGCGTTCTACTCAGGCCATTATATATATATATATATTTCGTCGATTTCTATTTAAAACGAATTATATAAATAGTTTTAAATTCGTTTCAAAAGCAATTTCAACTTCCATTTCAATTCAAATCAAAATTGAATTCTTCTTTATAAATTCGTTTTAAAATTCATTTCTATTCAATTCAAATTTCAATTCAATTTGAATTCATTTCAATTCGCTTTCAATTCAATTTGAATTCGTTTTCAATTAAATTCAATTCCAAAGTCGTTCTCTATTCGCTTCAATTCAAATTGGTTTTCTATTCGATTCAATTCAAATTGGTTTTCTATTCGAATCCAATTCGTTATATATTCAATTGAAATCACATTCGTTTTCTATTCAATTTATTTCGAAATCGTTTTTAATTTAATTCATTTCGAAATCGTTTTCAATTCAACTCATTTCGAAATCGTTTTCAATTCAATTTATTTCGAAATCGTTATATATTCAATTCATTTCGAAATCGTTATATATTCAATTCATTTCGAAATGAATAAAATCGATATAAATATCGTTCACGTCAAAATGGCGTCAATCTAATCAACACGGCTTCATAAATTTCTATTTTCAAATATTCTATTTCAAATATTTCCTTTTTCAAAATAGTTGTTATTATCAAAATATTTCGTTCAACACATGACCAATCTCAATGGATGAGTACTGTCAACACATGAACCTTTATTTTATATCGATAAAGATGTAAATTTTATTACTAAAATATTTCGTTCAACACATGACCAATCTCAATGGATGAGTATTGTCAACACATGAACCTTTATTTTATATTATTCTTTATTTTTCAAATTGGAATGAGGCCCAATCAATTACCATAGAAAGTTAATTATATGGATTTTCATACATTACACACATATAATAGCATTGAAAAATAATCAACCATCAACCAAAGTGCACTACACTGTATAAGCATCAAATATAGATATCTAACGCTTATAACAGCCTGTCAATCGATCGATCGACATATTTAATCAATCAGGATGAGTGAACTTCAAATTTCATCCTAACACCCGTGTGGGGTTTCAAACAATCAAACACAGATTTTAGTTGTGCAGTTGGGCGATGTGTAAAATTTATCGACCCAATCAATGTCCTTCAAATAGGTGTACATAAACAAACCGTTCGGTTTGTAAATGAATATCTTATTTTATCCACTTCACGTTAAAAATTATATTTTTAACGATAAAAACATTTTTATTTCAACATATGAATTTCTATTCAGTTCATTTATTCAATAAAATGATATTTTTATTTTTCTAACATATTTTATTAAATTTCGGCGGCATAACGACACGATACTAGAAACGGGACGAGGCCTAGCCTTATCCCCGGTAAGTGAAGGCCCACGCCATTCACACATCAATCAAATTCACCAATCAACCAAATTCAAATCAAATCATCTAACTAATTTATGCAACCAAACAAACAAGTCCATGGTCTTTGGACGATTGTGTCGGGTGCTACTAAGCACCGTCTGCATCCTAGTGTATATATATGAATAGAAATGAAATTGAAAGGTGAGAAATTCTCACATTTGGGATCCACTCCGCCATTTCTATTTGTGAATATCTGAACAATTTAGATTTGCACAAAATTCCAACTTCCTTTTTCATGCTGTTCCTATATAAAAATCACATTTGATATTCAATGCTATATGGATAAAATTCTATTTTTAAAACAAAGTGATTTCTATTTTTAAAACAAAGTTATTTATTTTTAAAACTCACTGCACATTCTATTTTTATTTTTAAAATACAATATTTTTATTTTCAAAACAAGGTTAATTTTATTTTCAAAACAAAGGTAATTTTATTTTCAAATTCATATTTTTATTTACAATGATCTTTCCATAAGAGATCCTATTTTTAAAACAATGTTGCTTTAAATAGAAACGAATTTAAAAACTCAAATTTTTATATTCAAAAATTCAACTTTTATCACTGTACTTTATTTAAAATTTTAGATTTTAAAACCATGTAATATATTTAAAATTTTGGATTTTAATCCTATGTAATTTACAAGCAAAATAAAGATAGAAAGGAGCTCACTTTAATCTTCATCTTCCTCTGTATAACCCTCTTCTGAAACCATCGAGCCCAAAAAAAAACCATCGCCTTCAATCCTAGGGTTCGCCGCTGCAGCCACCACCGTACGCCAGAGAGGGATCGGAGGCCACGTCGTTGACGACCTAGGGGTGCGCCACCTTCGCCAGGAGGGGCGACTGGCTCGGTGTACGGATGGCGCCAGAAAAGGGGTGCGAAGGCGCCGACTTTGGTCTCGAAATTCTCACTCCACGCTCCACGATAGTTCTTCCAATTTAGATGGATTCAAAGCTTGTGGGTTTCTCTTCGATTTTCCCTTCAGGAGGATTGGATTTTATTGTGTAGATTAAGAGGAAAACAAGGGGGAAGGTTTGAACGAAAACCGTCGTTCGACGTTGGGAGGAGCGGGTTTGACCGCGTGAGAGAGAGAAAGGGTTTCTTTGACCCAATTGACCTTTTATGTAAATATATTATTATTATTTAATTCAAAAATTGCTTGTTTAATGATACGAACTCCAATCCAAGCACAACGACTGCCGTCCCTAGCCAAATACTCTTATTCCGAACACAATGGGATATGTACCGTTAGCCAGTTCGGCTGTTACGATCAGTTTTCATTTAAATTAAAATATAAATCATTATACATTCAGTTCAAACGTGCATTTCAATTTGCATGGGCCATATACGGATCCTAAAAATTCCCGAAAAATATTTTCTAGCTTCGTATTGACGATACGGTCCTAACAAAACTAATTTCGTCGAATTCTGAGACCGTTTGAAAAATGGCCAATTTCCAGTCGATTAAAATCAACTGAAACTGGTCAAACGTGTTTTCCTTTGCCACGCTCACATATTGATTCGAAAAATTATTAAATTTGGAATCTAGCAATAACTTGACATCGCGGATCCAACAAAAGTGGTTTCGTTGAAATCCGAGGTCGTTTGCAAAATGTCCATTTTTAAGGGCCTGAATTCCATAGCGACTATTCAGAAATTTCAACTGGACATATCTTTTGATTCCCGCTATCAAATTTCGATTTTTCGAATTCGTTGGAAAGATATTCACAATTAGATCCTAATGTTTTTGGTTTCACTAAAATCCGGATTGTTTTGAACCCGGTACATTCAATTGAAGTTTGAAATTGAATTATCGAACTAACGCGCCATTTTCAATTCTATTTATAATTATATATAAATATTTATATTCTAACGACGACGTATATAATATATACGTTCTAATTATATTCAAAATAAATTTCTCGTCGATATTCTTTAAAATAATCCATTTTAAATATTCAAAATTCGCTAAAATTGCCAAAATAAAAATTTTAAACTGGCCCAGATTTTCCGGGTTGTTACACTTGTCCTCTTTGCATTAACACTGCACCAAGACCTCTAATAGAAGCATCTGTCCAAACCATCAAATCCTGATTGCCATCAATAATGGTTAACACTGGAGCAGTTGTCAGTTTCGATTTAAATTCCTGGAAAGCTTCTTCACAGTCGGAAGTCCACTTAAACTTCTCATGCTTCTTTGTAAGCTTCGTTAACGGACCGGATATCTTCGAAAAATCCTTAACGAACTTTCGATAATAACTAGCCAACCCCATAAAACTTCTAACCTCTGTTGGTGTGGTAGGCTGTTTCCAATCTTGAATTGTTGTAATTTTGCTTGGATCTACAGAAATCCCTTTCTTTGACACAACATGGCCAAGGAACTTCACTTCTTCTTGCCAGAAGACACACTTAGAGAATTTGGCTTTGAAGACGTTCTTTCTCAGAATCTCCAATACTTGTTCTAAATGTCTTTCATGCTCGGGTTTTGATTTGGAGTAGATTAAAATATCATCGATGAATACAAGGACAAATTTATTCAGAACTCCCCTGAACACTCTATTCATTAGATCGACAAAGTATGCTGGAGCATTGCATAGGCCAACGGCATTACTAACCATTCATAAAATATGTCTGGACCTCTGAAAGCTGTCAAAGGAACACACTCTTCTGCAATTCTCAATTGATGAAAACCTGTAGCTAGGTCAATTCTGGAAAATACTCTCGCCCCATTTAATTGGTCTAGCAGATCATCAATGCGGGGTAATAGGTATTTGTTTTTGAGTGTCTATTTGTTGAGGTCTCGGTAATCAACACACAATCGAAGAGTACCATCTGACTTTGGGACAAACACTACAACTGCACCCCAACTAGAAAAGCTAGGTCTGATCAGACCCTTCCATAGCAGTTGACGAGTTTGATCGCCTAATTCTTCCTTTTCCTTTGAAGTCATTCTTCTAATTGGATGAACCACTAGTCTAGCATTAGGAATTAGATCGATTCTGAATTCTATTTCTCTTTGCGGAGGTAAGTTTTCGACTTCTCCAAACACATCCACATAGTTTCTAACAACAGGAATCTTTTCTAAGGAAGTGGGGATAACTTCTAACACAGACCAAAATTCCTCCCTATCTGGATTTGAACCATGACATAGCACAGTAGTATACCCAAGCTTCGTTCGAATTTTTACTATCCTTTCCGCACAATTTACCTCGGCTTCGTATTTCGTTAACCAATCTAGCCCGAGAATAATGTCGAATTCGGGAAAATCCATGGTGATCAAATTAAAAGAAAATTTGTAGGAAGAATAAGAGATTGGCACTCTACAACATGAACTGAGAATAATAGAACCCCCTATCGGATTATGAACTTTAACCGAATCTTTGAGCTTTCTCTGTTTTAACTTTAATTTGTGAACTGTGTCACTAGCAATAAAACTACGTGATGCACCCGTGTCAAATAATACAGAAACAGGAATATTTTTAATTGTAAGGGTACCTCCCAAAACATCGGGTTTACCTGCTCCATCGGAAGCTGCTGGCGGGTTCGACCCGTTATATACGTGAGCTACTGCGGCCTTCTTAAGTAAAGGACAGTCCCTGACAAGATGATCTGTCTTGCAGTAGTTAAAGCACGAGCGAGGGTTCTGAGAGCCTTGGCTTGAACCTTGAGAATTGGTCTTCTGCCGTTTCGGGGCTGTGCAAACATTTGAGTAGTGCCCCACCTTGCCACAGTTATAGCAGTTTCCTCTTGGCGACCTACTGGTCTGTGGATTCGAGGATGCCGCTTGGCTTGACTCACCTTGATTCGCAGCAGGCTTGCGTTTATTCCCGACTTGGTTTTTAGCACGATCCTGATCCAGGTGCCTCTGATCCAGGTCTTCATAGTTGCACGCCATCTCCACTAATTCATTAAACCCCAGTTTGATGTGGGCCATTGCCCTGTCCTGGTACTTTCGCTTCAAACCGAGGATGAACCTATTGTTCTTGGACTTTGCGG
Organism: Allium sativum; assembly: GCA_030737875.1. NCBI lineage: Eukaryota > Viridiplantae > Streptophyta > Magnoliopsida > Asparagales > Amaryllidaceae > Allium > Allium sativum. The sequence goes on from CM060922.1 coordinate 279,360,321, forward strand.
TGGCGACGAGTTCGGGAGCATAGCGGGCTATTTGTGTAAATTTGTTCAGATAATCTTGCACTGAGAGATCCCCCTGCTGGAGGTTTGCAAATTCGTCGTGCATGCGCTCCAGGGCTTGCTCTGGGACATACTTCTCTTTGAATAATTCTTTGAATTCGTCCCAGGTCCTACCAGCATTTCTGTTCCTTTCGGTGAGAGCTTCCCACCATAATTCGGCTTCTTCCTGCATAAGCCAGGCACCCATGAAAGCTTTATCCTGATCGCCCAGCCTCAGGCCTCCAAGTATCTTCTCGCATGTTTTTAGCCATGCTAAGGCCTCAACTACAGTGCCCGTTCCAGAGAAGATTTTTCCTCCTAGGTTCTTGTACCTTTTAGCCACACGGTCCAGCTCGAATTGTTGAGCGGCCGGGGGTTGTATTAAGGGTCCATCTTCTGCTGGGACTTCACCTCGTCCTCTGCCACGACCAGCTCGGCCTCCTCTACCAGCGGCTGCTCGGGTAGCCATTTTTCAAGTTCTGTATAAGAAAGAAAAGAGTCAGCCTACAGAAACGATAATTTTATTGTATGGTAAAGCAGAAAAAACTTAAGGAAAGATAATGATGGACTGATCAAATTGTTTTTGCTATTCTGCTTAGCTCATTCTAGGACATTACTAGTCCTATCTCTAATGAGCTACTCGCCTTAGAATACTACTAATTCTACTCTGACGAAGTGTTTAATGTGTCAAATTCTAGAACTAAGGTTAACCTGAGCTCTAATACCAGCTGTGACGATCTCAAAACCCCGTGCTAAGGTGTTAAGGATAATCATTGGAATATAACACATTAATCATCATTAGCAGAGTACAGATAATAGCATAAAAAAGAAATAGAATAATTTACACAAATATGACAGCGGAATCATATATATCACCACATCAGAGAGCACAGTGCAGGATACTAATTAGTGTATAATAATACATAATCAGTCAACATCGCCAATGGCGGAATCATAATACATAGAGGGTACATAAACTAAACATCAGTCTACATCGCCTGTGGCGGAATCATAATACATATACAGTAATGGCGGAAAAGTCACAATCATCACAATGTAGTCAAGCCTCGCCATTAGCCAAAAGTGCACCTCTACTGCGGTGCCATGCCCAAAATATGTCAGCTACCTATAACTACGCTGCCCGTGTGAAAATAAGGGCACCAGAGTTTGCAAGGTGAAACAAACTACGAATCAGTCATGGGATTGGTATGAGAAATCTACTTAACTTACTAGACAACAATGGTAAGGCAAATCAAAGGACCATGCCACTTTCGCGGAACGGGTTTACTCCAATGAGTGCTAGTGCATGAAATAAAGTAAATGGTTAAATCATCGTAATGCTTTTTATAAAAATGAGGCCATTATAAGACTCAGGTCCCATCACACAATGCAACGCAAGCCGTAGTATAGAGTTTTACCTTATAATGGTCAAAAATGCTTCATACGTATAAAACCAAAGTGTTTGATATTATTACTAGTGCATATATGTTTCAAAAGCGAATTCAATCATAAATATCAATCATAGACGGCATGGGTACCATATATCATGTCGCCATACTAGTAATACAATCACATCCGCATATTTCGTATTGGAAATTGGATTCCATCATGAGTCGAGGCAAGGGGCAAGCTCCTCTCCGTTCGAGACACTCTAGCAAATGCCTCAGGACCGCACACAGCAATCCTTGGATCTTCAGGGCCGGTCCTCTCTTACTTTTGAGGATTAGTTATTCCTGAACACACGTTTCCCGGTCCTTACAGACCTATATCGAGGCGCCTCGCATTCCAACAACCACACAGGTGAAAAGTATATATAATGTCAGGGCTGGTAGGTCACTGACACCACCCTAGCTAGAAAGAAACGTTGTGCTCTCCTTGCAGTCACTATCCCGTTTTTGGCTCATACCGAGGTGTGAGGCTCGCGAATCCACGCAATACACAAAGCTACGTCACACAGACCATGCTTTGATCATTAACCACAAGACTTTGCTTTGCAACAGAAGCCTTGATCATATGCCACTTAGGCGTGCAACACAAGAAATCCACTCCATGCGACTGATTTCTATCTATACATAACCTCTGAGCTCGTACGTCTCAGAGAAGGGCGTTAAGCAAGAGAATAAATTCTCCGCCGCCAAACAGATATATATTAAATAGAGATCAATCAGCACAGAGCAAAATCCAATGTCAGACACACAGTCCATTTACAAGTTCGTTCTGGGTTTGAACGAAGCCGGAGGCACCAAATTCCTCGCTTATCCGCACAATCAGCAATACGTCTGGACGGCTACTACTTTAACTCCTTCAAGGTAGTTACTCCAATCATGAGCATCAGTAGCGCCCATCCATCCAATGTGAAGATCGTCGGTCTTCAACCGTCTTCAACTCTTCGACTTCTCACCGTCTATCGATTATTTGAAATGAGAATGAACTCGGCCTTTTCAAATAATCCACGTATATTTAGATTTTCAAATCAATTCATCACATGGTTAAATTATTCAACATTCACATTTCAGTTCCTTAATATAGTTTTCATGTTAAATACATTCAACCATCACATATCAAGCAAACCAATCAAAATCGGTTTATTTCCTTTCTATATCGCTAATAATATTTCATAACGATATATCGCCATTTTTATTTATTTAAAAACGGCCATATTTAATTAAACGACATTTCAGGTCGTGCCGAGGCACTGGCACTGTTTTTCACTAAATTTGTTTTACACATATCTGAAAATCTAACCGTTGGATCTTCACAAATTTTATATCATTAGAAAGATCATTTCAAAACGAATCCAACAGTTTCAGTTTCCGGAAAATCCGACGGTCGGATCTCCCACACTAGTCGTTTGAAATCACGATTTCAAATTACGAACTGCAGCGTCGTTATTCGATTTAATATAATTATATATATATATATATATATATATATATATATATATAATCGATTCTGGCGCTGTTTTTCTTCAGATTTGAATTAAACATTCCAGACAATCCAACCGTCGGATCTTTACAAAGTTGGTGCCGTTGGATAGATATTTCCAAGGCGAACCCAACGGTTGCGGTTTCGGGAAAATCCAATAGTCGGATTTCCCGCACTATTCGTTTGAAATCACGGTTTCAAAATACGAACTGCACGGCCACGATTCGTTTTAATTATATTTATATTTGTATATATATATATATATATATATATATAATTCATTCGGCGATTTCAATATCGTTTTCACTTCAAATATTTCACTAACGCCTTCAAATTTTGAAAAATTTCGTCATAACCTCCTTTGTACGGGAGGGGCTGGGAAAATTCCTAAATAGCCACACGGGCGTCTCATCTCAAAAAGAAAAAGCCAAGCAACTAGCCAATAGGCTCATAAAATCATCACCCAAACGAAACAGTAAACGTGTACCTATTTGTCGGGCACAAAATTTTATTCTTCTTCTCTAGCCACTTTGCTATAACCTGTTCAATAAATATGCATGCACATATATGCAATTCTTATCACTTATCATTTTCCATTCAACTTCCAATTTGATTCAATTTGGTTTAAAGTCGCCATTCATTCTAATGTTGAATACATAGGCAAAAATCGTATCATTAGCTAATTAATGAATATTTCAACTCATGCATATTTATTTGAACAAGTGGTTATTTTTAACACTTCACATTTCAATAAAAATGATATTTTTTGCGAACTAAAATATATTTCAACACATGACTATTTTATTTAGTTCCCATACATGTTAAAAATAATGTTCACTTCACAAATATTTATTTCACACTAGCATCAAATATGATAAAAATAGTATTTTCACACATGGATATAGTTTCAACACATGACTTTAGTTTCAACGCATGAAAATAATTTCAACATATGAAAATAATTCTAACACATGAATATTATTCAAAATTTCGGCAGCATAACGGCAGGGCAATTAAAACCGGCACCGTCCCGAGTATAGCTCCGCGCTCTACCTTAAAACCTCGCGGTTTTTGACAATGGGGATTTCATGCATCTAGTTCACACGTAGGCGGCATGTTTTATTTTCATTTCCACAATTATTTCAATTTGTTTCAATCACCAATGGGTATTTTTCAACCACAACCAAACAATATCAACCACAAACAATTCTATCAACCATTCGCATTATTCACACCAATTCACAAACAATAAATATCGTCCATGGTTTGTGGACGAGGGGAGTATATATATATATATATATATATATATTACTTTTCATTCAAACACACATATCATTTAAACAATGCATGTATAATTCATACTTCGCTCATACAACTTATACTGCGCATGTGTATGTGGTATACAACACGTATATAATTTATATTTCACTTATATAATTTATACATGACATTTTCCATTCAATTTTATTTAATTTATATTTCTCACCTTGGTTTTTGAAGTGCTAAAAATCGTAGATGGCTCAGAAAAATCCGCGTTCTCTTCTATGTGGTGGAGAGCCTCCTTGCGGTCACGATGTTTCCTGTTTCATCGAATTTCGTTAACACACCATAAAGATATGATTTTTCAAGGTTCAAATATAATAATGGTCTCACCTTTCACGATGGTTCAAAACTAGGTTTGCAGTTTTCGCGAAAACCAAGGCACGATACTAGGATCGGAAGGTACAGCGTGGAAGAGGGAAGAGAGGGGAGTCGGTCGGTGGGGGTTGGAGGCAGTTCGGTGGTCGGATCTAGTCGGGGCAGTGCTGGGAAGTGTCGGACTTCGTGGGGCTTGTGCTCGTCGATGGGGCGACGAGGGGGGTCAGGGTTTGGTCGGATTTGAAGACGGGAGGCGGCGACGTCGATTGCAGGTGGTGGCGGCGTCGGCAGGGGGCTGAGGCGGCGACGATTGAGCTGGGAAGGGAGGAAGTCGCGTCGCCGTCGATAACGAGGGTTTCTGACGTTTATTTATTTATTTATTTTATGAATGGAGAATTCTAAATGGCCGATGGTTTTATTATATTTTAAAATACTGTTTCTCCACACGGACAACAATTCAAACCCAACGACTGTCGCCCCTATCTAAATACCCCCATCCCGGACACAATGGGATATGTTTCGTTGGCCAATTCGACTGTTACAGTCAGTTATTTTTCAAATTAAAATATAAAACATTTTATATTCAATTTGAACTTACATTTCAATTTGCCAGGGCCACAAACTGAGTCGAAAAATTCCAGAAAAATAAATCTAGCTTTGTTTTGATGCTACGGTCCCAACAAAACTAGTTTCGTTGTATTCTGAGATCGTTTGAAAAATGGCCCTTTTCTGGTCGATCCAATTTAACAAAAATTGACCAAACACATTTTCTTTTGCCATGCTCACATACTAGCTTCAAAGATTATGAAATTTGAAACCTAGCAATAGTTTGACATCCTGGACCCAACAAAAGTGGTTTCGTCGAATTCCGAGGTCGTTTGCAAAATATCTATTTTCAGGGGCTATATATTCTATATAGCGGCCTTTCTGAAAATTCATTTGGCCATAAATTTTGATTCCCGCTATGAAACTTCGATTTTTCAGATTCGTTAGAAAGATATTCATAAATAGATTTAAATATTTTTGGTTTCACTGAAATCCGTTATATTTTCCACCCGGTACAGTCAGTCAAAGTTTGAATTCAAATTTTCAAACTGACACACTATTTCTAATTCATTATTTTATTGAAATATTCCATTTCAATTATTCAAATTGCATTGAAATAACCAATTTAAAATTTTTTAATTGGCTCGTATTTTCCGGGTTGTTACAGGAACTACTTGAGAAAGGATTTATATGACAAAGCATATCTGATTGGGGTGCTCCAGTTGTATTCGCAACTAAGGCGGATGGTTCGCTTCGTTTTTGTGTTGACTATAGAGTGTTGAATAAACTCACCAAGAAGAATAGGCACCCGCTTCCGAGGATTGATGATTTATTTAATCATCTTGTTGGTGCCTCGGTATTTTCTCAGTTAGACTTGGCCATGGGATTTCATCAATTGAGGGTGGCTGAGCAAAACATAGATAAGACCGCTTTAAGAACGCCGGATGGTTTCTTTGAATGGCTAGTTATGCTTTCGGGTTGACGAATGCACTCGCCTATTTTGTTGATCTGATTAGTACGGTGTTTCAGGAGTTTCTAAACAAATTTGTCGTGGTCTTTGTTGATAATATCTTGATCTTCTCCAAAAGCGAAGAAGAGCTTGCCTAACACTTGATAGAAGTTTTGTAAACTCTCTGTGCGCATCAGCTTAAGGCGAAGTTCTCTAAATGCCATTTTCATAGAAAAGGGGTGAGATTTTTAAGGCATGTGGTCTCCAAAGAAGGGATAGTTGTAGATCCCGCAAAGATGGTTGTAGTGCAAGATTGGCAGATTCCTAAAAATGCAACCGAGGTGAGAAGCTTTCTTGGGTTAGCAGGTTATTAAAGGAAGTTCATTAAGGACTTCGCAAAGATATCAGCCGCACTCACCAGGCTGACAATGAAGAATTTGGCATTTTCATGGGATATAATTGTGATGTTGCTTTCCAACGATTGAAGAGGGCTCTGACAACAGCCCTAGTCTTGACCTTGCCTGATGGGAGTAAAGTGTTTACCATTTACACTAGTGCATGTGGTACAACGCTTGGTGCTATTCTGATGCAAGAAGGGAAAGTAGTGTGTTATGGGGATAGACAGTTGAGAGTTCATGAGAAGAACTACCCACCCATGATCTAGAGCTAGCTGCCATAGTATTCTCATTAAAGATGTGGCATCATTATTTACTTGGAGAGAAGTTTGAGTTATACACTGATCATAAATCCCTCAAGTATTTATTCTCACAGAAGGATCTTAATTTAAGGCAACAAAGGTGGATGGAGTTCTTATCTTCTTATGATTTTGAGATTGCTTATACCCCTGGCAAGGGTAATGTGGGTGGCTGACGCACTAAGTAGGCAGAGGATGGCCTTAAGTCCTCTGTTTGTGGAGAGGAGGAGCTTGGAGTTCATCTCAACTTTTAATTTTAGACCCTCCATCGAGATTTTGCCTGATTTGTTTGCATCCTTGGAGATACGACCAGCTCTTATGAATCAGATAGGAGCTTCGCAGCAAGGTGACCCTCAGATTTTAGACATCATGGAAAAACTCAGAAAAGGTGAGACTTCTAGTCACCTCAGTAGATATGCCATAGATAAAAAGGGATGCTTACAACGAGATGGAAGGCTTTGTGTTCCTCAAACTGGACGCTTAATAAAGACAGTCCTAGAAGAAGCCCACCATTCTAAGATGACCATTTATCCAGGCGGTGAAAAAATGTACAGAGACATGAAGAGGGTTTTCTTTTGGGCTGTGATGAAGAAATATGTGGCAGAGTTTATTTCTTAATGTTTAGTTTGCCTGCAAGTTAAAGCTGAGCAAAAGAAGCCCAGCGGCTTACTTCATACTTTGGAAGTTCCTCAGTGGAAATGTGAGTGCGTCTCTATGGATTTCATAGATGGTTTACCAAGATCGAAGAAAGGCAACACCTGTATCTGGGTCGTTGTAGATAGACTCACTAAGAGCTCTCACTTTATTTCAGTTAAGAGTAAGAGGACGGCATCATGGTTGGCAGCAACTTATGTCCGAGAGATAGTTCGTCTTCATGGAGTACCTTCCAACATCGTAAGCTATCATGACCCCATCTTTACTAGTGAATTTTGGAGGAGCTCGCAAGAAGCATTAGGTACACAGTGGTGTTTGAGCACCGCTTATCATCCTCAGACCGATGGGCAAACGGAGAGGGTGAATATAATTCTAGAGGATCTTTTGAGACTATGTATCCTAGACTTCGGAGGGACTTGGGAAGAGCACCTTCCTTTAATAAAGTTTGCCTATAACAATAGCTATCAATCTAGCATCGGCATGACACCCTTCGAAGCATTGTACGGACAACCCTGTAGATCACCAACTTGTTGGTGGGAATCTACAGAAAGATTATTTCTTGGACCAGATATGCTGAGAGAAACATCCGAAAAGATTGACCTTATTCGATGGCGGATGAAGATAGCTCAAGATAGGCAGAAGTCCTGTGTAGACAAGAGAAGGAATGACATCGAATTTGAAGTGGGAGACTTAGTTTTATCAAAATATCACCTCTGAGGAATGTGGTTCGCTTCAGATCGGTAGGGAAGTTGGCACCTAGGCTTACGGGACCATTTCCCATAACCGAAAGGATTGGCCAAATGGCCTATAGAGTAAATCTCCTAGAAAATCTATCTGGCATTCATGATGTTTTCCATGTTTCTCATCTGCGGAAGTGATTGCATGACACTGCCGAAGTTGTTGAGCCGAGTGTACTGGAAGAGGTAGAAGCGGAACAGGAGGCGACAGTCAGGCGAGTCCCTACCCGTATGCTTGGATCAGAAGTTAAGAAGCTACGCAATAAAGAGATCAAGTTGCTAAAGCTTCAATGGGGAGATAACCTAGAGGATGCGACTTGGGAGACCGAAGCCAAGATTTGTGCTTCATACCCTTTTCTTTTCGAGGGTATGTCCTTAACTCCTTTTCCTAAGTTATATTTGTACTTGTTTCTATCATTTGAATATACCATATCCATAGAATTTTTGACCTTAAGATAGGAATCCTATGGGTGTAAACATGTGTTTGAGACATGTTATGTTTGATGGATGCAAGTGGATGCAAGTGTTTGCTAGTGGTTGCCTGTGGATGCATATACACACACATTAAGCACTAGATTGGCTCAATCACTCTCATACTGCATATGGATGTGTGTGCATTTTCTTTTCTTTTGTGGATGGAAATGGATGTATTACCATATGGATGTTGCATTTGGATGAATGAGTGTGCACACATATAGAACTTACATGTTATAATAGGATTATTTGCATACATATTGGATTCATGGCACTAACATACATTGCATTAAGGAGGTCAACTGAATCAGTAGACTGCCTGATTTTCGCATTAGTGTTGGGACATATACACACACCAGTGCATATATTCATATAAGCATCAGAAGTCTTTAAGGACAATGGATGTCAGTGATTGATGGATGAGTAGATGGATGATGGATGGTAGGATATGCATTCTTCTCGACTTAGAGATTTTGCGGACGAAATCCTTTGAGTAGGGGTGAATGTAACTACCATATTTTAAAAACACTAAAAGTGGATAAATTAAATAATAATTAAGAATTAAGGAAAATGGACTGCACTATTGCATCCGTCTCGAAATTCTGGTTAAGATAGACATTTGGTTTACGTAAAACGGAAACCGTATGAAGAAGTTATCAGGGTTTTAAGTTTGTATACATCCAGAAGAAATACATATATATATATATATACATACATATAATACACATATGAGTCAGATATGACTCAGCACTTATCCAGAAAGCATTCAAAACTCAAAATTTTGTATGGAGGCAAAACTCGCGCTCTAGGGGATCGACCCCCTAGGGGGTGTCGACACCAGGGTCGACCCACCTATAACATTGCCAAAACCCCTAGGGGTTATTTGGCAGTCGGTTTCAGAGGGGCTAGCAGCTATAAATACATGGTCATTTCTCTTGTGTTCTTCATTGAGAATCCATGGGGGCCAAACTCTGCCAATGTCTAAATTGAACTAGATTCGTTAATCTCTTATGACTATCAATTTAAGCAATTCAGTTAGAGATACGAGATCCATTCTTCTTCTATTTTCTAATCCAAATACCGTGAGTTCCTGATTACTTTTTGATTTAAATATATAAAAGTAAATGCGATATGACAATAGTTTAGATATGTTCATAAGCCTATATTATATTAGATCCATTGTAAATTGCGAACTTATGACATTCTAAATTGAGTATAACTTGGATCTAAATCTTAGTCTTGTTCGATCTATTGCAACCTTTGTGGCATTCTATGATGTGGATCTTGACCTTATTTGTGTTAGATCTATTTTTAACTATTGATCTAAATCACTATCTTGTTGGATCTATTGTAACCTTTGTGGCATTCTATGATGCGGATCTTTCCCTTATTTGTGTTAGATCTAATTTTAACTATTGATCTAAATCTCTATCTTGTTGGATCAATTGTAACATTCTATGATGTGGATCTTGACCTTATTTGTGTTAGATCTAATTTCAACTATTGGATCTGAATTAAGTGGACATCTAAATTGCTAATCATATCTAGTTTATCAACTTGTGCCTATCATATTAGATCTAAACCAGTTGGATATCTAAATCTTTAATTTAGATTTTATTATGCTTATTATGACATCATAGTTATGTTAGAATCAATTAACTGCCACAAGTTCATTAAGTTTATGCTTATATGCCCACCTTGTCACCATGCTAATTTATGTTTATGCCAAAACAATCACCTTTTTCATATTCCCATCACCTTTCCTTTTATTGTTATGACTAGGCTACTTTCTAGCCTAGATGCCGCCAAATATAAGCGAACGCGTTAGTTAGGGAATAGAGGAAAAAGGTTAGAATTGAATATATAACTCAAATAGGGAAAAAGGGACATAATCACCTATAATACATAGGCAAATTTGGATAATTATGGAATGTTTAAGATTATAATTAAAAATTGTAATTGCACTTACGACACGAGGTTAGGTTGCATTAGTGGTGGAAGTTTGCCCGGACCCGACCGGCATATCTAGCAGCCACTAATGTTGAACTTAATGTGAGAGGTCAAAGTGTGTAAATACGAATCGGGATATGACACGAGGTTAGGCCCAATTTGTGGAAGAATTCTGCCCAGACCCGACTGCATATCCAACATCCACAAGTTCTAGGCCTAATTGAGAGGTATAGCCCATTATAAACCATAAATGGACATGGTAATGAATTGGACTACTTAACCTAACCTAACCAATAAGAATTGTATGATTATGAACTGAAGTTAGGATTAAGTAAAATTGGTTGGATAGTAGGTGGGTTAAGTAAATCTGAGGGGGTGGGTAATATTTACATATAGGCCCACAAACTTAGCCCGATAAGGTTATGTAATTAAAGAAACCTGGTGGGAAGCATAACCGGTAGAAAGATTGGGGTTACATAAAATTAAAGACACCTTTAGGGTAAATATAACCTGTGGAAAAGCTAGTGGGGGATACAAGACAAAAGGGAGAGTTTGTATCATATTGTATGGGTCCCGTTTCAATCAGTAACCCAAAGTATATATTGAATAGAGAACTCTGAACTAGGTCGGAGAAGGGGCACACTTACTGACTGATTGTAAGAGATCCAAACGTGGAGGCGGTGTTGGCGGCGCAAACCGACCAGGCCATGTGCGTGCATGAGCCGGGCCGAAGAGGATAAGATGACCGTGACACCTGTAGATATGGGGCTGTGCATATCAGTGATGGGTTGCCACCTTAGGATGTGATACATCCTACTGTGGGGCCGGCACAGAGTATCTACGGAGTAGGGAGCCAATCGATTATGGTAGTAGTTAGGGTACATTTGGACATATGTCTAAGTCTACCATCTTGAAGTGTAAGGGAACATCTCGTTCTGGTTATACTAGTAATAGTGCAGAGTAATCATCAGGGAAGCGTATTCACCTTATCCTGTCTACCTTGTCACATCTGCCATTTATGTAGTGATCTCTCTTATCCACTTTAAATGCCTGCCATGCTACTTTTATTTATTTACTTGCTAAAAGTAACTAGACTCCCCATAATTTATGTCTGACCCTTTTGTTTCCTCTTCTTTCTTCCGTTCCCCCCCCCCCCCCCACCCAGGTTCTCAGGGCGGGAATACTCATGCTTAGTTAGGACTCAGTTATCATCTTGCTAGAGCTGCTTTCAAAGTATGGTTCAAGTTCTTATCTCTACTATGGCTTTGTCTCTCTTATTTGAGGAATTATTTTTTCTTTTAAGCATTTATGTACTCTGATGATAAAAGACAGAAGTTATAGTGTTGTAATGGTTTTTGTGACTTATGGTATTTTGGACCACGATGTATGATTTGTGTTTGAAATAAAAATTTGAATTTCTGCTGCTGTCTAAATTATATCTGTCTTGTAATATTCTGTGTCTGTTTACCTATAATGCTTCACGAAACTTAATGCATTCCCTTTGTGAGTGACATTAACGAACGTGGGGTGTCATCATAACCAAATGGTTGAAACTTCATTGGGTAGAGAATATTATTTATCTTGTTTTGATAGAGATGATGAGGAATTTCGATGAAATTCTAAGCTCTAAGATTTTTATTTTTTTCTCTTTTCTTCCCCTAGCTTCAATAGTCAGCCACTTTTTAGATTCTTAGGTTTTTGAAGTGAATGTGAAATGAAAACAATATGAGAGGATATGCTATATATAGGGGTTGAAAGTTCCAAATTTGCCCTTATCATATCCCTTCTTCCAATGCACATTTACATGGTTTATTTTTCTTATAGCCAAACTTCTAGTTAATTCATTAAACACAAATCCCATACTCTTATCCACCACATTATTCTTATTTAATCACATAATAAAATTATTGAATAATGCATTTGGAAAATCAGGGATGTTACAAAAGATAATTTAACTCATCTAATTATGTTGATATTAACTGGCTATGGGGATGATAACAAGTAATGATAAGCTTTCACTGATCATACAATGTGTAGGATTCGTGACTAGATTTGTGGTTTGAGAGGAATTATGTTCGTCTCCTTATGCCATTGATGATGACATAAACTGAATTCAGAGAAGATACTATAAGAATGAAGAGATTTAGCAATAAATCAGCAAAAAAATAGGAAATTAGTTTGTTGACACTTGAGAGAAACCAATTAAATTGAATGATGAGCAAAGGCTCTGAGTATAGGGTTGACGAGGCTCAATAATAATGAATAATTCAGAAAGTATCCAAAAAAGTGAAAGAGAGGGATTCAGACATCATTGGTTAAATGATACTCCAATAAAATATGGCAGCTTGCAGCTAGCTCAGGTGGTGAAAATTATCTGAGCAGTAATGGCGCACAAACTGTTACCTAACCGTTAGACTAACTACTCTGATATTGTTGACCCGCTTTTTTGTGAAGTAGTCGCACATCCAGTTTATGGATACCGACGCTCTTAGACTCGAGTACATTCTCTCGGAAACACAAAGCGATTTGGTTGAAGTCGCGACGTGTTTGGAAAATATAGGAAATATCATCGATTCTCGGATCATTATTTTCCAATCGGAAAAGGTCGTTAATAATCTTGGAAAATTTGGCGTGGCAAAAATACATGATAAATACGGCTCGATTAACTCAAAATCCTAGAGCACCTCTATCCGATATGTGGCAAAACTCATCAAGGGAAAATATATTGATCCCGGTTTTTCACGATCCGATCATTTGAAAAGTTGTCATCGACATAGGGGGATCAAAGCAAAAAATTAGATTAGATAATAAGGCTTGGATTTGGCAAATTTAGCATCCTAGGATTTCACATCGGATCAGATGCGAAATCATTTGTTGATCACTCCAGAATTTCGGTGCTGCATCAGGTTTTCGCATCCCAAGTTTTGAACCAGATCACTTCGCGTTGGATTAATTTGGCACAATACGAAAATCCGGATCACCCTGGAATGCAATGCGAAAATCAATGGAGCAACACAGGAATTTGGGATGCAAAATATGGCTGGGCTAGGGATGCAAAATCCTCACATAAGATCGAGCAACTCAAAAACATGGAGCGATCACTCGTTTTTGCTTGCACAACTCTAGTCCATCAGGGTATTTCGGGATGCGAAATTGGCTTGGCAAGGGCAGATGCGAAATTGGCAAAGTGATCTAGAATTTGTCAGGTGCGTGTTAATCACTTCTTTTCAGATGATCAACATGTGTCGATCACTATTTTTTGGTATTTTTCTAGGATGCGAATTTTTGACTCGCGACTCGATTTTTGGCTAAGTACCAGGGATACGAAATTCAAGCCGATGGATGGAAACTTCTCCTATAAATACCCCCTCTCTTGGCATTCAAATGGATTGGCTTGGCTTGATATTTTTGGACTTTGGGCATACATAAGAGATTTCTTTGGAGCTCATTAATGGCTTCTATGGTCATTTCCATGACTTTGGGATACTTCTTGGACTTGTATACTTCACATAGAAGTTTGCTGATTTTTGGCATTCACTTGGACTTTTGGCCTGCTTTTGGACATATTTGGATATTCTTGGATATTAAAGCTTTTCACTGGACATTAGTGTTCACTCTTACACACATTGCCTTATGGAAGAAGAAGAAGAAGAAGAAGGACATTTTGGTCAAAGTTGGTAATTAACAAGATATTCGTTATTTTGTTGTACAACATTGTAAAGAAAACATGGATAAGCATCGTAATCGATATAATGTTGATGATTGATTAACATAAAGTGGATGTAGGCGTTATTGTCGATCCACTATAAAAAGTTTTGCGTCCCTTTGTATTTCATTTCATTTGGTTATTTGCACATCGAGTTAGTACCTAACCTTACATTTAGGGGTTGGCGTGCGTGAGTGGCAAACTTTCCATGTCAACAATTTGTTGTTCCAGGTAGAGGAAAGTATAGAGGAATGCCAGGAAATTTTCTCGACCAAACATCTGTCAAACTACATTACTCGGGACGACATCGATAGAGTCGTCATGGATTTAACTCAGGATATCATTTCTCACTTGGAACAACAAGAAGAATATCTCCGTCAACAATATGCTACTATGAACACTCTTCTCGCTCGACTCAAAGGAATCAGGATGCCGTCAAGCCAATTAATGGCTTCCATGGTCATTTCCATGACTTTAGGATGCTTCTTAGACTTGTAAACTTCACATAGAAGTTTGCCTACAATTTTTTGGCATTCACTTCGACTTTTGGATTGCTTTTGGGCATATTTGGATATTCTTGGACATTAAAGCTTTTCATTGGACATTAGTGTTCATTCTAACACACACTGGCCTAAGTAAGAAAAAGAAGATCATTTTGGTCAAAGTTGGGAATTAACAAGCCATTTGTATACTGTAGTACAATTTTGTAAAGAAAACTCGGATAAGCTTTGTAATCGATATAATGATGGTGAATGATTATTATAAAGTGGACGTAGCCGTTAGTGCCGAACCATTATAAAAGGTTGTGCATCCATTTACATTTCATTTCATTTGGTTATTTGCACATTGGGTTACCACATAAACTTACATTCAGGGGTTGGCGTGCGTGACTGACAAAATTTCCACGTCAACAGATACCATAATTTGTATAGCAAAATGAATTTTATTATTTGATTGAGCAAAAATGTATGTTCTACATACAACTCTATTGCCTTTATATGACAGACGTAACATAAGCAGATGAAATAGATGGTCTTCTCAAGCTTATATAAATTCGACTCGTATATTGCAATGTTTTGATATAAAGTTTTAACCGCTTGTATCTCTGATACTTCTAATACATCTGATCATATATCTTATATTACATTATGTGTTTGGGTACATGGCAACGTGTACAAGCCCAAAGCTCAATTTTATTTTATTTCCTTTGACCTTTATCCACAAGCCTATATGGGAGTGTACATAGCATCATATTGTAGAGTACAAAACTCCTATTGAACAAAAAAAACATACCATCACTTCGTTACATTATTATTTATGGTTTCAGAGCCTGAAACCAAATGGTGAAGTGTCGTGCTATAATCTTCACCAAAGATTGTCTTTATCACTTAAAGAGTATCTTTACATTGATTCTCATCAGAATTGCACTTCATTATATGAGAAACCATATCCCACTTTCAATATTTAAGCACTCGCCTATTTTATGTGTGCCTCGCCAAGAACAACGAGTCAAAGAAAATTAATCACCTTAAGAGCTTTGGCTGCACACAATTGTTTGTTAGATAGGACTGTGAAGCTTATCATCATCTGATTTCTTCTTGGCTGCATACTAAAATCTTGTGTGCCTCGCCAAGTACCATTTTCTTTCTTTATATGTAGAGTCACCCCATTTTTTTTGAATTAACATGTCAGAGGGAGGTTATGAAGCTTCGTCCATTTTTCTCATATTGTAGGGACAAAGACCATTCCATCCAATTCCATCAGAAAGATAAAAAAGCCAATAAGTCAATATCCATCTTGATGGGAATAATTAATTGCTATAGAAGCATCAAGTTAAAACTGCCATAAGAGGATATGACCTTGAGAAGTTCATTAATGGGACTATGACAATTCCAACAAATATGATTGCAGGCAATGAAGGAAATTAATCAACAATAAAGAATATATAAAATATGGAAGGCAATATAGCTTATTAGCTTCTTGTCACGTGCAATCAATTAGTGTAAATCTCTTATCACAAAGTGTTGGTTGCAAGTCATAATAAGAGATGTGGACTGCAATAGAGAAATTTTTTGATTGGTAATCAAAAACAATAATTGTGCATTACAAAAGAAAATTATAAAATCTTAGAAAGACATTATGTTAATGAGGGATTACATAATCAAAATTAAGACAATCTGATCCACTAGAAACTATAGAGCACATAATACCAGAAACTGGACAAAATTTGACAATCATGAATGTTATTGATAAAGAGTATAAGTCCATTATTACTTTAATCTCCTTAGAAAAAACCATACCAAATATGCAGTATGTTCACCCCATACTCCTTTCTCATAAAGGAAGAATAAAATAGAGAAGGTTAACACAAAAAACTACTCAATTTACTATGCGTCTAGTTTTAGAATTATGAATCGGAAAGAAATTCAATGAACTAAATTGATCAAAGAAACGTACAGGAAGCACTAAGTTAGAAAGGAGGTCAATCACAAAGAGGCAGAGGAAGAAATAAAAGGTGGAACAATAACAATAGATTTAAGCAACAATTTTTTGTTGTTGATAATTTTGGTTACATTGCAAGTAAATATTACTTTAGATACAATGTAGATTTCACAGTGAACCAATGGAGCCAAATTGTGCAAAGAAACTACAATTCAAGCGTAAATGTTGCCCATCTAAATCAACAACAAAAAATTTGAACTGAAACTTCAAGAATGCAGCATGTAAATTCAGATAATCTTACCAAACTAAAAGGCAATTAAAGTGATGAGTGGTATCCAAATTCTGGAGCCACTAATCATATAACAAGTAACATTCAGAATCTTAGTCTTAACAATAAAGATTATAAAAATGAACAAACTATACATATAGGCTGTGCAGTTAAAGCACTTAGCGGTTCTATAGCGGGGGAAGTGCAAAAAGGTGTAGTGGGGATAAAGCGAGGAAATAACGGGGATATAGCGGAGACACAAAAAGGTTCATTAGTTGTAAAACAAAATATTTGAAAATTAATTAATCATTTTTCTCACATCACATGTGTACAAGAAACTAATATTAATTAATCTTATATAACAAAATGAAGGAATATCATAGTTTTACATGCTATATTTGATGAGCATGATTGATTGTTACCATATATTAGTCATTTATGCCTTAAGTTTAGCACTTTACACTAAACTTATTGAATTTAAAAAAAAAGAACTAGTCAAATCAAGCTATATATATTAATATTGCTAAAGCGGACACTAAAAAAACCTTAATTTAGCGGATGCAACGGAAAATAGTGGGGCTATAAGCGGATCTATTGTTCATCAGCGCTAAATTAAAATAGCGTAGCGGTTGAAGAGAGATATGGGTTAAGCGGGGATATCGAGGGGCCTTAGCAGGGCTTTAACTGCATAGCATACAGGTAACAACGAAGCTCTAACTAGCACACATGTCGAAAATGGTAGCATTAAAGATATAAGATAACTTTATCTTAACAGTCCTCTAAGAGTTCCAAAAATAGGAAAAAAAAGTAATGTGTACTTTTAGTTTCACCACAAATTTTTTTTTAGCTAACGAATTACAAAACTAGATATACTGCTACAAGGTGGGATGCATAAGAGGTTATACAAACTCAACATTAAAAACTTAAGAAGTTCCACTGATAGAAGAAAATGGCGCAACAACTCAAAATTTGATTTAAATAATAACCAAAATGTATGATCTTAATAATAACAAGAATGTAATGACCTGGGTTTTTGTCGACTTTCGTTATCGCCATAAACTCAATGATGACTAACCAAACATCGAAAAATACCGGTCATTAATGAAAGAAAACAGAGGGTGAGGAAAGATAAGATAGAAACTTAGAATAGAAGAAGAAGAAGAACACAACATCAGAGTAACACGAACCTCACAGCGGAACAAATAACATATAATATATATATAACATAACTTGAAATATACATCTGTACTTGAATATACATCATTATCAAAGTACAACACTTACAACACATCGGAAATAACTATAGCTATATAATCCTGAAGCCTCCTGCTCCAAGCTCTTCCAGTATATCTGTAAATCCCGACTACTTGACTGTCCGTACAAATTTAGGCACCCAAGAGTTTAGGGAAAACAACAAAATAAACTCTGGGTCAGTCATGGGACTGGTATTGAGTAAAACAGTTTGAACAAGTAAACGATATCTCATAAGACCACGCCGTATAACGGAACGGGTTTTTCCCTTATGAGAATCCAAAATATCTTTATATAAAAAACCTTTTGATATTATAATAATGTCTATCAACACAATATAATAATCATCTAGCAAAAACTCTTTCATCTCACGTTCTACATATATAGTATACAATCAAAACCGCAAGCACGTATTGGGTAATGGATTTCCAACTATGACAAGGTATGGAACCACCTTTCGCTAGTGTAACTCTAGAGAGGAATACACTGGGTTCAACAAGAACATCTTGGAACCCGGCCACACATGACCGACCACTCATTTCGCTTGAGTGTATCGAATGTATATCACCAACGGTTGGGATCAGCAACCGTTTCCCGAATGGGACAGTATCGACAATAGATTTTTAGAAATAAATGAAACTCTAGATCAGGTGATTATACACCCTACTTCGGTGCGACCGACTTAGCCATGTTGCCTGCCCGATTTCTGTCATTTAACGATTGATGAGGCTTGAGGTTACGCTTCATCATCACATCAGATTCACTTCGAATGCCACATCGTCAAATCCATCAAATCACCGATTGACGTCCCCAACAATACATTATGTGTTAGCTAAAAGTAGTTTCCTTCTCCGCTTCTACTCTTGGTACGGTTGAAGAAATCAATATACGTGATCGTCTGGAAATACTCTGTCAGACATCCCTCCATACAAGTCATCCAGGAGCAGGATGAACCGAAGGCACTATTCTGTAAACAGGATAGCCCTTGCATAACTCCGCCTTCAATTTCCTTTGGCATATATGATTTGCAACACTTATGCGAATACAGAATGGTTCTTTGGATAATAATCCAACCGGTCTCTCCATATTAACAACGTTAAAATAGTCAAAACTTCGATAGTCTGTGATTTAACTATCGAAGAAAAACAGGTGTGCAAACAACGATATCATTTCCAAATGGAAATTTATATCGATCAAACATCATTCAACATTTATCTCTTTATTTCATTAATTTACTTATCTCCTGTTTCCCTATATTCAATATTTCTTAATTTCTAAATTTGGAAAATATACGTTATTAACAATGGAAAACATTTCCTTTTCTTGTTTTTTTATTAGAAAACATTTCTGGTTTCTTATTTGGAAAACATTTCCAAAGCTTCTTCATTGGACTTAGACAGATGTTTAAACAAACCATCGCGATGCCAACTCAAACCATTTCCTTTAATTACTAAATTCACTTAACCGTCCCTTACTATCGAACCTTAACCATTCCTTAGTTAAAAATGAAGTCAATCAAGTTGGGGTAATACTACCTCTCAGACCTTAACTGAACAACATTTCTAACCTTGAAATAGACAAAGTTCACCCTTCTAATTCTTTAACAAACTTCCTTACGTAAATCTCTTTCAAATCTTTTCTATTCGATAATTCTTTCCTTCGATAAGGTATATTCGATAACTCTATTTCAATTTATTCTATTCACTTAACTCTTTTGATTTAACTCTAACTCTATTCACTTAACTCCTATCGAATAAACTATGTTCGATAACTCTTTTAATTCTATTTGAATAAACTATATATTCGATTAACTCCTTTATTCTATTCGAATGAATTATATATTCGATTAACTCCCTTACTCTATTCGAATAAATTATATATTCGATTAACTCCTTTACTCTATTCGAATAAACTATATATTCAATTAACTCCTTTACTCTATTCGAATAAACTATATATTCGATTAACTCCTTTATTCTATTCGAATGAATTATATATTCGATTAACTCCTTTACTCTATTCGAATAAACTATATATTCGATTAACTCCTATTTGCTTTAACTCAAATCGATTAACTCCAACTGGTTTAACTCTAACTAGTTAACTCTAATTGATTCACTCCTTCTGGTTAACTCTAACTGGTTAACTCTAATTGATTTAACTCTAACTGGTTAACTCTTATTCGAATAACAAATATCCGATTACTCTATTCATCTGACTCGACTAACCCCTTTCGAATAACTAATTCGATTTACTACTTTCGAATACCATATTCGATTTAACTCCTTTCGAATACCATATTCGATTTAACTCCTTTATTCGCTTTATAAAGATTTCCTTTTTAACAACATTTATTCATTTTAAAGATTTACTTTTAGTAACGATTCTCCACTTTAAAATGATTTCCTTCTTATAACGGTTTCCTTTTTATAATGTTTTCCCTTTTCTAAATATCTCCTATTTATAAATATTCCAATTTATAAATATTTCTTATTTATAAATATTCCATTTATAAATATTTTATTTTCAAATATCACTTTGAAAATATTCCCTTATCAAAATTTCTTATGTTATGGTATTCAACATATCAAATCACGATGATCAGTATCCTTCAAACACATATAATCGACAATAGATTATATATCACATCATATATCACAATATATGAATCACAGTAAAATAAATGTTGAGGAATCCAGTTGGATTCCTCCAACCTGTTTCCCTACATCCACAGATGTTACACAATAAAATCCACATTACTTTAGTTCCATATGATATATTCGGTTAAACAGAATCAATATAGAAATTCAACTAACTGACTAGCAGTTCAATCAAACAATCAACACACAGTCAATCAGCCAATATTTAACAGTTCTAAAAATACAACATGAAATTATAAATTGTTCAGAGTTAGTGAGATTTACTCACATTGGACGATCATCGTTAATAACGATAACCATCACTTGATTCAGCATTGTTTTTATTTAATTTCAAACAGGTGTTTGATTCCAAACTCTTCTGAATAATACCAATCCATAGCGTACACGAAGTACTCGACCATACGAACCCAACGCAACTGACGGTTCGTCGATCTGATTTCGTATGAGCTGGATACGATGATCACAAGTTAATACGAGATTAAGAGTTAATTAAACTTAAACAATTTAAAACCAACAATTTAAAACCCTTGGGCCTTTAACCTTTTTGAATTGCTCTCCGGCCCAAATGGAAAAATCACGGCCCACCCAACTAATTAAACCCGCTCTGTATGTCTTCTTCCCAGAACAACTTCGAACTCCGGGAACTAAACAAATCCATTTTCCAACCTTCTCTCAACCCGTACTCCCTCTAAAACCCATGGTTGGTCGAACAAACATCACCGCCAATTCCCTATACTCCTCCTCTCCGCAGCCATCGCCTCCGCTTGCCGCCCGACCCCCTGCCTGGAAATCCGTCGAACAGCCCTCCACTACAGACAGTGCACCAATCTTCCATCGAGTCTGCCCAATTTAGGTGTACAGATGCGAAAACTCACCCCAAACACTATTAAGAACTTAACTTCTCAAATCAATACATAAATCACCAAAAATCCTGAACTCTAGTTCATTGCGTCGATCTCGAGCATCAGGAAATCGAATCCGCACTCGTCAAAATGAGTATAGAATCGAAAAGGATGAATTCTGGAAGTTGAATACATATGTTTGAAGATTTATAGGAATTTATTCTAGTTCCTATGAATTTCTGAAATCAACCATTTTTGGGTTTGAGAAGAATACCCGACGGCGGGACTTGTGTTGACTAGTAGATGAGAAAATTAGGTTTAGAATTAGTTAGGATTATTTATAGGATTTTCTTATAATATTTTTATTGCTTATTTAATTCAATTTTAAGCAATCATTATTGCATATGTGTTCTAAAAATTCCTGTGGTCACATACGATACCCAAAAATCACCAAACTGGACATGTAGCTAGAGTCCCAACGAAACTGGTTTCGTCGAATTCCGACTCCGTATGCTCACACAGCGTATTTTTAACTGTCAAAATACTGACTGTTTTTCACTCTAAAAACCCATACGGCCACATAATGACTTCAAAAATCACGAAACTGGAAATCTAACAACTATTTGACATTGCAGATCCAAAAAAATCAGTTTCATCGAATTCCGACTTCGTTTGCAAAACCGACCAATTTTAAAGTCCTAAATAACCCATTTAAATATACAAATATATTTAAATATAATTAAATTAAATATTTATAAAATAATATTATTGTATATATTCACAGTGGAATACCATACAGCTCTACTGGGATTTATAACTTGATATTTCAAATCTGGTCAACCCGATATTCTATTTATATTGAAATTCCTTTTTAAAATATAAATAATTCCTTTATAAATTATAAAGGAATTCCACAGCGACTTTTCTAAAATTTGATTTGGACATATCTCAAAATCTATACAACGAAATCCCGATTTTTCTCTTCCACTAGAAAGATATACTCCACCAGCTCCGTACGTTTCTTGTTTCACAGAAATCCAATTTAAAACGAACTCTGTATATTCAGTTGAAGTTCGAATTGCCAATTTACGAACTGCAGCGCCATTTCGAGCTCGATTTTAATTATATTATAATTCTATGTTCAAACTGTCGTTTATATAATATATTTGTTATTCTAATTCAATTCTAAACTGAATTAAATATCACAGATGATCCAGTTCACACCATATCACCAATTCAGCCAATTTTGATTATTTCAGAATTAAATATATTATTTAATTTATTATTTTAATTAAATATTCATCATTATTTAATTCCACGACCATTAAAATCACTATATCACTATTTATATAATTAAATTAATTAATTATAGTACCTCTGCCAATTCGGGTCATTACAAAGAATGTATGTACCCTTCGTGACTTTAAACTGAGACCCTCCTATGTGAAAGTTGTAATAAAATATTTAGAAGTAATAATATTTCATTTGAAAATCTGCTTACACCTTACACGTGCACATGTTATCAACTAGGACAAAGTGATAAATTACCATTTATGCATATGACTAGTATTTATAATAAACCTCTTGAATCTACAATCACAGATTTTTATGGACCATCTCTAGTGAACCTAAACTATAGACTCAGATATTACATTCACTTGTAGATTCCTGCTCAAGATCTTGATATATTTTCTTAAGACGAAGTTGGAAGCATGTAATATAGTACTATAGTTCATTACTTAGACAGAAACAAAACAAAAGTGAAGTAAAGTTTTAAAAACAGATGAAGGTGCAAACTTTTAAGTTTCCAAAAATAAAATTTTCAAAGAAATGGTATTCTCCATAGGATATGTTTCTACATTATTGTATTTAATTAAGTAGCTACCAACTAAGATAAGAAGGTAAATGATCCTAATAGAGGTTCTGTTTAATGTGAAACTAGATTATCTATGTCTAAAAACATTTAGGCGCTTATGTTTCTTATGTTTTAAACTATATAACATTCATAATTTAAATCTAAGGTCATCCCTTTGTACTTTTTTGGGCTATGCAAATAATCAGAAAGGATACAAATGCCTTAGTGAAATTGGTAAAAATTTCATATCTAGACATATGGTGTTCAATGAAAATGTCTTTACTTTTGCAGATAAAGGAATAAAAATAACTCATAAGATAGATACTGCTAGAACCTTTATTCTTCGATGATTATGGTCTTAGATATGATCACTGAGAAAAAGGATGAAACAACTCAAGAGGCATCAAGAGGACAACACATTATATCTACCGCTAGATCATGTTACAATTCAACTGACTCCTATTGTCACTCCGTACAACCGACTCAAAGCAATCTTAATCAAGTCCAAAACATGACAAAAACCATTCATTGTGAGCCTAACCACTCGGTAACAATATCAGAGACTAAGATGGGATCCCTAAAATAACAGAATGCTACATGATTACAAGTCCTTAGACTTGAATCTTTGAACCCAAAATATATGCAACACGATTAAATCACAAAATAGCCTACTACGTATAAAGAATCCGTCGGATATGAATAGTAGAAATAAGTAATGGATGAGGAAACCGTGTACTCACAGGAAATAAAACATGGAACATCCAGTCACAAAAATATTATTGGAAGTAAATAGACTTACAAATAAAATGGAACTCTAATGGTACACACAGAAAGAATCATTGAAATGGTTAGGAAATAATAACGTTTAAGAAGAAAAAATTATGTATCCATTAATTGTTGAAATTTTATGGAGTTGTACGTAAATATATACGCACAGATTTAAAATTAAAATTTAAGGCGCAAACTAAAAAGGAAAAAAATAAAATAGATTAGAAAAAATTAGGCAAGAAACAAACATTAGAGCAACATTTTGAAAGAAAATGGAAATCATGTAGTGGAGGACCCGATATACAATCATAATAATCGTATATGGGTCGACCCATATTGCAAGTGGGTCAACCCACCTGGGTACTAGGCCAACCCAGGGGTCGACATACCTTAGCAATGGGTTGACCCAATTCGGATGGAGACAACATGGCTTCTTCGTTCTGGATAGCTCCGATTTTATTTGTTCTGATATGACATACGTGGTTCTTCTAAGCAATTATAAATAAACCAGTAGGGTCTAGCCTTCAACTCATATTTTTTGAGAGGGCGCCATAGCTCTGCCATTTCCTTTCTCCTTCAAGTTCTTCAGAACTAAATATATATTAGCTTTAGAATTTCTTATTCAAGATTTGGAGCTAAAGGTTGTAGATATAAGCTATAGATGCCCAAATTCTCTGTCTTGATAGAACTATAAGTCCGAACTGAAAAGAAAGTAACACAGATCCAAATCAGATCTAAAATATTAGAGTACAAATGTCAGATGAATGGATTTAAATTATATTTTACGTATAATGGTATATGATATTGTTTGATTCCTATAATGGTATATGGTATCATTTGATTACAGTTTTAAATTTAATTATCATTATGCATAAAATAATTAAATTATGGTTAGGTGCAAATTATTCATAATGTGGTTAGACGCAAATTAATTGAATTGTGGTTAGCCACAAATTAACTTATTTGCGGTTCTACGCAAATTAATAAGAATTGTAATAAAAAGGGTGAACTTGATGATTTGGGGCTAAATGAATGTATTATGCCAAAATTGTAATAAAAAATTTGAAAGTAGGCAAACTTGTAAGTATTACTAAATTAATGTGAAAAAGATTGATATGGCATAAACAAGGTTATGTACTGTAAATTTGTAGAAGAGATGGTAAGTTTGAGAATTTTCATATTAATTGTAAGAAATCACTTTTCAGATTTAAAGTGGAAATAATGCAGAAATTGTAGGGGCTGAAAGAAAAAGGGGTATAAACCCAATTATGTCAAATTTTCATGTAGTCATGCAAAACAAAAGAGGAAAACAAGTTAGAGATAGGAATTAATGTATATCAGTTAAATTAGGAAGTTAGTAGCACCATAGACTGATTGGTTAGAAAAAAAATGGATATATTTCCACAGTTTGGTTTTTAAAAGAAGTGGAAAAACATAATTGCCAGTTTAAAAATAAATAAAGAATGTGTACTAGTGCGAAATAAGGATTTTGCCGTATTGCGCACTATTCAATAGCCTAAAGGTAACTGAAAGAAATATCTTGCAATTATGGGTTTCCATTGCGGTAATTACCTTAAGTTATGGAAATAGATTTTGTACATTTTTAACAACCAATCAATTAGGAATAAGTCTAATTTACTGAATAAATTGTAAAGATAGAATTAAAAAGGGATAATATTAATGAAAGGTGTTCTATAGAGAAAAAGGAATAGGAAACCTATGAAAAATGCAATGAATAGGGAATGTAACCTATTATAATAAATCATATAAGATAGAAATGTAATATAACAGGTAAATGTGTCATAGGGACAAGTAGGATTATAACATACACGTTATAATTAAAAGATGAAATGGAAAGTAAGAGGCTTATTATAAATGAACTTAAATTACAGGGAAATAAGTTTAATAAGAAAATCCACAATTATAATAAAATTATAACACGAGATTATAATTAAATGGAAAAGAGCAAAGTAGGCTTATTATCAATAAACTTATAATTAAGGAATTAAGTTTAATGAATATAATAATAAGTAGTGGTCTGTTCCGGCAGCGGGAGCTGATTAGGGAAAATAAGCAATCAATTAAAGCAATTAGACAAATAACTTGAATGCAGAATTATTTGATGGGACTAGAAGCAAGTGCATGACTTTTACGGGGCTGATCATCATAGGTGTCTGGAAACACGAGGGAAGCATGTCCAGCTTATTATTCGATTAGACTGGAAGGAAGTGCAGGACTTTTACGGGACATGAGGATATTCCTAGATGGCCCTCTGTGGTAGGCCTAATAAAGCTGCACCCATAGAACCATGACCTATACGGTTCCATCCAGTGAGTATACCTTAGCTACATCTTTAACAGTCGGAAGCCTAAAGATTGATTAGAGTGATCTTAGGTTGATTTTGCGACTGCCTCAGGAGGGAGGCTTCGTGGTCAGGACCCAAGAAAGGATAGTAGGTCATTGGGTATCTATCATCGTCAATCGGAGCGACCGCGAAAAAGACAAGAGCTAAACCAAGAGACTTGTGATCTTTTACTATCGGGTCATTGGCTGAGAGAACACATGTTTATTTAGATTGGAAGTTAGGGCGGTCATTTAGCTCATTGAATAATCTTTCATTAGTACGAAGATAAGCTAGGTAAGACCTTGGAGAGCCACCGAAAGAGATAGACCTCTGAAAGAGATAGACATATCTTCGGATATGTGTAATGCAGGCCTAACGAGGCTATCCTTTACAGATATGTGTAAAGCCATTGACTGATTTCTGTGGGGGAACTCAGGGATTAGGGCACCCTTATGGCATAGCGGTAGAGACTTATTCACTTTCTCAACGTAGCCTAGTACACTTTTGTGGCATAGCGTTAGAGATCCAGTACATTTTCGTAGTACGACAATAGGGACCACTCGAGGAGGGTTCTATGGGGAGTACCTCGATATATTAAGCATATAGCTACATATCTATTATTTATTAGGCTAATCTACAAGGGTGTAGATGGGTACGATTTATGAGGAAAAATCGAAAGTATATTGTCAGATAGTGTCATTATGTTGAATTGTTTGCCTACTACTATATTTCATTCCCTTCCCTTGTGAGATTTCTACAATAAGCTCTAATATATTTATCTTTAACTTTCTGTAGAATTCCGGACAAACCAACTCGAATTTCAATAGATTTGGATTTCAAAAAAATTCGACTCTATCGAAATTTGGGTTGTTACAATATATGTCGTTCTATGACTAATTTATTTTTATTAGGTATTTAGTTTTATTGCATATGCACTTCCAATTACTTTCATAAATTGTACCCATCTACTCTCATGTAGATTAACTTAATAGATCATATATATATATATAGCTACATGCCCCTCATCTCAAGGTACTTCTCATAGTACCCTTCTCGAGTGGTCCCCATCGTCGTATTGTGAAAAGGTACTAAATCTCCATCACCATGCTGTGAAAGTGCACCAACTCTCCATCATCTCACTACGAATGTGTACTAGGCCATTTGTGAAAGCATACTAAGCCTCCATCACCACACTACGAAGGCGTACTACCTACTATCCGAGTTCCTCTATAGAACTCAATCGGGGGATTTCTACCTCTATAAAGGTCAGCTTTGTTAGGCCTACAATACATATATCCATAGATTAAGTCTGCCTATTTTCTCGGCGGCTATGGCCCTACTTGGCCTCCCTAACTAATGAATTACTATTTCAAGATCTAAGTGACTGTGTTCTTAAAAAACAATCTAAACATCCAATTGACATGGACCCTCATCCATTGTCTCTATAGTGAAAAACCATTGGCATGCTGATTTAGCTCTAGTCTTTCCCGTACTTGCTCTGACTGACAATGACAGGTATCTGACGACTTACTATCCTTATTGGTTCTTGACTACGAAGCCTTCTCTCAATGCCGAGGCAGCTGCCAAATCCTAAAAATCATCCCATCATTCTTCTGGCAGCCCTCAACATAAATGCAATCAAGACATACTCTATAGATGAAACTGTACAGATTGCCTCTGGGTTAGCTGATTATGGGCATTCCCGAGAGGGCCATCTCAGAGTGTACTCACGTCCCATAGAAGTCTCAAACTTCCTGTCTTTAGGGCTCAGCTGGTGACGTGCTTTCTCCAGAGTTCTTTCTTCAGTCTTATCGAATATCAAGTTGGATGTGCTACCACCGTGTCTCCAGACACCTACTATAACTTGCCCTATTAGGTCTTCATTCATAATTCCTTCGGAGTAGTCCAAATGCATCTCACTATTTTGTTAGACCATATGCCTAATCTTTCATTATGCTTTTACCTCACTTTTCTTTTTGCTAATTATCATCAATTCGTTAAATTTGAACTTTAATAACTTATTTATCAACCTTATTAGCGACCATAGAACATCAAATAACAATAGAATGCCTAATCACAAGCCTACCATAGAATAGAATGCCTAATCGCAAGGCTGCCTTGGAACATAGTGCCTAATCACAAGG
Organism: Allium sativum; assembly: GCA_030737875.1. NCBI lineage: Eukaryota > Viridiplantae > Streptophyta > Magnoliopsida > Asparagales > Amaryllidaceae > Allium > Allium sativum. Next base: position 279,389,204 of record CM060922.1, read on the forward strand.
CTACCATAGAACAAAATGCCTAATCACAAGGCCAGTATATAATTTTGCTTATTAAGCTTAATTCACACTTTTACATTTATTTATAATAAGTCTTTCCTATTTCATTTCACTTTTAATTACAACTTGTGGTTATTGTCTTACTTTCAATATTGAACAATATCCATATAATTATGCTTGTTAAACTTAATTTACACTTTTAAGTTTATTTATAATAATCCTTCATTTCGCTTTTAATTATAACCTTTACATTGTATTCTTACTTACGCATACATCAAAACTATCTATTATGATCCATTTTTGTGTCTATACAATTATCATAATATTCTTGTCAACATGTTCAACTTGTCTTATTATGACCAATTTATGTATCCGTACTATTATCATAGTAGGTCCCATTCCTTTCTGTTTATCAAGTGTTTAACTTGCTTTCTTATTCCCTTTATTTGCATAACATCTTTTAGTTATGTTTCCCTTATTCTTTCTGACTTTGTAAATTTAATCTTTAGGAAGTTATGCATTTTCCTATTTGATTGGTTATTGAAATTGCACACTAATCTACTTTCATAGTTTAAGTTAATTACAACAATAGAAGCTCATAATTGCAATGTATCTTTTCAATTATTTTTAAGGTAATTATAGGCTATTGGACTGTAACACCCCGTAAAACAAAGTTAAATTAGACATAAGGGAATTCAATTTAAAATAAGCAATAATAGTCAATAATAAACTAATGGGTTGAAATTGGAAATTTGGACAAATAGGAATTGGACCATGAAAGTATAGTAATTGCGTTTGTAGTGAGATTCCGATCCATTTTCATATTTTATTTACTAAAAAAGAGTCCGTATGCAAAAGATATTAATAAAACAAGTTTTTTTTTGAAAGGCAAATTAAAACTTTATTCACTATAACAAAGTACAATTACTAGAGCAACACTCGGCTATACAAGATAATAGCATTGAGGAAAAAAAATTATGATCTATACAAGACTATATAGAAAAAACTCAATGCTATTAACCAAACTGAACTAAAACAGAAATAATATTGTAACAATGAACTCCCAACTGAATGCAGATTTGACCAGCAGCTTCTAACAGAAATACCACATCTGAAGAACATTACATCATCAAAAAATCATGAACTAACACCGTAGGAAGCTTGAAGAAATACTATTTCTGAAGAGAACAGACCATCATCTTCAAATGAATGTCGAATATATCAATCAAAAATTCATCCAATTTTCCTTAAAATTGCATTATGAATCACTGAAAAAAGGTTATCAACATTCAAATCTATTAAAGAGAACAGTCTTCTATTTCTTTCCGCCCAAATTTCTGACACAAAAATCTTTAAAATTTTTAAAAGCAGAAAGCTCCTACTCGACTTTCATCTTGTTGCCTTGAACAAATTAAACCATTCATCCCTACTATTACTAGCAGGTTGATGAAACTTCCCCAATGCAAGCACTTGACATCATAGTTGAAAAACAAAGGACATTCAAAGTATATATGAGTGTTACATTCCGAATCTTCCCTACAGAGCACACAAATGTAATCAGGAATGATTCCTAGTTTAAACAGCTTGTCTTTCATATTTAAAGCATTAGACATTACTTTGCAAAGCAAAAAAAAATTGTTTTGCATTGCTCATCAAGCTCCAAATTCTTTTGTACCAGGCAAAGAGCGGCTTGTCTCCACATAAAAGATCATAAACCAAACTGATGGAGTGTTTCTTTCCCATCCAAGTTATATTTTCATCTACTGACTTAAATTTGGACGATATCTCAGACCATAATCTTCTTAAAACTATTGAACTACTATGAGGAAATAGAAGTTCACCATCATGAATCATATCATCCACTATAGCTGAATCTAAAATACCGCTATTTCTCCTCAAACTGTAGTCTACTACATCACTTAAAATCAAAACCTTACCTGCCCAAGGCGAGTGCCAAAAAGACAAACCAGGCAAACGATTAGCAAAACATTGAACAAAAGGTAGAAAAGGCTTCTAAGCTTCAGGATTTGTCTCAAGCTCCAACTGCAAAAACTTGGAATTTGCATAGTCCAGAAAATTTTCTTACCAATCAAATTGTTCTTCACATACTTAGACCATAAGCATTTATCATCAGAAAAGATCTTATCAATATATACTGAAATATCAGATTTATTCCATTGAAAGAGGTTGGTGATTCCTAAACCTCCATTCCTTTTATCTTCACATAATTTCGAAAAGGCTATAGGAATAATCTTCTTAACAAAAGGATCACCATGCCATAAAAACTTTTTCATAGCACGTACCACCATATTAATGAGCTTTAATGGAAGAATATAATGCTTAGAGTAATATGTTGTCATAGATGTAATAATAGATCGAATTATGGTAAGTCTTCCAGCTTGGGATAGTTGACAAGATGGCCATTGCTACATTCTTTCAATAATTTTTTCAAATAAGGGCATACAATTCACTTTAGAGATCCTACTAGTAAAAAGAGGTAATCCTAAATATTTGGAATTTTCAGGCAGAACATTCGATCTAGATAAAAGCATGAGTTCATCCTTTGAAGATTGACTTAACCCATCAATTATAGTATGAGATTTATTTAAGTTGATTTCCAAACCAGTTATTTCATAAAAGGACTTCATAACTGAGAGTATGCAATGGATATTGTTTAAAGATAGCTTGGTGAATATAATAAGATCATCAGCAAAACACAAATGGGTGATCAGAGTATTTTTACATCTAGGGTGTAACTGAAAATTACCTAGCTTCACTTGATTGATGAACAAGGAATTAAGTAACTCCATAACACAAATGAACAAATAGGATGAGATGGGATCTCCTTGCCTAACTCCATGCTTTCCTTTAAAATAGCCATGCATCGAACCATGCTTGGAAATTGAAAATTTTGGTGTGGAAATGCAGGTATAAATCCAAGCTAAAAATGGTTTTGGAAAGTTCATTCTCGACAAAATTGCAACTATAGAAGACCAAGAAACATTGTCAAATGCTTTCTTTATATCAGGTTTTAACATACAACGAGGAGAAATATTCCTTCTGTCAGATCCATGTAGTAATTCTTGAGCAATCAATACATTATCACTAATGGATCTACCAGGAACAAATGCATACTGATTGTATGAGATTAAAGAAGGTAGAACAGCTTGAATTCTGTTTGCCAAAAATTTGGAAATAATCTTGTAAAACATACTAGAGCAAGATATAAGTCGAAAATCTGAGAAATAGGAAGGATTCTCTACTTTATATATCAAGGCAATGAAAGTTGCAGTTAATGTAGGAGCAAAAAATTTGAAAGGAATAAGTATTGAATTTCTTCAGTAATATCTTTGCCAATAATACTCCAACACTTTTGAAGAAAACATGCATTAAACCCATCTGGCCCACCAGAACTGGAAGGATCTAAACCATACACTGCTAACTTAATCTCATCATTGGTAACTGGTTTAATAAGCTCCGTAGATTGAAATGTGATAGAAAAAGGTAGGTCAATGTGAAATAGAGGATCAACATTATTAGATGGTAAGGAAGTGGGGGCCAAAATAGAATTGAAGTAGATAACAAAAGCTCTGTCTATATTAGCTTGAGTAGATAAAAGATTACCTTCTACATCATAAATCATACGAATGGCCTCCTTTGCCTTATTCATTTTCAGAGAATTATGAAAAAATTGAGTTTCTATCGGCTTCCAACTCCATTTTAAAATAAGCTCTCTGCTTTAAGGATTGAAGCTCAGTATCTAACAAATTCTTAAGCTTGTCTTGTAACTCCTTCTTTATAATTTGAAGATGCAAATCATAAGGGTTTCCTACCAAAGAATTTTGCACTTGAATAAGCTCAGATCTGACAAGAATTGATTGTTTGAGAGCATCTCCAAAAGTATGCTTAGACCAAGCTTTGAGATGCTATTTTAGCAGCCTCAATTTATATTGCAATTTATCCATAGGATTCCTTCCATAGCTTTGATTCCATTCCTACAGCAGAACACTAGTAAAATCCACATGAGTTAACCAAAATTTGAAAAATTTATAAGTATACTTCCCCTTTTCAATGGCATCAACTTCCCCACAGTATAATAGAAGAGGGCAATGATCTGAGATAGTGGGTGGAAGTGTTTGATAAGAAGGACAAGAACAAATGTTAAGAAAAGTGGAATTAACGAAGATATGATCAAGTTTACAAAGTGTAGGATTTCCAGAATGATTTTTGTTCGACCAACTGAAGGAAGGACCAATCCAATTAACACACAAAGTTTTGTACAAACAAGTTTTGTGTATATATTAACACACAAAGTTTGAATTTCAAATAGATAAACGTACAAACCTGGAATATATTAATTAGATTAGCATGAAAAAGAATATTCCTTTTTAATTCAAATTTGTGTGTATATATTTATATATAATGGGGATAAGAATAATCAGATTAACCAAATCAATTTTAAAATTAATAGAAAGAAACATACAGGAGAAGTACTCTCCTGGGATCGACCCCAGAAGAGGGATCGACCCCCTTTAGAAGGAGTCGACTTCGTTTATACAGGAGCGGTCGACCGCCCTCGTTTAGAATGCTCAATGAAGGTGTTTTTTTAAAGAGGACTTGTTTAAATTTTTCATCAAACAGACTGCTTAGATAAAATCTATCGAATAGAATATTGCATATACACGATTTCACACTAGTACAGAACTTGTCTTTTGCGTCTCTTCATTTGCATCTGATGTATAAACAACAGATGCAAATAGTATTATTTGCATCTGTTCCTAACCAAAAGCAGACGCAAATAAAGGAAAATAAATATTACTTCGACCTTTGCAGTCGTTGTTGTCTACGAACCGATATAATAGGGTAGAAATGAAAATTCAATATAGCTATTTGCGTCTGTTTATTGGATAATCAGACGCAAATAGACGGTAAAATAAATAATTGTGTGTCTGCTCGATTAAAGAAAGACACAAAACATCTGTAATCTATATATTATTCATACTATCTATACTATTACCAGCAATCCTTGGATTTTGGAAACCAAAATTCTCACTTATTTCTTTCCTTTTCGTTTGCGCCTTTACTTTGTTCCCTTCCCTTTCCCTACCAAAACCTATTCTTCGGTGAACCAACGTTGGTAACCTAATTCTTTTGACATGATCGAACTGCCTTCACCAGTTGGCATCTAAATGTTTCCGGGTCCATATCTTCATCGTCCCATCATCATCCGTAACCTTCTTTCTATAAACACCCAGTTATCTGTGCCATTTATCAATAAAATTATGCAATCTATCTTACTCCGCCGAATCTTCATACTATATTATTTCTCGATTCCTTCTTATCACCTTTATTTTGAGCAGTTCATCCTAAATTTTTAGTTAGGGCAATTTTAGTCAACTATAATTTTTACAGTCAAACGATATTGTGCCTTTCATGACGATCGTGATTTGGGTTTTCCGATGTCTATTCTTTACCCAACTCACCAATTGCAACTCTTTTCTAATCTCCGTTGGTATGTTACATCTTTTTCTCTGGTCGGTCAATTATTTTCTTATTCCTTGTTTAGATATTGCTCTAGCTTGACTGACTTGGTCGTGCATCTCATTTCAGTAGAATATCTTAAGTGATGTTGCTTTATATGAGATTTATTCTTTTAATTAGATTAACAGTTAGGCTAGGAAAATGTTAGCATTGCTTGATGATGTTTTCCTAGATGCATTGGTTTACTTCATACTGGTATATTGGAATAGGTATATTTGTAGATGCAAGAGTATTTAATATAACAGAGATTCAAAGAAGAATGGATGCATGTCTAATACTGGGGCATGCAATTAGATGATAATATGCTACCGTATGTTTAATAAAATGCATAAGGTAATGGTTTTGCTTTTATAACATGTTGAAAGCAAATCCCTTACCTAATGAAGTCATAAACAACACCATTATAAGTAGGTATTGTTAGATCATAAATCTTGACAATGCAGTTCGAGTACTAGATCTTATGAATGAGAATGGGTATAAATTTGATGTGCTATGTTTATACAAAACTTATATGTGGGCTTAGCAAAATGGAAAAAATTAGATTCAGCCTTAGAGACATCTGCTGAGATGATAAGAATGGAGGTAAAGCCTACCAAGTTTGCTTGCACTATGTTAGTTGATAAGTATTGTAAAGATGGAGGACCAGATGTTGCTTTACGCTGGCTTATGGTAATGGAAAAAATGGCTGCCCACCAAATATTTATACTTGTAACGCTATAATCGTTGGTATGCTAATAGGGAAATATGGTTATAGAGTCAGAGAAACTAAAATTAGGATAATGGTGAAAGAATTATCACCCAATGTTGTTACTCCTCGCCACTAAATGTTTTTACTTACACTACAATTATATACCATATATGCAGGCATAAATATGTAACTTCTGTGCTTGAACTGAGTGGATCATGATTACTTGAAAGAGAGCTCAAATGCTTCAGCAGGTAGGCTATATGGCGATGCTAGCAGTTTTGTTTTTCGCAATTAATGCAGTTAAGATAAACGTGAACACATTATTATTGAATAATGAAGGAGCTCACATTCCTCTTGCCAATAATGCACTGGATACGGAGCAGAGTTCCCATTGGTCCTCTTAACAACAGTACAACACAAATTTAAAGTCAAGGTAAAAAATTTATGAATGCCAACATGCTTGGTAATCAGAATATTAGTACAAATATTAGAAGAATTAAGATGAATGTAGTGCAACATAATGGTATGCTGCCAAACTTACAACAAACTCGACAACAGATCATTAATAATGGGTTTTGTAATCAAGGTTATGCAGTCGGTAATCTAGATTGTAAAAGGTACTGTATTTCTTCCGATTGGATTGAGCAGTAATGGGTGAATAGTAATGTGATGCAGCAGAGCTTAGCTGCCTTCCAGCATTAATAGATTAAGCATTAACAGAATATGGATCAAAGTACGTATCGTTGTCTGGAGATCACCTATAATAATACCATGGATATTTGCATTGATGTCTATAAACAGTCTGCCCCTTAATAATAATAAAATGCAATGTACCAGCCTTTTTTTGGAGTTTTATGGTTTAGATGATTACCGAGGCCGAAATGGATGAATAAAAAAATATGAATAACACGGTCCTTTGTCAAAAGTTGGGTTGGATATTTTGTATGAAATTGTCTTGTAATTATGAACCATATGTATTCTTGGATGCATCTGTTGTCTACGTTAAAGCTAATAAAACAAATCTTGGATGCATGATGCATCTATCATCTATTCTATGTTAAAGCATATGATGACACACACGCGCGCTAGCACACACACACATGAGTGTATGCATACACACACAAATATGTGAACATGCATATGCCCTCCTGCTTTATGACCAGACTGCCCAAAGCCAAGGACCTGAGTACGAGCAGGCATTGATTGACAATCACTTGGATGAAGTGTCAGGAACTTGGATTTTTGCATTCATGAAACCCCGGGTTGGGTCCCAATAGTCAAAATGGAACGGATAGGGTCAAGACACCTCACGTGTTTGGCATCACATCGGTTTGGACCTCCGGGTCGGGTCGAGCTTGACCCGACCCCACACCGTCAAATAGGAAAGCTTGGCACACCGAGCACCTGGCAAGTTAATCGGATCGGGTAGAGCAATAATGACGCAACCCGACCTCTCTCAACTTGAAGCGCCTTCAACATTTCAGCACTACATCGGCTCCGGTCGAATGCATGGACCCGACCGCCTTGTTCTATCATACATCACGAGTATGGCATTCAATCCACATCATACCAGTTCGGATCGAAGGAAACCAACCCGATCTCCTCACCTGAAGCACGCACCTGCCATTCAACTTTGAACCTATTCTTTAGCCTATTAAACCGAATTGTTATACACGTGTCAACCCACAAACTAAAGGCCATTTTCCCACTTTCTCCACTACATTCAAATCTCCTTCTGATGCTGCCACGTGGTCACTTACCCCCAACCAACTCCCTTCCTATATACATGATTTCGCACATAATTAGGGGGGAGTTTTGGCAGTTTAATTCTTCACGTCTACTATGACCATGCTCCTCAATAAATAACCACCTTCTTCTCCAATGAAAATACGATGAATTCAGAGAGAATTATTCATTGAATTAGAGTGTTTGAGTGATTGTATTCATTGTAATTGTAATTTGTTAATGAAATGAGAAATTATAAAGTGGACGTAGGCTCGTTAATGTGGAACCACTATAAATCTCGTGTGTTGACTGATTTTTTATGCTTTTAGATTATTCTTCTCGATTATTCTCTATGAAACATGATCAATTGGGTGTTAGTGGCATTTTTTGGTCTAACAGCATATATATGTATACACACATATACATATATAACATGCATTTGCTAGAGTGCACTTGCTTATACATGTCAGTACCTAAAACTTTTGTACTCATATCTCAATTCATTAAATTAAACTAATTTTTCATGCTGCTATTCAATTTGGTTCAAGCCAACGACATCGATAATCAAATAACTATTTTAAGAAAGTATGCACATTAAGGAAATTGAGATCTTGCATCAGCAACAAGTGACACATATCGAAACAATAATCGAGGTGCAACTTCAGCAAAAGGGATGCAAATCCAAATGACAATCCGCTGGTTTAAGCAATCAACTCAAAACCATTATCATCCTTGAAAGCCAACCATTTACCATTCAGCTGGATGAAAATAACGCTCTATTATTGAAATTGAAATTGAAATTGAAATTGCATTGAAAGGTTACATGCTAGATGAATCTATTAGTGAAACGATGGCCACACCATTAAGATGCATTATTAAAGGAAAAATTAGGCCTGTAGTTAATAAAGAATATACCATATACTTCAAAGGAAAGATCATCTCTTAAGCTCTTAGTTGCTTCCGTCAATTTTTGTGAGCTTAATGCCATTAGCAGGTACCATATGTTAAGCAGAATCAAGATTTTCTTTTTGTTCCTACTCATTTTTGTAAGCTTACGTTAAATGGATATTTTGTTTGAACTCTAGGAAGAAAATTTATGTTCTACTCATTCTTTACCGTTGATTTACTTTTAGGTACTTTTCCCCTTCTATGGTGCACATGATTCACTACATATTCAATTATAGGCTTCCATTCCTTTGGCTAATTTTCATTAAAATTTTCCATTACAGCCGGTTTTATTAATATTTCCAATTCATATAGGTTATGTGCATAAGTTTGAAAATCTAGGCAGATTTCTCACAAATTGAAACAATTTCGGATGGAGTTGTATGTTTGATAAGGAGACTATATTGAGGTAATAATAGGCTTTGAAGGAGCCGAGTAATACGGTTTTATATTATTGTGAACTGTGAATATTATTTTCTCCCATGAAAGAAAATGGTTAAAAAGTTGAATGTAAGATTCAAAATGGATAACGTTCCTCCTATATTGTTATTTTCTCAAATGTTTTTCAGTTCCATGTAGTCTAATGATATTAACAAGTTTTCTTTGATTTTTTAAGCATGGCATGTTGTGTATGGTATCTATGTTCATTGCATTTCAAGTTTATAGTTTTGCACAACCTTTTGTTCCTTTTTTAGTTGCTTACTGTCTTATTGTTTACTGATGTCTACTTTTGGCCCTTAAAGGTATCCCCATCGATCATAAAAAAAGTCACCTTGCACAAATTTTCATTTATTTTCTTCACATAAAAATAAAATAGTCGTGAAAATTTTGTTCATTGTATGTGGCATGTAATTTAAAACACTTATTTCTATGCAGGTCGGGTAAATTTTTGCAACCTTAAAGTCAACACCAACAGAAACTCAAGGTAAGCTTTATGGTTTATCAAAATTTTGATTTAAATTAGGATGTATGTGGCAAGATTTTCACCTTATCAAAATATTTGAGGTCAGTTACAAAGTTACCTACAAGAAAATGGTTGAGCACGATTCGATTTCCAAACACTTACTCATGCAAGTCATTTTCAACATGAAGAATACATAGCAGTTATATATTAAAAGCTCATCCTGGACTGGTTTGCTCAAAAATGCGTGCAATGAAGAAACCTATGAATTTTGTATCAAACTTCTATGAATTTTTCCTTTTTAACGATTTTTTTTGAAAATAGTATTGAAGTGAAAGTGAAACATGATAATTGTATTCAAATGCACCATGTATTGTTATCTAATATATGAAAATATGGAAAACTAAAAGACCAAAATAACATACTTTTTGCTTCTTAACTTTTGTTTCCACAATTTGATTGAACAATCATATCTCTTTTTGATATTAGTATTTATATTTCTTCATCTTTTGACGATAAGCAATATATATATATATATATATATATATATATATATATATATATATATATATATATATATATATAGTGCCCTATGAGAGGAAGCCTGTTTCAAGCATTAAACATATATCCTTCTATTAATACAAATATACATAACAATGCCAATCTTTTTTATCATACTTTTTCGTGTATATTAGACTAATTGTAACACCCCACCTCCGTTAAGGTCACTCACAAAGGGAATGCCCTAACTTTGGTGGAGCATTTTAGTAAACAGAAAAGAAACTTACAAGATCGATAAAACAGTACTTGAAATTTTTTAACTTTATTACAGCGGAAACAGAAATCAATATGGTTACATCCTTTCAAATCTCAGAATTCAAGTACAAATATCAGTCTTGTACAGAAGCCTTCAAAATGCATGTTTTAAAATCATAATCCCCATAGAACGGGAGCTATACAGAGCCAAGCCATACTTTAAGCACTTCAAGCAGAGAGAAATCCAGATCAAGCTAAAGTATTCCCTCCTTGGATAACCTGGGGGGAAACGGAAAAAAGGAGGCGAAACAACAAGGGTCAGACAAAAAGTCTGGCAAGTCCAGTGACTTTCAGCATGTGAACAGATAATAATAATATGACATGAACATAAAACTGGATGAGAGATAACTGTAACAGGTGTAGCAGATATAACAGAAGAACAGAATGACATAAACTATTGCTTTACACTTCTCTGCACTAATACTAGTATAACAGAATTAGGTGTCACCCTAATGTCTAAACTGAAACGGAAACAGGTACAGAATAATTTAACAGAAACAGGATGCTAATAATGGGCCTTTACTACTCGATCAAAAACAGACAGAAGCAGAAACAGATTAATCCCTACGGAAACAGAATGTAGAATTAGGTGTACAATAGTAATGGGCCTTTACCACCCGAACATACGGTACCACGCAGAAACAGACAGGTGTTACCACCCAACAGAAACAGACGGTACCAACAGAAACAGACAGAACTAAGTGTACCCTAAAACCCTACCCCAAGCGATCGGCTCCCTAATACATAAATATCCTATGTCGGCCCCGCAGTAGGGTGTATCACTCCCTAAAGTGACAACCAATTGGCACAGACCTATTTACAGATGTCACTGTGTCTTACATCCTCAGAGGCAGACCGTGATCCATGTACGCACATGACCCGGTTGGAACGCACCATCAACACCCCTCGCCATTATCAGAATGAACCGCTTATAAATAGTTCAGTAAGCGTTCCCGGACCCTACTTACTGTTGGGTCAAAGTTTTGATACCAGAAAGGGTTACTGACTAATATGGGTCCCAAACAACAGATGACACAAGTAATTCCCCTCCTAACCTTGTGTCCCCAGACTAACAGATTTCAGTTTAACTTGTCTACAAGTTTCAGACATACAAAATTTAGATTAACTAGTTCACAGATTAGACAATCAAGTTAACAGGTTTTAGACTAACGGATCAGATGTTCGGATTAACAGGCTTACAGATTAACTGGTTCCAGATTATCTAACTTTGTATTGGGCCTACGGATTCACGAAACGGGTTTATCAGATTCATTGGTCCAATTGGTTTAACCTTACCAAACACGTTTTGGACATCATAATTATCTCAGATTTTCATTAATTAAATATTAATGCCCAAACCTCTCACATTAGACTGACAGTTTGCGGCTACTGGTTAGGCCGGTTGGTTCCGGGCAGGTTTCTGTCGCAAACTGAGTCTAACCTCGGGTTTCAAGCACGTTATGACTAACTTCTCACATTAGAACCTATTGTTTGCGACCACTGGAATATGCCGGGCGGTTTCGGGCAGAATTACGCCGCAAACTCATTCTAACCTCGAGTTAGCCATGTTTATCTTTGCGGCCAATTAATTAATGATTTACCATTTATACCCACGCCTAATATACATGTCAATTATTCATAACTATAGCCAATTCAGATTATGTCAATAGCGGACTAATTATATCAACTCAACATATATAACAGATTTCTCAGATTAGGTGACTTAGCAGATTAAGCAAACTAGCAGATTTAGCATTTTCAACAGACTTAGCAGATGACAGATTTGGCAGATGAATAAATCTAGCAGACTAAGCAGTAGAGCAGAACTAGCAGATTAAGCAATATAACAGAACTAGCAGATTAGGCAATGTAACAAAACTAGCAAATTAGGCAAATATAACAGATTTACTCATTTCTTAAAGTTTCATATCTTGCCTAATTATAAATCTTGCCTAAGTTCACGTTCATAAATAATAGTCTTGATTCACAATATTATCATATACCCTATGTTTGTATTAAATTTACATAGCACATATTATGGTCATAAATTTACCATATATCATATGTTCCAAATTTTTATTAAACTTGCATAGTACAGAAGATCCCTACATAAATTATACCAAATATAGCCATCGATTACTATGCATATCATATATCCCAAAGATCCCTTACTTAGGTGTTTATTTACATTAATAGATACCCTACTCTCATGTAAATCTTTATGCCTAAGCCATATTCTCTTTATCTCAAATCATATGTTCAATACAATTTATATTATAAATATAACATGTCCAGTCATATGTCTCAGATTTTGTTCTAGCTACAGTCCATGTTCTTTCCTCACATCAGTCACCTATTGGTCATGCCCAATTCATGCATCATTCATTTTATTATCACAAACATTTTAGCGTATGTTAATCTCTTATGAGATTGGCTCAGGCTCGTGGTAGCCTGGCTATAGAACAGAAAGAGGAAAGAGATACAAAATAAGATAGATCCAAACAGAACAAAACAGATATAATCTCAAATTCAGATTTATAATTCATGTCACAATCAGAATTAACGTTTATATCGGAAAATAACTACACTTGCCTTCTTTGGATTAAAGAAAGAACTTTAGTTGTTGCAGAAGCTTTAATCTCTAATTTGAATTGAGTTGCTTAGGTTGATGTTGATTAGTTTTGATTCCAGCAGAGTAGCGACGCCATTTTCATTTTTATTTAGAACAGAGGCGGAGAAGAAGCAGAATAGAATTGTGTGTAGAGGAGGCTAGGTCTTAGGGTGCATTTATAGGTGTAGATAGTTGTTTTAGGCCTTTAGATAAACCCTAGGACAGATTAGAGCCATCAGATTTCGTCACAGCCCCCATAACCCAGCCCAAAAACCCATTCAGGTGCACCCAGGTCACCTGGGCTCGACCAGGGAGGTCGACCCCCAGGTCGAACCTAGGGTCGACACCCATGTCGACCTGGTGGGAAGGTCGACCCCCAGGTCGACACCCATGTCGACCTGGTGGGCAGGTCGACCCCCAGGTCGACCTGGTCTGGGCGGGGATTTTTCCCGCCCAGCCTGTTTGGGCTGAATTTTCGAAATTTGAATTTTCTGAATCTGTTTTGAATTTTCTGAAACTTCCGATGGCCATAACTTCTTCATACGAAGTCCAATTCACGCAAACTCGGACTCTATTTCGACCAGAATTCCGAGACGAACACAATGGCGCAACCCGTTTCCCACAATTCTTAAGTCTGAGATTAGTTATTCTTTAATTTGTGGATATTAATATTAACAGAATTACAGGGTGTTACATTCTCCCCTCCTTAGAGGATTTCATCCCCGAAATCTTCAAGTCAAGAAGAATGTATATCATAACATCCAAACAAACATCTACTCAACCATCAAACACAGGCATCCGTGCAAGTCACCTACATGTTGGTGGGAGTCCACGGATAAGCTTATACTTGGACCCGACATGATTAGGGATACATCCGAGAAGGTCGAGTTGATTAGAAGACGGATGAAAGCGGCCCAAGACCGGCAGAAATCCTATGCTGACAGGCGAAGGTCCGAATTGGAGTTTGAGGTTGGGGACAAGGTTTTCGTAAAGGTTTCTCCTTTGCGGAATGTGGTCCGGTTTGGAGCTGTTGGGAAGTTAGCACCGAGATTCGTTGGACCCTTCCCCATCATAGAGAGAATTGGGAAGATGGCTTATAAAGTGCAATTGCCCGAAAAATTGTCTGGAGTGCATAATGTCTTTCATGTCTCGCATCTCCGAAAGTGCCTGCATGAGTCCGCTGAGGTGGTTGAACCTAGCATTCTTGAAGACGTGGAAGTAGAGAAAGAAGCAACTTTAAGGAGAGCTCCGATTCGTATCTTGGGGACAGAGACCAAGAAGCTAAGGAATCGTGAGGTCAGGTTAGTGAAAGTTCAATGGGGTGAAGCCGAAGAAGACGCAACTTGGGAAACCGAGGAGAAGATGCGTGGGCTTTATCCATTCCTTTTTGAGGGTACACTCTCAATTTCTTTTCTTTGTTTAGCACATCTTTCTCTTTGCTATCCATGTTTATCTGGTTATCGTGCAAATCTTTTCATGAGAACCTTGGGTAGAAACCCTTTGGATGAAACATGTGTTTGAAACATGTTATGGTTGATGGTTGCAAGTGGTTGCAAGTGTTTGCAAGTGGTTACTCGTGGATGCATGATACACATTAGGCACTAGATCGGCTCACACACTCCTCATATTGCATGTGCATGAGTGTTTATGCTTATTCTTGAATGAAATTTGTATGCAATCACATGGATGTTGCATATGGATGTATGATTGAGCACGCATGTAGATATTATACATTATGTTAGGGATTCGCATACATATGGATACATTTCACTAACATATTTTGCATTGATCTTTGCATTAGATAAGTACATATACACACACTTTTGCATATGTTCATACAGCATTTAGAATCTTTTAAGGACAATGGTTGCTCATGGATGATGTTTTGAGTAGATGGATGTTGGATGGTAGGATATGTTCTTCCTAACTTGAAGATTTCGGGGACGAAATCCTTTAAGGAGGGGAGAATATAACAACCCGTATTTTCAATAAACTGTTATAACATAAATCGAGGCAGAATTAAATTCAAAAATCAGAATCAGGGGAAACGGGCTATGCCATTGCGTTCGTCTCGGAAAAATACGCGAAATAGAGTCCGGGTTTTCGAAAATCGGAGTCCGTATGACCCGGTTAAGGCCCATTGAAGTTTTCGGAAATTCCTATGCTAAAAACAGATTTAAATTTCAAATTAAAAACAAGGATTAGGGCTAATCTGGGTTAGGCGGCAAAATTCCCGCCAGGGGCCCCATGTCGACAGGCATGTCGACAGGGCACCCAGGGTGTCGACAGCCCTGTCGACAGCCCTGTCGACAGGGGGTGCCCAGGCAGCTTAGCCTGGTGCACCATTTCTGATTTGGTTTGGGTCTTGTGGCTTGGTTCTGGAGAATTCTGAGATCTGACGGGCCAAAACTAACCTAGGGTTAATCCTAGGGCTAAAAACACTCTAATCTTCTATAAATATACCCCTAATCCTACCCTAAAGCCTCATTAATCAATCTAGCAACTAAACTATGTCAATTTGAATCCTCAAATAGCCTCCACCTAAAATCCCTAGCCTCCACCTTCCTCAAAGTTTAATCCTATGAAGATATGATGATCATACAACCTTTTCTATGTTGTATGAATGCTTAAAAACTTGCATACTTCATTAAGTTGCAAGTTTGATTTGCTAAGTTTGTGTTTTGGGATTTTGCAAAAGGGTTTTCTTATTTGAGGCTTTGTTTTGGGTTTTAAAAGGGCTTCTTCATCTTATTTGGTGGATTTGTGACTTGTTTATATTTGTAAGCCCTCTTACCTTCACTTTACAAACTCTAAAGTTAATATGTGGTGAAAGTTGAGATTTATGTGAGTTTATTTGATTATGCATGCTTATGCGAACTCACTATGCCATGTTTTACATGTTTCATAAGTTATGCATGCTTATGCGAGATTTCTATGCCATGTTTTACATGTTTCACAAGTTATGCATGCTTATGCGAGTTTATTATGCCATGTTCTACATGTTTCATGGGTTATGCATATTTATGCAAGTTCACCTTACCATGTTATACAAGTTTAATGGATTATGCATGCTTATCTTACCATGTTATGCAAGTTTAATGGATTATGCATGCTTATGCAAGTTCACCTTACCATGTTATGCAAGTTTAATGGATTATGCATGTTTATGCAAGTTCACCTTACCATGTTATGCACATTTAATAAGCTATTCATGTTTATGCGAGTTCACTATGACATGATTTGCAAGTCTAACATGTATGCATGTTTATTATGATATGTGAAGTTTATCGTGTATGTTATGCCAAGTTACCTTTTATACCCTTATGCGTTATGACGAATATGTAAGCAGGATAATGACGTTGGGAGGGTTTGGGTAAACTTAAAAATACATGAAACTAAAAGATTGGGAATTTACCTATTAAGTTAGGTCTACCCCTTGGGAATTTACCTATTAAGTTAGGTCTACCTAAGTATATGTTAACTTGTAAATATGTTTTAAAGTGGACATGACATTAGATAACATGATATGGCCAACTCGAGGTTAGACCTAGTTGTGGTGTAAATCTTCCCAGGTAACCACAACGTGGGGTCTAATGTGGGTAGTTGGTCATGTTGCACCGTAAGACCCGAGGTTAGACCTAGACGTGGTGTAAATCTTCCCAGGTAACCACGGATGTCTAATGTGAGAGGTTGGGTGCGTTAAGTAATTAATGCCTCATGATTAGGGTTAAGTCATGGCCCACTAATACTTAACCAATAATGGGGATGCGAGGATTAGATGGGGTTAAGTGGTCACACTTAACTAATTTAATCCATGATTAGTGAGGGGTTAAAACCACACTTAACCCTCTTAGAAACCCTAGCAACGTGGTCTGTTCCAGCAGTAATCCCAGTTTGGTATCACTACAACCCTACAGCTAGGTTAGGGCGGGGCACGATTACTGGACTGATGTAAGCGACCAAAGCGACGGCTGAGTGGTACAGCGGTGCGGGTCCGGCGGGCTACGGACGTGCACGTAGTCCGATGTTGGACAAACTCGAGGCACGGGTACCAGTAGGCTTAGACTGTGCATTATTGCTTAGGTGTCTGGGGTTGACACCTTAGGGCTTGATACACCCGAAGGTGGACCCAGCACAGTCTGACTACATCCATGTGGGCCGTATGGACACCAACACTTGACGTGTTAGGTTTATAGGGAGCCGATCGACTAGACCGTTGGGCTGGACCTTATACTAAGGTCACTTCAAGTTATTGGGCCAAAGTTTGGGCTAAGGGATCAAGATCTGTTTTGTGGGTTTGCTAGTACACTGTGGTGCAAAGTTTAATCTCATCTATGTGATGTCACCTTTATCTATTGCCAGTAGGTTCATCTCAGTTTCCATCATGCTGTTAACTTTATTAGTTTATAGATTGATCGTAGTAGGGCTTACCAGTCTTTTTGACTGACCTGTTTTCTTTCGCTTCTTTTCTTCCGTTCCCCCCCCCCCCCCAGGTTCTCAGGGAGGGGCTACATCTGCTTAGTGGATCTTTGGCTTGCTTGTTGGATAGCTCATGTATGGATCTGAGCTAGCTGTGGCTTATCTTTTATTTCTGGGGATTAGTACTGATGTTTTACCATGTATTTTGTTTCTACATATCTAGACTTATGTTGTATTTTGGATCATGACATTTTGATACTATGTACTTGACTATGTGGGTTTTCTGAGATGATGATGATGGGTTTTTATCTGCTACCGCTGCTTTACTTATATTTATTTTTATATATTCTGTCTTGCGATATCTCTGTGCATGGTTACCTTCACAATAACGCCCCTCCAAAGCTAGTACATTCTAAGGAGTGATCCTAGTGGAGGTGGGGTGTTACATTTGGTATCAGAGCACAAGGTTAACAAGATGGAACAAAACTTTTGAAAAGAAAAACCCTTTTTGAAAAACTATTTTCAAAAACCTACTAAGTATTTTCCAAAATAAAGTCTAGATTATTTACGGCTAATCCCCAAAAGCCACCAGCGTTATCCTTCGTTCCCTTGACCTAATCTTATCTTATCTTTCGTTTCAGTATGGCTGAGAATCTTGACATCCCAGATGGAGTGAACGTACCACTCTGGTATAGGAGACTTCTAGAAGCTAGGGAGGCAGCTGGTCCCGCCAACCCTACTCCCACTCCTCCTCCTGTAGTTGAGAATCCTATCCCTAATATCCCTCCTCCGGTGGTTCCTGCTCCCCCTCCTCCAGCAGCTAATATTCCCCCTCCCGTTGCTAATGTTCCTCCCCCTCCCGTTGCTGAGGCTCCTCTTCCTCCTCCTCCCCCTCAGCATCCTCAGATTGAGTTTACGAAGGTTTGTAAAGACTTCAAGGCAATGGGACGCAAGAATTTCGTAGGCACGGAATCTTTCGTTGAAGCTAGGAATTGGCTGAAGGACACGGGGGACTTGTTTGCCATCTTTGGGATTGATGACGAGAGGAAAATCCTATTGACAGTATGGCTTTTGAAGGATGAGGCGGCCTATTGGTGGGAGGTCACCAATGGGACGAGGCCCGTTGAGACTTGGGCCGATTTGAGGGCTAGATTTGTGACCAAGTTTCTATCTTCAGCTGAGGCGAATTTACAAATGGAGAAGTTCATTGCATTAAAGCAAGGTGATATGTCTGTCAAGGAGTATGTGAACAAGTTTAATCAGCTGGCCCGTTTTGGTTTGGATATGGTAAACACCCCGGAGAAGAAGGCTCTTCGATTTGCTAGAGGGTTGAATGAGCCACTACAGGGCTTGGCGATGTCACATATTCCGCATGGAGCTACTTTCGAGAGTTTGGTCAATATGGCTCTGCTTCAGGGAGATGGAAAGAAAGAAGTCAAGTCGAGTGATACTCAAGCAAAGAAGACTGATTCTCAAGGCAAAGGCAATCAAGGTGGTCAAAGCAGCCAGGGGAATCAGGGCAAGAACAAGAAGGGCAACAATAAAGGCAAGGGAAAGTGCAATTACTGTGGCGTAGCTGGGCACTTTGCTAAGGATTGCAGGAAGAAGAAAAGGAAGCTTAGTGGTGGATGCTTTTCTTGTGGGGAGACTGGGCACTTTAGCAAAGAATGCCCAAAGAAGAAAGGACAGGCTGGATCTTCAGGAGGGCAAGTTCATGCTCTCAATGCCGCTTCAGTTCCCGAGCGAGGTAGTGTTTCTGTTGAGAACCTTGTTTATATCTCTGATCTTCCAGTACGTACCTTGTTTGATTCTGGTGCATCACATAGCTTTATTTCATCTGATCTTGTTGATAGCTTGCACCTTAGCACTAGCTTAGTGGATGATCCCGTGTGTGTTTCGAATCCCATTGGGGGTTCTGCTCATCTATCTATGATATGTGAGGATCTGAGGATTTCTATACTCAGCGTAGAGTTCTTGTGTAGTGCGTATGTTCTTGGTTTCAGGGGATACGGATTGATCTTGGGCATGGATTGGCTGTCTAGATATGGAGCCATTCTGGATTGTGAGCATAGGGTTGTAAGGCTTGTGACTCGCCTGGGCAACACCTTAGAGATTTCATGCAATCCGAAGAATCCCGTCATGTTATGCTATCTAGAATCTCTCGACTCATCAGAGGAGGCCCTTCAGTCTGTAAGGGTGGTCCGAGATTATCCAGATGTTTTTGAAGAAGTTAAGGGGTTGCCCCCTAAACGAGAGATTGATTTTCGCATCTATCTAGTAGATAATGCTAAGCCTGTTTCTTTACCCGTTCGGCATATGGCTCCGCGTGAGAGACGAGAGCTGAGCAAGCAAGTGAAAGAATTTCTTGAGAAGAACTTCATCAGGAGGAGTATATCCGAATGGGGAGCGCCTGTGGTGTTTGCAACTAAGGCAGATGGCTCTCTTCGACTCTGTGTGGATTATAGAGAATTGAATAAGCTGACTAAGAAAAACAGACACCCGTTACCGAGGATCGATGATCTCTTTGATCAACTTGTTGGTGCTTCTGTTTTCTCTCAGCTTGATCTTGCTACGGGTTTTCATCAGCTCAGAGTGGCTGAAGACAGCATAGACAAGACTGCATTCAGAACTCCAGACAGATTCTTAGAATGGCTTGTTATGCCGTTCGGTTTGACGAATGCACCCGCGTATTTTGTGGACTTGATGAGCAGGGTGTTTCGGGAGTTCTTGAATAAGTTTGTCGTGGTCTTTGTTGATGATATTCTGGTCTTCTCCAAGGATGAGGAAGAACATGCGAGGCACTTAGTAGAGGTGATGGACACGCTCAGAGCACACCAGTTAAAAGCCAAATTCTCCAAGTGCCACTTTTGGAGAAGGGAAGTCAGATTTCTTGGGCATATCGTATCCAAGCAAGGCTTGGCAGTGGATCCTGCTAAGGTGGTTGCAGTTCAGGATTGGAAGACTCCGAGGAATGCAACCGAAGTGAGAAGCTTTCTGGGTCTTGCGGGTTTTTACCGGAAGTTCATCAAGGACTTCGCGAAGATATCCGCTCCTCTTACTAAGTTGACGAAGAAGAACTTAGTCTTTGCTTGGGATATGGATTGTGAGCTTGCTTTTCAGAGACTCAAAAGAGCCCTTACCTCAGCACCAGTTCTAGCCTTACCCGATGGTGGTAAGATATTTACCGTGTACACTGATGCTTGTGGCACGGGATTGGGCGCCGTTCTGATGCAAGAGGGCAGAGTTATATGTTTTGGTGGGAGGCAACTTAAGGTGCATGAAAGGAATTATCCCACTCATGATCTAGAGCTGGCAGCGATTGTATATGCGCTCAAAGCATGGCGTCATTATCTTCTGGGAGAGAGATTTGAGCTATATACTGATCATAAGTCTTTGAAGTATCTCTTTTCGCAGAAGGATCTGAACTTAAGGCAGCAGAGATGGATGGAATTCTTGGCTTCCTATGATTTTGAGATATCCTATACCCCTGGCAAGGGGAATGTTGTAGCGGATGCGTTGAGTAGAAAAAGGTTGACACTAAGTCCTCTATTTGTTGAGATGAAGAATTTAGAGTTCTTGGCAACCTTTGATTTTTCTTTGACAGTTGAGACGATGACCGGTTCTTTGGCATCCCTAGAGCTCAGGCCTACCCTTCTGGATCAAGTCGGGGCTTCACAGAAGGAAGACCCTCAGATAATTGAGATCATGGACAAGCTGGTTCGAGGGGAGACATCTAGTCACCTTGCTCGATATTCTATAGACGATAAGGGTTGGCTGAGGAGAGACGGAAGGCTTTGTGTTCCGATGGTAGAAGACTTGGTGAGGAAAGTTCTTGAGGAAGCACATCGCTCCAAGATGACTACACATCCAGGTGGTGATAAGATGTATAAGGACATGAAGCGCGTTTTCTTCTGGCCTGGAATGAAGAAGGATGTGGCGGAGTTTGTCTCGAGGTGTGTTATTTGTCAGAGAGTAAAAGCTGAGTCGAAGAAGCCCGGTGGGCTATTACATCCGCTAGAGGTCCCGCTATGGAAGTGGGAGAGCATTTCTATGGACTTTATTGATGGGCTTCCAAGGTCCAGGAAGGGGAATACGAGCATATGGGTCATTGTAGATAGACTTACGAAGAGTGCTCATTTTATCCCAGTGAAAAGCAAAAGGACCGCATCTGGACTAGCATCAGTATATCTTCGTGAGATAATGCGACTACATGGAGTCCCTTCCAGCATAGTCAGTGACCGAGACCCCATCTTTACTAGTCAATTCTGGAACAGTTTGCAGGAGGCTATGGGCACAAGGTTGAACCTGAGTACGGCCTATCACCCACAAACAGACGGTCAAACAGAAAGGGTGAATAGGGTACTTGAGGACTTGTTGAGGCTTTGCATTCTGGATTTTGGTGGTGCTTGGGAAGACCATCTTCCTCTTGTTGAGTTTGCATATAATAACAGTTATCAGGCGAGCATAGGGATGGCACCATTTGAGGCTTTATATGGGAGGCCGTGCAAGTCAACTACATGTTGGTGGGAGTCCACGGATAAGCTTATACTTGGACCCGACATGATTAGGGATACATCCGAGAAGGTCGAGTTGATTAGAAGACGGATGAAAGCGGCCCAAGACCGGCAGAAATCCTATGCTGACAGGCGAAGGTCCGAATTGGAGTTTGAGGTTGGGGACAAGGTTTTCGTAAAGGTTTCTCCTTTGCGGAATGTGGTCCGGTTTGGAGCTGTTGGGAAGTTAGCACCGAGATTCGTTGGACCCTTCCCCATCATAGAGAGAATTGGGAAGATGGCTTATAAAGTGCAATTGCCCGAAAAATTGTCTGGAGTGCATAATGTCTTTCATGTCTCGCATCTCCGAAAGTGCCTGCATGAGTCCGCTGAGGTGGTTGAACCTAGCATTCTTGAAGACGTGGAAGTAGAGAAAGAAGCAACTTTAAGGAGAGCTCCGATTCGTATCTTGGGGACAGAGACCAAGAAGCTAAGGAATCGTGAGGTCAGGTTAGTGAAAGTTCAATGGGGTGAAGCCGAAGAAGACGCAACTTGGGAAACCGAGGAGAAGATGCGTGGGCTTTATCCATTCCTTTTTGAGGGTACACTCTCAATTTCTTTTCTTTGTTTAGCACATCTTTCTCTTTGCTATCCATGTTTATCTAGTTATCGTGCAAATCTTGTCATGAGAACCTTGGGTAGAAACCCTTTGGATGAAACATGTGTTTGAAACATGTTATGGTTGATGGTTGCAAGTGGTTGCAAGTGTTTGCAAGTGGTTACTCGTGGATGCATGATACACATTAGGCACTAGATCGGCTCACACACTCCTCATATTGCATGTGCATGAGTGTTTATGCTTATTCTTGAATGAAATTTGTATGCAATCACATGGATGTTGCATATGGATGTATGATTGAGCACGCATGTAGATATTATACATTATGTTAGGGATTCGCATACATATGGATACATTTCACTAACATATTTTGCATTGATCTTTGCATTAGATAAGTACATATACACACACTTTTGCATATGTTCATACAGCATTTAGAATCTTTTAAGGACAATGGTTGCTCGTGGATGATGTTTTGAGTAGATGGATGTTGGATGGTAGGATATGTTCTTCCTAACTTGAAGATTTCGGGACGAAATCCTTTAAGGAGGGGAGAATATAACAACCCGTATTTTCAATAAACTGTTATAACATAAATCGAGGCAGAATTAAATTCAAAAATCAGAATCAGGGGAAACGGGCTATGCCATTGCGTTCGTCTCGGAAAAATACGCGAAATAGAGTCCGGGTTTTCGAAAGTCGGAGTCCGTATGACCCGGTTAAGGCCCATTGAAGTTTCCGGAAATTCCTATGCTAAAAACAGATTTAAATTTCAAATTAAAAACAAGGATTAGGGCTAATCTGGGTTAGGCGGGAAAATTCCCGCCAGGGGCCCCATGTCGACAGGGCACCCAGGGTGTCGACAGCCCTGTCGACAGCCCTATCGACAGGGGGTGCCCAGGCAGCTTAGCCTGGTGCACCATTTCTGATTTGGGTTGGGTCTTGTGGCTTGGTTCTGGAGAATTCTGAGATCTGACGGGCCAAAACTAACCTAGGGTTAATCCTAGGGCTAAAAACACTCTAATCTTCTATAAATATACCCCTAATCCTACCCTAAAGCCTCATTAATCAATCTAGCAACTAAACTATGTCAATTTGAATCCTCAAATAGCCTCCACCTAAAATCCCTAGCCTCCACCTTCCTCAAAGTTTAATCCTATGAAGATATGATGATCATACAACCTTTTCTATGTTGTATGAATGCTTAAAAACTTGCATACTTCATTAAGTTGCAAGTTTGATTTGCTAAGTTTGTGTTTTGGGATTTTGCAAAAGGGTTTTCTTATTTGAGGCTTTGTTTTGGGTTTTAAAAGGGCTTCTTCATCTTATTTGGTGGATTTGTGACTTGTTTATATTTGTAAGCCCTCTTACCTTCACTTTACAAACTCTAAAGTTAATATGTGGTGAAAGTTGAGATTTATGTGAGTTTATTTGATTATGCATGCTTATGCGAACTCACTATGCCATGTTTTACATGTTTCATAAGTTATGCATGCTTATGCGAGATTTCTATGCCATGTTTTACATGTTTCACAAGTTATGCATGCTTATGCGAGTTTATTATGCCATGTTCTACATGTTTCATGGGTTATGCATATTTATGCAAGTTCACCTTACCATGTTATACAAGTTTAATGGATTATGCATGCTTATCTTACCATGTTATACAAGTTTAATGGATTATGCATGCTTATGCAAGTTCACCTTACCATGTTATGCAAGTTTAGTGGATTATGCATGCTTATGCAAGTTCACCTTACCATGTTATGCACATTTAATAAGCTATGCATGTTTATGCGAGTTCACTATGACATGATTTGCAAGTCTAACATGTATGCATGTTTATTATGATATGTGAAGTTCATCATGTATGTTATGCCAAGTTACCTTTTATACCCTTATGCGTTATGACGAATATGTAAGCGGGATAATGACGTTGGGAGGGTTTGGGTAAACTTAAAAATACATGAAACTAAAAGATTGGGAATTTACCTATTAAGTTAGGTCTACCCCTTGGAAATTTACCTATTAAGTTAGGTCTACCCAAGTATATGTTAACTTGTAAATATGTTTTAAAGTGGACATGACATTAGATAACATGATATGGCCAACTCGAGGTTAGACCTAGTTGTGGTGTAAATCTTCCCAGGTAACCACAACGTGGGGTCTAATGTGGGTAGTTGGTCATGTTGCACCGTAAGACCCGAGGTTAGACCTAGACGTGGTGTAAATCTTCCCAGGTAACCACGGATGTCTAATGTGAGAGGTTGGGTGCGTTAAGTAATTAATGCCTCATGATTAGGGTTAAGTCATGGCCCACTAATACTTAACCAATAATGGGGATGCGAGGATTAGATGGGGTTAAGTGGTCACACTTAACTAATTTAATCCATGATTAGTGAGGGGTTAAAACCACACTTAACCCTCTTAGAAACCCTAGCAACGTGGTCTGTTCCAGCAGTAATCCCAGTTTGGTATCACTACAACCCTACAGCTATGTTAGGGCGGGGCACGATTACTGGACTGATGTAAGCGACCAAAGCGACGGCTGAGTGGTACAGCGGTGCGGGTCCGGCGGGCTACGGACGTGCACGTAGTCCGATGTTGGACAAACTCGAGGCACGGGTACCAGTAGGCTTAGACTGTGCATTAATGCTTAGGTGTCTGGGGTTGACACCTTAGGGCTTGATACACCCGAAGGTGGACCCAGCACAGTCTGACTACATCCATGTGGGCCGTATGGACACCAACACTTGACGTGTTAGGTTTATAGGGAGCTGATCGACTAGACCGTTGGGCTGGACCTTATACTAAGGTCACTTCAAGTTATTGGGCCAAAGTTTGGGCTAAGGGATCAAGATCTGTTTTGTGGGTTTGCTAGTACACTGTGGTGCAAAGTTTAATCTCATCTATGTGATGTCACCTTTATCTATTGCCAGTAGGTTCATCTCAGTTTCCATCATGCTGTTAACTTTATTAGTTTATAGATTGATCATAGTAGGGCTTACCAGTCTTTTTGACTGACCTGTTTTCTTTCGCTTCTTTTCTTCCGTTCCCCCCCCCCCCCACAGGTTCTCAGGGAGGGGCTACATCTACTTAGTGGATCTTTGGCTTACTTGTTGGATAGCTCATGTATGGATCTGAGCTAGCTGTGGCTTATCTTTTATTTCTGGGGATTAGTACTGATGTTTTACCATGTATTTTGTTTCTACATATCTAGACTTATGTTGTATTTTGGATCATGACATTTTGATACTATGTACTTGACTATGTGGGTTTTCTGAGATGATGATGATGGGTTTTTATCTGCTACCGCTGCTTTACTTATATTTATTTTTATATATTCTGTCTTGCGATATCTCTGTGCATGGTTACCTTCACAATAACGCCCCTCCAAAGCTAGTACATTCTAAGGAGTGATCCTAGTGGAGGTGGGGTGTTACAACATGGGTCCTAAGTATCGGCCCCAAAGACCGAAACCAACATCAAATTGACACCCAGAGGATTACCTTCTTTAGACAATGTCAAAACTGGAAATCTTACCAGAAGTATTTAGATATTTACAGACTACTGGTACAGATCAGGTTCCCTAATGATTCTTAGGAAGCTAAGCATGATAAAATCATACCCCACGAAAACTCAAAATGTATGCGTCATACTTGACGCCTAACACAGATATCCCTCAAACCCCAATCTCAAACAGATGAGCCCTAACCCTTATGGGTCTGAGTCTACAGCGGAATTCAGAAATAATACTAGTATTAAAGTGCAGAGTATCGATTACAAAATCAAAATACCAGAATCAGAAAAAGTCTTAACTCCATAATCTGATAAAGAAATTAAACCTACTATAGAAATTTTCCTATTTCTATCCTAGCCACTAGCCTCAAGAGTGTTCGCCTGCCCTCCTTGTCCTCGTCTCTTCGGGCAGTCCCTAGTGAAGTGTCCCATCTCCCCACAGTTGAAGCAAGCGCCCTTCTTTTTTCTGCAATCCTTGTTCAGATGAGTCGAGCTTCCACAAGTAAAGCACTTTTTCCCCTTCTTATATTCAGACTTCTCATCCTTCCTTTGTGTTTCCTTTTTGGGCCCTGCTTTCATATTCTGTGGTTCTTCCTTCTTTGTCTCTTTCGGACCCTTGTCTTCCTCGTGCAGTAGTGCCATATCCACCAATTTCTCGTAAGTTGCTCCCATGGGTACATGGGTCATGGCTAGGCTGTGCAGTGGCTCGTACAATCCTTTAACAAAGAGGATAGCCTTTTTATGCTGAGTGTTGACTAAATCCAATCCGAACCTAGCCAGTTGGTTGAACTGGTTGACGTATTCCTTGACCGTCATACTTCCTTGCTTAAGAGATAAGAACTTTTCCAGTTGTAAACTTCGTTCAGCTTGCGAGAGGAATTTTGTCTCAAACCTTGTTCTGAAATCCATCCATGTCTCAACCGGCCTCTCGGCGTTAGTGACTTCCCACCAGTAGGAAGCTTCGTCTTTGAGCAGCCATACTGCCAACTGTACCTTCTGCCTATCGTCCACTTCGAAGATAACGAATAGATCCTCAGTTTCTTTGAGCCAATTCCTCGCTTCTACGAATGATTCAGTTCCTTTGAATTCCTTCCCACCCATGTCCCTAAAATCTCTACAGATCTTTGAGAAAGCAATTACACGAGGAGGGGGTGGAGGAGGGGATCATTTTCTGGACCTACAGCGGCGGTCCTAGCCTCAAGATATTGACGAAACCAACCGGGTACATGAACACCCTCTGGTATCTCAGATGCTTCAGACATGCTGGAACGAAAAAGGAAAGGTTCAATACAAAAAGGACCGAAAGAAAGATATATGGCTCTTGGGGATCATGTTTTTCAAAATAAGCTTTATTTTTGAAAATACTTCCTTTCAAAACCTTTTTGAAAATAGTTTTCAAAAACTTTACCCAATCTGGTAACCTTCAGCTCTGATACCAAGTGTAACACCCCACCTCCGTTAAGGTCACTCACAAAGGGAATGCCTTAACTTTGGTGGAGAATTTTAGTAAACAGAACAGAAACTTACAAGACAGATAAAACAGTACTTGAAATTTTTTAACTTTATTACAGCGGAAACAGAAAACAATATGGTTACATCCTTTCAAATCTCAGAATTCAAGTACAAATATCAGTCTTGTACAAAAGCCTTCAAAATGCATGTTTTAAAATCATAATCCCCATAGAACGGGAGCTATACAGAGCCAAGCCGTACTTTAAGCACTTCAAGCAGAGAGAAATCCGGATCAAGCTAAAGTATTCCCTCCTTGGATAACCTGGGGGGAAACAGAAGAAAGGAGGCGAAACAACAAGGGTCAGACAAAAAGTCTGGCAAGTCCAGTGACTTTCAGCATATGAACAAATAATAATAATATGACATGAACATAAAACTGGATGAGAGATAAGTGTAACAGGTGTAGCAGATATAACAGAAGAACAGAATGACATAAACTATTTCTTTACAATTCTCTGCTTTAATACTATTATAACACAATTAAGTGTCACCCTAATGTCTAAACTGAAATGGAAACGGGTACAGAATAATTTAACAGAAACAGGATGCTAACAATGGGCCTTTACTACCCGATCAAAAACAGACAGAAGCAGAAACAGATTAATCCCTACGGAAAAAGAATGTAGAATTAGGTGTACAATAGTAATGGGCCTTTACCACCCGAACAGACGGTACCACGCAGAAACAGACAGGTGTTACCACCCAACAGAAACAGACGGTACCAACAGAAACAGACGGTACCAACAGAAACAGACAGAACTAAGTGTACCCTAAAACCCTACCCCAATCGATCGGCTCCCTAATACATAAATATCCTGTGTCAGCCCCACGGTAGGGTGTATCACTCCCTAAAGTGACAACCAATTGGCACAGACCTATTTACAGATGTCACGGCGTCTTACATCCTCAGAGGCAGACCGTGATCCATGTACGCACATGACCCGGTTGGAACGCACCATCAACACCCCTCGCCATTATCAGAATGAACCGCTTATAAATAGTTCAGTAAGCGTGCCCGGACCCTACTTACTGTTGGGTCAAAGTTTTGATACCAGAAAGGATTACTGAATAATATGGGTCCCAAACAACAGATGACACAAGTAATTCCCCTCCTAACCTTGTGTCCCCAGACTAACAGATTTCAGTTTAACTTGTCTACAAGTTTCAGACATACAAAATTTAGATTAAATAGTTCACAGATTAGACAATCAAGTTAACAGGTTTTCAGACTAACGGATCAAATGTTCGGATTAACAGGCTTACAGATTAACTGGTTCCGGATTATCTAACTTTGTATTGGGCCTACGGATTCACGAAACGGGTTTATCAGATTCATTGGTCCAATTGGTTTAACCTTACCCAACACGTTTTAGACATCATAATTATCTCAGATTTTCATTAATTAAATATTAATGCCCAAACCTCTCACATTAGACTGACAGTTTGCGGCTACTGGTTAGGCCGGTTGGTTCCGGGCAGGTTTCTGTCGCAAACTGAGTCTAACCTCGGGTTTCAAGCACGTTATGACTAACTTCTCACATTAGAACCTATTGTTTGCGACCACTGGAATATGCCGGGCGGTTTCGGGCAGAATTACACCGCAAACTCATTCTAACCTCGAGTTAGCCATGTTTATCTTTGCGGCCAATTAATTAATGATTTACCATTTATACCCACGCCTAATAAACATGTCAATTATTCATAACTATAGCTAATTCAGATTATGTCAATAGCGGACTAATTATATCAACTCAACATATATAACAGATTTCTCAGATTAGGCGACTTAGCAGATTAAGCAAACTAGCAGATTTAACATTTTCAACAGACTTAGCAGATGACAGATTTGGCAGATGAATAAATCTAGCAGACTAAGCAGTAGAGCAGAACTAGCAGATTAAGCAATATAACAGAACTAGCAGATTAGGCAATGTAACAAAACTAGCAAATTAGGCAAATATAACAGATTTACTCATTTCTTAAAGTTTCATATCTTGCCTAATTATAAATCTTGCCTAAGTTCACGTTCATAAATAATAGTCTTGATTCACAATATTATCATATACCCTATGTTTGTATTAAATTTACATAGCACATATTATGGTCATAAATTTACCATATATCATATGTTCCAAATTTTTATTAAACTTGCATAGTACAGAAGATCCCTACATAAATTATACCAAATATAGCCATCGATTACTATGCATATCATATATCCCAAAGATCCCTTACTTAGGTGTTTATTTACATTAATAGATACCCAACTCTCATGTAAATCTTTATGCCTAAGCCATATTCTCTTTATCTCAAATCATATGTTCAATACAATTTATATTATAAATATAACATGTCCAGTCATATGTCTCAGATTTTGTTCTAGCTACGGTTCATGTTCTTTCCTCACATCAGTCACCTATTGGTCATGCCCAATTCATGCATCATTCATTTTATTGTCACAAACATTTTAGCGTATGTTAATCTCTTATGAGATTGGCTCAGGCTCGTGGTAGCCTGGCTATAGAACAGAAAGAGGAAAGAGATACAAAATAAGATAGATCCAAACAGAACAAAACAGATATAATCTCAAATTCAGATTTATAATTCGTGTCACAATCAGAATTAACGTTTATATCGGAAAATAACTACACTTGCCTTGGTTGGATTAAAGAAAGAACTTTAGTTGTTGCAGACTTGTTGCAGACTTGTTGCAGAAGCTTTAATCTCTAATTTGAATTGAGTTGCTTAGGTTGATGTTGATTAGTTTTGATTCCAGCAGAGTAGCGACGCCATTTTCATTTTTATTTAGAACAGAGGCAGAGAAGAAGCAGAATAGAATTGTGTGTAGAGGAGGCTAGGTATTAGGGTGTATTTATAGGTGTAGATAGTTGTTTTAGGCCTTTAGATAAACCCTAGGATAGATTAGAGCCGTCAGATTTCGTCACAGCCCCCAAAACCCAGCCCAAAAATCCATTCAGGTGCACCCAGGTCACCTGGGCTCGACCAGGGAGGTCGACCCCCAGGTCGACCCTAGGGTCGACACCCATGTCGACCTGGTGGGCAGGTCGACCCCCAGGTCGACACCCATGTCGACCTGGTGGGCAGGTCGACCCCCAGGTCGACCTGGTCTGGGCGGGGATTCTTCCCGCCCAGCCTGTTTGGGCTGAATTTTCGAAATTTGAATTTTCTGAATCTGTTTTGAATTTTCTGAAACTTCCGATGGCCATAACTTCCTCATACGAAGTCCAATTCACGCAAACTCAGACTCTATTTCGACCAGAATTCCGAGACGAACACAATGGCGCAACCCGTTTCCCACAATTCTCACGTCTGAGATTAGTTATTCTTTAATTTGTTGATATTAATATTAACAGAATTACGGGGTGTTACACTAATTTAGATGGTCATGGTTTTGGAGTGGGATACAATAATGCACTTACAACCCGTCCAGATGAGGATCCCAGTACCATGTGAGAACTTCAACAAATTCAGAAAATTCAATGATGTTTCTTTGACTTATTTATTTTGTAATTTATCATAAAATTATGTTTTACTAGTGTACACTACTAGAAAAACTACTTTTAGTTACATATATTAGCAGCGTTTGTATACTTAGTGTAACTGAAGATATTTAATTCTCTGTTTTCACCCATTTATTTCGATAAAACGCTGGCACTTACCCTCTCGTTTACACTGGGCGGGATAAAACACATATTCTTTTCATTTCATTTTTCTTTCCCTCCATTTCACATTTCTCTTTTTTACTTCTCCGCCCACGTAACCCTACGTCTATTTCCATTCCCTCTATATGACGTCTCTCCGTTTACCTCTCCTCTCACAAAACCATAGGTCCGTAAAATAGAAGCGCTGAGATTGGACCAACTGCCACCGATGCTCGGATCTACAACTAGTCTTTGCTTCGTCCTTTTAGATCTGGTGCTACTGAAAGAGATGGATGTATGGATTGGATTGTGCCAAAGAAGTTTCCAGAACTGATCTGGTTTAGACATGCCTATGAGCGTCATCGTCGGAGGTCACGATGAGTCACTAGTTGATGTCAGATCTGGAATTTGATGTATGTGACTTTGAGCTACAATGATTTGGTATGTTCTTGATATAAATTCTCAATAATGAAGTTTATGAATTACTGAGTCAATATCTAAGAGCTTCTGTGAATTTTTTTGTATCAACTATGTAGTTCATGTCTGAGTGTATAAATTAAGATTTGGATCTAAGTCGCAAATTACAATAAGAGATATGATCCGAGCCTTCTGATGGTGGAATAGTGGCATTCTTTTTTTTGATAGGGTTAATATAATCTTTTTCCTGAACATAGCATATTTTATTTTGGAGTCCGACAAGGAATAATAAAGATGAGAACCTGTAATTTTTTTCTGGTGATATTTGCTTTAATAATTATAAATTTTAAGATATGTTTATTTGAGAAACTCTAATATATTATTCTACTTGCACTGGCTCAATAGCTTGCCGAATAGTAACAAATTGTCCTAATTTTCCACATGCAGTCGACTAGGTCATTCGAGGGAGGCAACTAAAGCTCTACTTATCGCTGCTGTCAGATCCCATCATTCCACGTTGACCTCTACCCACCAACGTATCTATGTTTCCAGGTTGCCGTGACTTTCCAGCCTATGAGGCCTACTTTAAGGTAAAACCCCTTCTTATTGTTCGTTTTATTTTTCAAATTTGAGAAACCTGTTGAACTCGAATCTCCCATTTTCAATGTAGCAATGTTTTTTTTCTTCATGAAATCTATGTCTAGGTGCATGAAACATTGATAACACATAATTTCTCTACTTTCTTACAATTAACAGGGGATTAGGCTAATATAATATAATGTCATGCCACAAAGACATGAATAACAGGCCTCATTATGATTTATTACACAATATGAGCTATCTATCATGAGGACAGAGCTAAAAGTTGGATGATTTCTCGAATACTGCTTATTTATTGCTATATACTAAAGAATAGTTTGATATACCTGCAATCTTAATATCAGTTTTTCAATCTTGTAATTTCCTTTCATAACTAAGTTTTAATTTAAATCTACTGAGCTAACACTGTAAAACTACGCAATTACTATTTCTTATATACTATAGAGAAGATGGTCTTTACTTTTGTCTACTAATTCACGTTCAATTTGATTCTCTATCTATTGACTTTGTTTGGGTACCTTTTGCATACCTTTGCACTAATAAAGTCTTTCTTGCATTTCACGATATTTACTCTAGTTCTTTTTTTAGTTTATTACAAGTTGTTCAAGATTTTTGGTGAATTGTGCAAGAAATGTACATTATCAAATTTAAACCTAACAGATAGCAATGTTAGTTTGATTTCGACAAAGCACGGATGTTCTTCGTCCAATGTAACAAAAGATATACCTTCAGCAATATTATCCTGCATGATATTAGATGGTAGAGCTTCATTTAGGAGCCGAAGATTGTTAATCCCCTTAGAGTTCTCGGGTATGCTATATTCAGCATCATCTAATTTTTATTTTCCTACAGCCACTGTATCCTTTTGGAGGTTGGCATCGATTTGTTCTATTTTACTAATATTAGCAACGATTATTCGATTCACATTTAGTGTATGGTCAGCTATTGACTTCCTTCCAAGGGATTTGGCGTCCGTTCATACTTCACCTAGTAGAGTTAGTGCGTAACTCATAACACTTCTGTTTCCAGCCCTGCTTCAAACTATTTTTTTCTGATGATCCGAAGTCTGCTGAAATTTTGAAATAGCTGCAACATGTTAGTTTTTCTTACATTTCAAAAACTTATAAGTATTCTGCATCGGTGTTAGTTAACAGTCACATTCTGTTTTATCACTTTCTATTTTGGTAAATTATCGTTTCAGTGTGTGACTTCTACTTCATCCTTATTTATCGAAATGGGTTGGTCACTACCTCCAATTCATGTATCGTTAGTGCTAGGATTATTGTCTCCTTGTTTTATGCATCAACAAAGAAAGAAGGGTTTCATACAAGAAATATGTTCCAATTACTCGAAAAAGAATCCGTTCTAGTGTAATATTATCCTACTAGATAAGTACACTAAAAGGCTATTGTGTTGTCAGCCATTCCATGGTCCATTGATCCACTCTAGAGTATTTTCATCGTCTTAGTACAGCAAAGAGATAAGGTATGCAATTCTTAGTTTTATGCCATTATTCTGTTATTTATCCATGCATTTCTTAGTTTTCTGCAATTCTTTTATTTGAAATCAGTATAGCCTTTGTTACGTTCTCATAGAGCAATTGTTTTTGAAACATAGCGGCTGTTCTTTTTAAAGTTAACACAAATATAATAATTAGCTCAAATAGATGATAGAGTGCCTTTTTTATTTTTCTCTTCTACTTTTCTTTTCATATAAATTTAATGTTACTTTATATTAGCATCAAAAGGGTATGATGGCAACACTATTGGATTTCTGATTTCTCTACATATGTTGTGAATGAACTGGATTTGATTTTTTTTCTTGTGATTGAAGATTCTTTCATTTATCTCTTTCCATATTTCTATAACCATAATCTTGAGAATGATCAGGACTCAGGAGTTCAAAAGCTGATGATTGCTTCCACTTAGTTGCCTTATAAATGTTTAACCACTGTAACTTGCTATCGACAGGCTGAAATATCCTTCTTTGCTCTTAATTTTCTTTCATATAAAATGTGTAAAGCTGCAGTAAAAATGTAAGCGATGAATATCTTCAATTCCCGAACTACAAAATACACAGGAAGTTGAAACGGACATTCCTTTATGCGCCATATTAATAAAAGTATTTAATGCATTTTTAAAAACCTTCCAAAGCATAAAATTAAGCTTTTCAATAGTATGTTGATTCCAAATCTTATGCCGATGAGCTTATTGAGGTCGTATGGTATTATTGTGAAGAAATGGAAGAGTAGGGAGGTTCTAGCAGTGCTGTGAGTGATAGTTGTGGAGTATATTGGTAGTTTATTTGAGCAATTCCCTGTTGAATCCCATGTATATTAATCTATTAGTTCATGTCATTTTTTCTTTTACTGTTATTTCATTGCACTTGTGTCTGCTTGAATTTGTATAATATAAAGTTGGTTTAGGTCTGTAAAATAAAGTTACATGCACTAACAGTTCCTACTTTACTATGCTTAAAGCAGATTGGTGCTACAAATTTGAGATAAGGGACACAAAAGCCTCACAAAGATGTGGACCACCAACCGAACGTCTTATATTCCATTCTTGTGCTGCAGAAGCCGTCCTGCTTTATGCAAACCATGTATATAGGAAGGGAGTGACACAAGAGTGATGTGCGTGGAACTAGTGGTAAACCGCTTCTTGCGTAAGATGGCTAGGGTGGTTGTTGCAACAGCAATCTTAGAGGCAGCAGCCGGTGTTGGCTCTGATGGTTTAATAAAACTAATGGATGCTTTATGTAGACGTGCTACAGATCCCCCGGCTCTTCCAGATGGCCTATGCCTTGTCAACATTGGCTATTCGAATTTCGATCCAAAGGTTTGTTTTATTCACTGATCATCTTTTTTCGATTGTATTCATTTTACTAGTGCACTATTACTCTAGATTTATGCCTTTGTTTTGTAAGGATTTTTTTTAATGGATGTAACCTGACAAATATACATTTAGTATTGTAATATGACGTTGTTGATTTTAAAAAAAATACCGTGATAAAAAGAAAGAGGGTACAGTTAGAAAATGAAAAGCTAGAATATGGCAAATCTCAGCTATAGGTTCATATTCTTTTCTTTGGCAATCTCAATTTTTTATTCCATATTTTATAGCATGACGTTAATATTAAATATACTAAACAATACTTCCAAGTTGCTTAACATATGAATAACACTTCGAAAACATGTCTTTATACCGTACAAATCTTGAATAAGTTCAGAAAAAGATGTGTGCTATTCTTAAACCAGTGCTTATGTCGTCTAAAATGACTATTTTAAAGTTATGTAGGTTGAAAATCATGATAGTTTGAAAACTAATAAGGTCAGTTAGTTTTTGAATTACTTAGTGGCTGTATTTTATGTGTAATTGTCATAAACTAGTGAATTCCATGGTAAAAGCAAGGATAAAATAGAGTAACAATCTTAAATCCAAGGACAAATGCTAATTGAAGAAGGAATTTGACCCAATACAAGTGCAGAAAAATCATTATTGCGTTAGAAACTGCAGATATCAATCTAAAGTTATAATGTCAATTTTATGTTTGAAGTTACAAATTTTGTACATGCAGCTTATAACATTATAATTTTTGTACCTTTTCCTCCATTTTTTGGGACATAGGGATAGGGAAAAAGGGAATAGAAGAAAACTAGAATATCAATTTTAATGCTAAGAACCTTTTTTTTTTTTTGGCATAGCAATGCTAAGAACCTTTTTAATATGATATAAGTTAGTTACTAAACTTTATATAAATACTTGTTAATTTACCCAGCCTGCTTTTACTTAAAATAATACTTCATGTTTTTGTTTGTGGTTTCGTCCTTTTCACTTGACCACAAATAGAAGGCCTGACCTCAACTGGTAAAATTATCTGAAATGATAATAATATTATCACAAATGTTAAATATTAGGATGTGTTGCTGCAGAAAAAACATGTCCTAAAACTGTTACCTGTATTAGGATGCTTTGATATATGATTCATTATGAATGCAACATCGATAGTATCATAAATTGGCTTGCAATGTACTTTTTAGCCTTGATTCAAAAAAATATTATTTATACAGATTAATTTTTGGTTCACGGTCAGAGAACTAATCACAAAAAAAACATACGAATACATGTTATAAACAACTGAACAGACAAACCAATACAAATACATATTATACTTATAACATACAATGTTAGTTTTAAAAACATGTATTTAATATAGATGTCTCTTAAAGCTACTGTAACGAGATACATGAAAGGTTGTAATGCACATATGCCCGGCATGAAACAGTTATTTTAGCTGCCATGTATTGTTGTTCAACATCTTATCCCAAAATCCTGCCATATCCGTACTTATTCTTTTTGCTTGTTAATTAAGATTCCATAACGAGTTCATCCAGAAATTGTTCTGGTATTTATCAAAGTTAGAGGAATGCCCATCTCTATGGAAAATATGGCTTTTTGGCTTCGACTCATGGTGATATTCTTCGCTACAATAATCACTTCCTACAGCTTCAACATCGAAGAAGCAACAATCAAGGAAATACAGTTCGCCTTCACAAATGGCAGTTTAACTTCTCACCAACTTGTGAAATATTACTTGAACAAAATCCGGTCATACAACCTTGTACTCCAGGCAGTGATAGAGGTCAATCCAAATGGATGGAGCGCTCGAGGCGGACAGGGCAAGGTATCCCTGTAGATATAATATGCCAATGCTAGATTAGATGATAATGCTAATTAACAGGAAAATATATGCAGAACCCTTATGTACTGTCTGCAGATCCATATGGATTGAGCAGCGGTTCTGCTATTGCAGTTACAGCAAACATGGCTGCAGTTTCATTAGGCACCGAGACATCTGGGTCTATCTTATGCCCTGCTTTTGCTAATTCATTTGTTGGAATCAAACCAACGGTTGGGATTACTAGTAGATCTGGTGTGATTCCAATCATCCCCAGGCAGGACATGATCGGGTAATGAATAGAAATTTAAATGATTTCAAGAAGATATAGAGCATAATATATTTCTCAAGTACTCATCATAATACTGTGTATAGGCCGATTGCTAGAACAGTTAGAGATGCGTTGGTGGTTTTGGAAGCAATGGCTGGCTTTGATGAGGGAGATGCTGATTCTACACAAGAAGCATTGAAGTACATAGCCAAAGGAGGATACACGCAGTTCCTTAATGTGTCTGGAATGGAGGGTAAAATTTCAAATTTTCGTTTTTGTTTCGAAAATTCCGGTAGTTCTGTCCTAGTTCCGTTTTGCAAATTCCGATAAGAAAGATACACAAATAATTATGTATTACTGATATAAAGCTATAGTAAATTGTTAGATAAACTTAGGATGAAGCAAACTCGAATTCTCCCACCTTAGCATTGTCGACTGCACTTATATATCCCATTATCAATATTTAGATTGTGTAAAGACGCAAAAAGAAAAAGTAAAATAAAATCCTGTTATCAATATTTAGATTGTGTAGTTTCGTAGCTGCTTGTAAATCTAATTCGTAACTTTCAACCATTGAATTTACAACTTATTTCAACCCAACACATCCAATGGTTAGTCACATTTTTTACCTCATTTTGTTTACAAATATTCATTGTTAGGTGCGTGTACAGACGTTGTTGACTTTTTATTATTATTAAGATTTCAGTTGATGTTAATCAAAGGTCAATTCAATGATATTTGCATACGTACATCATATATGTATTGGCCAGTAACAATCTGTAATCCTATTCTATCATGTGCGCAATGTTAAATGGAATAACTTGTAATGTGAAATGGTATTCTTGCTTTTGGTATTAAGTTTACATGCATAAATTGACAAAATATCATATTTGCTTTCACGTTAGTGGCACCTGTAAAGTCAATTAACTGCATTTATAACTACCTCTGCAAAACGTTGGGTTGATGGATTAAACGGTGGTATCCTTCCAACTTAGCATTGTCGACTGAACTTATATATCCCACTGAAGGGTCAAGCTGGCTAGCTAGGTTTCAAGTTTATATCGAATCAAAGTAGGGTTGATGGACGGAAGGTGCAGCGATGTTTGTCATTGCAAGGTACGGCTCTGACCTTGGTTTTTTGTCGTATGGTGGGTTTTGGGAGGCATGATAATCCTGTCATTTTTTATGATAGAAGCAGGGGTTTTGAAAGACAATTTCAGGAGGTGACGAGGTGGTGGCCATGTTAATGAGGAGATGGAGGCGAGTTCAGAGGTGATATCTAGTGGATAGATGGTGTTGTGTGGCATGGTGTTGGATGCATGGTGGAGCGCATTTTCAAGTGCAACAGGTTTTTCAAATTAAACAAGGAGGACGATGATGTAGGAGCGGGTCAGGTCATAAGTGTATTGGGCTGGGCTTGTTTAATGAAGGTGAGTTGCTCGAAGTTTTTATAATGTAGTTTACTATACAACGTGATGTTGATTTTAAATTTTCAGTATATTGCTGTATTTTAAACCATTTTGCAAATGGGTTTTTGCGTTGAACTCGTATCAACGAGTATGACACTATATGATAGTTGTTGTTATGTTTGGCACAAGTAGAAATTATGACATGTTAAAAATAGACAAGATTCAAATGGCGTTATTTTTAAATAATAATGTCTTTTGATTAACATACGTTAAAACTATGTTATTATTTGGCCAAATAATATACTGTCAAGATAATTTAAATACTATATATCAGTTTTGGACATCTGTTGAGTAGAATGAAACACCATTCTGTAAATTTCTCATTTTGGTACTTATTTCTCTCGAACAATGTTTTTTTTAGTGTTTGGAAAACAAAACGAAATTTTCAATGGATTCTGGTCCGGTCACCGTCGGAACCGGAAAGAGATGTCTGTAATTTCGGCGTGCCTGCCGGAATCTGGAACCTTGGTATTTACCTTTTAAGTAAAACAGGTAAAAAAAAGGGTCTTAAAACATCTAACATATGAAATGGTAATATGAAATTAAACAGGGCGGCAAGTTTTCATACGAGTAGATGTTATAAATAACTTTAGTTCAATTTTTCTAACTTTCGAAATTAGAAGAGCTACCTGGAGCAGACGCATGAAATTATGGGTATATTTGGCAGTTGCATAGGATATTTCATCGCTTTATAATTAACAACTTTTGGCATATGGACTTTGCAGCAAAATAGTGCAACTAGCAGACATGTTATTGTTGTTGGTAACTTTGTTTCCAAAATATAATAATAGCTTTCGGTGGCATGATAGTTATGATGAAGTGGTTCTTAATGACTGGGCGGAGGCCTATGCCTGCAGTGGCAGCTGTCGTTATGCTTTGAGAATGTCTGCTTTATTATTGAATAACATATGCTCCCTTATTTTATCGTACACAGTTAACAAATTCATATACCTGATGCACCATATTGAACTTAGTACACTTCTGTTGTTATTAAATTCTCTAGATGTTCAGACCATTTTAATATTGATAGGTTGATTTCTAAAAACAATAGAAAATAAGATGAATGTCTGGGTGAAGTCAAAATTGGCTTTGTGAACATCTGCAATGATTTTTATGCAAGTGTTAAGACTACCGCCATTAGATTGAAAGAGCAGGTAATTCTTACCGTTATATTTGTATGTAATTTTTACCGTTGATCGTTATACTTCTGTGCAGGTAATTAGATTTTTAAAGTGAAGAACGCCTGCATTAAAGAACCGGTGGTTATTAAGCTATGAAGAAGACTTCAACTATTATTTTGTTTGTATTAGTCGGGTAGACTTGTTTGTAAGCAGTTGTGGTATGTGGATTCACTTATTTTGTCGAAATACTACTATTGAGATGATTATGGGTGTTATATTTGATATTGCGAGTAATGTGTTTTTTAAGTATTTAAATATGGCAATTATTGATTTTAGTTTGAAAATGATACTCATATAATTATTTGTTTTAATATTTCTAGTATATATAAGTGATTGATGGAAATATTAGAAGCTATTAACAGTAAATAACCGCAATTAAAATGTGGTGTACATCAGTTAGTTTTAGTAGCGTTGAAAAAGTGCTACAAATGTAATTGACAAAAGATATTTTAGCTGAAATGAAATGCAACAAAATACATATAGTAGGATTGAAAAACCGCTACAAAAAAAATATAGTAGGACTGGAAAACCGCTACAAAAAACATATAGTAGGACTGAAAAACCGCTACAAAAAAATTAAAAAATGATGCAAGTATCACTTTAGCAGCATTTTTAGGACGCTGCCAAAAAACTTTTTGTAGGGTTTCAGAAACGCTACAATATTTACATTTTCGGTTGCGTTTACTAAAACGCAACAAAAACTTTTAGACTTTTAGTTGCATGTCGTATAGCAGCGTTTATCGAAACGCTACTACAAGTTATTGTAGCGTTTTTACAACGCTACTAAAAGCATTTTCTGGTGTAGTGGTATTTTATCGGTAAAATCAATTCACTTTTCGTTTATGCACTTCCTGTCAATGTCATATGGTAAGCTAAATTATTTCAGCGGTAGGTAGATCATCTCTACAAGTAATATTTTACAAGGGTATACATTACTAAAAAATTATAGTTTGTTGGGTTATATGTCATATAAAAACATGTGAACATGTTGTTTGCCGTGTCTATTTATAAGAGGTGTCTTGCCTTTTTGCTATTTGTATGATGTTTGTTATTGTAAGTTGTAATGTCATGTATTTAAACAAGCGGCGTGTCCCTGCAAAATCAATGATCTCATGTATTTAAATAGGTGTATTTAATCAGCATGTTATGTTTTATTTTTTGATTTTCAGCAATGGAGCTTGCACTTTCTCTGGAGAAGCTTACTAACGAGAAGTTGCTTCAGCTACATGAGGTGAGTGTTAGTAACATATATATCATATTCATATATATATGTATATATATATATATGTATATATATATATATATATATATGAAATCAGGTTGAAGCCATTAAGAAGATATCTTTGCTCAGTTGCGAAGAATTAGGAAGGGGCATGGTATGTCCATCATTATTATAGTCATATGTAAATACATGTAATTCCTTGACTAATAGTTGAATGAGTGCTCAGCATCATGTTTCTGCTATTATGGTTATTGGAAGAGTTTGACATTTTGATCAAATGCTTCTCCAATAAGGAGCATATGAAGTAGACATTTGTCGATACGCTTGTTTAAATATGTTAGGAAAAGTTTACGTTGTAGATATACATATGTATACTGTTGTTGACAACGAAAGATACATATGAAGGCTTATGCCTGAATAATATATATACATATTCTCAAAAAATACATACGTTATTTTAGCATAAGGCCTTAGAAAATAACGATGACATATCTTGATAACAATGATGTACCTGTTGTTAACAGCAAACAGGTATATCATTGATAACAGTTTTGTTAAAAACACATGTATATCATGTGCAGATAAAAATCAATGTTATTTTGTTTGTAAATAGCACATGTTATTTTATCATGTGTACACATATTTGGATTATGTGTGAATAACATGCAGATGTACTTATCATATATAAGCATAAACATTTTTGCTTTGGATGCCAAACGGGCCCTTACTGTTCATAAAATGAAGGTGTTTATATAACAATTATTTGTTTTCTTTAAATCTAGGTTCTTGCTAAGGAGATTGTGATATCATGACAGTCGTCTTCATGAAAATAAAGTCAGTTAAATTTAGTTTCAATGCATCTCCGTGAACTAGTTGGTAAATGATACATGAGGTTATATTGTATAATCTTTTAAGAACCGATCTGTTCAAGTATTTCTTTTGTAATTCTTTAGTGCACCTAAATGTTATTGGGCCACACACTTAATGTTCTATGATTGTTAAATACCATGTCGTGTATCATTCAGAAAGTAATATTCTAGATGAGCATGTTAATATGAGTATCTCCAGTGTTCTTTTACTATTGGGAAGTTTGAAGAGATTGCATTTATATAAAGAGGTGACTACAAGGGATAAGTGTGCATCTGTTGTGGCAAGCCTAAAAGGCTCAATTTAAAAAAAAAAAAACAAATTTGCATCTACTGTAGTAGTAAAACAAACACAAATGCACTGAAGAGTAAAACTATCATACACAACAATATGCATCTACTGTAATAGCAAAACAAATG
Source organism: Allium sativum (assembly GCA_030737875.1). Classification (NCBI taxonomy): domain Eukaryota; kingdom Viridiplantae; phylum Streptophyta; class Magnoliopsida; order Asparagales; family Amaryllidaceae; genus Allium; species Allium sativum. The sequence continues at coordinate 279,431,775 of CM060922.1, forward strand.
CAAATGCATTAGTATTTGCATCCCATGTACGCTATAACATACGCAAATACACAGCAATTTGTATCTGCTGTAATAGTAAAACAGACACAAATGCATTAGTATTTGTGTCCTATGAATGTTATAATAGACGCAAATGTATCAAATTTGCGTCTGTCAAACAACAGAAGCAAAAATGTTTTAACATTTGTATCCATTGCATTTGCATCCACATTGGATCAAACACAAATAATGCGTAATATTGGATACAAATACCCTATTTTGTACTAGTGTCAACTATAAATAAGACCTCAAACTCTCACTCAAAACCCTACATTTATTTTTCTCCACGCCTCCATGATGCCTTTCTTCCATTTATAATTTCCGAAAAAGAAAAGGGTTTAGGTTCTTCTTCTATCCTCCTAACATATTCTATCTCTTTTATTCTATTCTAATATAGATCTAGATTTATTTCGAAATTTAGATTTATATGTATAAGATTCTAATATGTGATTCTTACATATATATATATATATATATATATATATACACATTTGAAAGGTTGGAGCACGATTGTTTGCGAAGGCCAAATCAAATTCTTATTCCACTCAATTCTGTTGTTGCTCATTCTTATAGCACTGTGAATGGAATTCATTTCAGATTGCTATTTTCTACAATTTGTTTGTTAAAGTTGTATTATAGTGCCGAGGAATATTTGAGTTATTACGAAAAGAATACAATATCATAGCCATGAAATGGTTCATTTGTTTTATGTTTGTACGTAGGAATGGTCAATCTATTTGTATATGTGGTTTTGGATTGTGGAAATAATAAAAGAGAAGCATGATTAGTGTTGTATAATTCTTTATATTGGTTGGTTTCATTTTATTTTATTTTGTCTAAATTAATATGTATGGTTTATGCAGAAGATTAAGATTTGGATTGAATGTAAATCTGAATAGGCTTAAACTCTATTTTTCTAAATAGAGTATTTAAACGTATTATTCACAAGATGTCTGAAATGACCCGAACTTCTCCGGTAAGGAAAACACGGATTGCTTTGAGGACAAGACCAATCAGAACGCAGACACAAGAACATTTCATTGTTAATTACAACAATTCATCAGATTACAAGAATATACAGAGTATGAATAAATATTACACAGAAATATCAGAGATTTAAATTACATTTAAATACATCGCAGCGGAAAATAATACAAAACACAACTAGAAGTAATACCCGGATACAGAGCTTTCCGAGTATCGTTCCAGCTGTAAATCAGGATCCTGTGAATATAAATCTGCAAAACAGAAACTACTAGCTGCCCGTGTCAAAATAAGGGCACCCAGAATTTAGGTTAAAACAATAAACTCCAGGTTAGTAATGTGACTAGTGTGCGAACTAAAAACAGTTATTAATCTTTATTTTAAAGTTAGGTAAATCAAGGGACCACGTCGTATAACACAGAATGGGTTTCCTCCCAAGAATACCAGTGCATAAAACAACAACGCAATGCTAAAATAAAGAACAATGAAGCTATTATAAGACCCAGGTCCCATCACACAATGCAACACAAGACGGAGGATAGGGTTTTTACCTTATAATAGCCAAAGAATGCTTGATACGTTAAATTTCATGTTTTAATTCCTAATCAGACTCCAACCGTAAATTAGTAAGAGAACGATTCCCTAAGTATTAACCCCGAAGGCCGAAACCAACATCAGACTAATACCCAGGAAACCACCCATCTTAGCTCGTTTCCAGTTAGTTTCTGATTTTATATACAATCATAAATATCAATCATAGGCGGCATGAATGTCCCATACCACTATGTCGCCATATATAGGTATACAATCAAAACCGCAAAATGTCGTATTGGAAGTTGGGTTATCATTTATGATATGAGCCGAGGCTAGGGATCGTCCACTACCGGTTCGAGACAATCTAGCCTACCATGTCTCAGGCAAGTACTCAGTCAAGGCTTGGATCGTCAGGGCCGGTCCACCAATGTGGATTAAAATGCCTGAACACTATGTTTCCCCACCCTATGGAGCGTAAATGAGCCAACGAATGACTCCATCGGCTTCACATAGTCACCGATAAATCTGAGGCCCCTCGCAACAGCAACAACCACATAAGTCAAACTCATCAGGGCGTGTAAAACCACTGACGCCACTTCTAGCCAGAAAGAAACACATGTCCTCCCTGAAGTCCTCTCCCGTTTTTGGTTCATACCGGGTGTGAAACTCGCGAATTAAACGTTACACAAAGCTATGCCACAAAGGCCTTGCTTTGATCATCAACCACAAGACTTTGCTCTTCAACAGAAGCCTTGATCATTTGCCACTTAGGCATGCCACACAGGAAATTCAGTCTATGCGTTTGATATCCGTCAGTATATAACCCCTGAGCTCGTACGTCTCAGAGAAGGGCGTTAAGCAAGAGAATAAATTCTCCGCCGCCAAACAGATATATATTTAATAGAAATCAATCACACAGAATAAAATCCAATGTCAGACACACAGTCCATTTACAAGTTCGTTCTGGGTCTGAACGAAACCGGAGGCACCTAGTACCCCGCATATCCATCGATCTCCAAGTACGTCTGGACGATCACTAACCGATTCCCTCCTTTTGGGTGTATGGCCCAATCAAGATCATCAGTAATTATCCAAACAACGTGAAGACCTCCGGTCTTCAACCACCGTCTTCATCTTCGACACCACGTCGAATTAGTTATTCAGAATGGGATAAACCCGGTATTTCTGAATAACTCGCGTATATAATAAACAAGTGTTACACAAACACAACATACGCGTCATTCCAATTCATCAGTCACTAACCGTAAATTAACAAGAGAATAATCCCCCAAATTTTAACCCCGAAGGCCGAAACCAACATCAGATCAATACCCAGGAAACCGTTCTGCTTAGCTAACCTACAGTTAGTTTCTAAATTTCACATTCTTAGGGAAAGGTTCCCATTAATTTTATCAAAGATAAATTCTTTTAAATTTATTCTTTAATCTTCCTTTGAATATCACTTCAAACTAGTCGGGATTAGCAAACCACACCGAAGTAATTATTTATTTTATTTCCCAATCCCATCCCAATGCTAAATGTAAAAGCATATTTGCTCATAACTGGTCGAGCACAATCCAAACAATCAATCAATCCAATTTGACATTAAATATAAGGTTTTGAATAGAGATAGTATTGACTTATATTCAACATCAAATCCTGAAACCTACACACATCATCTCGGGAATAACGATATCGATATCTTCCAAATTCCCATCACAATATCCGTATAATCACGGAATCCAATATCGGAATATTCCGAAGATTATTTCCATTCCAATTTATTTATTGGAAAATTCTGGTTATTTAAAACCATTTCAAATCCAATTTATTTATTTTAAAAATAAATGGATTATAATTCTAGTTCAAAACTAGTTCATTTCGATAAAAATATATTTTTATCTTTTCAAATATGGAATTTTTCATCCCAATTCTTTCCAAATTATTTCTTATGATTTTACACAAATTATCGATATTTTTAATAATTTTATCGAGGCTCGTACAGTCGATTTCCATAAACGGCCATTGAACTGCACTTACAACGACCTTTTCCAAATTTGATTTGGACATAATTCCAAATCCAACCGTCAGATTTCACATTTCTTATATACGTTAGAAAGCTCTTTTCGATACGAACCTAACGGTTCAAGTTTTAGGAGAATCCGACGGTCGGATCTCCCGTAACATCCATTCGAAGTCTATGGTCGAAATTCGTGAACGGTCGCTGCGCGGCGCGTTCTATTCAGGCCATATAATATATATATATATATATATATATATATATATATTATATTTCGTCGATTTCCATTTAAAACGTATTTTATAAATTCGTTTTCAAAACGATTTCAACTTCCATCTCAAATCAAAATCAAAACTGAATCTTTCCAATATAAATTCGTTTTAAATTCATTTCAACTCGATTTCAATTCAAATTCATTTAAATTTAATTCGAATTTCAATTCAATTCAATTTAATTCGAATTTCAATTCTTGTTAATTTAATTCGAATTTCAATTCTATTCAGTTTAATTCGAATTTCAATTCATTTCAAAATATCAAATTTTGAAATCACTTTCGATATTCATTATAAAATGAATAAAATCGATATAAATATCGTTCACGTCAAAATGGCGTCAATCTAATCAACACGGCTTTTATTCAACACATGAATGTTTTCAATTCAACACATGAATTTATTATCTATTTAACACATGAATTTATTTTTTAAATTGGAATGAGGCTCAATCAATTACCAAATAATGTTAATTATATGGATTTTCTACAACACATGTATATAATAGCAACGATAAATCATCAACCATCATCCAAAGTGCACCACACAACTGCATAAGCATTAAATATAAATAATTAACGCTTACACAGTCTTTCGAACAATCGATCGACATACAGCTAAATAATTGGGACTAGTGTACACCAAATATCATCCCAATACCCGTGTGGGGTTTCAAATCAACAAATACATATTTTATTCGTGCAGTTGGGTGATGTGTAAAATTTATCGTCCTAATCAATATCAGTCAAATGTGTGTATATAAACAAATCGTCCGATTTGTTTATAAATATTTATTTTATTTTATATACACGTTAAAATTCTATTGTCAACTATAAAATATTTTATTTCATATCACACAATCAATTTTCACATCAAAATCAAACAAACCAGCATATAAGTTGTCCATGGTCTGTGGACGACGGGTGTCGGGTGCTACTAAACACCATCTGCATTCTAGTATATATTTTAACTAGAAATTAGAATTTAAAAGTGAGAAGTTCTCACCTTGGGGTTCCACTCCGTCATTCTTTAATTCTAAACGGTTCGAATTTGCCCAAAATTTCAATGCGATCTTTTCCCGCTGTTCATAATAAAAGTCACATTTTTATTATCACTATATGTACATAAAAATCATATTTTTATTTCCACCTCATATATATAAAAAACGAATTTTTATCGCTACTTCATATTTATAAAAATCGAATTTTTATTTCGTTGTTATATATAAAAAATCACTTCTTTATATTTCTAAAAATCTCGCCTTTATATTTTTAAAGATCTCGCCTTTATATTTTTAAAGATCCTGCCTTTATATCTTTAAAGATCTCGCCTTTATATCTTTAAAAATCCTAGTTATTTATATTTTAAAACAAGGATATATTTTTATCCTTAAAACAATATGATAATTTTATTTTTAAACATCATGCTAATTTTATTTTCAAAAAATCCATATGTTAATTTTATTTTAAAACCTTATGCTAATTTTATCATATCAATGTTATTTCTATTTTTGAAACAAATTATATTTTTAAAACAGCAATTATATTTTTAAAACAACAATTATATTTTTAAAACAACACTTTTAAACTATGAATTTGTTATAAAATAAAACTGAAATTAAATCACAGTTAATACCTTTTGCCATGAACAGGAGAAACTCGACCAGCAGATGATGCCGAACGTTGACCGTCTGCCTCCCTTCGACGCTGCTTGAGGCTGCCCTCCTCCACTCAGATGTCCGGCGAACTCGAGCTCCACAAAGCGCCGGAATCAGGTGCGCTAGGGTTCGAAGTAAGGCGGGTGGCGTTGGGGTTCGGATTTAAGGCTTCAGGAGGGAGAAGTGGCCGAGGGGGGGGGGGGGCGCTCGTGGAAGGGGGTATGCGGCGCAGTCACCAAAGAGGGGGAGAGAGGGAATGGAGGAGACAGAAGCGCGAGGGAAAGGGAGAAGGAGGAGGTGACGGAGGCAACGCCTGGCGGAGGCGCACGACGAGGTCTGGGCGGGGTTAGGGCGTCGCGCGATTTGATTTTTTTTTTCTTTTCTGTTAAAATGATTTGGGGGAGGGAATGGAGAAAGAGGGGGGGTTATATAAAAATTATCTATATTATTTTAATTTATTTTCAATTCTAAAAGCAACTTTTTATTTTCAACTCGAAATCGAACCCACCGACTGTCGCCCCTAGCTAATTACCCTCATTCCAAACATAATGGGATATGTATCGTGAGCCAGTTCGGCTGTTACGATCAGTTTTCGTCAAAATCAAAATATAACTCAATACATTGAATTTGAACGCACATTTCAATTTACCGGGGCCATAAACGGACCCTAAAAATACCCAAAAAATATTTTCTAGCTTCGAATTGACGATACGGTCCTAACAAAACTAATTTCATCGAATTCTGAGACCGATTGAAAAATGGCCATTTTCCAGTCGATTAAAATCAACTAAAACTGGTCAAACGCGTTTTCCTTCGCCACACTCACATATTGATTCAGAAAATTACGAATTTTGGAATCTAGCAATAACTAGACATCCCGGATCCAACAAAAGTAGTTTCGTCGAAAACCGAGGTTGTTTGTAAAATTTCCATTTTTAAGGGCCAGAATTCCATAGCGACTATTCTGAATTTTCAACTGGGCATAACTTTTGATTCCCGCTATGAAATTTCAATTTTTCGAATTCGTTGGAAAGATATTCCCAATTAGATTCTAATATTTTTTGTTTCGCTAAAATCCAGTTTATTTTGAATCCAGTACATTCATTTGAATTTTGAAATCGAATTTTCGAACTACCGCGCCATTTTCAATTCCTTTTATATATATAAATAAATTTTGATATTCTAACGACGATTCAAATAAATATATACGTTCGAATTCTATTCAAAATAAATTTCTCGTCGTTTTTATTTAAAATAATTCATTTTAAATATTCAAAATTCATTAAAATTGCCAAAATAAAAATATTAAATTGGCTCGGATTTCCGGGTTACTACAATCTCCCCCACTTAAAACTTTTCGTCCCCGAAAAGGAACGAAGCCGAAAGTTGTTTAACTAATCAACTCAACTTTCATAATTTTCATTACGGCTTAAGTTCTTCAACTTTTCAGTTTCTAAGAACTTTCAAATTTTTCAAAAAATTTGGCTAACACCCTAAATTTTCGAAAAATTTCGCCATAACCTCCCCTGCACCGGGGACTTCGGTATATTTCATATAGCCTCCCATGTCCTTTTCAATCCAAAAGAAAAAGAAAAGGCCAAGCGACTAGCCAATCGGCTCATAAAATCACCATCACCCAAACAAAACAGTAAATTATGGTAAACATGTACCTATTTGTCGGGCAAACAATTTTATTCTTCTGCTCTAGCCTCCTTGCTATGACCTGTTCAATGTAAGTACATGTATATGCATGCAAGTGCGACTAATTTTCAATACAATTCACTATTTGATTCAATTTGGCTAAATGGTTCAAATTTTAATTAATCAACCAATAATCAAACCACACAATCAGCAATCAATTAATGAATTAGCTTTTCAAATTCATAATTTTAATATATAGTCAAGAATCATATTTTTGATGCCAAATCACAAAAATAAGCCCTATCTAATTTTGGTTCTCACACCAGTCAATTGGAAATATATAGAAATTCCACTTTCGTCACTCGAACACAAATACTGATGATGGTCGACCGATCATCAGAATCATCTCCGGGCGACTAGAGCGTGATTCTATATCTATCCAGTATATTAAAACTCCAAATACATGCGGATCAGACGTATACGCAAAATCTATATATACTGGATCGTCCAAATTTAATATAAATAAATAATCAAATACGAATAGTTGATTTAAATTTTCAAAACAAAGCTTGTTTTCACTTTTATTGTCAAAAACATCACTATTCACACTCGTTCTAGGATACTATTGATCCTATCTCTAACGAGTTATTCTTATTGGATATAACTGATCCAATCTCTGATGAATTCTTTCGTTCGGTTCTAATATGTCTTGTTCTCTTAGCTTTGTAAACCAAGACTCTGATACCAAAATGAAACGACCCGAACTTCCCCGGTAAGGAAAGCACGGATTGCTTTGAGGACAAGACGAATCAGAATGCAGACAGAAGAACATTTCATTGTTAATTACAACAACTCATCAGATTACAAGAATATACAGAGTATGAATAAATATTACACAGAAATATCAGAGATTTAAATTACATTTAAAAACATCGCAGTGGAAAATAATACAAAACACAACTAGAAGTAATACCCGGATATAGAGCTTTCTGATTATCGTTCCAGCTGTAAATCAGGATCCTGTGAATATAAATCTGCAAAACCGAAACTACTAGCTGCCCGTGTCAAAATAAGGGCACCCAGAGTTTAGGTTAAAACAATAAACTCCAGATCAGTCATGTGACTGGTGTGCGAACTTAAAACAGTTATTAATCTTGATTTTAAAGTTAGGTAAATCAAGGGACCACGTCGTATAACACGGAACGGGTTTCCTCCAAAGAATACCAGTGCATAAAACAACAACGCAATGCTAAAATAAAGAACAATGAAGCTATTATAAGACCCATGTCCCATCACACAATGCAACACAAGCCGGAGGATAGGGTTTTTACTTTATAATAGCCAAAGAATGCTTGATACGTTAAATTTCATGTTTTAATTCCTAATCAGACTCCAACCGTAAATTAGTAAGAGAACATTCCCTAAGTATTAACCCCGAAGGCCGAAACCAACATCAGACTAATACCCAGGAAACCACCCATCTTAACTCGTTTCCAGTTAGTTTCTGATTTTATATACAATCATAAATATCAATCATAGGCGGCATGAATGTCCCATACCACTATGTCGCCATATATAGGTATACAATCAAAACCGCAAAATGTCGTATTGGAAGTTGGGTTATCATTTATGATATGAACCGGGGCTAGGGATCGTCCTCTACCGATTCGAGACAATCTAGCCTACCATGTCTCAGGCAAGTACTCAGTCAAGCCTTGGATCGTCAGGGCTGGTCCACCGATGTGGATTAAAATGCCTGAACACTACGTTTCCCAACCCTATGGGGTGTAAATGAGCCAACGAATGACTCCATCGGCTTCACATAGTCACCGATAAATCCGAGGCGCCTCGCAACAGCAACAACCACATAAGTCAAACTCGTCAGGGCATGTAAAACCACTGACGCCACTTCTAGCTAGAATGAAACGCATGTCCTCCCTGAAGTCCCGGTTTTGGTTCATACTGGGTGCGAAACTCGCGAATTAAACATTACACAAAGTTATGCCACGAAGTCCTTGCTTTGATCATCAACCACAAGACTTTGCTTTTCAATAGAAGCCTTGATCATTTGCCACTTAGGCATGCCACACAGGTAATTCACTCTATGCGTTTGACATCCATCAGTATATAACCCCTTAGCTCGTACGTCTCAGAGAAGGGCGTTAAGCAAGAGAATAAATTCTCCGCCGCCAAACAAATATATATTTAATAGAAATCAATCACACAGAATAAAATCCAATGTCAGACACACAGTCCATTTACAAGTTCGTTCTGGGTCTGAACGAAACTGGAGGCACCTAGTACCTCGCATATCCATCGATCTCCAAGTACGTCTGGACAATCACTAACTGATTCCCTCCTTTTGGGTGTACGGCCCAATCAAGATCATCAGTAATTATCTAAACGACATGAAGACCTCCGATCTTCGACCACCATCTTCATCTTCGACACCACGTCGAATCAGTTATTCAGAATGGGATAAATCCCGTCTTTCTGAATAACTCGCGTATATAATAAACAAGTGTTACACAAACACAACATACGCCTCATTCCAATTCATTAGTCACTAACCGTAAATTAACAAGAGAATAATCCCCCAAATTTTAACCCCGAAGGCCGAAACCAACATCAGATCAATACCCAGGAAACCGTTCTGCTTAGCTAACCTACAGTTAGTTTCTAAATTTTACATTCTTAGGGAAAGGTTCCCATTAATTTTATCAAAGATAAATTCTTTTAAATTTATTCTTTAATCTTCCTTTGAATATCACTTCAAACTAGTCGGAATTAGCGAACCACACCGAAGTAATTATTTATTTTATTTCCCTATCCCAACCCAATGCTAAATGTAAAAGTATATTTGCTCATAAACTGGTCGAGCACAATCCAAACAATCAATCAACCCAATTTGACATTAAATATAAGGTTCTGAATAGAGATAGTATCGACTTATATTCAACAACAAATCCTGAAACCTACAAACATCATCTCGGGAATAACGATATCGATATCTTCCAAATTCCCATGACAATATCCGTATAATCACGGAATCCAATATCGGAATATTCCGAAGATTATTTCCATTCCAAACTATTCCAATTTATTTATTGGAAAATTCTGCTTATTTAAAACCATTTCAAATCCAATTTATTTATTTTAAAAATAAATGGATTATAATTCTAATTCAAAACTAGTTCATTTCGATAAAAATCTATTTTTATCTTTTCAAATATGGAATTTTTCATCCCAATTCTTTCCAAATTATTTCTTATGATTTTACACAAATTATCGATATTTTTAATAATTTTATCGAGGCTCGTACAGTCGATTTCCATAAACGGCCATCGAACTGCATTACAACGACCTTTTCCAAATTTGATTTGGACATAATTCCGAATCCAACCGTCAGATTTCACATTTCTTATATTCGTTAGAAAGCTCTTTTCAATACGAACCTAACGGTTCCGGTTTTAGGAGAATCCGACGGGCGATCTCCCGTAACGTCCATTCGAAGTCTATGGTCGAAATTCGTGAACGGTCGCTACGCGGCGCGTTCTATTCAGGCCATATAATATATATATTATATATTTCGTCGATTTCCATTTAAAACGTATTTTATAAATTCGTTTAAAATTCGTTTTCAAAACGATTTCAACTTCCATCTCAAATTCAAATCAAAACTGAATCTTTCCAATATAAATTCGTTTTAAATTCATTTCAACTCGATTTCAATTCAAATTCATTTCAATTTAATTCGAATTTCAATTCAATTTAATTCGAATTTAAATTCTTGTTAATTTAATTCGAATTTCAATTCTATTCAGTTTAATTCGAATTTCAATTCATTTCAAAATATCAAATTTTGAAATCACTTTCGATATTCATTATAAAATGAATAAAATCGATATAAATATCGTTCACATCAAAATGGCGTCAATCTAATCAACACGGCTTTTATTCAACACATGAATGTTTTCAATTCAACACATGAATTTATTTTCTATATAACACATGAATTTATTTTCTAAATTGGAATGAGGCCCAATCAATTACCAAATAATGTTAATTATATGGATTTTCTACAACACATGTATATAATAGCAACGATAAATCATCAACCATCATCCAAAGTGCACCACACAACTGCATAAGCATTAAATATAATTAATTAACGCTTACACAGTTTGTCGACCAATCGATCGACATACAGCTAAATAATTGGGACAAGTGTACGCCAAATATCATCCCAATACCCGTGTGGGGTTTCAAATCAACAAACACATATTTTATTCGTGCAGTTGGGCGATGTGTAAAATTTATCGTCTGTAACGACCCGGATTTTTAGCGACTTTGGTTATCGACATAAACTCGATGTCGATAACCAAAACATCGAAAAATCCTGGTAATTAGTGAAAGAAATTAGAGGGTGAGGAAAGATAAGATAGAAACTTAGAATAGAAGAAGAAGAAGAAGAACACAACATCAGAGTAACACGAATCTCACAGCGGAACGAATAACATATAACAGATAACATATCTTTGAAATAAAAGACTTATATGTATACAATAACATTATCAGAGTACATCACTTACAACACAACGGAAATAACTATAGCTATATGATCCTGAAGCCTCCTGCTCCAGCTCTTCAACTATATCTGGAAATCCCGACAACTTGACTGCCCATACAAATTTAGGCACCCAAGAGTTTAGGGAAAACAACAAAATAAACTCCGGGTCAGTCATGGGACTGGTATGAGTAAAACAGTTTAAAAACAGTTCGAACAAGTAAACGATATCTCATAAGACCACGCCGCATAACGGAACGGGTTTTTCCCTTATGAGAATCCAAAATATCTTCATATCAAAAACCTTTTTGATATTATAATAATGTCTATCAACCCCAATATAATAATCATCTAGCAGAAACGCTTTCATCTCACGTTCTACATATATTGTATACAATCAAAACCGCAAGCACGTATTGGGTAATGGATTTCCAAATATGACAAGGTATGGAACCACCTTTCGCTCGTGTACCTCTAGAGAGGAATACAATGGGTTCAACAAGAACATCTCGCAACCCGGCCACACATGACCGACCACTCATTTCGCTTGAGTGTATCGAATGTATATCACCAACGGTTGGGATCAGCAACCGTTGCCCGAGTGGGACAACATCAACAATAGATTTTTAGAAGTAAATGAAACTCTAGATCAGGTGATTATACACCCTACTTTAGTGCGACCGACTTAGCCATGCTGCCTGCCCGATTTCTGTCATTTACCGGATGTGAGGCTAGAAGCTACGCTTTATCATCACATTAGATTCACTTTGAATGTCACATCGTCAAATCCATCAAATCACCGATTGACGTCCTCAACCATACATTATGTGTTAGCTAAAAGAAGTTTCCTTCTTTGCTTCCACTCTTGGTACGGTTGGAGAAATCAATATACATGATCGTCTGGAAATACTCTGTCAGACATCCGTCCATACAAGTCATCCAGGAATAGGATGAACCGAAGGCACTATTCTGTAAACAGGATAGCCCTTGCATAACTCCGTCTTCAATTTCCTTTGGCATATATGATTCGCAAAACTTATGCCAATACTGAGTGGTTCTTTGGATAATAATCCAACCGATAGTCTGTGATTTAACTATCGAATAAAAACAGGTGTGCAACCAACGATTATTATTTCCAAATGGAAATTATATCGATCAAACATCATTTAACATTCATCTCCTTAGTTCATTTTTCATCTCCTGTTTCCCTATATTCAACATTTCTTATTTTCTAAATTTAGAAAATATACGTTATTACCATTGGAAAACATTTCCAATTCTTGTTTTCTTTATTAGAAAACATTTCTGGTTTCTTATTTGGAAAACTTTTCCAAAGCTTCTCCATTGGACTTAGAAAGATGTTTAAACAAACATCGCTATGCCAACTCAAACCATTTCCTTTACTGCCGAACCTTAACTATTCCTTAGTTAAAACGAAGCCAATCAAGTTGGGGTAGAACTACCTCTCAGACCTTAACTGAACAACATTTCTAACTTTGAAATAGACAAAGTTCACTTTATATCCTTTTACTAACTTCCTTACTTAACCCTCCTTCGAATAGCTATATTCGATTGACTCTTTTCACTTAACTCTATTCGATTAACCCTTATCAATTAACTCTATTGGACTAACACTATTGGATTAACTCTATATTGACTAACGCTATTGATTTACTCATTTCACTTAACTCCTTTCGAATAAACTATATTCGATAACTCCTTTTACTTTCTTCGAATAAACTATATTCGATTAACTCATTTGCTTCTATTCGAATAACTATATTCGATTAACTCTTTTGCTTGAACTCTAATCGATTAAACTAACATCGATTAACTCCTTTGCTTTAACTCTAATCGATTAAACTAACATCGATTAGCTCCTTTCACTTTAACTCTAATCGTTTAAACTAACATCGATTAACTCCTTTGCTTTAACTCTAATCGATTAAACTAACATCGATTTACTCCTTTGCTTTAACTCTAATCGATTAAACTAACACCGATTAGCTCCTTTCACTTTAACTCCAATCGTTTAAACTAACATCGATTAACTCCTTTGCTTTAACTCTAATCGATTAAACTAACATCGATTAACTCCTTTGCTTTAACTCTAATCGATTAAACTAACATCGATTAACTCCTTTGCTTTAACTCTAATTGATTAAACTAACATCGATTAGCTCCTTTGCTTTAACTCTAATCGATTAAACTAACATCGATTAGCTCCTTTCACTTTAACTCTAATCGTTTAAACTAACATCGATTAACTCCTTTGCTTTAACTCTAATCGTTTAAACTAACATCGATTAACTCCTTTGCTTTAACTCTAATCGATTAAACTAACATCGATTAACTCCTTTGCTTTAACTCTAATCGATTAAACTAACATCGATTAACTCCTTTCACTTTAACTCTAATCGTTTATAAAGATTTACTTTTAGTAACGGTTCTTCACTTTACAAATGATTTCCCTTTTATAAAACTCTATTCGTTTTAAAAACATTTTTCCCTTTTATTTACTTTCGAAATATTTCCTTTTTATAAAATCTGTTGATTTTATAAAATTCCTTTATTTCAATATACACTGAAATAATTCTTTTTACATCCCAAGGTCTTTTATGATATTTACAATATCGAATAAAAATGATCAACATCGTTCCAACACCCATAATCCATAACAGATTATATAACACATCATATATCACAATATATGAAAACAGTAAAATAAATGTTGAGGAATCCAGTTGGATTCCTCCAACCTGTTTCCCTGCATCACAGATGTTAAACAATATAGATAACATCACTTTCAGTTCCATATGATATATTCTATTAAACAGAATCAATATAGAAAATTTAACTAACTGACTAGCAGTTCAATCAAACAGTCTACACACAGTCAATCAACCAATTTCTAACAGTTCTAAAAATACAACATGAAATTATAAACTGTTCATAGTTAGTGAGATTTACTCACATTGGACGATCATCGTTAATAACGATAACCATCACTTGATTCAGACGAACAATTTATTTTGCCATAAATTGTAATGAGCTCCGATGGACTACCAGTCAGTTCCATCGTGTAGTGACCGTCCATACGATCCTAACGTGACTGACCGTTCTGAATTCTGATATAGCATGATCGAGATATATTATTTACAAGTTTTACGTATATATTTAATAGAATTAACTCAAAAATATTAATACTTGTTTGGGCTTTACCATTTTTCGGCTCATTCCCATGTCACTCATTTCAAAATGGCATCTCCATCCATTCTACCCAATTTCAGATTTCCAAAACCCCATACATACCCCAAGCCATTTGTAAACTTGACCCCAATTCTTTTATTAAATAAAACACTGCCCTTTGGTTTCTTTATTTTCTTTTTAAATGGGCCTTACTTTTCATTGCAGCCCAATCCCCATACTTGTCCACCCGTATACCCCTTTTTATTTCATTCATCGTTGAAAACAACGAAAACAACAACATCCACAATCATAGCCGATTATTGCCCCTTCCAACGCTACCACCCCCCTGATTTCTCCACCGTCCTCACAATAGTCACCACCGTTCAACTCAGCAACTCCCTCTCCATCCCATCGCAACCAACCCAATCAACCCGACCGCCTTCTTATTTCGTGACCAGCTGCTCCAGACCAGAAAACCCAACCTCCCTTTTCCAACTCCGATGATCGGAGCACTCCCTAATGGCGTCTACATATGCGCCTCCCCTTCATACTAGCAGCGCTGCCATCACCTCGGTCCAGTAACCCCCATGTCGACGACAACCGGCAGCCCTAGTTCCATGTGATTTCGAGCTCCAGTAAAGTGGCATCGAGCCTTTCATCACATACACCAGCTTGTAGCCATTGATCTCATCAATCCATATATATAGTATTTAAGATTTACAGATTTTCTTCTGAATCCCTTTGGATTTGTAAAGTGGATTTTCTCCAAGTTTTTGTGACGGCCGTTGTCAGTTGGCTAGAGAAAATTTCGGTTAGGGTTGGGAATGTAATGGAGTACTTATAGAATTTTAGTTCTTTGAATTTGTGGAGGATGTTTCTCCATGTTTTTGGTTTGAAACCACATAGTTTTGTGTGGTTGAAAGTAAGGGTGTGTGCCCTTCATTAGTCCACAAAATGTTTTGTATAGTATGGCAGCGTTTTTCCTATATGCGTGTGTAAGTATTATGTGGAGTTATAATATAACGTTTTCGCATACCATCACGTGATAAAGAATTTCCTTTCTTTACAAATTGTTGTCGACAGAAGTAAACATACTGTTGTAATCCGCTCGGTGCCACGACCCCAAAAATATAATAATACCGGTAGATTTACTCATATTTTGAAACCTCAAAATATTGATTTAAGGGTGCAAAATACTCCAAATAAAAAGTTGCTTATTTAATTAATTAAAAATTACAATAAAATTCTAAAAATTAAATTATCACTATGCCTCAAAAGAATCATGTCTAAATTCAAAACCGGTATCTAGTTATATCGAATAAACCGTTATGGTCGATAAACGATTCTATAGCGACTATTTTAAAATTTGATTTGGACACAACTCACAATCTACACAACGAAATCTCGATTTTTCACTTCCATTTGAAAAATATACTCCACCAGCTCCACACGTTTCTTGTTTCATAGAAATCCGATTTAAAACGGCTTCTGTATATTCGTTTAAAGTTCGAATCGCCAAATCGCGAACTACCGCGCCATTTCGAGCTCGATTATAATTATATTATAATTTATACGTTATAACGTTGTCGACTCAATATATTCGTTATTCTACTTCAATTCCAAGCTGAATTAAATATCACAGATGATCCGGTTCACACCATATCGCCGTTTCAGCCAATTCTGATTATTTCAGAATTTAATATATTATTTTAATTAAATATTCATCATTATTTAATTCAACGATCATTAAATTCACTAATCACTATTTATATAATTAAATAAATTAATTCTAATACCTCTGCTAATGCGGGTCATTACAATCTTCCCCACTTAAAATAATTTCGTCCTCGAAATTGCTAAAAGGTAGAGAACGACCCTATCGACTGGTTAGAACATATTTTTTCACTTCTTATCTTCAGTTTCAACTGAACCAATTTAATTTCAATTAAATATTAATTAATTCTTATCAACGAAAAATTTCAAAAATCCTGAAAATTTTCTAACGCCTTAACTCTTCGAAAAATTTCGCCAGCCCCTCCTTTGTACTGGTCAATCGGTCAAACTCCAACTCGCCTCTCTGGGCCATCTCCATCCCAAAAGAAAACCAAACAGCCAAGCGGCTTGCCAATGCAGCTCATAAATCTTATATCCAATAGAAATATAAACTTGTACCCTTTGTCGGCATATCATTATACCTTTCCCACCTGTTATCAATTTAGCGAATACAAGGGCCATCCCCATCAAATTCAAATCTGCTTTTATCTCCAAGACAACCATTCGCTTATATCCTAAGTCGAATTTTATTTCAAATTCGAGTTCCATTCTCGATTTCAAACTCTTAACTTCCCAATCCAATTTTCATTTCGAATTCTTATCTCGACAATCCAATTTTATTCAAGAACAAATTTTTCCTGATATCGTTCTATTTCCATTCAGTTTTCACTTAACTGTTTCAATTCAATTTCAGCTTACTTTCGCAAACTTCTATTTAAATTTTTTCTTAATTCAAACAGTCTCTTCCTGGGAATTTTAAACAGTTTACTTTTTCAAAAATCAAAATTTTCCTTTTGAACATGTCACTGAGCCCTCAATTTATATTCCATTAGTTAAATCACTTCTCTATTTTTTATCAATATTTGTTAACCAAATATTTTCAATAACCATATTGGCCTTTTATGTTATTGGGGAAACATTTCTGAATATCGCCTTCCTTTATTTCCTAAATCAATAACCTTTATAATCCTATTTATAATTGGAAAATACTCCAATTACTTATCTCTTTCTGATCTCGTTTATTTCTATACTTAGGAAATATTCTTTTCTATTTCCAAGCTTACACTTATTTGGGTTAAAACGGATGTTGTGTAAAACATTGTTATGACAACCCAAATACTATATTCAACTAACTCTTATTCAACATTGATCTTCGAGCCTGAAATCTTGCTATTTATTTGTTAATAATGAAATCAATCAAGTTGGGGTATAACTACCTCTCAGACCTTAAATGAATAACATTTACAACGTCAAAACAGATATGACTACTTACTCGAATAATCAATACCATACAACTACTTATTCACTTTCAAACACGTATACGCTTCCTCCTTCTATTCTTACTAGATTTGATTCTTATACTTCCTTTTTGATTTTACTATTCTATTTCTAAGTTCGTTTCCTTATCGACTTCTATACATATCGATACTTTGATTTCTAACTATCAATTTATCCTAAAAATATTCTAACTCCTTAAATTCTCAGAAAAATTTGCCATAACCTCCTTTATAGCAGAAGTATCGAGAAAATCCCCAAACTGCCACACAGGCCTTCTCCAATCAAAAAGAAAAAAAAGAAAAAAGAAAAGCCAAGCGGCTAGCCGATACGGCGCATAAAATCTCATATAAGAACTAAATACATACCTTTTTGTCGAGCATTCTATTTATATACCTTCATACCTTATCCATACGTATCTCATGTATATTTATACCTTTCTAATCTATTTTAACTACACCTGATCGTTTTAACTCAATTTGTTAATCAATTTGTTAATTAACTCCTTAGTCTATTTCACTTTCATATTTGAACATGACATGTTCAAATATATTTTAAGTCGCTTATTAACTACTCAAATTCTATTTTTTTCAAACTCAGGTTTCATATTCGATTTCAAATATAAATTTACTTGTCCCCTTTACTTATCTAAAGTTCAACTTCAATTCAAGATCCATTTACTAATGGCTAATTAACTGGTTTACCTATTTCACCTTTTTATTTGAATATACATGTTCAAATATAGGTTTAACTTGTTTATCAACTAATTGAATTCCTTTTCAATTCTATTTGAATTTCCTATATTCAAATTCCATCTCAATTCTCTTATTCAAATTCCATATATGAATTTCGTTTCAATTTTCTTATTCAAATTCCATATATGAATTTCATTATTCAAATCTATTTTCAAACTCCATTTGAATTTCTATATTCAAATCTATTTGTATTCTCTTTATTTCATTTCAATTCCCTTCGAATCTTCTATATTCAAATTTCAAATTTTAATTCTATTTGAATCCTCTTTATTCAAATTTCATTTTCAATTCTATTTGAATCCTCTACATTCAAATTTCGTTTTCAATTCTATTTGAATCCTCTACATTCAAATTTCATTTCACTTTCGATATTCAAATCCTATATTTGAAATCTCTTATATTTTCTATATCCAAACGCCATTTGAATTTCTATATTCAAATTCTATATCACTTCCATTTAGTTTCATATATTCAAACTCCCTTTGAATTTCTATATTCAATTTTCCATTTCAATCTATTTGAATTTCATATATTCAAACTCCCTTTGAATTTCTATATTCAATTTTCCATTTCAATCTATTTGAATTTCATATGTTCAAACTCCCTTTGAATTTCTATATTCAATTTTCCTTTGAATTTTCTTATTTAAATTCTATGTTTGAACTTCCTTTATTCAAATTCCTTTTCAAACTTTCTTTATTCATTCCTTAAAAAGGCCTCGATTTCAATTCCTTTTGAAATCGATATTTCTACCTTTGGAAAATAGATTTCCCTTTCAACTTCACACTTGTATTTTTATTTCTGAATTTTCCAATGATAATTCTTTTCACTTCATTTATAAACTTTGTTTATAAAAGAACTATTTATAAACTTCGTTTATAAAAGAACTTCTCGTTTTATTTCTTTTAAAACAAGTTAATATTTCAAATCTATTTAAAAATTCCAATTCTATATTTTAAATCCCACTTTGAAATTCAACACTACTTGTCTTTCCCAAAACAAATTCAAAACAGTATTTCTGGTAGTAATTCGTCACTTATAACTCGAAAATGAATACTAATGATGCAGCTGTCATCATCAGAATCTATTTTCCAGCGATCGAAGTGAGTTCAATACTATAAAACCATTTCTAAACATTTCCACTTTGAAATTCATTTCAAAATATAATTCACACTGCTTGTAAAACAATTTAAAATCTCCCAGGATCTTAAATTTTCCTTATTTTTAATCCAAATCTATTTACAAACACTTATCCAATTTTCCAGAATTTTAATTCAATTTCTGGTTTAAATTTCAGATTAAACACATCTGTTTTCACATATTTCACTTATATGAATTCTGATTGGTTATTCACATAACCATTTAATTTATAATCGTACTCGATTATAATAACAACCAATATATCCAATATGTATCAAATATACTTTGGGTAAAAAAATTTCATTTACCCTCTTTCAAAACATACCATGATGGTTCATCGTATTCGAGTGTTTAGTAACTCCAACCGATACAGTGGATCAAACTAACCGACCAGAACTCATAAACGACTCAACCAATGAATCTCCACGATATAAAACAAATTTTTATATCAATAACAAATACGTTCACTCGTATATACACTCAACTCAATCTAGGGTATTACTAACCCTATCTCTACCGAGTCACGCCACAGAGCCAAGGCAATTTACTTAACTTAAGCTCTGATACCAACTGTAACGACCCAGATTTTTAGCGAATTTGGTTATCGACATAAACTCGATGTCGATAACCAAAACATCGAAAAATCCTGGTAATTAGTGAAAGAAATTAGAGGGTGAGGAAAGATAAGATAGAAACTTAGAATAGAAGAAGAAGAACACAACATCAGAGTAACACGAATCTCACAGCGGAACGAATAACATATAACAGATAACATATCTTTGAAATAAAAGATTTATATGTATACAATAACATTATCAGAGTACATCACTTACAACACAGCGGAAATAACTATTGCTATATGATCCTGAAGCCTCCTGCTCCAGCTCTTCAACTATATCTGTAAATCCCGACTACTTGACTGCCCATACAAATTTAGGCACCCAAGAGTTTAGGGAAAACAACAAAATAAACTCCGGGTCAGTCATGGGACTGGTATGAGTAAAACAGTTTAAAAACAGTTCGAACAAGTAAACGATATCTCATAAGACCACGCCGCATAACGGAACGGGTTTTTCCCTTATGAGAATCCAAAATATCTTCATATCAAAAACCTTTTTGATATTATAATAATGTCTATCAACCCCAATATAATAATCATCTAGCAGAAACGCTTTCATCTCACGTTCTACATATATTGTATACAATCAAAACCGCAAGCACGTATTGGGTAATGGATTTCCAAATATGACAAGGTATGGAACCACCTTTCGCTCGTGTACCTCTAGAGAGGAATACACTGGGTTCAACAAGAACATCTCGCAACCCGGCCACACATGACCGACCACTCATTTCGCTTGAGTGTATCGAATGTATATCACCAACGGTTGGGATCAGCAACCGTTTCCCGAATGGGACAGCATCAACAATAGATTTTTAGAAGTAAATGAAACTCTAGATCAGGTGATTATACACCCTACTTCGGTGCGACCGACTTAGCCATGCTGCCTGCCTGATTTCTGTCATTTACCGGATGTGAGGCTAGAAGCTACGCTTTATCATCACATCAGATTCACTTTGAATGTCACATCGTCAAATCCATCAAATCACCGATTGACTTCCTCAACCATACATTATGTGTTAGCTAAAAGAAGTTTTCTTCTTTGCTTCCACTCTTGGTACGGTTGGAGAAATCAATATACATGATCGTCTGGAAATACTCTGTCAGACATCCGTCCATACAAGTCATCCAGGAATAGGATGAACCGAAGGCACTATTCTATAAACAGGATAGCCCTTGCATAACTCCGTCTTCAATTTCCTTTGGCATATATGATTCGCAACGCTTATGCCAATACAGAGTGGTTATTTGGATAATAATCCAACCGGTCTCTCCATATTAACAACGTTAAAATGGTCAAAACTTCGATAGTCTGTGATTTAACTATCGAATAAAAACAGGTGTGCAACCAACGATTATTATTTCCAAATGGAAATTATATCGATCAAACATCATTTAACATTCATCTCCTTAGTTCATTTTTCATCTCCTGTTTCCCTATATTCAACATTTCTTATTTTCTAAATTTAGAAAATATACGTTATTACCATTGGAAAACATTTCCAATTCTTGTTTTCTTTATTAGAAAACATTTCTGGTTTCTTATTTGGAAAACATTTCCAAAGCTTCTTCATTGGACTTAGAAAGATGTTTAAACAAACATCGCTATGCCAACTCAAACCATTTCCTTTACTGCCAAACCTTAACTATTCCTTAGTTAAAACGAAGCCAATCAAGTTGGGGTACAACTACCTCTCAGACCTTAACTGAACAACATTTCTGACTTTAAAATAGACAAAGTTCACTTTATATCCCTTTACTAACTTCCTTACTTAACCCTCCTTCGAATAGCTATATTCGATTGACTCTTTTCACTTAACTCTATTCGATTAACCCTTATCAATTAACTCTATTGGACTAACACTATTGGATTAACTCTATATTGACTAACGCTATTGATTTACTCATTTCACTTAACTCCTTTCGAATAAACTATATTCGATAACTCCTTTTACTTTCTTCGAATAAACTATATTCGATTAACTCATTTGCTTCTATCCGAATAACTATATTCGATTAACTCTTTTGCTTTAACTCTAATCGATTAAACTAACATCGATTAACTCCTTTGCTTTAACTCTAATCGATTAAACTAACATCGATTAGCTCCTTTCACTTTAACTCTAATCGTTTAAACTAACATCGATTAACTCCTTTGCTTTAACTCTAATCGATTAAACTAACATCGATTAACTCCTTTGCTTTAACTCTAATCAATTAAACTAACATCGATTAACTCCTTTGCTTTAACTCTAATCGTTTAAACTAACATCGATTAACTCCTTTGCTTTAACTCTAATCGATTAAACTAACATCGATTAACTCCTTTGCTTTAACTCTAATCGATTAAACTAACATCGATTAACTCCTTTGCTTTAACTCTAATCGATTAAACTAACATCGATTAGCTCCTTTGCTTTAACTCTAATCGATTAAACTAACATCGATTAGCTCCTTTCACTTTAACTCTAATCGTTTAAACTAACATCGATTAACTCCTTTGCTTTAACTCTAATCGTTTAAACTAACATCGATTAACTCCTTTGCTTTAACTCTAATCGATTAAACTAACATCGATTAACTCCTTTGCTTTAACTCTAATCGATTAAACTAACATCGATTAGCTCCTTTCACTTTAACTCTAATCGTTTATTAAGATTTACTTTTAGTAACGGTTCTTCACTTTACAAACGATTTCCCTTTTATAAAACTCTATTTGTTTTAAAAACATTTTTCCCTTTTATTTACTTTCGAAATATTTCCTTTTTATAAAATCTGTTGATTTTATAAAATCCCTTTATTTCAATATACATTGAAATAATTCTTTTTACATCCCAGGGTCTTTTATGATATTTACAATATCGAATAAAAATGATCAACATCATTCCAACACCCATAATCCATAACAGATTATATAACACATCATATATCACAATATATGAAAACAGTAAAATAAATGTTGAGGAATCCAGTTGGATTCCTCCAACCTGTTTCCCTGCATCACAGATGTTAAACAATATAGATAACATCACTTTCAGTTCCATATGATATATTCTGTTAAACAGAATCAATATAGAAAATTTAACTAACTGACTAGCAGTTCAATCAAACAGTCTTCACACAGTCAATCATCCAATTTCTAACAGTTCTAAAAATACAACATGAAATTATAAACTGTTCATAGTTAGTGAGATTTACTCACATTGGACGATCATCGTTAATAACGATAACCATCGCTTGATTCAGATGAACAATTTATTTTGCCATAAATTGTAATGAGCTCCGATGGACTACGAGTCAGTTCCATCGTGTAGTGTCCGTCCATACGATCCTAACGTGACTGACCGTTCTGAATTCTGATACAGCATGATCGAGATATATTATTTACAAGTTTTACGTATATATTTAATTGAATTAACTCAAAAATATTAATACTTGCTTGGGCTTTACCATTTTTCGGCTCATTCCCTTGTCACTCATTTCAAAATGGCATCTCCATCCATTCTACCCAATTTCAGATTTCCAAAACCCCATACATACCCCAAGCCATTTGTAAACTTGACCCCAATTCTTTTATTAAATAAAACACTGCCCTTTGGTTTCTTTATTTTCTTTTTAAATGGGCCTTACTTTTCATTGCAGCCCAATCCCCATACTTGTCCACCTGTATACCCCTTTTTATTTCATTCATCGTTGAAAACAACGAAAACAGCAACTTCCACAATCATAGCCGATTATTTCCCCTTCCAATGCTACCACCCCCCTGATTTCTCCACCGTCCTCACAATAGTCACCACCGTTCAACTCAGCAACTCCCTCTCCATCCCATCACCACCAACCCAATCAACTCGACCCCCTTCTTATTTCGTGACCAGCTGCTCCAGACCAGAAAACCCAACCTCCCTTTTCCAACTCCGATGATCGGAGCACTCCCTAATGGCGTCTACACATGCGCCTCCCCTTCATACTAGCAGCGCCGCCATCACCTCGGTCCAGTAACCCCCATGTCGACGACAACCGTCAGCCCTAGTTCCACGTGATTTCGAGCTCCAGTAAAGTGGCATCGAGCTTTTCATCACATACACCAGCTTGTAGCCATTGATCTCATCAATCCATATATATATATATAGTATTTAAGATTTACAAATTTTCTTTTGGATCCCTTTGGATTTGTAAAGTGAATTTTCTCCAAGTTTTTGTGACGGCCGTTGTCTGTTGGCTAGAGAAAATTTCGGTTAGGGTTGGGAATGTAATGGGGTACTTATAGAATTTTAGTTCTTTGAATTTGTGGAGGATGTTTCTCCATGTTTTTGGTTTGAAACCACATAGTTTTGTGTGGTTGAAAGTAAGGGTGTGTGCCCTTCATTAGTCCACAAAATGTTTTGTATAGTATGGCAGCGTTTTTCCTATATACGTGTGTAAGTATTATGTGGAGTTATAATATAACGTTTTCGCATACCATCACGTGATAAAGAATTTCCTTTCTTTACAAACTGTTGTCGACAGAAGTAAACATACTGTTGTAATCCGCTCGGTGCCACGACCCCAAAAATATAATAATACCGGTAGATTTACTCATATTTTAAAACCTCAAAAATATTGATTTAAGGGTGCAAAATACTCCAAATTAAAATTTGCTTATTTAATTAATTAAAAATTACAATAAAATTCTAAAAATTAAATTAATACTACGCCTCAAAAGAATCATGTCTAAATTCGAAACCGGTATCTAGTTATATCGAATAAACCGTTATGGTCGATAAACGATTCTATAGCGACTATTTTAAAATTTGATTTGGACACAACTCACAATCTACATGACGAAATCTCGATTTTTCACTTCCATTAGAAAAATATACTCCACCAGCTCCACACGTTTCTTGTTTCACAGAAATCCGATTTAAAACGGCTTCTGTATATTCGTTTCAAGTTCGAATCGCCAAATCGCGAACTACCGCGCCATTTCGAGCTCGATAATAATTATATTATAATTTATACGTTATAACGTCGTCGACTCAATATATTCGTTATTCTACTTCAATTCCAAGCTGAATTAAATATCACAGATGATCCGGTTCACACCATATCACCATTTCAGCCAATTCTGATTATTTCAGAATTTAATATATTATTTTAATTAAATATTCATCATTATTTAATTCAACGATCATTAAATTCACTAATCACCATTTATATAATTAAATAAATTAATTCTAATACCTCTGCCAATGCGGGTCATTACATCGTCCCAATCAATATCAGTCAAATGTGTGTATATAAACAAATCATCCGATTTGTTTATAAATATTTATTTTATTTTAAATACACGTTAAAAATTCTATTTTCAACTATAAAATATTTTATTTCATATCACACAATCAATTTTCACATCAAAATAAAACAAACCAGCATATAAGCCGTCCATGGTCTGTGGACGACGGGTGTCGGGTGCTACTAAACACCGTCTGCATCCTAGTATATATTTTAACTAAAAATTATAATTTAAAAGTGAGAAGTTCTCACCTTGGGGTTCCACTCTGAAACGACCCGAACTTCCCCTGTGAGGAAAGCCCGGATTGAGTCGAGGACAAGCCACAAAAGAACGCAGACGGAAGAACATTTCATGGTTAATTACAACAATTCCATCAGATTACAAGAATATGCAGAGTATGAATAAATATTACACATTATAAAATATCAAAGATTACAATACATTACATAGCAGCGAAAAATAATACAAACACAACTGAAGGAGATATACGGATACAAAGCTTTCCGGATATCGTTCCAGCTATAAACCGGGATCCTGTGAATATACATCTGCAAAACAAAAACTACTAGCTGCCCGTGTCAAAATAAGGGCACCCAGAGTTTAGGTTAAAACAATAAACTCCAAGTCAGTCATGGGACTGGTGTGAGAACTAAAACAGTTATTAATCTTTATTTTAAAGTTAGGTAAATCAAGGGACCACGCCGTATAACACGGAACGGGTTTCCTCGCAAGAACACCAGTGCATAAAACAACAGCGCAATGCTAAATAAAGAACAATGAAGCTATTATAAGACCCAGGTCCCATCACACAATGCAACACAAACCAGAGGGTAGGGTTTTACCTTATAATAGCCAAAGAATGCTTCATACGCTAAATTTCATCTTTTATTATTACTATAAGTGTATAGTGTATAAAACAACATCAAATCATAAGTATCAATCATAGACGGCATAAGTGCCCCCATCCCACTATGTCGCCATACTAGGCTCTACAACCAAAACCGCAAAATCATGTATTTGGAAATTGGATTTCCATCTATGAACCGAGGCCAGGGATCGTCCTCCACCGATTCAAGACAATCTAGCCTACCATGTCTCAGGAATAGCCGCAACTGCACCATGGATCGTCAGGACCGGTCCACCGATGTGGATTAAAATGCCTGAACACTACGTTTCCCTGCCCTATGGGGCGCAAATGAGCCAACGAATGACTCCATCGGACCCGGATCGTTCGATCAAACCGAGGCGCCTCGCAACAGCAACAACCACATAAGTCAAACTCGTCAGGGCATGTAAAACCACTGACGCCACTTCTAGCTAGAAAGAAACGCATGTCCTCCCTGAAGTCCTCTCCCATTTCTGGTTCACAACCTGGGTGTGAGGCTCGCGAATTCATGTTACACAAAGCTATGCCACACAGGTGGTGCTTTCATCATCAACCACAATACTTTGCTTTTCAACAGAAGCCTCGATCTACTGCCACTTAGGCATGCCACACAGGCAATTCACTCCATGCGTTTGATATTCATCAATATATAACCCCTGAGCTCTTACGTCTCAGAGAAGGGCGTTAAGCAAGAGAATAAATTCTCCGCCGCCAAACAGATATATATTTAATGGAAATCAATCACACAGACTAAAATCCAATGTCAGACACACAATCCATTTACAAGTTCGTTCTGGGTCTGAACGAAACCGGAGGCACCTAGTACCCCGCATATCCATCGATCTCCAAGTACGTCTGGACGATCACCAACTGTTTCTCTCCTCTTGGGTGTACAGCCCAATCAAGATCATCAGTAATCACCCAAACGATGTGAAGACTTCCGGTCTTCTACCACCGTCTTCATCTTCGACACCACGTCGAATTAGTTATTCAGAATGGGATAAACCCCGTCTTTCTGAATAACTCGCGTATATAATAAACAAGTATTACACAAACACAACATACGCCTCATTCCAATTCAGAATATTCTTTTATTCAAATATTCTTATACTTTGGGAAAGGTTCCCATTAATTTTATCAAAGATAAATTCTTTAAATTTATTCTTTAATCTCCTTTTTAAATATCAATTCAAACTAGTCGGGATTAGCGAACCACACCAAAGTAATCATTTATTTTATTTCCCAATCCCAACCTATTCACCCCATGAAGTAAAACTGGTAATACTTCATATCTAACACCACGGTGTTATCGGTATATTCAATTACCATTTCACGTTCAAATCTAATTAAAAATTTAACTATCGCCTAGAGTAAAACTGGTGATACTCCATTCTCGATCTTTTCAATCTAATTAAAGATTCATTAAGACTCCACTTAGTTTTAATCTTTAACTGGGTTAAAGAATCAGTGTCATTTAAAACACGGTTCACGATAAACCCAAAATCACATTCCATTAATTATCGTGTTAAAGAACAAGTGTTATTTAAAACACTGTTCACGATAAACCCACAAATCAATACCAATTCAATTCCAATTAAATATTATTTAATTGGTACACTTCATTAAATCTAAATAAAAAGATTTAATATTTTTCTCCACTGGGCTTAAGAACAGTGTTAATGAAGACACCATTCACGACAAACCCGAATCACATTTGATATTAAATACAAGGCTCTGAATAGAAAATATATCGGCTTATATTCAATATCAAATTCTACGACCAACAAATATCGTATTGGAAATAACGATATTAATATATCTTTCAAATTCCCATAACAATATCTGTATCATCACGCAATCCAACATCGAAATATTCCGAAGACAATTTCGATTCAAATCCATTCCAATTCAATTATTGGAAATTCTGGTTACTTTTAAAACCATTTCAAATCCACTTTATTTATTTTAAAAATAAATAGAATTATAGTTCTAATTCAAAACTAGTTCATTTCGATAAAAATCTATTTTTATCTTTTCAAATATGGAGTTTTTCATCCCAATTCTTCACAAATCATTTCTTATGATTTTACACAAATTATTATTATTTTTAATAATTTTATCAAGGCCCGTACAGTCGATTTCCATCAACGGCCATCGAACTGCACTTACAGCGACCTTTTTCAAATTTGATTTGGACATAATTCCAAATCCAACCGTTAGATTTCAAATTTCTAATATTCGTTAGAAAGCTATTTTCTATACGAACCCAACGGTTCTGGTTTTAGGAGAATCCGACGGTCGGATCTCCCGCAATATCCATTTGAAGTCAATGTTCAAAATTCGCAAACTGCCGCGGCGCGACGCGTTCTATTCAGGCCATTATATTATATATATATTATATATAATATAAACTTCGTCGATTTCCTTTCGAAACGAATTTTATAAATTGTTTTAAATTTATTTTTGAAACGATTTCAACTTCATATTCAATTTCTAATCCAAATTGAATATTCCAATATAAATTCGTTTTAAACTTATTTCAAATTGATTTCAATTCAAATCGATTTTTAATTTAATTTCAATTCGTTTTCAATTCAAATTGAATTTCAAATTAATTCAATTTCAATTCGAATTCATTTCTATTCAATTACAATTCAAATTCAATTCTATTCAATTTCAATTCGAATTCAATTCTATTCAATTTCAATTCGATTTGAATTCTATTCAATTCAATTTCTAATTCGATTTGAATTCTATTCAATTCAATTTCTAATTCGATTTGAATTCTATTCAATTCTATTTCTAAAATATTCGATTATTGAAATCACTTTTCAATATTCATTTAAAAATGAATAAAATCGATATAAATATCGTTCACGTCAAAATGGCGTCAATCTAATCAACACGGCTTCATACATTTCTATTTTCAAATATTCTATTTCAAATATTTCTTTTTCAAATATTTTTATTCAAATATTTCTTTTCAAATATTCCTATTCAAAACTGGAATGAGACCCAATCAATTACCATATAATATTAATTATATGGATTTTCTACAACACATGTATAAAATAACAATAATAAATAATCAACCATCATCCAGAGTGCGTTCTACGCTGTATAAGCATCAAATATAAATATTTAACGCTCATAACAGTCTGTCAATCAATCGACATACAACTAATTATTAGGATTAGTGTATGTCATATATCATCCCAATACCCGTGTGGGGTTTCAAACAATCAAACACAGATTTTATTTGTGTAGTTGGGCGATGTGTAAAATTTATCATCCCACTCAATATCAATCAAATCAGTGTATATAAACAAATCTCCGATTTGTTTATAAATATTTATTTTAAATACACGTTAAATATTCTATTTTTAACTATAAAATATTTTCCACCATAAAATATTTTATTTCATTTCACATCACATCACACAATCAACTACACATCAAAATCAAACAAATAAGCATACAAGCCGTCCATGGTCTGTGGAAGACGGGTGTCGGGTGCTACTAAACATCGTCTGCATCCTAGTATATATTATTAACTAGAAAACAAAATTTAAAAGGTGAGAAGTTCTCACCTAGGTTTCCACTCCGCCGTGCTTTACTTTTGAACTGCTGAACTGTCTGGATCTGTCTGAAATTCCACTACAGTCCTTTTTACGCTGTTCAAATAAAAATTATATTTTTATTGCTTCATTCAATAAATAAAAATCATATTTTTATTTCTACTTCGTATATATTTTTACAATGCTTCTTTCTATATAAAAATTAAAGTTTTATATTTCTTCTTCTTATATAAAGATCGAATTTTTACTAGTTATAAAATATAAAAATCGTATTTTTACTTCACTAAAAATCATATTTTAATTTCGCTACATATATAAAGATAATATTTTTAAATTCTCTATTATATAAAAATCATATTTTTAATACTTCTTCCTTATAAAAATTATATTTTTATTCTTTCTATAGTATAAAAATATCGTCTTTCTTTGTTTAAAAAAACAAGTTTTTATATCGATGTTCATTTTAAAAATCAGAGCTTCTTCATTTTTATAAAAATCGAAACTTTTTATAATAAAATTCATAGCTGCTAAATAAATAAAAATCAGATTATTCTTATGCTAAATCTAATTAAAAACTGAAAATAAAATTAGATAAGTAAATAAAACTTACTTTCCTAAGTGGAGGAGGAGGGGTGGTTCATCACTGTTGGCCTGGGGGGTTTCACCATCGCTGTGGTGGCAAGGGAGGAAGAAGAAGAAGCAACGGCCGCAGCAGCAGCAGGAGGAGGGGGCGCGTTCGGTTTTGGAAGGGAGGGAGAGGATCGGGAGGGCGAGGGGGGTTCGGTGGTGGTCGACGGCACCTGGGCGCGGCGGTGGGATGACGAACGGGAGGGGGGCTGTGCGTTGGAGAAGGAGGGAAATCGAGGAGAGAGAAGCATGAGATGGAGAGGATCGGGTCTGGAGAGATGCGATGGTGGTGGAAGAGGAGGGCGTGGAGGCGGGAAGTGTCGCGTGGCAGGCGACTTCGATGGAGGCGGCGGGTTTTTCTTCTAATTTAGGCTGAATGATTTTTGAACCGGGGGGCTAGGGCTTGGAAGAGTAAAGGGGGTAATTTATATTATTTATTTATTTTAAATTCCTTAAATGAAACTTTTTATTTTCAACTCGAAATCGAACCCACCGACTGTCGTCCATAGCTAATTACCCCCATTCCGAACACAATGGGATATGTATCGTAGGCTGATTCGATCGTTTCGACCAGTTTTCGTCAAAATCAACATATAACTCTATATATTGAATTTGAACGCACATTTCAATTTACCGGGGTCACATACTAACTAGAAAAATTCTCGAAAAATATTTTCTAGCTTCGTATTGACGATACGGTCCTAACAAAACTAATT
The DNA here is from genome assembly GCA_030737875.1 of Allium sativum. Classification (NCBI taxonomy): domain Eukaryota; kingdom Viridiplantae; phylum Streptophyta; class Magnoliopsida; order Asparagales; family Amaryllidaceae; genus Allium; species Allium sativum. The sequence goes on from CM060922.1 coordinate 279,463,319, forward strand.
TCGTCAAATTCTGAGACCGTTTGAAAAATGGCCAATTTCCAGTCGATTAAAATCAACTGAAACTGGTCAAATGCGTTTTCTTTTGCCACGCTCACATTTTGATTCAAAAAATTATGAAAATTGGAAGCTAGCAATAACTTGACATCGCGGATCCAACAAAAGTGGTTTCGTCGAAATCCGACGTCGTTTGCAAAATGGCTATTTTTAAAGGCCGAAATTCCATAGCGACTATTCTGAAAATTCTACTGGACATATCCTTTTATCCCCGCTATGAAATTTCGATTCTTCAGAATCGTTGGAAAGATATTCTCAATTAGATTCAAATATTTTTGGTTTCGCTAAAATCCGGTTTATTTTGTACCAGGTACATTCATTTGAAATTTGAAATCGAATTATCGAACTACCGCACCATTTTCAATTCCTTTTATAATTATAAATAAATATTTATATTCTATCGTCGAGCTATATAAATATATACGTTCGAATTTTATTCAAAAGAAATTTTTCGTCGATATTATTTAAAATAATTCATTTTAAATATTCTAAATTCACTAAAATTGCCAAAATAAAAATTTTAAATTGGCTCGGATTTCCGGGTTATTACAATCTCCCCCACTTAAAACTTTTCGTTCCCGAAAAGGAACGAAGCCGAAAGTTGTTTAACTAATCAACTCAACTTTCACTATTTTCATTACGGCTTAAGTTCTTCAACTTTTCAATTTCTAAGAACTTTTCAAATTTTCCAAAAATTTGGCTAACACCCTAAATTTTCGAATTTTTTTTGCCATAACCTCCCCTGCACCGGGGACTTCGGGATATTTCATATAGCCTCCCATGGCCTTCTTCAATCCAAAAGAAAAAGAAAAAGCCAAGCGGCTAGCCAATCGGCTCATAAAATCATCATCACCAAAAAAAACAGTAAACTATGGTAAACATGTACCTATTTGTCGGGCAAACAATTTTATTCTTCTGCTCTAGCCTCCTTGCTATGACCTGTTCAGTGTAAGTACATGTATATGCAAGCAAATGCGATAAATTTTTAATACAACTCACTATTTGGTTCAATTTGGCTAAAGGATCAACATTCAATTAATCAAAACAGTAACCAAACAACACAACCATCAATCAATTAGTTGATTATTATTTCAAATTCATAATTTGGATATATAGTCAAAAAATCACATTTTTGATGCCAAGTCACAACAATAAGCCCTATATAGTTTTGGTTCTCACACCAGTCTAATGGAAACATATAGACATCACACTTTCGAAACTCGAACACAAATACTGATGATGTGGCCACATCATCAGAATCATCTCCAGGTGTCTACAATGTGATTCTATATCTATCCAGTATTTTAAAACTTCGAATATACGTTTGCAAGGCGTATATGCAAAATCTTTATATACTGAATTGTCCAAATTAATATAAAATAAATAATCAAATACGAATAATTGAATTAAATTTTCAAAACAAAAATTGTTTTCACTTTAAAAATATACTCTTCACACTCGTTCTAGGATACTACTGATCCCATATCTAACGAGTCATTCCCGTTGGATATTACTAATCCAATTTCTGATGAATTCTTTCATATGGTTCTAATGTGCCTTGTTCTCTGAGCTTTGTAAACCAAAGCTCTGATACCAGCTGAAACGACCCGAACTTCCCCGGTAAGGAAAGCCCGGATTGAGTCGACGACAAGCCACAAAAGAACGCAGACGGAAGAACATTTCATTGTTAATTACAACAATTCCATCAGATTACAAGAATATATAGAGTATGAATAAATATTACACATTATAAAATATCAGAGATTACAATACATTAGATAGCAGCGGAAAATAATACAAACACAATTGAAGGAGATATACAGATACAAAGTGTAACACCCCACGCCCGCTATGGTCACTCACTAAGGGAATGCCATAGCATCGGTGGAGTATTTTAGTGAATATAGAACAGAAAAATTACAACAAGACAGATATAATTAGTACTTGAAATTTAAAAATATCATCTCACAACAGCGGAAATAAACATGTCTGGTTACATCATAAAACCACGATAAAAGTCAAGTACAATATCCATCAAAATAAAGAAGTACATAATCCCACTCTCATACAATAGCCATAACAAAAGAAAAGATAACTGGATAACTGGAGCTTTACATCTACCCAAGCTCCTAAAGACTGGCACAGCAATCCGATCAAGCTCTACTACCGCTAGGATCCACCGTAGGACCTGAGGGTTGGGAAAAAGATAAAAACAACGGGGTCAGACATAAGTCTGAGTGAGTCCTATAACTTTAACAATACAATCATTAAAGTAACCAGAGAAGACATAAACTTGACCTACGGTAATATCTGGGGATGAATGGCTACACTAAGCAGCTTGGTAGACTTAGGATAAACTAAGATAACCGTCAGGACGCATCTACCCACCCAAGGATAATTACTAACTGCACCACACCAGTCATTCCTACTTAAAGGTTGATCCCTTCCAAGGACTTAGAAAATTTCCCCAGTAGTCTCGTGTACCCCTAGCCCACTACATAGGTGCCGTCTGCCCCTATCTCCACTAGGTGTACTCAGTAATTCTTACCCAGTAGTTTCGTGTACCCCTACATAGGTGCCGTCTGCCCCTATCTTTATTAGGTGTACCCACTACTCCCCATCGATCGGCTCCCTACCGTAGATACCCGTGCTGGTCCCACAGTGGGGTGTATCACTCCCCTAAAGTGGCTACCCAATACTATCAACGGTGCACGGCTTTATATCTACACGATGCAACAACGGCTTATCTACCAGCCCGGGCCCACACACGCATATGAAACCCGTTGGACTTGCGTTGCCACCGCTAACCCGTTTTGGCCTCTTATAATCAAGCCCAATATGCGTGTCCCGTCACTCGACATGGGTCGAGCCCACAAAGATACGTTTGGGATATTGGTTGAAATGGGCCCCCACAAGCTACCCACCTAAGCTTGTCATATATCTAGTGTATCCCACTTAACCCTTTAATCATGTTTAATTACATGTTTCCACTTGGTTAAGTATTCTAATCGTATTTTCTATTGCCACCCAAGGCAACCCACTAGATTCCACATGCCACCCAAGGCAACCACTAAATTTCCACATGCCACCCAAGGCACCCACTTAACCCCTCATGTCCCACTACATGCTAATATGGTTAAGTGTTTCTTAATTAATTAAGACCGTGATCCCCCATAAAGACCTCCCACATTAGACTGACTATTATGACCGCCTGGTTAAGCCGGTATAGTCCGGGCAGTCTTACGTCATAACAGAGCCTAACCTCGTGTCTTTACTTTAATCACGTATTTAATTTATGGCTAAGACCTCTCACATTGGGCTGACATTTGTAGCAACTGGTTAAGCCGGTCGGGTCCGGGCAGTTTTACACTACAAATGAGTCCAACCTCGTGTCTTAGTCGATTAATTACACCTAATTAATCACCCCCATATTAATTATCCCTAATTAATATTAAGTTTTCCATAACATTGGTAGACCTAACTCAATAGGTAAATTCCCATGGGGTAGACCTAACTCAATAGGTAAATTCCCACTTATGGTAATTTATTTTTATGGTATGCTTAATCATACCCAATCATACATTTATTAACATATTTACCAACCCCATCGTTCCCCACGTAAATCGTTCTCATTTCATGACATAAATAAGGGGAAGATCATCACAAATATCATGGGTTTAGCATACAACTTTGTCATGGGTTAAGAGGATGTCAACTTGCATATATGAGCATATATTAACCCAACTACATATAACCCAAACTTGCATATTATCATACACATGATTTGCATAACATGTTGCATATGAGCTTGCATATTATCATACACATATCTTGCATAACATGTTGAACTTGCATATAGGCATTCTCATAACTTGCATAACATGTTAAACATGCATTTAAGCATACACATAACTTGCATAAGCATTCACATACTTGCATAAGCATCCACATACTTGCATAAGCATTCACATACTTGCATAAACATGCATAACTTGCATATCATGTCATTTAAGCATATACATATCTTGCATAAGCATTCATATACTCGCATAAGCATGCATAACTTGCATATCACATTAAACTTGCATTTAAACATATACTTAACTTGCATAACTCACTTTGTTAAACATGCATAATTCCACTCATTAAATATGCATAAACCCACTTGTTAAACATGCATAAACCAACTTGTTAAACATGCATAAATCAACTTATTAAACATGCATAAACCAACTTATCAAATATGCATAAACATAGAACAACATAGAGTAACATATCATTATAAATGATTCAAACTCACTAATCCGCATTTAAGACCATAAGTCTCATTACACCCAATCTACTTACTTTAACAATTGATGTTAAAGTGATAGAAACTCACCAAACCCAAAATTAACCAACTTATGAAGAGGGATTAGTTGCTAATTATGAAGATGGTGATGATTAGAGAATGATATGAGAGGGATTAGCTTGAAACTTCCTTCTTAGATTAATGGAGACTCCTTCTAGGATTTAATTTGGCGGCATGAGGCCTTCATTTCTATTTTTAGTATGGCTTAAGGTAGGTTTAGGGTGTATTTATAGATTAAGAGAGTGTTTTAGGCCCTTAGATTAACCCTAGATTAATTTAGGTCCGTTAGATTTAGGAAATCTCTAGAACCAAGCCCAGCCCTAGCCAGAAAACCAGATCTGGTGCACCCAAGCACCCTGGTTCGACACGCCGTGTCGACAGGCAAGTCGACAGGCAAGTCGACACCCCTGTCGACAGGCCTGTCGACAGCCCTGTCGACATGCTTAGGGCGGGAATCTTCCCGCCTGGCCCCGCTGGTTCTAATTTAAAATCTAAATTTAAATTCCTAAATCTGTTTTTAGCTCTAATTTTTCTGCAAACTTCTTTGGGCCATAACCGGGCCATACGGACTCCGATTCTCGAAAACTCGGACTCTATTTCGCGTATTTTTCCGAGACGAACGCAATAACGCAGTCCGTTACCCCCAATTCCCACATCTGAGATTATTTATCCTGTAATTAGTGAATTTTAGTATTGACTAAAATTCGGGGTGTTACATTCTCCCCTCCTTAAAGGATTTCGTCCCCGAAATCTCTAAGCTAAGGAGAATGCATATCCTACCATCCAAACAACCATCTACTCAAATCATCAACCACGGGCATCCATTGTCCTTAAACAGTTTCTAATGATGTATGAGCATATGCAAACAGTGTGTGTATATGTTCCCTATCTAATGTATGAACATATGCAAACCATGATAGTGCCATGCATCCATTATGTATGCGAGAAAACCCTATCGACACATACAATATCTACATGAGTGCACAATCATTCATCAAAATGCATCATCCATGTGATAACACAACCATTATACATCCATAAATATATTTTCCTACACACAATTTTATGCAATATGCAATATGAAGTGACTGAGCCGATCTAGTGCCTAGCGTGTGTGTATATGCATCCACGAGCAACCACTAGCAAACACTTGCATCCACTTGCATCCATCAACCATAACATGTCTCAAACACATGTTTCAACCATAGGTTTACCCTATCTAAAGGTCAAAGGTACTAACGAGAGGACATACCAAAGATAAGATAAGTACTAGACAAGCGATAAAGGAGAAAGTAAAGACATACCCTAAAAAAGAAATAGGTACAATGAACGCATCTTCGCTTCCGTCTCCCAAGTTGCGTTGCTCTCATCTTCTCCCCATTGCACCTTGACTAGTTGAACCTCTCTGTTTCTCAACTTCCTAGTCTCTGACCCAAGGATGCGAGTAGGAGCTCGTCGAATAGTCGCATCACGCTCTACCTCTACATCTCTAAGGAAGCTCGGCTCTACCACCTCTGCCGTCTCATGTAAGCACTTCCTCAGATGTGATACATGGAATACATCATGAACACCACTAAGTCTGTCGGGCAACTCCACCCTATATGCCATCCGTCCAATCCTTTCCTTGATAGGAAACGGCCCAACAAACCTCGGTGCTAGCTTCCCAACGGATCCGAAGCGAACAACATTTCTCAACGGAGATACCTTAACAAAAACCATATCCCCAACCTCAAACTCAAGATCCGCCCTTCTTTTGTCCGCATAAGATTTTTGCCTATCCTGCGCTGCTTTCATCCTTCTTCGAATCAAGTCGATCTTCTCAGAAGTCTCCCTAACCATATCAGGCCCAAGCAAGATCTTATCCGTAGATTCCCACCAACATGTAGATGATCGACAAGGCCTTCCATAGAGAGCTTCGAAAGGAGCCATACCAATACTGGACTGAAAGCTGTTATTATATGCGAACTCCACCAATGGAAGATGCTCTTCCCATGTACCTCCAAAATCTAAGATACAAAGCCTCAAAAGGTCTTCTAGAACACGATTCACCCTCTCAGTCTGGCCGTCTGTCTGAGGATGATATGCAGTGCTCAGACACAATTGAGTCCCCACTGCTTCTTGCAAACTTCTCCAGAACTCGCTAGTGAAGATAAGATCTCGATCACTCACTATGCTAGAGGGTACCCCATGCAATCGAACTATCTCTCGAAGATATACAGAAGCTAGCCATGGAGCGGTCCTCTTGCTCCTCACAGGTATGAAATGGGCGCTCTTAGTAAGTCTATCTACCACCACCCAAATTCCTGTATTACCCTTCCTCGACCTAGGTAACCCGTCAATAAAATCCATCGAGACGCTATCCCACTTCCATTGCGGAACCTCCAATGGGTGAAGCAACCCACCTGGTTTCCTCTGCTCCGCCTTCACTTGCTGGCACACCAAACATCGAGCGACATACTCGGCCACATCTTTCTTCATACCGGCCCAGAAGAAAACCCTCTTCATGTCTTGGTACATCTTATTCCCACCGGGATGAATGGTCATCCTAGAACGGTGTGCGTCATCAAGAATAGCCTTCCTCAAACCCTCGCCTTGCGGTACACAAAGTCTACCGTCTCTACGCAAGTACCCCCTATCGTCTAGGGTGTACCTACTCAAATGGCTGGACGACTCCCCCCTCATGAGCTTCTCTACTAACTCAACCGACTGTGGGTCGCCCCTCTGTGCTTCTCCAATCCGCCCCAAAAGAGTAGGCCTAACTTCCAAGGAAGCTAGCAAACCGGGTACATAATCAATGGAAGGTCTGAAATCAAACATCGAGATAAACTCCAAGTTTCGTCGTTCCACGAACAATGGACTCAAGGACAACCTCTTCCTACTCAAGGCGTCCGCCACCACGTTACCCTTGCCAGGGGTATACGCTATCTCGAAATCATAAGATGCTAAGAACTCCATCCACCTTTGCTGTCTTAAGTTTAGATCCTTCTGAGAGAACAAGTACTTCAAAGATTTATGGTCAGTGAACAACTCGAATCTCTCACCAAGAAGATAATGGCGCCAAATCTTAAGCGCAAAAATAATAGCGGCCAGCTCTAGATCATGGGTAGGGTAATTTTTCTCATGTGCCCTCAACTGCCTTCCACCATAGGCTGTTACCCTTCCCTCTTGCATTAAGACTGCGCCAAGTCCTGTCCCACAGGCATCGGTATAGACAACGAATGGCTTGCTCCCATCTGGCAACACTAAAACTGGTGCCGTGGTTAAAGCTTTCTTTAACCGTCGGAACGCATCATCACAATCTACGTCCCATGTGAAAACAAGATTCTTCTTTGTTAAGCGGGTTAATGGGGCTGATATCTTCGCGAAGTCTTTAATAAACTTCCTATAATAACCCGCCAACCCCAAGAAACTTCTTACTTCGGTAGCATTCTTCGGAACCTTCCAATCCTGAATTGATACTACCTTCGCGGGATCCACAGCTATCCCTTCCTTGGAGACCACGTGCCCCAAGAACCGCACTTCCTTCCTCCAGAAGTGACATTTAGAGAATTTAGCCTTAAGGCTATGTGCTCGAAGAGTCTTCAACACTTCCCCAAGATGTAGGGCATGCTCTTCTTCACTCTTAGAAAATACTAAGATATCATCCACAAAGACCACCACGAATTTATTAAGGAACTCCCTGAACACCCTACTCAACAAATCAACAAAGTATGCAGGGGCGTTCGTCAACCCAAATGGCATCACCAGCCACTCATAGAAACCATCCGGAGTTCTAAAGGCAGTCTTGTCTATGCTATCCTCAGCCACCCTCAACTGATGAAACCCCGTGGCCAAGTCCAACTGAGAAAATACTGAAGCGCCAACCAACTGATCGAAAAGATCATCTATTCTCGGCAATGGGTGTCTATTCTTCTTTGTGAGCTTGTTGAGTTCTCTATAGTCTACACAAAGTCTGAGGGACCCATCCGCCTTCGTAGCAAATACTACTGGAGCACCCCACTCCGATATGCTCCGTCTTATGAACCCCTTCTCAAGTAACTCCCCTACTTGCTTATGGAGTTCCCTCCTCTCACGAGGAGCCATGTGGCGCACTGGTAAAGATACCGGTTTAGCATTATCCACCAAATATATTCGGAAGTCAATCTCCCGCTTCGGAGGTAAGCCCTTCACCTCCTCAAACACATCCGGATATTCCCGGACCACTCTAACAGATTGCAAACTCTCGACCGAAGCGTCAAGCGATTCAAGATAACTTAGCATAACAGAGTCCATGGGATTACAAGAAATCTCGAGAGTGTTACCCAAGCGGGTCATGAGCCTAACAACTCTCCTTTCGCAATCAAGAACGGCACCATTACTGGATAACCAGTCCATGCCCAAAATCAACCCATAGCCCGTGAAGCCCAATACAAAAGCATCACATCTAAACTCAATGCTAAATATAGAAATCCTCAAACCCAAACATATCATGGACAAATAAGTGGAGCCCCCAATTGGATTTGAAACAACCAAGGGATCATCTACCAGACTGGTGTCTAAGTGCAGTAACTCAACTAATGATGATGAAATAAACGAATACGATGCGCCTGAATCAAACAATATACGGACAGGATGGTCAAATAGAAAAACCAGACTTTCAACGGAAATAGTTCTACCTCTCTCCTGAATCGGTGGAACCGCGAGAGCCTGTACTTGCCCCCTAGCCTGACTCGGTGCCATAAGAGCTTGCACCTGTCCTCCTGAGGTAGATCCCGTCCTTTGCCCCTTCTTAGGGCAATCCTTCACTAAATGCCCTGCTTCGCCACAGTGGAAGCAACCGGTCTTCTTCTTCTTGCGACAATCCTTGCTTAGGTGGCCAGGTGTCCCACAATTGAAACACTTCTTCTTCTTGCCCTTGCCACCGTTGCCTTTCCCACCTTTGCTTTGTTGTTGTTGCTGAGGTCTCTTTTGATCTCCCTTCTTCTCGGGTGCCTTATTAGCATTAGGACCCTTCTCTTCCTCATACATGAGTGCCATGTCAACTAGCTTCTCAAAGGTGGCCCCCATAGGGATATGAGTCATAGCCAACCCATGCATCGGTTCATTCAAGCCTTTCACGAACCGCAAAGCCTTCTTTTCCGGTGTATTCACCATATCTAGGCCAAACCTTGCCAATTGATTAAACTTGTTAACATATTCCTTCACCGAGAGATTTCCTTGCTTTAGAGTCAAGAATCTTTCCATATACAAGTTTTCCTCCGCCCTTGAGAGAAACTTTGCCACAAATCTTTGCCTAAAATCCGCCCAAGAGTCAACGGGGCGTTCTCCATTAGTGACCTCCCACCAGAATGAGGCCTCTCCCTTCATTAACCAAGCAGCCAACTTGACTTTCTTCCCTTCTTCCATCTCAAAGATATCTATCAACTCTTCCACCTCCTTAAGCCAATCTCTAGCCTCCACAAAAGTTTCAGATCCTTGAAAAGGTTTCCCTCCCATAGCTTTAAATTCCTTGCAAGTCTTAGCAAAAGTATCCGTGCGAGGAGGAAGGGGAGGAGGAAGATCGGGTGCTACGGTTGGTGGAGGAACATTTGCTGGACCCGTAGTGGTGGCCCTAGCCTCCATCAATCTCCTATACCATACTGGTACCGTCACACCCTCCAGAAAATTAAGATTCTCGGCCATGCTGAAACGAAAAAGGAAAGATTCAAAACGGATAATTCGAAGGATATAGATATGGCTATTGGGGATTATGCTTTTCTTTCAAAAACTTTTCTCTTAAAAGACATGTTTTGAAAATATCTTTTCAAAAAAAATGTTTTAGAAAAATAGTTTTCTAAAAATTTTATCTGTTCCGGTAACCTTTGCTCTGATACCACGTGTAACACCCCACGCCCGCTATGGTCACTCACTAAGGGAATGCCATAGCATCGGTGGAGTATTTTAGTGAATATAGAACAGAAAAATTACAACAAGACAGATATAATTAGTACTTGAAATTTAAAAATATCATCTCACAACAGCGGAAATAAACATGTCTGGTTACATCATAAAACCACGATAAAAGTCAAGTACAATATCCATCAAAATAAAGAAGTACATAATCCCACTCTCTCATACAATAGCCATAACAAAAGAAAAGATAACTGGATAACTGGAGCTTTACATCTACCCAAGCTCCTAAAGACTGGAACAGCAATCCGATCAAGCTCTACTACCGCTAGGATCCACCATAGGACCTGAGGGTTGGGAAAAAGATAAAAACAACGGGGTCAGACATAAGTCTGAGTGAGTCCTATAACTTTAACAATACAATCATTAAAGTAACCAGAGAAGACATAAACTTGACCTACGGTAATATCTGGGGATGAATGGCTACACTAAGCAGCTTGGTAGACTTAGGATAAACTAAGATAACCGTCAGGACGCATCTACCCACCCAAGGATAATTACTAACTGCACCACACCAGTCATTCCTACTTAAAGGTTGATCCCTTATAAGGACTTAGAAAATTTCCCCAGTAGTCTCGTGTACCCCTAGCCCACTACATAGGTGCCGTCTGCCCCTATCTCCACTAGGTGTACTCAGTAATTCTTACCCAGTAGTTTCGTGTAACCCTACATAGGTGCCGTCTGCCCCTATCTTTATTAGGTGTACCCACTACTCCCCATCGATCGGCTCCCTACCGTAGATACCCGTGATGGTCCCACAGTGGGGTGTATCACTCCCCTAAAGTGGCTACCCAATACTATTAACGGTGCACGGCTTTATATCTACACGATGCAACAACGGCTTATCTACCAGCCCGGGCCCACACACGCATATGAAACCCGTTGGACTTGCGTTGCCACCGCTAACCCGTTTTGGCCTCTTATAATCAAGCCCAATATGCGTGTCCCGTCACTCGACATGGGTCGAGCCCACAAAGATACGTTTGGGATATTGGTTGAAATGGGCCCCCACAAGCTACCCACCTAAGCTTGTCATATATCTAGTGTATCCCACTTAACCCTTTAATCATGTTTAATTACATGTTTCCACTTGGTTAAGTATTCTAATCGTATTTTCTATTGCCACCCAAGGCAACCCACTAGATTCCACATGCCACCCAAGGCAACCACTAAATTTCCACATGCCACCCAAGGCACCCACTTAACCCCTCATGTCCCACTACATGCTAATATGGTTAAGTGTTTCTTAATTAATTAAGACCGTGATCCCCCATAAAGACCTCCCACATTAGACTGACTGTTATGACCGCCTGGTTAAGCCGGTATAGTCCGGGCAGTCTTACGTCATAACAGAGCCTAACCTCGTGTCTTTACTTTAATCACGTATTTAATTTATGGCTAAGACCTCTCACATTGGGCTGACATTTGTAGCAACTGGTTAAGCCGGTCGGGTCCGGGCAGTTTTACACTACAAATGAGTCCAACCTCGTGTCTTAGTCGATTAATTACACCTAATTAATCACCCCCATATTAATTATCCCTAATTAATATTAAGTTTTCCATAACATGGGTAGACCTAACTCAATAGGTAAATTCCCATGGGGTAGACCTAACTCAATAGGTAAATTCCCACTTGTGGTAATTTATTTTTATGGTATGCTTAATCATACCCAATCATACATTTATTAACATATTTACCAACCCCATCGTTCCCCACGTAAATCGTTCTCATTTCATGACATAAATAAGGGGAAGATCATCACAAATATCATGGGTTTAGCATACAACTTTGTCATGGGTTAAGAGGATGTCAACTTGCATATATGAGCATATATTAACCCAACTACATATAACCCAAACTTGCATATTATCATACACATGATTTGCATAACATGTTGCATATGAGCTTGCATATTATCATACACATATCTTGCATAACATGTTGAACTTGCATATAGGCATTCTCATAACTTGCATAACATGTTAAACATGCATTTAAGCATACACATAACTTGCATAAGCATTCACATACTTGCATAAGCATCCACATACTTGCATAAGCATTCACATACTTGCATAAACATGCATAACTTGCATATCATGTCATTTAAGCATATACATATCTTGCATAAGCATTCATATACTCGCATAAGCATGCATAACTTGCATATCACATTAAACTTGCATTTAAACATATACTTAACTTGCATAACTCACTTTGTTAAACATGCATAATTCCACTCATTAAATATGCATAAACCCACTTGTTAAACATGCATAAACCAACTTGTTAAACATGCATAAATCAACTTATTAAGCATGCATAAACCAACTTATCAAATATGCATAAACATAGAACAACATAGAGTAACATATCATTATAAATGATTCAAACTCACTGATCCGCATTTAAGACCATAAGTCTCATTACACCCAATCTACTTACTTTAACAATTGATGTTAAAGTGATAGAAACTCACCAAACCCAAAATTAACCAACTTATGAAGAGGGATTAGTTGCTAATTATGAAGATGGTGATGATTAGAGAATGATATGAGAGGGATTAGCTTGAAACTTCCTTCTTAGATTAATGGAGACTCCTTCTAGGATTTAATTTGGCGGCATGAGGCCTTCATTTCTATTTTTAGTATGGATTAAGGTAGGTTTAGGGTGTATTTATAGATTAAGAGAGTGTTTTAGGCCCTTAGATTAACCCTAGATTAATTTAGGTCCGTTAGATTTAGGAAATCTCTAGAACCAAGCCCAGCCCTAGCCAGAAAACCAGATCTGGTGCACCCAAGCACCCTGGTTCGACACGCCGTGTCGACAGGCAAGTCGACACCCCTGTCGACAGGCCTGTCGACAGCCCTGTCGACATGCTTAGGGCGGGAATCTTCCCGCCTGGCCCCGCTGGTTCTAATTTAAAATCTAAATTTAAATTCCTAAATCTGTTTTTAGCTCTAATTTTTCTGCAAACTTCTTTGGGCCATAACCGGGCCATACGGACTCCGATTCTCGAAAACTCGGACTCTATTTCGCGTATTTTTCCGAGACGAACGCAATAACGCAGCCCGTTACCCCCAATTCCCACATCTGAGATTATTTATCCTGTAATTAGTGAATTTTAGTATTGACTAAAATTCGGGGTGTTACACAAAGCTTTTCGGATATCGTTCCAGCTGTAAACCGGGATCCTGTGAATATACATCTGCAAAAACAAAACTACTAGCTGCCCGTGTCAAAATAAGGGCACCCAGAGTTTAGGTTAAAACAATAAACTCCAGGTCAGTCATGGGACTGGTGTGAGAAATAAAACAGTTATTAATCTTTATTTTAAAGTTAGGTAAATCAAGGGACCACGCCGTATGACCCGGAACGGGTTTCCTCCCAAGAACACCAGTGCATAAAACAACAGCGCAATGCTAAACAAAGAACAATGAAGCTATTATAAGACCCAGGTCCCATCACACAATGCAACACAAATCAGAGGATACGGTTTTACCTTATAATAGCCAAAGAATGCTTGATACGCTAAATTTCATCTTTTATTATTACTATAAGTGTATAGTGTATAAAACAACTTCAAATCATAAGTATCAATCATAGACGGCATAAGTGCCCCATCTCACTGTGTCGCCATACTAGGCTATACAATCAAAACCGCAAAGTCACGTATTTGGAAATTGGATTTCCATCTATGAACCGAGGCCAGGGATCGTCCTCCACCGATTCGAGACAATTTAGCCTACCATGTCTCAGGAACAGCCGCAACTACACCTTGGATCGTCAGGGCCGGTCCACCGATGTGGATTAAAATGCCTGAACACTACGTTTCCCCACCCTATGGGGCACAAATGAGCCAACGAATGACTCCATCGGACCCGGATCGTCCGATCAAACCGAGGCGCCTCGCAACAGCAACAACCACATAAGTAAAACTCGTCAGGGCGTGTAAAACCACTGACGCCACTTCTCGCTAGAAAGAAACGCATGTCCTCCCTGAAGTCCTCTCCCGTTTCTGGTTCACAACCTGGGTGTGAGGCTCGCAAATTCATGTTACACAAAGATATGCCACACAGGCGGTGCTTTGATCATCAACCACAAGACTTTGCTTTTCAACAGAAGCCTCGATCTACTGCCACTTAGGCATGCCACACAGGCAATTCACTCCATGCGTTTGATATCCATCAATATATAACCCCTGAGCTCGTACGTCTCAGAGAAGGGCGTTAAGCAAGAGAATAAATTCTCTTCCGCCAAATAGATATATATTTAATAGAAATCAATCACACAGACTGAAATCCAATGTCAGACACACAGTCCATTTACAAGTTCGTTCTGGGTCTGAACGAAACCGGAGGCACCTAGTACCCCGCATATCCATCGATCTCCTAGTACGTCTGGACGATCACCAACTGTTTCTCTCCTCTTGGGTGTACAGCCCAATCAGGATCATCAGTAATCGCCCAAACGATGTGAAGACTTCCGGTCTTCAACCACCCTCTTCAATTCGACACCACGTCGAATTAGTTATTCAAAATGGGATAAACCCGGTCTTTCTGAATAACTCGCGTATATAATAAACAAGTGTTACACAAACACAACATACGCCTCATTCCAATTCAGAATATTCTTTTATTCAAATATTCTTATACTTTGGGGAAGGTTCCCATTAATTTTATCAAAGATAAATTCTTTAAATTTATTCTTTGATCTCCTTTTTGAATATCAATTCAAACTAGTTGGGATTAGCGAACCACACCGAAGTAATCATTTATTTTATTTCCCAATCCCAACCTATTCACCCCATGAAGTAAAACTGGTAATACTTCATATCTAACACCACAGTGTTATCGGTATATTCAATTACCATTTCACGTTCAAATCTAATAAAAGATTTAACTATCGCCTGGAGTAAAACTGGTGATACTCCATTCTCGATCTTTCAATCTAATTAATGATTCATTAAGACTCCACTTAGTTTTAATCTTTAACTGGGTTAAAGAATCAGTGTCATTTAAAACACGGTTCACGATAAACCTAAAATCACATTTCATTAATTATCGGGTTAAAGAACAAGTGTTATTTAAAACACTATTCACGATAAACCCACAAATCAATACCAATTCAATTCCAATTAAATATTATTTAATTGGTACACTTCATTAAATCTAAATAAAAAGATTTAATCTTTTTCTCCACTGGGCTTAAGAACAGTGTTAATGAAGACACCATTCACGACAAACCCAAATCACATTTGATATTAAATACAAGGCTCTGAATAGAAAATATATCGGCTTATATTCAATATCAAATTCTACGACCAACAAATATCGTATTGGAAATAACGATATTAATATATCTTTCAAATTCCCATAACAATATCGGTATCATCACGAAATCCAACGTCGAAATATTCCGAAGACAATTTCGATTCAAATCCATTCCAATTCAATTATTGGAAATTCTGGTTACTTTTAAAACCATTTCAAATCCACTTTATTTATTTTAAAAATAAATAGAATTATAGTTCTAATTCAAAACTAGTTCATTTCGATAAAAATCTATTTTTATCTTTTCAAATATGGAGTTTTTCATCCCAATTCTTCACAAATCATTTCTTATGATTTTACACAAATTATTACTATTTTTAATAATTTTATCAAGGCCCGTACAGTCGATTTCCATCAACGGCCATTGAACAGCACGTACAGCGACCTTTTTCAAATTTGATTTGGACATAATTCCAAATCCAACCGCTAGATTTCAAATTTCTAATATTCGTTAGAAAGCTCTTTTCGATACGAACCCAACGGTTCCAGTTTTAAGAGAATCCGACTGTCGGATCTCCCGCAATATCCATTTGAAGTCAATGGTCGAAATTCGCGAACTGCCGCGGCGCGATGCATTCTATTCAGGCCATTATATATATATATATATATATATATATATATATATATTATATAATATAATATATACTTCGTCGATTTCCTTTCGAAACGAATTTTATAAATCGTTTTAAATTCGTTTTCGAAACGATTACAACTTCATATTCAATTTCTAATCCGAATTGAATATTCCAATATAAATTCATTTTAAACTCATTTCAAATTGATTTCAAATCAATTTTTAATTCAATTTTAATTCGTTTTCAATTCAATTTGAATTTCAAATTAATTCAATTTCAATTCGAATTCATTTCTATTTAATTTCAATTTGAATTCAGTTCTATTCAATTTCAATTCGAATTCAATTCTATTTAATTTCAATTCGATTTGAATTCTATTCAATTCAATTTCTAATTCGATTTGAATTCTATTCAATTCAATTTCTAATTCGATTTGAATTCTATTCAATTCAATTTCTAAAATATTCGATTATTGAAATCACTTTTCAATATTCATTTAAAAATGAATAAAATCGATATAAATATCGTTCACGTCAAAATGACGTCAATCTAATCAACACGGCTTCATACATTTCTATTTTCAAATATTCTATTTCAAATATTCTATTTCAAATATTTCTTTTTCAAATATTTCTATTCAAATATTTCTTTTCAAATATTCCTATTCAAAACTGGAATGAGGCCCAATCAATTACCATATAATGTTAATTATACGGATTTTCTACAACACATGTATAAAATAACAACAATAAATAATCAACCATCATCCAGAGTGCGTTCTACACTGTATAAGCATCAAATATAAATATTTAACGCTCATAACAGCCTGTCAATCAATCGATCGACATACAACTAATTATTGGGATTAGTGTATGTCATATATCATCCCAATACCCGTGTGGGGTTTCAAACAATCAAACACAGATTTTATTTGTGCAGTTGGGCGATATGTAAAATTTATCGTCCCACTCAATATCAATCAAATCAGTGTATATAAACAAATCTCCAATTTGTTTATAAATATTTATTTTAAATACACGTTAAAAATTCTATTTTTAACTATAAAATATTTTCCACTATAAAATATTTTATTTCATTTCACATCACATCACACAATCAACTACACATCAAAATCAAACAAACAAGCATACAAGCCGTCCATGATCTATGGACGATGGGTGTCGGGTGCTACTAAACACCATCTGCATCCTAGTATATATTATTGACTAGAAAACAAAATTTAAAAGGTGAGAAGTTCTCACCTAGGGTTCCACTCCGCCGTGCTTTACTTTTGAACTGTTGAACTGTCTGGATCTGTCTGAAATTCCACTGTAGTCCTTTTTACGCTGTTCAAATAAAAATTATATTTTTATTGCTTCATTCAATAAATAAAAATAATATTTTTATTTCTACTTCGTATATATTTTTACAATGCTTCTTTCTATATAAAAATTATATTTTTATATTTCTTCTTCTTATATAAAGATCGAATTTTCACTAGTTATAAAATATAAAAATCGTATTTTTACTTCACTAAAAATCATATTTCAATTTCGCTACATATATAAGGATAATATTTTTATATTCTCTATTATATAAAAATCATATTTTTAATACTTCTACCTTACAAAAATTATATTTTTATTCTTTCTATAGTATAAAAATATCGTCTTTCTTTGTTAAAAAAAACAAGTTTTTATATCGATGTTTATTTTAAAAATCAAAGCTTCTTCATTTATATAAAAATCGAAACTTTTTATAATAAAATTCATAGCTTCTAAATAAATAAAAATCATATTTTTCTTATGCTAAATCTAATTAAAAACTAAAAATAAAATTAGATAAGTAAATAAAACTTACTTTCCTAAGTGGAGGAGGAGGGGTGGTTCATCACTGTTGGCCGGGGGGTTTTCACCGTCGCTGTGGTGGCAAGGGAGGAAGAAGAAGAAGCAGCGGCCGCAGCAGCAGGAGGAGGGGGCGCGTTCGATTTTGGAAGGGAGGGAGAGGATCGGGAGGACGAGGGGGGTTCGGTGGTGGTCGGCGCCACCTGGGCGCGGCGGTGGGCTGACGAACGAGGGGGGGCTGTGCGTTGGAGAAGGAGGGAAATCGAGGAGAGAGAAGCACGAGATGGAGAGGATCGGGTCTGGGGAGATACGGCGGTGGTGGAAGAGGAGGGCGCGGAGGCGGGAAGTGTCGCGTGGCAGGCGACTTCGATGGAGGCGGCGGGTTTTTCTTCCAATTTGGGCTGAATGATTTTTGAACGGGGGGGTGGGGGGGGGTTAGGGCTTGGAAGAGTAAAGGGGGTAATTTATATTATTTATTTATTTTAAATTCCTTAAAAGCAACTTTTTATTTTCAACTCGAAATCGAATCCACCGACTGTCATCCATATCTAATTACCCTCATTCCGAACACAATGGGATATGTATCGTAGGCTGATTCGATCGTTTCGACCAGTTTTCGTCAAAATCAACATATAACTCTATATATTGAATATGAACGCACATTTCAATTTACCGGGGTCACATACTAACTAGAAAAATTCTCGAAAAATATTTTCTAGCTTCGTATTGACGATACGGTCCTAACAAAACTAATTTCGTCAAATTCTGAGACCGTTTGAAAAATGGCCAATTTCCAGTCGATTAAAATCAACTAAAACTGGTCAAATGCGTTTTCTTTTGCAACGCTCACATTTTGATTCGAAAAATTATGAAAATTGGAATCTAGCAATAACTTGACATCGTGGATCCAACAAAATTGGTTTCGTCGAAATCCGAGGTCGTTTGCAAAATGGCCATTTTTAAAGGCCGAAATTTCATAGCGACTATTCTGAAAATTCAACTGGACATATCTTTTTATCCCCGCTATGAAATTTCGATTCTTCAGATTCGTTGGAAAGATATTCTCAATTAGATTCAAATATTTTTGATTTCGCTAAAATCCGGTTTAATTTGCACCCGGTACATTCATTTGAAATTTGAAATCGAATTATCGAACTACCGCGCCATTTTCAATTCCTTTTATAATTATAAATAAATATTTATATTCTATCGTCGAGCTATATAAATATATACGTTCGAATTTTATTCAAAAGAAATTTTTCGTTGATATTATTTAAAATAATTCATTTTAAATATTCTAAATTCACTAAATTTGCCAAAATAAAATTTTTAAATTGGCTCGGATTTCCGGGTTATTACACACTCCGTCATTCTTTAATTCTGAACGGTTCGAATTTACCCAAAATTTCAATGCGATCTTTTCCCGCTGTTCATAGTAAAAATCACATTTTTATTATCACTATATGTACATAAAAATCATATTTTTATTTCCACTTCATGTATATAAAAATCGAATTTTTATCGCTACTTCATATTTATAAAAATCGAATTTTTATTTCGTTGTTATATATATAAAATCACTTCTTTATATTTCTAAAAATCTCGCCTTTATATTTTTAAAGATCTAGCCTTTATATTTTTAAAGATCCCGCCTTTATATCTTTAAAGATCTCGCCTTTATATCTTTAAAAATCCTAGTTATTTATATTTTAAAACAAGGATATATTTTTATCCTTAAAACAATATGATAATTTTATTTTTAAACATCATGCTAATTTTATTTTCAAAAAATCCATATGCTAATTTTATTTTAAAACCTTATGCTAATTTTATCATATCAATGTTATTTTTATTTTTGAAATAAATTATATTTTTAAAACATCAATTATATTTTTAAAACAACACTTATATTTTTAAAACAACACTTTTAAACTATGAATTTGTTATAAAATAAAACTGAAATTAAATCACAGTTAATACCTTTTGCCACGAACAGGAGAAACTCGACCAGTAGATGACGCCGAACGTTGACCGTCTGCCTCCCTTCGACGCTGCTTGAGGCTGCCCTCCTCCACTCAGATGTCCGGCGAACTCAAGCTCCATAAAGCGCCGGAATCTAGTGCGCTAGGTTTCGAAGGAAGGCGGGTGGTGTTGGGGTTCTGATTTGCGGCTTCAGGAGGGAGAAGTGGCGGAGGGGGTGCTCGTGGAAGGGGGTGGGCGGCGCAGTCACCGAAGGGGGGGAGAGGGAATGGAGGAGAGAGAAGCGCGAGGGAGAGGGAGAAGGAGGAGGTGACGGAGGCAATGCCTGGCAGAGGCGCACGACGAGGTCAGGGCGGGGTTAGGGCATTGCGCGATTTGTTTTTTTTTTCTTTTCTGTTAAAATGATTTGGGGGAGGGAATGGAGAAAGAGGGGGGTGGTTATATAAAAATTATATATATTATTTTAATTTATTTTCAATTCTAAAAGCAAGTTTTTATTTTCAACTCGAAATCGAACCCACCGACTATCGCCCCTAGCTAATTACCCCCATTCCAAACACAATGGGATATGTATTGTGAGCCAGTTCGGCTGTTACGATCAGTTTTCATCAAAATCAAAATATAACTCGATACATTGAATTTGAACGCACATTTCAATTTACCGGGGCCACATACGGACC
Organism: Allium sativum; assembly: GCA_030737875.1. Taxonomy (NCBI): domain Eukaryota; kingdom Viridiplantae; phylum Streptophyta; class Magnoliopsida; order Asparagales; family Amaryllidaceae; genus Allium; species Allium sativum. The sequence goes on from CM060922.1 coordinate 279,484,065, forward strand.
CTAAAAATTTTCAAAAAATATTTTCTAGCTTCGTATTGACGATACGGTCCTAACAAAACTAATTTCATTGAATTCTAAGATCGTTTGAAAAATGGCCATTTTCCAGTCGATTAAAATCAACTGAAACTGGTCAAACGCGTTTTCCTTCGCCACGCTCACATATTGATTCAAAAAATTACGAATTCTGGGATCTAGCAATAACTAGACATCCCTGATCCAACAAATGTGGTTTCGTCAAAAACCGAGGTTGTTTGCAAAATTTCCATTTTTAAGGCCCAGAATTCCATAGCGACTATTCTGAATTTTCAACTGGGCATAACTTTTGATTCCCGCTATGAAATTTCAATTTTTTGGATTTGTTGGAAAGATATTCCCAATTAGATTCTAATATTTTTTGTTTCGCTAAAATCCGGTTTATTTTGAATCCTGTACATTCATTTGAATTTTGAAATCGAATTTTCGAACTACCGCGCCATTTTCAATTCCTTTTATATATATAAATAAATTTTTATATTCTAATGATGATTCAAATAAATATACACGTTAGAATTCTATACAAAATAAATTTCTCGTCGTTTTTATTTAAAATAATTCATTTTAAATATTCAAAATTCATTAAAATTGCCAGAATAAAAATTTTAAATTGGCTCGGATTTCTGGGTTATTACAATGTCCAAGTATTATGGTTTTGCGGAAACATGCATAGAAATGAATCCATTCAAAATAGGAATTAAATATTTATATATTGGATATATGGCACTTTTTAATCTTTTATTATTGAGATAATCAAATAAAATCTAGGTTAACGTTCTATGTTGCTATTCTTATTTTCCTATTTTGATCGTCGCATGTTAATTTGCATATTTATGCCATGATTGATAGGAATATAGGAAATAACTCATACACCTTAAATTTGAAATAAGGATCGACATTTCAAACTTGGTTAGCGCGTTAATTTCATTCGCTTAATTCGTGCCTATGTAAATATAAATAAATATATATATATATAGTGTAAACAACGCAATATTAATACGTATTAAGGCGTAATAAATACGTTTAAATGAGGAAATAAAATTTGAATTTTCCCATAGATATATGTGTAACAACCCGGAAAATCGGAACCAATTAAATTTTTTTATTTTGGCAATTTTAATGAATTTTGAATATTTAAAATGAATTATTTTAAATAATAACGACTAGACATTTATTTTGAATAGAATTAGATTATAAATTTATTTAAATCGAAATTAGAATATAAATATTTATTTTAATTATAAAAGGAATTGGAAATAGCGCGGTAGTTTGAAAATTCGATTCCAAATTTCAAATGAATGTACAGGATTCAAAATAAATCGGATTTTAGTTAAACTAGATATATTTGAATCTGTTTGAAAATATCTTTCCAACGAATGCGAAAAATCCGGATTTCATAGAAATAAAAAGTTATGTCCAGTCGAAAATTCAGAATAGTCGCTTGGAATTTATATAATATATAGCCCTTAAAAATAGCGATTTTGCAAACGACCGCCGTTTTCGACAAGACCACTTTTGTTGGATCCGGAATGTCAAGTTATTACCAGATTCCAATTCTCATAATTTTTGGAATCAATATGTGAGCGTGGTGAATTGAAACGTGTTTGGTCAATTCAGTTTGAATTTAATCGACTGGAAAATGACCGTTTTTCAAATGGTCTCCAAATTCAACAAAATTAGTTTTATTAGGACTGTATCATCAAAACATAACCAGATTTACTTTTCTGGAATTTTTGGAGTCAGTAAGTGGCCCCGGTAAATTAGAAGGTGCGTTTGAATTTAAAATACAATGATTTATATTTTAAATTTAGCGAAAACCGATCGTAACTGCCGAATTGGGTTACGAAACATATCCCATTGTGTTCAGGATGGGGGTAACTAGTTAGGGGCGACAGTCGTTGAGTTCGATTTGGAGTCCAAAATAAAAAGTGACCTTATGGATAATTAAAATAATTATATAGTTAATGATATATATACACCCCTCTCTTTTATTTCTAAACCTAACTCAGAAAACCCGATGCCCCTTTTTCTAAACCTGTCGCCCTCTCTCTCAAACCACCGCCGCCACCACCGCGCATTGCGCCTTGCCACCGCCGCCCCGGCGAGATCCCCTCCCTTCTCCTCAGGCTGCCATAGCCCCTCCCCGTCGCCCCTCCTCGCATATCGAACCCAACCCGCCTGAAAACCCAAAAAAAACCGATCTCTCCACCCAAATGCGACTGCCTCCGCACCAGGGGCCCACTGCCATGCCTAGCCGAGCCTCCCCAACCGCCTCTGACGCTGGCGTCGTTCCTCTTCCAGCCGTGGAGCCTTCTCCGACAATAAACGGTGAGTTTTCATGATTTTAACATTATGAAAATAGGATTTTTATTATATGATTAACGAGATAAAAATTGGGTTTTTATTATATAAAGAGAATTATAAAGATATGATTTTTAGTTTATAAAAAGTTATGATTTTTATTTATAAGAAGGTGTGACTTTTATTCGTGTAAAAATATGCTTTTTACCATATAAACAACAACATAAAAATGCGATTTTTATATATTATGAACAACAACATAAAAATGTGATTTTTGTATATTATAGCACGACATAAAAACGTAATTTTTATATGTTATGACATTAGATAAAAATATGATTTTTATTATCTAGAAAGCGTAGTAAAAATATGATTTTTATCATCTAGAAAGCGAAGTAAAAATATGATTTTATTATCTAGAAAGCGAAGTAAAAATATGATTTTTATTGTCTTGAAAGCAAAGCAAAAACTTGATTTTTATATATGTATGGTATTAAAAATGGGATCTTTATAACGTAAACATCGTTTTAAAAATATAATTTTTATATATAAACTAGCGGTATAAAAATGTGACATTTAATGTAAGCATCATATTAAAAATGTGATTTTTACTATGAACAGCATGGAAAGGATTGCGTTGGAATTTCGGGCAAATCCAAACGGTTCATAAATTCAGAAATAGAACTGGAGGAGGGGATCCCAAATGTGAGAACTTCTCACTTTAATTTTAGTTAAACATATATACTAGGTTGCAAATGGTGCTTAGTAGCAACCGACGCCTTTGTTTGAAACCATGTTTGTTTGGTTGTTTGGTTGATTGGATTATTTGGTTGAATTTGTTTTAGAAAATGAAATTAATTGATTAGAATTTGGTTTGCATATGGCGTGAGCCATTATTAGGCGAGGGATAAGGCTAGACCTTATTCCGGTTCTAGTATAGCGCCGTTACACTACCGAAATTTTCTAAAAATGTTAGAACAATAAAAATATCATTTTTATTATATAAATGAACTGTATAAAATATTCATGAGATGAAATAAATATTTTATAGTTAAAAATATAATTTTTAACGTGTATATGAATAAAATAAATATTCATTTACCAATTGGACGATTTGTTTATGTACACATATTTAACTGATATTGATTGGGATGATATATTTTACACATCGCCCAACTGCACAAATAATAATCAGTTTTTGTTGTTTGAAAACCCTACATGGGTATTGGGATGATATTGGACATACACTAATCCCATCGATGGGTTGACAGACTGTTGTAAGCGTTAATTATTTATATTCAACACTTATGCAGTTGTGTAATGCACCCTGGATAATGGTCGACTGTGTTTGATTATTGTTGTGTACATGTGTGTATGAAATCCATATAAATACAATTATATGGTAATTGACCGTGTCTGATTCCAATTTGGAAAGAACGAATATTTTAAATTAACAAATATTTTAAAATGACGAGTAATGAATATTTTAAAATAATATTCAGTAATAGATCAAAATATGATTTTGATGTCCGATTTGGGATGGACCCGAAAATATTTAAATATATAAAGCCGTGTTGATTAAATTAACGCCATTTTGATGTGAACGATATTTATATCGATTTTATTCGTTTTTATAATGGATATAAAAAAGGAAGTGATTTCAAAATCTAATGTTCTGAAAATATTATTATTTATATATTAATGATATGGAATACTTAATTTTGATTTGAAATTGAATATGAAGTTGAAATCGTTTTGAAAACGAATTTAAAACGATTTATAAAATACGTTTTAAATGGAAATTGACGAAATATATATAATATATATTATATATATTTAATGGCCTGAATAGAATGCGTCGCGCCACGGTAGTTCGCGAATTTCGACCATTGACTTCGAATTGACATTACGGGAGATCCGACCGTCGGATTCTCCTAAAACCAGAACCGTTGCGTTCATATCGAAAAGAGCTTTCCAACAAATATAAGCGATTTGAAATCTAATGGTTGGATGTGGAATTATGTCCAAATCAAATTTGGAAAAGGTCGCTGTATGTGCAGTTCGATGACCGTTTATGGAAATCGACTGTACGGACCTTGATAAAATTATTAAAAATATTGATAATTAGTGTAAATCAAAATAAATGATTTGAGGGATGAAAAATTCCACGTTTGTAAAGATAAAAATATATTTTTATCAAAATGAACTAGTTATGAACTAGAATTATAAATCCAATATTTTTAAATAAATAATTGGATTTGAAATGGTTTTAAAATAACCAGAATTTCCAATATATGAATTGGAATGGATTTGAATTGAAATTATCATTGGAATATTTCGATATTGGATTCCGTGATTATACGGATATTATGGAGGAATTTGGAAGATATATATATCGTTATTCCCAATACGATATTCGTTGATTTCAGAATTAGATATTGAATATAAGTCGATATAATTTCTATTCAGAGCCTTATATTTAATATTAAATTGGATTTTAGGTTTGTCGTGAATGGTGTCTTCATTAACACTGTTCTTAAATCTAGTTGTAAAAAGAATAAATCTTTTAATTAAGATTATTAGAGTTTCTAGATAATTAACATTTAATTGGAATAAAATGGGATACGAATTGGGTTTATTGTGAACTGTGTTTTTAAAGACATTCGTTCTTTAACCAGATTTATAGTGAAATGTGATTTGAAATTTATAAATCTTTTTGTTAAGATTTAACGAGAATTTTCCAGAGTAAAGTTTTCCAATTTAATATATTAAAGTGGAATTGAATGGAATTCGATTTGATAAAAGTCGAAATGAGCTTCTGTGGAGGAAGACTGTTAATATATATGGAATTAAAAAGGCTTTGTCGTTATTCCATTTATATTATTAGTTGGATACGGAAATTGATATCGATTATATATTGATCTGTTTTCCGTAAAGATTCCATAATTAATGGAATGTGATTTGGGTTTATCGTGAACTGTGTTTTAAATGACATTAGTTCTTTAACCTAGTTAAAGACAGGATTACATGTATAACATTGTATTTCAAACTGTATGGTTGATCTCTGCCAAATATATATCTGTTTGGTGCTAGAGAATTTATTCTCTTGCTTAACACCCTTCCATAGGACGTACGAGCTTAGAGGTTATATATCGACAGAAATAAATAGTACGATGTAGATTGTTGATGCGGCATGTGTGTGTTTCCAAAGTTAAGTAATCATTAATATTGATTTTTAGGAAGATTAAAACTAAGTGGAGTTTTAACGAATTTCTAATTAGATTGAAATGTGAATTGATAATTTAAATTATCAAATTTGGGAAATGATCGAGAGTGGAGTATCACCAGTTTTGCTCCAAGCTATAGTTAAATCTTTAATTAGAGATGAACGGGAAATGGTAATTAATTTTACCGATAACACCGTGGTGTTAGATATGGAGTATTACCAGTTTTGCTCCATGGGATGAATAGGTTGGGATTGGGAAATTAAGCAAATGATTACTTTGGTAAGGTGCGCTAATCCCGACTAGTTTTGATCAACCTTAATTTGGTTTGAATTGATGTCCAAAGGAAGATTAAAGATTTTATCTTTGATAAAATTAATGGGAACCTTTCCCAAAGGATACGAATATTTAAATGAAAGAATATTCAGGATTGGAATAAGGCGTATGTTGTGTTTTTATAGCACTTGTTTATTATATACGCGAGTTATTCAGAAAGGCTAGGTTTTTACCCATTTTGAATAACTGATTCGACGATAAGTCGACGATGAAGACGGTGGTTGAAGACCGGAGGTCTTCACATTGTTTAGATGATTACTAATGTCCTGATTGGGCGGTACACCCAAGACAAGGAAATAAGTGGTGATCATCCAGACGTACTTGGAGATCGACCGGATATGCGAGGACCTCTCTCCCGTATTGGACACGGGACGAGGAATAAGGTGCCTCCGGTTTCGGTCAGACCCAGAACGAACTTGTGAATGGATGTGTGTCTGACATTGGATTTTATTCTGTGTTGATTGATCTCTATTAAATATATATCTTTTTGGTGGCAGAGAATTTATTCTCTTGCTTAACACCCTTCTCTAAGACGTACGAGCTTAGAGGTTATATATCGATTGACATCAGTCGCATGGCATGAATTGCCTGTGTGGCATGCTGAGATGCAAATGATCAAGGTTTCTGTTGAAAAGAAGGGTCTTGTGGTTGATGATCAAAGCACGACTTTAATATAGCATAACTTTGTGTAGCCTTAATTCGTGAGCCTTACACCCTGGTATGAACCAGAAACGGGAAAGGAAGGCAGGGAGGGCAGTGTGTTTCCTTCTAGCTAGCAGTGGTGTCATGGTATGGAACCCAGACATTTTTACTTATGTGGTTGTTGGATTGCGAGGCGCCTCGGATATATCGGTTACTACGGAGCCGATGGATATTGAGCCATTTGGCCCAGTTACGCCTCATAGGGTGGGGAAATGCATGTTCAGGGATTATGAATCCACCATGCACTTAGTGTGGACCGGCCCTGTATGTTACCTAGGGCACCCAGAATGTGTAGTCCTGAGACATTGTCTAGAGTGTCTCGAAGTAGTAGGCACGATCCTTTGCCTTGGTTCATTACGGAAATCCAATTTCCAATATGTGACATTTCGGTTTTGATTGTAGAGCCTAGTATTGGCAACATGATAGATGGTACCCACGTCGACTATGATTGATACATTTATATTTGAAGTTGTTTTATACACTACGCACTTATAATAGTATCAAATGATCTGTTTTGAACGTACCAAGCATGTTTGGCTATTATAAGGGAAAACCCTATCCTCTGGCTTGCGTTGCATTGCGTGATGGGACCTGGGTCTTATAATAGCTCTATTTTTTCAAAAAGCATTGCGCTGTTTATTCTATGCACTGGTATTCTTGGGAGGAAACCCGTTCCATATTATATGGCGTGGTCCCTTGATTTACTTTATTTTAAAATAAAGTTTTAAATAACTGTTTTATTTCTCACATTAGTCACATGACTGACCTGGAGTTTACTGTTTTAACCTAAACTCTGGGTGCCCCTATTTTCACCGCTAGTAGTTTTAGTTTTGCAGATATTATATTCAACAGGATCCTGGATTTACAACTGGAACTATAATCGAAAAACTCTGTATCCGTGTATTTCTTTCAGTTGATTTTTGTATTATTTTCCGCTGCATTGTAATTTCTAAATCTCTGATATTTATCAAATGTATATTATTTGTTCATACTCTATATATTCTTGTACTCTGATGTAAATTGTTGTTATAGCAATGAAATGTTCTTCTGTTTGTGTTCTGATTTTTCATGTTCTCAAAGCAATCCGGGCTTTCCTTTACGGGGAAGTTCGGGTCGTTACATTTTGGTATTAGAGCTTTGGTTTACAGAGCTCGAGAATAAGACACATTAGAACTGAACGAACGAATTCATCGGAGATTGGATTAGTAATATCATATGAGAATGACTCGTTAGATGGGATCAATAGCATCCTAAAACGAGTGTCAAAGAGTGTTATTTCTCAAAAAAGAAAACAAAATTTGTTTTGAAAATTTAAACCATATAATACGTATTTGAATATTTTATTTTAAATTGATTTGGAAAATCAAGTATATACATATTTTGCATATACGTCTGATCCACGTGTATACGAAGTCTCAAATATACTGGGTGGATATAGAATCACACTCTAGTCGCCCGGAGATGACACTGATTATAGCAGCTGCATCATCAGTATATATGTTCGAGTTTCGAATGTGGGATCTTTATATATTTGCAATTGACTGGGGTGAGAACCAAAACTAGATAGGGTTATTGTTGTGATTTGGCACCAAAAAGATGATTTTTGAATATATACTAAAGTTATGGATTTGAAAAGCTAATTCACAAATTGATTGTTGTTTGTGTTGCATGATTATTTGTTAACTAATAAAACCAAAACAGGAAAGAAAGGTAAATCTAGCCAAATAGTACCAAATCTGAAACTGAATTGAAAATTGATTGGAAATGCATGCATGTACATATATATATATATATATATATATATATATATATGTGTGTGTGTGTGTGTGTGTGTGTGTGTGTGTGCGTGTGTGAACAGGTCATAGCAAGGAAGCTAGAGAAGAGGAATAAAATTGTATGCCCGACAAATAGGTACATGTTTACAAATTTATTGGGTTTGGATGATTTTATGAGCCGATTGGCTAGCCGCTTGGCTTTTTCTTTTTCTTTTTGGATGATAAGGGCCCCGCGTGGCTAGTTGTTGTTTTAAATGTCTCCCCGTACAAAGGAGGTTATGGCGAAAATTTTCTAAAATTTAAGGTGTTAGCCATATTTTTGAAAAATTTGAAAATTCTTAAAAATTGAAAAGTTGAAGAATGAAAGTTGAGTTGATTAGTCAAACGACTTTCAGCTCAATTCCTTTTTGAGGACGAAAAGATTTTAAGTGAGGGAGATTGCAATAACCCAGAAAATCGGAACCAATTTAAAAATTATATTTTGGTAATTTTAATGAATTTTGAATATTTAAAATGAATTATTTTAAATAATAATGACTAGACATTTATTTTGAATAGAATTAGAAAGTATAGATTTATTTAAATCGAAATCAGAATATAAATATTTATTATAATTATAAAAGGAATTGGAAATGGCGTAGTAGTTTGAAAATTCGATTCCAAATTTCAAATGAATGTTCAGGATTCAAAATTAACCGAATTTTAGTGAAACCAGAAATATTTGAATCTGTTTGAAGATATCTTTCCAAGAATACAAAAAATCCAGACTTCATAGCGGGAATAAAAAGTTATGTCCAGTTGAAAATCCAGAATAGTCGCTATGGAATTTATATAATATATAGCGCTTAAAAATAGGGATTTTGCAAACGACCTTCGTTGTCGACGAGACCACTTTTGTTGGATCCGAAATGTCAAGTTATTTCTGGATTCCAATTTTCATAATTTTTGGAATCAATATGTGAGCATGGTGAATTTAAACGTGTTTGGTCAATTCAGTTTGAATTTAATCGACTGGAAAATGACCGTTTTTCAAACGGACTCCAAATTCGACAAAATTAGTTTTGTTAGGACCGTATCATCAAAACATAGCCAGATTTATTTTTCTGGAAATTTTGGAGTCAGTATGTGGCCCCGGTAAATTAAAAGGTGCGTTTGAATTTAAAATATAATGATTTATATATTAAATTTAGCGGAAACCGATTGTAACAGCCGAATTGGGTTATGAAACATATCCCATTGTGTTCGGAATGGGGGTAATTAGTTAAGGGTGATAGTGGTTGAGTTCGATTTGGAGTCCAAAATAAAAAGTGTCCTTATGGATAATTAAAATAATTATATATATATATATACACACCCCTCTCTTTTATTTCTAAACCTAACTCAGAAAACCCGATGCCCCTTTTTCTAAACCCGCCGCCCTCTCTCTCTAACCACCTCCGCCGCCACCGCCGCCCCGGCGAGACCGCCTCCCTCCTCCTCAGGCCGCCATAGCCCCTCCCCGTCGCCCCTCCTCCCATCTCGAACCCAACCCACCTGAAAACCCAAAAAAAAAAAACCGATGCCTCCACCCAAATGCGACCGCTGCCACACCGAGGGCCCATCGCCACGCCTAGCCGAGCCTCCCCAACCGTCTCTGACGCTGACGTCGTTCCTCCTCCAGCCGTGGAGCCTTCTCCGACAATAAACAGTGAGCATGATTTTAACATTATAAAAATAGGATTTTTATTATACGATTAACGAGATAAAAATTGGGTTTTTATTATATGAAGAGAATTATAAAGATATGATTTTTAGTTTATAACAAGTTATGATTTTTATTTATATGAAGGTGTGATTTTTATTCATATAAAAATATGGTTTTTACCATATGAACAACAACATAAAAATGTGATTTTTATATATTATGAACAACAACATAAAAATGTGATTTTTATATATTATAACACAACATAAAAATGTGATTTTTATATGTTATGATATTGGATAAAAATATTATTTTTATTATCTAGAAAACGATGTAAAATATGATTTTTATTATCTAGAAAGCGAAGTAAAAATATGATTTTATTATCTAGAAAGCGAAGTAAAAATATGATTTTTATTACCTAGAAAGAAAAGTAATAAATTGATTTTTATATATGTATGGTATTAAAAATAGGATCTTTATAACGTAAACATCGTTTTAAAAATATAATTTTTTATATGTGAAGTAGCGGTATGAAAATGTGGTTTTTAATATGAACATCATATTAAAAATGTGATTTTTACTATGAACAGCGTGGAAATGATTGCGTTGGAATTTCGGGTAAATCCAAACGGTTCAGAAATTCAAAAATAGAACTAGTGGAGTGGATCCCAAAGATGAGAAATTCTCATCTTAATTTTATTTTCTAGTTAAACAAATATACCAGGTTGTAGACGGTGCTTAGTAGCAAGTGACACCTTTGTTTGAAACCATGTTTGTTTGGTTGATTGGATTGTTTGGCTGAATTTGGTTTGGGAAATGAAATGAAATGATTAGAATTTGGTTTGTATATGGCGCGAGCCATTATTAGGCGAGGGATAAGGCTAGACCTTATCTCGGTTCTAGTATCGCGCCGTTATGCTGCCGAAATTTTCTAAAAATGTTAGAATAATAAAAATATCAATTTTATTGTATAAATGAACTGTATAAAATATTCAGAGATGAAATAAATATTTTACAGTTAAAAATGTAATTTTTAACGTGTATATGAATAAAATAAATATTCATTTATAAATCAGACGATTTGTTTATGTACACACATTTAACTGATATTGATTGGGACGATATATTTTACACATCGCCCAACTGCACAAACAATAATCAGTGTTTGTTGTTTGAAAACCCCACATGGGTATTGGGATGATATTGGACATACACTAATCCCAATATTTAGTTGTATGTCAATCGATGGGTTGATAGACTGTTGTAAGCATTAATTATTTATATCTAACGCTTATGCAGTTGTGTAATGCACTTTGGATGATGGTCGACTGTGTTTGATTATTGTTGTGTACATGTGTGTATGAAATCCATATAAATAAAATTATATGGTAATTGATTGTGTCTGATTCCAATTCGGAAAGAATGAATATTTTAAATTAACAAATATTTTAAAATGACGAGTAATTAATATTTTAAAATAAATAATATTTTAAAATAATATTCAGTATTGGATCAAAATATGATTTTGATGTCCGATTTGGGATGGACACGAAAATGTTTAAATATATAAAGCCGTGTTGATTAAATTAACGCCATTTTGACGTGAACGATATTTATATCGATTTTATTCATTTTTATAATGAATATAAAAAGGAAGTGATTTCAAAATCTAATGTTTTGATATTATTATTATTTATATATTAATGATATGGAATATTCAATTTTGATTTGAAATTGAATATGAAGTTGAAATTGTTTTGAAAACGAATTATAAAGTACGTTTTAAATGGAAATTGACGATATATATATATAATATATATACTATATATATTTAATGGCCTGAATAGAATGCGTCGCACTACGGCAGTTCGCGAATTTCAACCATTAAATTCGAATTGACATTACGGGAGATCCGACCGTTGGATTCTCCTAAAACCGGAACCGTTGTGTTTGTATCAAAAAGAGCTTTCCAATGAATATAAGGGATTTGAAATCTAATGGTTGGATTTGGAATTATGTCCAAATCAAATTTGGAAAAGGTCGTTGTATGTGCAGTTCGATGATCGTTTATGGAAATTGACTGTATGCGCCTTGATAAAATTATTAAAAATATTGATAATTTGTGTAAAATCAAAATAAATGATTTGGAAAGAATTGGGATGAAAAATTCCACGTTTGGAAGGATAAAAATATATTTGTATAAAAATGAACTAGTTATGAACTAGAATTATAAATCCAATATTTTTAAATAAATAAATTGGATTTGAAACGATTTTAAAAATAACCAGAATTTCCAATATATGAATTGGAATGGATTTGAAATTTATCATCGGAATATTTCGATATTGGATTCTGTGATTATACGGATACTGTGGAGGAATTTGGAAGATATATATATCGTTATTCCCAATACTATATTCGTTGATTTCAGAATTTGATATTGAATATAAGCCGATATAATTTCTATTCAGAGCCATGTATTTAATATTGAATTGTATTTTGGGTTTTTCGTGAATGGTGTCTTTATTAACACTGTTCTTAAACCCAGTTGTGAAAAGAATAAATCTTTTAATTAAGATTATTAGAGTTTCCAGTTAATTAACATTTAATTGGAATAAAATAGGATGTGAATTGGGTTTATTGTGAACTGTGTTTTTTAAAGACATTCGTTCTTTTACCCAATTTACAGTGAAATGTGATTTGAAATTTATAAACCTTTTTATTAAGATTTAATGGGAATTTTCCAATTTAATATATTAAAGTGGAATTGAATGAAATTCGATTTGATAAAAGTCCAAATGAGCTTCTGTGGAGGAAGACTGTTAATATATATGGAATTAAAAAGGCTTTGTCATGATTCCATTTATATTATTAGTCGGATTTGGAAATTGATATCGATTATATATTGATCTGTTTTCTGTGAAGATTCCATAATTAATGGAATGTGATTGGGTTTATCGTGAATTGTGTTTTAAATGACATTAATTCTTTAACCTAGTTAAAGACAGGATTACATGTCTAACATTGTATTTCGAACTGTATGGTTGATCTCTTCTAAATGTATATCTGTTTGGTGGCGGAGAATTTATTCTCTTGCTTAACACCCTTCTCTAAGATGTACTTGCTTAGAGGTTATATATCAGCAGAAATCAATAGTACGGTGTAGATTGTCGATGCGGCATGCGTGTGTTTCCAAAGTTAAGTAATCATTAATATTGATTTTTGGGAAGATTAAAACTAAGTGGAGTTTCAATGAATCTTTAATTAGATTGAAATGTGAATTGATAATTTAAATTACCAAATTTGGGAAATGATCAAGAGTGGAGTATCACCAATTTTGCTCCAAGCGATAGTTAAATCTTAAATTAAATTTGAACGGGAAATGGTAATTAATTTTACCGATAACACCGTGGTGTTAGATATGCATTATTACCAGTTTTACTCCATGGGATGAATAGGTTGGGATTGGGAAATTAAACAAATGATTACTTCGGTAAGGTGCGCTAATCCCGACTATTTTGGATCAACCTTAATTTGGTTTGAATTGATATCCAAATGAAGATTAAAGAATAAATTTAAAGAATTTATCTTTGATAAAATTAATGAGAACCTTTCCCAAAGGATATGAATATTTAAATAAAAGAATATTCAAGATTGAAATGAGGCATATGTTGTGTTTTTATAGCACTTGTTTATTATATACGCAAGTTATTCGGAAAGGCCGGGTTTATACCCATTATGTATAACTGATTCGACGATAAGTTGACGATGAAGACGGTGGTTGAAGACCGGAGGTCTTCACATCGTTTGGATGATTACTGATGTCTTGATTGGGCGGTACAACCAAGACAAGGTAATAATTGGCGATCGTCTAGACGCACTTGGAGATCGGCCGGATGTGCGAGAACCTCTCTCCTGTATTGGACACGAGATGAGGAATAAGGTGCCTCCAGTTTCGTTTAGACCCAGAACGAACTTGTGAATGGATGTGTGTCTGACATTGGATTTTATTCTGTGTTGATTGATTTCTATTAAATATATATCTGTTTGATGGCGGATAATTTATTCTCTTGCTTAACACCCTTCTCTGAGACGTACAAGCTCAGAGGTTATATATCGATAGACATCAGTCTCATAGCGTGAATTGCCTGTATGGCATGCTGAGATGTAAATGATCAAGACTTCTGTTGAAAGGCAGAGTCTTGTGGTTGATGATCAAAGCACGACTTTAATATAGCATAGATTTGTGTAGCGTTAATTCGCGAGCCTCACACCCCAGTATGAACCAAAAAGGGGAAAGGGTGGCAGGGAGGGCAGTGCGTTTCCTTCTAGGTAGGAGTGGTGTCATGGTATGGAGCCTAGACATTTTTACTTATGTGGTTGTTGGATGGCGAGGCACCTCAGATATATCGGTTACTATGGAGCCGATGGATATTGAGTCATCTGGCTCAATTACGCCCCATAAGGCAGGGAAACGCATGTTCAGGGATTATGAATCCACCATGCACTTATTGTGGACTGACCCTGCATGTTACCTAGGGAACCCAGAGTTTGTAGTCCGGAGACATTGGCTAGAGTGTCTCGAAGCGGTAGGGACGATCCCTTACCTTGGTTCATGACGGAAATCCAATTTCCAATACGTGACATTTTGGTTTTGATTGTAGAGCCTAGTATTGGCAACATGATAGATGGTACCCATTCCGCCTATGATTGATACATTTATATTTGAAGTTGTTTCATACACTACGCATTTATAATAGTATCAAATGATTTGTTTTAAACGTGCCAAGCATGTTTGGATATTATAAGGGAAAACCCTATCCTCCGGCTTGCATTGCATTATGTGATGGGACCTGGGTCTTATAATAGCTTCATTTTTTCAAAAAGCATTGCACTATTTATTCTATGCACTGGTATTCTTGGGAGGAAACCCGTTCCGTGTTATACGGCGTGGTCCCTTAATTTACTTTATTTTAAAGTAAAGTTTTAAATAACTTTTTTAGTTTTCACACCAGTCACATGAATAACCTGGAGTTTATTGTTTTAACCTAAACTCTAGGTCCCCCTATTTTCCACACGGGCAGCTAGTAGTTTTGGTTTCGTAGATATTATATTCACAGGCTCCTGGATTTACAACTGGAACTATATTCGGAAAGCTTTATATCCGTGTATTTCTTTCAGTTAAGTTTATTATTATTTTCCGCTGCATTGTAATTTGTAAATCTCTGGTATTTATCAAATGTATATTATTTGTTCATACTCTATATATTCTTGTACTCTGATGTAAATTTTTGTAATAGCAATGAAATGTTCTCTATTTGTGTTCTGATTTGCCGTATTCTCAAAGCAATTCGGGCTTTCCTTTATGGGGAAGTTCGGGCCATTACAATATGTATGTGTGTGTTAATGGCCTTGAATTATTATTAATGACACATAGGCATGAGGTTAACCATTACTTGTAGTAGAAGCCTGCCCAGAACTGATCGGCATATCCAACATCTACAAGTAAGCCCAGTTAATGTGAGAGGTCTAAGTGCCATGTGTCATTATAATTAGTACACTATGATATGAGGTTTGGCCTAACTTATTGTAGAAGCCTGCCCGTAACTACTTGACAAATCCAGCATCTACAAGTGGTTGGTCTATTGTGAGATATCTGGTGTGTGTGTGTGTGTATTATATGTGAAGTAGGCATGCCCAGGGAAAAAGTTATTAGGTGGATGGCCTACCTCTTATTGGGTATTAAGTGATTAGGGCTAGGTCCGTTCCTAAGGTTCACTCCTTGGTTCAGGGCCCAAGTCGTGGGACCTGCCCTTTGAGGATTTAAATGGTTGTTAGGTCCGCCTTTTTCCTATAAGGTATTAAATGTTCCTAATAAACGATAATGCATGAGTAGGGTAGTTCTCCAAGTATTGTCTGCTTATTATCTAAGTGCTTAGTGAGAGCTAATCTAGGGACAGTTTGTATAAAAGGCCTAAAGGAACCACTGTCTAAGAAAATATTAAGTGGATAGGAGTTCACCCGTAGGAATAGCTAAATAGTAATAATGTAGTCCATCAGGAGGGTCTTAAATGAAACCATGTTCCTACTTAAACCCGATGTTAAGAGGTTGTTACTATTTCTTAACCTACAATGAGAGTTATTATCTTAGACGCTGACGTTAGGAATGAGGTCTTAAGTGGTTAGGGGTCCGTCGTAGGGTCTTAAGTGATTGTAAGGATATCCACCCTCAGTAAATTAGGTAATGGCCTTAAGTGACTAGGTATGGCCTGCCTCGTAGGGTACTAAGTGATTATAAGGATGTCCGCCCTTAAATTTCTTCATGGGTTATTAAGTGACTAGAAGGATGTCCACCCTTTGATTACCATATAAGGTATTAAGTGAATGTAAGTACGCCTTTCCTTAGATTTACATATAGACCTTAAGTGACTGTTAGGACGTCCGCCTCATACGTTTAATTGTGTGTATGTTTGTTGTGTAGACATAACATGAAGAGTTTAAACTGCAAAATATAGGAAATAGTTATTCTTAAACTTATCTGTATTTCATTCACCAGAACTTTATGTTCTGACCTCCCTCCTCTTAACATTAACAGGCTAGTAGGTGAGATTGTTGATTGAGGATGATGAACGAGTGCTTGGAGGAGGTGCCTCTCAAAGATTTAGTTATTATAGTTAGCTTTATTATTATTGTTACATAATTGGGATAATGAATAATGTACCCGTTATCATTATGTGAGACTAATTATATCCGAATTTGTGGTTTTTAATAATGGTACATCTATTCTGCGCTATTATATTTTATTCCTTCTACTGTGTGAGATTCTGATTTTCATTTTAGGAAGCTTTGTATATCTGTTTTAGCAATTCCATATAGGAATCAACGATCTGTTTAGAGTGGCTCTAAGTTCTAATGGGCCCTTTTTGGGTTGGAATTTAGGCTCATTCCGGACGGGTTGTTACATTTGGTATAAGAGCATAGGTTACCCGATTATGGGGAAATATACGTATGAGAGACATATTTTTTATTTGAAAAGGTTTTCGAAACTATATATACATGTATGCACTATACCCCAAAAATATACACAGGAAACCTTATCTATCTTGCTTTTGGGCCTTGATACTATCGTAGGAAGTCCATTGAAGGGTTTTCCAATTTTCAGATAGTAGAAATTGCCGACAACTAGCCCGAGCAAGGAAACCCGACAAGGCCTTGTAACTTGCCTGAATGGTTCCAGCAGTACCTTAGGACTGTGGAACAGGTCCCTACTTCCAATCCTGCATTAGTAGAACCACTAGCTCAGCCCATTGAGGGGACCCTTAATTTCCCTCGTCTTTGCAAAGATTTTGCTAGTCTAGGAGGCAAGTCATTTTTGGGGACCGAGAACTTCGTTGAAGCTAAAGCATGGATCTTTGAGTGCAACATGATTTTGAAGCTACCCGGTGGATGATCAACTTAAGCAAAGGGTATCATCTTGGCATTTGAAGGGAGAGGTACTTGAATGGTGGAACTTGATTTCACAAGAGAATATGGGTAGAGTGTTTTCTTAGGAAAAGTTTAAAACCCATTTTAAGGCTAAGTTCTTAACTAATGCAATGAAAAATTTGCAACTAGAGAAGTTTATTCAGTTGAAGCAAGGGGAGTTGGTTATGAAAAAATATGTGGTGAAGTTTATAGAGGTATCTTAATTTGGAAGGGGGTTAGTGGACACCCTAATGTATAAAGCCATTAGGTCTGTTAAAGGATTAAATTCCCCATTGAGGGTAATGCTTTTGGACCAAGTTACATTTGGAGCTACATTTAAAGCCTTTGTTGAAGCAGTTATCCTATATTCAATCGAAGGTGTTAAGGAAGTTAAGACTGAAAAGGGATAAGGTACTTCTTGTGTTGGGAAGAATAAGAAGATATTTTCATTGGTTTTAGAAGAAGAATGGAGGAAAATTCAAGAAGGAGACTGAGACATGTTCAAGGTGCTATAGGGAAGGGCATGAGGCGAAGGACTGCATAGTGAACCTAGCTAAGGCGGAATTCAAAGGAAAATGCTTTAACTTTATGAAGATGGGCACTTGGCGAGAAACTGCCCCAAGGTGAAAGTAGAGCAAAGTGGTCAAAATTATGCCTAGGAAGTAGTGCTGATTCGTAGTTAGCCCCCTAGGGATCAGGGACAGCCTCCGTTGAAGGTATAATTTCTATCTTGGGAATTTCTATGCATACCCTATTTGATTCGGGAGCTAAACACTCCTTCATTGCTAGGAAATTTGTTGATTCTTTGAAACTTTCCTTATCCCATGCTAGCCGTCCAATAGAGGTGTCTAACCCTATCCGATGGACTATGTAACGACCCAGATTTTTAATTCGTTAAGTTTGAACATTTAAAATTAGTTTTAAACGTTGATTTGGAAATATTAACAGGGTTTTATTTATTAATTTAAGAAAGTTTAAATGTATAATTTATATTGAATTAAAGCGAGCTCGTAATATTGCGGTAGTTCGCAATATTACTCTATGAACTTCAATTGAATACACCGAATCAATCTTAAGTCGTAATTCTTTGAAACAAGAAGCTTTCGAATCTATTTGAATATAATTTTCAAATGAAAAAGAAAAATTAAGATTTCATATTGTAGCTTTTGAGTTATGTCGAAATCAAATTTTCAAATAGTCGCTATGGAATCGTTTATAAACCATAACGTTTTATTTAGTAAAATAAAAGGGTTTTCATTAAACTGGATATCGTTTTAACCTGGAATTTAATAAAAAAGGGTTTCTAAATAGTTATACAACTTATTGGAATATAATGGAAGTTATTAGAGTTTTAAAATAATTAGTTTAATTCTGATTTGGCGAAAATGTGAATTTTATATTATTTTAATCAAGTTAAAAATAGTCGATTTTAAAATAGTCACGGATTTCAACGAAATCAGTTATGTTGGACCCGTAATGTTAAATTATTGTATAAAAATATGTTTGGGGGCGGTCCGACATTGTTTATGACTTTGGTAGCCATAAAGCGCAGCTAGTTTACGTAGAAATTAACCAAATGAATTTAATTTAAGAGGAATTTGTGTATAACTTGAGCTCATAATCAAATTAAGACGCGAGACCGGTTCCGTTGAATTCTTATTGACGTTTAGAGTTAGGATATGTATATAATTCGTTATTTTTGGATGCCACGAAATTTGGTGTTCAAAACAGTATCGTTTTACATGTAAAATATCATTTCTCGGAGATTGTCTTGGAATGATACGAAACTTGTTCTATTGGATTCGTATGAGTAAGTTATTATAGGATTACGATTTTCTTATCGATTGGACTTACCGTTTGATCGTGCGAAGGGTAAACACCTAGATTTTTATTAATCGATTTATTCGATTTAATATGAAACTTAAGAATAAACAATTTTTAAATGACACCGAATTTCAATGAAACTAATTTAATTAAATTCGTAGCAATTAATTATTGTAAGATTTCAAGTTTCAAGTCAACTGGTTTTGTTTTATGATCATACGCAATTTAAGCACGTATCGATTCACGTTATGGTCGATTTGGTTTAGTAATTCGATGTGGCCGTAAATTTTGTTTGAAACTGCAGCACTCGAAGTCGAATTGGGAGAAGAAATTGGAGTTGGAGTTGAGAGCATTTTGGTCGATGGGTGAGCATGGAAAGGCATGTGTTTTGATGGACTCCGGGGTGATGGTGGAAGTTGCGGCAGTAGGGGATAAGTCGGTGCGTGCATGCTGAAGCTTCAATTTGGAACGAAGAGGAAACAGTGAAACGAAGTACCGGCCCTTATTTCTATTATCAAGTAATTTAACATTAATTAAAATATAATTAAGGGATTTATTATTCTAATTAAATCATATAATTATAATATTTATAATTCGTGTGTTTAAACTAGGCAGCGTGGTGCTATGTTGGGTGCGAGATGAATAAACAATGGACATAGACGAATTGTTGGCCTGATTATGGTAATAAAAAGTAATAAGTGTTATAATAGATAATTAATGATTTATTATATTAATTAAAAATCGTATTCTTATAATTCGTAAAATTCATGCCTACGTTATCATAATTCGACCAAAGAAGAGACATTGGGACTATATTGTCGAACACTATATTATGGAACTGATTTGAACAGAACTGGGAATTGCTGCATTGTATAGTTCAATTAAACACTTGTTTAATTTAATTGTAAACCAAATCGTTTAGCGACAAAAGGAAATCAATGTGAGTTTACTCACTTAGTTTGTCCCACTTATATTTTATATAAGTCGTGTTTAATATTTGTGTGCTATGGATGTTTATTGTTGGATGATTACTGAATATATAGTTACATATACTGACTGAACTAATTAAATTAAACGTTTAATTAATTTAATTGAAATTAATTGTTGTATTCAACAATTATTACCAAATGAGGTAACTTACCTTGTTGTTCTTAGTCACGTTTATAGTAATATAAACGTATGAAAATTTAAGATGAATGCTTATATTATTGTTATTGGTTGGTTGTTGAAATTATATCAGTATATTGAATTGGAATGATTATCTTGAGGTAACCAATTTGGGTGTGCAGGAAAGAACACGTTGGAGGGATCCAACCAGATTCCTCAAATAAATTGTATGTTATTGTTATATCTTATTCATATATATATATATATATATAAATATATGAACCGAAGTATCGTTATATCCTATTTGGATGTTGATTGTCAACTGGATGTTGATCGTTGAATTTAAAATTCAACGATCGTTGTATTTTAATCAATAGACATTATTGATTAAGTGGTTGGCAGTGAATGGCCTAAAACCGTCTTTTTAAACATTGATTACGTTAGGAAAATTAACACAACTTAATTTATCAAATTTATTTTATAACCGAAGCGAAGTTTTAAATTATATTTTATTTAAAAAGAAGTTTTATTAATAAATTAATATTTTATTTATTTTGACAATTTAATTAGTTTATGAAGTCAGAAATGAACCTAAGGGTTAATAATTTGGGACAATTGTTTTAGGAGAACAATTGAGCGATGATTTTAGATTAATTATATTACTAACTGATTTAAGAAGAGGGATTAAGGAAAACCGGTTAACGAGTTAACTAATGTTTTTAAGTTGACCGAGTCAACTGTTTAATTTAAATAGGTTATCTAAATTAATTTTTTCCCCTTAACTTTGTAGAGATAAGTTTTAACAAATAATTGTTCAACTTAATAAGATTTGTTAAAAGTTAATTAATTTTCTAATCAACCCTATTAAGATAATTATCGAATTTTTTATTATAAAAGGTTATTACTTCAAGAACTAAAGTTTTACAAAGTGATTAACTAACTTTTTTTAGTTAATGATGAAGTAAACCAATTTACTTTAGTAAATGATTACTTATTAAACAAAAATTAATGAAGAAAAAACCCAGGATGTAATGAGATTTATTTAATTTTGAAACAAAGATTATGAATGGATTTTTATAATAAAATCCAAGTTTTTACAAACAAAGTTTATAAGGGAGATTTCAAATCAATGCGATAGTTTAAAAATAATGTTTACCTTAATATTCAAATTGAGTAAAAATGAATCGAGATAAAGGGACATGTTTTGAATGATGTTTTAATTTTAAAAAGGGATTATCTATTATATCTTTAGAAAGTAAAGAAGGAAGTTAACAACTTCGACATTGGTTAATAATAAAGTAAAGTGCTTGCAAATATTGCTATTAATTATTAATTAGTAATGATTAAAGGATTTACCTTTTTAATTGGAATTACTTAAGAAGCTAATTAAGTGGCGATAAGTTGTAGTTAAATTTGGGAAAGGATTTTAGATATAAATCTGAGTTTTTCAAACCATGTTTATAAATAAGGTTTTAAGTTATGGTGATGATTTTTAAATTCAACGTTCACCTAAGAATTGAAGTAAGTAAACGTTCCGATTAAACGAAAAGATGTAATTGGATTTTATTCAAATTAAGTTATTAATAAGATACAAAATGAATTTGGCAAAGGATTTGGTAAATGGTTATTAAATATAATCCAAGTTAAAATGGATTTGTATAAAGAGATTTTCAAAGCAAAAGGTAAGTGTTTTGGTAAACAAATTGCTTAATCAATGAATTAAGTTAAAATGGTCAAACTTGACCGTGATTTTCAAGAGTAAGAAGATGGTTTATAAATCTACATTTTTAATAAAATAGGAAATAATATTTGGTTGATTTTATAAGTAATATCGGTTTCTGAATTACAAACTATTATGTATGTGAAGGTAAGAATGTTGTTGATTAAGGTCTGAGAGGTAAATAGAATACCCCAACTTGAACAACTTCTGGATAATCCAAGGATGGTATTAGTTTGTAATAATAAGATTTTGGGATTATTTTATTGTTTCCATAGTTAGGAAAATATATTGCAGCTTTGTTTACAAGGTTTAAGAAAATAAAATACAGCTATCGGGTTTAATGATGAACAGTGTAGTATATACCATTTTTGTATAAACTGAAACACCCCACCTCCGTTAAGGTCACTCACAAAAGGAATGCCTTAACGTTGGTGGAGGTTTATAAGTAAAAGTCACAGGTAAACACAAGACAGATATAAATACACATATTTTAAACAGCGGAAACCAAATAGACTTTTATTTCATCAATACGTGTTCAAACAAAACACTTCCATAATTGTCTCAAAATACTTCCAACATTACAACCTCAATACTGTCTTGCTTATTAAAGAAGCATAAAACATAAATAAAGTAACAAAAATCCCCATAGTGATATCCAAAGCCATAGCCCGAGCAAAAGAGATCCAAACCATACATCTACGGTCTTGAAGCTTGCAAAGAGTCTGACTAAAATGGGTTGTTTCCTCCCTGGGGGGGGGGGGGACGAAAGAAAAGAAGACGAAAATAAAATAGGGTCAGACATAAAGCCTGAGTAAATCTAGTAACTCTTCAGTATGTGAATAGGAAAAAGGGTATGATAGATATAAACTGAAAACAGTAAAGTATTACAAGCTAAGGAAGTGTAGTTTAGAATCGAATGTACTATCGCACCCACACCATATCTCTGCACCTACTTGAACTTACTCTAACTGGCACCCCATGCTGAGGGTATAGTGATCCCAATTTTCTAAAGATGCACCCTATACTGAGGGTGAAGTGATTCCGTTTCTAAAGATCAGCTCCTACTCGCATAAACATATGTGTCATACGGCCCCCAAGAACTGTAGATACCTATGCTGGTCCCACCATTGGGTGTATCAAGACCCATGGTGGCGGCCCCGACACAAACCTTAGAATACATAGGTTATACTACTGGTGCCCCAGTGACCTGTTTGTCTGCTCCGGAGTGTGTGCACGCCCGCACCCCGTTAGAACCTACACTGTGCACCCACCGTCGTCGTTTTGAACGCTTACAATCAGCCCAGTAATCGTGCCCCACCCTGCCTAGTTTCAGGGTACCATGATACCTAACTTGGGTTACTGCTGAAACGGGTCCCTCGTTACTAGGGTTTTCTAGTCAAACATGTTAAGTGGTTAAGTGTATGTATTTACCTAACCTCACCCACAAATTCTTGTTAAAATGTTGAGTTTGGTTAAGTATTTTTAGTTGACTTAACCCTACCATCTGTCCTTAGCCTCTTAGAGCACTTGACCACTCACATTAGACATATATTGCTACGGTTACTGGATGTGCCGATCAGTTCCGGGCAGGTTTACACCGTAGCTCAGTCTAACCTTAGGTCCTTATTGGGATCAATGCTTAACCACCCACATTGGATAGGTATTGTTGTGACTACTGGACAGACGGGCGGTTCCGGGCAGGTTTACGTCACAACTCAATCCAACCTCGGGTTAAGCATACCGTGTTTTCTAAATTTACATATTTTACCACTTCTCAATTATATATAAATGTCATGTCCTTTATTCTTGGGTATAACAATTTATACCGCTTAAATGTCATTGTCGTTGGCATGTGCCAAACATGCCAACATATATTTTTCATGTTTTACCCCCAACGTTATTACCCTGTTTGTACGTTCGCAACATTATAACAAATGTTAGTCTCGACACAATTCAGCCGAACTTTTTAAACATGAGAAAAAGGGGAAGTCAAAAACATGTAATATTTATCAATACATAAAGGTGTGTGGCACATGAACTTGCAATTTAACGATTCAACTAACACAAATTATGGGTCATGTGAACTTGCATTCAAATCAAAGTATCACTAAGTAGGTGACATATGAAATGGCATAGTTTAGGCTTATACAAACTTGGGTTTAAACATGTTTAACTTGGCATAATGTCAACAACAAAACTAACATGTTGTATAATCACCAAAATGTCCAATTTCAACAACTAATCATACAGCCTATTTCAACATGAAACTTGCATAGTTTATGTAACCCAAACGGTACTTAACATAGATCCAATTATACTTGCAAATAAACATGAGAATGTGTTCATAGGTTTTGGGTCATGTAGGCATAAAAAGGTCTCAATTCTAGATTATGTTTACATAAGCTTTAACTTGGACTTAGGGAATGTATATAGTCCATACCATCGACATAAACATAAAGGGATCAAATTCTAGTTTTTGCCACAAACTTTCAAGTGCCATTATGTTCATATACCATTGTTCAATAGGCTTGCATCAATCAATTTAGGCCACAATTATCAATACACAAGTCATAACAGAATCATTACAGTACACAGAATTTATACAATAACACAATTCTATTTTCATTTACATCGAACCACGTCACAGTTTCATTCATATTCTGAAAGGTCATTATACTTACAACGAATGCAAAATCTTGAATTCTGGATTCTAAATTCTGAAATTGAGATGCGCTCCTTTGGGTAGATTAACGTTGCGTTGATTAATTTGATTAAGCTTTGTTCTTCTTCTTAATTTGATTCGTCTCAAAGCTCCTTTTTCTTGACGGCTACGCTCAATTCCTTCCTGACAGCATGACGACTCCCATCTTGTTTTTTTTGTGTGAATTTTAGTTGAGACTTAGGGTGTATTTATAGATTTTTAAATTATTTTGAGCCGTCAGATGAAGACAGGAGGAATCTAGACCATACAAAGTTCAAAGAGCCAATCAAGAGGTGACATGACAGCCCGAGTGACACACCGAGCCACAGAAATTCGAGCCAGAGCTAGACCCAGCCAGCCAGGTCGACCAGGTAGGTCGACTAGCAGGTCGACACCCAGGTCAACACTATGGTCGACCTGGGGTGACCAGGTCGACACCATGGTCGACCCTATGGTCGACCTGGTCCCTGGGCGGGAATTTTCCCACCCAGCCCAGTTTGAACCTATTTTTCGAATTTTGAATTTGAAACGAGCTGTTTGAATTTTAAATTTTATTCTGAAACTTTCGAAGGTCATAACTCCTTCATACGGAGTCAGATTCATGCAAACTCGGACTCTATCTCAAGCAGAATTTCAAGACGAACGCAATGGCGTAACCCATTTCCCTTAATTCTTTAATTTATAATTAATTACACTTTAATTTGTGAAGAGTAATGTTATAGAATTCACGGGGTGTTACATTCTTCCCCCTTAAAAGGATTTCGTCCCCGAAATCTTCAAGTTAGGAAGAATGTATATCCTACCATCCAATCGTCCATCTACTCAACCAACAAACACAGGCTTCCACTGTCCTTAAAAGACTTTTAATGCTTCATGATTATATGCATAGTGTGTGTACATGTCCTTATCTAATGCAGAAATCAGGCGGTCTACTGATTCAGTTGACCTCCTTAATGTGAATCATGTAAGTGTCATGAATCCATTATGTATGCAAAATTTTCCTACTCATAATTCTACATGAGTGCACAACCATTCATACAAATGCGACAACCATATGACAGCATATCAAGTTTCAACCATATACAAATGGGAATATACATATGCATATGCAATATGAAGTGACTGAACCGATCTAAAACCTAGGGTGTGTGTGTATTTGCATCCACGTGCAACCACTAGCAATCACTAGCAACCATTTGTAGCCATCATCCATAACATGTTTTCAAATACATGTTTGCATTCATTTGTTTTCTACCTAAGGAGTTAAGAAAAGGACCGAGGAGGTATACCTAAAGAGATAGATAAAGCATAACTTAAGGAAAAAAAGAGATCAAAGATGTACCCTAAAAAAGAAAAGGGTAGGCAGCACGTATTCTGTCCTCAGTTTCCCAAGTCGCGTCTTCCTCGGCGTCGCTCCACTGAACTTTAACGAGTTTGACTTCGCGGTTGCATAGATTTTTCACCTCAGTTCCTAAGATGGGGGTTGGAACTCTCCTCACAGTTGCTTCACGTTCCACTTCGGCTTCTTCTAGAATGCTAGGTTCCACCACTTCCGCAGATTCATGCAAACACTTCCGGAGGTGAGAAACATGAAAGACGTTGTGAACTCCGGCCAGTCTCTCGGGTAGCTCTAATCTATAGGCCATCTTCCCAACCTTCTCGATGATAGGAAACGGCCCTACAAACCTTGGTGCTAACTTTTCTATGGATCCAAAGCGAACGACGTTCCTTAAAGGAGATACCTTAAGGAAAACCCTTTCCCTAACCTCAAACTCAAGGTCGGTCCTTCTTTTGTCGGCGTAGGATTTTTGTCTGTCTTGGGTTGTCTTCATCCTTCTCCATATTAAGTCCACTTTCTCTGAAGTCTCTCGAATCATGTCCGGCCCAAGTATAAGTTTATCTGTAGACTCCCACCAACAAGTTGGTGATTTGCACGGTCTTCCATACAAGGCTTAGAAGTGCGCCATACCGATTGTAGCTTGGTAGCTTTTGTTGTAGGAAAATTCCACTAAAGGAAGGTGATCCTCCCATGTTCCTCCAAAGTCAAGAACGCAAAGTCTCAAAAGATCCTCTAAAACTCTATTCACCCTTTCCATCTGGCCATCTGTTTGGGGGTGATAGGCCGTGCTCAAACATAATTGTGTGCCTACAGCTTCGTGCAGACTCCGCCAAAACTCGCTTGTGAAGATAGGGTCTCAGTCACTAATAATGCTGGAGGGTATAACATGGAGTCGAACTATTTTCTTGAGATACAGAGATGCTAGAGATGAGGCAGTTCTTCTACTTTTAACGGGTATAAAGTGGGCGCTTTTAGTAAGCCTATCCACTATTACCCAAATGCTAGTATTGCCTCTTCTTGACCTAGGTAGTCCATCAATGAAGTCCATTGAAATGCTATCCCACTTCCATTCTCCAAAGGATGAAGTAGTCCTCCAGGCTTTTTCTGTTCCGCCTTGACCTGTTGGCAGGTCATGCACTTAGAAACGAAATATGTCACGTCCTGCTTCATGCCGCTCCAAAAGAAAGTTCTTTTTATATCCTTGTACATCTTATCACCGCCTGGGTGTATAGTCATCTTGGAATGATGTGCTTCCTCGAGAACCTTCTTTGTCAACTCCCTTGTTTGTGGGACGCATAATCTCCCATCTCGCCTCAGCCAACCCTTATCATCGATGGTATATCTATTGAGGTGACTAGAAGTCTCACCCCTAATAAGTTTATCAATCACCTCAACAAGCTGAGGGTCTTCACGCTGTGCAGCCCCTATTGGGTCCAAGAGAGTAGGGCATACTTCGAGATATGCTAACAAACCCGGTACAAAATCTGAGGAGGGCCTAAAGTTAAAACTGGCTATATACTCCAAGCTTTGCCTTTCCACAAAGAGAGGGATTAAGGTCAGTTTCTTTCGGCTCAACGCGTCTGCTACTACGTTGCCTTTGCCAGGAGTATAGGAAATTTCAAAATCATACGAGGCAAGAAACTCCATCCACATTTGCTGCCACAAGTTAAGATCCTTCTGCGAGAAGAGATATTTCAATGATTTATGGTCAGTGTATAATTCGAACTTCTCACCTAGGAGATAATGGCGCCAAGACTTAAGTGCAAAGACGATGGCAGCCAACTCAAGATCGTGGGTTGGGTAGTTCTTTTCATGAACTTTCAATTGTCTTCCACCATAAGCTACTACCCTTCCTTCTTGCATTAGAACAGCCCCTAGTCCCGTTCCACACGCATCTGTATATACTGTGAACATTTTGCTTCCGTCAGGCAGAGTTAGAGCTGGAGTTGTTGTAAGAGCTCTTTTTAGGCGTTGGAAGGCAATGTCACAGTCCAATTCCCAAGCAAATGCTAAATTCTTCTTTGTTAGCCTTGTGAGTGGAGCTGAGATTTTCGTGAAATCCCTAATGAACTTTCGGTAAAAACCTGCTAGCCCAAGAAAGCTTCGGACATCGGTTGCATTTCTTGGTGTCTTCCAATCTTGCACTGCCACCACTTTCGCGGGGTCCACTGCCAACCCTTCTTTGGACACTATATGCCCAAGAAATCTTACTTCTTCCCTCCAAAAGTGGCACTTGGAGAATTTTGCTTTTAGCTGATGAACTCGGAGAGTTTCCATGATTTCTTTCAGATGCTGAGCATGTTCTTCCTCATTCTTTGAGAAGATCAAGATATCATCTACGAAGACCACCACGAATTTATTGAGGAATTCTCTGAATACCCTACTCATTAGGTCTACGAAATAAGCAGGTGCGTTTGTCAAGCCAAAAGGCATGACAAGCCATTCGAAGAAACCGTCTGGGGTTTTGAACGCTGTTTTATCAATGCTGTCTTCAGCTACTCTTAGCTGATGGAACCCAGTTGCCAGATCAAGTTGGGAGAAGACCGACGCACCTACAAGCTGATCAAACAAATCGTCGATTCGGGGAAGAGGGTGCCTATTTTGCTTGGTCAATTTGTTTAACTCCCTATAGTCGACACAAAGGCGAAGCGAACCGTCCGCTTTCTATGCAAACACCACTGGAGCACCCCATTCTGAAATGCTCCGTCTAATGAACCCCTTTTCGAGAAGTTCTTTAACCTACTTACTGAGCTCCCTTCTCTCCTTTGGAGCCATGTGTCTGACAGGTAAAGCAACAAGCTTTGCATTATCCACAAGATATATGCGGAAGTCTATTTCCCGCCTCGGAGGTAAGCCCTTCACCTTTTCAAAGACATCCGGATATTCCCGGACTACTCTAACAGACTGCAAATTCTCATCAGAAGCATCAAGCGACTCTAGATAACTAAGCATAACAGCATTCAAGGGATTACAAGAAATTTCTAGAGTGTTACCAAGCCGAGTCAAGAGTCTAACTACTCTTTTATCACAATCAAGAATGGCACCATTACTGGATAACCAGTCCATGCCTAAGATCAAACCATATCCCGAGAAGCCCAAAACAAAGCCATTACAACTAAACTCAACGCTGAGAATAGAGATTTTCAAACCCAAAAAAACCATTGACATGTAAACGGAGCCCCCAATTGGATTTGGAACTACTAAGGGATCCTCTACCATACTAGTGTCTAGATGCAGAGATTCTACTAAGGCAGATGAAATAAAGGAGTGGGATGCGCCAGAGTCAAAAAGTGTGCAAACTGGATGATCATAAAGATAGACTACACTTTCTATAGAAATATTACTACCTCGTTCCTGCGGAGGTGCCGCCTGTGCATGAACTTGACCTCCAGAGGTGGATCCAGTCCTCTTCCCCTGGCCCCGCTTCTTTGGGCAGTCCTTAGCCAAGTGCCCATTCTCTCCACAACTGAAGCAACCACCATTCATTTTTGCCTTCTTCTTCCTGTAGTCTATTGCTATATGTCCCACAATGCCACAGAAATTTCACTTTCTCTTCTCACGGGGCTTATTGTTCTTCCCTCCTTTCTTGAAGTCTGTTTTCTTAGCTTGTAGACCCTCTTTCTTTTCTTCTACCTTAGTCTCTTTCTTGCCGTTGTCTTCCTCGTGTAGCAACGCCATGTCCACCAAGCTTTCATAAGTCGCTCCTGTGGATACATGGGTCATAACAAGGCTGTGTAGAGGCTCATTCAAACCTTTGACGAAACGAAGCGCCTTCTTGTGTTGGGTGTTTACTAAGTCCAGCCCAAACCTGGTCAGCCGATTAAACTGATTGACGTACTCCCTGATCGTCATGCTCCCCTATTTAAGAGTTAGGAACTTCTCCATTTGCAGGCTTCTTTCAGCTTGGGAGAGGAATTTCATTTCAAATCTTGTCCTGAAATCTTCCCATGTTTCCACTGCCCATTGAGCATTGGTAATCTCCCACCAATAGGAAGCTTCATCTTTAAGTAACCACACTGCCAGCTGTATCTTTTGCCTGTCATCAACTCCGAAGATGACAAACAGATCCTCGGTTTCCTTTAGCCAGTTTCTTGCTCCTACAAAGGACTCTGTCCCTTAAAAGTCTTTTCCACCCATAGCCTTGAAGTCTCTACATGTTTTTGCAAAGGCATTTCCTCGAGGAGGTGGAGGAGGAGGAGGAACTGCGGCCACTGGAGGAGGAATGTCTGTTGGGCCCGCGCCATTGGCCCTTGCTTCTTAGTACCTCCTAAACCAGCCAGGTATCGGCACTCCTTATGGAAGGTTAAGGTCTCCGGACATGCTGAAACAGAAAGGAAAGATTCAAAACGATGGATAGAGAGGGATAGTGCACATGGCTTTGGGGGATTATGCCTTTTTTTTAAATACAACATTTTTTTTCTTGAAAAATGCTTCTTTAAACTCTCTTTTGAAAACAATTTCAAAAACTTTTATCTTATCTGGTAAACTTATGCTCTGATACCAAGTGAAACACCCCACCTCCGTTAAGGTCACTCACAATGGGAATGCCTTAACGTTGATGGAGGTTTATAAGTAAAAGTCATAGGTAAACACAAGACAGATATAAATACACATATTTTAAACAGCGGAAACCAAACAGACTTTTATTTCATCAATACGTGTTCAAACAAAACACTTCCATAATTGTCTCAAAATACTTCCAACATTACAAACTCAATACTGTCTTGCTTATTAAAGAAGCATAAAACATAAATAAAGTAACAAAAATCCCGTAGTGATATCCAAAGACATAGCCCGAGCAAAAGAGATCCAAACCATACATCTACGGTCTTGAAGCTTGCAAAGAGTCTGACTAAACTGGGTTGTTTCCACCCTGTGGACCTGGGGGGGGGGGGGGAACGAAAGAAAAGAAGACGAAAAGAAAATAGGGTCAGACATAAAGCCTGAGTAAATCTAGTAACTCTTTAGTATGTGAATAGGAAAAAGGGTATGATAGATATAAACTGAAAACAGTAAAGTATCACAAGCTAAGGAAGTGTAGTTTAGAATCGAATGTACTATTGCACCCGCAACATATCTCTGCACCTACTTGAACTTACTTTAACTGGCACCCCATACTGAGGGTGTAGTGATCCCCATTTTCTAAAGATGCACCCTATACTGAGGGTGAAGTGATTCCGTTTCTAAAGATCGACTCCTACTCGCATAAACATATGTGTCATACGGCCCCCAAGAACTATAGATACCTATGCTGGTCCCACCATGGGGTGTATCAAGACCCATGGTGGTGGCCCCGACACAAACCTTAGAATAGATAGGTTATACTACTAGTGCCCCAGTGCCATGTTTGTCTGCTCCGGAGTGTGTGCACGCCCGCACCCCGTTAGAACCTACACTGTGCACCCACCGCCGTCGTTTTGACCGCTTATAATCAGCCCAGTAATCGTGCCCCACCCTGCCTAGTTTTAGGGTACCATGATACCTAACTTGGGTTACTGCTGAAACGGGTCCCTCATTACTAGGGTTTTCAAGTCAAACATGTTAAGTGGTTAAGTGTCTGTATTTACCTAACCTCACCCACCAATTCTTGTTAACATGTTGAATTTGGTTAAGTGTTTTTAGTTGACTTAACCCTACCATCTGTCCTTAGCCTCTTAGATCACCTGACAACTCACATTAGACAAATATTGCTACGGTTACTGGATGTGCCGGTCGGTTCCGGGAAGGTTTACACCGTAGCTCAGTCTAACCTCGGGTCCTTATTGGGCTCAATGCTTAACCACCCACATTGGATAGGTATTGTTGTGAATACTGGACAACCGGGCGGTTCCGGGCAGGTTTACGTCACAACTCAATCCAACCTCGGGTTAAGCATACCGTGTTTTCTAAATTTACATATTTTACCACTTCTCAATTATATATAAATGTCATGTCCTTTATTCTTGGGTATAACAATTTATACCGCTTAAATGTCATTGTCGTTGGCATGTGCCAAACATGCCAACATATATTTTTCATGTTTTACCCCCAACGTTATTACCCCCGTTTGTACGTTTGCAACATTATAACAAATGCTGGGCTCGACACAATTCAGCCCAACTTTTTAAACGTGAGAAAAAGGGGAAGTCAAAAACATGTAATATTTATCAATACATAAAGGTGTGTGGCGCATGAACTTGCAATTTAACGATTCAACTAACACAAATTATGGGTCATGTGAACTTGCATTCAAATCAAAGTATAACTAAGTAGGTGACATATGAAATGGCATAGTTTGAGCTTATACAAACTTGGGTTTAAACATGTTTAACTTGGCATAATTTCAACAACAAAACTAACATGTTGTATAATCACCAAAATGTCCAATTTCAACAACTAATCATATATCCTATTTCAACATGAAACTTGCATAGTTTATGTAATCCAAACGGTACTTAACATAGATCCAATTATACTTACAAATAAACATGAGAATGTGTTCATAGGTTTTGGGTCAAGTAGGCATAAAAAGGTCTCAAATCTAGAACATGTTTACATAAGCTTTAACTTGGACTTAGGGAATGTATATAGTCCATACCATCGACATAAACATAAAGGGATCAAATTCTAGTTTTTGCCACAAACTTGCAAGTGCCATTATGTTCATATACCATTGTTCAATAGGCTTGCATCAATCAATTTAGGCCACAATTATCAATACACAAGTCATAACATAATCATTACAGTACACAGAATTTATACAATAACACAATTCTATTTTCATTTACATCGAACCACGTCACAGTTTCATTCATATTCTGAAAGGTCACTATACTTACAACGAATGCAAAATCTTGAATTCTGGATTCTGAAATTGAGATGTGCTCCTTTGGGTAGATTAACGTTGCGTTGATTAATTTGATTAAGCTTTATTCTTCTTCTTAATTTGATTTCTCTCAAAGCTCCTTTTTCTTGACGGCTACACTCAATTCCTTCCTGACAGCATGACGACTCCCATCTTATTTTTTTTGGTGAATTTTAGTTGAGACTTGTGACGAGAAGGAATTTCGCTCGGTCCGAACCAGTCGCTAAACCGACCCAGACCGTTCGAAACGCCCTATCGTTTGAGAACAAGACAAAATAGAACGCATACAAAAGAACATTTCATTGTATATTACAACAATGCATCAGATTACAATAATATACAGAGTATAAACAAATAATTATTACACAGAAATATCAGAGATTTAAATTACATTTAAATACATAGCAGCGGAAAATAATACAATACACAACTAGAAGAGATATACAGATACAAAGCTTTCCGGATATCGTTCCAGCTGTAAACCAGGATCCTGTGAATATAAATCTGCAAAACCAAAACTACTAGCTGCCCGTGTCGAAATAAGGGCACCCAGAGTTTAGGTTAAAACAAT
Source organism: Allium sativum (assembly GCA_030737875.1). NCBI lineage: Eukaryota > Viridiplantae > Streptophyta > Magnoliopsida > Asparagales > Amaryllidaceae > Allium > Allium sativum. The sequence goes on from CM060922.1 coordinate 279,517,693, forward strand.
AAACTCCAGGTCAGTCATGTGACTGGTGTGAGAACTAAAACAGTTATTAATCTTTATTTTAAATCATTAGGTAAATCAAGGGACCACGCCGTATAACACGGATCGGGTTTCCTCCCAAGAATACCGATGCATAAAACCAACAGCGCAATGCTAAATAAAGAAAAATGAAGCTGTTATAAGACCCAGGTCCCATCACACAATGCAACACAGCCGAGGATAGAGTTTTTACCTTATAACAGCCAAAGAATGCTTGATACGTTTAAAACAAATCATTTGATACTATAATAAGTGCATATTGTATAAAACAACTTCAAATCATAAGTATCAATCATAGGCGACATGAGCGTCCCATGCCACTATGTCGCCATATATAGGTTTACAAATAAAACCGCAAATGTCACGTATTTGGAAATTGGATTTCCATCTATGAACTGAGGCAAAAGATAGTCCTCACCGAATTCGAGACGCTCTAGCCCGCCCCTCAGGATCAGAGCTCGAGTGACCCTTGGATCCTCAGGGCCGGTCCACCGATGTGGATTAAACTTAAACCCTGAACATGCATTTCCCCGCCCTATGGGGCGTAAACGAGCCAACTAAATGACTCCATCGGTTCGAGAACGACCGATCAATCCGAGGCGCCTCGCAACAGCAACAACCACATAAGTCAAACTCGTCAGGGCGTGTAAAACCACTGACGCCACTTCTAGCTAGAAAGAAACGCATGCCCTCCCTGACGTCCTCTCCTGTTTTTGGTTCATACCGGGTGTGAAACTCGCGAAGCAAACGTTACACAAAGCTACGCCACAAAGGCCTTGCTTTGATCATCACCACAAGACTTTGCTTTTCAACAGAAGCCTCGATCAATTGCCACTTAGGCATGCCACACAGGCAATTCACTCCATGCGTTTGATATCCATCAATATATAACCCCTGAGCTCGTACGTCTCAGAGAAGGGCGTTAAGCAAGAGAATAAATTCTCCGCCGCCAAACAGATATATATTTAATAGAGATCAATCACACGGACTAAAATCCAATGTCAGACACACAGTCCATTTACAAGTCCGTTCTGGGTCTGAACGAAACCGGAGGCACCTAGTACCCCGCATATCCATCGATCTCCAAGCACGTCTGGACGATCACTAACTGTTTCCATCTTCTTGGGTGTACAGCCCAGTCAAGATCATCAGTAATTACCCAAACGACGTGAAGACCTCCGGTCTTCGACCATCGTCTTCATCTTCGACTTATCGTCGTATCAGTTATTCAGAATGGGATAAACCCGGTCTTTCCGAATAACTCGCATATTATTTTAAATAAGTGTTACACAAACACAACATACGCCTCATTCCAATTCATTAGTCACTAACCGTAAATAAATCAAGAGAATAATTCCCCAAATATTAACCCCGAAGGCCGAAACCAACATCAGATCAATATTCAGAAAACCATTCTGCTTGGCTAACCGACAATTAGTTTCTAAATTTCACATTCATAGGGAAAGGTTCCCATTAATTTTATCCAAGATAAATTCCTTGAATTTATTCTTTATTCTATTTTTGAATCTCAATTCAAACTAGTCGGGATTAACGAACCTTACCGAAGTAATCATTTATTTTAATTTCCCAATCCCAACCTATTCATCCCATGAAGTAAAACTGGTAATACTTCATATCTAACACCACGGTGTTATCGGTAAATTCAATTACCATTTCACGTTCAAATCTAATTAAAGATTTAACTATCGCCTGGAGCAAAACTGGTGATACTCCATTTTCGATCATTTCAATCTAATTAAAGATTCATTAAAACTCCACTTAGTTTTAATCTTCGACTGGGTTAAAGAATCCGTGTCATTTAAAAACACAGTTCACGATAAACCCAAAATCACATTCATTAATTATCGGGTTAAAGAACGAGTGTTGTTTAAAACACTGTTCACGATAAACCCAAAAATCAATATCAATTCAATTCCAATTAAATATTATTTAATTGATACACTTCATTAAATCTAAATAAAAAGATTTAATCTTTTCTCAACTGGGTTCAAGAACGGTGTTAGTGAAGACACCATTCACGACAAACCCAAATCACATTTGATATTCAATACAAGGCTCTGAATAGAAAATATATCGGCTTATATTCAATATCAAATTCTACAATTAACAAATGTCATATTGGAAATAACGATATAAATATATATCTTTCAAATTTCCATAACAACATCTGTATAATCACGAATTCCAACATCGAAATATTCCGAAGACAATTTCGATTCAAATCCACTCCAATGCAATCATTGGAAATTCTGGTTATTTTTAAAACCCTTTTCAAATTCAATTTATTTATTTAAAAATAAATAGAATTATATTTCTAGTTCAAAACTAGTTCATTTCGATAAAAATCTATTTTTATCTTTTCAAATATGGAGTTTTTCATCCCAAATCTTCCCAAATCATTTCTTATGATTTTACACAAATTATTACTATTTTTAATAATTTTATCAAGGCCCGTACAGTCGATTTCCATCAATGGCCATCGAACTGCACTTACAGCGACCTTTTTCAAATTTGATTTGGACGTAACTCCAAATCCAACCGTTAGATTTCAAATTTCTAATATTCGTTAGAAAGCTCTTTTCGATACGAACCCAACGGTTCCGGTTTTAGGAGAATCCGACGGTCGGATCTCCCGTAATGTCCGTTTGAAATAAATGGTCGAAATTTACGAACTGCCGCGGCGCGGCGCGTTCTATTCAGGCCATTATATTATATATATAATATATACTTCGTCGATTTCTATTTAAAATGAATTATATAAATAGTTCTAAAATTTGTTTCAAAAGCAATTTCAACTTCCTTTTCAATTCAAATCAAAATTGAATTCTTCTTTATAAATTCGTTTTAAAATTCGTTTCTATTCAATTCAAATCTCAATTCAATTTGAATTCATTTCAATTCGCTTTCAATTCAATTTGAATTCGTTTTCAATTCAATTCATTTCGAAATCGTTTTCAATTCAATTCATTTCGAAATCGTTTTTAATTCAATTCATTTCGAAATCGTTTTCAATTCACTTCATTTCGAAATCGTTTTCAAATCAATTCATTTCGAAATCGTTTTCAATTCATTTCGAAATCATTAAAATCGATATAAATATCGTTCACGTCAAAATGGCGTCAATCTAATCAACACGGCTTCATAAATTTCTATTTTCAAATATTCTATTTCAAAATAGTTGTTATTATCAAAATATTTCGTTCAACACATGACCAATCTCAATGGATGAGTACTGTCAACACATGAACTTTTATTTTATATTGATAAAGATGTAAATTTTATTACTAAAATATTTCGTTCAACACATGACCAATCTCAATGGATGAGTACTGTCAACACATGAACTTTTATTTTATATTATTCTTTATTTTCTAAATTGGAATGAGGTCCAATCAATTACCATATAAAGTTAATTATATGGATTTTCATACAACACATGTATAATAGCATTGAAAAATAATCAACCATCAACCAAAGTGCACTACACTATATAAGCATCAAATATAGATATCTAACGCTTATAACAGCCTGTCAATCAATCGATCGACATATTTAATCAATCAGGATGAGTGAACTTCAAATTTCATCCCAACACCTGTGTAGGGTTTCAAACAATCAAACACAGATTTTATTTGTGCAGTTGGGCGATGTGTAAAATTTATCGTCCCAATCAATGTCCTTCAAATAGGTGTACATAAACAAACCATCTGGTTTGTAAATGAAGATTTATTTATTCACATTCACGTTAAAAATTATATTTTTAACGATAAAACATTTTATTCCAACATATGAATTTCTATTCAGTTCATTTTTTTAATAAAATGGTATTTTTTATTTTCTAACTTATTTTAGAAAATTTCGGCGGCATAACGGCACGATACTAGAAACGGGACGAGGCCTAGCCTTATCCCCGGTCTAGTGAAGGCCCACGCCATTCACACATCAATCAAATCTATTCATTTCACCAAACAATTCAATTTCAATCAAATAATCAAACTAATCTATGCAACCAAACAAACAAGTCCATGGTTTGTGGACGATTGTGTCGGGTGCTACTAAGCACCGTATGCATCCTAGTATAAATATATAATTAGAAAAGAAATTGAAAGGTGAGAAATTCTCACGTATAGCTATCCAATCATCTTGACTCTTCTTTTATAGAAATCTTCGCCGTCATCGCATCTTCGTTGCTGTAGCCACTACATATGTAAAAATCGAACTTTTACTTCGTTATTCAATATATAAAAATCGAATTTTTATTTCGAAGTTCAATATATAAAAATCACATTTTTATTTCGAAGTTCAATATATATAAATCATATTTTTACTTCGATGTTCAATATGTAAAAAACATATTTTTACTTCGATGTTCAATATATAAAAATCATATTTTTACTATGTTTATATTTTAAAAATGTGATATTTCTATTTTTTTAAAACAATTCTACTTCTATATTTTTAAAATCAATTCTGCCTTTCTTTTCAAAAATAGTTCTAATTTTATTTTCAAAACTCATGTATATATATATATATATATATATTTTAAGACTAATGTATATATGTTTTTCAAAACTAATGCATATATATTTTTCAAAACTAATGTATATATGTATTTCTATGAACTAAAGTCATATCTTTTTTTTTATTTACTCTAAAACTGAATTTAAAATGAAATAAGAAAGGAGAGGCTTACCATTTTCGATCGAGAGAGGGGGGCGACGTTCACTTTCAGACTGCGAGGAAGAGGAGGTGGCGCAACTGTCGAGGTGAGGCCACAGGCGGCTAGGGCTTCGCCCTTTTGGAGGTTTAGAGGATCGGAGAAATGAAGGAGAGAGAGGATCGAGAGGAGGGGTCGCAGTTGGTCAGAGGGGTGGCGGATGGTGGGTGCGTCGCCGGTTTTGGGCATCGGTGATTCGGGGTTAGGTTTCTCCGTCGATTCGGGTATGGGGGTGCTAGGGTCTTTCGCGTTTGGCCAGAGGGGCGATGGCGAGTGGGGGAGGGGATCTGAGGTAGGCGGCGGTGATGGCCTTGGGTGGCGCGGCGGCATCAGGGAGGGACTACGAGGGAAGCAGCGGGTTTTTTTTCTGATAAGAGAGAGAGAGAGAGTAAGGTGTTTTAATAAATATTTATATTATTTAATTTCAAAAGTTGACTTTTCCCTTCGACCTCTAAACGAGGCCCACCGCCTGTCCTCCATAGCGTTTCACCCCCATTCCGAACACAATGGGATATGTATCGTAAGCTGATTCGGCTGTTACAATCAGTTTCCGTTGAATTTACATTTAAATTGCTATATTGAATTTTAAACGTACATTTCAAATTACCGGGGTTACATACTGTCTCTAAAAATTCTAGAAAAATATTTTCTAGCTTCGTATTGACGATACGATCCTAACAAAACTAGTTTCGCCGAATTCTGAGACCGTTTGAAAAATGGCCAATTTCCGTCGATTAAAATCAACTGAAACTGGTCAAACGCGTTTTCCTTTGCCACACTTACATATTGATTCGAAAAATTATGAAATTTGGAATCTAGCAATAACTTGACACTGCGGACCCCACAAAAGTGGTTTCGTCGAAATCCGAGGTCGTTTGCAAAATTTCCATTTTTAAGGGCCTGAATTCCATAGCGACTATTTAGAATTTTCAACTGGACATATCTTTTGATTCCTGCTATGAAATCTTGATTTTTCGGATTCGATAGAAAGATATTATCAATTAGATCCCATCATTTTTGGTTTCACTAAAATCCGGATTGTTTAGCACCCGGTACATTCAATTGAAGTTTGAAATCGAATTATCGAACTACCGCGCCATTTTCAATTCTATTTATAATTATATATAAATATTTATATTCTAACGACGACGCGTATAATATATACGTTCTAATTCTATTCAAAATAAATTTCTCGTCGATATTATTTAAAATAGTTCATTTTAAATAATCAAAATTCGCTAAAATTGCCAAAATAAAAATTTTTAACTGGCCCAGATTTTCGGGTTGTTACAATCTCCCCCACTTAAAACTTTTCGTCCCCGAAAAGGAACAAAGTCGAAAGTGGTTTGATTAATCAACTCTACGCTCGATCTGACTTCCATTCTCCAACTCTTCAGTTTCTGAGAATTTTCAAAATTTCAAAAATTTGGCTAACACCCTAAATTTTCGAAAAATTTCGCCATAACCTCCCCTGCACCGGGAGCATCGGGAAATCTCAAATAGCTTCCCCGGTCCTTCAGATCTCAAAAAGAAAAAGAAAAAGCCCAGCGGCTAGCCAATAGGCTCATAAAATCATCATCACCCAAACAAAACAGTAAATTATGTAGTAAACATGTACCTATTTGTCGGGCAAACAAATTTTATTCTCTGCTCTAGCCTCCTTGCTATGACCTGTTCAATATAAGTATATGTATATGCAAGCAAATGCGACCAATTTTCAATATAATTCAATATTTGGTTCAGTTAGGTATAATGGTTCAAAATTATCAAACAAATAAACAAACAACACAAACATCAATCAATTAGTTGATTAGCTTTTGAAATTGATAACTTTGATACATAGTCAAAAATCAGATTTTTGATGCCAAATCACAACAATAGGCCTTATCTAATTTTGGTTCTCACACCAGTCAATAGGAAATATATAGATATCACACCTTCGAGACACGAATACCAATTCTGATGATGTTCGAACTATCATCAGAATCATCTCCGGGCGACTAGAGTGTGATTCTATATCTATCCAGTATATTAAAACTTCAAATACACGTTTGCAAGCCGTATATGCAAAATCTTTATATACTGGACTGTCCTAATCAATATGAAATAAATAATCAAATACGAATAGTTGATTTAGATTTTCAAAACAAAAATTGTTTTCATTTGAAAAATATACCCTTCACACTCGTTCTAGGATGCTACTGATCCCATCTCTAACGAGTCATTCCCGTTGGATATTACTAATCCAATATCCGATGAATTCTTTCGTATGGTTCTAATGTACCTTATTCTCTGAGCTTTGTAAACCAAAGCTCTGATACCAACTGTGACGAGAAGGAATTTCGCTTGGTCCAAACCAGTCGCTAAACCGACCCAGACCGTTCGAAACGCCCTATCGTTTGAGAACAAGACAAAACAGAACGCATACAAAAGAACATTTCATTGTATATTACAACAATGCATCAGATTACAAGAATATACATAGTATAAACAAATAATTATTACACAGAAATATCAGAGATTTAAATTACATTTAAATACATAGCAGCGGAAAATAATACAATACACAACTAGAAGAGATATACGGATACAAAGCTTTCCGGATATCGTTCCAGCTGTAAACCAGGATCCTGTGAATATAAATCTGCAAAACCAAAACTACTAGCTGCCCGTGTCGAAATAAGGGCACCCAGAGTTTAGGTTAAAACAATAAACTCCAGGTCAGTCATGTGACTGGTGTGAGAACTAAAACAGTTATTAATCTTTATTTTAAATCATTAGGTAAATCAAGGGACCACGCCGTATAACACGGAACGGGTTTCCTCCCAAGAATACCGGTGCATAAAACCAACAGCGCAATGCTAAATAAAGAAAAATGAAGCTGTTATAAGACCCAGGTCCCATCACACAATGCAACACAGCCGAGGATAGAGTTTTTACCTTATAACAGCCAAAGAATGCTTGATACGTTTAAAACAAATCATTTGATACTATAATAAGTGCATAGTGTATAAAACAACTTCAAATCATAAGTATCAATCATAGGCGACATGAGCGTCCCATGCCACTATGTCGCCATATATAGGTTTACAAATAAAACCGCAAATGTCACGTATTTGGAAATTGGATTTCCATCTTTGAACCGAGGCAAAAGATAGTCCTCACCGAATTCGAGACGCTCTAGCCCGCCCCTCAGGATCAGAGCTCGAGTGACCCTTGGATCCTCAGGGCCGGTCCACCGATGTGGATTAAACTTAAACCCTGAACATGCATTTCCCCGCCCTATGGGGCGTAAACGAGCCAACTAAATGACTCCATCGGTTCGAGAACGACCGATCAATCCGAGGCGCCTCGCAACAGCAACAACCACATAAGTCAAACTCGTCAGGGCGTGTAAAACCACTGACGCCACTTCTAGCTAGAAAGAAACGCATGCCCTCCCTGACGTCCTCTCCTGTTTTTGGTTCATACCGGGTGTGAAACTCGCGAAGCAAACGTTACACAAAGCTACGCCACAAAGGCCTTGCTTTGATCATCACCACAAGACTTTGCTTTTCAACAGAAGCCTCGATCAATTGCCACTTAGGCATGCCACACAGGCAATTCACTCCATGCGTTTGATATCCATCAATATATAACCCCTGAGCTCGTACGTCTCAGAGAAGGGCGTTAAGCAAGAGAATAAATTCTCCGCCGCCAAACAGATATATATTTAATAGAGATCAATCACACGGACTAAAATCCAATGTCAGACACACAGTCCATTTACAAGTCCGTTCTGGGTCTGAACGAAACCGGAGGCAACTAGTACCCCGCATATCCATCGATCTCCAAGCACGTCTGGACGATCACTAACTGTTTCCATCTTCTTGGGTGTACAGCCTAGTCAAGATCATCAGTAATTACCCAAACGACATGAAGACCTCCGGTCTTCGACCATCGTCTTCATCTTCGACTTATCGTCGTATCAGTTATTCAGAATGGGATAAACCCGGTCTTTCCGAATAACTCGCGTATTATTTTAAATAAGTGTTACACAAACACAACATACGCCTCATTCCAATTCATTAGTCACTAACCGTAAATAAATCAAGAGAATAATTCCCCAAATATTAACCCCGAAGGCCGAAACCAACATCAGATCAATATTCAGAAAACCATTCTGCTTGGCTAACCGACAGTTAGTTTCTAAATTTCACATTCATAGGGAAAGGTTCCCATTAATTTTATCCAAGATAAATTCCTTGAATTTATTCTTTATTCTATTTTTGAATCTCAATTCAAACTAGTCGGGATTAACGAACCTTACCGAAGTAATCATTTATTTTAATTTCCCAATCCCAACCTATTCATCCCATGAAGTAAAACTGGTAATACTTCATATCTAACACCACGGTGTTATCGGTAAATTCAATTACCATTTCACGTTCAAATCTAATTAAAGATTTAACTATCGCCTGGAGCAAAACTGGTGATACTCCATTTTCGATCATTTCAATCTAATTAAAGATTCATTAAAACTCCACTTAGTTTTAATCTTCGACTGGGTTAAAGAATCCGTGTCATTTAAAAACACAGTTCACGATAAACCCAAAATCACATTCATTAATTATCGGGTTAAAGAACGAGTGTTGTTTAAAACACTGTTCACGATAAACCCAAAAATCAATATCAATTCAATTCCAATTAAATATTATTTAATTGATACACTTCATTAAGTCTAAATAAAAAGATTTAATCTTTTCTCAACTGGGTTCAAGAACGGTGTTAGTGAAGACACCATTCACGACAAACCCAAATCACATTTGATATTTAATACAAGGCTCTGAATAGAAAATATATCGGCTTATATTCAATATCAAATTCTACGATTAACAAATGTCATATTGGAAATAACGATATAAATATATATCTTTCAAATTTCCATAACAACATCTGTATAATCACGAATTCCAACATCGAAATATTCCGAAGACAATTTCGATTCAAATCCACTCCAATGCAATCATTGGAAATTCTGGTTATTTTTAAAACCCTTTTCAAATTCAATTTATTTATTTAAAAATAAATAGAATTATATTTCTAGTTCAAAACTAGTTCATTTCGATAAAAATCTAATTTTATCTTTTCAAATATGGAGTTTTTCATCCCAAATCTTCCCAAATCATTTCTTATGATTTTACACAAATTATTGCTATTTTTAATAATTTTATCAAGGCCCGTACAGTCGATTTCCATCAATGGACATCGAACTGCACTTACAGCGACCTTTTTCAAATTTGATTTGGACGTAACTCCAAATCCAACCGTTAGATTTCAAATTTCTAATATTCGTTAGAAAACTCTTTTCGATACGAACCCAACGGTTCCGGTTTTAGGAGAATCCGACGGTCGGATCTCCCGTAATGTCCGTTTGAAATAAATGGTCGAAATTTACGAACTGCCGCGGCGCGGCGCGTTCTATTCAGGCCATTATATTATATATATAATATATATAATATATACTTCGTCGATTTCTATTTAAAACGAATTATATAAATAGTTCTAAAATTCGTTTCAAAAGCAATTTCAACTTCCTTTTCAATTCAAATCAAAATTGAATTCTTCTTTATAAATTCGTTTTAAAATTCGTTTCTATTCAATTCAAATCTCAATTCAATTTGAATTCATTTCAATTCGCTTTCAATTCAATTTGAATTCGTTTTCAATTCAATTCATTTCGAAATCGTTTTCAATTCAATTCATTTCGAAATCGTTTTTAATTCAATTCATTTCGAAATCGTTTTCAATTCACTTCATTTCGAAATCGTTTTCAAATCAATTCATTTCGAAATCGTTTTCAATTCAATTCATTTCGAAATCGTTAAAATCGATATAAATATCGTTCACGTCAAAATGGCGTCAATCTAATCAACACGGCTTCATAAATTTCTATTTTCAAATATTCTATTTCAAAATAGTTGTTATTATCAAAATATTTCGTTCAACACATGACCAATCTCAATGGATGAGTACTGTCAACACATGAACTTTTATTTTATATTGATAAAGATGTAAATTTTATTACTAAAATATTTCGTTCAACACATGACCAATCTCAATGGATGAGTACTGTCAACACATGAACTTTTATTTTATATTATTCTTTATTTTCTAAATTGGAATGAGGCCCAATCAATTACCATATAAAGTTAATTATATGGATTTTCATACAACACATGTATAATAGCATTGAAAAATAATCAACCATCAACCAAAGTGCACTACACTATATAAGCATCAAATATAGATATCTAACGCTTATAACAGCCTGTCAATCAATCGATCGACATATTTAATCAATCAGGATTAGTGAACTTCAAATTTCATCCAAACACCTGTGTAGGGTTTCAAACAATCAAACACAGATTTTATTTGTGTAGTTGGGCGATGTGTAAAATTTATCGTCCCAATCAATGTCCTTCAAATAGGTGTACATAAACAAACCGTCTAGTTTGTAAATGAATATTTATTTATTCACATTCACGTTAAAAATTATTTTTTTAACGATAAAACATTTTATTCCAACATATGAATTTCTATTCAGTTCATTTTTTTAATAAAATGGTATTTTTTATTTTCTAACTTATTTTAGAAAATTTCGGCGGCATAACGGCACGATACTAGAAACGGGACGAGGCCTAGCCTTATCCCCGGTCTAGTGAAGGCCCACGCCATTCACACATCAATCAAATCTATTCATTTCACCAAACAATTCAATTTCAATCAAATAATCAAACTAATCTATGCAACCAAACAAACAAGTCCATGGTTTGTGGACGATTGTGTTGGGTGCTACTAAGCACCGTCTGCATCCTAGTATAAATATATAATTAGAAAAGAAATTGAAAGGTGAGAAATTCTCACGTATAGCTATCCAATCATCTTGACTCTTCTTTTATAGAAATCTTCGCCGTCATCGCATCTTCGTTGCTGTAGCCACTACATATGTAAAAATCGAATTTTTACTTCGTTATTCAATATATAAAAATCGAATTTTTATTTCGAAGTTAAATATATAAAAATCACATTTTTATTTCGAAGTTCAATATATAAAAATCACATTTTTATTTCGAAGTTCAATATATATAAATCATATTTTTACTTCGATGTTCAATATATAAAAATCATATTTTTACTTCGATGTTCAATATATAAAAATCATATTTTTACTATGTTTATATTTTAAAAATGTGATATTTCTATTTTTTAAAAACAATTCTACTTCTATATTTTTAAAATCAATTCTGCCTTTCTTTTCAAAAATAGTTCTAATTTTATTTTCAAAACTCATGTATATATATATATATATATATATATATTTTAAGACTAATGTATATATGTTTTTCAAAACTAATGCATATATATTTTTCAAAACTAATGTATATATGTATTTCTATGAACTAAAGTCATATCTTTTTTTTTATTTACTCTAAAACTGAATTTAAAATGAAATAAGAAAGGAGAGGCTTACCATTTTCGATCGAGAGAGGGGGGCGACGTTCACTTTCAGACTGCGAGGAAGAGGAGGTGGCGCAACTGTCGAGGTGAGGCCACAGGCGGCTAGGGCTTCGCCCTTTTGGAGGTTTAGAGGATCAGAGAAATGAAGGAGAGAGAGGATCGAGAGGAGGGGTCGTAGTTGGTCAGAGGGGTGGCGGATGGTGGGTGCGTCGCCGGTTTTGGGCATCGGTGATTCGGGGTTAGGTTTCTCCGTCGATTCGGGTATGGGGGGGCTAGGGTCTTTCGCGTTTGGCCAGAGGGGCGATGGCGAGTGGGGGAGGGGATCTGAGGTAGGCGGCGGTGATGGCCTTGGGCGGCGCGGCGGCATCAGGGAGGGACTACGAGGGAAGCAGCGGGTTTTTTTTTTGATAAGAGAGAGAGAGAGAGAGTAAGGTGTTTTAATATATATTTATATTATTTAATTTCAAAAGTTGACTTTTCCCTTCGACCTCTAAACGAGGCCCACCGCCTGTCCTCCATAGCGTTTCACCCCCATTCCGAACACAATGGGATATGTATCGTAAGCTGATTCGGCTGTTACAATCAGTTTCCGTTGAATTTACATTTAAATTGCTATATTGAATTTTAAACGTACATTTCAAATTACCGGGGTCACATACTGTCTCTAAAAATTCTAGAAAAATATTTTCTAGCTTCGTATTGACGATACGGTCCTAACAAAACTAGTTTCGCCGAATTCTGAGACTGTTTGAAAAATGGCCAATTTCCAGTCGATTAAAATCAACTGAAACTGGTCAAACGCGTTTTCCTTTGCCACGCTCACATATTGATTCGAAAAATTATGAAATTTGGAATCTAGCAATAACTTGACACTGCGGACCCCACAAAAGTGGTTTCGTCGAAATCCGAGGTCGTTTGCAAAATTTCCATTTTTAAGGGCCTGAATTCCATAGCGACTATTTAGAATTTTCAACTGGACATATATTTTGATTCCCGCTATGAAATCTTGATTTTTCGGATTCAATAGAAATATATTATCAATTAGATCCTATCATTTTTGGTTTCACTAAAATCCGGATTGTTTTGCACCCGGTACATTCAATTGAAGTTTGAAATCGAATTATCGAACTACCGCGCCATTTTCAATTCTATTTATAATTATATATAAATATTTATATTCTAACGACGACGCGTATAATATATACGTTCTAATTCTATTCAAAATAAATTTCTCGTCGATATTATTTAAAATAGTTCATTTTAAATAATCAAAATTCGCTAAAATTGCCAAAATAAAATTTTTAAACTGGCCCAGATTTTCGGGTTGTTACAAGACTTAGGGTGTATTTATAGATTTTTAAATTGTTTTGAGCCGTCAGATGAAGGCAGGAGGAATCTAGACCATACAAAGTTCAAAGAGCCAATCAAGAGGTGACATGTCAGCCCTAGTGACACACCGAGCCATAGAAATTCGAGCCAGAGCCAGACCCAGCCAGCCAGGTCGACCAGGTAGGTCGACTGGCAGGTCGACACCCAGGTCGACCCTATGGTCGACCTGGTCCCTGGGCGGGAATTTTCCCGCGCAGCCCAGTTTGAACCTGTTTTTCGAATTTTGAATTTGAAACCGAGCTGTTTGAATTTTAAATTTTATTCTGAAACTTCCGAAGGTCATAACTCCTTCATACGAAGTCCGATTCACGCAAACTCGGACTCTATCTCAAGCAGAATTTCGAGATGAATGCAATGGCGTAACCCATTTCCCTTAATTCTTTCATTTAGAATTAATTACACTTTAATTTGTGAAGCGTAATGTTATAGAATTCACGGGGTGTTACATAAATAAAGTATGACCATACTCATAATAGCATTATTTTCTAAGAAATGAAAATGGTATGTTTTATAAATATACTTATTTAATGAAGTAAGAAAATAGTTTAGATTTCGAAAAGATGGAACAAGAAGTAATGAAAGTATGAGACATTAATGAATATGAAAATTTTAATTAAGTTGTGTTGTTAATTTTAATCTTAAAGGTTTGAAAGGTGAATAAATTTGTGGAGTTATATTTTAAACATCATGTCAATTGACATCGTTTTGGCTGACATATAAGAGTGGTACTTAGATTTTACTGTTTGGATAAGTAAATCTTGAGTATATTTCCAAAGTAAAGAAAATACAAAGGAGTTTGGAAATAATAATATTTCCAATGTAAGGAATTATAAACAGGTTTGTAAAGTAAAGAAATATAAAAAAGGGGAGTTTTGGGATACCCCTATTATGAAAGGATATAAGATATAGTTTTGTTTCCCATGGTTTTGGTTTCTAAGGAAATGAGAATAAGAGATTATACTGGTTTGAAATCAAATTGGAAATTTGAAATAAAATTATAATTTTCATAATGGAGATTGTAAACTTTAATTGATAAGGGCTTTGGAGTTAATGAAAACCATTTCAGGTTCTATTATAAATTTGTCGCTTGACGTTATTTTGGTAATTAAACCTATTGATTGATTAAGTATGCTTTCTAATATTTTCAAGATAAAGAAAATAAAAGAGGTTTTTGTGAAATATAGCAATATTTCGAGATAAAGGAAATAAGGGAAGAAGTTTTGTAAAAATATTGACTAATATTTTCAAGTAACGAAAACAAAAATGATTGGTTGAGATAAGTTATATAATCGATTTTAACTCGATAAAATGGTCTAAGTAAAAGGTTTAAACGAAGGGGCCTGAGCTGCCAAAGTACTAATCCATACTTTTGAGTTGTATTAAAAAACTCATCTGCCAATCAATATTTTTGGACCATTGACAAGTTAGTTCAAAGAGGTTGGGATGGGAATTAGACCCAAAACCACTTCGAACAAACTGTGCATTCGAAACTAATATGCAGGGATAATTATAAAGATGGAGCATTAAAGACCGTGGATCTTCATGACCAGAAGAACTACTCGCTAAATTTCTCTGACTTGCAACCAGAGTTATTTCGACAGTGATTCTAACGTGATTGAAATCTTCGGATTGCGAGGACTACTCGCTACAAATCCTTAGGGTGGTTCCTATATAAGATGCGGTAGAAGGGTGCTTTCGATTCATCCTATTCCTGGATGACTTGTATGGACAAATGTCGAACAGAATATTTCCTTAAGAGTCACGTACGTTGATTTTTACAAAAATACAAGGTTTGGTGGCAGAGAGTGAAACACCCCACCTCCGTTAGGGTCACTCTCAAAGGGAATGCCCTAATTTTGGTGGAGGTTTATAAGTATAAATCACAGATATACAAGACAGATATAATAACACATATTTTTGAACAGCGGAAAACAACAACTTTTATTTCTTTCAAATACGTGTTACACCAACCATACCATAATTGTCTTACAACACTTCCAAAAACATAACATCTTCATAAATGTCTTCATTACATTATTTAAAGAAGCATAAAGAAAACATAAATAAACTGCAAAAGTCCCATAACTGCTGTCCAAAGCCATAGTCCAAAACGAAAAGATCCAAGCAATACATTCTTTCTCTTCAAGCTGGATATGAAGGCTAGTCAAGCTGCGGTATTCCCTCCCTGTGGACCTGGGGGGGGGGGGGGAACGGAAGAAAAGAAGACGAAAGAAAAGTAGAGTCAGACATAAAGCCTAAGTAAGTCTAGGACTATTCAGTCTATGAATAAAGAACTGGGTATGATAAGTATAAACTAGAAATGGGAAAGCACCATAAACTAAGTTAAGTTGTCTAGGGTCGAATATACTATCGTACCCCATATTAATCTCTGTACCCATATAAACTAGTTCCCAACAGGCACCCCATAATCAGGGTGAAGTGATCCATTTTATGATGATCGGCTCCTACTCGCATATTTACATGTGTCTTACGGCCCCCGATGTTGTAGTTACCTATGCTGGTCCCACCATGGGGTGTATCAAGTCGCATGGTGGCGGCCCGACACAATCCTAGAATGCACAGGTATGCTACTGGTGCCCAGTGCCTTATTTTTCTACGCCGGAGTGTGCGCACGCCCGCACTCCGTTAGAACCCACACTGCTACACCACCGCCGTCGATTTGACCTCTTACAGTCAGCCCAGTAATCGTGCCCCACCCTGCCTAGTTTCAGGGTATCATGATACCTTGTAGGGTTACTGCTGAAAAGGGTCCCCCGCTACTAGGTTTTCTATTTCTAGCCAACATGCTAAGTTGGTTAAGTGTTTTATAAACCTAACCCCCAATCAGTCTTTTTAGTTTAGCATGTTCTATTTTGATTAAGTCTTAATTCACTTAATCCTATCAATCCTGACTCAGCCTTAATTGTCTTATTAAAGCCTTGACCTCTCACATTAGACAGGTATTGTTGTGGCTGCCTGTTGCCGGTTGGGTCCGGGCAGTCTTACGCCACAACTCAGTCTAACCTCGGGTCCTTATTGGGCTCCGTGTTTAACCACCCACATTGGATAGGTATTGTTGTGACTACAGGACAGCCGGGCGGTTCCGGGCAGGTTTACATCACAACTCAATCCAACCTCGGGTTAAACACATCGTATTTTCTACATTTACATATTTTGTCTCTTTTCTTTTTTTATGTAAATATTTGCGGCCCATTATTCAAATTCATCTTTATTGATTAAGATTTATTTATGCCACTTAATTGTTTTTCAAGGTTGTTGGCATGCGTCAAACATGCCAACACATATGTTCTATATTTTAGCCCAAACGTCATTACCCCCGTTTTACACGTTCATTCCAATGTAAGGTGTGTTGGGTTTAACA
This sequence comes from Allium sativum, assembly GCA_030737875.1. NCBI lineage: Eukaryota > Viridiplantae > Streptophyta > Magnoliopsida > Asparagales > Amaryllidaceae > Allium > Allium sativum. The sequence continues at coordinate 279,534,738 of CM060922.1, forward strand.
CTTAAACCCAATTTAGCCATATGAAAAGGGGAGGCTTATAACATGGTGTTTATAAGGTAACATGAAAAGGGGAGTGTGAACGCATGAACTTGCAACATAACGATTCAATTAACATAAGGTAGGCACATGTGAACTTGCAATTGTAACAACATATAATATAAGCAATACTTAAACATAAATCATTCTATTCACATAATCATGGTATAAACAAAACATGAATCATTCTATTCATGTAGTCATGGCATAAATAGTACTTAAACATGAACCATTCTAACCATATAATTATGGCATAATCATAATTGAACATGAGTCCTGTTCATATAGTCATGGCATAAACATGATTGAACATGAATCCTACTATTCATATAATCATGGTTTTTATCTTATCTATGTAACTTGCAAGTGGGATGTAATTCTAGTGTAATTCTAATGTAACTTATGTGTCACATATATGATAACAACGTAAGCCTAAAAACATGTTTTCAACTAGGCATAATAACAAACATAGTTTAGTCATGTTCATAAAATTAATACAAGCTTACGAAGATGCTTGCTTTTGTCACTATCACAAAATCAAGGTTTTTATACTTGAACTATGATGCCAATTCCAACATAACCTTCATATGAATCGTAATACTTAAGTGGATCAAATTACACTAAAGATAACCATAGAATTATACATCATGTTGGCATAACAGTAAATCATATACTTGCATGAATTTCAAATAAACTATTACAACATATAGTTGTTATTTTCAACATGAACCATATACTTGCAATTATCAAATGGGTGTTGTAAATAACTACCACAAACATGTAGTTTTCAATATGAATCCCAATTAAAATTCCACAACATGTGGTTGTCAACATAAACCATATACTTGTATGAATCCAATCGTACACCATAGCATTGCCAAATCGTTTAGAATCAAAATAACATACAAATATAGGTTATTATCGCCACAATTCCATTTCGTTGTTATCTTTCAACGCAAATTGCGTACTTGCAAATATCCAATCGTATACCATAATATTCCCATATCGTTTAGCATCAAAGCAACATACAAATATAAATTATTATCGCCACAATTCCATTTCTTACTTTACACAAATCAACACAATTATTTAATTCACATCGGAATAGCACTCTACTTACAACGTATGACGAATCTTCAATTCAGGAATCTGAATTCTGAATTTGGAGATGCTATCCTTTGTTGTAGGCGTTGCTTTAATTTGATTAACGTTGCTTTAAGCTTTTGATTTATCCCCTAATTGTCTCTCTATTTCTGACGGCTATCCTCAGTCTATCCTCAGCAGCATGACGGTCTCATCTCCATTTTAGTTTAAGTGAATTAGGGTTAGTCTTAGGTCCTTTTTATAGAGTTTGTGAGTTAATTTAGACCGTCGATGAAGCTTGGTTCAATAATAGCCGTTCGTTCAAAGGAGAGACCAACCAGGAGCTGACGCCTAGCCCTAGTGACATGGCAAGGCTCAGAAAATCGACCAAACACAGACTAGGCCAGCCAGGGTGGGCTGGGTTCGACCTGGCTCAGGGGCCAGGACGACTCCCTAGTCGACCCCCAGGTCGACTCTAGAGTCGACCTGCCTGGGCAGGTCGACACCTAGGTCGACTCCCAGGTCGACCTGGCCTGGCAGGTCGACCCTAGGGTCGACCCCTAGGTCGACCTGGTGGGTTTGGGCGGGAATTTTCCCGCCTACTCTGATTGTTCTGAAATTTACATCTGTTTTCGAAATTTGAAGTTTCTGAAACTTCGTCGGGCCATAATTTGGTCATACGAGCTCCGTTTTTCGAAAACTCAGACTCTATTTCGCGTATTTTTCCGAGACGAACGCAATGGCGTATCCCGTTTCCCTTAATACTTTGTTTTGAAATTAGTTATACTTTAATTTGTGAATTTCAAAGTTATAGAATACACGGGGTGTTACAGAGAAGGAAATTTCTCTTAGCTTAACACCTAGAGTGTATTCGTGGGCGTCAATTAATGATTTGACGGATCTTACAATGTGATATTCAAAGTTACTGAGATGTTCTCTGAAAGGAAATCGTGATCTCAAGCCTCATCAACGGAGAAAAATGACAGAAATCGGGCATGTAGCATGGCTATGTGGGTCATTACCATAAGGGTGTATTGTCACTATCTAGAGAAATTTCATTTTGTTCTTCTGCCACCTATGTATATCCTGGGAAACGGTTATGTTAGGTCTAACCGTGGATGACAATATATTCGACACACTCAAGTTGAATGAGTGGTCGGTCATGTGTGGTCGGATTGCAATATATTCTTATTGAACCCTAATGTATTGCTCTCTAGTGTTGGAGAATAAAATTTTGATGATGTTTTGATGTCAACAACCTTGTTTCAATCATTATCATTATTGATTATAAAATATATACTAACACTTTTATCTAGAATATATATATGTATATGTATATGCAGGATTTATATGCAGGTAATAGATATTGAGGACTGTACAGTTAAGAGATTCAAGATTTCAAAGAAGAATCAAGACTCATGAGTATCAAGATATCAAAAGTTTAAGAGTCCAAAACTGCCAGGGTAATAGAGTCTAGATATTATGTAAAACTCTGAATAGAACTCAAACTCTGTTTTCAAATTAATTTTAAACTATTTTCAAACTCCTTTCAAAAATTTTTTTAATCATCCATGAATTTCAAACTTATGATTTCAAATATATATTTCCTAATTTACAAGTTTCTTATTTCTATAGTTTTAGATATTAAAACATTTATATAAATATTATATATATAAGTTTATATTTGATCATAATTTCAAATATTCTTATTTAACTCAAAAGTTTTCATAAAACTTTTTATGTATATATAATTTATATATAGATTCCTATATATGTGTTTATAATTATATATATAGTTTTTATATCACTTATATATATATAGTTTTCAATCATATGTTTAAATAATATTTTACTATGTTTTAACACTTTAAAAATAATATTTCAACAACTTTTTTTATTTCAAGAATTTCCAGAATACATATATTAGTTTCTATACTTTAAAAAATGATTTAAAATTTAAAAATACAAGGTGTATGTTGACATACACAAACATGTATGTCGACACATAACAATAACATTTTTTTAAATTTAAAAAGATGTGTGTTTTCATTTTATGAAATGTTTCAGAAAAGTTACACCTTTTGGAACACTATAAAAAGCCTTAAATTCGAATTTTTTCATAACTAATTATCATCTTCTTCCTACCTTAACATATCACCATTATTATTCGAAAAATTCCAAATTTATACTTTTATACTCCGTTGGTTTCAAGAAAAATTATATCATTCTTCTTCTATTTTTATTCTCTATCAAACACTCTCTGTTTGGAAGTGTTACTCAAGAGTTATAGGGCAACTGTAATCAGAAATAGTATAGGAAGGTGTGGGAGTGTTCCTTGTAGCCTTGAAATCAAGGAAAGGCAGGGGTGTGTTCCTTCTACCCCGTGAAATCAAAGAGATGTGGGGTGTTAACCTTGTTGCCCATGAAATCAAGGGTGTTATAATTGGATATTGATATTAACAAAACTCTGCACAATCCAGCGTTGTGCGGGACAGGACGTAGGAGCAATCTGAACCAGTATAAAATCTAGCGTGTTCTTTCATTTTATGCATTTTACTTTTATTTATATTCGCATATGTGATCACTTCTGTTATAATATTCTTGCTGTGATACATATAGTAGTTCGAGTAACCGATAATTGGTGAAGATTCCTATAAATTCTTTAAAACACTATTTTCCCCCCTCTAATGTTTATTTTATTGTAAGATCCTTGATCTTCAACCCTAACAATGGGTATCAGAGCATAGGTTTTCAAAATTTCGTCATTTCAATTTCTGAAATATTAAATGGCAAATTTTGAAATGATTTATAACACTAGTTTAAATTTATGCATTGCATCAATATTAGATGAGTCTGCATTCTATTTTGCTGAAAAATCAAATTATCTACCAAATTGTTATTATATACAGGAAAATGTGTGTTACATGGCTATTTGAAAATTCAAATCTTGATGGTCAAATGGGGGAAATCGAAAAGGATAAATGGATATTAGATAGTTCCTGTTCAAGACAAATGACGGGAAATTGATAACTACTGTGATAGCCCGCCCCGCACAAGCCGACATTTCCCTCGAAATGGACTATGCCAATGTCCAACTAGCATGGGACGGTCGTCAAAAGAAAGGGATTTAAAACTATGAATCACCAAGAACCTGTAGTATATCTCACAGCGCATGGAATAAAATATAATAATAACATAACTTGACATAAAACAAGAGAGACAATGCATAAGCTGAAAACTAAACCATCATAGCAGCAGAATTCAAAATACAGCTTATGATCCAAACAATCATTATTACAACTTCAAAATACTGTCTTTAAAGCAAAATACAAAAAGGTACACTACTAATGCCCAAAGTAGTGACCAACAACAACATAGGGAGAATATATGTAAATAGTACATGGAAGCCTCCTGCTCGTCTCCGGACAGCTACTCGTGCATAATCACCTAACCTATCTCTAGTTTGCTCGTTTAGGAGCACCCAGGGTAATAAGAAGAGACATAAAACTCTGGGTCAGACAAAAGTCTGGTATGAGCAATAGCAGCAAATCCAAAACAATAGCAGGTATAAATAATCATACTTGAACCTGGACCTACAACCAAAGAGTTAGCAAAACAAGATGTACGGTACTCTAATGTAACACTAACATAAAGTGTAAAGTGGAAGTGCACATGTCATGGTGATAGCAATCATCCTCACATCTCTCACTCAGTGCGTAAAGCATACTATATCCACCACTTCGATCACCCAATCCTTTGCTACGATCACTTTTCCCTTGGGAGTCACAATGACCCCATTGCACTCATCGATAGCCTGTAACCCGTCTCTCAGTGGTGAGCCAAAATTATGGATACAAATAACCCCTTTGCACACGTCCTGCAGCAAAGCCCAACTCTAAAAGTTAACTCATTGGTTCCCAGCTAGATCCTGAGTAATAACTTCTCACTAGGACCTCCTTTGCATTCTCGGGTTTTGGTTGAATTGGTTTTGATCTTCAGAAGAGTTCACAATTGTTGTCGCGTGGTAGAAGTACGAATCCGGTTCAGTTTGGAGTCATCATCTTGGATGAAATGACAAAGTATAGGAAAGCTCGGATTCCCGCTCTTAGAATCCCATTCTTGGAATCCCGCTCTCGGATTCCCGCTCTCGGAATCCCGCTCTCGGAATCGTCGTGTGGTAGAAGTACGAATTCGGTTCAGTTTGGAGTCATCATCTAGGATGAAGTGACAAAGTATAGGAAAGCTCGGATTCCCGCTATCGAAATCCCGTTCTTGGAATCCCACTCTCGGAATCCCACTCTCGGAATCCCGCTCTCAGAATCCCACTCTCAGAATCCCGCTCTTGGAATCCCACTCTCGAAATCCCGCTCTTAGAATCCCGCTCTCGGAATCCCGCACTCTCGGAATCCCGCTCTCGAAATCCCACTCTCGGTTTGTGACCACCCCCTGGTTCGTGACCACCCCTTCGCGGCTCGTGACCACCCCTTCCTGTTTCGTGACACCCTTCCCCGGTTCGTGAGTCCTCATATTGGAGTGGTTCGTGACCATCATCTTGGAGTGGTTCGTGACCATCATCTTAAAGTAGTTCGTGAGGCATACCCACTCGGGAATCAAAGTTCTCCTGGGTGGTTCATGAGGCATACCCCCTTCAGGAATCGAAGTTCTCTTGGGCGGTTCGTGAGGCATACCTCCTTCAGGAACCGGTTTTTTGTAATTTTTCCAACAAGCTAATTTCGCGAAACAATGGCATTTTCAACCATTCTAATCTTACAATGAAGTCACAAAACATACCAAACAACTGTAGTAACATGTAGAATCAACCAAAAACACCAAAATATCAATAACATGAAATATTTTAGATCAAACATACCCAAAAAACATGTTTTTCCCCTTAATCCCATTAACCATGTTTTAATTATAAGATTAGTAAACTTAATTCAAATTAACCCAAATTTTCACCAGAGGCATAAAATAATATTTAAGAATTTCTACATATTTTTCCAAATTTTTATAATGCATAATTTCACTAATTATCAGTAATCACCCCTTATTAGCCGTGATTAGTGAATAAAAGTGCAAATCACTCACCCTAGCCACAAATAAAATTCAGATCTAAAACTCTAACTGATTTGGCATGGTTCCCAATGTATTCCAGTAGCTCTATCTCGATTTCTATGCTAATCCGCCTCAATTTTATGTTGATTTGGCTAATATGTGATTAGAAAGTGATTAGGGATGAATTTAGAAGGTGGAGGCCTTTGCTAGTTTGAAGAAATGTTTATGGCGGCTGAGGAAATGAAAAGGAACCATTCTATAACTCATTTCATCCCTCCCATAACCCTAATCCTGAAATGGGTTATGGGTCGCTGCTAATTACCCTATTAAGCCCAATCAAGCTGTTTTTCACCTTCCAAACCTTATTTCGGCCATATCTCCCAAATGTCGTTTGATTAATGTGACCACTCTACGGAAAGGTAAACCATCATCTGAATCCAATGCAAGTAGTTTCAAGTCAAAACTCCTTACCAATCAAAAGTTATAGGCAAAACATGATTCGCTAGGGGTAAAATGGTCATTTAAAAATCGGCAAAAATCGTGAACATGGGAAATGACCCCAATATTCGATCCCCAAATTTACATGACCATACAAGTTCGTATGAAAATAAAATAAATATTTTATGAGCTGCCGTACGTAGAATGTGGGTCGTTACACTCTCCCCCTCCTTAAGAAATTTTGCGCCCGAAATTCCTTAACCAAAACAAACAAAGGTGGCCCACATGCCTATCAACCATTTACAAACAATCAAACATACATAACAAGCCTATCCTAGTATGCGGTTTACTAATAAGGGAGTACTATCATTATTAAAATCTTACCCGACAAAAAGCTCTGGATATGACTTCCTTATGTTCTTCTCGGTTTCCCAAGCGTAGTCATTCTCATTATCACACCATCGATATTCATCTCTTCCTTGCAGATGATTTCTTTTAGGTTAGGATAGTTCCTCTGACTGGAACCAATCCGCTCAATCAAAGTCGGCCTAATCATCAAACTTGCTGACATCTCTGGACCTAATCCATACTTAGGTCTGAAATCATATCCGGCGATATACACTAGTTGCTTCCATTCAAGAAACATAGCATCTAAACTGACATGTCTCCTACTCAATGCATCAGCTACCACATTTAGTCCGGTACCACACATATCCATGTATACCGTCATCTCCTCATTTCCCATCATCAGAATCCTACAAGTGATAGTCTACTCAAGAGAAGAAAATAGGAACAAACATAGCAACCATAGCATCTATCAAACAATTCCTATTTATCACCTGCTAAAGCCATGAATACGTCGATACCTGTATAACTGGTCCAACCAATATCAAGGGCCAATGGAAGCCCCGACTCCAAATGGACTATCGCAAGTCCAACGTACGTTTATCCTCCAAGGATAACTAGATCACATCCAACAGATCCAAGGTAAATGGGCGTCCCTAGATACCCCTGCTTCGAGTCTGCCTAGAACACTCCAAACTATCGACGATTTCTTGGCACCTCATCAGAAGTGCTATCCATAACTCCATCTTCAACTCGAGTCCAACCCAAGTCAATCCATTATCTTGCAGCCTTCTCGAGTCATCTCATAGCCCTATCGAGTCCAACTCGGGGAAGTCCACATCATCGAACAGTCTTATCATGTCACGGCTGCCCATCACTCCTCGAGTAAACCAAGACATCATTCAATAGAAATCACAACAACTACTTATATCTCACGCAAACCATCCTATTCGAACTCGACATTCCCCAAGCACAAGCCCCAAAGGCCTAAACCAATATCAGACAAGCACTCAAGGAACATCTCCTCCGAATCCAGACAATCTACGTGAGATGATATGAACAAAACAACCAAACACTCGAGCACTCATAACTAACTCTGGCTATCCTCACTAATCCTGCTTGGAAACTATCGTTGATCGCATGACGACCCATGCCATATGTCAAGGGTAAATATCGACCCCAGCTCTAGCCCGACTAATGCACGTCCAATGTACATTTGCCTCCTAGAGACTACTAGAACTTACGGAAATGATAATCTCTCTATAACTCTTATTGGCATCGCCGGCGACTATCCACAAACTCAGACCCAGTCTCGAGTATCCATTACCCACAAAATCAAGTCCAAAATGAGTCGTCTCCCTACTTGTTGTATCTCCAAGATTAACGAACAACCATTATCTATGAGTTCAAGTCGAACTTGAATCGTCCTAACCTTCATTGCATTCCCACAATCAATGGACACATCTTATCACTTCGAGATTTCCCCATTGAATTTACTCCGAAGTTATTACCATTCTTGAACCAAAGGGAACATCAACACAAACTCCTAAACAATCCATAACAATCACTCATTTACTACGGAATACCACAACGCTCATGCTATTCACCAGCTTGTAAAAATGCTTCCAAAGGCCCTTCCTTCACGAGTCATGGCCGACCTGAATCTCTTTGTTCCCATAGTTCCCGTTATTATTGCCATCACTAGGTAGGTACCTAATACCATCCTATAACCTTGGAGCCAATCGACTCCCAAAATAATGCCAAACCCAGTAAAGCCCAAAACAAAGCAATCACAAGCAAACATACATCCATAACTCGATAAGACCACATTACAACAAATCATACTAAGGCTAGTCGAACCACCAATAGGGTTCGTCACAACTAAAGGTCTATCGACTATCTCGGGTTCCAATCCCAACCTTTCTACCAGATCACTAGATATGAAGGACTGGAAAGCCCTGGTATCAAACAATACTCGAACAGGAACATCATAAATAGAAAGCATACCTTGAATAACGACACCCTTTCCCTTCTGCGCCGCAGTTGGGGCATTCGACGAAGAAGGAACAACGTTGATGGCATATACTTTCACGATCTGCTTCTCTTTAGGGGGTTGCAGTCATTTATCCTTGTGATGTCCCGCTTGTCCGCAATTGAACCACTTCCTTTCCCCAGGCTTTTACCGAAAATCTCTGTCATAGTGGCCCTTCTTGCCACAACTAAAGCAATCGCCATCTTTCTTTTTCTTCTTTTTCTGACCATCCTTGGTTTGGTCTTGTTTCCTCTTATTTTGGGAATTATTCTTGCCTCCACCGCTTGCTTGGGGCTTTGGCTCCTCTACAGATGTAATAGCAACCTCGATCTTCGACTTAGGGTAAAGGCTAACAGATCTCAATGTCTTTCCCACAATAGATTCGAAAGTCTCATCGATATGGTTTATAAGTCTCTCCCCCAAGTACTCATCTAGGCCAGTTATGAACTTCTTGTTCTTCTTCTCGACGTATTGATAAGGGACAACCCATACTTCGATAAGGTATCGAATTCAGCAATATACTCCGAGACTGCCCTACCATTCTGCTTAAGCTCCAAGAATTTCTTAAACAATTACGATTTCTGAGCAGTTGGAATAAACTTATCACTGAATCGGGCCTTAAAAAGATTCCAAGTAACTTGATCCTTAGGAGTAGCCGCTTTAATAGCATTCCACCAATTCATCGCCCATCCTTGAAGCTGACGCGATGCTAGCTTTCTCATCATCGCATCATCGATCCCCAAATCCTCGAAGATGCGCTCACAACTATCAAGCCAATCTTGAACCTCTGTAGACGATTTTGTTTCGTGGAATGGCTTTCCACCAATACTAGTACAAGCCTTGCATAGCTTGGCGAAATCGGCTCTAGGCGCCTGCTCCGCTTTACCACCACCGTTTGCAGCATTAGGAACTGCTCCCTGAGCATCCCTAAGCATCTCTCGCATGAAGGCTGTAAACATCATCCTCATATCAGGGACATTCCCATTGTTGGCCCCTAAACCCGTGCTCCTCGTTCAATCTGTAATGAGAAAACGATTAACCATGTCCTTAGTGGTGCCAGTGCAGTGCGACTTCGTCATTAGCTATACTAACAGTGTGTGTGTGTGTGTGTGTATATATATATCTAGCTTTTGAAAACCAGAATATCACAAATACGCGCTCTCATAAACGTATATTATCTCTCCCTGGTGTCTTCCCCTAGGTTATCTATGCAACCTAGGCTCTGATACCAAGTGTGACAGCCCGCCCCACACCGGCCGACATTTTCCTCAAAATGCGTTGTGCCAATGTCCAACTAGCACAAGACGGTCGTCGAAAGAAAGGGACTTAAAACTATGAATTACCAAGAACTTGTAGTATATCTCACAGCGCATGGAATAAAATATAATAATAACATAACTTAACATAAAACAGGCGAGATAGTGCATAAGCTGAAAACTAAACCATCATAGCAGCGGAATCCAAAATACAGCTTATAATCCAAACCATCATTATTATGTATTCCAAATACGGTCTCTAAAGCAAAATAGAAAAAGGTACACTACTAATGCCCAAAGTAGTGACCAACAACAACATAGGGAGAATATATGTAAATAGTACGCAGAAGCCTCCTGCTTGTCTCCGGACAGCTACTCGTACATAACCACCTAACTTGTCTCTAGTCTTCTCGTTTAGGAGCACCCAGAGTAATAAGAAGAGACATAAAACTCTGGGTCAGACAAAAGTCAGGTATGAGTGATAGTAGCAAAACAAAACAATAACAGGTATAAATAATCATACTTGAACCTAGAGCTGCAACCAAAGAGTTAGCAAAACAAGATGTACAGTACTCTAAGGTAACACTAACATAAAGTGTAAAGTGGAAGTGCACATGTCATGGTGATAGAAAACATCAAACATAGTAATCATCCTCACATCTCTCACTCAGTGCGTAAAGCATACGATATCAACCACTTCGATCACCTAATCTTTTGCTATGATCACTTTGCCCTTGGGAGTCACAATGACCCCATCGCACTGATCCATAGCCCGTAATCCGTCTCTCGGTGGTGAACCAAAATTATGGATACCAATAACCCCTTTGCACATGTCCCGCAGCAAAGCTCAACTCTAAAAGTTAACTCATTGGTTCCCAGCTGGATCCTGAGTAATAACTTCTCACTTGGACCTCCATTGCATCTCGGGTTTTGGTTGAGTTGGTTTTGATCTTAAGAAGAGTTCACAATTGTCGTCGCGTGGTAGAAGTACGAATCCGGTTCAGTTTGGAGTCATCATCTTGGATGAAGTGACAAATTATAGGAAAGCTCGGATTCCTGCTCTCGGAATCTCGTTCTCCGAATCCCGCTCTCTGAATTCCGCTCCCTGAATCCCGCTCTCAGAATCCCGCTCTTGAAATCCCACTCTCGGAATCCCGCTCTCGGAATCCCACCCTCGGAATCTAGCTATTGGAATCCTGCTCTCGGAATCCCACTCTCGAAATCCCACTATCGGAATCCCACTCTCGGAATCCCACTCTCGGGAATCCCGCTCTCGGAATCTCACTCTCGAAATCCCACTCTTGGTTCGTGACGACCCCCCGGTTCGTGACCACCCCTTCCCGGCTCCTGACACCCTTCCTCGGTTAATGAGTCCTCATGTTTGAGCAGTTCGTGACCATCATCTTAGAGCGGTTCGTGACCATCATCTTGGAGCGGTTCGTGACCATCATCTTGGGGAGGTTCGTGAGGCATACCCCCTTCAAGAATCGAAGTTCTCCTGGGCGATTCGTGAGGCATACCCCCCTTCAGGAATCGAAGTTCTCTTGGGTGGTTCGTGAGGCATACCCCCTTCAGGAACTGGTTTTCTGCAGTTTTTCCAACAAGCTAATTTCGCCAAACGATGGCATTTTCAACCATTCTAATCTCACTATGAAGTCACAAAACATACCAAACAACAGTAGTAACATGTAGAATCAGCCAAAAACACCAAAATATTAATAACGTGAAATATTTTAGATTAAACATACCCAAAAAACATGATTTTCCCCTTAATCCCCTTTACCGTGTTTTAACTATAAGATTAGAAAGCTTAATCCAAGTTAACCCAAATTTTCACTAGAGGCATAAAATAATATTTAAGAATTTTTTTACATATTTTTCCAGATTTTTATAATGCATAATTTCGCTACTTATCACTAATCACACCTAATTAGCCGTAATTATTGAATAAAACTGCAAATCACTCACCTTAGCCACAAATAAATTTCATGTAACAACCCGAAAAATCTGAGCCTATTTAAAATTTTATTTTGGCCCTTTTAGTGAATTTTTAATATTTAAAATGATTTATTTTAAATAATAACGATGTGAAATTTATTTTGAATAGAATTAGAACGTATATATTTGTCTAGATCGACGTTAGATTATAAATATTTATTTTTAATTATAAAAGGAATTGGAAATGGCGCGGTAGTTTGAAATTTCGATTTCAAATTTCAAATGAATGTACAGGATTCAAAATAAACTAGATTTGGGTAAAACCAAAAATATTAGAATCTATTTGAAAATATCTTTCCAACGAATCCAAAAAATTGAAATTTCATAGCGGGAATAAAAAGTTATGCCCAGTTGAAGTTTCAGAATAGTCACTATGGAAAATATAACCCTTAAAAATGGAAATTTTGCAAACGACCTCCGTTTTTTACGAAACCACTTTTGTTGGATCCGGGATGTCAAGTTATTGCTAGATTCCAAAATTCATAATTTTCTGAATTAATATGTAAGCGTGGCAAAAGAAAACGTGTTTTGATAGTTTCAGTCAATTTGGATCGACCAGAAAATGGCCATTTTTCAAACGGTCTCTAAATTTGACGAAACTAGTTTTGTTAGAACAGTATCGTCAATACGAAGCTAGAAATAATTTTTCTATAATTTTTAGAGTTCGTATGTGACCCCAGTAAATCGAAATGTGCGTTCAAATTCAATATATAGATTTATATTTTGATTTTGACGAAAACTGATCGTAACAGCCACATTGGCTTGCGAAACATATCCCATTGTGTTCGGAATGGGGGTAGTTAGTTGGGGGCGACTATCGTTGGGGTTCGTTTGGAGTTCGGATACGAAACTTTACTTTTGAAAAGTAATTAGAAGAATATAATTATATATATATATATATATATATATATATATTATATACCTATGTTATAACCCTAATCTCATTTACACCAAAATACCCCCGTTGTTCAAAAGAAACCCACCCCAAATCGAAAAAACCCCACCCCGTCGCCCCCCTTTATCGCCTCCGCCGTGCCTCCAGGTGGCCGCCGCCACACCCCAGGCCATCGCCCCTGCCCTACCCTCTCTCTCCTCTTCCTCGAGCCCTAGTTCAAAGACCTAGAGCGCCACGCCCCCAAATCCGTGCTGCTACCTCCCCTAGCCGACCACCAGAAGGCCGCCACCTGCCTCCGACCATCTTTGACCACCCGCAGACCCCTCTCCTCACTCCAATTCGCAGCAAACCCCCTCCCTCTAAAGAAGAAAAAACCCTGTAAGTTTTTATTTCCATATGCTTAATGAAATCAGATTTTTTATATATATTTTAGCAAAAGGAAAATCAGATTATATACATATATTTTAGCAAAAGGGAAACCATATTTTTTATATATATTTTAGCAAAAGGAAAGTCAGATTTTTTATATATATTTTAGCAAAAGGAAAAATTAGATCTTTATGTATACAAAAGCAAATTAAAAATATGATTTTGAATTAAAAATAAAAAGATTTGATCTTTAGTTATAAAATAAAAAGACAAGATTTTTAAAAGTATAAAGGATTGTTTTTTCTTAGATTAGATAAAAATGTGATTTTTATTTTATAAGTAGCATTATAAATATTCGACCTTTATATATATGTTAGCAGGATAAAGATATCATTTTTATATATGTAGTGATAGGATAAATATACGTTTTTTATATATGAAGTGAAGATATAAAAATGTGATTTTATGTATGTATAGTAACAATAAAAATGTATACGTAAAGTAACGATAAAAATTCGATTTTTACATGTATGGTTAAAGTATAAAGATTTGATTTTTAATAGTAGAAAAATTAGATTTTTCATTATAGAAAAATTAGAATTTTCTTTGTAGAAAAATTAGATTTTCATTTTGAAGTAGCGGAAATAAAAACTCGATCTTTATATAAGAAATAAAAATATAATTTTTATATAGAAAGAGGCGTTGTAAATATATGATGTAGAAATATGAATATGATTTTTATTTATTGGAATGAAGCGATAAAAATATGACTTTTTATATATGAACAGCGTGGAAAAGACTGCGTTGAATTTCGGGCAAATCCAGGCCATTTAGAAATTCAGAAATGAAATGGAGGAGTGGATCCCAAAGGTGAGAACTCCTCACTTTTATTTTAATTTCTAGTTAGAAATATGTACTAGGATGCAGACGGTGCTTAGTAGCACCTGACACCCGTCGTCCACAGACCATGGATGACTTGTTTGTTTGATTGAATGTGTTGTGGAAACTGATTGTGTGATGTGAAATGGAATAAATATTTTATAGTTAAAAATATAGTTTTTTAACGTGTATATGAAATAAATAAATATTTATAAACAAATCGGATGATTTGTTTATGTACACACATTTGATTAATATTGATTGGGACGATAAATTTTACATCGCCCAACTACACAAATAAATCTGTATTTGTTGATTGAAACCCCACATGGGTATTGGGATGATATATGATGTACACTATTCCCAATAATTAGCTGTATGTCGATTGATTGACTGACAGGCTATTGTATGCGTTAAATATTTACATTTGATGCTTATGCAGTGTAGAATGCACTTTGGATGATGGTTGACTGTGTTTGATTGTTGTTATATACATGTGTTGTATGAAATCCATATAAATCAAATTATATGGTAATTGACTGTGTCTGATTCTAGTTCAGAAAGGAATGAATATTTTAAAATAACGATTATTTTAAAATAATGAATACTTTTGAAAATAATATTCAGTAAAAGATCAAAATTTTATTTTGATGTCCGATTTGGGATGGACACGAATATATTTAAATATATAAAGCCGTATTGATTAGATTAACACCATTTTGATGTGAACGATATAATATCGATTTTATTCATTTTTATAATAAATATCGAAAAGGAATTGATTTCAAAATCTAATGTTTTGAAAATATTATCATTTATATATCGATGATATGAAATATTCAATTTTGATTAGAAATTGAATATGAAGTTGAAATCGTTTTGAAAATGAATTTAAAATGATTTTTAAAATACGTTTTGAAAGGAAATCGACGATATATATATATATATATATATATATATATATATATATGTATGTATAATGGCTTGAATAGAACGCGCCGCGCTGCGGTAGTTCACGAATTTCGACCATTGACTTCGGATGGACAATACGGGAGATCCGACTGTCGGATTCTCCTAAAACTGGAACCGTTGGGTTCATATCAAAAAGAGCTTTCTAAAGAATATTAGAGATTTGAAATCTAACAGTTGGATTTGGAATTATGACCAAATAAAATTTGGAAAAGGTCGCTGTAAGTGCAGTTCGATGGCCGTTTATGGAAATCGACTGTACGGGCCTTGATAAAATTATTAAAAATATCAATAATTAGTGTAAAATCATATGAAATGATTTGGGAAGAATTGGGATAAAAAATTCTATATTTTAAAAGACAAAAATAGATTTTTATCGAAATGAACTAATTTTAAACTAGAATTATAATCCAATTATTTTTAAAATTGAAACATCCCACCTCCATTAGGGTCACTCTCAAAGGGAATGCCCTAATTTTGGTGGAGGTTTATAAGTATAAGCCACAGATATACAAGACAGATATAATAACACATATTTTTGAACAGCGGAAAACAACAACTTTTATTTCTTCAAAATACGTGTTACACAAACCATGCCATAATACTTCCCAAAATCATAACTGTCTTGATTACATTATTTCAAGAAGCATGAAGAAAACATAAATAAACTGCAAAAGTCCCCTAATTGCTGTCCAAAGCCATAGTCCAAAACGGAAAAAGATCTAAGCAATACATTCTTTCTCTTCAAGCTGGATGTGAAAACTGATCAAGCTGCGGCATTCCCTCCCTGAGAACCTGGGGGGGAAACGGAAGAAAAAGAGGCGAAAGGAAAAAGGGTCAGTCATAAAGACTGAGTAAGTTCTAGTGACTTTCAGTGTAGAAACGGTTAAAACAACCTATCACGTATGAACTGGAACTAAACTTAAGAATGGTGTCAAGGTGAACAAGATAGACTAAGGTGATCAGGATAAGTCAAGACAAGTCAAGTAAAGCATCACATGTTCGAGATTCGTTGCATCGACTGTACTAGTATACTAAGCCCATATCACAAGTTAATCACGAAATAAATCCCACGGCCCAATATCATGAAATGACCCTGAAACGGGGTCTGACCCAAGTACGGGGTCCTACGGAGCGATTATCTAGTCGATTGGCTCCCTACAAGTTCTAGCTCGTCAAGTGTCCGTGTCATACGGCTAATCACGAATGTAGTCACCTGTGCTGGGTCCACCTTCGGGTGTATCAGCCCTAGGGTGTCAACCCCTGACACGATTCAAGATGCACAGATAAATCTACGGATACCCAGTGTCTGCCCCGGATACGTGCACGATCGTAGTCCACCGAACCTACACTGGCGTACCCCACTGCCGTCGTTCAACTCTTACAATCAGCCCAGTAATCGTGCCCCACCCGGCCTAGCCCCAGGGTACCTTGATACATCTAGAGGGTTACTGCTGAAAGGGGTCGTGTCTAGGGTTTCGGCTAATAGATTAGGTCATGTAATTCGTGACCTAACCCGCCTAACAGATTAAGTCATGTAATTCGTGACTTAATCCTTTTCCAGTCTAGTCATGTCAAGATGGTTAAGTATGTCATTTCAGTTCACGACTTAACCCGCCTACGTGTCATGTCAAGTTGGATAAGTGTTGTCGTTTTCAAGATCATGACTTAGCCCTACAAATCGTGTTCAAGTTGGTTAAGTTGTCTTTTCATGTTCATGACTTAACCCCAATTGGCATTAATTGATTCGTTAATGCACCGAACCACTCACATTGGATCCTATTGTTCGTAGCCACTGGATTTGCCGGGCGGTTCCGGGCAAGTTTACGCTACGAACTCAACCCAACCTCGGGTTTCAAGCGCGATGTAACCAACTACCCACATTGGATCCTATTGTTTGTAGCAACTGGATTTGCCGGGCGGTTCCGGGCAGATTTACACTACAAACTCAACCCAACCTCGAGTTGGCCACTTTCTTGTTTTCTAAAGTCATGCCCATGTTCTTATCAGATTTTGCTATTTCCACATCATGTTCATATGTCGACTTCGTTCCCAACTAAGGCATGTTTAAAGTCAAGTTATGGCATGTTCAAGTCAAGCTTTCGTGCCATATTTCATGTTCTACTTATGCCAAATTTCACAATTTATGCTTATAATTAATTCAAGTTTTGCCTATTCTACCCAATCGTATCCCCAACGTATATAAACGTACTTCGTTCACAAGCATAAACAATTCAAGAGATAAAGGGAAATAACACCAAACATGTGATAGGCATATGTGACAATTCCAACATCACTTGCATAATAAGCAGGCTCTAACTTATCACATGGTTTCAATACTAGCATGATGATAACTTGGCATAGTAATGATTCCAACTTAATTTAACATGATGATTTCAACTTTACATCATAGGCATAATAATCATTGTGGGCATAATAATAATTTTATTACAAACATGAAACATTAAAGGCATAGTAATCCTAATAGGCATAGTGGATTCCAATTTAGCATTTTTAACATAATAATTCTCATAAACATAATGATTCCAATTTATCATTTTTAACATAATGATTCTCATCTATCATTATAAACATAATGGTTCCTACTTAGCATTTTTAACATAATGATTCTCAACTAACATTATAGACATAATGATTCCAATTTAGCGTTTTTAACATAATGATTCTCAACTAACATTATAGACATAATGATTCCAATTTAGCGTTTTTAACATAATGATTCTCAACTAACATAATAGACATAATGATTCCAATTTAGCGTTTTTAACATAATGATTGTCAATTAACATTATAGACATAATGATTCCAATTTAGCATTTTTAACATATCTAACGTTATAAACATAATAATTGCAACTTTTCATCATAACCTAGCAATACCCAATTTTTCATTAATCATGATGGGTATATTAACATCACGGGCTTAATTCCATCAATAGTCATAGCCATGGTTTAATTAGCATCATAGGCATGGTTTAATCAATCATAAAGATTTCAACAAACATAGTGATTCCTTGGACATGTATTAGTCCAACTTGCCAAACAATTAAGCCCAAGTGATTCACAACAACATCAAAATCATGACAAGTTTAACTTGCAACGTTGCCATAGCAATATCCCCAAATTATAATTCAAAGATAAACAATATAAACAATGGATTGACAATAGTTCCTAAATCCGGTTTCAATTCATGGCATATCCATATTGTTTTAGCGTTTTTGCCTAAAAAGTAACATAGAACTTACAATATGAAGCAAATAATCCAAATAAAAATCCCAAATCAAATAGTCTCAAATTCGTTGTCTAAAGCGTCGTAGTTGTTGTAGCTTCTAGTTGTAGCCTTCAAGAATCGTCCTTCATCTTCTATAATTTTGTTCTTTGTATTTTTAATTCAGAGCTCTAGGTTTAATGGCGGCGGCCTGAGGCTAAAATGAAATAGTATGATTTAGTCTAGGTCTTAGGTCCTTTTTATAATGCTTGTGAGTTGTTTTAGACCGTCGATGGAGCGTGAATCAATAATAGCCGTTCGTTTGAAGGAGAGGCCAATCCGGAGCTGACACCTAGCCCTAGTGACAAGGCAAGGCTCAGAAAATCGACCAAACATAGACCAGGCCAGCAAAGACCTGACCAGCCAGCCTGTTCTGACCTGGGCGCACTTGGCAGGTGCGCCAGACTAAAAATGCACTGGCGCACTTCCCAAGTGCGCCAGTTCATTTTTGTTCTGGCGCACTTCCCAAGTGCGCCAGTGCATTCTGACCCGTTTTCTGGTTTTTCGCCCAACTTCGTCTGTCCATATCTTCTTCATACGATATCCGTTTTACGCAAACTCGGACTCTATCTCAAGCAGAATTCCGAGACGAACGCAATGGCATATCCCGTTTCCCTTAATTCTTTGATTTGTAATAAGTTATACTTTAATTTGTGAATTTCATTGTTATAGAATACACGGGGTGTTACATTCTCCCCCACTTAAAAGGATTTCGTCCCCGAAATCTTCAAGTTCAGGAAGAATGTTCATCATAACATCCAAACATCCATCTACTCATCCATCAAACATGAGCATCCATTGTCCTTAAAAGACTTCTAATGCTTTATGATCATATGCGAAGTGTGTGTATATGTTCCTTAGCTAACGCTAATGATCATGCCTGATTGATCTTCTAAATGCAAAATATGTTTAGTGAAATGAATCCAATATGTATGCAAATTTTTCCTATTATAATTCATAATTTCTACATGAGTGCTCGAACATTCAATCATATGCAACAACCAAATGATAGCACAACCAAGTTTCCAAAATAAACACTCATGCATATGCAACATGTAAATGTGTCTGAGCCGATCTAGTGCCTAATGTTTATTCATGCATCCACGAGCAACCACTTGCGACCACTTGCAACCATTTCGCAATCATAACATGTTTCAATTACATGTTTACATCCAAAAAGATTCTACCTGTGGTTCTCAAGATAGGATCGAGGAGAGAAATATGATAAAACAAAGCATCTAGAATAAGTTAACGATGTACCGCCAGAAGGTCCGGTCTGCTTCTCAGGGCAGTCTTTGCTGATGTGTCCAGTCTTCCCACAATGAAAACATTCACCTTGCTTTCTCTTCCTCTTTCTACAATCCTTGGCTATGTGCCCTTCCGTACCACAGTAATTGCATTTCCTTTTATCACGTGAGTTGTTGTTCTTGCCTCCTTTCTCGGAGTCTACCTTCTTATTCTTAGAATCGTTGGGCTTGACCTCTTTCTTCCCTTGAGAGTTTTCTGCCTCTGTCTCCTTCTTGCCCTTATCTTCCTCGTTCAGCAATGCCATCTGCACCAACCTTTCGTACGTAGCTCCCATGGGTATATGGGTCATGGCCAAACTGTGTAATGGCTCATTCAACCCTTTGACAAAGTGGAGAGCCTTCTTGTGCGGGGTGTTGACTAGGTCCAGTCCGAACCTAGCCAGCTCATCGAATTGATTAACATACTTTTTGACTGTCATATTCCCTTGCTTAAGAAATAATAATTTTTCCAACTGAAGACTCCTTTCAGCTTCTGAGAGAAATTTAGCCTCAAACCTTGCCCTAAAGTCCTCCCATGTTTCCACTGGTCTTTCTGCATTAGTGACTTCCCACCAGTAGGAAGCCTCGCCTTTTAGTAGCCACACTGCCAGTTGTACCTTCTGCCTATCGTCTACCTCAAAGATGACGAATAAGTCCTCGGTTTCCTTTAACCAATTCCTAGCTGCCACTCAGTTCCATGAAAGTCCTTTCCTCCCATAGCCTTAAAATCTTTACATATCTTAGCAAAAGTGTTTCCCCGCGGAGGAGGTGGAGGAAGAGGTGCTGCTGCAGCTGGATGATTTCCTGCAGCTGGAGGAGGAGGAACGGTAGGACCTGGCTGGGTGTCCCTTGCTTCTAAGAATCGTCTAAACCAACCAGGTATTGGTACACCCTCTGGCAAGTTAAGTTCTTCGGACATGCTGAAACAAGAAGGATAGATTCAAAACGAAGGATAAGAGATAACACCTATGGCTTTAGGGGACTTTGCCTTTTTAAAATAAAATAATATTTTATCTTTTAAAAATGCTTCTTTAAATTTTCCTTTGAAAATAAATTTTTGAAACTTTTATCTTACCTGGTAAACCTATGCTCTGATACCAAGTGAAACACCCCACCTCCGTTAGGGTCACTCTCAAAGGGAATGCCCTAATTTTGGTGGAGGTTTATAAGTATAAGCCACAGATATACAAGACAGATATAATAACACATATTTTTGAACAGCGGAAAACAACAACTTTTATTTCTTCAAAATACGTGTTACACAAACCATGCCATAATACTTCCCAAAATCATAACTGTCTTGATTACATTATTTAAAGAAGCATGAAGAAAACATAAATAAACTGCAAAAGTCCCCTAATTGCTGTCCAAAGCCATAGTCCAAAACGGAAAAAGATCCAAGCAATACATTCTTTCTCTTCAAGCTGGATGTGAAAACTGATCAAGCCACGGTATTCCCTCCCTGAGAACCTGGGGGGGGGGGGGGAACGGAAGAAAAAGAGGCGAAAGGAAAAAGGGTCAGTCATAAACACTGAGTAAGTTCTAGTGACTTTCAGTGTAGAAACGGTTAAAACAACCTGTCATGTATGAACTGGAACTAAACTTAAGAATGGTGTCAAGGTGAACAAGATAGACTAAGGTGATCAGGATAAGTCAAGACAAGTCAAGTAAAGCATCACATGTTCGAGATTCGTTGCATCGACTGTACTAGTATACTAAGCCCATATCACAAGTTAATCACGAAATAAATCCCACGGCCCAATATCATGAAATGACCCTGAAACAGGGTCTGACCCAAGTACGGGGTCCTACGGAGCGATTATCTAGTCGATCGGCTCCCTACAAGTTCTAGCTCGTCAAGTGTCCGTGTCATACGGCTAATCACGAATGTAGTCACCTGTGCTGGGTCCACCTTCGGGTGTATCAGCCCTAGGGTGTCAACCCCTGACACGATTCAAGATGCACAGATAAATCTACGGATACCCAGTGTCTGCCCCGGATACGTGCATGATTGTAGTCCACCGAACCTACACTGGCGTACCCCACTGCCGTCGTTCACCTCTTACAATCAGCCCAGTGATCGTGCCCCACCCGGCCTAGCCCCAGGGTTCCTTGATACATCTAGAGGGTTACTGCTGAAAGGGGTCATGTCTAGGGTTTCGCCTAATAGATTAGGTCATGTAATTCGTGACCTAACCCGCCTAACAGATTAAGTCATGTAATTCGTGACTTAATCCTTTTCCAGTCTAGTCATGTCAAGATGGTTAAGTATGTCATTTCAGTTCACGACTTAACCCGCCTACGTGTCATGTCAAGTTGGCTAAGTGTTGTCGTTTTCAAGTTCATGACTTAGCCCTACAAATCGTGTTCAAGTTGGTTAAGTTGTCTTTTCATGTTCATGACTTAACCCTAATTGGCATTAATTGATTCGTTAATGCACCGAACCACTCACATTGGATCCTATTGTTCGTAGCCACTGGATTTGCCGGGCGGTTCCGGGCAGGTTTACGCTACGAACTCAACCCAACCTCGGGTTTCAAGCGCGATGTGACCAACTACCCACATTGGATCCTATTGTTTGTAGCAACTGGATTTGCCGGGCGGTTCCGGGCAGATTTACACTACAAACTCAACCCAACCTCGAGTTGGCCATTTTCTTGTTTTCTAAAGTCATGCCCATGTTCTTATCAAATTTTGCTATTTCCACATCATGTTCATATGTCAACTTCGTGCCCAACTAAGGCATGTTTAAAGTCAAGTTAAGGCATGTTCAAGTCAAGCTTTCGTGCCATATTTCATTTTCTACTTATGCCAAATTTCACAATTAATGCTTATAATTAATTCAAGTTTTGCCTATTCTACCCAATCGTATCCCCAACGTATATAAACGTACTTCGTTCACAAGCATAAACAATTCAAGAGATAAAGGGAAATAACACCAAACATGTGATAGGCATATGTGACAATTCCAACATCACTTGCATAATAAGCAGGCTATAACATAGCACATGGTTTCAATACTAGCATGATGATAACTTGGCATAGTAATGATTCCAACTTAATTTAACATGATGATTTCAACTTTACATCATAGGCATAATAATCATTGCGGGCATAATAATAATTTTATTACAAACATGAAACATTAAAGGCATAGTAATCCTAATAGGCATAGTGGATTCCAATTTAGCATTTTTAACATAATAATTCTCATAGACATAATGATTCCAATTTATCATTTTTAACATAATGATTCTCATCTATCATTATAAACATAATGGTTCCTACTTAGCATTTTTAACATAATGATTCTCAACTAACATTATAGACATAATGATTCCAATTTTGCATTTTTAACATAATGATTCTCAACTAACATTATAGACATAATGATTCCAATTTAGCGGTTTTAACATAATGATTCTCAACTAACATGATAGACATAATGATTCCAATTTAGCGTTTTTAACATAATGATTGTCAATTAACATTATAGACATAATGATTCAAATTTAGCATTTTTAACATGTCTAACGTTATAAACATAATAATTCCAACTTTTCATCATAACCTAGCAATACCCAATTTTTCATTAATCATGATGGGTATATTAACATCACGGGCATAATTCCATCAATAGTCATAGCCATGGTTTAATTAGCATCATAGGCATGGTTTAATCAATCATAAAGATTTCAACAAACATAGTGATTCCATGGACATGTATTAGTCCAACTTGCCAAACAATTAAGCCCAAGTGATTCACAACAACATCAAAATCATGACAAGTTTAACTTGCAACGTTGCCATAGCAATATCCCCAAATTATAATTCAATGATAAACAATATAAACAATGGATTAACAATAGTTCCTAAATCCGGTTTCAATTCATGGCATGTCCATATTGTTTTAGCGTTTTTGCCTAAAAAGTAACATAGAACTTACAATATGAAGCAAATAATCCAAATAAAAATCCCAAATCAAATAGTCTCAAATTCGTTGTCTAAAGCGTCGTAGTTGTTGTAGCTTCTAGTTGTAGCCTTCAAGAATCGTCCTTCATCTTCTATAATTTTGTTCTTTGTATTTTTAATTCAGAGCTCTAGGTTTAATGGCGGCGGCCTGAGGCTAAAATGAAATAGTATGATTTAGTCTAGGTCTTAGGTCCTTTTTATAATGTTTGTGAGTTGTTTTAGACCATCGATGGAGCTTGAATCAATAATAGCCGTTCGTTTGAAGGAAGGCCAATCTGGAGCTGACACCTAGCCCTAGTGACAAGGCAAGGCTTAGAAAATCGACCAAACATAGACCAGGCCAGCCAAGACCTGACCAGCCAGCCTGTTCTGACCTGGGCGCACTTGGCAGGTGCGCCAGGCTAAAAATGCACTGGCGCACTTCCCAAGTGCGCCAGTTCATTTTTGTTCTGGCGCACTTCCGAAGTGCGCCAATGCATTCTGACTCGTTTTCTGGTTTTTCGCCCAACTTCGTATGTCCATATCTTCTTCATACGATATCCGTTTTACGCAAACTCGGACTCTATCTCAAGCGGAATTCCGAGACGAACGTAATGGCATATCCCGTTTCCCTTAATTCTTTGATTTGAAATTAGTTGTACTTTAATTTGTGAATTTCATTGTTATAGAATACACGGGGTGTTACAAAAATAAATAAATTGGATTTGAAATGGTTTTAAAAATAACCAGAATATCCAATATATATATTGGAAATGGATTTGGATCGAAATTGTCTTCGGAATATTTCGATGTTGGATTTTGTGATTATACAGATATTGTTATGGAAATTTGAAAGATACAATTATATCATTATTTCCAATACAATATTTGTTGGTTGTAGTATTTGATATTGAATATAAGCTGATATATTTTCTATTTAGAGCCTCGTATTTAATATCAAATGGGATTTTGGGTTTGTTGTGAATGGTATCTTTAATAATACTGTTCTTAAACCCAATGGAGTTAAGAAAATTAGAAACTGACTGGAGATTAGTTAAGTTGAATGGTTTCCTGGGTATTGATTTAATGTTGGTTTCGGCCTTTGGGGTTAATACTTAGGGAATTGTTCTCTTACTAATTTACGGTTAGAGACTGATGGAATGTGAATTGGGTTTATTGTGAACTATTTTTCTAATGACGTTCGTTCTTTAACCCGAATTACCGGGAAATGTGATTTGGAATTTATAAATCTTTTTATTAAGATTTAACGGGAATTTTCCAAAGTAAAGTTTTCCAATTTAACATATTAAATTGGGATTGAATGGAATTCGATTTGGAAATAATCGAAGTAAGCTTCTGTAGAGGAAGGCGGTTAACATATATGGAATTTAAAAGGCCTTGTCATTATTCCATTTATATTATCGGTTGGATATAGAAGTTTATATCGATTATATATATCGATTTGTTTTCCATGAAGATTCCATTGTTAATGGAATGTGATTTTAGGTTGTCGTGAATGGTATATTTAATAATATTGTTCTTAGACCCAACGGAGTTAAGAAAATCAGAAACTAACTGGAGATTAGTTAAGTTGAATGGTTTCCTGGGTATTGATCTGATGTTGGTTTCGGCCTTCAGGGTTAATACTTAGGGAATTGTTCACTTTCTAATTTACGGTTAAAGGTTGATGGAATGGAATGTGATTTTGGGTTTATCGTGAACCGTGTTTTAAATGACAGTGGTTCTTTAACCCAGTTAAAGACAGGATATGATTTCCCAAGTTAAACAATCGTTAATATTGATTTTTGGAAAGATTAAAACCAAGTAGAGTTTTAATGCATCTTTAATTAGATTGGAATGATATCCAAAGGAAGATTAAGGAATAAATTTAAAGAATTTATCTTTGATAAAATTAATGGGAACCTTTCCCAAAGTATATGAATATTTGGATAAAGGAATATTCTGGATTGGAATGAGGCGTATGCTATGTTTTTTTAGCACTTTTTTATCATATACGCGGGTTATTCAGAAAGACCGGGTTTATCCCATTCTGAATAACTTATTTGACGATGTGTCGAGGATGAAGAAGTTGGTCGAAGACCAGAGGTCTTCACATCGTTTGGATGATTACTGATGTCTTGATTGGGTTGTACACCCAAGGCGAGGTAATAAGTGGTGATTGTCCAGACTTACTTGGAGATCGACGGATATGCGAGGGCCTCTCCCCAGTATTGTACATATGGGGGATGAATAAGGTGCCTCCGGTTTCGTTCAGACCCAGAACAAACTTGTAAATGGATGTGTATCTAACATCGGATTTCATTCTGTGTGATTGATAGACATCGGTTGCATAGCATGAATTGCCTGTGTGGCATGCTAAGTTGCAAATGATCAAGGCTTAAGTTGAAAAGCAGAGTCTTGTTGTTGATGATCAAAGCACGGCTTTGATATAGTGTAGCTTTGCGTAGCATTGATTTGCAAGCCTCACACCCCAGTGTGAACCAAAAACGGGGGAGGACCTCAGGGAGGGCATGCGTTTCCTTCTAGCTAGGAGTGGTGTCAGTGTTTTACTAGCCCTGGCATTTTACTTATGTGGATGATGGATTGCGAGGCGCCTTAGTTATATCGGTCGATCCGGGGCCGATGGAGTCATTTGGCCCATTTACGCCCCACAGGGCGGGGAAACGCATTGTTCAGGCATTTTAATCCACTCCGCGTGGACCGACCCTGTCGCTCCAAGGGTCGATGCGTTCTGATCCTAAGGCTCGGGCTAGAGAGTCTCGAAGCGGTAAGGATGATCCCTTGCCTTGGTTCACAGATGGAAATCCAACTTTCAAATACGTGACGTTTGCGGTTTTGATTGTAAAGCGTAGTATTGGCGACACTATATATGGTACCCATGCCGTCTTGGATTTATACATTTATATTTGAAGTTGTTTTATACACTATGTACTTATAATAGTATCAAATGATTTGTTTTAAACGTACCAAGCATGTTTGGCTATTATAAGGGAAAACCCTATTCTCCGGCTTGCGTTGCATTGTGTGATGGGACTTGGGTCTTATAATAGCTTCATTTTTTCAAAAGCACTGCGCTGTTTTGTTATGTGCACTGGTATTCTTAGGAGGAAACCCGTTCCGTGTTATACGGCGTGGTCCCTTGATATATCTGATTTAAAGTAAAGTTTTAAATAACTGTTTTAGTTCTCGTACCAGTCACATGACTGACCTGGAGTTTATTGTTTTAACCTAAACTCTAGGTGCCCCTATTTTTCGCATGGGCAGCCAGTAGTTTTGGTTTTGCAGATTTATATTCACAGGATCCTGGTTTACAGCTGGAATGATATTCTGAAAGCTGTATCCGTATATTCTTTTTAGTTGTGTTTTGTATTATTTTCCGATGCATTGTAATTTGTAAACCTCTAATATTTAGTAAATGTGTAATATTTATTCATACTCTGTATATTGTTGTATTCTGATGAAATTGTTGTAATAAGCAATGAAATGTTCTTCGGTTTGTGTTCTGATTCGTCTTGTCCTCAAAGCAATCCGTTCTTCCTCTTCTCTTCGGAGACCGGGTAAGTTTCGGGTTCTTACATTTCAGATATGAAACTCCAACTAATTTGGCACGGTTCCCAATGTATTCCAGCAGCTCTGTCTCGATTTCTATGCTAATCCGCCTTAATTTGATGTTGATTTGGCTAATTTGTGATTAGAAAGTGATTAGGGATGAATTTAGCAGGTGGAGGCCATTGCTTGGTTTGAAGAAATGTTTATGGCGGCTAAGAAAATGAAAAGGAACCATTCTCTAACTCATTTTAACCCTACCATAACTCTAATCCTGAAATGGGTTATGGGCCTAGCTGCTAATTACCCTATAAAGCCCGACTAAGCTGTTTTTCACCTTCCAAACATTATTTCAGCCATATCTTCCAAACGGTAAGTCCATTTGATTAATGTGACCACTCTACGGAAAGGTAAACCATCATATGAATCCAATGGAAGTGTTTTCAAGTCAAAACTCCTTACCAATCAAAAGTTATAGGCAAAACAAGATTCGCCAGGGGTAAATTAGTCATTTAGAAATCGGCAGAAATCGCGAACATGGGAAATGACCCCAATAGTCGTTCCCCAAAGTTACATGACCATATGACTTCGTATGAAAATAAAATAAATATTCTACGATCCTCCGTACATCAAATGCGGGTCGTTATAACTACTGAACAATCTAGTGCATGAAGATGGAGGAATGGTCAATTTAGGTGATAATTGTAAAGGATATGTGGTTGGTATCGACAATGTTAGTAATGCTGAAACTCCTACTATTTCTGATGTTTTATTAGTTTGGAATTTAAGATATAACTTACTAAGTATAAGTCAACTATGTGTTAAAGGCTATAAAATCAAATTTGAAATAGATAAATGTTTTATAGAAGATAAAAACTCAAAAATAATATTCAAAGGAGATAGAAAGAAAAATATCTATATACTAAGTATGAAAATTTCTAACAATAATTTACGTCTTATGGCCAATACAAGTGACCCTTGGATTTGGCATAAGAGATTAGATTATATAAATTTTATATTTCTAGAATTTCAAAATTAAAATCAATTAGAAGTTTACCGAAAATGACTTTTAAAGTAAATAATTCATGTGATGCTTGTCAATTTGGGAATTTGAAAAGAAATTCATTTAAATCAAAAGAATAAATTACAACCTCAAAATCGTTAGAATTAATACACATTGATCTATTTGGTCCATCCTAAACACAATCGATAAATCACAATATATATGTTCATGTAATAATTGACGATTTCTCTAGATTCAATTAGACATTGTCCCTTAAGAATAAAAGTAATGCTTTTGATCAATTTAAAACATTTGCTATTAGAATTCAAAATTTATTATCTTTAAAAATTAAAATGATATGTAGTGATTACAGTGGAGAGTTTTAAAATGAAAATTTTGAAAAAATGTAATGAAAATGGGATAACTCATAATTTTTCTTTCTCCAGAACCCCTCAACAAAAAGAAGTAGTTGAATGTAAAAATAGGTCAATTCAAGAATGTGTAAGAACCATGTTATCAGATAGTAACTTACTAAGAAATTTTTGGGTTGAGGCAGTTGCAACAGTTTGTTATGTATTAAATAGAATTTTAATAAGACCCTTAACTCATAAGACACCATATGAACTTCTATATAATAAGAAACCAAAAGTATCTTATTTTAAAATATTTTAAAGTAAATGTTTTATTCTTAACACTAAAGAAAATTTAGACATATTTGACTCTAAATCTGATAAAGGAATATTCATTGGATATTCAGAAAGAAGTAAATCATATAGAGGTTTTAATTTAAGAACTAATACTATAGAAGAGACATTAAATGTATCTTTTGAAGAAAATTATAAGAATCAAACACGACCTAACGAAGATGAATGTGAAAATGAGATCGATGAAATAAATAGTGAAATTAATCCATCAAATAATAAAGTTAGACCTCTAAGAGATCATCCTATAGAAAATAACTTAGGGGATATTGAATCTGTCGTTAGGACTAGGAACCAATTAAATATTATGTGCAATTTAGCTTTTATTTCAACTATTGAACCTAAGCATCCAAAGGAAGCATCATCTGATGATTTATGGATCCTTGCTATGCAAGTGGAATTGAATCAATTTACCAGGAATGATGTATGGGAACTTGTTCCTAAACCAGAGGATAAGACTATAAATGAAACTAAATGTGTTTTTAAAAATAAAACGAATGAACTTGGTGAAGTCGTAAGAATTACAGCTCGATTGGTTGCACAAGGATATAGTCAAGAAGAAGGAATAGATTATGATGAAACCTTTGCTCCCGTAGCAAGATTAGAAGGAATTAGAATTTTACTAGCCTTCGCTAATCATAATAATTTCAAACTATTTTAAATGGATGTTAAAAGTGCCTTTTTAAATGGATATGTTAAAGAAGACATATATGTAAAACAACCTCCTTTTTTGAAGATGAAAAATATGCAAACTACGTATATAAATTAAAGAAAGCATTATACATATTAAAACAAGCTCCTAGAGACTGGTATGATAGGTTAAGAACTTATTTATTACAATCTAACTTCGAAATTGGCAAAGTAGATAATACATTTTTCATTAAAAGGAATAAAGACGTTATTCAATTAGTACAAATTTACATTGACGATATAAATTTTGGTTCAACAAATAATAAAATGAATAAAGAATTCTCAGATATTATGACATGAGAATTTGAAATGAGTCATATGGGTGAACTTACATTCTTCTTAGGCTTACAAATAAGACAACCAAAGAATGGAATATTTAATAATAAAGAAAAATATGCTAAAGATTTAATTAATAAATATAATTTAACTACAACTAATGAAAGACCTACACCTATGGCAACAAATATAACCCTAAGTAAAGACGATACACCAAAAGATGTCAATCAAAAATTATAAAGTGGAATGATATGATCGTTATTATATATAACTGCTAGTAAACCAGATATAATGCATATTGTATGTCTCTGTGCAAGATATCAATCACAACCTAAAGAAACTCACTTAAAGGCCGTAAAACATGTTCTAAGATATATAAAGCATACATTAGATTTTGGATTATTTTACCCTAAAAATGATTCATTTGATTTAATCTCTTATTGTGACACTGACTATGCGAGATGTAAATCAGATCATAAAAGCATTGTTACTTCTTAGGTCATTCCCTAGTCTCCTGGTTTAGTAAAAAAGAAAAATACTGTATCTTTATCAACAACTGTAGCACAATATACATCTGCTGCTTTGGCCTGTTCTCAAGTAAAATATATACAACAACTCTAAAGGAATTCAGATTAAATATAAATAAATCACAATTCTACTATGATAATACAAGCGCCATAAATATATCGAAAAATCCAGCACATCGTTCGAGAACTAAACATATTGATATAAGACATCATTTCCTAAGAGATAATGTAAGTAAAGAAAAAAATTCACTAGAATTCATGGAATCAGAAAAACAAATAGCAGATATACTTACCAAACCTTTAAACGAAGCAACATTTACTAAATTTAGAAGAGAATTAGGAAATTTTTTTCTTTAACCAAAATAGAGTAATTATATATATTAATATAAATATAGTATAAATATAATGAAATTCTAAATAAATAAAAATGTATGTCGACATACACAAAGTTGCATGTCGACCTATAACTGCTAGTATTTTTAAATGATTAATTCCCACCAAAAAGTAGTTATAACTTATATTTAAACTCTTAATTTCGTAATTTCTTCTTCTCCTCTTCATTTTCTCCCTGACTAAACTCTGAAATAAATTAAATAATGGTCTCCCTCTCATAATACAAACCAAAATAACTCCATTTCATACATAGGACCCTCCAATGGTCCATTCCAACGTAATGCGTAGCGAGAGTGGTGAAATTAAAAGGATCAATGAAGGGTTTGCTGCAAATGATGACTGAGATTCAAGTTCTAAAATTAAGGATGAATAGCGAACAAGAAAAACAGGGAAGGATTATAAGGAAATTACAACGGTATGTGATGTATAATCAAACTAATCCTATTATCATTATGGCTGATAATCAAGCAAGTCAAACGGAAGAAGAAGATGATGATGAAGTATAAATGAAAGAAGAAGAAGAGGCACTAGACGAAGAAATGGAAGAAGTCGGTCAAGTTATTTGCCTAGGAGAGTTGTGTTTCGATAAAGATGGGAATGTGATCGAGCAGAATGGGGAATTTTGTCTTTATTATCCTCATTGTCCAATTCACAAATTCCCAATTATTAAGAAACACTAATCGATTAGGATTTCGTGTATTCATTGTACGTAAATGCTTGTTAAGATTGTTTTGTAAATATTGTTTGGTTTAAAATATACAATGATTGTATTGGTTATACTTAGTAGAATTAAAATGATATAGCTATAAATTTAGAGGGAGTTATAAGTAAATTATATATTTAGGGGGAGTTATATACAGAGTTAGTCACTAGGATTATTCTGAGTTTAGATAGATATACGTTTTGTTGATGAAAAAAGGGCAGATATTATAAAATAGGCATAATTTAAGGGGGAGTTAGAAGGAATGCATGGTGAAAAGGGGAGTAATCGAAGAATCAGATTATCAGGTAGAATATTTTATAAACCAAGGTTGTCATCATCAAACAGGGAGAGATTAATGGAGAATGGAATGTTGATGATGTTTTGATGGCAACAACTTCTTTCAATCATTTTCATTATTGATTATAAAATATATTCTAACACTTTTATCCAGAATATATATATATATATATATATATATATGCAAGATTTATATGCAGGTAATAGATATTGAAGACTGTACAGTTAAGAGATTCAAGATTTCAAAGGAGAATCAAGACTCATGAGTATTAAGATATCAAGTGTTCAAGAGTCCATGACTATCTGGGTAATAGAGTCTAGATATTATGTAAAACTCTGAATATCACTCAAACTCTGTTTTCAAATTGATTTTAAACTATTTTCAAACTCCTTTCAAAAAGATAATTTAATCATCCAAGAATTCAAATTTATGGTTTCAAATATGCATTTCCTAATTTATAAGTTTCTTATTTTTATAGTTTTATATACTAAAACATTTATATAAATATTTTGTATACTGAGTTTATATTTGATCATAATTTCGAATATTCTTATTTAACCCTAAATTTTTCATAAAACTTTTTATGTAAATATAGTATATACATAAATTCCTATATATATGTGTTTATAATTATATATATAGTTTTTATATCACTTATATATATAGTTTTTAATCATATGTTTAAATAATATTTTATTGTGTTTTTATACTTGAAAAGCAATATTTTAATAACTAGTTTTTTCAGGAATTTCCAAAAAACATATATTAGTTTAAATACTTTAAAAAATGATTTAAATTTAAAAAATACAAGGTGTATGTCAAATTATACAAACAAATATGTCGACATACACAAACAAGTATGTCGACACATAACAATAACATTTTTTAAAATTTAAAAAGATGTGTCTTTTCATTTTTGAAACGTTTCAAAAATGGTTACACCCTTTGGAACACTATAAAAATCCTTAAAATTGAATTTTTTTTTTCATAACTAATTATCATCTTCTTCCTCCTTTAACATACCACCATTATTATTCTCAAGATTCCAAGTTTATACAATTATATTCCTCTCATTTCAAGAAAAAATATATCCTTCTATTTTCATTCTCTATCAAACACTCTCTGTTTGGAAGTGCTATTCAAGAGTTCTAGGGAAATTGTAATCAGAAAGAGTGCGGAAAGGTATGGGTGTGGTCCTTGTAGCGTTGAAATCAAGGAAAGGTCCGGGGGGTGTTCCTTCTAGCCCGTGAAATCTAGAAAAGAAGGGGTGTTAACCCTGTAGCCCATGAAATCAAGGGTGTTGTAATTGGATATTGAAATTAATAAAACTCTGCACAATCCAGCGTTGTGCAGGACAAAACTTTGGAGCAATCCGAACTAGTATAAAATCCGGTGTGTTCTTTCCTTTTCTGCATTTTACTTTTATTTATTTTTG
The DNA here is from genome assembly GCA_030737875.1 of Allium sativum. NCBI lineage: Eukaryota > Viridiplantae > Streptophyta > Magnoliopsida > Asparagales > Amaryllidaceae > Allium > Allium sativum. The sequence goes on from CM060922.1 coordinate 279,568,211, forward strand.
CATCTGTGATCATTTCTGTTATAATATTCTTGTTGTGATTCATATAGTAGTTCGAGTAATTGATAATTGATTAAGATCCCTATAAATTCTTTAAAACACTATTCACCCCTCTCTAGTGTTTGTTTTGCCGTAAGATCCTTCGTCCTCAACAGTAACATCTATAGGTACACTTTTGGAAGGTAGTCCTATACCGTGTCATAGTTGGAAATTCACTCTCCAATAAGCGCCAAGTGATTTTTGATTATATACTACGTATGTAGAGCGTGAGATGCAAGCATTCTGCTAGATGGTTATTTATTTGTGGTTTGATAGACACTAATATAATATCATAGAATTTGATATATTAAAAATATTATGGGTTATCGTAAGGTAAAAACCGTCTGTGTTTATGTGTGGATTGGTCTTACGATTATCCTTTTCTTTCAAAGGATTTTCTAAAGTTAAGTGTAACACCCCCACTCTGGTAGACTCATCTAGAAGCAATGATATTACATATAAGCCTCGATGCTAATAGAACAGTATCACAACTTAACAAAGCTTGTCGGAATATAAAATCATTCATCGTACATGATTTTAAATAAAAGAGCTATTATACAATCATCCCCTCATAGAATATGGTTACAAAGATTCAAGAGATTAATCATTAAATAATTATACGTAGAGGTACATAAAGAGGTAATACACATAATAAATGTCTTCACTTCAAGGTATCACAACTTAAAACATTTCAGGTTTAGATGGTTAGTTGGAAGCTTTGAAGTTATGTATATTACCTCTTTATGTACCTCTATGTATAATTATTTAATGATTAGTCTCTAGGATCTTTGTAACCATATTCTACGATGGGATGATTGTATGATAGCTCTTCCATTTAAAATCATGTACTATGAATGATTTTGTATTCCGACAAGCTTTGTTAAGTTGTGATACTGTTCTATTAGCACTGTGGCCTATATGTAGCACTACTGCTTCTGGATGAATCACCAAAGTGGGGGTGTTACACAAATTGGTATCAGAGCCCAGGTATAAGGGGTGCTTTTGGAAAACTATATAGTATCATAATTTAATTTGTTAGAATAGGAAGTTTATACAATTATTGAAATCTTTATGACTATTTGCAGTTATTAGTTATGGAAAGCAACAGAACTTGGTGCATAGGGGATTCATGGGGTGGTGTTAAGTGCACCACCACACCAAACGAACGATTATTTGCTGCAAGCCGCACAACAGTAAAGCGCGTGCTTAAAAGGTGAGCAAAGAAGATTATCCTCAATGAGATATATGAAGTTTATCATAGAGCTGACGATTATGAAGATGGTCTAAAAAGAGAACTTATTCTTTACCGTCTACGCCAGAAAATGAAACCATTTGAGATGGCAATTAAACTAGCGGAAAGGACCGACTTTGGAGAAGCCTTAGAATTTCTAAGGTAAAAAGATCACTCCCGTTACAAGGAAAGAATATAAGACGTAAACGATTTCCAAATAAAATAGTTGAACAATATAATGAAGAGGAATGTGAGACATTTGGCTCAAATGATTACTCTCAAGAAGTCGCCGGACCTTGTCAAGCAGTAAAGGATAAGACAGGTCCTTCTTCATCAAAGGAAATAATAGTGATAGATTAAAAATGAAATAGGAAGTTAAGTATTAGTTAACATATTAAGTAGTATGAGCGACTACCTATATTTTGGGGAGGTTGTGAATAAGCACCAAAATTTTGTTTGTAAATAAGGGTTATAAGTAATATTACATGTTTGTGTGTTCATGACTTGAGTATGTCATTAGATATTCTTTATAACTAAAGGTGTATTTCATTCGTGACCATAACAAGATATTTTTTATTGAAGGTCATGGAAAATCAAAATAACTCGACAACTCAAAGTCAAGAGGCTCAGTCCTCCTCACAAACAAATGCTATGGAATTGTTTGCATCTTTTATCAAGAAGATGGAGAAAGTTTCTTCAATATCTTCAACAAACAGCCTTTTAAGCCATTTTAAAAGTTTGAAACCTGAAAATTTGTTGGAGAAGAAGATCCAGTTAAGGCAGAGCAATGGATTCAACATCTAGAGGATAGATTCGAAGTTCTGAAATGTAACGAAGTCAACAAGAGGAAGTTGGCGGTCTTTCAATTATCAAAGGAAGCTCGAAATTGGTGGGAGCTAGTCTAAACAACAACTAGTTCAGACGAGGTGGAATTGATGACATGGGAAGAATTTAAGGAAAAGCTTTTGGACAAGTATTTCCCATAGAATGAGAGAGAAAAGATGGAGATAAAGTTTCGAAATCTTACTCAAGAAGGTATGTTAATAGCCCAATATCAAAATATGTTTGAAGCACTATCCCGATTCGAGAATCATTTAATTAATACACCTAAAAAGCAAGTTAGACGATTTGAAAAGGGATTAATCCATCCCATATGAAGACATGTTATTGGCGATAGACACAAAACTTATGAGATGATAGTAGCTGAAGCTATAAATCTGGAAGAAGACTATCTTCAGTTCCAGCAAGAAAGGAAGGTTTCAAATAAAAGGAAACCAAACAAATTTTCCGACAATCAAAATAAACCAGATGAGAAAAATAATAAACCAAATGGTGAAAGCATAGGACCGACCGGACGAGAAAAGGAGCCTGACAAAATAAGGAGATGTTACCGGTGCAACAAAATAGGACACATTTCTCCAAACTGTAATAAGGCAATCGTATGTTACAATTGCAATGAATCTAGGCACATTAGTCGAAATTGCAGGAAGCCGAGGTAGGACAATAAGGGGCAACAAGTACAGTATATGCAGTTGTTTCGGAACAAGCTCAAATAGAAGGTACTGTGTTTCTTTTTAACTTTCAAGCTAGAGTTTTATTTGATACTAGTGCCACACATTCTCTTATTACTGAAATATTTGCTACTAAAATAAGATTACCTATTGAGCAACTGTCAAGTCTTTAAAAGTAGATAGTGTAGTAGGAGGGAGGACTAAACTTGAGAGTACATGTTGGAATTATATCCTTAACTTTGAAGGTAAGGATATGGTAGCTAATTTAATTATCTTTCCAATGGAACATTTTGATATCATCCTTGGGATGGATTGGCTTTCGAAATACCAAGCCATCTTGAATTGTCATGACAAGACCATAAATTTGACAATTCGAGAACATGAAACCTTTGTTTACTCATGTGATAAAGTTGAAGATGCTTTTATAACTAGATATATTTCTCATATCAGTATCGCATATGTGGGTCAATGGTGGGCCAAATCCCGATAGTAAAAGAATTTAAAGAAAATTTTCAGGAAGTACCAGGATTACCACCAAAAAGAGAAATCGATTTTGGTATCGACTTAATCGCTGGTACAACTCCTATTGCTAAAGCAGCTTGTCGTATGTCTCCTACGGAAAATCAAGAATTAAAGAGACAAATTAAGGAGATGGACGATCAATGATTTATTAGACCTAGTAAATCTCCTTGGGGAGCAATAGTGTTGTTCGTAAAGAAGCATGACAGAACGTTTCATTTATTCATAGATTATCGAGAGCCTAATAAGGTTACAATTGAGAACAAATACCCATTACCTTGGATCGATGATTTATTTGATCAACTCCAAGGAGCTACTGTATTTTCAAAAATTGACTTAAGATCATCAATTAAAAATAAAAGAAGAAGATATTCCAAAGATAGCTTTCCAAACACGGTACAGACATTAAGAATTCTTGGTGATGCCTTTAGGCCTTACCAATGCTCCAACAGTATTCATGGATGTCATGAATCGTGTTTTCTGTCCAAATCTTGATTATTTTGTTGTTGTGTTTATTGATGATATCCTTATCTTCTCTAAGACAAAGGATAAACATGAATGCCATTTGCGTTTATGTCTCCAAACACTAAAAGTACATCAGTTATATGAAAAATTAAGTAAAAGTGAATTTTGGTTGGAGGAAGTAAAATTACTTTGACATGTTGCCTCAAAGAATGGAATAGGAGTAGAGTCATCAAGGGTTGAGGCGGTGTTGAAATGGAACCCTCCAACAACACCAACATAAGTTTGGAGTTTTCTGGGATTAGCCAGTTACAACCGGAGATTAATTCAAGATTTCTCAAAGATAGGATCTCCATTAACAAAACTAACTCATGAGGAAACCGAGTTTATTTAAGGTGAAAATGTAAGATAGCATTTGAAATCTTAAAGAAAAGATTGATCAAGGCACCAATTCTGTCTTTACCAAGGAGTGGAGTCCTATATAAAGTATATTCTGATGCATGCGGACAAGGATTAAGATGCATACTAATGCAGGAAGACAAAATTACTGCTTATGGCTCTCGTCAATTAAAGCCCTATGAAGCCAATTATCCAACTCATGATTTATAATTGGCCGCAATTGTGTTTGCCTTAAAAATTTGGAGGCATTACCTTTATGGAGAATAATTTCATGTTTACTCTAACCAGAAGAGTTTAAAATATTAGTTCTCTCAAAAAGAATTAAATATAAGACAAATAAGGTGGGTGAAATTTATAAAAGATTATGATTTTACATTACGTTATCATCCAGGAAAGGAAAATATAGTTGCAGATGCATCAAGTTGAAAGACCTATGACATAGTATCTGTAACACCCCGTGTATTCTATAACCGTGAAAGTCATAAATTAAAGTATAATTAATTTGAAATCAAAGAACTAAGGGAAACGGGATACGCCATTGCGTTCGTCTCGGAAAAATACGCGAAATAGAGTCCGAGTTTTCGAAAAACGGAGTCCGTATGAAGAAGATATAGCCTTCGGAAGTTTCTGAATTAAGTTTAAAAATTAAAACCGGGCCCAATAGGCCAAGGCGGGAAAACTCCCGCCTAAGACACCCAGGTCGACTGGGCTATCGACCTGGTCTAACCAGGTCGACAGGGCTGTCGACAGGGCTGTCACAGGGCTGTCGACCTGGTCCAGACCCAGGTCGAACCCAGTCCACCCTGGCTGGCCTATTCTAGGTTGGTCGATTTTCTGTGGTCTGCTTTGTCATTAGGGCTAGGTGGTAGGCTCTAATTGGTCCCTCTTGCGAATGAATGGCTACGATCAATCCAAGCAACATCGATGGTCCTAATCAGTTCATAAGCTCTATAAAATGACCCTAGACTCTACCTAGGTTTCTTACACAATTCTCTAGCCTCCATTGCTCTCTTCTTCTAATTAAAAATAAAAATGGTGTCTCTGCTCTGCTGGAATTAAAACTAGAAGATAATCAACATCAGCCTAAGCAACTCAATTCAAACTAGAGATTAAAGTTTCTGCAAAGATTCTACAGCAAGTTAAAGTCCTTTCTTTAATCTAATCAAGGCAAGTACAGTTATTTTCCGCTATAAACGTTAATAATAATTTTGATATGTTTTTGATTCTGAATCTGAGATTGTATATATATTCTCTTCTGTCAAATCTGTTTTTCTGTATCCCTTTTCTTCTTTTCTGTTTTTATAGCCAGGCTACCACGAGCCTGTGCCTAATCTCATAAGAGATGAACGTATGAACGCAAATTTTGGGATGAATGATGCGAAATTTGACAAGACTAAATTGAATGTATGACTTTGGGTCTGAGGCATAAAATATATTGGACATATGCATAAATTTGACTATGAACATATAATTTATGCATGTTGTATGCATAGCTATGTTGTAATTTAAAACTGTAATTAATGAGCATATGTTGTAAACATAGATTTGGATCTATGCATATTCTATGATAGAAGAAGAGGAACCACTGTAAGATTACATATGATTTGAGACTTTGGACAAAATGCATATAAAAGTCAAGATTTGATTTTTAGAAGATATGATTTAAAGATTTAGATTGTTGGTTTGCATAATGATTCATGACTTAAAAAGAAGAAGATATGGAAGCTTAGGTGTAAAAGATTTGCATTAATTAGGATATCTATTATTGTGATTACACCTAAATAGGGATTTTTGGATATATGGCATGCATTGGAATTGATGGTTATATTTGGTATAATTTATATGTGAATCTGCTGTAAAATGCTAGTTTAACAAAAATTGGAACATATGTTATAGGGTAAATTATGTCCATATTCTGCGCTATGTAAATGTATGCAAACATGGAAGGATATGATCATATTGTGAATCATGACATTATTTAGGCATATGAACTTAGGCCTAATTTATGTTTAGGCAAGGCATGTAAATAGAACCTTTAGAAATATTAAATTTGCTAAATCTGCTAATTTGCCAAGTTGCCTAAACTGCTAGTTTTGTAATATTGCCTAGACTGCTAATTAGATTGAAATGCCTAATCTGTTAAATTTGTCGGTTGAAATGCCTAACCTGTTATATGCCAAAATCTGCTTAGTTGCTAAATCTGTTAAATCCGTTAAGTCATATAAAATCTGTTATCTGCTAAAGTCTGTTATCTGCTGTGTTGATATAATGATCCTGTTATTGATATAATCTGAATTGGTATATATATTGGGCGTGCGCATAAACCGTAAATTATTAATTAATTGGCCGCAAAGATAAACATGGCTAACTCGAGGTTAGAATGAGTTTGCGGCGTAATTCTGCCCGGAACCGCCCGGCACATCCAGTAGCCGCACACAATAGGTTCTAATGTGAGAAGTTAGTCATAGCCTGCGTAAGACACGAGGTTAGGTCTGGCTTGTGGCAGAAGTCTGCCCGGAACCGCCCGGCATATCCAGCGGCCACAAGCTACCGACCTAATGTGAGAGGTCTGTGCATTAATAATTAATTAATGCAAAATCTAAGATAAGAATGACGTCTAAAACGTATTGGGGAAAATAGGGTTAAACCAAAGGGATTAATAGATGTAGTAAAACCCGTCCATGAATCTGTAGGCCCAATACAAAGTTAGACAAATCTGAAAAATCTGTACATCTGACTTGTTAGTCTGAAAACTTGTTAACTTAATTTGTGAATTAGTAAACCTGAATTCTGTATGTCTGAACTTGAACTGAAATCTGTTAGTCTGGGGACACAAGGTTAGGAGGGGAATTACTTGTGTCATCTGTTGTTTGGGACCCATATTAGTCAGTAACCCTTTCTGGTATCAAAACTTTGACCCAACAGTAGGTAGGGTCCGGGCACGCTTACTGAACTAATTATAAGTGGTTCATTTCTGATAATGGCGAGGGGTGTTGATGGTGCGTTCCAACCGGGTCATGTGCGTGCATGGATCCCGGTCTGCCTCTGAGGATGTAAGACGCCGTGACATCTGTAAATAGGTCTGTGCCAATTGGTTGTCACTTTAGGGAGTGATACACCCTACTGTGGGGCCGACACAGGATATTTATGTATTAGGGAGCCGATCGCTTGGGGTAGGGTTTTAGGGTACGCTTAGTTCTGTCTGTTTCTGTTGGTACCGTCTGTTTCTGTTGGGTGGTAACACCTGTCTGTTTCTGTGTGGTACCGTCTGTTCGGGTGGTAAAGGCCCATTACTAGTGTACACCTAATTCCACATTCTGTCTCCATAGGGATAAATCTGTTTCTTCTTCTGTCTGTTTCTGATCGGGTAGTAAAGGCCCATTATTAGCCTTCTGTTTCTGTTAAAGTATTCTGTACCCGTTCCTGCTTCAATTTAGACATTAGGGTGACACCTAATTCTGCTATACTAGTATTAGTGCAGAGAAGTGTAGAACAATAGTTTATATCATTCTATTTTTCTGTTATATCTGCTACACCTGTTATAGTTATCTCACATCCAGTTTTATGTTCATATCATATTATTATTATCTGTTCATATGCTGAAAGTCACTGGACTTGCCAGACTTTTTGTCTGACCCTTGTTGTTTCGCCTCCTTTCTTCCGTTTCCCCCCCAGGTTATCCAAGGAGGGAAATACTTTAGCTTGATCCGGATTTCTCTTTGCTTGAAGTGCTTAAAGTATGGCTTGGCTCTGTATAGCTTCCGTTCCATGGGGATTATGATTTTAAACTATGCATTTTGAAGGCTTTTGTACAAGACTGATATTTTGTACTTGAATTCTGAAATTGAAAGGATGTAACCATATTAATTTCTGTTTCCGCTGTAATAAAGTTAAAAATTTTCAAGTATTGTTTTATCTGTCTTGTAAGTTTCTGTTCTGTTTACTAAAATGCTCCACCAAAGTTAAGGCATTCCCTTTGTGAGTGACCTTAACGGAGGTGGGGTGTTACACTTGGTATCAGAGCTGAAGGTTACCAGATTGAGTAAAGTTTTTGAAAACTGTTTTCAAAAAGGTTTTGGAAGGAAGTATTTTCAAAAATAAAGCTTATTTTGGAAAACATGATCCCCAAGAGCCATATATCTTTCTTTCAGTCCTTTTTGTATTGAACCTTTCCTTTTTCGTTCCAGCATGTCTGAAGCATCTGAGATACCAGAGGGTGTTCATGTACCCGGTTGGTTTCGTCAATATCTTGAGGCTAGGACCGCCGCTGCAGGTCCAGCAAATGATCCCCCTCCTCCACCCCCTCCTCGTGCAATTGCTTTCTCAAAGATCTGTAGAGATTTTAGGGCCATGGGTGGGAAGGATTTCAAAGGAACTGAATCATTCGTAGAAGCAAGGAATTGGCTCAAAGAAACTGAGGATCTATTCGTTATCTTCGAGGTGGACGATAGGCAGAAGGTACAGTTGGCAGTATGGCTGCTCAAAGACGAAGCTTCCTACTGGTGGGAAGTCACTAACGCCGAGAGGCCGGTTGAGACATGGATGGATTTCAGAACAAGGTTTGAGACAAAATTCCTCTCGCAAGCTGAACGAAGTTTACAACTGGAAAAGTTCTTATCTCTTAAGCAAGGAAGTATGACGGTCAAGGAATACGTCAACCAGTTCAACCAACTAGCTAGGTTCGGATTGGATTTAGTCAACACTCAGCATAAAAAGGCTCTCCGCTTTGTTAAAGGATTGAATGAGCCACTGCACAGCCTAGCCATGACCCATGTACCCATGGGAGCAACTTACGAGAAATTGGTGGATATGGCACTACTGCACGAGGAAGACAAGGGCCCGAAAGAGACAAAGAAGGAAGAACCACAGAATAAGAAAGCGGGGCCCAAAAAGGAAACACAAAAGAAGGATGAGAAGTCTGAGGATAAGAAGGGGAAAAAGTGCTTTACTTGTGGGAGCTCAACTCATCTGAACAAGGATTGCAGAAAAAGGAAGGGCGCTTGCTTCAATTGTGGGGAGATGGGACACTTCACTAGGGACTGCCCGAAGAGACAAGGACAAGGAAGGCAGGCAAACACTCTTGAGGCTAGTGGCTAGGATAGAAATAGGAAAATTTCTATAGTAGGTTTAATTTCTTTATCTGATTATGGAGTTAAGACTTTTTCTGATTCTGGTATTTTGGTTTTGTAATCGATACTCTGCACTTTAATGCTAGTATTATTTCTGAATTCCGCTATAGACTCAGACCCATAAGGGTTATGGATCATCTGTTTGAGACTGGGGTTTGAGGGATATCTGTGTTAGGCGTCAAGTATGACGCATACATTCTGAGTTTTCGTGGGGTGTCAATTTGATATTGGTTTCGGTCTTTGGGGCCGATACTTAGGACCCATGTCTAATGGGAACCAAATTTTCGTTCTATCTGTACTCGCTTCCATCATTCGACTGTATCCTATCGATCGAATATTTGAACTTTAGGTAGAAACTAATGGGTGTAAACATGTGTTTGAAACATGTTATGTTTGATGGTTGCAAGTGGATGCAAGTGGTTGCTAGTGGTTGCTCGTGGATGCATATACACACACTAGGCACTAGATCGGCTCGAAAGCACTCTCATACTGCATATGGATGTGTGAGCATTTTTAAATTTTTGTGGATGCAAAATGGTTGAATCAGCATATGGACGTTGCATATGAATGAGCAGTTGTGCACTCATATAGAAATGATATGTATCAAATAGGAAAATTTGCATACATATTGGACTCATGGCACTAACATGATTTGCATTAAGGAGGTCGACTGAATCAGTGGGCCGCCTGATTTTGCATTAGATACGGACATGAACACACACTGTGCATTTAAACATAAAAGCATTAGAAGTCTATAAGGACAATGGATGCCTGTGGTTGATGATTGAGTAGATGGATGATTGGATGGTAGGACACATTCTTCTTAACTTGAAGATTTCGGGGACGAAATCCTTTTAAGTGGGGGAGAATGTAACACCCCGTGTATTCTATAACCGTGAAAGTCATAAATTAAAGTATAATTAATTTGAAATCAAAGAACTAAGGGAAACGGGATACGCCATTGCGTTCGTCTCGGAAAAATACGCGAAATAGAGTCCGAGTTTTCGAAAAACGGAGTCCGTATGAAGAAGATATAGCCTTCGGAAGTTTCTGAATTAAGTTTAAAAATTAAAACCGGGCCCAATAGGCCAAGGCGGGAAAACTCCCGCCTAAGACACCCAGGTCGACTGGGCTGTCGACCTGGTCTAACCAGGTCGACAGGGCTGTCGACAGGGCTGTCGACAGGGCTGTCGACCTGGTCCAGACCCAGGTCGAACCCAGTCCACCCTGGCTGGCCTATTCTATGTTGGTCGATTTTCTGTGGTCTGCTTTGTCATTAGGGCTAGGTGGCAGGCTCTAATTGGTCCCTCTTGCGAATGAATGGCTACGATCAATCCAAGCAACATCGATGGTCCTAATCAGTTCATAAGCTCTATAAAATGACCCTAGACTCTACCTAGGTTTCTTACACAATTCTCTAGCCTCCATTGCTCTCTTCTTCTAATTAAAAATAAAAATGGCGTCTCTGCTCTGCTGGAATTAAAACTAGAAGATAATCAACATCAGCCTAAGCAACTCAATTCAAACTAGAGATTAAAGTTTCTGCAAAGATTCTACAGCAAGTTAAAGTCCTTTCTTTAATCTAATCAAGGCAAGTACAGTTATTTTCCGCTATAAACGTTAATAATAATTTTGATATGTTTTTGATTCTGAATCTGAGATTGTATATATATTCTCTTCTGTCAAATCTGTTTTTCTGTATCCCTTTTCTTCTTTTCTGTTTTTATAGCCAGGCTACCACGAGCCTGTGCCTAATCTCATAAGATATGAACGTATGAACGCAAATTTTGGGATGAATGATGCGAAATTTGACAAGACTAAATTGAATGTATGACTTTGGGTCTGAGGCATAAAATATATTGGACATATGCATAAATTTGACTATGACCATATAATTTATGCATGTTGTATGCATAGCTATGTTGTAATTTAAAACTGTAATTAATGAGCATATGTTGTAAACATAGATTTGGATCTATGCATATTCTATGATAGAAGAAGAGGAACCACTGTAAGATTACATATGATTTGAGACTTTGGACAAAATGCATATAAAAGTCAAGATTTGATTTTTAGAAGATATGATTTAAAGATTTAGATTGTTGGTTTGCATAATGATTCATGACTTAAAAAGAAGAAGATATGGAAGCTTAGGTGTAAAAGATTTGCATTAATTAGGATATCTATTATTGTGATTACACCTAAATAGGGATTTTTGGATATATGGCATGCATTGGAATTGATGGTTATATTTGGTATAATTTATATGTGAATCTGCTGTAAAATGCTAGTTTAACAAAAATTGGAACATATGTTATAGGGTAAATTATGTCCATATTCTGCGCTATGTAAATGTATGCAAACATGGAAGGATATGATCATATTGTGAATCATGACATTATTTAGGCATATGAACTTAGGCCTAATTTATGTTTAGGCAAGGCATGTAAATAGAACCTTTAGAAATATTAAATTTGCTAAATCTGCTAATTTTCCAAGTTGCCTAAACTGCTAGTTTTGTAATATTGCCTAGACTGCTAATTAGATTGAAATGCCTAATCTGTTAAATTTGTCGGTTGAAATGCCTAACCTGTTATATGCCAAAATCTACTTAGTTGCTAAATCTGTTAAATCCGTTAAGTCATATAAAATCTGTTATCTGCTAAAGTCTGTTATCTGCTGTGTTGATATAATGATCCTGTTATTGATATAATCTGAATTGGTATATATATTGGGCGTGCACATAAACGGTAAATTATTAATTAATTGGCCGCAAAGATAAACATGGCTAGCTCGAGGTTAGAATGAGTTTGCGGCGTAATTCTGCCCGGAACCGCCCGGCACATCCAGTAGCCGCAAACAATAGGTTCTAATGTGAGAAGTTAGTCATATCCTGCGTAAGACACGAGGTTAGGTCTGGCTTGTGGCAGAAGTCTGCCCGGAACCGCCCGGCATATCCAGCGGCCACAAGCTACCGACCTAATGTGAGAGGTCTGTGCATTAATAATTAATTAATGCAAAATCTAAGATAAGAATGACGTCTAAAACGTATTGGGGAAAATAGGGTTAAACCAAAGGGATTAATAGATGTAGTAAAACCCGTCCATGAATCTGTAGGCCCAATACAAAGTTAGACAAATCTGAAAAATCTGTACATCTGACCTGTTAGTCTGAAAACTTGTTAACTTAATTTGTGAATTAGTAAACCTGAATTCTGTATGTCTGAACTTGAACTGAAATCTGTTAGTCTGGGGACACAAGGTTAGGAGGGGAATTACTTGTGTCATCTGTTGTTTGGGACCCATATTAGTCAGTAACCCTTTCTGGTATCAAAACTTTGACCCAACAGTAGGTAGGGTCCGGGCACGCTTACTGAACTAATTATAAGTGGTTCATTTCTGATAATGGCGAGGGGTGTTGATGGTGCGTTCCAACCGGGTCATGTGCGTGCATGGATCCCGGTCTGCCTCTGAGGATGTAAGACGCCGTGACATCTGTAAATAGGTCTGTGCCAATTGGTTGTCACTTTAGGGAGTGATACACCCTACTGTGGGGCCGACACAGGATATTTATGTATTAGGGAGCCGATCGCTTGGGGTAGGGTTTTAGGGTATGCTTAGTTCTGTCTGTTTCTGTTGGTACCGTCTGTTTCTGTTGGGTGGTAACACCTGTCTGTTTCTGTGTGGTACCGTCTGTTCGGGTGGTAAAGGCCCATTACTAGTGTACACCTAATTCCACATTCTGTCTCCATAGGGATAAATCTGTTTCTTCTTCTGTCTGTTTCAGATCGGGTAGTAAAGGCCCATTATTAGCCTTCTGTTTCTGTTAAAGTATTCTGTACCCGTTCCTGCTTCAATTTAGACATTAGGGTGACACCTAATTCTGCTATACTAGTATTAGTGCAGAGAAGTGTAGAACAATAGTTTATATCATTCTATTTTTCTGTTATATCTGCTACACCTGTTATAGTTATCTCACATCCAGTTTTATGTTCATATCATATTATTATTATCTGTTCATATGCTGAAAGTCACTGGACTTGCCAGACTTTTTGTCTGACCCTTGTTGTTTCGTCTCCTTTCTTCCGTTTCCCCCCCCCCAGGTTATCCAAGGAGGGAAATACTTTAGCTTGATCCGGATTTCTCTTTGCTTGAAGTGCTTAAAGTATGGCTTGGCTCTGTATAGCTTCCGTTCCATGGGGATTTTGATTTTAAACTATGCATTTTGAAGGCTTTTGTACAAGACTGATATTTTGTACTTGAATTCTGAAATTGAAAGGATGTAACCATATTAATTTCTGTTTCCGCTGTAATAAAGTTAAAATTTTTCAAGTACTGTTTTATTTGTCTTGTAAGTTTCTGTTCTGTTTACTAAAATGCTCCACCAAAGTTAAGGCATTCCCTTTGTGAGTGACCTTAACGGAGGTGGGGTGTTACAGTATCCTATTTAATGTTAAGAGAATGGAGGGCACTAGAGACTCTTGCTGATATGAAAGCTTGATAAGGATGATTAATGGAGCCATGGTTAACCAAGTAGCACTTCTATGTAATCTTATTATCTAGCCAACTCTGGTAAGTAGAATATTGAAAGCCTAAGAAGAAGATGAGGAGGTAAAGGAGTTATTTATGAAAATGAAGGGTAAGGGACCTATAGATGGAGCATTGGTAAAGATGGAGGTTATAGATTCAAAAATCGTCTTTGTGTTCCAAATCAAACTGAATTGAAAAATGTAATTCTTAATGAAGCACATCGCTCAAGGCTTATGGTGCATCCAGGAAGCACAAAAGTGTTTAAGGATCTTAAGCGTCAGTGGAATTGAATGAAGAAGGATCGTGCTGAATTTGTGGCAAAATGCTTTATGTGCCAACAAATTAGAGTAGAGAAGCAACGAACGACAGGACTTCTTCAACCACCTCGTATTGCTGAATGGAAATAGGAGCATATAACAATGGGTTTTATCACTGGATTACCAATAATAAAATAAGGTCATGACGCCATATGGGTAGTGGAGGATCGCTTTACAAAGTCAACACATTTCATACCTTTTCATACCTTACAACATGACCTACTCAGTGGAGAAATTGAGTAGACTCTATTTGAAAGAAATTGTTCGACTGAAATGGTATACCAGTTACCATAATTTTAGATAGAGGCTCACGATTCACTTTAAGGTTTTGGATATTTCTTCAAAAAGCACTAGGTACATCACTAAACTTGAGTACATCCTTTCATCGCAAATAGAAGGACAAACTGAAAGGGTGAACCGAATCATAGAAGATATGTTAAGGTCTTGTATAATGGAATTTGAAATCACATGGGAAACTCACATACCATTAATCAAATTTGCACATAACAATAATCATCATGCAAGTATTGGTATGGCCCCATACGATGCTTTGTATGGAATGCCTTGTCGTTCGCCAGTATGTTGAGAAGAAATTGGAGATCATGGGCTTCTTGGTCCCGACATAGTAAAGGAAACAACTGAGAAGATTTCTATCATAAAGGATAGATTGCAAGCAGCCTAAAGTAGGCAAAAGAGTTATGCAGATCATAGAAGAAAGGTTTGGGAATTCGTAGTAGGAGATCAAGTCCTTCTTAAGGTTTCTCCGGTACAACGGGTAATGCGATTTGGAAAGAAGAAGGAAAAACTATCACTAAGATTTATTGGACCATTCCGTATCACCAAGAAAATTGGAAAAGTTGCATACTAGCTAGATTTACCTGAGAAATTATCAGATATTAATAATGTTCTTCAAATATCAATGCTATAAAAGTATATTTCTTACCCGTCTCACGTGATTGATTTAAGCCGCATTGAAGTTAAAAAGGGAACCAAGTACATTGAAAGACCTGTTTGAATTCTTGATATAAAAGTTAAGAAACTAATAACGAAAGAATTTCCCTTAGTAAAAATTCAATGGAACCATCATAAGAAGACGAAGCATCATGGGAGGTAGAGTCAGAAATTCGTAGAGATTATCCAAACTTGTTTGAAACCTAAATTTCGAGGATGAAATCTTTCTCTAAGGGTGGTAGAGTGTAACAACCTAACTCAAAAATCCATGTATGAAAATTTTTCTAGAAATTTTAAATATACAAATTTGATACAGTTTAAGCATTTAAGTATAATGAATACATACATATATAAATTTATGTATATAAATATAACACATGTTGCATAGCTTATAACCAAAAACTAATGGTATACGTATATATTATAAGTGGTATGGAATGATAGGGACACGTGTTGTCAATTGAATGATACACATGTCTTAAGATTAAAGGAGATAAAGACACATAAACCCATTACATGACCATGTGTAGAAACATCTTAAGACACCTAAGTGGCATGTGTTTGCATCCTAAAGCTTGCTTGAAGATAAGGTGGAAAAGTGTCCAAACCCAAATTACCAAACTAGCCTTAAAGAATTCTATAAAAAGGGCAGAAATGTTCACTTCTTTTCATGCATTCATAAAACAAAAACAAGATAAGATAAAGAGGAGAAGTTAAGGAGAATCCAAGAGAATAAATACAAGTTTAATCTACAATTTTAAAGTGAGAAAAACTATTTATGTACATGTATTCATTTCATATTTTGAAGAAAAGTGGTGAAATTTAAGAATGAATGATTGGTCTCAAACCTATGAAAATGACGTTCGGTATTTTGACCATAACTTCCTCAATTATGGATGAAATTTTGATTTCTTTATCAATATGGAAAGCTAACTCAAAAGCCTACAACTTTCATGCCATACGCTTTTTCTAATTCGATCGTTTGTGTATCTAAAAACAGAATGCAAAGTCAGTTAAAAATCTGCCTAAAATGGACATATTAAAAACGCTTTGTATTGTTGAATTATATATAACAAATTGATAAATAATTTTAAGGATTTATTTTCATGATAATTATGTAGACTAAGATAGCTTCTTACTATAGAAAATTTGGAGTCAAAAATTATATTTATCATAGAGAAACGAAATAAAACATTTTGCCGAAAAACTGGTCAAAAAGTTGAATTTCTGAAATTTGAAATACTCATGGAATTTGAAACGCTTTTTAAATGTTTCTAACACTAAAGTGTCTCAATAACGTTTTGGGTCATAAAAACTGCACAGAACATTTTATAATGCTCCAGAAACGCTATAATAGTTGTTATGAGTCGTATAAACTACACAGAACTTTTCGTAACACTGTATAAACGCTGCATTTTTATTCTTATTGATGTTGAAACCTTTTATAGTACTTTTCCAAATGCTATATTTTCATTTTCAATTTAAAAACTATTATGAAGTAATTATAATGTTACCACTTACTTCAATATTCTGACGTTCTCCTTAAACATAGATTGGAATATTTTTGAGGTAGTTTTGGGTTTATCTTAAACCCTTAAAAATATGAATTTGAAAATTAATTTAATATTACTTTTAAGATCTTGGGTTGTACACTATTACTCTATGTTGGTATTGAGCCGAGTAGAGTACGTCTCTACTTAGTGATGGGATGTCGACCACAATAAGATAATATACCCTAAAATTTAAATAAATCGAGGGTATGATTTAGATTCATGAACATATATTTTGATAAATTAGGGGCTTTTGACGGAATATAGTTATTATATACTTGCTTGATTTAATATCTCAAAGTATTCCTTAATGATTGTTTTTAACTTTGGATTGATGAAACCTTGAAGAAGAGATTTAAGATGAAACTATAATACTACCCATTAAGAAATGACACGATAACAAAGCTTAAATAGATATCTCACTGGGTCTGTGTTGCTCATGATGCTACACTTAAAACATTTCATGTTTAGATGGTTAGTTGGATGCTTTGAAGTGAAGATTTTATTATGTATACTATCTCTTTATGTACTCATATGTATAATTATTAGACTCTTGGATCTTTGTAACCTTGTTATATGATGGGATGATTGTATAATAGCTCTTCCATTTAAAATCATGTACTATTAATGATTTTATATTCCAACAAGCTTTTGTTAAGTTGTGATACTGTTCTATTAGCACCATGACTTATATGTAGTACCATTGCTTCTGGATGAGTCTACCGAAGTGGTATATATAATATATATATATATATATATATATATACACACACACATACACACACACACCAATTTCTGTAACACCCCCACTCTAGTACCAGAAGCAGTGGTGCTACATATAAGCTATAGTGCTAATAGAACAATATCACAACTTAACAAAAGCTTGTCGGAATATAAAATCATTCATAATATATGATTTTAAACGGAAGAGCTATCATACAATCATCCCATCATAGAATATGGTTACAAAGATCCAAGAGATTAATCATTAAATAATTATATATAGAGGTACAAAAAGAGGTAATATACATAATAAAAGTCTTTACTTCAAAGCTTCCAACTAACCATCTAAACTTGAAATGTTTTAAGTGTAGCATCATGAGCAACAAAGACCTAGTGAGATAGCTATTTAGGTTAGTTTCAAGTCATTTCTTAATAGGTTGTATTATAGTTTCATTTTAAATCTTTTCTTCAATGGTTTCGTCAATCCAAAGTATAAAACAATAACCAAGGAAGGCTTCAAGATATTAAATCAAACAAGTTTATAATTACTTCATTCCATCAAATCCCATAATTGATCAAATATATATTGATGAATCTAAAGCACACCCTCAACTTAGTTAAGATTTTAGGATATGTTATCCTATTTCGGTCGGCATCCCATCACTAAGTAAGGACGTACTCTACTCGGCTCAATACCAACATAGAGTAATAGTGTTGTAACACGGTAGCATCCCATGTTTTCAACCGTTGATAAATAATTTATTTAATTATTTAAATGTTGATTTGGTAATTTAAAATGACTTGAATTAAATAATATTTATATTTAATTAATATAAATAACGGAATAATATATATATATATATATATATATGTATTTATGAAATAGTAGAACTCGCAATATTGTGTGAATTGGATTATTTATAAGATTTAATTCAGTTTAGAATTGAATTATTATAGCGAGTTTATTTAATAAGCGACATTAGAATATATAATTTATAATATAATTTAAATCGAACCATAATGTCGCGGTAGTTCATACTATTGAGTTTGGAACTTCAATTGAATATACATAATCTGATTTAAGTCGGATTTCTGTGAAATAAGAAACGTTCGAATCTGTTGAACGGTATTTTTCTAATAAAAGAGAAAATTTGAGAATTTGTCTTATAGATTGCTAGTTATGTACAAATCAAATTTTCAGAAAGTCGCTATGGATTTTGTTTATAATTTATAATGATTTATTTATATAATAAAAGGATTTTTATTATATATTGAATATCGATTAACTTGGATTTTTAAATATTGAGTTATAAACCCAAACTTGTTTATTTAGGAGAAATATGACATTATATTATGATATATATAATAATATTAAATTTAATTGTTTTTAAAATATATTAATATTTAATTGGTTTATTTAGACCTTAAAAAATAACCAATTTTGCAACCGACCTCCATTTTTGACGAAATTAGTTTTGTTGGATCCAGAATATTAAATTGTTACTAAATTTCAAATTTCGTGATTTTTGGATTCATTGTGTGGCCGTACGCAATTTTAATGTGAAAAAAAGTCAATAATTTGACTTTAAAAATACGTTGTGTGAGCAAACGGACTCGGAATTTGACGAAACAAGTTTCGTTGGGTCTGTAATGTCGAACTGTAGGTGTATATTCATTTTCATCATACTTTGGTATCGTATTTGATCATATGGATTTTTAGAAGACAAATAGAAGTAGCGGTAACAATATAAATTAATAGAATAATATAGAAAGCTTACCCTTGAAGCTACCTGTTCCAATAAATACAACACATATCCACTCTAACCCTAAAATTTTCTTTCTTTGGTCAATAGAGAAATGCTCCACATATTTTCTTCACAACTCAGCAGTATCATGCCTTTGAAATTCAATTAAAATTTGTAGAAAATTTCTAAAATCCTGAAATAAAATGTGTTGAGCTTAGTTTGAGTCACTTTTTACTCTACTACATGTATTAAGAGATGCGATTCAAATTTTTGGGTTACTGGGTGTTTCCAACGGAAGTAGGGTTCGAGAAATCTCTTAATACAAGCGTTGTTTTAAGATTTAAGTATTTGTTTTGCATTCATATTGAGAAATGCTCCTTACGCGGAAATTTTTGGCGTATTGCGTGTAAAAAGGGATCGCACCCTGTTCTATGTGTTGTGGAAATGCTAACGATGAACTGTGATTCCTGATTTCGAGTTGTATGTTTTTGATGTTGGTTAATAGAGGATTCAAAGAGGGATTCAATGGTGTTCTTGTTGGAGTTTTAATTTTGAGTATGGGAGGATGAATGGTGGAGATACATGCATCAATGGTGTAGTGGGTGCCTGCGTGAAAGTTGTGGAATGCGGTATGATAATAAGCAACGGTTTTGGAGCAGGAAGTGATGGTTTTACTAGTTAATTAAGGTATTAATTAAATATTTAATTAAGATAATAGCACTTATTTTGTATTGAAACTTATAAAATCCATAACTATCTCATATGTTATCCAAATTCAGTGAAACAAGATCCATTAGGATCGTATGGACGAACGCTATACAATGGAATGAATTGGAGCGATTTGGAGCTCGTCTCAATTTATGGTGGAATAAAAAGCCTGAATGGACAAAATGATCGTTATTCGTTATTTAACGATAAACGATCAAAATGAGTAAAACTCACTAACTCTGTCCAGTTTATATTTTTATATAATGTATTTTAAAATTGATAAATGATGATTGATTTCTATGTGATGATTATTTGAATTAATTTCCAGTTAACTGGTTAAAAATATATATATAGTTATATATATATATATATATAAATCATTAATTAAATATTGATTCTGTTTATCTGAATATTTCAGATTTGTGTTATTTATGTTGATTAACATCTGTGGATGCAGGGAAACTGGTCGGAGGAATCCAACTGGATTCCTCAATATTTATAATACTGTTTTCCATATATTGTGCTATATGATGTGATATATATATATTCGTGATTGATTTTGATGTGTTTGGATGACACTGGTCTTTTTATATGGTATTTTAAATACCATAAGTAATATTGGAATGTAAAAAGGGAATTTTCAAACTGTATATTAAAATAGAATATGTATATAAAATCAAAGGATTTTATTAAAAAAAAGGAATTTTGAAGTGGATAGTGAATTTAACAATTTTATAAAACCAACGGATTTTATAAAAGGAAATGTTTGGATATTAAATAAGAAACTTTTGTATAAAATTATTAACAGTTATATAGAAGATTAAAAGCCCGTTTTGTGAAAATACTTAATGAAAGAAATAGGAAGCCTCCTCCAGATCCTCCTCCTGCTTTTCTCTCTTCTGTAAGTCCCTCACCTCCCTTGGCTATCTTTCCGCCTCAACCTGTTCCTCCAAGCTCTGATCCTCTGCCTCATGCCATACCTTTCTCCACTTATGCTTTCCACCATCCTCCTTTGCTAATGCGAAGAGGAGATGGACAACTTTATTTGACAATAAAACATGGAATGCGGGTATTTTCGTGCCCCCTCGGTTCCAACTGAAATACTCCGGCAAAACTTTGCTCCCCGATGAAACGATCTGTCAAGCTGGTCGAGATGAATGGAAGAACTATATTGTAGGGTTCTTCCTGGACTCTCCGCTATCCTTCACTGCAGTTACAACTCATCTGAAGAATTTATGGAAGACTTTTGGTGGTATTAAAATTAGATCGACAGGTAATATATTCTTTTTTCTACTTTCCGACCCCAAAGATAGAAAAAGAATCCTTAACTCAGATCCTGTTTTAATTAGAAGCAAAATCTTCATTTTAAAACCTTGGGATTGCAACGTTAGTGCTAGTAGTGTTAGAAATGTCCCATTTTGACTTAAGTTAACTAATATTCAGCTATATGCGTGGACCAAAACTGAAATTAGTTGGATTGCATCTAGTACAGGTAAGTTTTTATGTACGGATGCGGCAACCGAGACTTTGGACAGGCTATCCTATGCTAAGTGTTTGATCGAAATTACACCCGATAGTTTAATACCAAATGAGCTCCCTATAGGCCTTCCTGATGGATCTGAACAACATGTTAAAGTTGAATACATTTGGTGTCCGCATATATGTGCAAACTATAGATGTTTCAGGCATAACACTGACAAATGTTTGTTCAGTGTTAAGGAGAAAAGTGTTAGGTGTGGGGGTGACCACTCTGTAGTAGCGACTAAGCAAACGGTGAAGGTTTGTGAAGTTGGTGGAAAGTCTGTTCCATCATAAATGAAGAAAGCTGAATGGACAAGAGTAGTAAACAAGAGGAATAGCCAACATGCATCTCCTAAGGTTATTGAGGATGTTGTGTACGTGGCAACAGGTAGTGTTAATAGATTTGATGCTTTGTTTCACGGTAATGACATTGAGATTCTGAATGGGATAAATAGAATTAGTAGGCACAAACAAGATGAATGGCGTAACAAGAGAGAATGAACAACAGAATGTGAACAGCGAAATTGTGAACAATGCAAACGTAAGTGGGATCAACCTAGATGGTGAGAATCTTGGTCTTGAACGTGGTGAGAATAATGGAACAGACTAGAGTATGAAGAGGGGGAAGTTTGACGAATTGGGGATATGCTTTCGGTAGTTTTCTATCCTTTTCCTGATGTAGTCACAACAATGGTTGATACTTCAATTGGAGTTGATGATCAAGTTGCCACCGAGCTTGTCATTAAGTCAAAACAAGATAGTGTTAACAAGCTGAATGCTCCTTCTAATGAGAAAATTAAGGAACCAATGCAAGTTACAAGTAATCTGGCGGAAGATCCTATTTGTAACGACCCGTATTCTACGCATCATAGGATCGTAGAATATTTATTTCTTTCACATACGAAGTCGTATGGTCATGTAACTTTGGGAGACGACTATTGGGGTCATTTCCCATGTTCATGATTTTTCCCGATTTTTAAATGACCATTTTACCCCTAGTTGGTACTGTTTTCGCCATAACTTTTGACTGGAAAGGAATTTTGACTTGAAATCACTTCCATTGGCTCCGGATGATGGTTTCTCTTTCCGTAGAGTGGTCACATTAGCCAAACGGACTCACCGTTTGGGAGATATGGCTGAAACAAGTTTCAGATGGTGAAAAACAGCTTAATTGGGCTTAACCCGGTAATTAGCAACTAGGCCCAGAAGGGAATTTCGGGTTTAGAGGTATAGGAGGACTGATTAGGGTTAGAGAATCACTTTCATTTCAGTTTTGAGCCGCCACAAACCTTCTTGAGACCCTAGTAAGGGCTTCCATCCTCTAAAACCACTCTTAAACACATTTTTAGTGAAGATTAAGCCTAGACTACATCAAAACAAGGCCAAATAGCAACAAAGCAAGGTTGGAGCTGCTGCTATACGTAGGAATTCGACCCAAACAGAGAATATTTCAGATTTTGTGTTCTATTTTGTGGCCAAGGTGAGTGATAGCATTGTTTTGACACTAATTACAGTTAATTAAGGGTAATTAGTGAAGATTAGCGAATTTATACACTAATAAATTCTGGAAAAATGTTTAGAAATTCTTAAATAATATTTTATGCCTCTGTTAGAAATTTGGTTTGATTTAGTTAGGTTTTATTAATTCTATGATTAGTCTTATTTAATCATGCTTAAGGGAAAAAAAGGGATTTTGGGCATCTTTAATCCATTTTGACATGTAAATTCATGGTTTTGGTGTTTGTGGTCACTCTTACATGTTGCTAGGACTCTATGGTATGTTTTATGATTGATTAGAATAGTTAAATTGGTCGAAAACGTCGTCGAATGGCGTAGAAAGCTCGTTGGAAAGTTGCAGAAGTGTGCAGGTTCCGAACCGGATCGGATCGGATGAGGGCTTGGATCGGATATGTGAACTGGGCAAGAAACCCGACCCGAACCGGAGTTTGGCACATAGGAGGCTTGGCGAGAAGGAAGGCCTTTTTCTTAGAGTTGGAGTGGACAAGGGGATCGGATCGGAAGAAATATGGCAGCTCGGATCGGCTCAAGAATGGAAGGCTACTACTAGAGTAAGGCGAAGTGATCGGATCGGATCGGAGTAGATGGAAACGAGGGAACGGATCGGAGAAGGAGCATAAGCTGGAAGGAGGACAGCAACCCGACCCGAACCGGAGGAGGACACCGACCCGACCCGGAGTGAAGTACCCGACCCGAACCGAATGGAAGATGACAAGGATGGAGGACCGAACCGAACCGACGAGGGCAATGACTACCGAACCGAACCGAGTTCTAGGACTGTTACTGCGCGAAAACTCTTCTGAAGACCCACTCCAATTCGACCAAACCCGAGATGCAAAGGAAGTCCAAATGAGAAGCTAGAGCTCAAGATCCAGATGGGAATCAACGAGTTCGCTTTATGATTGGGCTTTGCTGCGGGACGCGTGTTAAGGGTCTATCGATGTCTATAGCTTTGGACCACTATGGTAGGAGGTACGGAGGCAGATTCAGGGCCATTATGGCATTGGTAGAACCAAGGGATACGATCAATGAAATGGGTCATTGAAATGTTTGGTCATGACTCCATATGTTTAGCTTGGTCACAGCAGGGTTTCTACAAGTCGGGATCCGTCGTTACCTCAATTTGTCTAGTGTTCCAAGGTGGTAGATGTCGTATGCTTTACGCACTGAGTGAGAGATGTGAGGATGGTTGCTATGGATGATTTGTTTGCTATCATTAGGACATACACACCCCACCCCCGTATTCTTTACACTATTCGTTATGGCACCTTAGAGTACTGTACGGTATGTGGTACTAACTCTTTGGTTGCAGGTCCAGGTTCATGTATGGTTTAGTATACCTGTTATTATTCTGTTTAGATGCTTATCGCTCATACCAGGCTTTATGTCTGACCCAGAGTTTTATGTCTCCTCTTATTACTCTGGGTGCTCACACGAGCAGACTAAAGACAGGTTAGCTGGTGATGCACGAGTGGATGATCCGGAGACGAGCAGGAGGCTTCCACGTAATACATATATATAGTATTCTCCCTGTGTTGTTGAAGATCACTGCTTGGGCATTGGTGGTGTATCTTCTATTTTGGCTTTCTTTTGTTTAGAGACAGTAGATTTTGAAAAGTTGTAATAAGCTGTATTTGGATTTCCGCTGCTTTGATATTGATGTTGCTTTTAGTTACCAGCTTATGCACTGTCTCGCCTGTTTTATGTCAAGTACATTATTATTATTATATTTTATCCCATGCGCTGTGAGACATTCTACAGGTTCCTTGATTAGTTCATTCTCTTCTTTCCTTTCTCCTGACGACCGTCCCGTGCTAGTCGGGCATGTGTACAGCGCACTCTTGGAGGAAATGCAGGCTGGTGCGGGGCGGGCCCTCACACTATTGCTGCAAACACCAATAAAGTAAAGTCAAACTCCATCAAGCCAGGATTTTTAAACAAGTCCCCATCACGACAAATCAAAGTAAAGGTTGTGCCTTCTACCTCTTCTGGTAGTGGATCAGTTGTTGGAGTTACAAACGTGAACAATGCAGACAATATCGTCTTCAAACTCGGGCCTGACCACCCTTATGCCAACATTCCTTCGCCGCCTGGTTACAAGGATCCCCACCACCGACTGACAATGCTGAAACATCTAACCAATCTCCAAGATCTGCCTCACATGTCGGCTATATTACGAGAAGGAAGAAAAGCCTAATGGGGGTTGGTAGCATTTTTGATAATGACTGATAAAAAGAGAATAGGCTGCAGCTTCTACTGAATATATGCAACATGTAAGATAATATGTATTAGTTGAGTGCATATGTATTCTCCTTATGCATTTCACTATGTTGTTTTGTACAGCTAGGCTTTAGTGCCCTATGTGGACTTTCTAGCTTGTATGGTGGACGAACAACCAGAAAAACCACTAGTTTTTAGATTGTCTGTCTACCACTTATATTTTCCTTCTTATTATTTGCTATAATAAAAAGTGTTACGGACCACTTAAAAAACCGGTCGGCTTTGCCAAAAAAAAAGAAGTGAATAAATGATTATATGGAGTAAATATGATATTTGGGAAGTTAATAGAAATTTAAAAAGGAAATTGCTAGTTATAAAAGAATTATGAGAAAATTAGATATTTAATAGAAATGTGTTTTTAACAGATAAATTGGGAAGATTAATTTATAAACGTTGTTTATAAATTAACTAAATTATTTATCATTTGATAAGTAAATAAAATATAAGTCTGAATTTATATAAAGAAGTAAAAATCAGTTTTAACACCGATATTTGAAATTGAATGTGAACGAACCTGTTATAAAGAGAATTATCAATGAGATTTTAAATGTTGGAAATAAAATAAGATTTATACGAATAGTCTATACATAGAATTATAAAATGAAATTGGATCGAAGATATTATTTTTAAATGTGAAATAAAACTGTTTTGATTACATAAAAGAAATATTATTCACATAAGATGTGAAAAATGGATTGATGCGAATATATTTTGTAAATAAAAATATTAAAAAGGGAATTGGTAAACATTTGGAAGGCATAAATTCAAAAATGAATTTAGAAACAGAGTTGACCTGAAACGGTAAATTATTCTGAAGTTTGGAACATTAATCGAATATATATTATTCGAAAGAGAGTTATCGAATATAGATTATTCGAAAGAGAGTTATACATTGAAATTCGATTATATCGAATTCGGGAAAGTATTATTTACTTTTCGATTTTTAATCAAGATTTATTTATTTATAAATTAATCGTTATAATCGATGTTTTTATAAAAGAATTGGATTCGTAAACTGAATTCGAGAATTGCGTAAGCAATGATTTGATAAGAAGTTAAGAAACAGAGTTAAGGAAATTTGAAACTGACTGGAGATTAGTTAAGCTGAATGGTCTCCTGAGTACCTATCTGATGTTGGTTTCGGCCTTCAGGGTTGATACTTAGGAAGTTGTTCTCTTACTATTTACAGTTAGAGACTAATAGATGTGGGAATATAGTGATGTGTGAATAAGAAATGGAAATGTTTTCCAATGTTGATAATGAATATTTTCTAAATTTAGAAAATATGAATTTATGAATATATAGAAATGGGAAATGGGGAAATGAATAAATTAATGATAAATTAATTTAAAGCGGAATATGTTGACTGATGATTGATCAATAAAATTTCCATTTGGAAATAAGATCGTTGTGTGTATGGATGTTTTCCTTTGATAGTTATATAAACGACTATCAAAGTTTTGACCATTTTTCCATCGTCAATACGAAGATACCGGGATTAGATTTATTATCTTAAAACCACTCTGTATGGGCATTATTGCTGTGAATCAATTATGGTGAAGATAATTAAAGACGGAGTTTATGCAAGGGTTGTTCTGGCAAATCCTAGGTAGAAATTGCCTAAGATGGGTTTACTGAATAGTGCCTTCAGTTTGTCCAGTCCCAGGACAACCAATATGGAAAAATGTCTGACAGAGTATATCTAATAGATCGTGTAAGTTGATCTCTTCAAATGTATTTATGTTTCGTAACGGTGGAATTCATTTCTCTTAGCTTTATACCCATGATATTTTTTGGAGAAATCAATTTGTGATTTGGCAAGTATGACGATGTGACATTCAAAGTAAATAAAGGTATGATCTGTACGTTATGACCAGAAGCCTCACAACCAAGAAATGGTATAAAATCGGGTAGGTCGCAAGGCTAAGTGGGTAGCTCCCAATTAGGGTGTATTGTCACCTGATCTAGAGAAATTTCATTTACTTATTTAATCTATTTTCGATGTTGTCCCTTTCGGGAAATGGTTGTTGATCCCAACCGTTGGTGATAATACATTCATTTCATGTTTAGCCTGGGTTGCAAGATGTTCATGTTTATTTCCGCTGTGTTGTATGTGTTATACTCCGATAATGGTATTGTATATAGATATTGGTTTTATATCAAAGTTATGTTATATAATATATTTATTCATTCCACTGTGAGATTCGTGTTTATTCTGATGTTGTATCTATGTTCTTCTTCTTCTATTCTAACTTTCTTTCTTTCAATTTCTCACCCTCTAACTTCTTTCTTTTGACGTTCCGGTATTTTCGATTCTTGAATAGTCGACATGTGTTGTATGTCGATTACGGAGGTCAAAAATTTCCCAGGCCGTTATAGTGGTATCAAAGCCGAAGGTTAAGTGATTACCTTGGCTCTGTCGCGTAACTTGGTAGAGATAGGGTTAATAATACCCTAGATTGAATTTGAGTGTATATATATAAGAGAGTGTATTTGTAGATTTTATATAAAGTGGTTTTATATTGTGGAGCTTTATTGGGTGAGTTGTTTATGAGTTTTGGTCGATCGGTTTGATCCAATGTATCGGCAGGGGTTTCTAAACACTCAAATACGATAAACTGGCACAATATTTTTTGAAATAAGGGTAAATGAAATAATTTATCCAAGTTATATTTTGAGATAAAGAAAATAATTGTCTTAAGATTATTATAGGATATTAGATGTGTTGGTTGTTACTATAATCAAATAAGATTATAATTGAAATGGTTATGTAAATAACCAATCAGAATTCATATAAGTGTAATATATGAAATAAGAGGAATTAAATCAGAATTTGAAATTTAAAACCCTAGAAACTGGAAAGGTATTAGCAAATGAATTCTGACTTAAGTACATGAAATTTTAAGATCCTAGGAGATTTTAAAATGTTTTACAAGCATTGTGAATGATATTTTGAAATAAATTTCAAAATGGAAGTGTTTAAAAATGAGTTTTGGAGGTGATATAGTATTGAACCCACTTTAGTCGCTGGGAAATAACTCTGATGATGCTGGCCACATCATCAGTGATCATTTTCGAGTTCTAAGTGACAGATTACTACCAAAGATATTGATTTGAATTGTTTTGAGAGAAAATAGTTGTTTGAATTCTGAAAAGAAACGTTGAGACACTAAGTTGTTTAAAAACTCCCAAGGAAAGCTTGTTTGAATTAAAATGGATTTATTTATGAATTAAAAATCAGATTTTGAATTTTAGTTAACTAATGTGAAAAATTATTAGTTATTGGAATGTGGGTATGGAAATTAACCAGGTTAAATAGTTAGATGTGTAAGACAAGATTTTGAATGGAATTGGGTTGGTGAGTAAGAGTTTGGAATGTGAAAATGAAAATTGAGTTTGGAATGGAATTCAGCTTTGGTATAAGCAAATAATTTGGTTTTTAGAGTGAATTGAGGGGAGATCAAGTTGAAAATGTACAGCTATAGGCTGACTTGGTAGCAGATGGAAAAGACAGAGTGATATCCCCGACCAAAAGGTACATGTTTAAATTATATATTGGGTATGAGATTTTTATGAGCAGATTTGGCAAGCTACTTGACTATTTGATTTTCTTTTGAATTGAAGAGGCCTAGAAAGACAAGTTGTAGTTGTACCAATTGAGCTGCACAAAGGAGACGCTACGAAATTTTTCGAAAATTTGAAGTGTTAGAAAATTTTTAGAATTTTTGAAAATTTTCGTTAATAAGAATGAAGTAATATTTTAATGGATATAAATTGGTTCAGTTGAAACTGAAGTTAAGAATTAAAACAAATAATTGTTAACCCAGTTAATAGGGTTTGTTTTCTACCTTAGAAATATCGGGGACGAAATTCTTTTAAGGGGGAGAAGAATGTAACGTCCCATGTTTTTAACGGTTAATAAATAATCTATTTAATTATTTAAATGTTGATTTGGTAATTTAAAATAACTTGAATTAAATAATATTTATATTTAATTAATATAAATAATGGAATAATATATATATATATATATATTTCCGAAATAGTAGAATTCGCAATATTGTGTGAATTGGATTATTTATAAGACTTAATTCAGTTTAGAATTGAATTATAATAATGAGTTTATTTAATAAACGACGTTAGAACGTATAATTTGTAATATAATTTAAATCGAGCCTGTAATGTCATGGTAGTTTGTAATATTGAGTTTTAAACTACAATTGAATATACAGAATCTGTTTTGAGTCGATTTTTGTGAAACAAAAGACGTTCGAATCTATTGAACGGTATTTTTCTGATGGAAGAGAAAAATCAAGATTTCATCTTATAGATTGCAAGTTATGTCCAAATCAAATTTTTAGAAAGTCGTTATGGATTTCGTTTATAATTTATAATGATTTATTTATATAATAAAAGGATTTATATTATATATTGAATATCGATTAACTTGGATTTTTAAATATTGAGTTATAAATCCAAACTTGTTTATTTAGGAGAAATATGATATTATATTGTGATATATACAATAATATTAATTAATCAATATTAAATTTAATTGTTTTTAAAATATATTAATATTTTTTTGGTTTATTTAGACAATAGAAAATAACCCATTTTGCAAACAACCTCCGTTTTTGATGAAATTAATATTGTTGTATCTGGAATATTAAATTATTGTTAAATTTCAAATTTCGTGATTTTTGGAGTCAATGTGTGGCCTTACAGAATTTTAATGTGAAAAATAGTTAATAATTTTACTTTAAAAATACGCTATGTGAGCAAACGGATTCGGAATTCGACGAAACAAGTTTCGTTGGGTCTGTAATGTCGAACTGTAGGTGTATATCCATTTTCATTAGATTTGGATATCGTATGTGATCATATGGATTTTTAGAAGACAAATACAAGTAGCTGTAACAATATAAATTATTAGAATAATGTAGAAAGCTTACCCTTGAAGCTACCTGTTCCAATAAATACAACACATATCCACTCCAATCCTAAAATTTTCTTCCTCTGGACAATAGAGAAATGCACACATATTTTCTTCACAACTCAGCAATATCATGCCTTTGAAATTCAATTAAAATTTGTTGAAAAATTCTAAAATCCTGAAATGGCTCTAATTGTTTTAAGATTTAAGTATTTGTTTGGATTCGTATTGAGAAATGGCTCTTGCATGGAAATTTTTGGGGAATTGTATGTAAAAAGGGATCGCACCCTGTTCGATGGTGCTGTGGAAATGTTGACTGTAACAACCGGTAATTTTTAACGATTTAAAATCCGATTTAAATCAAAATTTTATTTTGAAATTATTCTATGGTTTTTCATAACGGGAATTCGAAATTTGTAATACGTACAGTGAGATGTAGCAACTGTAAAAATTTCATCGGAAAATTTGACTGTTGTCGGTCGCGCAATTTTCAGTGCAAAGCTGCGCATAACAGATCAAATTTTAGCGATTTTAAAATTTCTCCAAAACCAGTTCGGACAAACATGAAAAATATTCTATTTGTTGTCACGAATCCGACGGCGAAATTCGTTTCGTGAAAATCGGACGTTTTGACCTCCGTTTTCCGTCCGCATTTTTACGTCAAAGGGGTCCGTAACGTGCTTTTGAACGGAGCATCCTGACACTGCAAATTATACACCGTTGTGTCCGTCTCGTCGAGTTGATTACCAAAATATATTTATTTGTCAGTTTCGGTGCTCGGTTCGCGCTGAAACTGCGAAAAGGCTTGCGCAGTTCATTTTTGAAACGGTGACATTTGAGTTCGATGTGTCCCTTTTACGATTCTACATATTTTTTTTTATCATTTTGGGTCTGTAAAACTTGTCATTTTATTTTACTAAGCTATCTAATTATATTTTTGTTCTTTCCAAAGCTTAGAAGTGGACACTTTTACTACACATATGCAATGCATATACATGCACGTCTCTCCTTTCTTTTCTTTCTTTACTTTTCCAATTCAACGCATGTTTCTTTTTGTCATTCCCATACGTTACCTTGTCTACATTTCTAAAGCCATGTATTACTTTTCATTCACCCCTTGTTTTCAAATCATGCACCTTATGTGCGTTGAGTACATGAGCAGTCTCCAATTCCAAATGAACTGTCATG
Organism: Allium sativum; assembly: GCA_030737875.1. Classification (NCBI taxonomy): domain Eukaryota; kingdom Viridiplantae; phylum Streptophyta; class Magnoliopsida; order Asparagales; family Amaryllidaceae; genus Allium; species Allium sativum. The sequence continues at coordinate 279,599,461 of CM060922.1, forward strand.
CCATTCATTTCCCACGTTCTTTGCATTTTCAATTTTTGAATGGTTCCTTGAATCTTCCAAAAGCCTCCTAAAGATTCGTTCAATTCAGATCCGCGTCCTTTCTCTTCTTCGAAACCAAAAATAACGTTTCCTTCATATTTCCTCGTATGTATATAGCAATTGAAAAGCTTCCATTCACCAGTTCTTATTACCATAAGCCATTCGCAAAAAAAAAAAAAAAAAAAAAAAAAAAAAAAAAAGAAGAACAAAACTGGATGCAGCTGCTCCTTCCGCAAACGCTGATCTCGCCCACATCAAGAAATCCCTCAACGAAGCAAACCGCAAAACCCAGTCCCGCGCCTCCCACGCACACCGGTAAGCCTATCCACCCGCGCCCACCAACTAGTCGAGCTCGCCCACGACAACTGTCCTCGTCCACCGACCTTCCGACTAACCCACGACAGCCTGTCATGTACCATGAATCCTCCCATCAGCCTTTTGATGTCGCACCCTCATCTCTTTTCACTAAACCTGCCGATGCGTGAGTTTTTATTTTTATGTGGTTGTGTATATTTTACAATGGGGTGTGATAGGTTATGTGCTGAGTTTGTGTGCTTTGTTTTTCTGTGTGCGGTATTGATAGAGTTGTGTGTGTATTTATTTTGGGTGTGTTATTTTGCTTTGGCATGTTATTAACTATGGGTGTTAGGGTGAGTAGGGTGAGTTGTATTAAAATGTGTATGTTAGTTTACATGTGGTGTATGGTGCGTGCTTTTGTGTGTGTGTGTTAATTTTCTGGGCGTAAATTCTACATGGGTGTAGTGTCTTTTCTGTATATATTTGTGTGCGGTAGAGTGTGTATGAATATATATATAGTATATAATTTATGAATTTATATAGTATATAATATGATATATGTGTATTTAAATATGTATATATATGTATATAGGTATATAATGGTTTTAGTGTGCGTTAAATTGCAAATACATTTATATATTATAAATTTATTGTATGTTTACATATACAGAAATGGTTATATTATAATTTATAAAATAATTTTGTGGTTATTTTGTTGAGTTAAATTTGGTGTTGAGTGCCGAAACCCGTCCCAAATCCAATAGCTGTACCGTTCCAAAACCCAATAGCCGAACTGATTCATTGAAATTTCTCCGACCTCCTCTAAATACATTATTGGCTGATCATCAAGTTGAATTCATTCCAATTAGTGCCTGGAAATCATCGTATCAATGCTGCGTCAGTCCGTCTGTCATCTCCATTTCTGTGCCATGAAAGGTGAGTTTATCTCACACCTGACTTACATTTTTCATGGATGTTAGATCAATAATGAACTGTTATATGAAATGTACAGGTTGCTAGTTGAAATTGTTTGATTTGATATGTATGTACATTTCATATGCGACACGATATATTCTTATGACACGTAGTTGCACTGATGATACATTTATTGTGATTGATACTATGTGATTGTTGATACCCTAGTTTTAGGAAAATCACTAAGGGTTGAAATGATACATACCCGAACGAACATTAGAATAGGGAAAAATCGTTATGGGTTGAAATGATAGATCTGAACGATTTTTATTGAATTTGGGATCGCGGGTTGAAATGATAGACCCGTAGAAATTTTATCAATTGCGGGTTGAAATGATAAATATTCGTATCACTTGACCATAGGGTAGAAAACTATATACGGACACTGTCGGTCATGTTTTCGAAGTAAAATGAGTTTTATTTTAAAATATTTACTTAAGACTTTATATATTTATATTTATATTTAAATATAAATTATTTTGTATATTTTAAATTATGTGTTTTAAAATGATTTATTTGTAAATAGGGATTTAAATGTTTATTTAAGATTTTACTTATAAATTTATTTTAAACCATATAATCGATTCCTATAAGTATTTTAACCTTTTTATATTATTATAAATATTTCTTTAAATCTATTTTTATATTATTTTAAACTTATATATGTTTATAATCTATTTCTAATTTATTTTAGAGTTTTATAAACTTATATATATACATATCTATTTTCAAAGTTAATTTTCTTATATATATATATTTTATAAACTTTAATAAAGTCAAGATGGATAGTTTATATTTCGCGATTAAAATTCGAAGTTTAAAGATGTAAATCTATATAACGATATTTGAATAACGAATGAACTTATATATTTAAGTTATGAATTGGAATCGATACGAATTTTTGTAGAGATGAACTTGAATTGGTAAATTTAAGAAATTGAATTTGATTTGGTTTAAATTATGAACCTTGATAAGAAATGAATGTGAATTGGGTAAATTGATTTATTTTGAATTTATAGTCGATAAGAATTAAATTCAATTTTAAGTGATAAATTATGAATTGGAATATATAGATGTTATATGCGGAATTGATTTTTATATTGTTTGGTTTGAATTAAGAATTTGTTAAATCAATGTATAAGAATGGTTTTAAATCATAATTTGGTTGAATGAAATATAAGATTTTGATTTGAAATGTAGAAGTAATAGTTTTGAACTATATAACTTGAATTATAGTTATAAGACGATTTGGTTTATATTGAAGTTTAATATTTCGTTTTAAATTATATAAAAGGAAATTTGAACCTAAGTGTCGAATTTCATTAATCGACTAAAATGGGTTGTTTTCAAAATTTAATATATTCGAAGTTAGATATTTAATTTTAAATTCAAATTCGAATATGAGAATTTGTATAAACTATTTTATAAAGTGATTTATAAAATAATGACCACGGTGTGAAAGATGTAAACGATTGGTTGTTAAAGAGACCGGGATCGGCTATTGTCATACTCTCTGCTAATACCGAAAACCACTTTGACAACTGTGTACGCGGTGGAGTTCCAGAATGAAGGGGTTGATTTGGAGAACGACTCCATTTTTATTTCATATTAATTATGAGACCCTGACTACCTTGAGTCAGCTTGATGTGGCTAAAACAGGAGCTACGCACGGACCAAGTGAGGTCATACCTCTTATCGAGCATACTTCTTCGATATTATTCTATTGCTGTTGAGATTCGATTTGGGCCCTTTTGATTATGGGAGTGTGTATCGAGGTGGGCGGTAGTTGCTACTATGCGTTACCACCAGTCCGGCTCTGCAAACGGTGAATCCACCCTGGCATTCCTTGCGTGCCTTGTCACATGCCTTATACGAGCCCAATACGATTTTGTTTTGTACTATTTTATATGGAGTGCCCTCTGATCAACCTATAGTTTACGGAGGAATTACGGTACTGTATATACTATTTGAATATATAAACGGTGTAAGGGTAATAATGGTAATCCCGCTTACGCTATTTTGATACTTTTACTTTACTGATAGACACTATTGTATATAGCGTATTATACTACATAGTATTAGTTTAACGGATCCTTAGAGGATGGTGATCCCAAACATCCTCTAAGTTACTGATTGCATTTCATCGAACATTTCATTTGTGTTGATTTACTTCCATGAGAATGTTAGTCCTGATCCGAGTTGTTTTGTTTTGCATTATTGCTCGGGTCAGATCGACTATTACAGTTTCGGGATTCACTCATGGAGTTGGAGCTTATGTTGGATTTTTGCTCATCTATATCTACCTGTTCAGTTGATCCAATTCTAACTATTCTTGTCATTTCTGTTTTTTGTAGTTATCTTTCATTTACTGTATTAGTCTTCCGCTGTATTATTTACGTAAACTCTGATGTAAAGCTTCATGAACTACTATTGTATTTTAAATTTTGCGCTGTGAGATATTATATTGCTCTATATCTGTGATTTATTCTGTTTACCCCGAAGCTAATAACAATCTGTTGTTTTGGACGTTTCGAGTTGATATGTTTTGTCGATTCGGCACGGTCAAAATGGCGGGTCTTTACATGTGGTATCAGAGCTTTGGTTTTTCAAAGCTTTAGCCTATGGGGTAAAAGCTCATTAGAGATAGGGTAGTGATACCCTAGAATGAGTTGAATCAGTTGCAGAATCCTTCTTGAGAGAGCGTATTTTTAAAGTAAAAAAAAAAATAGTTTTCAAAATGGTTTTAAAATGTTTTTAAATAAATATTTCGAATACAATATTCTGTTTAATATTTAAATCTTCTTCTGAGTTTCCTTTCCATTTGAATCTATCTTCCTTCGTAGATCCTCTTTGATTTGGTTCTTTCGTTCTTTCAGCTTTTACCTCGAATTCTATATTTTATACTTGTCCATTTCAAGGTAAGAAGTAGAAGAAGAGTATAAGTCTTCTAGCCAGTCTGTTTTTATTAAATATTGGTTTGTAAAGATTTTATGTGTAAGGTATTCATACGTTAACTTATAGAATTAATTAAGTGTTATAAGTTTAAATATTGATAACATGAATTTGAAAAGATTTAGATATAGTATAGAATGATTTTGTTATATATTTGATTTAATAATAATATTGTTGTATATTTATTAAGAATTGTAGTTGAATTCTAACAAATAAAAGAGTGGGGGAGAGATACATTTTCCCTACTTGAAATTTTAATGATTTGAAATATATTATTTATAATATATGATTTAGAGTGTGGTATATATATTCTATTTAAATATAAAAAGATGTTTTGAGTACTTATTTTACGCTAAAATTGGCCTATCGAATACTTAGTGACTTGGTGTATACGTCTGATCAACGTATATGTTAAATCTTATACGTATTAGATAGATATAGAGTCACACCCTAGTCGCTTGAAAATGATTCTGGTGATGACCGCGGCATCATCGATATCTATTTTCGGGTTTCGAAAGTGGGATAAATATATATAGCCGATCGTAACGTCGAGTGAATACTTGAAATGTTTGAAATATTTGAAAATATTTTATCATTTGATTTATATATATTTAAAATTATATATGTATAGGGATAAATATGAACCATTGGTTTAAATATATTAATTATTTAATTACTATTTCCCTTACCTCGTTCCTTTTCGGGACGAAAAGTTTTGAGTAGGGGAGATTGTAACTACCGGTAATTTTTAACGATTTAAAATCCGATTTAAATCAAAATTTTATTTCGAAATTATTCTATGGTTTTTCATAACGGGAATTCGAAATTTGTAATACGTACAGTGAGATGTAGCAACTGTAAAAATTTCATCGGAAAATTTGACTGTTGTCGGTCGCGCAATTTTCAGTGCAAAGCTGCGCATAACAGATCAAATTTTAGCGATTTTAAAATTTCTCCAAAACCAGTTCGGACAAACTTGAAAAATATTCTATTTGTTGTCACGAATCCGACGGCGAAATTCGTTTCGCGAAAATCGGACGTTTTGACCTCCGTTTTCCGTCCGCATTTTTACGTCAAAGGGGTCCGTAACGCGCTTTTGAACGGAGCATCCTGACACTGCAAATTATACACCGTTGTGTCCGTCTCGTCGAGTTGATTACCAAAATATATTTATTTGTCAGTTTCGGTGCTCGGTTTGCGCTGAAACTGCGAAAAGGCTTGCGCAGTTCATTTTTGAAACGGTGACATTTGAGTTCGATGTGTCCCTTTTACGATTCTACATATTTTTTTTTTATCATTTTGGGTCTGCAAAACTTGTCATTTTATTTTACTAAGCTATCTAATTATATTTTTGTTCTTTCCAAAGCTTAGAAGTGGACACTTTTACTACACATATGCAATGCATATACATGCACGTCTCTCCTTTCTTTTCTTTCTTTACTTTTCCAATTCAACGCATGTTTCTTTTTGTCATTCCCATACGTTACCTTGTCTACATTTCTAAAGCCATGTATTACTTTTCATTCACCCCTTGTTTTCAAATCATGCACCTTATGTGCGTTGAGTACATGAGCAGTCTCCAATTCCAAATGAACTGTCATGCCATTCATTTCCCACGTTCTTTGCATTTTCAATTTTTGAATGGTTCCTTGAATCTTCCAAAAGCCTCCTAAAGATTCGTTCAATTCAGATCCGCGTCCTTTCTCTTCTCCGAAACCAAAAATAACGTTTCCTTCATATTTCCTCGTATGTATATAGCAATTGAAAAGCTTCCATTCACCAGTTCTTATTACCATAAGCCATTCGCAAAAAAAAAAAAAAAAAAAAAAACGAAAAAAAAAGAAGAAGAAGAAGAACAAAACTGGATGCAGCTGCACCTTCCCCAAACGCTGAGCTCGCCCACATCAAGAAATCCCTCAACGAAGCAAACCGCAAAACCCAGTCCCGCGCCTCCCACGCACACCGGTAAGCCTATCCACCCGCGCCCACCAACTAGTCGAGCTCGCCCACGACAACTGTCCTCGTCAACCGACCTTCCGACTAACCCACGACAGCCTGTCATGTACCATGAATCCTCCCATCAGCCTTTTGATGTCGCACCCTCATCTCTTTTCACTAAACCTGCCGATGCGTGAGTTTTTATTTTTATGAGGTTGTGTATATTTTACAGTGGGGTGTGATAGGTTATGTGTTGAGTTTGTGTGCTTTGTTTTTCTGTGTGCGGTAGTGATAGAGTTGTGTGTGTATTTATTTTGGGTGTGTTATTTTGCTTTGGCATGTTATTAACTATGGGTGTTAGGGTGAGTAGGGTGAGTTGTATTAAAATGTGTATGTTAGTTTACATGTGGTGTATGGTGCGTGCTTTTGTGTGTGTGTTAATTTTCTGGGCGTAAATTCTACATGGGTGTAGTGTCTTTTCTGTATATATTTGTGTGCGGTAGAGTGTGTATGAATATATATAGTATATAATTTATGAATTTATATAGTATATAATATGATATATGTGTATTTAAATATGTATATATATGTATATAGGTATATAATGGTTTTAGTGTGCGTTAAATTGCAAATACATTTATATATTATAAATTTATTGTATGTTTACATATACAGAAATGGTTATATAATAATTTATAAAATAATTTTGTGGTTATTTTGTTGAGTTAAATTTGGTGTTGAGTGCCGAAACCCGTCCCAAATCCAATAGCTGTACCGTTCCAAAACCCAATAGCCGAACTAATTCATTGAAATTTCTCCGACCTCCTCTAAATACATTATTGGCTGATCATCAAGTTGAATTCATTCCAATTAGTGCCTGGAAATCATCGTATCAATGCTGCGTCAGTCCGTCTGTCATCTCCATTTCTGTGCCATGAAAGGTGAGTTTATCTCACACCTGACTTACATTTTTCATGGATGTTAGATCAATAATGAACTGTTATATGAAATGTATAGGTTGCTAGTTGAAATTGTTTGATTTGATATGTATGTACATTTCATATGCGATACGATATATTCTTATGACACGTAGTTGCACTGATGATACATTTATTGTGATTGATACTATGTGATTGTTGATACCCTAGTTTTAGGAAAATCACTAAGGGTTGAAATGATACATACCCGAACGAACATTAGAATAGGGAAAAATCGTTATGGGTTGAAATGATAGATCTGAACGATTTTTATTGAATTTGGGATCGCGGGTTGAAATGATAGACCCGTAGAAATTTTATCAATTGCGGGTTGAAATGATAAATATCCGTATCACTTGACCATAGGGTAGAAAACTATATACGGACACCGTCGGTCATGTTTTCGAAGTAAAATGAGTTTTATTTTAAAATGTTTACTTAACACTTTATATATTTATATTTATATTTATATTTTATTTAATTATAAATTATTTTGTATATTTTAAATTATGTGTTTTAAAATGATTTATTTGTAAATAGGGATTTAAATGTTTATTTAAGATTTTACTTATAAATTTATTTTAAACCATATAATCGATTCCTATAAGTATTTTAACCTTTTTATATTATTATAAATATTTCTTTAAATCTATTTTTATATTATTTTAAACTTATATATGTTTATAATCTATTTCTAATTTATTTTAGAGTTTTATAAACTTATATATATACATATCTATTTTCAAAGTTAATTTTCTTATATATATATTTTATAAACTTTAACAAAGTCAAGATGGATAGTTTATATTTCGCGATTTAAATTCGAAGTTTAAAGATGTAAATCTATATAACGATATTTGAATAACGAATGAACTTATATATTAAGTTATGAATTGGAATCGATACGAATTTTTGTAGAGATGAACTTGAATTGGTAAATTTAAGAAATTGAATTTGATTTGGTTTAAATTATGAACCTTGATAAGAAATGAATGTGAATTGGGTAAATTGATTTATTTTGAATTTATAGTCGATAAGAATTAAATTCAATTTTAAGTGATAAATTATGAATTGGAATATATAGATGTTATATGCGGAATTGATTTTTATATTGTTTGGTTTGAATTAAGAATTTGTTAAATCAATGTATAAGAATGGTTTTAAATCATAATTTGGTTGAATGAAATATAAGATTTTGATTTGAAATGTAGAAGTAATAGTTTTGAACTATATAACTTGAATTATAGTTATAAGACGATTTGGTTTATATTGAAGTTTAATATTTCGTTTTAAATTATATAAAAGGAAATTTGAACCTAAGTGTCGAATTTCATTAATCGACTAAAATGGGTTGTGTAACAACCCGTATTTTCAATAACCTGTTATAACATAAATGGAGGCAGAATTAAACTGTAAAATCTGAATCAAGGGAAACGGGCTATGCCATTGCGTTCGTCTCGGAAAAATACGCGAAATGGAGTCCGAGTTTTCAAAAATCGGAGTCTGTATGACCAAGATATGGCCTCGCGAAGTTTCACGAAAAATTCCCAAATTAAAGTATACTTAATTAAGTGAAATGGGTTGCGCAGAGAAATATATATATATATATTGATATATATATATATATAATTGAAAATTAAATAAATAAATATGCAAAAATGTTCAAAACAGCGAATTGGGAGAGGGGAATAACTGAACCGGCCGATTTTTGAGGTCGACCCGAGCCTGCTGGGTCGACTAGGGGTTAATCCAGGGTGTTTGGCTGTCAACCCGTGGGCCGATTCGCTCAAATGCAGATTTTGCATTTGGATGGTTCTCATGGTTCATCTTTAATCTAAAGGCCCTAGATGGTTCCTACACTTGACTTCTTCCCCAAGACATGCTTTGATGGCTTGGATTGAATCTAGGTTTAATCCTATGGCCTAAAACACTTGCCTAATCTATAAATAAGACCCTAACCTATCCTAAATCCTCATTATTCATTCATGCAACTAAACTATGGCAAAATTGCTACTCTCATGGCCTCCACTCAACTATCCTAGCCTCCACTTCATTTCTATGAGAAGTTTCATGATCATGAGAGTATTAGAGAGTCCCTATGTTAGTATGAGAGCTTCTCAAGTTGATTTCAAGGCTAAATCTTTGATCTTTGTTCATAAAGATGGGGTTTTTATTGATTTGGAGTGTTCATTTTTGGGTTTTTGGGTGATGGCATGCATAGGCTTCATCACAAGCTTTAATTTAATCGATTTAGGCCTTCATAGCAATGTAAGCCCTTTCCCTACTCTTAGATATTAACTATGAAGTTAAATGTTCATGTAGAAAGTTTGGGTTTGATCATTGAGAATGATGCATGCTAACATGTTATGCAAGTTTATGAAGTCATTATCTTGATCTTATAGGCAAAAAGCTACAACCTTTATGTTGAAATGTTGCATTATGCAACATGAGAACCTTCATAATCTTCTTGTCAACTTGCATATGAAATCATAACCCTTATATGATGATATATGCGAGTTACTAGTCATCATTCTATGTCTTTAGTCACCATGATTCGTTTATGTGCCAAGTTTGGGTTTATGCATGTTTTTGAGGTGTAAGAATGTAACATGCAAGCTAATGAACACATTTGTGCCTCATTTGCCACCATGATTAACTTGTGGCTTAATACCCATTTTTGTCATTCCTTTGCCAAGTCTCTTCTTTTAATCCATTACGTTGTTGCGAACGTATATGCGAGTTTAAAAGCGTTGGGTTATGTTATGGGTAATTTCTAATGACATGAAAATACAACTTGAAAACATGGCTTGAAATATAACATGGAAGTTGACATGTAAGTATGCATAAAAACATAAGCTTGGGAATTTACCTATTAAGTTAGGTCTACCCTTTGGGAATTTACCTATTAAGTTAGGTCTACCCAAATGCTTGAAAAACTTGTAACATGTTTTGGAAACATGATGAACATGACACTTAGATAATATAAGTGTGGCCAACTCGAGGTTGGGTTGAGTTTGCAACGTAAAACTACCCGGAACCGACCGGCCTAACTAGTAGTTGCAAACAATAGGACCCAATGTGAGAAGTTGGTCATGTTGTGCTTGAACCCGAGGTTAGACCAAGTTGTGGTGTAAAGCTACCCGGAACCGACCGGCTTAACTAGTAACCGCAACAAAGTCTAATGTGAGAGGTTGGGGTGCATTAAGTAATTAATGTCACATGATAGGGTTAAGTTAATTTGATTAATAACTCTTAACCAAATATGACATGGATAAAGGGGTTAAGTAAATTGGTTAGGCTAATGATACTTAACAAAACATGACAAGGTTGGGTAGGTTAAGTGATTTGATTTTCCTAATGACGCTTAACCATTTTTATACGACTAGTGGACGGGGATTAAGTTAACCAACACTTAATCAATCCAACATGATAATTTGGCAAGGTTAAGTAAGTTTTCTTAATGACACTTAACCATACAAGATGATTAGGGGATGGGGTTAAGTAATTTGCGCCTAACTAATCCGACACGGTAATTAGATGGGGTTAAGTAATCCACACTTAACTAATCTAAACACGGTAATTCGATGGGGTTAAGTTAAACACTTAACCAATTTAAACTCGGTAATTCAATGAGGTTAAGTAACCAATACTTAACCAACTTAACGTGATAATTTAATGGGGTTAAGCAACTTATACTTAACCAATTATACATGATGATTTGATGGGGTTAAGTAACTTACACTTAACCAATCTAATACGCGGACCGGATAAGGTTAAGTCACAAGACCTTTTTAGAATATACTTAACCATTGTAGTACGATTAGAGGATGGGGTTAAGCCAACCTATACTTAACCAATCCGACTCGATAATTTGATGGGATTAAGATAATCTATGCTTAATCGATCTAGCAAGATAATCCGATAGGATTAAGGTAAGCTAGTACTTGACCAATTTGACTTGATAGGGTTAAGTCATGAGCCTCTGGGTACACTTAACCAACTTGTGGGACTAAGTCTTGAACTTAAATACTTAGCCAATCTTTGACGTGATTCGTGGGCGGGTTAAGTCATGGACTTGAATGATAACACTTAACCCAATAGACAAACCCTAGCTAGAAGAACTAGGTAGAAAACCGTGGTTAATCAAGGATAACGGGAAAGGAAGCTAAGTGGTAAACCTTAGTTAAGGGTAACTAAGTAATAATTCTTAGCTAAGGACATAGGGCTAATTCTCAAAATGATGAGTAACCTGATACGGTAGGTCATCGCTTAGTATACGAGGGGGAGCAAGTTATCTGACTTGGATAAAAGCTCCAGCGCTCTGGGTGCCGAAGTGGAAGCTTCGGGGGACGTGAGGGTATTCTTGGGATCCCTTTGTGGGCTGCCAGGTAATTATACTAGGCCCATGAGAGGTTAAGGTCTGCGTTAGAAGGACCAAGAGTATGCCTTGGTTGCTATGCGAGCAACCTAAAGACTGGGATGGATTAGCGTGGAGTTGACGATTCTTGTTTTTGCCCTGGATAGCGCATCGCCGACTACCTACCATCTTTAGTCAATCGTGTACGTGCGGAAAGGCAGGGAACCCCCAACAGACCATGTGCTTGCTATCGAGTCATGGGTGAGGTTGGCCCGTAGGAAAGTGGGCTATAGTGGGGCCGTGGAGTGGTTCTTATACATGATTTTTCTTGGATTGCCTTTCAGTAGTTGAGGGAGGGGTCACGTGGGACCATAGCCACGGGTACAAAAACAGACCTTGATATCTGCATCGGCAGACGATTTAAAGCTCCCGACCGAGTTCCGTATTTCTTGATTTGCCCTGGCACGGAACTCGGATGGCACATTGGGGAGCATGTGCATCTAGACATGGAAAACGATTCACGATACATACGTGGGATCAAGGGCGCGGTTGACGGGTGGCGTAATCCCTAGTGGTCCTAGGTGGCCAAAACCCAAACCGAGACACGGAAACGTTCATTAGGTAGCATAATCCCTAGCGGTCCTAGGTGGCATAAATCCTAAGTGGACGCGCGATAGTTCATGGTAAGGAAACACAACTAGATCAAGGGTTGCAGTCCAAAACAACTTCAAGGATAAACCGTTTACATGGGAAAGCCCGTACAGCCTACGGCAAAGAACTGAACTTATACATGGAAAGAAACATATGAGTTGAGTAACCTATATATGCGGCATATTAGGTTGACAGGGACCATTACACGACTTCTGAGTAAGGGTCATTCACGGATAACACGTAATACAGTTGGGATACTAGTACGGTAGGTGCAGAGCAGATATACAGGATAGATACCATGGGACGTTATACGTGATAGATATCTTGGAATATTATACTTGATAGGAACCTGACGATGTGATACCTTGTTTTGTCTTGACATCGTAATTTATCATGACATCTTAGTTTATCTGAGTTCAGTAGTTCATCCTGTTATTTTGATTTAGCTTACCTATCTTGTTATCATGCTTATGTTCATCTCAGTTTCTCATGTCAGTTAACTTTACTAGTTTTTATACTAATAGTAGATAGGGCTTACTCAGTCTTTTTGACTGACCCGTTTTGTTTCGCCTCTTTTCTTCTGTTCCCCCCCCAGGTTACAGGGAGGAAACACTGCTGTTTAATTCGGACTTCTTCTGCTTGAAGGTCATCATGGATGGCTTGGACTTTCCTTGGCTATGGCTACTTTACTGTTTTTACTTGGGGAATAATTTATGAAAATGTCTTTATGCTTCTTTACTATTGCAAGACAGGTTTTGATGTACTCTGATGTAAAAGGCTTAATACCTTAATTATTAATGTTTATGAAAGTTTGATTTTACTTCCGCTATGTTATATGTTCTGTCTTGTGATATTTCTGTGCATGTTTACCAATAATGCCCCTCTAAAGCTAGTGCATTCCTTTGCGAGTGACCCTAGCGGAGGCGGGGTGTTACACGTGGTATCAGAGCAGAAGGTTACCAGACTGGGCAAAAGTTTTTAAAGACCTTTTGAAAACTATTTGAAAATCGTTTACAAAGAAGCATTTTTTCAAGAAAATTTTCTTTTAAAAGAAAAAGGCTATTCCCCAAAGGCCATTAGCACTATCCTTGTTTCCTTAATTGAATCTCTTCTCCTTTTTTTCCTCCATCTGTAGTCACAGTGGTTTTAACTGCGACTAGTCTTTTCTATCTACGAAAGTGCTTTCCATGCGATGGAGGTGGTTTTCAAGAGACCAGTGGCCGCGTTATTAGAAAGGATAGTGAGAAAGAGGATAAAGGATACGAGCTTAAGGATGAGCAACTTGTTGGTATGGCTTAGTCCTCAAAGGAGGGAGAAAGATGAACAATGAAACCCATGACGAGAAAGTATCTTTGGTATAGTGAAACGGGATGGATAGTTAAGTATTGTGGGACAAGGACAAGATCATCGTTGTGTACCCTCACTAGAGTACCTGAGTAGGGGGACAACATCCTTGTTGAAGATCTAGTTATTCTTTTCTATCATCCCGCCAAGACTTTGTTTTGATCCCCGCATCATTTAAGTCCGCTTCGGTAGTTGAGTCTCTGCACCTTAAGTACTAGCGTAATAGAGAATCCCATTTTTGTCTCAAAGTCCTATTGGAGAATCAGTCCATTTATTCATGGCTTGTTTGGATTTAAGAATGTCTATGTCAAGTGTTGAGCTTGGAAATAATGCTTATATTCATAAGCTATGGATGGATTCTAAGGATGAAGTGGTTATCCAGTAAGGGGTGCCACTCTCGGTTTTGATAGGAGGGTAGTTAGATTTTTGACTAGCCTTGGTAATACCCTCGAAGTATCGTGTAACCTTTTTGAGGTTCTGTCATGACTAGTTACTTAGAATCCCTTGATGCCTTTATTGGAAATTTGAAGCCCGATCGAGCGGTGTTCGCCGATAAGACGGAGGGTTTACTTCACTTATGCGTGGGTTATAGAAATCACCCTAGTAAGTGCGCATGATAACCTGATTGACATCTGTTTACTTTCAAGAGAAAGTTCTTCTACATGGAATGCCTTATAGTATATAAACGAGATCCAAGATTCACTAGTGAATTTTGGAAAGCTTGCATGAGATCGTGAGTACGCAGTCATGTTTGCGTCAAGTATTCTAGGAAAAGGATAAGTGCAAGTGGAACGAGAGGCGACGAAGAAATGAGTTCCAGCTCATGTTATGGAAACAGGAATAAGAAGCTACAAAATCGCGAAGTTAAAAGACGACTTTGATGGTCAAAGACTAGATACGCGCATGATATCTCTTTTTGGGAGTATATCCTTGATCCCTGTTTTCTGTAGAGCTTACTTGTAGGCTATCTTTTGTGGACATCCTCTCGGTCCTATTCTCCGTTACAAACGCTGTAAGGAGTTTGTCCTGTTTATCTTCTCGACCCTGTTTCAGGGAATTCTAGGTAGAACCCTATGGATGTAAACATGTATTTGAAACATGTTATGATTGATATGGTTGCAAGTGGTTGCAAGTGGTTGCTCGTGGATGCGCGAATACACATTAGATACTAGCTCGACTCGGTCACATTTCATATTGCATATGCACGAGTATTTATACTTGTTTATGGATGAAATCGAATGTATTATCATGCGGTTGTTGCATATGAATGAATGATTGTGCACGCATATAGTATCTATATGACTAGGACTATTTGCATACATGTTGGATTCATGGCACTATACATATTTTGCATTAGAAAGATTATTCAGGCCTGATCATTAGCATTAGCTAAGGAACATGTACACACACGTTTTGCATATATTCATACAGCATTAGAAATCATCTAAGGACAATGGTTGCTTGTGGATGATGTTTTGAGTAGATGGATGAGGGATGGTAGGATATGTTCTTCCTAACTTGGAGATTTCGGGGACGAAATCCTAAAAGGTGGGGAGAATGTAACAACCCGTATTTTCAATAACCTGTTATAACATAAATGGAGGCAGAATTAAACTGTAAAATTTGAATCAAGGGAAACGGGCTATGCCATTGCGTTCGTCTCGGAAAAATACGCGAAATAGAGTCCGAGTTTTCAAAAATCGGAGTCCGTATGACCAAGATATGGCCTCGCGAAGTTTCACGAAAAATTCCCAAATTAAAGTATACTTAAATTAAGTGAAATGGGTTGCGCAGAGAAATATATATATATTGATATATATATATATATATATAATTGAAAATTAAATAAATAAATATGCAAAAATGTTCAAAACAGCGAATTGGGAGAGGGGAATAACCGAACCGGCCGATTTTTGAGGTCGACCCGAGCTTGCTGGGTCGACTAGGGGTTAATCCAGGGTGTTTGGCTGTCAACCCGTGGGCCGATTCGCTCAAATGCAGATTTTGCATTTGGATGGTTCTCATGGTTCATCTTTAATCTAAAGGCCCTAGATGGTTCCTACACTTGACTTCTTCCCCAAGACATGCTTTGATGGCTTGGATTGAATCTAGGTTTAATCCTATGGCCTAAAACACTTGCCTAATATATAAATAAGACCCTAACCTATCCTAAATCCTCATTATTCATTCATGCAACTAAACTATGGCAAAATTACTACTCTCATGGCCTCCACTCAACTATCCTAGCCTCCACTTCATTTCTATGAGAAGTTTCATGATCATGAGAGTATTAGAGAGTCCCTATGTTAGTATGAGAGCTTCTCAAGTTGATTTCAAGGCTAAACCTTTGATCTTTGTTCATAAAGATGGGGTTTTTATTTATTTGGAGTGTTCATTTTTGGGTTTTTGGGTGATGGCATGCATAGGCTTCATCACAAGCTTTAATTTAATCGATTTAGGCCTTCATAGCAATGTAAGCCCTTTCCCTACTCTTAGATATTAACTATGAAGTTAAATGTTCATGTAGAAAGTTTGGGTTTGATCATTGAGAATGATGCATGCTAACATGTTATGCAAGTTTATGAAGTCATTATCTTGATCTTATGGGCAAAAAGCTACAACCTTTATGTTGAAATGTTGCATTATGCAACATGAGAACCTTCATAATCTTCTTGTCAACTTGCATATGAAATCATAACCCTTATATGATGATATATGCGAGTTACTAGTCATCATTCTATGTCTTTAGTCACCATGATTCGTTTATGTGCCAAGTTTGGGTTTATGCATGTTTTTGAGGTGTAAGAATGTAACATGCAAGCTAATGAACACATTTGTGCCTCATTTGCCACCATGATTAACTTGTGGCTTAATACCCATTTTTGTCATTCCTTTGCCAAGTCTCTTCTTTTAATCCATTACGTTGTTGCGAACGTATATGCGAGTTTAAAAGCGTTGGGTTATGTTATGGGTAATTTCTAATGACATGAAAATACAACTTGAAAACATGGCTTGAAATATAACATGGAAGTTGACATGTAAGTATGCATAAAAACATAAGCTTGGGAATTTACCTATTAAGTTAGGTCTACCCTTTGGGAATTTACCTATTAAGTTAGGTCTACCCAAATGCTTGAAAAACTTGTAACATGTTTTGGAAACATGATGAACATGACACTTAGATAATATAAGTGTGGCCAACTCGAGGTTGGGTTGAGTTTGCAACGTAAAACTACCCGGAACCGACCGGCCTAACTAGTAGTTGCAAACAATAGGACCCAATGTGAGAAGTTGGTCATGTTGTGCTTGAACCCGAGGTTAGACCAAGTTGTGGTGTAAAGCTACCCGGAACCGACCGGCTTAACTAGTAACCACAACAAAGTCTAATGTGAGAGGTTGGGTGCATTAAGTAATTAATGTCACATGATAGGGTTAAGTTAATTTGATTAATAACTCTTAACCAAATATGACATGGATAAAGGGGTTAAGTAAATTGGTTAGGCTAATGATACTTAACAAAACATGACAAGGTTGGGTAGGTTAAGTGATTTGATTTGCCTAATGACGCTTAACCATTTTTATACGACTAGTGGACGGGGATTAAGTTAACCAACACTTAATCAATCCAACATGATAATTTGGCAAGGTTAAGTAAGTTTTCTTAATGACACTTAACCATACAAGATGATTAGGGGATGGGGTTAAGTAATTTGCACCTAACTAATCCGACACGGTAATTAGATGGGGTTAAGTAATCCACACTTAACTAATCTAAACACGGTAATTCGATGGGGTTAAGTTAAATACTTAACCAATTTAAACTCGGTAATTCAATGAGGTTAAGTAACCAATACTTAACCAACTTAACGTGATAATTTAATGGGGTTAAGCAACTTATACTTAACCAATTATACATGATGATTTGATGGGGTTAAGTAACTTACACTTAACCAATCTAATACGCGGACCGGATAAGGTTAAGTCACAAGACCTTTTTAGAATATACTTAACCATTGTAGTACGATTAGAGGATGGGGTTAAGCCAACCTATACTTAACCAATCTGACTCGATAATTTGATGGGATTAAGATAATCTATGCTTAATCGATCTAGCAAGATAATCCGATAGGATTAAGGTAAGCTAGTACTTGACCAATTTGACTTGATAGGGTTAAGTCATGAGCCTCTGGGTACACTTAACCAACTTGTAGGACTAAGTCTTGAACTTAAATACTTAGCCAATCTTTGACGTGATTCGTGGGCGAGTTAAGTCATGGACTTGAATGATAACACTTAAAACAATAGACAAACCCTAGCTAGAAGAACTAGGTAGAAAACCGTGGTTAATCAAGGATAACGGGAAAGGAAGCTAAGTGGTAAACCTTAGTTAAGGGTAACTAAGTAATAATTCTTAGCTAAGGACATAGGGCTAATTCTCAAAACGATGAGTAACCTGATACGGTAGGTCATCGCTTAGTATACGAGGGGGAGCAAGTTATCTGACTTGGATAAAAGCTCTAGCGCACTAGGTGCCGAAGTGGAAGCTTCGGGGGACGTGAGGGTATTCTTGGGATCCCTTTGTGGGCTGCCAGGTAATTATACTAGGCCCATGAGAGGTTAAGGTCTGCGTTAGAAGGACCAAGAGTATGCCTTGGTTGCTATGCGAGCAACCTAAAGACTGGGATGGATTAGCGTGGAGTCGACGATTCTTGTTTTTGCCCTGGATAGCGCATCGCCGACTACCTACCATCTTTAGTCAATCGTGTACGTGCGGAAAGGCAGGGAACCCCCAACAGACCATGTGCTTGCTATCGAGTCATGGGTGAGGTTGGCCCGTAGGAAAGTGGGCTATAGTGGGGCCGTGGAGTGGTTCTTATACATGATTTTTCTTGGATTGCCTTTTAGTAGTTGAGGGAGGGGTCACGTGGGACCATAGCCACGGGTACAAAAACAGACCTTGATATCTGCATCGGCAGACGATTTAAAGCTCCCGACCGAGTTCCGTATTTCTTGATTTGCCCTGGCGCGGAACTCGGATGGCACATTGGGGAACATGTGCATCTATACATGGAAAACGATTCACGATACATACGTGGGATCAAGGGCGTGGTTGACGGGTGGCGTAATCCCTAGTGGTCCTAGGTGGCCAAAACCCAAACCGAGACACAGAAACGTTCATTAGGTAGCATAATCCCTAGCGGTCCTAGGTGGCATAAATCCTAAGTGGACGCGCGATAGTTCATGGTAAGGAAACACAACTAGATCAAGGGTTGCAGTCCAAAACAACTTCAAGGATAAACCGTTTACATGGGAAAGCCCGTACAGCCTACGGCAAAGAACTGAACTTATACATGGAAAGAAACATATGAGTTGAGTAACCTATATATGCGGCATATTAGGTTGACAGGGACCATTACACGACTTCTGAGTAAGGGTCATTCACGGATAACACGTAATACAGTTGGGATACTAGTACGGTAGGTGCAGAGCAGATATACAGGATAGATACCATGGGACGTTATACGTGATAGATATCTTGGAATATTATACTTGATAGGAACCTGACGATGTGATACCTTGTTTTGTCTTGACATCGTAATTTATCATGACATCTTAGTTTATCTGAGTTCAGTAGTTCATCCTGTTATTTTGATTTAGCTTACCTATCTTGTTATCATGCTTATGTTCATCTCAGTTTCTCATGTCAGTTAACTTTACTAGTTTTTATACTAATAGTAGATAGGGCTTACTCAGTCTTTTTTACTGACCCGTTTTGTTTCGCCTCTTTTCTTCCGTTTCCCCCCCCCCCCCCCAGGTTACAGGGAGGAAACACTACTGTTTAGTTCGGACTTCTTCTGCTTGAAGGTCATCATGGATGGCTTGGACTTTCCTTGGCTATGGCTACTTTACTGTTTTTACTTGGGGAATAATTTATGAAAATGTCTTTATGCTTCTTTACTATTGCAAGACAGGTTTTGATGTACTCTGATGTAAAAGGCTTAAGACCTTAATTATTAATGTTTATGAAAGTTTGATTTTACTTCCGCTATGTTATATGTTCTGTCTTGTGATATTTCTGTGCATGTTTACCAATAATGCCCCTCTAAAGCTAGTGCATTCCTTTGCGAGTGACCCTAGCGGAGGCGGGGTGTTACAGGTTGTTTTCAAAATTTAATATATTCAAAGTTAGATATTTAATTTTAAATTCAAATTCGAATATGAGAATTTGTATAAACTATTTTATAAAGTGATTTATAAAATAATGACCACGGTGTGAAAGATGTAAACGATTGGTTGTTAAAGTGACCGGGATCGGCTATTGTCATACTCTCTGCCAATACCGAAAACCACTTTGACAACTGTGTACGCGGTGGAGTTCCAGAATGAAGGGGATGATTTGGCGAACGACTCCATTTTTATTTCATATTAATTATGAGACCCTGACTACCTTGAGTCAGCTTGATGTGGCTAAAACAGGAGCTACGCACGGACCAAGTGAGGTCATACCTCTTATCGAGCACACTTCTTCGATATTATTCTATTGCTGTTGAGATTCGTTTTGGGCCCTTTTGATTATGGGAGTGTGTATCGAGGTGGGCGGTAGTTGCTACTATGCGTTACCACCAGTCCGGCTCTGCAAACGGTGAATCCACCCTGGCATTCCTTGCGTGCCTTGTCACATGCCTTATACGAGCCCAATACGATTTTGTTTTGTACTATTTTATATGGAGTGCCCTCTGATCAACCTACAGTTTACGGAGGAATTACGGTACTGTATATACTATGGGAATATATAAACGGTGTAAGGGTAATAATGGTAATCCCGCTTACGCTATTTTGATACTTTTACTTTACTGATAGACACTATTGTATATAGCGTATTATACTACATAGTATTAGTTTAACGGATCCTTAGAGGATGGTGATCCCAAACATCCTCTAAGTTACTGATTGCATTTCATCGAACATTTCATTTGTGTTGATTTACTTCCATGAGAATGTTAGTCCTGATCCGAGTTGTTTTGTTTTGCATTATTGCTCGGGTCAGATCGAGTATTACAGTTTCGAGATTCACTCTTGGAGTTGGAGCTTATGTTGGATTTTTGCTCATCTATATCTACCTGTTCAGTTGATCCAATTCTAACTATTCTTGTCATTTCTGTTTTTTGTAGTTATCTTTCATTTACTGTATTAGTCTTCCGCTGTATTATTTATGTAAACTCTGATGTAAAGCTTCATGAACTACTATTGTATTTTAAATTTTGCGCTATGAGATATTATATTGCTCTATATCTGTGATTTATTCTGTTTACCCCGAAGCTAATAACAATCTGTTGTTTTGGACGTTTCGAGTTGATATGTTTTGTCGATTCGGCACGGTCAAAATGGCGGGTCTTTACATTGAGCGATGCCCGGTGATTCCTGATTTCGAGTTTTATGTTTTTGATGTTGGTTGATAGAGGATTCAAAGAGGGATTCAATGGTGTTCTTATTGGAGTTTTAATTTTGAGTAAGGGAGGAATGGTGGAGATACGTGCATCAGTGGTGTAGTGGGTGCTTGCGTGAAAGCTGTAGAATGCGGGATGATAATAAGCAACAGTATTGGAGCAGGTAATGATGGTTAAACTAGTTAATTAAAGTATTAATTAAATATTTAATTAAGATAATAACATTTGTTTTGTATTGAAACTTATAAAATCGATAACTATCTCATACATTATTCAAATTCAGCGAAACAAGATCCATTAGGATCGTACGGACGAATGCTGCACAATGGAACTGATTTGGAGCCATTTGGAGCTCATGTCAATTTATGGTGGAATAAAATGCCTGAATGGACAAAATGTCTGTTATTCGTTATTTAACGATAACTGATCAAAGTGAGTAAAACTCACTAACTCTGTCCAATTTATATTTTTATATAACGTATTTTAAAATTGATAAATGATGATTGTTTGAATGAATTTCTAGTTAATTGGTTGAAAATATAGATATAATTATATATATATATATATATCATTAATTAAATATTGATTCTATTTATCAGAATATTTCATATTCGTGTTATTTATGTTGATTAACATATATGGATGAAGGGAAATAGGTTGGAGGGATCCAACAGGATTCCAATATTTATAATATTGTTTTCCATATTTTGTGATATATATATCCTTGATTGATTTTGATGTATTTGGATGACACTAGTCTTTTTATATGGTATTTTAAATACCATAAGTAATACTGGAATGTAAAAAGGGAATTTTCAAACTGTATATTGAAATAAGATATGTATATAAAATCAAAGGATTAAAAAAAAGGAATATTGAAGGGGATAGTGAATTTAACAATTTTATAAAATCAACGGATTTTATAAAAGGAAATATTTGGAAATTAAATAAGAACTTTTGCATAAAATTGTTAACAGTTATATGAAAGACTAAAAGCCCGTTTTTGTGAAAATACTTAATGAAAGAAATAAGAAGTAAATAAATAATTATATGGAATAAATATGATATTTGTGAAGTTAATAGAAATTTAAAGAGGAAATTGCCAATTATAAAATAATTATGGGAAAAATTAGATATTTAATATAAATCTGTTTTTAATAGATAAATTGGGAAGACTAATTTATAAACGATGTTTGTAAATTAAGTAAAATATTTATCATTGGACAAATAAATAAAATATAAACCTGAATTTATATAGAGAAGTAAAAATCGATTTTAACATCATTATTTGAAATTGGATGTGAACGTAGCTGTTATAAAGAGAATTATCAATGAGATTTTAAATGTTGGAAATAAAATAAGGTTTATATGAATATTCTATAAATAAAAGTATAAAAAGAAATTGGATCGAAGATATTATTTTTAAATACGAAATCAAACTGTTTTGATTATATAAAAGAAATATTATTCACTTCTAATGTGAATAATGGATTGAAGTGAATATATTTTGCGAATAAAAATATTAAAAAGGGAATTGGTAAATATTTGGAAATGGTAAATTATTTTGAAGTTTGGAATGTTAATCGAACATAGATTATATGAAAGAGGGTTATATGTTGAAATTCGATTATATCAAATTCGGGAAAGTATTATTTACTTTCCGATTTTTAATCAAGATTTATTTATTTATAAATTAATTGTTTATTTATTTATTTAAATTAAGGAATAAAAGTTATATTTAAAGTTAGATATTTCGGAAGTAGGGATTATAAAGCTATCATTATAATCAATGTTTTTCATAACATAATTGGATTCGTAAACTGAATTCGAGAATTGTGTAAGCAAGGATTTGATAAGAAGTTAAGAAACAGAGTTAAGGAAATTAGAAACTGACTAAAGATTAGTTAATCTGAATAGTTTACTGAGTATCTATCTGATGTTGGTTTCGGCCTTCGGTGTTGATACTTAGAAAGTAGTTATCTTACTAGTGATAGATGCGGGAAGATAGTGATGCGTGAATAAGAAAAGGAAATGTTTTCCAATGTTGATAACTAATACTTTCTGCATTTAGAAAATAAGAATTTACGAATATATCGAAATGGGAAATAGGGATATGAATAAATTAATGATAAATTATTTTAAAGGGGAATATGTTGATTGATGATTGATGGATAAAATTTCCATTTGGAAATAAGATAATTGTATGTGTAGATGTTTTCCTTTGATAGTTAAATAACTGACTATCAAAGTTTTGACCATTTTTCCATCGTCAATAAGGAGAAACCGGGATCAGATTTATTATCTGAAAACCACTCCGTATGGGCATTAGCGTTGCGAATCAAATATGATGAAGATAATTAAAGACGGAGTTTATGCAAGGGTTGTTCAGACAAATCCTACGTAGAAATTTCCTAAGACGGGTTTACCGAATAGTACCTTCGGTTTGTCCATTCCCAGGACAACCAGTATGGAAGAATCTCTGGCAGAGTATATCTAATAGATCGCGTAAGTTGATCTCTTCAAACGTATTTACGTTTGGTAGCAGAGGAATTCGTTTCACTTAGCTTTATACCCGTGATATTTTTGGAGAAATCAATTTATGATTTGGCAGGTATGATGAGGTGACACTCAAAGTAAATAAAGGTATGGTCTGTACGTTATGACCTCAAGGCTCACAACCAGGAAATGGTATAAAATCAGGTAGGTCGCATGACTAAGTGGGTAGCTCCCAATTAGGGTGTATTGTCACCTGATCTAGAGAAATTTCATTTACTTGTTTAATCTATTTTTGATGTTGTCCCTTTCAGGAAATGGTTGCTGATCCCAATCGTTGGAGATAATACATTCGGTTCACTCAAGCAAAATGAGCGACCGACCATGTTTAGCCTGGTTGCAAGATGTTCTTGTTGAACCCGGTTTATTCCTCTCTAGAGATACAATGTCGGAAGTTGGTCCCATACCTTTCCAGCTGGAATCCATTGCCCAGTAAGCGCCTGCGTTTTTTTTTATATATTGTATATGTTGAACGAGAGATGAAAGCGTTCCACTAGATTGCTATTTATTCGATTTAAACATTATTATAATATCAAAAGAGTATGGATTTTAAAGAAATATTTTGGTTTATCGTAAGGTAAAAACCATCCGTGTTTATTTGTGGATCGGTCTTACGATTATCCTTTCTTTTAAAAAGGATTTTAAAAGTTAAATCAAGTGGTTGGAGTTTATTCACACCAGTTGTAACACCCCGTATTTTCTGGGAACGTCAAAGTAATAAATTAAAGAATAATTAATTTGTAAAAGAATAATTAGGTGAAACGGGTTGTGCCATTGTGTTCGTCTCAGAATTTTTCTTGGAGTAGAGTCCAAGTTTACATAAATCGGACTTCGTATGAAGGAATTGTGACCTTCGGAAGATTCAAGAGAAATTCAGAAAATTAAATAGTAAAAGAACCCAGACAGGTCGACGTAAAGGTCGACCTATACCAAGGCAGGTCGACCTACCCTAGGCAGATCGACCGGGAAGTCGACCTCCCCTAAAACAGCTCGACCTGGGGGTCGAGCTCCCCTGATTTGGTCAGATCCGAGGCAGATTCGGGATTTTGCACCTGGACTTGTTTTCTGGACAGATTCTTCGGCTCCTAACCTATTTAAACACCCCCAAACCTCACTTTCACTCCACACCAAACCATTGCAACGCTATGCTGCCTCAATCCTAATTAAAATAAGTGAAATACGTCCTTATGCTGCAGGAATAGTTCATCTTCTTCTTAAAGCTAAGGAATTGCGAGACAAGATTGTAGAACAAACGACGAACGAATTATTCTCTTCTCTAATCTATTCTTTGTGAGTACAATTTCTTTCACAAAATAATTAATAAATTAATTATGATGGGTTATAATTTGGGTTATAAGATTATGCCTATTGAATCATTGACCGATATGATATTGTCTATTTTGTGAATATACGCTAGTTGTTGTCTTATGTACATAGATTCATGATGTTGGTTTATATGTCTAAACACATATGCTAGATTTGATTCATTTTGTGACATTAATTTACATGTCTTAATCATATGCAAGTGTATATGTAAACTAAATTATATATGCAAGTTTATATATAAGTTTGGATGTGAATCATATGCTAGTTTATATGTAAATTTGTACGCGAATCTGTGAAAACCCGTAACTTCCCCGTAAAGGAAAGCGACGGATAGTTCGAGAACAAACCACAACAGAACGCAAACAGAAGAACGTTTCATTGTATATTACAACAATGCATCAGATTACAAGAATATACAGAGTATAAATGAATATTACACAGAAATATCAGAGATTTAAATTACATTTAAATACATAGCAGCGGAAAATAATACAATACACAACTAGAAGGAGATATACGGATACAAAGCTTTCCGGATATCGTTCCAGCTGTAAACCAGGATCCTGTGAATATAAATCTGCAAAACCAAAACTACTAGCTGCCCGTGTCAAAATAAGGGCACCCAGAGTTTAGGTTAAAACAATAAACTCCAGGTCAGTCATGGGACTGGTGTGAGAACTAAAAACAGTTATTAATCTTTATTTTCAAAGTTAGGTAAATCAAGGGACCACGCCGTATAACACGGAACGGGTTTCCTCCCAAGAATACCAGTGCATAAAACAACAGCGCAATGCTAAATAAAGAAAAATGAAGCTGTTATAAGACCCAGGTCCCATCACACAATGCAACGCAGCCGAGGATAGGGTTTTCCCTTATAACAGCCAAAGAATGCATGATACGGTTAAAACAAATCGTTTGATACTATTATAAGTGCATAGTGTATAAAACAACTTCAAATCATAAGTATCAATCATAGGCGGCATGAATGGCCCATAACACTATATCGCCATATATAAGTTTACAATCAAAACCGCAAATGTCGTATTGGAAGTTGGGTTATCATTTATGGTATGAACCGAGGCTAGGGGCAAGATCCTCACTGATTCGAGACTGCCTAGCCCGAGTCTCAGGATCAGAACGCATCGACCCTTGGATCGTCAGGGCCGGTCCACACGGAGTGGATTAAAATACCTGAGCACTACGTTTCGCCGCCCTTTGGGGCGTAAGCGAGCCAACTAAATGACTCCATCGGTTCGAGAACGACCGATCAATCCGAGGCGCCTCGCAACAGCAACAACCACATAAGTCAAACTCGTCAGGGCGTGTAAAACCACTGACGCCACTTTTAGCTAGGAGGAAACGTAGGCCCTCCCTGATGTCCGTCTCCCGTTTTTGATTCATACCGGGTGTGATACTCGCGAATCAACGTTACACAAAGCTACGCCACAAAGGCCGTGCTTCGATCATCAACCACAAGACTTTGCTTTTCAACAGAAGCCTTGATCATTTGCCTCTTAGCATGCCACACAGGCAATTCACTCCATGCGATTGATATCCATCAATATATAACCCCTGAGCTCGTACGTCTCAGAGAAGGGCGTTAAGCAAGAGAATAAATTCTCCACCGCCAAACAGATATATATTTAATAGAGATCAATCACACGGACTAAAATCCAATGTCAGACACACAGTCCATTTACAAGTCCGTTCTGGGGCTGAACGAAACCGGGGGCACCTACTACCCCGCATATCCATCGATCTCCAAGTACGTCTGGACGATCACTAACTGTTTCCATCTTCTTGGGTGTACAGCCCAATCAAGATCATCAATAATTACCCAAACGACGTGAAGACCTCCGGTCTTCGACCACCGTCTTCATCTTCGACTTATCGTCGTATCAGTTATTCAGAATGGGATAAACCCGGTCTTTCCGAATAACTCGCGTATATATTATAAAAGTGTTACACAAACACAACATACGCCTCATTCCAATTCATCAGTCCCTAACCGTAAATTAATCAAGAGAATAATTCCCCAAATATTAACCCCGAAGGCCGAAACCAACATCAGATCAATATCCAGAAAACCACTCTACTTAGCTAACCGACAGTTAGTTTCTAAATTTCACATTCATAGGGAAAGGTTCCCATTAATTTTATCAAAGATAAATTCTTGAATTTATTCTTTAATCTACTTTTGAATTTCGATTCAAACTAGTCGGGATTAACGAACCTTACCGAAGTAATCATTTGTTTTAATTTCCCAATCCCAACCTATTCATCCCATGAAGTAAAACTGGTAATACTTCATATCTAACACCACAGTGTTATCGGTAAATTCAATTACCATTTCACGTTCAAATCGAATTAAAGATTTAACTATCGCCTGGAGCAAAACTGGTGATACTCCATTTTCGATCATTTCAATCTAATTAAAGATTCATTAAAACTCCACTTAGTTTTAATCTTCAACTAGGTTAAAGAATCAGTGTCATTTAAAACACGGTTCACGATAAACCCAAAATCACCTTCCATTAATTATCGGGTTAAAGAACGAGTGTTATTTAAAACACTGTTCACGATAAACCCAAAAATCAATATCCATTCAATTCCAATTAAATATTATTTAATTGGTACACTTCATTAAATCTAAATAAAAAGATTTAATCTTTTCTCAACTGGGTTCAAGAACAGTGTTAGTGAAGACACCATTCACGACAAACCCAAATCACATTTGATATTCAATATAAGGCTCTGAATAGAAAATATATCGGCTTATATTCAATATCAAATTCTACGACTAACAAATGTCGTATTGGAAATAACGATATAAATATATATCTTTCAAATTTCCATAACAACACCTGTATAATCACGAATTCCAACATCGAAATATTCCGAAAACAATTTCGATTCAAATCCACTCCAATGCAATCATTGGATATTCTGGTTATTTTTAAAACCCTTTTTAAATTCAATTTATTTATTTAAAAATAAATAGAATTATAATTCTAGTTCAAAACTAGTTCATTTCGATAAAAATCTATTTTTATCTTTTCAAATATGGAGTTTTTCATCCCAATTCTTTCTAAATCATTTCTTATGATTTTACACAAATTATTACTATTTTTAATAATTTTATCAAGGCCTGTACAGTCGATTTCCATCAATGGTCATCGAACTGCACTTACAGCGACCTTTTTCAAATTTGATTTGGACATAATTCCAAATCCAACCGTTAGATTTCTAATTTCTAATATTCTTTAGAAAGCTCTTTTCGATACGAACCCAACGGTTCCGGTTTTAGGAGAATCCGACGGTCGGATCTCCCGTAATGCCCGTTTGAAATAAATGGTCGAAATTCGCGAACTGCCGCGGCGCGGCGCGTTCTATTCAGGCCATTATATTATATATATAATATATATATCGTCGATTTCTATTTAAAACGAATTATATAAATAGTTTTAAAATTCGTTTCAAAAGCAATTTCAACTTCCTTTTCAATTCAAATCAAAATTGAATTCTTCTTTATAAATTCGTTTTAAAATTCATTTCTATTCAATTCAAATTTCAATTCAATTTGAATTCATTTCAATTCGTTTTCAATTCATTTTGAATTCGTTTTCAATTCAGTTCATTTCGAAATCGTTTTCAATTCATTTCATTTCGAAATCGTTTTCAATTCATTTCATTTCGAAATCGTTTTCAATTCATTTCATTTCGAAATCGTTTTCAATTCATTTCATTTCGAAATCGTTTTCAATTCATTTCATTTCGAAATCGTTTTCACTTCATTTTATTTCGAAATCGTTTTCAATTCATTTCATTTCGAAATGAATAAAATCGATATAAATATCGTTCACGTCAAAATGGCGTCAATCTAATCAACACGGCTTCATAAATTTCTATTTTCAAAATAGTTGTTATTATCAAAATATTTCGTTCAACACATGACCAATCTCAATGGATGAGTACTGTCAACACATGAACTTTTATTTTATGTTGATAAAGATGTAAATTTTATTACTAAAATATTTCGTTCAACACATGACCAATCTCAATGGATGAGTACTGTCAACACATGAACTTTTATTTTATGTTGTTCTTTATTTTCTAAATTGGAATGAGGCCCAATCAATTACCATATAAAATTAATTATATGGATTTTCATACAACACATGTATATAATAGCATTGAAAAATAATCAACCATCAACCAAAGTGCACTACACTGTATAAGCATCAAATATAGATATCTAACGCTTATAACAGCCTATCAATCAATCAATCGACATTTTTAATCAATCAGGATGAGTGAACTGCATATTTCATCCTAACACCCGTGTGGGGTTTCAAACAATCAAACACATATTTTATTTGTGCTGTTGGGCGATGTGTAAAATTTATCGTCCCAATCAATGTCATTCAAATAGGTGTACATAAACAAACCGTCTGGTTTGTAAATGAATATTTATATTTATTCACATTCACGTTAAAAATTATATTTTTAACGATAAAACATTTTATTCCAACATATGAATTTCTATTCAGTTCATTCTTTAAATAAAATGATATTTTTATTTTTCTAACATATTTTAGAAAATTTCGGCGGCATAACGACACGATACTAGAAACGGGACAAGGCCTAGCCTTATCCCCGGTCTAGTGAAGGCCCACGCCATTCACACATCAATCAAATTCACCAAACAATTCACTTTCAAATCAAATCATCAAACTAATCTATGCAACCAAACAAACAAGTCCATGGTCTGTGGACGATTGTGTCGGGTGCTACTAAGCACCGTCTGCATCCTAGTATATATATAACTAGAAAAATAAATTGAAAGGTGAGAAATTCTCACCGATAGCTATCCTAGCTTCTTGACTTTTCTTTTATAGAAATCTTCTTCGTTCCCGCCTTTTTGTTACCTTCGTTGTCCGCTTTCACTACCTATGTAAAAATCGAATTTTTACTTCGCTATTCAATATATAAAAATCCTATTTTTCTATCGAAGTTCAATATATAAAAATTCTATTTTTCTATCGAAGTTCAATATATAAAAATTCAATTTCTCAATCGAAGTTCAATATATAAAAATTCTATTTTTCTATCGAAGTTCAATATATAAAAATTTTATTTTTCTATCGAAGTTCAATATATAAAAATTCTATTTTTCTATCGAAGTTCAATATATAAAAATTCTAATTTTCTATCGAAGTTCAATATATAAAAATCCCATTTTTCTATCGAAGTTCAATATATAAAAATTCTATTTTTCTATCGAAGTTCAATATATAAAAATTCTATTTTCTTATCGAAGTTCAATATATAAAAATTCTATTTTTCTATCGAAGTTCAATATATAAAAATTCTATTTTTCTATCGAAGTTCAATATATAAAAATTCTATTTTTCTATCGAAGTTCAATATATAAAAATTCTATTTTTCTATCGAAGTTCAATATATAAAAATTCTATTTTTCTATCGAAGTTCAATATATAAAAATTCTGTTTTTATATCGAAGTTCAATATATAAAAATTCTATTTTTCTATCGAAAACAAATGCAAAATTCCTTTTAAAAACAAAGCTAACTTCATTTTCAAAACCAATGTATGTATTTTATTTTCAGAACAATGTTTATATTTCTATTTTTATATTTTTAAAACAGTGATATTTATATTTTCAAAACAATGCAAATTTTCTATTTCAAAGAAAATGTGAATTTTATTTTAAAAACAATGCTGAAAATAAAACAATTCGATTATATATTCTAATCGCATTTTCTTATCGCTAATGTATATGTAAAAAACGTATTTTTATAACACTTCTCCTATATATATATATTTCCATGAAGTGAAATCATATTCCTTTTTCTTGTGTTTCATATTTAAAAATCTGAAATTGTACAATATTTTTACATTTAAAAATCCGAAATTTAAAGCAATGTTTTTATTTCTAAAACACTTGTTAATTTTATTTTATTTTTAAAACAAAAACTGATTTTTATCCAATGTATTTTGCTTAAGTAAAATAAAATAAAATAAAATAAAATAAAAATAATAAAATAAAAAAAACAGCACCTTTCTTCCTCGTTACTTCCAATATTCACGCTCCAGGATGTCGAATTATCTTCAACTGCTAGGGCTTAAATTCGCCATCTCCATACTACACTGGACTGAGATCAGGGCATGCCACATCATCCAGCTTCGAACGTGCCACCGTAGGCCGGAGGGACAGCCCACTCGCACGCCTCTCCTTCTCGAGAATCATGCTCGAATCCGCGGCACGTGAGTGCAGAAATCGAACGACATACGAAATGACAGGTGATGATCGCCATATAGATTTGAACATCACAACTTGCTCTTCGATTTTTGCTTTGAGAAGTTATGAAAATAACTGGCGAATTGGGAGCGACGGAGGAGGGAAGAACCGAAGTTTCTGATCGTCAAAACGCGGAGAGGCGGCTTTGAAATTTGACCAGAAAATGAGTTGACCTAGGGTTTTATAAATATATAGTAATATTTTAATAATTTTTTCATTCTAAATTCACTTGTTTAAGGCCACGAACTCCGAACGAGACCCAACGAAGGTCGCCCCTAGCTAAATACCTCCGTTATGAACACAATGGGATATGTTACGCAAGCCAGTTCGGCTGTTACGAACAGTTTTCGTTAGATTTAACATTTAAATCTTTATATTGGATTTTAAACGTACATTTCAAATTACCGGGGTCACATACTAACTAGGAAAATTACCGAAAAATATTTTCTAGCTTCGTATTGACGATACGGTCCTAACAAAACTAGTTTCGATGAATTCTGAGACCGTTGGAAAAATGGTCAATTTCCAGTCGATTAAAATCAAATGAAACTGGTCAAACGCGTTTTTCTTTGCCACGCTCACATATTGCTTCGAAAAATTATGAAATTGGAAACCTAGCAATAACTTTTCATCACGGACCCAACAAAACTGGTTTCGTCGAAATCCGAGGTCGTTTGCAAAATGTCCATTTTTAAGGGCCTGAATTCCATAGCGACTATTCAGAATTTTCAACTGGACATATCTTATCATTGCTAAGATGAAATCTCAGTTTGTTAACTTCGTTACAAAGATATAGTTATACAGATTCAAATATTTCTTGTTTCGTTCAATTCTGACTTATATTGAATTCTGTATATTCATTTGAAATTAGAAATCGAATTTTCGAACTACCGCGCCATTTTCAATTCCATTTATAATTATATATAATTATTATATATTCTAACGACGACGTATATAATATATACGTTCTAATTATATTCAAAAATAAATTTTCATCGATATTATTTAAAATAATCTATTTTAAATATTCAAAATTTGCTAAAATTGCCAAAATAAAAATTTCAAACTGGCTCGCATTTTACGGGTTGTTACAATCTCCCCCACTTAAAACTTTTCGTCCCCGAAAAGGAACAAAGTCGAAAGTGGTTTGATTAATCAACTCTACGTTCGATCTGGCTTCCATTCTCCAACTTTTCAGTTTCTGAGAATTTCCAAAATTTTCAAAAATTTGACTAACACCCTAAATTTTCGAAAAATTTCGCCATAACCTCCCCTGCACCGGGAGCATCGGGGAATTTCAAATAGCTTCCCCGGTCCTTCAGATCTCAAAAAGAAAAAGAAAAAGCCAAGCGGCTAGCCAATAGGCTCACAAAATCATCATCACCCAAACAAAACAGTAAATCATGTAGTAAACATGTACCTATTTGTCGGGCAAACAAATTTTATTCTTCGGCTCTAGCCTCCTTGCTATGACCTGTTCAATGATATACATGTATATGCAAGCAAATGCGACCAATTTTCAATACAGTTCAATATTTGATTCAGTTAGGCATAATGGTTCAAAATTATCAAACAATTAAACAAACAACACA
The DNA here is from genome assembly GCA_030737875.1 of Allium sativum. Taxonomy (NCBI): domain Eukaryota; kingdom Viridiplantae; phylum Streptophyta; class Magnoliopsida; order Asparagales; family Amaryllidaceae; genus Allium; species Allium sativum. The sequence goes on from CM060922.1 coordinate 279,632,232, forward strand.
AACATCAATCAATTAGTTGATTAGCTTTTCAAATGCATAACTTTGATATATATAGTCAAAAATCAGATTTTTGGATGCCAAATCACAACAATAGGCCCTATCTAATTTTGGTTCTCACACCAGTCAATAGGAAATATATAGAAATCTCACTTTCGTCACTCGAATATAAATACTGATAATGTGATCACAATTATCAGCATCATCCCCGGGCGACTAGCGTGTGATTCTATATCTATCCAGTATATTAAAATTTTGAATACACGCGGATCAGACGTATACGCAAAATCTATATATACTGGATTGTCCACATCAATATAAATATATAATCAAATACGAATAATTGATTTAGATTTTCAAAACAAAAATTGTTTTCACTTTCAAAAATATACTCTTCACACTCGTTCTAGGATACTGCTGATCCCATCTCTAACGAGTCATTCTAATTGGATATTACTAATCCAATATCTGATGAATTCTTTCGTAAGGTTCTAATGTGTCTTATTCTCTGCTTTGTAAACCAAAGCTCTGATACCAACTGTGAAAACCCGTAACTTCCCCGTAAAGGAAAGCGACGGATAGTTCGAGAACAAACCACAACAGAACGCAAACAGAAGAACGTTTCATTGTATATTACAACAATGCATCAGATTACAAGAATATACAGAGTATAAATGAATATTACACAGAAATATCAGAGATTTAAATTACATTTAAATACATAGCAGCGGAAAATAATACAATACGCAACTAGAAGGAGATATACGGATACAAAGCTTTCCGGATATCGTTCCAACTGTAAACCAGGATCCTGTGAATATAAATCTGCAAAACCAAAACTACTAGCTGCCCGTGTCAAAATAAGGGCACCCAGAGTTTAGGTTAAAACAATAAACTCCAGGTCAGTCATGGGACTGGTGTGAGAAATAAAAACAGTTATTAATCTTTATTTTCAAAGTTAGGTAAATCAAGGGACCACGCCGTATAACACGGAACGGGTTTCCTCCCAAGAATACCAGTGCATAAAACAACAGCGCAATGCTAAATAAAGAAAAATGAAGCTGTTATAAGACCCAGGTCTCATCACACAATGCAACGCAGCCGAGGATAAGGTTTTCCCTTATAACAGCCAAAGAATGCTTGATACGGTTAAAACAAATCGTTTGATACTATTATAAGTGCATAGTGTATAAAACAACTTCAAATCATAAGTATCAATCATAGGCGGCATGAATGGCCCATAACACTATGTCGCCATATATAAGTTTACAATCAAAACCGCAAATGTCGTATTGGAAGTTGGGTTATCATTTATGGTATGAACCGAGGCTAGGGGCAAGATCCTCACTGATTCGAGACTGCCTAGCCCGAGTCTCAGGATCAGAACGCATCGACCCTTGGATCGTCAGGGCCGGTCCACACGGAGTGGATTAAAATACCTGAGCACTACGTTTCGCCGCCCTTTGGGGCGTAAGCGAGCCAACTAAATGACTCCATCGGTTCGAGAACGACCGATCAATCCGAGGCGCCTCGCAACAGCAACAACCACATAAGTCAAACTCGTCAGGGCGTGTAAAACCACTGACGCCACTTTTAGCTAGGAGGAAACGTAGGCCCTCCCTGATGTCCGTCTCCCGTTTTTGATTCATACCGGGTGTGATACTCGCGAATCAACGTTACACAAAGCTACGCCACAAAGACCGTGCTTCGATCATCAACCACAAGACTTTGCTTTTCAATAGAAGCCTTGATCATTTGCCTCTTAGCATGCCACACAGGCAATTCACTCCATGCGATTGATATCCATCAATATATAACCCCTGAGCTCGTACGTCTCAGAGAAGGGCGTTAAGCAAGAGAATAAATTCTCCGCCGCCAAACAGATATATATTTAATAGAGATCAATCACACGGACTAAAATCCAATGTCAGACACACAGTCCATTTACAAGTCCATTCTGGGGCTGAACGAAACCGGGGGCACCTACTACCCCGCATATCCATCGATCTCCAAGTACGTCTGGACGATCACTAACTGTTTCCATCTTCTTGGGTGTACAGCCCAATCAAGATCATCAGTAATTACCCAAACGACATGAAGACCTCCGGTCTTCGACCACCGTCTTCATCTTCGACTTATCGTCGTATCAGTTATTCAGAATGGGATAAACCCGGTCTTTCCGAATAACTCGCGTATATATTATAAAAGTGTTACACAAACACAACATACGCCTCATTCCAATTCATCAGTCCCTAACCGTAAATTAATCAAGAGAATAATTCCCCAAATATTAACCCCGAAGGCCGAAACCAACATCAGATCAATATCCAGAAAACCACTCTACTTAGCTAACCGACAGTTAGTTTCTAAATTTCACATTCATAGGGAAAGGTTCCCATTAATTTTATCAAAGATAAATTCTTGAATTTATTCTTTAATCTACTTTTGAATTTCGATTCAAACTAGTCGGGATTAACGAACCTTACCGAAGTAATCATTTGTTTTAATTTCCCAATCCCAACCTATTCATCCCATGAAGTAAAACTGGTAATACTTCATATCTAACACCACAGTGTTATCGGTAAATTCAATTACCATTTCACGTTCAAATCGAATTAAAGATTTAACTATCGCCTGGAGCAAAACTGGTGATACTCCATTTTCGATCATTTCAATCTAATTAAAGATTCATTAAAACTCCACTTAGTTTTAATCTTCAACTGGGTTAAAGAATCAGTGTCATTTAAAACACGGTTCACGATAAACCCAAAATCACCTTCCATTAATTATCGGGTTAAAGAACGAGTGTTATTTAAAACACTGTTCACGATAAACCCAAAAATCAATATCCATTCAATTCCAATTAAATATTATTTAATTGGTACACTTCATTAAATCTAAATAAAAAGATTTAATCTTTTCTCAACTGGGTTCAAGAACAGTGTTAGTGAAGACACCATTCACGACAAACCCAAATCACATTCGATATTCAATACAAGGCTCTGAATAGAAAATATATCGGGTTATATTCAATATCAAATTCTACGACTAACAAATGTCGTATTGGAAATAACGATATAAATATATATCTTTCAAATTTCCATAACAACACCTGTATAATCACGAATTCCAACATCGAAATATTCCGAAAACAATTTCGATTCAAATCCACTCCAATGCAATCATTGGATATTCTGGTTATTTTTAAAACCCTTTTTAAATTCAATTTATTTATTTAAAAATAAATAGAATTATAATTCTAGTTCAAAACTAGTTCATTTCGATAAAAATCTATTTTTATCTTTTCAAATATGGAGTTTTTCATCCCAATTCTTTCTAAATCATTTCTTATGATTTTACACAAATTATTACTATTTTTAATAATTTTATCAAGGCCTGTACATTCGATTTCCATCAATGGTCATCGAACTGCACTTACAGCGACCTTTTTCAAATTTGATTTGGACATAATTCCAAATACAACCGTTAGATTTCTAATTTCTAATATTCTTTAGAAAGCTCTTTTCGATACGAACCCAACGGTTCCGGTTTTAGGAGAATCCGACGGTCGGATCTCCCGTAATGCCCGTTTGAAATAAATGGTCGAAATTCGCGAACTGCCGCGGCGCGGCGCGTTCTATTCAGGCCATTATATTATATATATATAATATATATATCGTCGATTTCTATTTAAAACGAATTATATAAATAGTTTTAAAATTCGTTTCAAAAGCAATTTCAACTTCCTTTTCAATTCAAATCAAAATTGAATTCTTCTTTATAAATTCGTTTTAAAATTCATTTCTATTCAATTCAAAATTCAATTCAATTTGAATTCATTTCAATTCATTTTGAATTCGTTTTCAATTCAGTTCATTTCGAAATCGTTTTCAATTCATTTCATTTCGAAATCGTTTTCAATTCATTTCATTTCGAAATCGTTTTCAATTCATTTCATTTCGAAATCGTTTTCAATTCATTTCATTTCGAAATCGTTTTCAATTCATTTCATTTCGAAATCGTTTTCACTTCATTTTATTTCGAAATCGTTTTCAATTCATTTCATTTCGAAATGAATAAAATCGATATAAATATCGTTCACGTCAAAATGGCGTCAATCTAATCAACACGGCTTCATAAATTTCTATTTTCAAAATAGTTGTTATTATCAAAATATTTCGTTCAACACATGACCAATCTCAATGGATGAGTACTGTCAACACATGAACTTTTAATTTATGTTGATAAAGATGTAAATTTTATTACTAAAATATTTCGTTCAACACATGACCAATCTCAATGGATGAGTACTGTCAACACATGAACTTTTATTTTATGTTGTTCTTTATTTTCTAAATTGGAATGAGGCCCAATCAATTACCATATAAAATTAATTATATGGATTTTCATACAACACATGTATATAATAGCATTGAAAAATAATCAACCATCAACCAAAGTGCACTACACTGTATAAGCATCAAATATAGATATCTAACGCTTATAACAGCCTGTCAATCAATCGATCGACATTTTTAATCAATCAGGATGAGTGAACTGCATATTTCATCCTAACACCCGTGTGGGGTTTCAAACAATCAAACACATATTTTATTTGTGCTGTTGGGCGATGTGTAAAATTTATCGTCCCAATCAATGTCATTCAAATAGGTGTACATAAACAAACCGTCTGGTTTGTAAATGAATATTTATATTTATTCACATTCACGTTAAAAATTATATTTTTAACGATAAAACATTTTATTCCAACATATGAATTTCTATTCAGTTCATTCTTTAAATAAAATGATATTTTTATTTTTCTAACATATTTTAGAAAATTTCGGCGGCATAACGGCACGATACTAGAAACGGGACAAGGCCTAGCCTTATCCCCGGTCTAGTGAAGGCCCACGCCATTCACACATCAATCAAATTCACCAAACAATTCACTTTCAAATCAAACCATCAAACTAATCTATGCAACCAAACAAACAAGTCCATGGTCTGTGGACGATTGTGTCGGGTGCTACTATGCACCGTCTGCATCCTAGTATATATATAACTAGAAAAATAAATTGAAAGGTGAGAAATTCTCACCGATAGCTATCCTAGCTTCTTGACTTTTCTTTTATAGAAATCTTCTTCGTTCCCGCCTTTTTGTTACCTTCGTTGTCCGCTTTCACTACCTATGTAAAAATCGAATTTTTACTTCGCTATTCAATATATAAAAATCCTATTTTTCTATCGAAGTTCAATATATAAAAATTCTATTTTTCTATCGAAGTTCAATATATAAAAATTCTATTTTTCTATCGAAGTTCAATATATAAAAATTCTATTTTTCTATCGAAGTTCAATATATAAAAATTCTATTTTTCTATCGAAGTTCAATATATAAAAATTCAATTTCTCAATCGAAGTTCAATATATAAAAATTCTATTTTTCTATCGAAGTTCAATATATAAAAATTTTATTTTTCTATCGAAGTTCAATATATAAAAATTCTATTTTTCTATCGAAGTTCAATATATAAAAATTCTAATTTTCTATCGAAGTTCAATATATAAAAATCCCATATTTCTATCGAAGTTCAATATATAAAAATTCTATTTTTCTATCGAAGTTCAATATATAAAAATTCTATTTTCTTATCGAAGTTCAATATATAAAAATTCTATTTTTCTATCGAAGTTCAATATATAAAAATTCTATTTTTCTATCGAAGTTCAATATATAAAAATTCTATTTTTCTATCGAAGTTCAATATATAAAAATTCTATTTTTCTATCGAAGTTCAATATATAAAAATTCTATTTTTCTATCGAAGTTCAATATATAAAAATTCTGTTTTTATATCGAAGTTCAATATATAAAAATTCTATTTTTCTATCGAAAACAAATGCAAAATTCCTTTTAAAAACAAAGCTAACTTCATTTTCAAAACCAATGTATGTATTTTATTTTCAGAACAATGTTTATATTTCTATTTTTATATTTTTAAAACAGTGATATTTATATTTTCAAAACAGTGCAAATTTTCTATTTCAAAGACAATGTGAATTTTATTTTAAAAACAATGTTGAAAATAAAACAATTCGATTATATATTCTAATCGCATTTTCTTATCGCTAATGTATATGTAAAAAACGTATTTTTATAACACTTCTCCTATATATATATATATTTCCATGAAGTGAAATCATATTCCTTTTTCTTGTGTTTCATATTTAAAAATCTAAAATTATACAATATTTTTACATTTAAAAATCCGAAATTTAAAGCAATGTTTTTATTTCTAAAACACTTGTTAATTTTATTTTATTTTTAAAACAAAAACTGATTTTTATCCAATGTATTTTGCTTAAGTAAAATAAAATAAAATAAAATAAAATAAAATAAAAAAAACAGCACCTTTCTTCCTCGTTACTTCCAATATTCACGCTCCAGGATGTCGAATTATCTTCAACTGCTAGGGCTTAAATTCGCCATCTCCATACTACACTGGACTGAGATCAGGGCATGCCACATCATCCAGCTTCAAACGTGCCACCGTAGGCCGGAGGGACAGCCCACTCGCACGCCTCTCCTTCTCGAGAATCATGCTCGAATCCGCGGCACGTGAGTGCAGAAATCGAACGACATACGAAATGACAGGTGACGATCGCCATATAGATTTGAACATCACAACTTGCTCTTCGATTTTTGCTTTGAGAAGTTATGAAAATAACTGGCGAATTGGGAGCGACGGAGGAGGGAAGAACCGAAGTTTCTGATCGTCAAAACGAGGAGAGGCGGCTTTGAAATTTGACCAGAAAATGAGTTGACCTAGGGTTTTATAAATATATAGTAATATTTTAATAATTTTTTCATTCTAAATTCACTTGTTTAAGGCCACGAACTCCGAACGAGACCCAACGAAGGTCGCCCCTAGCTAAATACCTCCGTTATGAACACAATGGGATATGTTACGCAAGCCAGTTCGGCTGTTACGAACAGTTTTCGTTAGATTTAACATTTAAATCTTTATATTGGATTTTAAACGTACATTTCAAATTACCGGGGTCACATACTAACTAGGAAAATTACCGAAAAATATTTTCTAGCTTCGTATTGACGAGACTGTCCTAACAAAACTAGTTTCGACGAATTCTGAGACCGTTGGAAAAATGGTCAATTTCCAGTCGATTAAAATCAACTGAAACTGGTCAAACGCGTTTTCCTTTGCCACGCTCACATATTGCTTCGAAAAATTATGAAATTGGAAACCTAGCAATAACTTTTCATCACGGACCCAACAAAACTGGTTTCGTCGAAATCCGAGGTCGTTTGCAAAATGTCCATTTTTAAGGGCCTGAATTCCATAGCGACTATTCAGAATTTTCAACTGGACATATCTTATCATTGCTAAGATGAAATCTCAGTTTGTTAACTTCGTTACAAAGATATAGTTATACAGATTCAAATATTTCTTGTTTCGTTCAATTCTGACTTATATTGAATTCTGTATATTCATTTGAAATTAGAAATCGAATTTTCGAACTACCGCGCCATTTTCAATTCCATTTATAATTATATATAATTATTATATATTCTAACGACGACGTATATAATATATACGTTCTAATTATATTCAAAAATAAATTTTCATCGATATTATTTAAAATAATCTATTTTAAATATTCAAAATTCGCTAAAATTGCCAAAATAAAAATTTCAAACTGGCTCGCATTTTACGGGTTGTTACAAAATCAGATGTAAGTCTTAGTTTACAAGTCTAAATTGCATATGCAAGTTTAATACAAGTTTGTACGTAGATCATATGCAAGTTTATGCGAAAACCATGTTCATATATGCAAGTTCATCTTTATGTGTATAGATCTATGTAAATCATATCTTATATAATTTGATCCATGCCAGTTTGTAGTTTATGCAAATTATGCTTATTGCCTATGCAAGTTATTGATTATGCAAATTTATGATTATATAAATTATAATCATGCAAGTTTTGATCCATGCTAACCTATTCTTATTTGCATGTTAGATCTACTTTATGTGTTATGCAAGTTGTGATGTTTCTTTTCTTTTTATGAGTTAGACTATTTGCAGGTCTAACATATTTCATATTAAACGTACGAACAACGTGGGGGCAATGGGAAAATATTAAATATTATTATTGTGAATTGGCATATAATGGCTTTAAAAGCATATAATTAATTTGAGACATTAATTGGTATAATTTATATACCTGGAAATTTTGGACATAATTTAAGTGACAATTATGGAAATGGATTAAAATCTTAAGTTATTGACAATCTGAAAAAGGGATATTAATTCAAAATGGGGTTGAATAATAATGTGTAATAATAAATGCCTAAGACACGAGGTTAGACTCGCTTGTGGTATAAGACTGCTCGGACCCGCCCGGCAAATCCAGCAACAACAAACGGTAGTCTAATGTGAGAGGTCAAAGACAAAAATTAAATGCGTAATAAATGCCTAAGACACGAGGTTAGACTCGTTTGTGGTATAAGACTGCCCGGACCCGCCCGGCACATCCAGCAACCGCAAATGGCAGTCTAATGCGAGAGGTCGTAGGCATAATTAAAAGATGCTTAGACACGAGGTTAAGTCTGGCTTGTGGTGGAAGTCTGCCCGGAACCGCCCGGCATATCCAGCGGCCACAAGCAATCGACTTAATGTGAGAGGTATGTGCATTAATAATTAATTAATGCTGATCAAAGACGAATATGAATGAAAACAGAAGTTTGGTTGTGTTGAGTAATTCTCTGAGTACCAATCTGTAAAGACCCGTAACTTCCCCAGTGAGGGAAAGCGTGGATAGTTCGAGAACAAGCCACATCAGAACGCAGACGAAGGAACATTTCATTGTATATTACAACAATTCCATCAGAATACAAGAATATACAAAGTATAAATCAATATTACACATTTATCAAATATCAGAGATTACAATAAATTACATAGCAGCGGAAAATAATACAATACACAACTGAAAGAGATATACGGATACAAAGCTTTCCGGATATCATTCCAGCTGTAAACCAGGATCCTGTGAATATAAATCTGCAAAACCAAAACTACTAGCTGCCCGTGTCAAAATAAGGGCACCCAGAGTTTAGGTTAAAACAATAAACCCTAGGTCAGTCATGGGACTGGTGTGAGAACTAAAATAGTTATTAATCTTTATTTTAAAGTTAGGTAAATCAAGGGACCACGCCGTATAACACGGAACGGGTTTCCTCCCAAGAGCACCAGTGCATAAAACAAACAGCGCAATGCTAAATAAAGAAAAATGAAGCTATTGTAAGACCCAGGTCCCATCACACAATGCAACGCAAGCCGAAGGATAGGGTTTTTACCTTATAATAACCAAGAATGTGTGATACGTGAAATTTTAAGTTTTTTTATTACTATAAGTGTATAGTGTCAAAACAATTTCAAATCATAAGTATCAATCATAGACGGCATAAGTGTCCCATCCCACTATGTCGCCATACTAGGCTTTATAAATAAAACCGCAAATGTCACGTATTGGAAATTGGATTTCCGTCTGTGAACCGAGGCAAAAGATAGTCCTCTACCGATTCGAGACTGTCTAGCCCGAGCCTAAGGACCCAGACTTCAGGTGGGCCCTTGGATCGTCAGGGCCGGTCCACCGATGTGGATTAAAATGCCTGAACAATGCGTTTCCCCACCCTATGGGGTGTAAATGAGCCAACGAATGACTCCATCGGACCCGGATCGTCCGATCAAACCGAGTCACCTCGCAGAAGCAACAACCACATAAGTCAAACTCGTCAGGGCGTGTAAAACAACTGACGCGACTTCTAGCTAGAAAGAAACACTTGTCCTCCCTGAGGTCCTCTCCCATTTTTGGTCCACCACCGGGTGTGAAACTCGCGAAGTAAACGTTACACAAAGCTACGCCACGAAGGTCGTGCTTTGATCATCAACCACAAGACTTTTCTTTTCAACAGAAGCCTTGATCATTTGCATCTTAGCATGCCACACAGGCAAACCACTCTATGTAACCGATATCAGTCACACAGAATGAAATCCGATGTCAGACACACAGTCCATTTACAAGTCCGTTCTGGGTCTGAACGAAACCGGAGGCACATAGTACCCCGCATATCCATCGATCTCCAAGTACGTCTGGACGATCACCAACTGTTTCCATCTTCTTGGGTGTACATCCCAATCAAGATCATCAGTAATTATCCAAACGACGTGAAGACCTCCGGTCTTCGACCACCGTTTTCATCTTGGACTTATCGTCGTATCAGTTATTCAGAATGGGATAAACCCGGTCTTCCCGAATAACTCGCGTATATAACAAACATGTGTTAAACAAACACAACATATGCCTCATTCCAATTCATCAGTCACTAACCGTAAATTAATCAAGAGAATAATCCCCCAAATATTAACCCCGAAGGCCAAAACCAACATCAGATCAATACCCAGGAAATCACTCTGCTTAGCCAACCTATAGTTAGTTTCTAAATTTCACATTCTTAGGGAAAGGTTCCCATTAATTTTATCAAAGATAAATCCTTTAAATTTATTCTTTAATCTACTTTTGAATATCAATTCAAACTAGTCGGGATTAACGAACCTTACCGAAGTAATCATTTGTTTTAATTTCCCAACCCCAACCTATTCATCCCATGAAGTAAAACTGGTCATACTTCATATCTAACACCACGGTGTTATAGGAAAATTCAATTACCATTTCACGTTTAAATCTAATTAAAGATTTAACTATCGCCTGGAGCAAAATTGGTGATACTCCATTCTCGATCCTTTTAATCTAATTAAAGATTCATTAAAACTTCACTTAGTTTTAATCTGTGACTGGATTAAAGAATCAGTGTCATTTAAAACATGGTTCACGATAAATCCAAAATCACATCACATTTCAATCAGTCCTTAACTGTAAATTAGCAAGTGAGCAATTCCCTAAGTATTAACCCCGAAGGCCGAAACCAACATCAGATCAATACCCCAGAAACCATTCAACTTAACTAATCTCCAGTTAGTTTCTGATTATCTTAACTCCTTTGGGTCTAAGAAAAGTATTATTGAAGATACCGTTCACGACAACCCAAAATCACATTCCATTAATTATCAGGTTAAAGAACAAGTGTTATTTAATACACTGTTCACGATAAACCCAAAAATCAATACTAATTCAATTCCAATTAAATATTATTTAATTGGTACACTTCATTAAATCTAAATAAAAAAATTTAATCTTTTTCTCAACTGGGTTCAAGAACAGTGTTAATGAAGAGACCATTCACGACAAACCCAAATCACGTTTGATATTAAATACAAGGCTTTGAATAGAAACTATATCGGCTTATATTCAATATCAAATTCTACGACCAACAAATATCGTATTGGAAATAACGATATAAATATATCTTTCAAATTTCCATAACAATATTTGTGTAATCACGAAATCCAACATCGAAATAATCCAAAGACAATTTCGATTAAAATCCATTCCAATTCAATTATTGGAAATTCTGGTTACTTTTAAAACCCTTTTCAAATTCAATTTATTTATTTAAAAATAAATAGAATTATAATCCTAGTTCAAAACTAGTTCATTTCGATAAAAATCTATTTTTATCTTTTCAAATATGGAGTTTTTCATCCCAATTTTTCCCAAATCATTTCTTATGATTTTACATAATTTATTACAATTTTTAATAAATTTATCAAGGCCCGTACAGTCGATTTCCATCAACGGCCATCGAACTACACTTATAGCGACCTTTTCCAAATTTGATTTGGAGATAATTACAAATCCAACCGTTAGATTTCTAATTTATAATATTCGTTAGAAAGCTCTTTTCGATACGAACCCAACGGTTTCGGTTTTAGGAGAATCCGACGGTCGGATCTCCCGCAATATCCATTCGAAGTCAATGGTCGAAATTCGCGAACTACCGCGGCGCGGCGCGTTCTATTCAGGCCATTATATTATATATATAATATATACTTCGTCGATTACCTTTTAAATCGTATTTTATAAATCGTTTTAAAATTTGTTTTCAAAACGATTTCCACTTCATTTCAAATTCAAATAAAAATTGAATTTCTCTTGATAAATTCGTTTTAAATTCATTTCAAATTGATTTCAATTCAAATCGATTTTTATTTAAATTTCAGTTCGTTTTCAATTCAATTCAATTTCAATTCGAATTCCTTTCTATTCAATTTCAATTCGAATTCATTTCAATTCAGTTTCAGTTCGAATTTCAATTCTTTTCAAAATATCAGATTTTGAAATCACTTTTGATATTCATTATAAAATGAATAAAATCGATATAAATATCGTTCACGTCAAAATGGCGTCAATCTAATCAACACAGCTTCATATATTTCTATTTTCAAATATTCCATTTCAAAACTTTCTTTTTCAAAACTAGAATGAGGCCCAATCAATTACCATATAATGTTAATTATATGGATTTTCTACAACACATGTATACAATAACAACGATGAATAATCAACCATCATCCAAAGTGCATTCTACACTATATAAGCATCAAATATAAGTATTCAACGCTTATAACAGCCTGTCAATCAATCGATCGACAAACAACTAAACAATCGGGATTAGTGTACGTCAAATATCATCCCAATACCCGTGTGGGGTTTCAAACAATCAAACACAGATTTTATTTGTGTAGTTGGGCGATGTGTGAAATTTATCGTCCCAATCAATATCAGTCAAATGTGTGTATATAAACAAATCGTCCGATTTGTTTATTTTTATTTCATTTCATATACACATTAAAAATTCTATTTTTAACTATAAAATATTTTCAACAATATAAATATTTTATTTCATTTCACATCACATCACACAATCAACTACACATCAAAATCAAACAACCAAGCATACAAGCCGTCCATGGCCTATGGACGACGGGTGTCAGGTGCTACTAAACACAGTCTGCATCCTAGTATATATTTTTAACTAGAAATAAAATTAAAAGGTGAGAAGTTCTCACAGAGGGTTCCACTCCGCTGTGCTTTGCTTTTGAACTGTTGAATCGTCTGGATCGGCTTGAAATTCCAATGCAGTCCTTTTCACGCTGTTTATAATAAAAATTATTTTTTTATCACTTCATTTAAATAAATAAAAACTATATTTTTATTTCTGTTTCATATGTATCTACAACGCTTCTTTCAATATAAAAATTATATTTTTATATTTCTATTTCATATACAAAGATCGGATTTTTATTTCATCGCTATAAAAATCACATTTTTATATCCACATATATATAATAAAAATCATATCTTTAATTGGCTACATATATAAAAATCGAATTTTTACTATCTATATAATATAAAAATAGTATTTTTATTATCTACATTATATAAAAATTATATTTTTATTATCTTCCTTATATAAAAATTATATCTTTATCTTTCTACTTATATAAAAATTATATTTTTATTTCTTCTGCATCATGAAAATTATATTTTTCTTTCTATAACTATAAATAAAAATCATTTCCTTATTAACCTTACATACATAGAAAAATCAAATCTTTATTTCCAAATCATGTATTTTATATATTAAAAATTAGCTTTATATATATTTACACCTTTATATAAACTAATTCTATGTATAAACAAACTGAATTGACAAAATAAATAAACACAAAAGAAAAGCTCACTTTTTTATATGGTTTTCTTCACAGGAGGGTGCTCAGTTGAAGGCGGGGCGCTGAAGGTGGTGCAGAGGGTCCGAAGGGCAGGAGGAGGTGGCGTACGAGGCGGCGGCGGGACCTGCATTCGCTGTGGGGTGCTGATTTGGGGCTGTGGTTCGATTTGGAAGTGGAGAGAGAGAGAAGGAAGAGGGGTAGTGGCCGGAGGAGATGCGGGTGCGTTGAGGGAGGCGATGGCTGTCGGCGGTGGGTGTTTTCCGGTGGATTTGGGGGTCTTGGTCGCGGTTTGGAGAGAGAAGGGGCTGGAGGAGGTCGGCGTTGGAAGGGGGGTCGCCGGAGAGGAGGGAGGCTGGAGGGGGTGGCGTACTCGCCTGCGACGGCGGAGGGAGGCGACGTGGGGCATCGTCAATCACCTAGCCCGATTGAAGAAGGAGAGAGAAAAAATTAGAATGGGGGGAGGGGGCTGATTTCAATCGGGGAAAATAAATGAGGAGGGGGGGGGTTTATTGCAAAAGAAATATTATATATTTTTCTCTTTCTATAAGGTTGACCTTTTATTTAAACACCAAACGAAACCCAATGACTATCGTCCCCAGCTAATTACCCCCATTCCGAACACAATGGGATATGTATCGTAAGATGATTTGATCGTTTCGAGCAGTTTTCGTTAAAATCAAAATATAACTCTATATATTGAATTTGAACGCGCATTTCAATTTACTGGGCCCACATACGAACTCTAAAAATTCGAGAAAAATATTTTCTAGCTTCGTATTGACGATACGGTCCTAACAAAACTAGTTTCATCGAATTCTGAGACCGTTTGAAAAATGACCTTTTTCCAGTCGATTAAAATCAACTGAAACTGGTCAAACACGTTTTCCTTTGCCACGCTCACATATTGATTCGAAAAATTATGAAATTTGGAATCTAGCGATAATATGACATCACGGATCCAACAAAAGTGGTTTCGTCGAAATCCGAGGTCGATTGCAAAATTTCTATTTTTAAGGGCCTGAATTTCATAGCGACTATTCTGAAATTTCAACTGGACATATCTTTTTACCCCTGCTATGAAATCTTGATTTTTCGGATTCGTTGGAAAGATATTATCAATTAGATTCGAATATTTTTGGTTTCACTAAAATCCGGTTTATTTAGAATCTTGTACATCCATTTGAAGTTTGAAATCGAATTATCGAACTACCGCGCCATTTTCAATTCCTTTTATAAATATAAATAAATATTTATATTCTATCGTCGATTCAAACGAATATATACGTTCGAATTATATTCAAAATAAATTTCTCGTCGATATTATTTAAAATAATTCATTTTAAATATTCAAAATTCACTAAAATTTCCAAAATAAAATTTTTAAATTGGCTCGGATTTCCGGGTTATTACAACCTCCCCCACTTAAAACTTTTCGTCCCCGAAAAGGAACGAAGCCGAAAGTTGTTTAACTATTCAACTCAACTTTCATTATTTTGACTACGGCTTAAGTTCTTCAACTTTTCAGTTTCCAAGAACTTTTCAAATTTTTCAAAAATTTGGCTAACACCCTAAATTTCCGAAAATTTTCGCCATAACCTCCCCTGCACCGGGAGCACCGGGAAAATCCCGAAATTGCCATACAGGCCCTCTGATCTCAAAAAGAAAAAGAAAAAGCCAAGCGGCTCATAAAATCATCATCACCCAAACAAAAATGTAAATTATGGTAAACATGTACCTATTTGTCGGGCAAACAAATTTTATTCTCTGCTCTAGCCTCTTTGCTATGACCTGTTCAATGTAAGTACATGTATATGCAAGCAAATGCGATAAATTTCCAATACAATTCACTGTTTGATTCAATTTGGCTATATGGTACAAATTTTAATTAATCAACCAATAATCAACAATACAACCATCAATCAATTAGTTGATTAGCTTTTGAAATTCATAACTTTGATATATAGTCAAAAAATCAGATTTTTGATGCCAAATCACAACAATAGGCCCAATCTAGATTTTGGTTCTCACACCAGTCAATAGGAAATATATAGAAATTTCACTTTCGAAACTCGAAAATAAATACTGGCGATGGTGCCACGTCACCAGAATTATCCCTGGGCAACTAGAGTGTGATTCTATAACTATCCAGTACATTAAAACTTCGAATACACGTTTTCAAGACATATATGCAAAAAATTTATATATTGGATTGTCCCAATTCAATATAAAATAAATAATCAAATACGAATAATTGATTTAAATTTTCAAAACAAAACTTGTTTTCAATTTATATTTCAAAAATACTCTTCACACTCGTTCTAGGATAATACTAATCTCATCTCTAATGAGTCATTCCTGTTGGATATTACTAATCCAGTTTCTGATGAATTCTTTCGTATGGTTCTAATGTGCCTTGTCCTCTGAGCTTTGTAAACCAAAGCTCTGATACCAAATGTAAAGACCTGTAACTTCCCCGGTGAGGGAAAGCGCGGATAGTTCGAGAACAAGCCACATCAGAACGCAGACGGAAGGACATTTCATTGTATATTACAACAATTCCATCAGAATACAAGAATATACAGAGTATAAATCAATATTACACATTTATCAAATATCAGAGATTACAATAAATTACATAGCAGCGGAAAATAATACAATACACAATTGAAGGAGATATACGGATACAAAGCTTTCCGGATATCATTCCAGCTGTAAACCAGGATCCTGTGAATATAAATCTGCAAAACCAAAACTACTAGCTGCCCGTGTCAAAATAAGGGCACCCAGAGTTTAGGTTAAAACAATGAACCCCAGGTCAGTCATGGGACTGGTGTGAGAACTAAAACAGTTATTAATCTTTATTTTAAAGTTAGGTAAATCAAGGGGCCACGCCGTATAACACGGAACGGGTTTCCTCCCAAGAGCACCAGTGCATAAAACAAACAGCGCAATGCTAAATAAAGAAAAATGAAGCTATTATAAGACCCAGGTCCCATCACACAATGCAACGCAAGCCGGAGGATAGGGTTTTAACCTTATAATAACCAAGAATGTGTGATACGTGAAATTTCAAGTTTTATTATTACTATAAGTGTATAGTGTCAAAACAATTTCAAATCATAAGTATCAATCATAGACGGCATGAGTGTCCCATCCCACTATGTCGCCATACTAGGCTTTACAAATAAAACCGCAAATGTCACGTATTAGAAATTGGATTTCCGTCTGTGAACCGAGGCAAAAGATAGTCTTCTACCGATTCGAGACTGTCTAGCCCGAGCCTCAGGACCCAGACTCAGGTGGGCCCTTGGATCGTTAGGGTCGGTCCACCGATGTGGATTAAAATGCCTGAACAATGCGTTTCCCCACCCTATGGGGTCCAAATGAGCCAACGAATGACTCCATCGGACCCGGATCGTCTGATCAAACCGAGGCGCCTCGTAACAACAACAACCACATAAGTCAAACTCGTCAGGGCGTGTAAAACCATTGACGCCACTTTTAGCTAGAAAGAAACGCATGTCCTCCCTGAGGTCCTCTCCCGTTTTTGGTCCACCACCGGGTGTGAAACTCATGAAGTAAACGTTACACAAAGCTACGCCACGAAGGCCGTGCTTTGATCATCAACCACAAGACTTTGCTTTTCAACAGAAGCCTTGATCATTTGCATCTTAGCATGCCACACAGGCAAACCACTCTATGTAACTGATATTATTCACACAGAATGAAATCCGATGTCAGACACACAGTCCATTTACAAGTCCGTTCTGGGTCTGAACAAAACCGGAGGCACCAAGTACCCCGCATATCCATCGATCTCCAAGTACGTCTGGACGATCACCAACTGTTTCCATCTTCTTGGGTGTACATCCCAATCAAGATCATCAGTAATTATCCAAACGACGTGAAACCTCCGGTCTTCGACCACCGTCTTCATCTTCGACTTATCGTCGTATCAGTTATTCAGAATGGGATAAACCCGGTCTTCCCGAATAACTCGTGTATATAATAAACATGTGTTACACAAACACAACATACGCCTTATTCCAATTCATTAGTCACTAACCGTAAATTAATCAAGAGAATAATCCCCCAAATATTAACCCCGAAGGCCGAAACCAACATCAGATCAATACACAGGAAATCACTCTGCTTAGCCAACCTACAGTTAGTTTCTAAATTTCACATTCTTAGGGAAAAGTTCCCATTAATTTTATCAAAGATAAATCCTTTAAATTTATTCTCTAATCTACTTTTTAATATCAATTCAAACTAGTCGGGATTAACGAACCTTACTGAAGTAATCATTTGTTTTAATTTCCCAACCCCAACCTATTCATCCCATGAAGTAAAACTGGTCATACTTCATATCTAACACCATGGTGTTATCGGTAAATTCAATTACCATTTCACGTTTAAATCTAATTAAAGATTTAACTATCGCCTGGAGCAAAACTGGTGATACTCCATTCTCGATCCTTTCAATCTAATTAAAGATTCATTAAAACTCCTCTTAGTTTTAATCTGTGACTAGGTTAAAGAATCAGTGTCATTTAAAACACGGTTCACGATAAACCCAAAATCACATCACATTTCAGTCAGTCCCTAACCGTAAATTAGCAAGTGAGCAATTCCCTAAGTATTAACCCCAAAGGCCAAAACCAACATCAGATCAATACCCCAGAAACCATTCAACTTAACTAATTTCCAGTTAGTTTCTGATTTTCTTAACTCCTTTGGGTCTAAGAAAAGTATTATTGAAGATACCGTTCACGACAACCCAAAATCACATTCCATTAATTATCAGGTTAAAGAACAAGTGTTATTTAAAACACTGTTCACGATAAACCCAAAAATCAATACTTATTCAATTCCAATTAAATATTATTTAATTGGTACACTTCATTAAATCTAAATAAAAGTTTAATCTTTTTCTCAACTGGGTTCAAGAACAGTGTTAATGAAGACACCATTCACGACAAACCCAAATCACATTTGATATTAAATACAAGGCTCTGAATAGAAAATATATCGGCTTATATTCAATATCAAATTCTACGACCAACAAATATCGTATTGGAAATAACGATATAAATATATCTTTCAAATTTCCATAACAATATCTGTGTAACCACGAAATCCAACATCGAAATAATCCAAAGACAATTTCGATTAAAATCCATTCCAATTCAATTATTGGAAATTCTGGTTACTTTTAAAACCCTTTTCAAATTCAATTTATTTATTTAAAAATAAATAGAATTATAATCCTAGTTCAAAACTAGTACATTTCGATAAAAATCTATTTTTATCTTTTCAAATATGGAGTTTTTCATCCCAATTTTTCCCAAATCATTTCTTCTGATTTCACACAATTTATTACTATTTTTAATAATTTTATCAAGGCCCGTACAGTCGATTTCCATCAACGGCCATCGAACTGCACTTACAACGACCTTTACCAAATTTGATTTGGACATAATTCCAAATCCAAGCATTAGATTTCTAATTTCTAATTTCTAATATTCGTTAGAAAGCTCTTTTCGATACGAACCCAATGGTTCCGGTTTTAGGAGAATCCGACGGTCGGATCTCCCGCAATATCCATTTGAAGTCAATGGTCGAAATTCGCGAACTGCCGCGGCGCGACTCGTTCTATTCAGGCCATTATATTATATATATATATATTATATACTTCGTCGATTACCTTTTAAAACATATTTTATAAATTGTTTTAAAATTCGTTTTCAAAACGATTTCCACTTCATTTCAAATTCAAATAAAAATTGAATTTCTCCTGATAAATTCGTTTTAAATTCATTTCAAATTGATTTCAATTCAAATCGATTTTTATTTCAATTTCAGTTCGTTTTCAATTCAAATCAATTTCAATTCGAATTCCTTTCTATTCAATTTCAATTCGAATTCATTTCAATTCAGTTTCAGTTCGAATTTCAATTCTTTTCAAAATATCAGATTTTGAAATCACTTTTGATATTCATTATAAAATGAATAAAATCGATAAAAATATCGTTCACGTCAAAATGGTGTCAATCTAATCAACACGGCTTCATATATTTCTATTTTCAAATATTCCATTTCAAAACTTTCTTTTTCAAAACTGGAATGAGGCCCAATCAATTACCATATAATGATAATTATATGGATTTTCTACAACACATGTATACAATAACAACGATGAATAATCAACCATCACCCAAAGTGCATTCTACACTGTATAAGCATCAAATATAAATATTCAATGCTTATAACAGCCTATCAATCAGTCGATCGACATACAACTAAACAATCGGGATTAGTGTACGTCAAATATCATCCCAATACCCGTGTGGGGTTTCAAACAATCAAACGCATATTTTATTTGTGCAGTTGGGCGTTGTGTAAAATTTATCGTCCCAATCAATATCAGTCAAATGTGTATATAAACAAATCGTCCGATTTGTTTATTTTTATTTCATTTCATATACACATTAAAAATTCTATTTTTAACTATAAAATATTTTCAACTATATAAATATTTTATTTCATTTCACATCACATCACACAATCAACTACACATCAAAATCAAACAACCAAGCATACAAGCCGTCCATGGTCTGTGGACGACGGGAGTCAGGTGCTACTAAACACGGTCTGCATCCTAGTATATATTTTTAACTAGAAATATAATTAAAAGGTGAGAAGTTCTCACAGAGGGTTCCACTCCGCCGTGCTTTGCTTTTGAACTGCTGAATCGTTTGGATCGGCTTGAAATTCCAATGCAGTCCTTTTCAGGCTGTTTATAATAAAAATTATATTTTTATCACTTCATTTAAATAAATAAAAACTATATTTTTGTTTCTATTTCATATGTATCTACAACGCTTCTTTCAATATAAAAATTATATTTTTATTTTTCTATTTCATATACAAAGATCGGATTTTTATTTCATCGCTATAAAAATCACATTTTTATATCCACATATATATAATAAAAATCATATCTTAATTGGATACATATATAAAAATCGAATTTTTACTATCTATATAATATAAAAATCGTATTTTATTATCTACATTATATAAAAATTATATTTTTATTATCTTCCTTATATAAAAATTATATCTTTATCTTTCTACTTATATAAAAATTATATTTTTATTTCTTCTGCATCATAAAAATTATATTTTTCTTTCTATAACTATAAATAAAAATCATTTCCTTATTAACCTTACATACATAGAAAAATCAAATCTTTATTTCCAAATCATTTATTTTATATATTAAAAATCAGCTTTATATATATTTGCACCTTTATATAAACTAATTCTATATATAAACAAACTGAATTGACAAAATAAATAAACACAAAAGAAAAGCTCACTTTTTTATACGGTTTTCTTCACAGGAGGTTGCTCAGTTGAAGGCGGGGCGCTGAAGGTGGTGCAGAGGGTCCGAAGGGCAGGAGGATGTGGCGTACGAGGCAGCGGCGGGACCTACATTCGCTGTGGGGGTGCTGATTTGGGGCTGTGGTTCGATTTGGAAGTGGAGAGAGAGAAGGAAGAGGGGTAGTGGACGAAGGAGATGCGGGTGCGTTGAGGGAGGCGATGGCTGTCGGCGGTGTGTGTTTTCCGGTGAATTTGGGGGTCTTGGTCGCGGTTTGGAGAGAGAAGGGGCTGGAGGAGGTCGGCTTTGGCAGGGGGGTCGCCGGAGAGGAGGGAGGCTGGAGGGGGTGGCGTACTCGCCTGGGACGACGGAGGGAGGCGACATGGGGCATCGTCGATCGCCTAGCCCGATTGAAGAAGGAGAGAGAAAGAAATTAGAACGGGGGGGCTGATTTCAATCGGGGAAAATAAATGAGGAGGGGGGGTTTATTGCAAAAGAAATATTATTAATTATATATTTTTCTCTTTCTAAAAGGTTGACCTTTTATTTGAACACCAAACGAAACCCAACGACTGTCTTCCCTAGCTAATTACCCCCATTCCGAACACAATGGGATATGTATCGTAAGCTGATTTGATCGTTTCGAGCAGTTTTCGTTAAAATCAAAATATAACTCTATATATTGAATTTGACCACGCATTTCAATTTACTTGGCCCACATACGAACTCTAAAAATTCCAGAAAAATATTTTCTAGCTTCGTATTGACGAAACGGTCCTAACAAAACTAGTTTCATCGAATTCTGAGACCGTTTGAAAAATGACCATTTTTCGGTCGATTAAAATCAACTGAAACTGGTCAAACGCATTTTCCTTTGCCACGCTCACATATTGATTCGAAAAATTATGAAATTTGGAATCTAGCGATAATGTGACATCACGGATCCAACAAAAGTGGTTTTCGATTGCAAAATTTCCATTTTTAAGGGCCTGAATTCCACAGCGACTATTCTGAAATTTCAACTGGACATATCTTTTTACCCCCGCTATGAAATTTTGATTTTTCGGATTCGTTGGAAAGATATTATCAATTAGATTCGAATATTTTTGGTTTCACTAAAATCCGGTTTATTTTGAATCCTGTACATCCATTTGAAGTTTGAAATCGAATTATCGAACTACCGCGCCATTTTCAATTCCTTTTATAAATATAAATAAATATTTATATTCTATCATCAATTCAAACGAATATATACGTTCGAATTATATTCAAAATAAATTTCTCGTCGATATTATTTAAAATAATTCATTTTAAATATTCAAAATTCACTAAAATTGCCAAAATAAAATTTTTAAATTGGCTCGGATTTCCGGGTTATTACACAATCTGATGTTGATTTCGGTCTTCGGGGTTGATACTTAGGGAGATATTTTCTTAACCAATGTTTCTGTGAACTAAGATGTACTTAATCATAAATTAAGTAAAACATGTTACACGATATATATATATATATTTATATATATATATTTATATTTATATTTATATGTATATATATATGCATGATACATAAAACAGGATAAGTGGATACGGTTAAGACCAGCTTAACTAATAATATATAAGTGGATAGGGTTAAGACCAGCTCAACCAATAATCTGATAGGTAGGTAGGGTTCAGACCAGCTTAACCAATAATATATATTAATTTGATAAGTGGGTAGGGTTAAGACCAGCTTATCCAATAATATATATATACATTAATCTGATAAGTGGATAGGGTTTAGACAACTTAACCAATAATACATATTGATCTGATAAGTGGATAGGATTAAGACCAACTTAGCCAATAATATATAAGTGGACAGGGTTAAGACCAACTTAACCAATAATATATAAGTGGATAGGGTTAAGACCAGCTTAACCAATAATATATATATTGATCTGATAAGCGGATAGGGTTAAGACAAGCTAAACCAATAACACATGTTGATAAGTGGGTAACATGGGTGACATGTGGGATATAATTATAAACACTTAACCAAGTTGAAACATGTAAGAAGACATGAATAAGAGAGGGTTAAGTGCGAAATCCTAGAGGGGACCAAGCATAGGTGGAAAGCTTGTGTCAAGTGTGGGGACCCTTTTCAACCAGTAAACCATTTAGCATCTAAGTGAGCTCGATCTAAATCGAGGACGGGACACGCTTACTGGGTTTGATTGTAAGAGGTCAAAATGGGTTAGCGGTGGCAACGCAAGTCCAACGGGGTCATATGCGTGCGTGGGCCCAGGCCGGTAGGTAAGACGTTGTTGCATCGTGTAGGTATAAGCCGTGCATCTTTAGTGGTATCGGGTTGCCACTTTGGGGAGTGATACACCCCACTGTGGGACCAGCACGGGTATCTATGAGTTAGGGAGCCGATCGAATATGGAAGGAAGTGGGTACGACTAGCGGAGATAGGAGCATGCGGCACCTATGAAGATAGCTAGGAGTACAACTATCATATTATGAATAAATGTTGTAATTAGAATGGGGAGGGTAGTGGGTACAACTAGTGGAGATATGAGCAGGCGGCACATATGAAGACAGCTAGGGGTACACGAAACTACCATTATTATTATTTTGTTCAGTAGGCGGGATCAACTTTTAGGGTGACTAGTATTGGTGCTGTATAGTAATTATCCTATAGTGTTGGAGGCGCAATTAACGTTATCTTATTCCTCTTGTTTGCTTTGTCATGCCCATTTGTTTCACAGTCATTCCTTATTTACCAGTTTATGCCTTATCGTAATTACTTTAATAATTATATTGTTAAAGTTATTGGACTCCCCAGACTTTATGTCTGACCCCTTTTGTTTTCGCCTCTTTTCGTCCTCCCCCCCCCCCCCCCGGTCCTCAGGGTGGGACTAGTGCTAGTGGAGCCTGATTTGGATCACTTTCTCCCTCTTTTGGAAGTGCTTGGATTGCTGAAAGTAAAGTTCAGCCTATCTTTTTATGGCTATTTTTGTTGGGGTTTTTCTTTTTACTTTATGTACTCAGAAAACAATTTGTCAAGATGGATATTAAGTGTACTTGGTTTTATTGTTGGTTTATGATGTTGTTGTAATCAAACTATTTCTCCGCTGCAATAAAAGTTGTTTTAAATTTTCAAAGTACCAATATATGTATCTGTCTTGTTATATTCCATTCTATACACTAATAATACTCCATGAAAGTTTATGCATTCCCTTTGTGAGTGACATTAATGGACGTGGGGTGTTACACGTGGCATCAGAGCTGGAGGTTACCATAACAGATAAGAGATTTTGAAAAACCGCTTTCAAAAGCATTTTTATAAAGAAATACTTTCAAAAATATGTCTTAAGGAGAGTATTTCTAAGAGAAAAGTTTATTCTGAAAAACATAACCCCCAAGAGCCATATATTTTTCCTTCGATTCTCCGTTTTAAATCTCTTCCTCTTTCCTTTTTGAATTTCTTCCTCTATGTATAGACGCTTTTTCTAAGATATGTAAGAATTTCCGTACGGTGGGCGGAAAACAGCTTCATGGGACTGGGACGTTTGTCAAAGCTAGAAGGAAGTGGAGGACTTGTTGGTACCTTTAAGATAGACGATGGGAGGAAGGTTCAATTAGCTGCTTGGTTAATGAAGGACGAAGCCTCATTTTGGTAGGAGGTCACGAATGGAGAACGTGCAGGAGAGACATGGATAGGACACACGATAAGAAAGTAGATCCAAAGGAAGGCGGTAAGGATAACAAGGGGCCAAGAGAAAAGGAAGGGCCACACTTGTGAAATACCTAACTACTTAAATAAAGACGTTAGAAAGAAGAAGAAGACTAGTTGTCATCGTTACGGAGAAACAGGACATCTTATTAGGATCGTCCAAAGAAGCACAAGGCAAAGGTAAGGACAAAGTACTTGATCTTCTGGAGGGCAGATGCGTTCCCTCACGGCTGGCATACCTAATAGAGGTAGAAATATCTTAGTTGGAAGTATGGTTTTTCTTTTTGATCATCCTGTTCGAACCTTGTTTGAATTCTGGCGCTTCACACTCATTTGTATATGCTTCATTAGTTAAAACACTGCATCTAAATACTAGTCTAGTTACGGATCCCATAGTAGTCTCAAATCCTATTGGTGGTTTGGCTCATCTTTCGAAGATTCGCCGGGATTTGAGAGTGTCTATCTTGGGCATTTGGTTTGAATGCAACACCTTCGTTCTTGGCTTCATGGGCTACGGCTTGATTATAGGCATGGATTGGCTAGCCAGATATGGTGCCATCCTAGACTGTGAAAGAAGGGTAGTTAGATTGTTGACTCATTGTGGAAAGACCCTTGATATTTCTTGTGACCCTAGAGGTCTGATGATGCTTAGCTACCTAGAATCTCTTAACGCCTCCAACGATGATTTGGAATTTGTTCGTGTGGTCCGTGAATATAGTGACTTCTTCGATGAAGTTCGAGGTTTACCCCCAAGGCGCGAGATAGACTTTCGTATATACCTTGTAGATAATGCAAAACAGTTGCATTACCGGTGCGCCACATGGCTCCGAGAGAGAGAAGAGAACTCAGTAAGCAAGTAAAGGAGTTGCTTGAGAAGGGGTTCATAAGAAGATGCATTTCAGAATGGGGTGCTCTGGTTGTTTTTGCTATGAAGGCTGATGGTTCACTTAGATTGTGCGTGGACTATATAGAGCTGAATAAGCTCACAAAGAACAGACAAACATTGTCGAGGATAGATGATTTATTCGATCACTTGGTTGGTGCTTCGGTTTTCTCATAGCTGGATTTAGCTACAGGATTTCATCAGCTAAGAGTGGCAGAAGACAGCATAAATAAGACTGCATTTAGAACTCCTGACGATTTCTTCAAGTGGCTCATCATGCCTTTTGGTTTGACGAATGCACCTGCATACTTCGTTGACTTAATAAGTAGGGTGTACAGGGAGTTTCTAAACAAGTTTGTGGTAGTCTTTGTGGATGATAGAAGAAGAGCATGCCCTACATCTTAGGAAAGTCTTAGAGACCCTACAAGCGCATCAACTCAAAGCTAAGTTCTCCAAATGTCATTTTTGGAGGAAAGAAGTGAGGTTCTTAGGACACATGGTCTCTAAGGAAGGGATAGCTGTGGATCCCGCTAAGGGGGTGACAACCCAAGGTTGGAAGGTCCCTAGAAACACGACAGAAGTAAGAAGCTTTCTAGGTCTGGTGGGCTATTATAGGAAGTTCATTAAGGACTTCGCGAAGATATCAGCCCCACTTACTCGATTAACGAAGAAGAACTTGACTTTTTCTTGGGATGTTGACTATGACAATGCTTTCCAGCATTTGAAGAGGGCTTTGATGATAGCTCCAGTTTTAGTTTTGCCAGATGGAAGTAAGCTATTCACAGTGTATACCGGTGCTTATGGGACAGGGCTTGGAGTAGTTTTCGATGCAAGAGGAAAAGGTGATATGCAAAAGGCGGCAAATACGAGTATCGCTTATCATCCACAGACGGATGGACGGACAGAAAGGGGTGAATAGAATCCTTGAAAATCTTTTGAGGTTATGTATCCTAGATTTTGTAGGGACATGAGAAGAGGCAACGAGCTTAGTGGTGTTCACGTGTTTACAAGATATCGCGGAAGTAGTAGAGCCGAGCAGGCTTAGAGAAGTGGAAGTGGAGTGAGATGCCCCGATTAGACGAGCCCCTACATGCATCCTTGGATCAGAGTTCATAAAGCTACGCAACAGAGAGGTCAAGTTAGTTAAGGTGCAATAGGGAAATGATCAAGGAGACGCAACTTGAGAAACGGAAGACAAGATGCGTACGCTGTACCCTTTCCTTTTTGAGGGTATGTTTTTAACCTCTCCTTTTTCTACTGCTTTGTTTATGCTTGTCCTATCGTTTAGTATGTCTTCACGATTATATCTTCGATCTTTAGTTAGGAGACATCCTATGGTTGTAAACATGTGTTTGAGACATGTTATGTTTGGTGGATGCAAGTGGATGCAAGTGTTTGCTAGTGGTTGCTCGTGGATGCATTTACACACACATTAGGCACTAGATCGGCTCAATCACTTTCATACTGCATATAAATATGTCTGCATATTTAAATTAATGGATGTATATTGGTTGTATTATCATATGGATGCTGCATTAAGATGATTGGTTGTGCATGGATGTAGAAAGAATATGTATCATTAGGACTCTTTTGCATACATAATGGACGCATGGCACTCTCATGATTTGCATTAAGGAGGTCAACTGAATCAGTAGACCGCCTGATTTTGCATTAGATAAGGAACATACACACACACTCTGCATATGTTCATATGGCATTAGAAACCTTTTAAGGACAATGAATGCCAGTGTTTGATGGTTGAGTAAATGGACGATTGGATGGTACGATATACGTTCTTCCTAACTTGAAGATTTCGGGGACGAAATCCTTTAAGGAGGAGAGAATGTAACACCCCGTATTTTCTGGGAATGTCAAAGTAACAAATTAAAGAATAATTAATTTGTAAAAGAAGAATTAGGTGAAACGGGGTGCACCATTGTGTTCGTATCGGAATTCTGCTTGGAATAGAGTCCAATTTTACGTAAATCGGACTTCGTATGAAGGAGTTATGGCCTTCGGAAGATTCAAGAGAAATTCAGAAAATTAAATAGTAAAATAACCCAGACAGGTCGACATAGAGGTCGGCCTATACCAAGGCAGGTCGACTTGGAGGTCAACCTACCCCAGGAAGGTCGACCTCCCCTAAAATAGGTCGACTTGGAGGTCGACCTCCCCTGATTTGGTCAGATCCGAGGCAGATTCGGGATTTTGCACTTGGACTTGTTTTCTGGACAGATTCTTTGGCTCCTAACCTATTTAAACACCCCCAAACCTCACTTTATCTCCACACCAAACCATTGCAACGCTATGCTTCCTCGATCCTAATTAAAATAAGTGAAAGAAGTCCTTATGCTGCTGGAATAGTTCATCTTCTTCTTAAAGCTAAGGAATTGCGAGACAAGATTGTAGAACAAACGACGAGCAAATTATTCTCTTCTCTAATCTGCTCTTTGTGAGTACAATTTCTTTCATAAAAAATTAATGAATTAATTATGATGAGGTATAATCTGGGTTATAAGATTATGCCTGTTGAATCATTGACCGATATGATATTGTCTATTTTGTGAATATACGCTAGTTGTTGTCTTATGTACATAGATTCATGATGTTGGTTCATATGTCTAAACACATATGTTGGATTTGATTCATTTTGTGACATTAATTTACATGTCTAAATCATATGCAAGTGTATATGTAAATCTTAGTTTACATGTCTAAATTATATATGCAAGTTTATATATAAGTTTGGATGTAATCATATGTTAGTTTATATGTAAGTTTGTATGCGAATCATATGTAAGTCTTAGTTTACATGTCTAAATTGCATATGGAAGTTTAATACAGGTTTGTATGTAGATCATATGCAAGTTTATGTGAAAACCATGTTTATATATGTAAGTTCACCTTTATGTGTATAGATCCATGTAAATCATATCTTATATAATTTGATCCATGCCAGTTTGTAGTTTATGCAAATTAAGCTTTTTGCCTATTCAAGTTATTGATTATGCAAATTTATGATTATATAAATTATAATCATGCAAGTTTTGATCCATGCTATCCTATTCTTATTTGCAAGTTAGATCTACTTTATGTGTTATGCAATTTGTGATGTTTCTTTTCTTTTTATGAGTTAGACTATTTGCAGGTCTAACATATTTCATATTAAACGTACGAACGACGTGGGGGCAATGGAAAAATATTAAATATTAATATTGTGAATTGGCATATAATGGCTTTAAAAGCATATAATTAATTTGAGACTTTAATTGGTATAATTTATATACCGGAAAATTTTGGACATAATTTAAGTGACAATTATGGACATGGATTAAATTTGGAAGTTATTGACAATCTGAAATAGGGATATTAATTCAAATTGGGGTTGAATAATAATGTGTAATAATAAGTGCCTAAGACACGAGGTTAGACTCGTTTATGGTATAAGACTGCCCAGACCCGCCCAGCAAATCCAGTAACCACAAACGGTAGTCTAATGTGAGAGGTCAAAGGCATAAATTAAATGCGTAATAAATGCCTAAGACACGAGGTTAGACTTGTTTGTGGCATTAGACTGCCCGGAACCGCCCGGCACATCCAGCAACTACAAACGGCAGTCTAATGTGAGAGGTCGTAGGCATAATTAAAAGATGCTTAGACACAAGGTTAAGAGGTTAAGTATGGCTTGTGGTGGAAGTCTGCCTGAAACCGCCCGGCATATCCAGCGGCCACAAGCAATCGACTTAATGTGAGAGGTATGTGCATTAATAATTAATTAATGCTGATCAAAGACGAATATGAATGACAAACAGAAGTTTGGTTGAGTTGACTAATTCTCTGAGTACCAATCTGATGTCGATTTCGGTCTTCGGGGTTGATACTTAGGGAGTTATTCTCTTAACCAATGTATCTGTGAACTAAGATGTACTTAATCATAAATTAAGTAAAACATGTTATACGATATATATATGTGATACATAAAACATGATAAGTGGATAGGGTTAAGACCAGCTTAACCAATAATCTGATAAGTATGTAGGGTTAAGACCAGCTTAACCAATAATATATAAGTGGATAGGGTTAAGACCAGCTTAACCAATAATCTGATAGGCAGGTAAGGTTAAGACCAACTTAACCAATAATATATATTAATTTGATAAGTGGGTAGGGTTAAGACCAGCTTAACAAATAATATATATATATATATATATATATATATATTAATCTGATAAGTGGATAGGGTTAAGACAAACTTAGCCAATAATACATATTGATCTGATAAGTGGATAGGGTTAAGACCAACTTAGCCAATAATACATATTGATCTGATAAGTGGATAGGGTTAAGACCAACTTAATCAATAATATATAAGTGGATAGGGTTAAGACCAGCTTAACCAATAATATATATATATATATATATATATATATATTGATCTGATATGCGGATACGATTAAGACAAGCTTAACCAATAACACATGTTGATAAGTGGGTAACATGGGTGACATGTGGGATATAATTATAAACACTTAACCAAGTCGAAACATGTAAGAAGACATGAATAAGAGGGGGTTAAGTGGGAAATCCTATTAGGGACCAAGCATAGGTGGAAAGCTTGTGTCAAGTGTGGGGACCCATTTCAACCAGTAGCGCATTTAGTATCTAAGTGAGCTCGATCTAGATCGAGGACGGGACACGCTTACTGGGTTTGATTGTAAGAGGTCAAAATGGGTTAGCAGTGGCAACGCAAGTCCAACGGGGTCATGTGCGTGCGTGGGCCCGGGCTGGTTGGTAAGACGTTGTTGCATCGTGTAGGTATAAACCGTGCATCTTTAGTGGTATCGGGTTGCCACTTTGGGGAGTGATACACCCCACTGTGGGACCAGCACGGGTATCTACGAGTTAGGGAGCCGATCGAATGTGGAATGCAGTGGGTACGACTAGCGGAGATAGGAGCATGCGGCACCTATGAAGACAGCTAGGAGTACAACTACCATATTATGAATAAATGTTGTAATTAGAATGGGGAGGGTAGTGGATACAACTAGTGGATATAGGAGCAGGCGGCACCTATGAAGACAGCTAGGGGTATACGAAACTACCATTATTATTATTTTGTTCAGTAGGCGGGATCAACTTTAGGGTGACTAGTATTGGTGCAGTATAGTAATTATCCTATAGTGTTGGAGGCGCAATTAACGTTATCTTATTCCTCTTGTTTGCTTTGTCATGCCCATTTGTTTCACAGTCATTCCTTATTTACCAGTTTATGCCTTATCGTAATTACTTTAATAATTATATTGTTAAAGTTATTGGACTCGCCAGACTTTATGTCTGACCCCCTTTGTTTTTGCCTCTTTTCTTCCTCCTCCCCCCCCCCCCCCCAGGTTCTCAGGGTGGGATTAGTGCTAGTGGAGCCTAATTTGGATCTCTTTCTCCCTCTTTTGGAAGTGCTTGGATTACTGAAAGTAAAGTTCAGTCTATCTCTTTTATGGCTATTTATGTTGGGGTTATGCTTTTTTACTTTATGTACTCAGAAAACAATTTGTCAAGATGGATATTAAGTGTACTTGGTTTTATTATTGGTTTATGATGTTGTTGTAATCAAACTATTTCTCCGCTGCAATAAAAGTTGTTTTAAATTTTAAAAGTACCAATATATGTATATGTCTTGTTATATTCCGTTCTATACACTAATAATACTCCATGAAAGTTAATGCATTCCCTTTGTGAGTGACATTAATGGATGTGGGGTGTTACACCAGTCTCATGACTAACCCAGTGTTTATTTTGTTTTATTTTATCCTAAACTCTTGGGTGCCCAAATTTGTACGGGTTGTCAAGCATTCGGGATTTTACAGATATACTTGGGGAGCTTGGAGCAGGAGGCTTCAGGATTATATAGCTATTGTTTATTTCCACTGTGTTGTAAGTGTTGTACTCCGATAATGGTATTGTATATAGATACTGGTTTTATTTCAAAGTTATGTTATATAATATATTTATTCGTTCCGTGTGAGATTCGTGTTTACTCTGATGTTGTATTTATGTTCTTCGTCTTTTATTCTAACTTTCTTTCTTTCTATTTCTCACCCTCTAACTTCTTTCTATTGACATTCCGGTATTTTCGATTCTTGAATAGTCGACATGGTGTTGTATGTCAATTACCGAGGTCGAAATTTTCCCGGGTCGTTACAAACACACTATAAAATACACCTAAAAGCATAAATATTAATAATTAATAAAAATAAACAATTAAATAATAAAATATAAATAGGTTGGAAAACGTGATTTTGCAGCTTGAAGAATTTGGCTACGAAAATCTTTTATTTGGATTCGTGGCGGTAAATCGTTTTCATATACAATATGTTGAAAACGGTGATAGCATGAAGAAGTTACAAGAAAATGAAATTACACAGTAAACACAAATATATATATGGTCAAATAAATAATATATATGTCCAAGAAATAAAATAAATATAGATGAGTTTGAATTTTAAAATAAAGATAAGAAGGAGGGAACAAAGAATATTGTAAATAAGGTAAGATATAAAACAAATAAATAAACGTTATATATAATTTAACACCTCAGCCTCATATATGTTTATTGGGCACTTCAGCTACTAAGAGGTCGACCTCCTCCTAGAAGGGGTGTCGACCGCCGGTCGACCGGCCTTCTAGGGGGTAGGTCGGTCGATTGGCGGTTGAAACCCCCAATAACGCTAGGTTTGGTTAGGTTTTTAGGGGTAAAATATATAAATAGATGACTAGGATTATATCTAAATAATCCAGCGGCCCAAGCTTAAATAAGAAACTATATATATACCCCTAGACCTCACAACTAAACCCTATCCATTTTTCTCCATTGTGCCTCCAATCTGCCTCTGTCGCCATTGATTCCAAAATTAGGTTTTTATCTTCTTCTAACCTATTTCTCTTTCTCTCTAATCTTTTCTAATAGATCTATATTAGAATATGTTTTTGGAATCATATGAAATATATATATATATATTTAATTTTTTCTTATGTATATAAAGATCTCTAGAGTCAGAATTTCATCCAAAAGGCACAACAATGTTTGATCTTTGCTCTTCAAATCAATGTGAGTGGAATATGGTATTTCCTTAGGCATATTCTACTTTTGGTAGATTAACATATTGATTTGTATACCTAAGAGGATTTGGTACAATAATAATATAAAAATATAAAACCCCCAAATCCTCTATTTTTATGTATTGCG
This sequence comes from Allium sativum, assembly GCA_030737875.1. Lineage (NCBI taxonomy): Eukaryota > Viridiplantae > Streptophyta > Magnoliopsida > Asparagales > Amaryllidaceae > Allium > Allium sativum. The sequence goes on from CM060922.1 coordinate 279,665,177, forward strand.
CAAGAATTATCAAATTATTGGGTTTGTGGATCTTCGTCTTAGTAGTGACTTAAGAACAAAAAGGGGTGATGTGCTTCTACTTTTTGTAATTTATCCTTGTGTCTAAATATTTGATTGTAACCTAAAAAGGTTTAAATTTGTTTTGATTCATTATTTGATTAGGTTTGGATTTTATTCTAAATCCAATTGTATTCAAATTTGAAGCCTATCAAATATGAACGTTTTTATGTGCAATATATAAAAAGGGGTAAATTAGATAAAATGAAGCGCACACGCACACACATACACACATACACACACACACACATATATATATATATATGTGTGTATGTATGTATATTATACTCTATTCTTGGTCCATTACTAAAATCATTCCATTAAGCCTAAGATGTAAGTTGAAATTTGAATGTGTATTGTATTTTCCATTCACCGCTATCTGTTATTATACAACTATACCATCGTGCCTTAAATGTAGCGGTCAAAACATGGAAATTAACTTGTATACCTTAAATTTAGGACAAGTTGGCAATTTTTATCTCGTTAGTATGTTCTTTTATACGAAAATTAGCGTTATTTATACATTTTAAATATTATACTTATATAGCGTAATTGATGTAATTAACGTAATAACGATGTAATAAATGCAATTAGGATAGGATTTGAATTTGAAATGTCCCCATATATATTGATTGCTTGTGTGTGTATAGAATGGCTTGTATATATATATATATATTAATAGTGACACATAGACACGAGGTTAGTTGCCATTTGTGGTATAAGGCCGCCCGGAACCAACTGGCAAATCCAGCAACCACAAGTAGGCCCAACTAATGTGAGGGGTTTGGGTTCCATGGGCCATTCAAAAAATTAGTACACTATGACATGAGGTTAAACCTACTTGTTGTAGAAGCCTTCCCGGAACCGCCCGGCATATCCAGCATCTACATGTATATGGTTTAATGTGAGAGGTCTGGTATGTATGTATGTATGTATGTATGTATGTATGTATGTATGTATGTATGTATGTATGTATGTATGTATGTATGTATGTATTGTGTGTGGAAATAGGAAGGTTTACTACACCTTGAGAAGGTCATAAGTGGTTGGCTCTTTTCTTATCTAGTTTGGGTCTTAAGTGGTTAGGACTAGGATCCCCTCTGAAGGTTTATCCCTTGGAGAGGAACCAAAGTCATGGGACCCTGCCTTATTAGATTCGAAGTAAGTCTATGGGTCCTCCTTCTCTAAAGTGGTTAGGCATAGCGATAATGGAGTAGGGTAGTTCACGGGGGATTTCCACTTTCTTTAGAAGCTTGTAGGGGCTCAACTAGGGACAAGACTGGTTTACAAAAGATATGTGGCCATAACATGCTCACCAACTATCTAAGGGAAGTCTTAAGCGACATAGGTGTTCTACCGTGATATCAGTTAAGTAGTAACGTTCACAATACTACTTCTCATATTTAAGAGTATAGACTTAAGAATGTTGACGTATTAAGACGTGATCTTAAGAGGCTAGGGTTCGCCTTAGGGTTATAAGAGATCATAAGAATCCACCTTTAATAGGGCCATAAGTGACTGAAAAGGCCCGCTTCATCGGGTCTTTACCCTAAATACACTAATGAGCGATTGACTTGGATATCCACCTCTTTGGTTAGATACTTTGTGTTTGTGTGAATGTTCGTGTGTTGCATTGATATACCTTGATATATGTAACCTGCCAAATCTAGGGTATAGACTTTAAGTAAATACTATATTTCAGTCACACAAAACTTTATGTTCTGATGCCACTCCTTAACATATCAAACACATTAGTAGGTGGGGTAGATTCTATGGACGAAGTAACGAAGGAGGGTGAAGACGAGAACGAAGGTATTATGCTTTTATTAATTACCGTTGGTGTATTTCTTATGGAAACATTTGATAATGAATTTATTGATGTACTTATGGGATAATTGTATTTTGACAATTGGTGTTTGAAATTATGTGGTTTTAATAAAGTTGTACATTATATTTTAGTACTATATTTTCTCATTCCGCTGTGTGAGATTTCGATAACCAAATGTCTATATATTATTCTGTGCAAATATAATTCCTTACAGTTACAGGAACCAATGACCCGTTTAGAATGGCTCTAAGTTTCAATGGGCTTTTTCTAGGTCGAAATTTCGGCCCATTCCGGACGGGTTGTTACATTTGGTATTAGAGCATAGATTACCTAATTATAATGGAATTATACATACGAGAGGCGTATTTGCATTTTGATAAAGGTTTTATAAACTATATATATATATTATAGCCCGATAAGCATACGCATCTATACTAGGCAATTTTATCGTATTCTTCCCTTTTCAGCTTAAATACCATCTCAAGAGTATCCATTGAAGGATTCTTCCTATTCTTTTCAAATAGTAGAATGGTTGATAATATTAATGAGCAGGGAAACTAGGCAAGGCTGTGATACTTACCGAAATTGAAACACCCCACCTTCGTTAAGGTCACTCACAAAGGGAATGCCTTAATGTTGGTGGAGGTTTATAAGTAAAAGTCACAGGTAAACACAAGATAGACATAAATACACATATTTTAAACAGCAGAAACTAAACAGACTTTTATTTCATCAATACGTGTTCAAACAAAACACTTCCATAATTGTCTCAAAATATTTCCAACATTACAACCTCAATATTGTCTTGCTTATTAAAGAAGCATAAAACATAAATAAAGTAACAAAAATCCCCATAGTGATATCCAAAGCCATAGCCCGAGCAAAAGAGATCCAAACCATACATCTACGGTCTTGAAGCTAGCAAAGAGTCTGACTAAACTGGGTTGTTTCCTCCCTGTGGGCCTGGGGGGGAAACGAAATAAAAGAAGACGGAAAGAAAATAGGGTCAGACATAAAGCCTGAGTAAATTTAGTAACTCTTCAGTATGTGAATAGGAAAAAGGGTATGATAGATATAAACTGAAAACAGTAAAGTATCACAAGCTAAGGAAGTGTAGTTTAGAATCGAATGTACTATCACACCCACACCATATCTCTGCACCTACTTGAACTTACTCTAACTGGCACCCCATGCTAAGGGTGTAGTGATCCCCATTTTCTAAAGATGCACCCTATACTGAGGGTGAAGTGATACTGTTTCTAAGGATCGGCTCCTACTCGCATAAACATATGTGTCATACGGCCCCCAAGAACTGTAGATACCTATGCTGGTCCCACCATAGGGTGTATCAAGACCCGTGGTGGCGGCCCCGACACAAACCTAGAATACATAGGTTATACTACTGGTGCCCCAGTGCCCTGTTTGTCTACTCCGGAGTGTGTGCACGCCCGCACCCCGTTAGAACCTACACTGTGCACCCACCGCCGTCGTTTTGACCGCTTACAATCAGCCCAGTAATCGTGCCCCACCCTGCCTAGTTTCAGGGTACCATGATACCTAACTTGGGTTACTGCTGAAACGGGTCCCTCGTTACTAGGGTTTTCTAGTCAAACATGTTAAGTGGTTAAGTGTCTGTATTTACCTAACCTCACCCATCAATTCTTGTTAACATGTTGAATTTGGTTAAGTGTTTTTAGTTTACTTAACCCTACCATCTGTCCTTAGCCTCTTAGAGCATCTGACCACTCACATTAGACAGATATTGCTATGGTTACTGGATGTGCCGGTCGGTTCTGGGCAGGTTTACACCGTAGCTCAGTCTAACCTCGGGTCCTTATTGAGCTCAATGCTTAACCACCCACATTGGATAGGTATTGTTGTGACTACTGGATAGCCGGGCGGTTCCGGGCAGGTTTACGTCACAACTCAATCCAACCTCGGGTTAAGCATACCGTGTTTTCTAAATTTACATATTTTACCACTTCTCAACTATATATAAATGTCATGTCCTTTATTCTTGGGTATAACAATTTATACCGCTTAAATGTCATTGTCGTTGGCATGTGCCAAACATGCCAACATATATTTTTCATGTTTTACACCCAACGTTATTACCCTCGTTTGTACGTTCGCAACATTATAACAAATGTTGGCCTCGACACAATTCAGCCCAACTTTTTAAACGTGAGAAAAAGGGGAAGTCAAAAACATGTAATATTTATCAATACATAAAGGTGTGTGGCGCATGAACTTGCAATTTAACGATTCAACTAACACAAATTATGGGTCATGTGAACTTGCATTCAAATCAAAGTATAACTAAGTAAGTGACATATGAAATGGCATAGTTTAGGCTTATACAAACTTGAGTTTAAACATGTTTAACTTGCCATAATGTCAACAACAAAACTAACATGTTGTATAATCACCAAAATGTCCAATTTCAACAACTAATCATATAGCCTATTTCAACATGAAACTTGCATAGTTTATGTAACCCAAACGGTACTTAACATAGATCCAATTATACTTGCAAATAAACATGAGAATGTGTTCATGGGTTTTGGGTCATGTAGGCATAAAAAGGTCTCAAATCTAGAACATGTTTACATAAGCTTTAACTTGGACTTAGGGAATGTATATAGTCCATACCATCGACATAAACATAAAGGGATCAAATTCTAGTTTTTGCCACAAACTTGCAAGTGCCATTATGTTCATATACCATTGTTCAATAGGCTTGCATCAATCAATTTAGGCCACAATTATCAATACACAAGTCATAACAGAATCATTACAGTACACAGAATTTATACAATAACACAATTCTATTTTCATTTACATCGAACCACGTCACAGTTTCATTCATATTCTGAAAGGTCACTATACTTACAACGAATGCAGAATCTTGAATTCTGGATTCTGAATTCTGAAAATGAGATGCACTCCTTTGGGTATATTAACGTTGCGTTGATTAATTTGATTAAGCTTTATTCTTCTTCTTAATTTGATTCGTCTCAAAGCTCCTTTTTCTTGACGGCTACGCTCAATTCCTTCCTGACAGCATGACGACTCCCATCTTATTTTTTTGTGTGAATTTTAGTTGAGACTTAGGGTGTATTTATAGATTTTTAAATTGTTTTGAGCCGTCAGATGAAGACAGGAGGAATCTAGACCATACAAAGTTCAAAGAGCCAATCAAGAGGTGACATGTCAGCCTTAGTGACACACCGAGCCACAGAAATTCGAGCCAGACCCAGCCAGCCAGGTCGACCAGGTAGGTCGACTTGCAGGTCGACACCCAGGTCGACACTATGGTCGACCTGGGGTGACCAGGTCGACACCATGGTCGACCTGGTCCCTGGGCGGGAATTTTCCCGCCCAGCCCAGTTTGAACCTGTTTTTCGAATTTTGAATTTGAAACCGAGCTGCTTGAATTTTAAATTTTATTCTGAAACTTCCGAAGGTCATAACTCCTTCATACGGAGTCCGATTCACGCAAACTCGGACTCTATCTCAAGCGGAATTTTGATACGAACGCAATGGCGTAACCAGATCCCTTAATTATTTCATTTAGAATTAATTACACTTTAATTTGTGAAGCGTAATGTTATAGAATTCACGGGGTGTTACAGAAATGGTTCCAACAGTATCTCCGTACAGTGGAACAAGTCCCTATTGCTTATCCTGCCCCAATAGTGCCCGCAAATCCGTCCACTGAGGTAGCCTTTGACTTTTCTCGCTTCTATAAGAGCTTTGTGAATCTTGAAGGAAAACGTTCACTGGAAAGAGGGTTTACTAACGCCCAATCTTGGATAATGGACTGCGAAAGAATTTTTGAATCTACTGGATAGCCCAATGAAGTAAAAAAGAAGAATTGCAGCCTGGCACTTGAAAGAGGAGGCCCTTGAATGGTGGAGTTTAGTGTCTGAAGAGAGCGAGGGTCGAATATTTATATAGGTCGAATTCAAAACCCGTTTTGAAGCAATGTTCTTGCCAAGAGCAGAGATGATGATCCAGTTGGAGAAATTTATCCACCTCAAGCAAGGAAGCTTGAGCCTACATGAGTATGTGGCAAAGTTCATCGAATTGAGTAAGTTTGGTAGGGGTTTAATGGATACCCCAATGAACAAATCCTTGAGGTTTGTTACAGGGTTGAACTCCCCACTAAAGGAAACTTTATTAGCACAAGTAACATTCGGGGCAACTTTCAAAACCCTAGTAGAGATGGCTATCCTATACATGGCCGAAGGCTCTAAGGAGAATAAGGAAGGTGAGAAGGAAGTTTTAATAAGTATAAGAAAAAGGAATGGTGGAAGAACAAGAAGAAAGGGGAAATTTTCAAAAAGGAAGCTAAGACTTGTATGAGGTGCAACTGCAAAGGCCATGAGGCCAAGGATTCTAGGACTTTGTTGGCAAAGAAGGAATTCAAAGGAAAGTGTTTCAACTATCATAAGGAAGGGACACATGTCTAAGGACTGCCCAAAGTTATCCGCAGTGGTCAGAATTATGCAATAGAGGCAGCACTGATTCAAAGCCGACCCCAACGTACCAAGTACAACCCACACTTGAAGGTATAACTTCTGTTTTAGGAAATTTTGTATACACCTTTTTCAATTCTAAAGCAACTCATTCTTTTATCTTTAAGAGACTAGTTAATCTGTTGAACCTTCGCATATCTATCTCTAGTAATCCGATAGAGGTTGCCAACCCTATCGAAGGGTCTAAGTATCATGAGTTGTTTTGCAAAGACCTAGTATTGGAGATCGACGATGTCGAATTCCTTTACAAAGCGATGCTTTGGATTTTATGGGTTATGACCTTATCCTGGGTATGGATTTACTATCATTTTATGGGACCGTCCTAGATTGCGATAGGAGAATCGTTCGTCCTAGGAGCCAGGGAGGACGTAGTCTGAGTATTCCTTATAATGTGAGGAACAAGGATAAAGCCTTATTATATTCATTATATCCTAGTCCAGAAGGACCATCTTCGGTCCCTATAGTATATGAGTTCTTAGATGACTTTGAGGAAGTCATGGGACTTCCATCCCACAAAGAAATCTCTTTTGGTATTGACCTAGAGAAGGACACTAGACCAGTAGCATTACTCTTGAGGCATATGGCGCCTAAGGAAAGAAGGCGATTGGATAAGAAGATTTCAGAATTACTACAGAAAGGTTTCATCCAAGGAAGTACCTCGGAATGGGTTGCACCTGTTGTGTTTGCCACCAAAGCAGATGGATCTTTAAGACTTTATGTGGATTATAAGGAACAAAATAAGCCGACCAACAAGAATAGGTAACCTTTACCTAGAATCGATGATCTTTTTGACCACTTGGGAGGATCCCGAGTATTTTCCCAATTAGACCATGTCACTGGATATCACTAGTTGAGAATTGCGGAGGACAGTAAGGATAAAACTACGTTTAGGATGCCAGATGGATTTTTCCAGTGGGAGATTATGCCCTTCGGATTGACGAATGCATCTGCCTTTTTGTTGACCTTATGAGTAGAGTGTTCAGGGGCATTCTAAATAAGATTGTGGTACTCTTCGTAGATGGTATCCTTATTTTTTCAAAAGACCATAACGCACATGAAAATCACTTAAGGAAAGTTCTAGGGATATTAAGAAAGAACCAATTAAAATCAAAATCCTCGAAGTGCCATTTCTGGAGGGAAGAAGTTAGATTTTTAGGACACATTGTGTCAAGTGAAGGCTTGGTCATAGACCCCGCAAAGATCGAGGTTAAGAAGCTTCCTTGGATTGGCCGAATATTATCGAAAATTCATTAAAGACTTTGCAAAGATTGCTACTCCTTTAACCCAACTAACAAAGTAGAATTTGGTATTTTCTTGGAGTAATAAATGTAACATGGACTTTAAGAAATTAAAAGAAGTATTAACTAGCACGCCAGTCCAATTATACCTGATGGCTCGAAATTGTATATAGTTTACACTGATGTGTGTGGGACTGGTTTAGGTGCGGTCCTTTTACAAGAAGGAAGAGTAGTTTCTTACGCTAGTAGACAACTCAAGGATACAGAGAAAAGATGCCCATTTCATGACCTTGAGTTAGCCGTAGTAGTGTTCGCCCTTAAAATGTGGAGGCATTATCCTTTAGTGTAGAAATTTGAACTTTTTACCGACCATAAATCCATAAAGTATTTATTTTCCCAACATGACCTAAACTTGAGATATCAATGGTGGATGGAATATAATGCCTCATTTGATTTCATAATTTAGTATACCCCAGGAAAAGGGAATGTTATGGCAGACACATTAAGTAGGAAACATGCAACCTTGAATGCGATCTCAGAATGGAAACAATTAGAGTTTCTCTTTAATTTTAATTTGCAACCCTCGGCAATAACTTCTAATGGTTTTCTTGGAGCTATGATTATTAGACCTACCCTAAAAGAGAGGATTCGAAGTGCATAAGACCTTGACGAAGAATTAAGGAGCTTAAAGGAGAAAGTGGGAAAGAAGGAGACTATTCCCCATTCGATTAGATATTCGATTGGAGACGATGGAAGTTTACTTTTGGATGGACGAGTTTACGTCTCTAAAGATGAAGGATTGAGGAAAGAAATTCTAGAAGAATGCCATAGGTCAAAGATGACTATACAACCCGGTGGAGATAAAATGCATGGAGATATGAAGAGGAATCTCCATTGGGAAGGAATGAAGAGAGATGTAGTCGAGTTCATAGCTAAATGTCTGACATACTAAAAAGTAAAGTGGAACAAGAAAAGCTTGGAGGATTATTACTACCTTTAGAGATTCCCATGTGGAAGTGGAAACATATTTCCATCGACTTTGTTGATGGACTTACTACAAGCCAAAAGGGAAATTAGGCTATTTGGGTTGTGGTAGACCGTTTAACCAAAAGCGCCCATTTTATACCAAACAAGAAGAAAAGGACTACAACCGCATTATCCTAACTATATGTCAAAGAAATAGTCAGATTGCATGGTATCCCATCCAGTATAATGAGTGATAGAGACCCCTTGTTCACAAGCGAATTTTGAAGAAGCCTACAAGCAGCATTGGGAACGACCCTTAACCTAAGCACAACCTATCTTCCGCATACTAATGGCTAGATGGAAAGAGTAAATCAGATCTTGGAAGACTTGCTTAGAGCTTGCATCATCGACATTGGAGGATTTTGCAAGCAGCACCTACCTCTTCAGAGTTCACTTATAACAATAGTTTTCAAATGACGATTGGTATGGCTCCTTTTGAAGCGCTTTACGGGAGGCCATACAGTTTGCCAATTTATTGATGGGAAACTACCGACAAGGTTCTACTTGGACCAGACTTCGTTCGTGATTCCACGAAGAAAATATCATTTTCCACGGAAGTATCCCTTCTCATGAAGATTGTTCGGTTTGGAAAGACTGGGAAATTGGCTCCCAGATTTATTGGACCTTTTCGCATCATCGAAATGATATGATTTTTGGCTTATCGAATGGATCTCCCAGAGCATATATCAGGAATCCATAGTGTTTTTCATGTATTTCATCAAAGGAAATGCCTTCATGATTCTTCCATTGGACTCAAGCTTGATGAAATTGGGGACATAGGAAAACTCGAGTTGGAGTCAAATGTGCCCCATGCCACTGCAAGGATTGTAGAGCACAAAATCAAGAGACTCCACAACAAAACCATTCGCCTCGTCCGAGTACAATGAGGAAATGATCATGTGGAAAGCACATGGGAGACCAAGGAAAAGATCCAGACTCACATGGGAGACGAGGATAAGATGCAGACTCACCCCGAGCTTTTCTTGGGTAATTTTTCCTCAACATAACGTTTATGAATGCATCGTGATTGCTAGATTGGATGTTAGGAATTGGATGAAACTCCATTGCACAGCGCACTTATATAGAAATATATGCATAATTAGGTTGTTTTGCATACATATTGTATCACTTATTACACCCACACATTAGAATTGAGCTCACTTTAGTGGGTCTACAGTTCATAATCACTGCGAGTCATGAATGTTTATGGATGAATTAAAGTATAACATGGATGTGTTAGGGAACGCAGAAAGCGGATCTTAAGGCAAGATTAACACTAGAGGGGAGGTGAATAGTGTTTTCAAAGAAATTATGAAAATCTAAAACTTATATGATCTACTATATGAATCACACACAATAGAGACGATAATAGACACATAATCAATCACAAACACAGAAACAGATAAATATAAAATGCAGAAAAAGGAAAGAACACATCGAATTTTATACTGGTTCGAATTACTCCCATGTCCAGTCCCATGCAACGCTAGACTGCATAGAGTTTTATTAACATCACTATCCAAGTACAATTCCCTTGATTTCACGGCAACAAGGTTAACAACACTCCAACCACTCTTGATTTCAGGGCTACAAGATTACCACTACTCGCTTTCCTTGATTTTAGGGCTACAAGGAACACACTCTTTCCCAAACACTTCCAAAAGATTAAAACAGCCCTATAACTCTTCAATAACACTTCAATTCAGAGAGTAATGAGTAGAGAGTGAGAAAAGAAGAAGTTTTATATAATTAGAGTAGAAATTGGCAAAGTATAAGTGTAGAAATCAATAAAATAAGAAATATTAATGGTGGGATGAAGAGGGGTAAAGATGGAGAAGAAGAAAGTTAAAAAATTCGAAATCAACCCCTATTTATAGGATTTGAAAGGTTGTAACGCTTCTGGAACATTACAAATGGTGAAAAGACAATTCCTTTGAAAATTGAATTTCTGACAGTCATATGTCGACATAGACATGTATGTATGTTGAACTAATTATTTATAAAATATTTTTTAAAATATTTTTCAAGTGCTTTATTGTATATATTATTTTGGAAATTTTTGAATTAAAACTTAGTCATATAAATGAGTATTCTAAAATCTAAAACCATATGAAAACATAAATATATTTTATATAAACATATTTATAAAATTATAAGGTTTAAAACTGTGTAAGTATAAAATTATAAAACTATATAACTATATAAACTTATATATATATATATTAAACATATATTTGAAATCATAAGAAAGATAGAAAACAATTTGAAATTAGAACTTGAATTTTGAAAACCAGAATTTGAAGTTTGAAAATCAGAATTTGAAAAACAGAATTCGAATTTAAATTCTATTTAGAGTCTTACATATAAACTAGACTCTATCACGATATTTTCTTGAACTCTTCAATCTAAATTACTCATGAGTCTTGAATCTTCTCTGAATTCTGAATCTCTTGAAACTCTTAAACTATACAGTCTTCAGTATGTAAGTACTGTACACAAATCATGCATATATGTGTGTGTATATATTCTAGATAAAGATGTCAGTATATATTTTATAATCAATGATAATTGAAATATGGTTGTTGTCATCAAAACTCTATGGTGATAGCCCGCCCCACACCAGCCGACATTTCCCTAAAATGCGCTGTACAGATGTACAACCAGCACGGGACGGTCACCAAAGAAAGGAATTTGAACTAACAAGGAACCTGTAGAATGTCTCACAGCGCATGGAATAAAATATAATAATAACATACTTGACATAAAACAGGAGAGACAGTGCATAAGCTGAAAACTAGACCATAATCATCATAGCAGCGGAAATTCAAAATACAACTTATTACAACTCCAACATACTGTCTCTAAAGAAAAAGAAAGAAAAGGTACACTACTACTGCCCAAGAAGTGACCAGCAACAACACAGGGAGAATACATGTAGACTATACGTGAGAGCCTCCTGCTCGTCTCCGGATCAGTTACTCGTGCATAACCAGCTAACCTGTCTCTAGATTACCCGTTTAAGAGCACCCAGAGTAATAAGAAGAGACATAAAACTCTGGGTCAGACAAAAGTCTAGTATGAGAGATAAGAAGCAAACAGAACAATCACAGGTATACATAACCATACCTGGACCTGGACCAGCAACCAAAGAGTTAGCACAACAAGATGTACAATACTCTAAGGTGACACTAACATATGGTGTAAAGATACGAGGGTTGGGGTGTGCATGTCATTATGATGGAAAATAACCAAGCATAGCAACCATCCTCACATCTCTCACTCAGTGCGTAAAGCATACGATATCCACTGCTTTGATCACCCAAATCCTTGCTATGATCGCTCTTCCCCATGGATTCATGGTGACCCCACTACACTGATCCATAACAACTAGTCCTTGCTATGTCCACTCTGCCCCCATGAAGTCATGGAGTAATAACTACCCCACTGCAGTGATCTGTAGCCTAACATCCATCTTGGTGGTGAATCAAAGTTATGGACGTCGATAACCCCTTTGCACACGTCCCACAGCAAAGCCCAATTCATGAAGTTAACTCGTTGGTTCCCAACTGGATCCTGAGTTCTACTTCCTATTTGGACTACCTTTGCATCTCGGGTTTTTTTGAGAATTTTACAAATTCTTCTAGATTTTTTTGAGCCATAATTTCGCTAATTATCACTAGTCACCCCTAATTAGTCGTAATTAGTGAAAAACAATGCAAATCACTCACCTTAGCCACAAATAAAACTTAGATTTGAAACTATCTCTGATTTGGGGTGTTTTCCTATGCAACACAGCAGCTCCAACTTTGATTTGGTGTTGATTTGTCTTGATTTGATGCTGATTAGCTTAGTCCTTGATTAGAGAGCGATTTGGGATGAAATTAGAAGGTGGAGGCCATGGCTATGGTTAGAGAAATGTTTTAGGCGGGTGAGAAAATGAAAATAGATCATTTGCTAACTAATTTCAGCCTCCCATAACCCTAATCCCGAAATGGGTTATGGGCCCTCTTGCTATTCACCCTAATTAGGCCCGGTTAAGCTGTTTTTCACCTTCTAAACCTTGTTTCAGCCATATCTCCCAAACGGTGAGTTCGTTTGGCTAATGTGACCATCTACGGAAAGGTAAACCATCATCTGAATCCAGTGGAAGTGGTTTCAGGTCAAAACTCCTTACCAATCAAAAGTTATGACAGAAACAAGATCAGCTAGGGGCAAAACGGTCATTTAAAAATCGACAAAAATCGTGAACATGGGAAATGACCCCAATAGTCGTTCGCCAAAGTTACACGACTATATAACCTCATACGAAAAAGAAATAAATAATCTATGATCCTCCGATGCATAGAATGCGGGTCGTTACACTCTCCCCCCCCCCCTTCCTTAAGAAATTTCGCCCCGAAATTCCTCAACTAAGAAACAACCAATGGGTCCCGCATGCCTACAATCCACATCTTGCAATCAAACATACAAAACAAACAAAAAAACCTATCCTAGCATGTAGAAAGACTAAATCGAAATTAAAACCTTAACATGCAAAGAGTTCTAGATACGTCTCCTTAATGCTCTCCTCTGTCTCCCAAATACAGTCATTCTCATCCCTACCCCACTGAACCTTGACTAGATTCACCCCTTTCCTTCGAAGTTTCTTTGTATCGTGCTCGATAATATGAATCGGCTTGCGGTTCCCAACCGTCTTGGGTTCTACTTCGATATCATTCAACTGATCAGGTGAAATAGTCACATCGGGGTCATGCACGACTTTCCTTAACTGGGAAACATGAAATACGTTATGAACTCCCGCCATCTTGTCTGGCAACTCAACTTTATATGCTAAATTCCCAACTTGTTCGAGAACTGGGAATGGACCAACAAATCTTGGTGTCAACTTGCCTCTCCTACCAAATCGAATCACGCTCTTTAACGGAGAAATCTTGACAAACACCAAGTCACCAATGGAGAATTTTGAATCTCTTCTCCTCTTATCAGCATAACTCTTCTTCCTATCTTGGGCAGCCTTCATTCGTTGTTGGATAACCTTGATCTTATCTGAGGTTTTTCTTATCACATCTGGCCCAAGCACAAATTTCTCGTCGGTTTCTAGCCAACATGATGGTGAGTTGCATGGTCTTCCGTACAAAGCTTCAAATGGATCCATACCAATAATGGAATGATAACTATTATTATATGCGAATTCCACTAGATGCAAATGATCATCCCATGATCCACCAAAATCTAATATGCAAGCTCTCAAGAGATTTTCTAATACTCGATTCACCCTCTCTATCTGACTGTCGCCAAAATCTAATATGCAAGCTCTCAAGAGATCTTCTAACACTCGATTCACCCTCTCTGTCTGATCGTCGGTTTGAGGATGGTACGCAGTACTGAGATGTAATTCTAATCCTAACGTCTCTTGTAAGATCTTCCAAAATCCACTAGTAAACAACGGATCTTGATCACTCACAATGCCTTTGGGTTCTCCATGAAATCTCACCACCCACTTCATATACAGTTCTGCTAACTTAGTTGGCGTTCTATTCGACTTAACGGGTATAAACCTTGCACTCTTGGTCAATCGGTCCACAATCACCCAAATGCTATCATGGCCCGATCTAGTCCTTGGTAACCCATCAATGAAATCCATTGATACTTGTTCCCATTTCCATTCTAGAATTTCTAATGGTTGCAACAAACCACTAGGTTTCTTTTGCTCAGCTTTAACTAACGGGCAGTTCGTGCATTTGGATATAAACTTCCCAGTGTTTCTTTTCATACCTTCCCAGTAGTAGGTCTGCTTCATGTCCCGATACATTTTGTTACCACCGGGGTGTATAGTCAGTTTCGAGTGATGACATTCTCTTAGCACTTCATCTCTCAATCCATTCACGTTGGGTACAACTAACTTTCCATTCTTTCTAAGCCATCCATCTCGATCAAGCCTATACTTGTTCATATCCTTGTCGATACCCATCTTTAACTTGGAGATGATTTCAAATAGGTTAGGATTGTCTCTCTGACTAGAACCAATCCTCTCAATCAAAGTGGGTCTGATCGTCAAACTTGCTAATATCTCTGGATCCAATTCGCACTTTGGTCTGAAATCGTACCCTGCGATATACTCTAGTTGCTTCCACTCAAGAAACAAAGCCCCTAAACTGGCATGTCTTCTACTCAATGCATCAGCTACCGCATTGCCCTTTCCAGGTGTATATGCGATATCGAAATCATAGGAAGCCAAGAATTCTAACTATCTTTACTGTCGGAAATTTAGATCCTTTTGGGAGAAAGGTACTTTAACGATTTATGATCAGTAAACAACTCGAATCTTTCTCCCAAGAGATAATGTCTCCACATCTTCAACGAAAATACGATCGCTGCCAATTCCAAATCATGGGTAGGATTTCTTTTCTCATGTTGTTTCAGTTGCCGACTTGCATAAGCTACAACCCTACCTCCTTGCATCAGTACAGCACCTAGTCCGGCTATCTTGGAGAAGTCTTGGATAAACTTGCGATAATATCCAGCTAATCCCAAGAAACTTCTTATGTCTGTTGCATTCTTGGGTGTAGACCAATCTTGTACCGTAGCCACCTTCGTAGGATCCACGGCAATACCATTCTCTGAAACGACATGGCCCAAGAATCTCACTTCCCTCCTCCAGAAGTGACACTTAGAAAACTTTTCTTTCAATTGGTGTTTTCTCAACACCTCCATCACTATCCTCAGATGTTCCTTGTGTTCTTCCTCTGTCCTCGAATAAAAAAAGATATCTTCTACGAACATAAGAACAATCTTATTCAATTGATCTCTGAATACTCTATTCATAAGATCCACAAAATATGTTGGTGCATTGGTCAACCCGAATGGCATGACCAACCACTCATAAAATCCAGACGGCATCCAAAAGGTCGTTTTAGCTATACTCTCAGCTTC
Organism: Allium sativum; assembly: GCA_030737875.1. Lineage (NCBI taxonomy): Eukaryota > Viridiplantae > Streptophyta > Magnoliopsida > Asparagales > Amaryllidaceae > Allium > Allium sativum. The sequence goes on from CM060922.1 coordinate 279,680,800, forward strand.
CACCCTAAGCTAATGAAAACCTGTCGCGAGATCTAACTGGGAGAACACTCTCGTGCCACTCAACTGATCAAACAAATCATCTATCCGCGATAGAGGATACTTATTCTTCCTCGTCACCTTATTCAACTCGCGGTAGTCCACACACAATCGAAGGGAACCATTTTCCTTGGTAGCAAACACAACTGGTGCTCCCCACTCAGAAACACTTCTTCTGGTAAATCCCTTCTTCAAAAGATTGCTTACTTGCACCCCGAGCTCTCTCTGCTCCCTTGGTGCCATACGACGAAGTGACATCATTATAGGTCTGGCATCTTTCACTAAATCAATACGGAACTCAATCTCTCGGTGTGGTGGAAGTTCGGTCACTTCCTCGAAGACGTCCGGATAATGGCCAGCCACGGGCACATATGACAACTCATCATGCGGGATGTCGAGGGAATTTAGAAAACTAGCCATTACCCCATCACTAGGTAGACCACCAAACAATACCCTCCGCCCATCATCCGCTCTAACTATCACCAAAAAGCCCTCACAGTCTACCACCACCCCATACCTTTGGAGCCAATCGACTCGCAAAACAATGCCAAACCCAGTAAAGCCCAAAACAAAGCAATCACAAACAAACATACATCCATGACTCGATAAGACTGCATTACGATAAATCATACTAAGCCTAGTCGAAACGCCAATCGGGTTCGCCACCGCCAAAGGTCTATCGACTATCTCGGGTTCCAATCCCAACCTATCTACCAGGTCACTTGATATGAAGGAACGGGAATCCTCAGTATCAAACAATACTCGAACAGGAACATCATAAACAGAAAGCATACCTTGAATGACAACATTCTTTCCTTTCTCCGCTGCAGTTGGGGCATTCGACAAAGAAGGAACAACACTAATAGCATATGCTTTTACAATCTGCTTCTCTTTAGGGGGTTGCGGACATTTATCCTTGTGATGTCCTACTTAGCCGCAGTTGATGCACTTCCTATCCGCGGGTTTTGCTCGACATTCTTTAGCATAATGGCCCTTCTTGCCACAGCTAAAGCACTCAACATCTTTCTTACTCTTTTTCTGACCATCCTTAGTTTGGTTCTGCTTCCTTTTATTCTGAGAATTATTCTTGCCTCCACCGCTTGCTTGCGGCTTTGGCCCCTCTGCAGATACTACAGCGACTTCAGTCTTGGGCTTAGGATAAAAGCTCTCTGACCTCAGTGCTTTACCGACAATCGATTCAAAAGTCTCATCAATATGGTTTATAAGCCTTTCCCCCAAGTACTAATCTAAGCCTGTTATGAACTTCTCATTCTTCTTCTCGGGAGTTTCAATAAGGGATAATCCATACTTCGATAAAGTATCAAACTCAGCAATATATTCCGAGACTGTCCTACCACTCTGTTTAAGCTCCAAGAACTTCCTAAACAATTCTAATTTCTGAGCAGTTGGGATAAATTTATCACAGAATCGGGCCTTAAACTGATCCCAAGTAACTTGATCCTCAGGGGTAGCTGCCTTAATAGCGTTCCACCAATTCATAGCCCGTCCTTGCAGCTGACGGGATGCTAGCTTCCTTTTCATCGCATCCTCGATACCCAAGTCTTCGAAGATACACTCACAACTATCCAACCAATCCTGAACTTCTGTATCAAATTCCGTTTCGTGGAATGGCTTCCTACCAAGACTAGTGTAGTCCTTACAAAGCTTGGCGAAATTGGCCCTAGACGCCTGCACCGCTGCACCACCACCATTAGCAGCATTATGAGTTGCCCTCAGAACATCCCTAAGCATCTCTCTCATGAAGTCAGTGAACATCGTCATCATATCAGGAGCATTCCCATTATTAGGCCCTCTACCAGTACCCCTAGTATATCAGCTCATCGTTCAATCTGTAAGGAGAAAACGATTAACCATCTCTTCAGTGGTGCCAGTGCAGTGAGACTTCATCCTTAAATATACCAGTAGTATATATATACATATCTTTTGAAAACCAAAATACCACAAGTACGCGCTCTCATATACGTACTGCCTCTTCTGGTGTCTTTCCCTAGGTTAACTACGCAACCTAGAGCTCTGATACCAAGTGTGACAGCCCGCCCCGCACCAGCTGACATTTCCCTGAAATGCGCTGTACAGATGTCCAACCAGCATGGGACGATCGCCAAAGAAAGGAAAAGAAAGGAATTTGAACTAACAAGGAACCTGTAGAATGTCTCACAGCACATGGAATAAAATATAATAATAATATACTTGACATAAAACAGGCGAGACAACGCATAAGCTGAAAACTAAACCATAATCATCATAGCAGCGGAAATTCAAAATACGGCTTGTTACAACTCCAACATACTGTCTCTAAAGCAAAAGAAAGGAAAGGTACACTACTAATACTGTAACACCCCTAAGTCCCACATCGTGGAATCCTGTGTGAAGTGGGTACTAATATAGTAGATCCCATCTCTTACTAACGCCGAGGCCTTTTGAGGAACAAAACCCCACACCTATATGGTGGCTAAGTTGAGGACAATATCCTGTGTGAACGGAGGTGCGGGTTGTTACAGTGGTATCAGAGCCAATACCCAGCCGGAATTGTGGCTCATGTGTGGACCGCAGCGCCTGGGTGAGGTGTTTGTGAGCCAACGGGGACGTTGGGCTCTGTAGGAGGGGAGAATGTAACACCCCTAAGTCCCACATCGTGGAATCCTGTGTGAAGTGGGTACTTATATAGTAGATCCCATCTCTTACTAACGCCGAGGCCTTTTGAGGAACAAAACCCCACACCTATATGGTGGCTAAGTTGGGGACAATATCATGCGTGAACGGAGGTGCGGGTTGTTACAAATACCTAAGTAGTGACCAGCAACAACACAGGGAGAATATATGTAGATAATGCGTGAGAGCCTCCTGCTCCTCTCCGGATCAGCTACTCGTGCATAACCAGCTAACCTGTCTCTAGTTTGCCCTTTTAAGAGCACATAGAGTAATAAGAAGAGACATAAAAATCTGGGTCGGACAAAAGTATTATATGAGCGATAAGTAGCAAAACAGAACAATAACAGGTATACATAACCATACCTGGACCTGGACCTGCAACCAAAGAGTTAGCACAAGAAGATGTACAATACTCTAAGGTGACACTAACATATAGTGTAAAGATACGGGGGTGGGAAAGTGCATGTCATTATGCTGGCAAACAACCAAGCATAGCAACCATCCTCACATCTCTCACTCAGTGTGTAAAGCATACGATATCCACCGCTTTGATCACCCAAATCCTTGCTATGATCACTCTTCCCCATGGAGTCATGGCGACCCCACTGCACTAATCCACAGCCACTAGTCCTTGCTATGTCCACTCTGCCCCATGAAGTCATGACGACTTCACTGCACTGGCTCATAGCCATGCTACGATCACTCTACCCCATGGAGTAATAACTACCCCACTGCACTGATCCGTAGCCTAACAACCATCTTGGTGGTGAATCAAAGTTATGGATGTCGATAATCCCTTTGCACACGTCCCGCAGCAAAGCCCAATTCATGAAGTTAACTCGTTGTTTCCCAACTGGATCCTGAGTTCTACTTCCTATTTGGACTACCTTTACATCTCGGGTTTTGGTCTCCTTCGGATCGGTCTTTATTTGGTTCATAGCTCATGCCTCGCGTCCAAGCTTCTTGGTTTGGTTCGCAGTCACCCCTCTGGTTCGGATCGGACTGCTCCATGCGGGTCGGGTTGTGATGACTCCATCAGTTCGGGTCAGGCTTCTCCCCTTTGGTTGACCCATACGCTTCTTCTTCTGGCAATTCGGGTTGGGTTCCTTCACTCAAGCAGTCGGGCTTCTCCATTGGCTCGTGGGTCTAGCCTTCATCAGTCGAGCTTTGGTTCGGTCTCCTCCAAGCTCCAGATCGACTCATGACACTCCATCCAGGTCGTCGCTTCTTCATTCGATCCGACTCCTCCTTCCCAATTCGATTCGATCTGGGCCTTCCTTATCGCCCTTGCTTCCACTTGTGCTAAGTTTCGGTCTGGTTCGCACTCTCTTGCCCGAGTCTCCTATCCGATTCGAGCCCTATAATCCGATCCGATCCGAAACCCTGCACATTTTCCTGCAACTTTTCTAGCGACTGTTTTACGCCATACAACGATGTTATCGACCATTCTAACTTTTCTAATCAATCACAAAGCATACCATACAGTCATAGCAACATAGAGAATCAACTAACACCAAAACAACAACTCAATATGTCAATATGGATTGAACATACCCAAAAACCCATGTTTTCCACTTAATCATGTTTAATCATACCATTAGCAAAACTTATCCGATTTAGCCCAAATTTCTATTAGAGCCCTAAAACAATATTTAAGAATTTTACAAATTTTTCCAGATTTTTCTGAGCCATAATTTCACTAATTATCACTAATCACCCCTAATTAGCAGTAATTAGTGAAAAACAATGCAAATCACTCACCTTAGCCACAAATAAAACTTAGATTTGAAACTGTCTCTTATTTGGACCGTTTTCCTATGCAACACAACTGCTCCAACTCTGATTTGATGTTGATTTGTCTTGATTTGATGCAGATTAGCTTAATCCTTGTTTAGAGAGCGATTTGGGATGAAATTAGAAGGTGGAGGCCATGGCTAGGGTTAGAGAAATGTTTTAGGCAGTTGAGGAAATGAAAATAGATCGTTTCCTAACTGATTTCAGCCTCCCATAACCCTAATCTCGAAATGGGTTATGTGCCCTCTTGCTAATCACTCTAATTAGACCCGGTTAAACTGTTTTTCACCTTTTAAACCTTGTTTCAGCCATATCTCCCAAACGATGAGTCCGTTGGGCAAATGTGACCACTCTGCAAAAAGGTAAACCATCATTTGAATACAATGGAAGTTGTTTCAGGTCAAAACTCCTTACCAATCAAAAGTTATGGTCGAAACAAGATCAGCTAGGGGCAAAGCGGTCATTTAAAAATCGACAAAAATCGTGAACATGGTAAATGACCCCAGTAGTCGTTCCCCAAAGTTACACGACTATACGACCTCATACGAAAAAGAAATATTCTACGATTCTCCTTTGCGTAGAATGTGGGTCGTTACATCAATTCTCCAACAATCTCCCCCTTTTTGATGATGGCAACCTTAGTTATAAAATATTCATACCGGTTCGTACCTGTTGATTTTGATTCTTCTAATACTCCCCCTGTCATGATGAATCCTACTTACTCTCCCTTAAACTAAGCCTAATCCTTATTTTATAATTTCTCCCCTTTGTCATTATCAAAAAGAAATTCTAAACGTACCCCCCAAAATCCTATATCCATCTATACATATCCTATGACTAAAATATTTGATTATATAACTCCCCCTAAATTTATGCCTATGCTAGTTTAATAAACTAAATAGAAGGATAATAAACTAAGTGTAACACCCCGTAATTTAAAAATATTAAAATTAACAAATTTAAGGACCATTAATTTTTAGAAGAAGAATTAAGTGAAATGGGTTACACCATTGCGTTTGTCTAGGAATTCTGCTTGAGATAGAGTCCAAGTTTGCGTAAATCGGGCTCCGTATGAAGAAGTTATGGAGCTTAGAAGATTTCAAGTTTAAACAGAAATTAAATTAAAATAATAATTAATAAGCTAAAACCTGTTCGAATTTCAAAACAGTAGAATTGGGTTGAGCGGGAAATTTCCCGCTCAGGGGTGTCGACTCCCCCAGGCGGAGTCAACACAGGTGTTGACCCCCCTATAGGGGTGTCGACACAGGTGTCGACCCCTCTGTAGGGGAGTCGACCCCCTATAGGGTTGTCGACACAGGTGTCGACCCCCCTATAGGGGAGTCGACCCCTGTCGACCAGTTGGGCTAACGTGTTCGGGTGGCGATTTTTCTGATTTTAAGGCTCGTGTGGCTTCATTTGGTTGGCTGAGTGATGTGTCATTGTGAAATGGATGGTTTAGATTGATCCTAAACTAATCTAAGGGCTTTAATTAATCCTACACATCTGTATAAACACCCATAAAATTAAATCCAAATCTAAACTAAATTCATTCATAAGTCGCTATGCTGCTGCATCCTGAACTAAGCTAGTCTCTTCTCCAACGAATTAAAGCTTAGGAATTGTGAAAAAGGGATTCTAAAACAACAAATAACGAATCTATTCTTTCTTCTATCACTATGAGTACAGTTGCTTTCACAAGATAATAAATTAAAATAATTATGATAAGTTGTGATCTGGACTGTATGGATATGCCTGTTGAATCATATGCTATTAGCCAGTTCTGTTATCATTTATTTTTATGTTCATCTATGCAAGTTTATATGCAAGTTATGTTCTATGCAAGTTTATATGCAAGTTATGTTCATCTATGCAAGTTTACATGCAAGTTATGTTCTATGCAAGTTATGTTCATCTATGCAAATTTATATGCAAGTTATGTTCATCTATGCAAGTTTATGCTTATATGTTTAGATCCATGTCGGTTCATATGTTTAGATCCATGCCAGATTATATGTTTAGATCTATGTCAGTTCACATTGCCTATGTTAATTGGATCCATCTTATATGCTAGTTCACGTTTATATGCTTGAGTAGATTTATGTTGTTCTATGCTAAGTTTATGTTACACATGCTTAATTAGATCTCTATTGTTTTATGCCAGTTGGATGGCCTATGTCTCTTTCTTTTCCTTTTCCTTTTCCTTTTCCTTTTCCTTTTCCTTTTCCTTTTCCTATGAGTTAGGCTAACCGCGAGTCTAACGTATTATGTGAATTTTATGTACGAACGACGTGGGAACGTTGGGGAATAGTTTGGGAAATATTGGATATTATGTAATTGGCATAAATTGGTTAGTAACCATGTAATTAACTTGAGACATAAATTGGTATAGTTTATATACATGGAAAATTATGGACATAATTTAGATGATAATTATGAACATAGCTTGAATTGAAAATTACGGACAATTTGAAATAAGGATATTAATTCAAATTGGGGGTGAATAATAAAATGAGATAATGAACACCTAAGGCACGAGGTTAGACTTGGTTTGCGGTATAAGACTGCCCGGAACCGCCCGGCAAACCCAACAACCGCAAACGGTAGTCTAATGTAAGAGGTCAAAGGCATAAATTAAATGTGTAATAATTTCAAAGACACAAGGTTAGATTCAAATTGCGGTATAAGACTGCCCAGACTCGCCCAGCAAACCCAGCAATCACAAAGGGAATCTAATGTGGGAGGTCTTGTAAGGTTATGATTAAAATGAATTAAAGAACACTTAATCAAGATAAGACATATAATAGGACATGGGGTTAAGTGGGTTACATGGGTGACATGTGAAATTTAATTAGAAACACTTAACCAAGTTGAAACATGTAAGAAGACATGAATAAGAAGGGGTTAAGTGGGAAATCCTAGTGGGGACCAAGCGTAGGTGGAAAGCTTGTGTCAAGTATGGGGACCCTTTTTAACCAGTAACCCATTCAGTATCTAAGTGGGCTCGAACTAAGTCGTGGACGGGACACGCTTACTGGGTTTGATTGTAAGAGGTCAAAACGGGTTAGCGGTGGCAACGCAAGTCCAACGAGTCATGAGCGTGCGTGGGCACGGGATGGTAGGTAAGACGTTGTTGCATCATGTAGGTATAATCTGTGCATCTTTAGTAGTATCGGTTGCCACTTTGAGGAGTGATACACCCCACTGTGGGACCTGCACTGGTTTCTACGAGTTAGGGAGTCGATCGAATGGAGAGGGTAGTGGGTACAAGTAGTGGAGATAGGGGAAGGCGGCACCTATGACAGCAACTAGGGGTACACGAAACTACCATTATTATTATCATTATGATTAGTAAGAGAGATCAACATTCAGAGTAAATAGGGTTGGTGCAGTGTAGTAATTATCCTATAGTAATTAGAAGCGCAAACAACATTTATCTTATTCATCTTGCTTACCTTGTCATACATGCTTATGTTACAGTCATTTCTTACTTTCCAGTTTATGTTCTTATCATGTTACTTTAATGATTATATTGTTAAAGTTACTGGACTCGCCAGACCTTATGTCTGACCTCGTTTGTTTCGCCTCTTTTCTTTCTGTTTCCCCCTCCCTCTTAGGTTCTCAGGGTGGGCCTAGTGGAGCTTGATTTGGATCTCTTTCTCTCTCTTTTGGAAGTGCTTGGATTGCTGAAAGTAAAAGTTCAGCTTATCTCTTTTTATGGCTATTTATGTTGGGGTTATGCTTTTTGTTTTATGTACTCAGAAAATAATTTGTCAAGATGGATATTAAGTGTACTTGGTTTTATTTCTAGTTTTGGTGTTGTAACCAAACTATTTTTCCGCTGCAATGAAGTTGTTTTAAATTTTTAAAGTACCAATATATGTATTTGTCTCGTTATATTATGTTCTATACACTTATAATACTCCATGAAAGTTAATGCATTCCCTTTTTGAGTGACATTAATGGACGTGGGGTGTTACACATGGTATCATAGCTGAAGGTTACCCGAACAGATAAAAGATTTTGATAAACCATTTTTCAAAAGCATTTTTATGAAGAAGTACTTTCAAAAACATGTTTTAAAGAGAGTACTTTTAAGAGAAATGTTTATTTTGAAAAACATAATCCCCAAAAGCCATATATCTTTCTTTCGATTCTTTGTTTCAAATCTCTCCCTTTTCCTTCTTGAGTCCCTTTCCCCGCGTGTTGATGCTTTTTCTAAGATATGTAAGGACTTTCGTGCGATGGGTAGAAAACTGTTTCATAGGACTGAGACGTTTGTCGAAGCTAGAATTGGCTCAAGGAAGTGGAGGACTCGTTTGGTATCTTTGAGATAGACGATGGAAGGAAGGTTCAGCTAGCTTCTTGGTCAATGAGGGAGTTTAGGCTAAGGAGCACAACCCAAGGATGAGGAATTTGTTGACATGGCTTTAATCCACGAAGAAGGTAAAGGAGAGAGTGGAAAGAATAATTAACCCCGTGACAAAAGAAGGTGTCTTTATTGTGGTATAACGGGCCATGTAATTAAGGTCTGTATGAAGAAGAAGAAGCCTGGTAGTTTTCATTGTGGTCAGGCAGGACATCTGATTAAAGACTTCCCGAGGGGGCAAGGACAAGGGTAAGGGCAGAGGGCAGGACCTACTACTGGAGGGCAGGTTCAGGCTCTCATTGCACCGGCACAGGCGAGTGTGAAGGTTCATGCTCTCATGGCACCAGGACATGAGAGAGGTAGAAACATTTCTGTTGAAAGTTTGATTTCCTTTTTGATCAACCTGTTCGAACTTTGTTTGACTCTGGCGCTTAGCATTCGTTCATATATGCTTCGTTAGTTGAAACACTACACCTAAATACTAGTTATTTATGAATCCCATTGTAGTCTAAAATTCTATTGGTGGTTCGGGTCATTTATCTATGCTTTGTCGGTATTTGAGAGTGTCTATCTTGGGCGTTGGGGTTGAATGCAATGCCTTCATTCTTGGTTTCACGGGCTATAGCTTGATTCTAGGGATGGATTGGCTAGCTAGGTATGGTGACATCCTAGACTGCGAAAGGAGGGTAGTTAGATTGTTGACCCGCTGTGGGAGGACCCTTGATATTTTTTGTGACCCTAGAGGTCCGGTGATGCTTAGCTACTTAGAATCACTTGACACATCCATCGATGATTTGGAATCTGTTCGTGTAGTCCGTGAGTATAGTGACGTCTTTGATGAGGTTCAGGGTTTACCCCCGAGGCGCGAGATAGACTTTCGTATATACTTAGTAGATAATACAAAGCCCTTTGCATTACCAGTGCGCCACATGGCTCCGAGAGAGAGAGAAAGGAACTCAGTAAGCAAGTAAGAGAGTTGCTTGAGAAAGGGTTCATAAGAAGAAGTATTTCGGAATGGGGTGCCCCAGTTGTTTTTGCTACGAAGGCTGATGGTTTGCTTAGATTGTGCATGGACTATAGAGAGCTGAATAAGCTCACGAAGAAGAACAGACACCCATTGTCGAGGATAGACGATTTGTTCGATCAGTTGGTTAGTGCTTCGGTTTTGCCGCAGTTGGATTTAGCTACAGGATTTCATCAGCTAAGGGCGGTTGAGGACAACATAGATAAGACTGCTTTTAGGGCTCCCGACGGTTTCTTTGAGTGGCTCGTCATGCCTTTTGGTTTGATGAATGCACCCGCATATTTCATAGACTTGATGAGAAGGGTGTTTAGGGAGTTTCTAAAAAAGTTCATAGTAGTTTTTGTGAATGATATCTTGATTTTCTCTAGAAGCGAGGAAGAGCATGCTTTAAATCTTAAGTAAGTCTTAGAGACCCTTCGAGCACATCAACTCAAAGCTAAATTCTCCAAATGTCATTTTTGGAGGAAGGAAGTGAGGTTCTTAGGACACGTGGTCTATAAGGAAGGGATAACAGTGGATCCCGCGAAGGTGGTAGCAATCCAAATTGGAAGATTCCTAAGAATGCAACATAAGTAAGAAGTTTTCTGGGGTTGGCGGGCTATTATAGAAAATTCATTAAGTACTTCGCGAAGATATCAGCCCCACTTACTCGGTTGGCGAAGAAGAACTTGACTTTCTCTTGGGATGTTGACTGTGATGATGCTTTCCAATGTTTGAAGAGAGTTTTGACGACAACTCAAGTTTTAGTTTTGCCGGATGGAAGTAAGCCATTCACAGTTTATACCGATGCTTGAGGGACAGGTCCTGGCGCAGTTATAATGCAAGAGGGAAGGGTGATATGCTATGGTGGAAGGCAGTTGAAGGTCCATGAGAAGAATTACCCTACCCACGACTTAGAGTTAGCCGCTATAGTTTTTGCGCTAAAGTCTTGGCATCGCTATTTGTTTGGTGAGAAGTTCGAGTTGTATACTGACCATAAGTCGCTAAAATACTTGTTCTCTCAGAAAGATCTAAACTTAAGGCAACAGAGGTGGATGGAGTTTTTAGCATCCTATGATTTTGAGATCGCATATACCCCTGGCAAGGGTAACGTTGTGGCTGACGCCTTGAGTAGAAAGAGGTTGACTTTGGGTCCTTTGTTCGTAGAGTGGCAGAGTTTGGAGTACATATCTACCTTTGACTTTAGACCCTCTATCGATTATGTGCCCGGTTTGTTGGCATCACTAGAGGTGCAACCTACGCTTTTAGGTCGGGTTGGAGAGGCACAGCGATATGACCCACACTTGGTTGAGATAGTAGACAAGTTCATAGGAGGGGAGCCTTCGACCCATCTTAGTAGGTATGTTATAGATGACAAGGGTTGGTTGCATAGGGGTGGTAGACTTTGTGTATCACAAGACGAGAGTTTGAGGAAGATGATTCTTGAAGACTCACATCTTTCTAAGATGACCATACATCCCGGTGGTGATAAGATGTATAGGGACATGAGGCGAGTTTTCTTTTGGGCCGGAATGAAGAAGGATGTGGCTGTGTTCGTTTCTAGATGTTTAGTGTGCCAACAAGTCAAGGCGGAGCAAAAGAAGCCTGGCGGTTTGCTTTACCCTTTAGAGGTTCCACTATGAAAATGGGAGAGCGTTTCCGTGGATTTTGTTGACGGGTTGCCGAGATCAAGGAAGGGTAATACGGGGATTTGGGTAGTAGTAGATAGACATTCAAGAGCGCCCATTTCATTCTCGTTAAAAGTAAAAGAATCGCAGCGTGGTTAGCATCTGTTTACCTTCGAGAGATAGTTCGTTTACACGGCATACTTTCTAGTAATGTGAGCGATCGAGATCCCATTTTCACTAGCAAGTTTTGGAAGAGCTTATAAGAGGCGGTAGGAACACAATTGTGTTTGATCACCGCTTATCACACTCGGACGGACGGCCAGACCGAGAGAGTGAATCAGATTTTAGAAGATCTTTTGGAGGTTATGCATCTTGGACTTTGGGGTACATGGGAGGAACACCTTCCATTAGTGGAGTTCGCCTACAACAATAGCTATCAGTCTAGAATTGGCATGGTACCTTTTGAGACTTTATATGGACGACCTTACCGATCACCTACTTGTTGGTGGGAGTCCACGGATAAGATTTTGCTTGGTCCCGACATGGTTAGGGAAACTTCTGAGAAGATAGACTTGATTCGAAGGTGAATGAAGACGGCACATGACCAGCAAAAGTCATACGCTGATAAGAGACGGACCGATCTTGATTTTGATGTTGGGGACGAGGTTTTTATCAAAGTGTCGCCATTGAGGAACGTAGTTCGCTTTGGAGCGGCACGGAAATTGGCACCGAGGTTCGTAGGGCCGTTCCCCATTACAGAGAGGATTGGACAGATGGTGTACAGAGTAAAGTTGCCAGAGAATCTTAGTGGTGTGCGTGACGTATTTCATGTGTCGCATTTGAGGAAGTGTTTACATGATACCGCGGAAGTGGTGGAGCCTAGCATGCTTAGGGAAGTGGAAGTGGAGCGAGATGCCACGATCAGACGAGCTCCTACATGCATCCTTGGATCAGAGGTCAAGAAATTACACAACTGAGAGGTCAAGTTGGTTAAAGTGCAATGGGGAGATGATCAAGGAGACGCGACTTGGGAGATGGAAGACAAGATTCGTGCGTCGTACCCTTTCCTTTTTGAGGGTATGTTCTTAATTTCTCCTTTTTCTACCGCTTTGTTTGTACTTGTTCTATCGTTTAGTATGTCCTCTCGGTTACATCTTCAATCTTTAGGTAGGGAAATCCTATGGTTGTAAACATGTGTTTGATACATGTTATGTTTGGTGGATGCAAGTGTTTGCTAGTGGTTGCTCGTGGATGCATTTACACACACATTAGGCACTAGATCGGCTCAATCATTTTCATATTGCATATGAATAAGTGTGCATATTTAAATTAATGGATGTATATTGATTGTGTTATCATATGATTGTTGCATTTGAATGAAATGATTGTGCACTCATGTAGAAATAATATGTATCATTAGGATTCTTCTGCATACATAATGGACGCATGACACTATCATGATTTGCATTAAGGAGGTCAACTGAATCAGTAGACCGCCTGATTTTGCATTGGATAAGGAACATATACACACTTTTTGCATATTTTCATATGACATTAGAAATCTTTTAAGGACAATGATGCCTGTGATTAATGGTTGAGTAGATAGATGATTGGATGGTAGGATATACATTCTTCTTGACTTGAAGATTTCGGGGACGAAATCGTTTAAGGAGGGAAGAATGTAACACCCCGTAATTTTAAAATATTAAAATTAATAAATTTAAGGACACTTAATTTTTAGAAGAAGAATTAAGTGAAATGGGTTATGCCATTGCGTTCGTCTAGGAATTCTGATTGAGATTGATTCCAAGTTTGCGTAAATCACGCTCCGTATGAAGAAGTTATGGAGCTTAGAAGATGTCAAGTTTAAACAGAAATTAAATTAAAATAATAATTAATAAGCTAAAACCTCTTCGAATTTCAAAACAGCAGAATTGGGTTGAGCGGGAAATTTCCCGCTCAGGGGTGTCGACCCCCCCCCCCCCCATCAGGGGGAGTCGACACAGGTGTCGACCCCACTATAGGGGTGTCGACATAGGTGTCGACCCCCCTATAGGGGAGTCAACCCTTGTTGACCAAGTTGGGCTGACGTGTTCGGGTGACGATTTTTCTGATTTTAGGGCTTATGTGCCTTTATTTGGTTGGCTGAGTGATGTGTCATTGTGAAATGGATGGTTTAGATTGATCCTAAACTAATCCAAGGGCTCTAATTAATCTTACATATCTATATAAACACCCATAAACCTAAACCCTAATCTAAACTAAATTCATTAATAAGCCGCCATGCTGTTGCATCCTAAACTAAGCTAGTCTCTTCTCCAACAAATTAAAGCTTAGGAATTATGAAAAGGGATTCTAAAACAACAACGAACGAATCTATTCTTTCTTCTATCACTGTGAGTACAGTTGCTTTCACAAGATAATTAATTAATATAATTATGATAAGTTGTTATCTGGACTATATGAATATGCCTGTTGAATCATACGCTATCATCTATTTTGTTAATATATGCCAGTATGTTATCATATGTAATTAGATTCATTTCATGATGTTAATTCCTATGTCTAATTACATATGCTTGATTAGATTCATTCTTTGCAAGTTATGTTCTATGCAAGTTATGTTCATCTATGCAAGTTTATATGCAAGTTATGTTCTATGCAAGTTATGTTCATCTATGCAAGCTTATATGCAAGTTATGTTCATCTATGCAAGTTTATGCTTATAAGTTTAGATCCATGCCAGTTCATATGTTTAGATCCATGCCAGATCATATGTTTAGATCTATGTCAGTTCACATTGCCTGTGTTAATTGGATCCATCTTATATGCTAGTTCACATTTATATGCTTAATTAGATTTATGTTGTTCTATGCCAAGTTTATGTTACACATGCTTAATTATATCTCCATTGTTTTATGCCAGTTGGATGGCCTATGTCTCATTTTTTTTTTCCTATGAGTTAGGCTAACCGCGAGCCTAACGTATTATGTGAATTATACATACGAACGACGTTGGAACATTGTGGAATAGTTTGGGAAATATTGGATATTATGTAATTGGCATAAATTGGTTAGTAACCATGTAATTAACTTGAGACATAAATTGGTATAGTTTATATACATGGAAAATTATGGACATAATTTAGATGATAATTATGAACATAGCTTGAATTGGAAATTATGGAAAATCTGAAATAGGGATATTAATTCAAATTGGGGGTGAATAATAATATGGGATAATGAATGCCTAAGGCATGAGGTTAGACTTGGTTTGCGGTATAAGTCTGCCCGAAACCGCCCGGCAAATCCAGCAACCGCAAACGGTAGCATAATGTGAGAGGTCAAAGGCATAAATTAAATGCGTAATAATTGCAAAAACGTGAGGTTAGATTCAAATTGCGGTATAAGACTGCCTGGACCCGCCCGACAAATCTAGCAACCACAAAGGGAATCTAATGTGGAAGGTCTTGCAAGGTTACGGTTAAAATGAATTAAAGAACACTTAACCAAGATAAGACATGTAGTGGGGCATGGGGTTAAGTGGGTGATATGGGTGACATGTGAAATTTAATTAGAAACACTTAACCAAGTTGAAACATGTAAGAAGACATGAATAAGAAGGGGTTAAGTGGGAAATCCTAGTGGGGACCAAGCGTAGGTGGAAAGCTTGTGTCAAGTGTGGGGACCCTTTTCAACCAGTAACTCATTCAGTATCTAAGTGAGCTCGAACTAAGTCAAGGGCGGGACACGCTTACTGGGTTTGATTGTAAGAGGTCAAAACGGGTTAGCGGTGGCAACGCAAATCCAACGTGGTCATGAGCGTGCGTGGGCCCGGGCTGGTAAGTAAGACGTTGTTGCATCGTGTAGGTATAAGCCATGCATCTTTAGTAGTATCGGTTGCCACTCTGGGGAGTGATACACCCCATTGTGGGACCTGCACTAGTATCTACGAGTTAGGGAGCCGATCGAATGTTGAGGGTAGTGGGTACAAGTAGTGGAGATAGGGGCAGACGGCACCTATGACAGCAACTAGGGGTACACAAAACTACCATTATTATCATTATCATTATGATTAGTAAGAGGGATTAACATTCAGGGTAAATAGGGTTGGTGCAGTGTAGTAATTATTCATTAGTAATTAGAAGCGCAATCAACGTTTATCTTATTCATCTTGCTTACCTTGTCATACATGCTTATGTTACAGTCATTTCTTACTTTCCAGTTTATGTTCTTATCCTGTTACTTTAATGATTATATTGTTAAAGTTACTGGACTCGCCAAACTTTATGTCCGACCTCGTTTGCTTTGCCTCTTTTCTTTCCGTTTCCCCCTCCCCCCAGGTTCTCAGGGTGGGCCTAGTGGAGCTTGATTTGGATCTCTTTCTCTCTTTTGGAAGTGCTTAGATTGCTGAAAGTAAAAGGTCAGCTTATGTCTTCTTATGGCTATTTATGTTGGGGTTATGCCTTTTGTTTTATGTACTCAGAAAATAATTTGTCAAGATGGATATTAAGTGTACTTGGTTTTATTGCTGGTTTTGGTGTTGTAACCAAACTATTTTTCCACTGCAATGAAGTTATTTTAAAATTTTAAAGTACCAGTATATGTATCTATCTCATTATATTCTGTTATATACACTTATAATGCTCCATGAAAGTTAATGCATTCCCTTTATGAGTGACATTAATGGACGTGGGGTGCTACACTAAGCAATCCAATCAATATTTATAATCAATCCAAACAAGCAAATCAATTCAAACAAGCAAATCAATTAATCAAATATATCAATAAACACTTCTTGAAACTTCAACTAATCTTGGCAACTGTAAAGTCCCCCCTTAATCTAATACAAGACTAAACCTGGCCTATACTCTTGTTCCCTTTAACTATAATAAGACTTTAATCTAAACTAAGAAATAATTCTGATAAGATATCCTTAAAACTATGATATAAGTTAAGTAAAGCAATTTAATCTAAACAATCAACCAATTTAAGTTTTGTTGTCGCAAAACATCAATTCAGATAAATTCAAACATAAAGCCAAACATTTCTTGTAACTTCTATTTATCCTAAAAACCTATAAAACTCCTATTAACCACAAATGCATAAGTATATTTCTAACACATCTATCAACCACTAATGAAATTCAAACATGTCAAACAAGTCAATCAAGTTATTCATGTCAAATAAATTAGACAAGTCAATTAAGTCAAACAATTCAAACAAGTCAACCAAATAAATCAAACAAGCCAAACAAGTCAATTAGAGCCAACCAATTCAATCAATCCAAACAAGTTAATCAAGTTAAAGTAAATATGTTATGTATTTGATTAATAATCCTATATATTTCTAATTAGAAAAAAACTCCTCATACAATATACTTGTTATGTGTGGAATTAAAGTTAATCATGTAATGCAGTGTGTGTAGTGTGTTGGTTATAACGCAGTATGTCATATGCAAAGCCATATGAATTGATATATTGAATGAAATGCAACTTGTAATGTGAATGATTTCAATTTGAGATGCACTATAATTTATAATAATGATGTTTGATATGAAATAAGTTGTGTAAATATAATATGCAGAATGATTTGGTGATGATATCTATTTCGGTGGAATATATTCAAAGTACTAACTATTATGCATATACATATAAATTATTATAATCAAACAAAGATAATATATATTCATATCTAGACTTAGGTTAATGGTACTAATGAAAGAGATTGAAAGAATAATATAGATACGAATTTAATGGTTATTACAAATTTATTCATGATAGGTAGTTAAATATTCAGAATAATTTTATGAGAATATCTTAGTAAGGTGCTACTTTAAAAATAATATAATAAATATTAAAGATCATTTTAAAAGGAATATAAATTTTTTATCATATGAAGTAAAATATTTTGATATAAACATATATTCATAATTGTATATATGTAAATTAATGCATTGTAATATATACATCAATCTTTTAATACAAATTAACTTTAAATTTATACTATAGAATATAATAATTTACCAAAGAACCATTAAAATGTTAAAACTTCAAATTAGAAAATTATTATAATATAAAATCTATAATTATAATAAAATTAATTTTTGATAAAATATTGAAATATAAAGTTAACTATAAAAATAATTTTTTTACCAAAGTTTAAATATACAAGTTTTATAAATTTAATAAAATAAGATAATCAAAATTAGTATTCACTTTACAATGTAATCCAAATCTTTATGTAATTATAGATGAAAAATATATATATAAGTTAAATTATGTATGTTTAAACTATGTTTAAAAGATAAATAAATTTATATTTTATAACAATATCAAATGTTTAAATTATGTCAAGCATATATCTATATAATTTTATTGATTTATATAATTTCAATATATATATTTTTGAAACAAAATATATAAAATATAATTAGATAAATAAAATTGATAATTAGAGTTTGAACAGACATTTTCATATTAGAAAAATTGTCCTTATAATTTTTCAAATCTAAATCAAATAATAATGGAATTTAAATTTAGAATAAGTAAAGATTTTAATTGGATTGGTATGTTGATAAGTATACTATAGTATATCAACATATGAACCAAATTATCTAAAATTATAAAAGAGATAAATTTCTATACCTAACTATGTGCATAGATGTATATTCCTAAATTCAACCATAATATGAAATAATTGTAAAGCGTACCTATTTTCGCAATCCTTCTTTTGTTGTTCTTCCATTGTTATGAACCACAAATTCACATCTTCCAAAATTTGATGAAGATATCTGCTTTATTGCGACGGACTCGTTTTTCTGATCAACATAATATATTCATTTGCTGTGGATGCAGTTTGAAGATAATCGTCGATAGTTTTGGTTACTTCCTCTCTTTGTTCACCAAAACTTTATTTGATTGTTACTTGTTCAATTCTTGATGGATTCACATGAAACCAGCGATATTACGAAGCAAATGAAGAGAATTACAGTATGAAGTTAAGTTGTAGATGAAAATCCAAAGTTATAAATTGATCGGGTACCAATTTCTTTGTTGATTATATATATCCATTTCTTCCTCTTGATGTCTTTTCACTAACCGTCGTTACTTTTTTCCTATAAACAAAACAACTTTTCAAATAATCAAATGACTTTTCAAAATAACTAACTACAATTTTAAACAATAATATCATGTTGGTTTTGTAACATATCCATATATCAAATATTTCAAATTTTAAAAGTTACAAAATTCAAATTTTAAAAAATCAAAATTAAAAAAATCAGATTATGAGTTTAAACTAGTATTATAAATTATTTCAGAATTTTCCATTTAATATTTCCAAAAATCAGATTATGAACTTTTTGAAAACCTATGCTCTGATACCAATTGTTAGGGAACGTGGATCTTAAGGCAAGACTAACACTAAAGGGAGGGTGAACAGTGTTTTCAAAGGATTTATGAATATCTAAAGCCTATGTGATCTACTATATGAATCACACACAACATAGATGATCACAGGCACAAAATCAGTCACAAACAGAGAAACAGATAAATATAAAATGCAAGAAAAAAAAAGAACACACCAGATTTTATATTGGTTCAGATTACTCCTACGTCCAGTCCCACGCAACGCTGGATTGCATAGAGTTTTATTAATATCACTATCTAAGTACGATCCCCTTGATTTCACAGCTACAAGGTTAACACCCCCAACCACTCTTGATTTCATGGCTACAAGATTACCACCGCTCCCTTTGCTTGATTTCATGGCTACAAAGAACACACCCTTTCCCAAATGCTTCCCAAAATATTACAACAGACATGTAACTCTTCAGTAGCACTTCAATTTAGAGACTAACGAGTAGTGAGTGAGAAAAGAAGAAGTTATATATAATTAGAGTAGAACTCGGCAAAGTAGAAGTGTAGAAAACAATAAAATAAGACATATTAATGGTGGGTGAAGAGGGGTGAAGATGGAGAAGAAGAATATTTAAAAAATTTATAATCAACCCCTATTTATAAGATTTGAAAGGTTGGAACGCTTCTGGAACGTTACAAATGGTGAAAAGACACTTCCTTTGAAAATTGAATTTTTGATAGTTATACGTCGACATAGACATATATGTATGTCGACACAACTATGTATAAAATATTTTTTAAAACTATTTTTCAAGTGTTTTATTGTATATATTATTCTCGAAGTTCTTAAATTAAAACTAAGTGATATAAATGAGTAAAGTATAAAACCATATGAAAACTTAAATATATATTATATAAACATATTTATAAAATTATAAGGTTTAAAACTATATAAGTATAAAATTATAAAACTATATAACTTTATAAACTTATATACTTATATATATATATTAAACATATATTTGAAATCATAAGTAAGATATAAATCAATTTGAAATTAGAACTTGAATTTGAAAACCAGAATTTGAACCTGGAGTGCTATTCATAGTCTTTCATATAAACCAGACTCTATTACTATATTTTTCTTGAACTATTAAACACTTGAATCTTGATTACTCACGAGTCTTGAATCTTCTCTAAATTCTAAATCTTTTGAAACTCTAAAACTGTACAGTCTTCAGTATTTAAGTCCTGTATACAAATCCTACATATATGTGTACATATATATTCTAGATAAAGATGTTAGTATATATTCTATAGTTAATGATAATTGAAATAAGGTTATTGTCATCAAAACTCCATTCTCCAACAGAATGTACAACATGGATTTTAGAACGAATTGTGTTTTTCTCTCCTTCAAACAAATTTCAGGATGAAATCTATTTTTAAGAGGGGAGAATGTAACACCCCTAAAATATACCTAAAAACATAAATATTAATACCTAATGAAAATAAACAACTTAATAATAAAATATAAATAGGCTGGAAAATGAGATTTTGCAGCTTTAAGAATTCGGTTATGAAAATCTTTTATTTGGATTCATGGCAAAATTCTGAATCGTTTCATATACAATATGCCGAAAACGGTGATAGCATGAAGAAGTTACAAGAAAATGAAATTAGACAGCAAATGCAAAAATGTATATGGTTAGACAAATAATTTATGTCCAAGAAATAAAATAAATAATATACATATAGATGAGTTTGAATTTCAAAATATAGATAAGATGGATGGGACAAAGAATATTGTAAACAAGGTAAGAAATAAAGCAAATTAATAAATTTATATATAATTTGACACCTCAGCCCCATATACGTTTATTGGGCACTTCAACGACCAGGAGGACGACCACCTCCTAGATGGGGTGTCGATCGCTTGGTGGCTGAAACGCCCAATAACGCTAAGTTTGGCTAGGTTTTTAGGGGTAAAATATATAAACGGACGACTAGGATTATATCTAAATAATCTAATGACCCAAGCTTACACAAGCAATTATATATATACCCCTAGACCACACAACTAAACCCTAGCCATTTTTCTCCATTGTGCCTCCACTCTGCCTCTGCTGCCATTGATTCCAGAATTAGGTTTTTATCTTCTTCTAACCTATTTCTCTTTCTCTCTCATCTTTTCTACTAGATCTAGATTAGAATATATTCTTGGAATCATATGAAATATATGTAAGAATTTAATTGATTTATTCTTATGTATATTTATCGATCTCTAGAGTTGGAAATTTCGTCCAAAAGGCACAACAACGTTTGATCTACGCTCCTCAAATCAATGTGAGTGGAATATTGTATTTCCTTTGGTATATTCTACTTTTTGTAGATTAACATATTGATTTGTATGCCTAAGAGGATTTGTTACAACAATAATATAAAAATATAAAACCCCTAAGTCCTCTATTTTTATGTATTGCGCAAGAATTGTCAATTTATTTGGTTTGTGGATCTTAGTCATAGTAGTGAATTGAGAACAAAAAGGGGCGATGTGCTTCTATTTTATGTAATTTATCCTTATATCTAAATATTTGGTTGTAACCTAAAAAGGTTTAGATTTGGTTTGATTCATTATTTGATTAGGTTTGGGTTCTATTCTGAATCCAAACACATTCAGAGTTGAAGCCTATTAAATATTAACGTTTTTATGTGCAATATATAAAAAGAGGTAAATTAGATAAAATGAAGTCTATGTATATACATGTATATATATTTATGTATATTATACTCTGTTCCTGGTCTATTACTAAAATCTTTCCAATAAGCCTAGGATGCAAGTTGAAATTTGTATGTGTGTTGTATTTTCCATTCACCGCTATCTGTTGTTATACCATTATGCCATCATGCATTAAATGTAGAGGTCAAAACATGGAAATTAACTTGTATACCTTAAACTTAGGACAAGTTGACAATTTTTATCTCGTTAGAACGTTCTTTCGTTCTTATGAAAATTAGCATTATTTATACGTTTTAAATATTATAATTATATAGCATAGTTAATGTAATTAATGTAATAATGACGTAATAAATGTGATTAGGATAAGATTTGAATTTGAAATGTCCCCATATATATTGGTTGCTTGTGTGTGTGTATAGAATGGCTTGTATATATATTAATAGTGACACACAGACACGAGGTTGGTTGCCATTTGTGATATTAGTCTGCCCGGAACCAACCAACGAATTCGGCAACCACAAGCAGGCCCAACTAATGTGAGGGGTCTAGGTTCCATAGGCCATTCAAAGTCTTAGTACACCTTGAAAAAGTCTTAAGTGGCTGACTCTCTTCTTATCTAGTTTGGGTCTTAAGTGGTTAGGACTAGGATCCCCTCCGAAGGTTTATTCCATGGAGGGGAATAAAAGTCATGGGACCCTCCCTCATTAGATTCGAAGTAAGTCTATGGGTCCTCCATCTCTAAAGTGGTTAGACATAGCAATAACGGAGTAGCGTAGTTCATGGGGGATGCCCACTTCCTTTAGTAGCTTGTAGGGGCTCAACTAGGGACGGGACTGGTTTGTAAAAGATATTTGGCCATAGCATGCTCACCAACTATCGAAGGGAAGTCTTAAGCGACATAGGTGTTCTACCATAATATCAGTTAAGTAGTAACATTCGCAATACTCCTTCTCATATTACAAGTGAGAGTATAGACTTAAGAACGTTGACATATTAGGACGGGGTCTTAAGCGCTAGGGTCCGCCTTAGAGTTATAAGAGATCATAAGAATCCACCTTTAATAGGTCCATAAGTGACCGAGAATGCCCGCCTCGTTGGGTCTTTACCCTAAATACACTAATGAATGATTGACTTGGGCATTCACCTCATTAGTTAGATACTTTGTGTTTGTGTGAATGTTTGTGTGTTGCGTAGACTTACCTTGATATATGTAACCTGCCAAATCTGGGGTATGGACTTTAAGTAAATACTATATTTCAGTCACACAGAACTTTATGTTCTGATGCCTCTCCTTAACATATTAAACAGTAGGTCGGGTAGATTTTATGGACGAAGCAATGACGGAGATTGAAGACGAGAACGAGATATTATGCTATTATTAGTCATCCTTGCTATATTTCTTATGGAAACCTTTGATAATGAATTTATTGATGTACCTATGGGATAATTGTATTTTGACAATCTATTTTTTAAATTCTATGGTTTAATAAAGTGATACATCATATTTTAGTATTATATTTTCTGGTTCCATCATGTGAGATTTCCTCAACGAAATGTCTATATATTATTCTTTGCGAAAGTAATTTCTTACAGGAACCAACGACCGGTTTGAATGGATGAGTTTCAATGGGCCTTTTATAGGTCCAAATTTAGGCCCATTTCGGGCGGGTTGTTACAAGTGCACTACCCAACATCTGATTTCTTATACTACACCCTACCAAAGAAATATAATTAGGTAAATGTTTCTCAAAAGTAATCTTAAATTACTTTTCAAATTCATATTTTTAAGGGTTTAAGATAAACTCGAAACCACCTCAAAAAATTCCAATCTATATTTAAGAAGGACATCAAAGTAAGTGGTTCCATTTATAAACAGAAAGGACAACGTTTTCAGAATTGCTACGAAAAGTTTTGGGTGGTTTATAATGGTTTTAGACTCAAAATAGCTACTATTGTGTTCCTGGTGTGTTATAAAAAGTTCTATACAGATTATACGACTCAAAACAGCTATTATAGCATTTCTGGTGCACTGTAAAAGTTCTTGGCTTGTTAGAATACTTCATAAGTAATTCAGAAAAGGCAGCGCTTCAGAAATGCTACAAAAAATTCTGCTTTGAGACACTTCAGTGTTAGAAACATTTAAAATGCGTTTCAAATTTCAGAAGTGTTTCAAATTTCAAAAATTCGGCTTTTTACCAGTTTTTCGGCAAAATGTTTGATTTTGTTTCTCTATGATAAATATAGCTTTTGACTCCAAATTTCTGTAGTAAGAACCTTTCTTAGTCTACTTAATTATCTGAAAAGAAAATCTTAAAATCATTTATCAGTTTAATATACATATAATTCAACAATACAAGGCATTTTTGATATGTCCATTTTAGGTAGATTTTTACCTTACTTTGCATCCAGTTTTCAGGTACACAAACAATCGAACTAGAAAAGATGGCCGATAGTAAAGTTGTAGGCCATTGAGTTATCTTTCCATATTGATAAATAAATCAAATTTTCATCAAGAATTGATGAAGTTATGGTCAAAATACTGAACGTCATTTTCATAGGTTCGAGATCAACCATTCATTCTTAAATTTCCAACTTTTCTTCAAAATATGAAATGAATACATGTA
Organism: Allium sativum; assembly: GCA_030737875.1. NCBI lineage: Eukaryota > Viridiplantae > Streptophyta > Magnoliopsida > Asparagales > Amaryllidaceae > Allium > Allium sativum. The sequence continues at coordinate 279,705,024 of CM060922.1, forward strand.
CTCTAATATTTTTTCTCACCCTAGAATTATAGATTGAACTTGTATTTATTCTCTTGGCTTCTCCTAAACTTCTCCTCTTTATCTTTTCTTGTTTTTGTTTTGTGAATGCATGAAAAGAAGTGAACATTTCCACCCTTTTTATAGCATTCTTTAAGGTTAGATTGGTAATTTGGTTTTGGACACTTTTACACCTTATCTTCATGCAAGCTTTAGGATGTAGAAATATGCCCCTTTAGGTGTATTAAGATGTTTCTACACATGGACACCTAATGGGTTTATTTGTCTTTATCTCCTTTAATCTCAAGACATGTGTACCGTTTGTTTGACGACACGTGTCCCTATCATTTCATGTCGCCTATTATTTATACATATACTATTTGTTTTTAGTTATAAGCTATGTAATATGTGTTATATTTATATACATATATTTTTATATATGTATGTATTCATTATACTTAAATGCTTAAATTGTATCAAATTAGTATATTTGAAATTTCTAGAATAATTTTCATACTCGGATTTTTGAGTTATGCTGCCACACTCTACTACCCTTAGAAAAAGATTTCGTCCTCGAAATCTATGTTTTAAACAAGTATGGATACCCTCTATGAATTTTTGACTCTACCTCTCATGATGCTTCATCATCATTGTGATGGTTCCATTGAACTTTTACCAAGGGAATTTCTTTCGTTCTTAGATTCTTAACTTTTTTGTCGAGAATTCGAACAGGTCTTTCAATGTACTTGGTCCCCCTTCTAACTTCAATATCGCTTAAATCAATCATGAGATGGGTCATAAATATATTTTCGTAGCATTGATATGTGAAATACATTATGAATATCTAATAATTTCTCGGGTAAATCAAGCTGGTATGTAACTTTTTCAATTTTTTTGTTAGTACGAAATGGTCCGATAAATCTTGGTGATTGTCTTTGCCGAGGAGTGGAGTCCCATATAAAGTATATTGACACATGCAGACAAGGATTAGGATGCGTACTAATGCAGGAAGACAAAGTTATTGCTTTTGGCTCTCGTCAATTAAAGCCTCATGTTGCCAATTATCCAACTCATGACTTAGAATTGGCCGCGATTGTGTTTGCCTTAAAAATTTGGAGGCATTACCTTTATGGAGAACAATTCCATGTTTACTTTGATCATAAGAGTTTAAAATATTTGTTCTCTCAAAAAGAATTAAATATGAGACAAAGAAGGTGGATGGAATTTATAAAAGATTATGATTTTACATTACATTATCACCCAGGAAAGGCAAACATAGTTTCAGATGCATTAAGTCGAAAGACCTATTGCGTAGTAGCCCATTTGTTGATAAGAGAATGGAGGGCTCTAGATACTCTTGCTGATATGAACGCTTGCACAAGGATGATTAATGGAGCTATGGTTAATAAAGTAGCACTTCTATGTAATCTTATTATTCAGCCAACTCTAGTAAGTAGAATATTGAAAGCCCAAGAAGTAAATAAGGAACTAAAGGAGTTATTATGAAAATGAAGGATAAGGAACCTGCAAATTGGAACATTGGTAAAGATGGAGGTTATAGATTTAAAAATCTAGTTTATGTTCCAAATTAAACTGAATTAAACAAATGAAATTCTTCGTGAAGCACATCGCTCAAGGCTTACGGTGCATCCAGGAAGCACACAAATGTTTAAGGATCTGAAGTGTCAGTTTTGGTGGAATAGAATGAAGAAGCATGTTACTAAATTTTTGGCAAAAAGCTTTACATGCCAATAAATTAAAGTAGAGCAGCAAAGATCGGCAGGACTTCTACAACCACTTCCTAGTGTTGAATGGAAATGGGAGCATATAACAATGGGTTTTATCACTAGATTGCCAATGAAAAAATGACGTCATGATGTAATATGGGTAGTGGTGGATCACTTGAAAAAGTCAGCACATTTCATATCTTATAACATGACCTACTCAATGAAGAAATTGAGTAGACTTAAAAGAAATTGCTCGACTACATGGTATACCAGTTACCATAGTGTCAGATAGAGACTCACAATTCGCTTCGATTTTTTGGAGAAGTCTTCAAAAAGCACTAGGTACGTCAATAAACCTGAGTACAGCCTTTCATCCGCAAACAGATGATACCAACTATAATGGCTTGGCGATTTCGGTGGGCTTTTCAACCATCCATCCACCCCAAAGCAGTGGGCTAACACCCCACCGTGGCTTACAAAGGTACATCAGAACCGCTTTTACGACCAGCCTCTCAACTTACAACTAACCCTTTTTATAACATTCTTTAATGTTAGTTTGGTATTGGTTTTGGACACTTTTCCACCTTATCTTCATGCAAGCTTTAGGATGCAGACACATGCCCTCCTAGGTGTCTTAAGATATTTCTACACATGGACACCTAATGGTTTTATGTGTCTTTATCTCCTTTAATCTCAAGACATGTGCAGCTTTCATTTGACGACACGTGTCCCTATTATTTCATGCCACTTATTATTTATACATATACCATTTGTTTTTAGTTATAAGCTATGTAATATGTGTTATATTTATATACATATATTTATGTATGTATTTATTTATTATACTTAAATGCTTAAATCATGTCAAATTAGTATATTTAAAATTTCTCGAAATTTTTTCATACTCGGATTTTTGAGTTAGGTTGTTACATTAAGAAAGTTGGATGTTACTTAAACTTAGTGAGTTTTCTCACGCTAGTTCACCAGACTAATCCATAGCGTTTGCAATGCTCGAGTGAGACCAAGTTTTACATGTTTAGGTTAGGTTGCTATGAAATTTAGAATACATGTTAAAGGAGTTCAAATGTATTAGTATTTATTTCACTGTGTTGTATATAAGGACATGTCATTATAACTGTCCAGATGTATTAGTTGCCTGCTACTCTCTGATGATTATAAGTAGGGTTGTCGATGGGTCATGTCGGGTCGGGTTAGCTCGGGTTCGGGTCAATTCTTAAACGGGTCGAGTCAACCCGTTTATTAAACGGGTCATATTTTCTCAACCCGAACCCAACCTGTTTATAAATGGGTTGACCTGACCCAACCCGTGTAACCCATTTATTTAAACGGTTCAGGTCGGGTTGAACAGGTTGACCCATGAACCCATAAGCCCATTTACTTAACTATATTCTTAAAAACAATCTGCATTTCGGAAATGCGTTTAGCAAAATATTTAAATAAGATACAATACACGAGCATTCAAATCCACATTTCACATGAGCGTCCAGCAACAACAATGCATACACTTAATTTAAGATGATACAATACAAATGATATCATAAGTATTACGACATTCAAGTCATCAAATAACAATGATACAAATAATCAAATATTCATAATCAACTAGGGTAATCTGTAATTGTGTTTGTACGCATAATTCACAATGATAGTAAATAAAAGTAACAACACTAAGTCTAACAGGCTCAGCCTAGTCTGTGTATGCATAGTTGCATATGCCATATGATGAATAAAAATATTATTTTACATTAAATGAGTCATGGCGGGTCAAAAACGGGTTCATAGGTCAACCTGAAACCCATCGTTTATTAAACGGGTCAAAGCGGGTTGACTTAAAATTGACCCGTTTGTGAATGGGTCGGGTCATGTTTTTCCCGTGTGGGTTACAAGTTGTGTTTCGAGTTGTGTTAGAAATTGACAGCACTATTTATAAATATTATTTCAAGCTCTTAATAAAATTTATTTTCATATTATATTTTATTCCGCTGCGATGTGGGACTCTGATTCTATGTGGTTGTTGTCTTCTTCTTCTTCTATACTAATATTTCTTTCTTTTCTCACCCTCCAATTTCTTTCTAATGACTATCTGTGTTTTCAATACTTGGATTTTGGTAAGTAATACGAAATTATGTATTATTGTCGAAATTCGACCGTTGAATTCTTCACTAGACCGTTAAAGACTAAGTAACTTCCTGTTGTATGTAAAGACCCAGTATTTCACATTGATAATGTCGACTTCTTTTGCGATGCATATGTACTTTGAATTCAAGGGAAGTGGTCTTATTTTTGGAATAGACTGACTACTATTTTATGAGGCCATCCTTAAATGCGATAGGAGAATAGTTTGTTTGAGAATCCGTGGAGGCCGTAGCATAAAAATCCCTTATAAGACAGGGAATCAGGATTTAGCCTTATTTTCCCTATTTTCGAATTAAAAGGACCATCTTCAGTACCGGTTATATGTGGGTTTCCCGATGATTTTGTGGAGGTCGTAGGAGTCCCACCCTACCGAGAAATATAATTTAGGATAGGCCTTGAAAAGGATGCGAGGCCTGTAGCATTGCCTTTAAGGCACATGGCTCCTAAGAAAGGGAGAGAGTTTTACAAACAAATATCAGAATTATTACAAAAATGGTTTATTCGAAGGAGTACCTCTAAGTAGGGTGCACTCGTAGTGTTTGCCGCAATGTTTGATGGATCTTTAAGATTATGTATGGATTAGAGGGAACATAACAAACTGAATAAGAAGAATAGATACCCCTTACCAAAGATTGATGACTTATTTGACCATTTGGGAGATCCCAAATATTTTCCCAGTTAGACACGGATTTAGGATGAGAGTAAACCCAAGACAGCGTTTAGGATGCCAGATGGACTGTTTGAGAGGGAGGTTATGCCTTTTGGTTTGATGAATGCCCTGCTTTCTTTGTAGACATTATGAGTAGAGTATTTCGAGGCATACTCAATAAGATTGTGGTAGTTTTTGTAGATGATATTCTTATCTTTTCAAAGAACCATTCTAATAATTCAAAATTTTAACAAAGCAATTTAACTAAATGATTAATAAATTAAATATTAATAAAAAAATATTGAGGAATGGTAACTAGAATTGCGCCATTGGGTCCATTACGAAATTCTGGCTAAGATAGGAATTTGGTTTGCTGAAATCGGACTAAAAATGAAGAAGATATGAAAGAAAGAAGTTTGAAATCCAAATTTGAAATTAGACTTAATGTTGAATTAATCAGAAAATAACTAAAGCGGAAATCACTATTAGATGGGGCAACCCAGCCTCTAGTTAGATCGACCCGGGGGTCGATCAAGACCCAGAGTGAAGTGGGTCGACCCATATGGGTGCAAACTAGGGCGCACGTCTTTAGTCGATTTGGCTAGCTTTTGGGTGCCTTTTTTGGAAGATTCTTTAATCTATTGGCCTAATTTTTTAACCTAAAATCCAATGAACTTAAATCCCCTAACTCTATTATGAATATGCTCCAAATGTAACCTATTTCTTCTTACTCCATTCTCTGCCTCCACCTAAAATAAGCTTCTTCTCAAATAATTTTAATGGAGTATTGAGGCTTGGGTTTGCATATATCTTAAAGAGTACTCATAGATAGAGATTCCCTACCGAGGCTTAATCGGATTTGCTTAAAAATAGTGAGCAATTTCAGTAATTGCAACATTCTGTACAAATTGGGGGTTTTCTTGTCAGTATAATAAGTTGCAGATTCCTTCTGGTTCCTATTTTCTTTTCTACCGATAATTTATGTAAATCCGATTACTCCTTCTATCTTTTTTTATCAATTTCAGAAATCTATTATGTTACAGTAGGCTTATTTAGTTCATCTATACCTCATTTATGTAATTTTATTATAGTTCAGTCTCAGCCATATTTTATTTCAAATTTGTTATTACTTATCTGAGCCTAAGCCATGCGAGATCCTAGGCCATTGTTCTTTTTTATTTTAACTTTGATTTTAGGCCTTTAAGAACCTAAACCATTTATTCCTTCTTGTTTATGTGGAGTTGGGTTAAAATATGAAGCTGACAATAAAGGCGCAACTGGGTAAAATAAGAAATATATATAAAAAGTATAAATTGGGCTTGTTGAAATTATGCAATGAAAGATAATTGAACTTTGGCTTTGATAAACTGTACAAATGACATTTGGATAGACGCTAAATGATGGGTGTTGGGTTGTATAATGAAATTAAACAAAATTGATGTTTATAGATAACCTGTAAATTATGGTTTACATGCAACCTATTACAGGAAGAAGTAAAATTATTAATGTACTAAATATTGATGTTAAGTTTAAAATAAACAAATTAATAAGCCAGAGTAGTAGTGGTCTGTTCCGACAACACAAGTTGATTAGGGAAGATAAGCGGTCTATTAAGAAAATGTGTTGTAGGAGTCCATTCCGGTGGTAACAGATAATTATGGAAAATAAGGGGCTCTTAGTATTGGTCTGTTCCAACAATAGGGGTATATTGATTAGGGAAAATAAGAGGCCAATTAAAATAATTAATTTTTGGTGACCTAGGGATTTGTTGACAACACTTTTGTGTTCAAGGGTAGTTAGGCTGTCAACAATAATTTGATTGGGCCTTAGCGCTAGTAAATTAAATTAGGGACTAGGTCCAGGTGTGACTTATGTCGAATTGCATATTTGGTTGGTGATCCGTATTAGTCAGTATTTCATTTTTATCACACTACACTAAGGTCTCACGAGGAGGCGGAGGCACATTATACTGGGTAGTAAGAGGTTCGACGGGGCGGTGAATGTCCATCGCGCCGATTAGGGAAGATAAGATGTTGTAAGACGGGTGATTTTCACTATGTCCTTAGAGCTGATTGGTCAGGTCTGATAAACCGATGGCCATAATCAGTATAGGTTATCACAATTGCGGTTTAGGAGCCAATCGATGGGTAGAATTAGGTTATATCCTAATTTATGAGGTGTAGCAAGTGGCAAAGAAATCAAATGATTTGACAATCGACTATATTCATGGAAGTATATCTTGTTCTTATTTATTGTGTTGAGCTTCAATTTATTATCCTGTCTAGATTTCCTCTTTTATCACTCATGCTAGTAATTACTGAACTCACTAGCCTGTATGTCTGACTAGTTTTCCTTTTCTCTTCTTCCTTCCTTTTCTCCCCCCATGTTCTCTGGGTAGAGGATCTAGTGCTTGAGAGAGCTTTGGCCCAGCTCATTCGATTGGAGATTTTTATTTGTCTTATTCTCTGTCTTTACATGTATTGTTTCACATTTTGCTTATTTATGTATTAGCATTAAGAAGGATTTTTATTAAGATATTGATTATGTAGTTTCTATGAGACAACTATGGTTTTATTGTCCAAGATGAATGACACTTTTTGTTTTGCTTTAAATGAAATTTCAAGCTCCGCTATGTTTTTATTATACTATCTTATGAATTTTAGTCTCTGTGATATTATCTTATACCTAAATGCTTCATATTTCTTAATGAATCCTTACACGGGTAACGTTTAGAAATGTGGGTTGTTATACATTTGATATCAGAGCTTAAGGTTACAAGATCAGTAAAAAGTTTTTGTTTTCAAAAGAAATGTGTTTTCAAAATTAAAAGTTGTTTTTGAAAAAACATCCTCTCAAGCCAATTACAATATTTCCATGATTCCATTTTTGAATACTTCTCTCTTTTCCATTCGAAATATGCCCCGGGCTCCCAATTTTCCTGAGGGTGTCCCCATTTCGACTTGATTCCATAGGTATGTAGAAGCTATGATGCCAGCTGAAAGGCAAGAGAATTCCCAAGCTCCCACTCCAACCGCGGTGGCTCCTCCTAACCCACCACCAGCGGCTGATTTATCTAAGCTTTGCAAGGATTTTACTTCTCTTCTTAGAAATACTTTCCTTGGTTTAGAGACTTTTGTTTAGGCCTCTCTTGGCTCGGGAACACCGAGCATATATTTGGACTTTTAGAGCGTGATGACAGGAGGAGGGTTAGGTTAGCTGCGTGGCAATTAAAGGCCGAGGCTTTGTTTTGATGGGAGGGTGCTGAGGCAGAGTATGGTTTTGAGACAGGTTTGGAAGGATGTTTCTATCTTAGGTAGAAGAGGGCATGCAATTAGAGAAATTTATAGTATTAAGACAAGGTGATCTTTCGATAAAGGAAATGTTAATCTATTCAATGAGATTGCTAGTTTTGAGATGGATTTGTTGAATACGGCTTACAAGAAGGCTGTGAGGTTTGCTAAGGGTTTGAATCAACCTCTATAGGGACTTGCTATGACGCACATTTTGATGGAATCCTGTTGAAATGGCGTTTTTTAAGCACAAGGAAGGGAAAGGTGATTTTATGGAAAGTAAAGCTGAGGTGACTAAGGATAATGTTGGAAAAAAGAAATAGTGGCCCAAGAAAGTTAATAAGAAGAAGGGCAAGAAACCATAAAAAGCTCAGATTAAGAAGGATGAATGACATTCCATTTTGTGAGGCACTGCAAAAAGGCTGCTGAGAAAGGAAGCCACTTTAATTGCAGACAGCATGGTCATTATAGTAGGTGTTGTCCTAAGAAGCAAGCTGCTGGTTCATCTGTAGCACAAATGCATGCATTAAAGGTGGCTTAGGCTAGTGTTGGTTAGGATAGGGCAGGAAAGTCACGGTTGAAGGTTTGATCTCTCTTTATGACTTTCCAGTTATGATCTTATTTGACTCTGGTGCTTCACATTCGTTCATTTCTACTTCATTAGTTGATTGTCTGCACCCTAGTACCAGTAGTATTTTCAATCCGTTTAGGAGGTTCGGCTCATTTATTTGTTATGTGTAAGGGTTTGAGACTTTATTTTTTAGGCATCAAATTTTATTGTGATGCTTATGTACTGGGGTTTTCGAGGTACGCTATTATTCTAGGGATCGATTAGCTAGCCATGTATGGTGTCATTGTTGGCTGCGAGAGGAGGGTAGTGAGATTGATGACTTGTCATGATAGGGCCCTCGAAATATCTTGCGACCCTCGAGCGTCAGTCATGTTGAGCTTCTTAAAGTCCCTAAATACTTTTATTGATGATCTTAGCTTGGTACCTATTGTGAGATACTTTGGGGACGTGTTTGGGGAGGTGAGAGGACTACCTCTGAGATGAGAGATCGACTTTCAGATTTATTTAACAGGGAATGCTAAACCTGTTGCATTTCCTGTACTTCATATGGCTCCAAGGGATGGGTCAGATGTTAGAAAAAGACTTTATTAGATGGAGTATATATGCGTGGGGAACACCAGTCGTATTTGCTACTAAGGCAGATGGCTCTCTCCATCTATGTGTGGATTATAGAGAATGAAACAACCCCACGAAGAAGAATCGACAATCATTACCTTGGACGGACGATTTATTTGATCAGTTGGTGGTTGCATCCATTTTCTCTCAGTTAGATTTAGCGACTGGGTTTCATCAGCTTCGAGTTGCAGATGATAGTGTGGGAAAGACAACTTTTAGGACTCTAAATGGATTTTTTTTTGAGTGGCTGGTTATACGCTTTGAGTAACCAATGCATGAGCATATTCCGTTTATTTGATTAGCCAAGTGTTTAGGGCGTTCCTAAATAAGTTTGTGGTAGTGTTTGTAGATGACATCTTGATATTCTCGAGAGACAAGGATGAGCATGGAAGAGGTTCTCTGTACTCTTTGTGCCCATCAGTTGAAGGCAAAGTTCTCGAAGTTCCATTTTTGGCATAAGGAAGTGAGATTCTCGGGGCAAGTAGTTTCGGAAGATGGTATATCAGTGGATCCTGCGAATGGTTATTGTGCAAGACTGGAAGATCCCTAAGATTGCGATTGAGTTGAGGATCTTTCTAGGTTTGGTGGGTTTTTATCGAAAATTTGTTAAGGACTTTGCATGGTTTTCAGCCCCTCTTACCCGCCTTGCTAAGAAGAACTTGGTATTCTTATGGGACGTGGATTGCAAGGATTCCTTTACAAGATTGAAAGAGGCTCTCAAATCTGCTCCAGTGTTGACTCTCCCAAACGGATCTAAGATGTTTGCAGTGTATACAGGTGCTTGTGGTACAAGATTGGGCGCAATCCTAATGCATGCAGGAAGGTAGGGTTGTTTGTTATAGAAGTAGACAACTATGGGTACATGAGAAGAATTATCCTACTCATGATTTAGAGCTATCCTCTATTGTCTTTGCCCTTAATTCTTGGAGGTATTACTTGTTGGAAAGCAGGTTTGAGTTGTATGCAGATCATAAGTCTTTTAAGTATTTATTTTCGAAAAAGGATCTTAACGTGAGGCAACAACGTTGGGTGGAGTTTCTAGCATCCTACGATATCTTATACCCCACGAAAGATAATGTAGTGGTAGATGCTATGGGTAGGCAGAGGATTACTTTGAGTCTATTTTTAGTAGAGTGGCAGAGTTTAGAGTTTATCTCAACTTTCGATTTCAGACCATCTATAGATTATACACTAGGATTGTTAGCATCGTTTGAGGTGCAACCTACTTTATTGAAATAGATTGGATCCAATCAGCATGATGATCAGCAGCTAGCCTGATATTTTGGATCGACTAGATAGAGGCGATACCTCTTGGAATCTTTCTAGATACTTTGTTGATGAGAAAGGGTGGTACGTCGTTATGGAAGGTTATGTGTACTCCGCACAGGGGATGTGATGAGTGTGATATTAACGGAGCGCCATCACTCTCGGATGACCATTCATCTGGAGGAGATAAGATGCATAGGTATATGAAGAGGGTCTTCTATTGGATAGGGATAAAGAGAGACGTGGCATATTTTGTAGCAAGATGCTTATCATGTCAGAGAGTTAAAGCTGAACAAAGGAAACGAGGTGGATTATTTCAGCCCCTAAATGTGCCACAATGGAAGTGGGAGAGCGCCTCGATGGATTTCATAGATAGTTTGCCTAGGTTTAGGAAAGGCAATCCCATCATTTGTGTGATCATAGATAGATTAATCAAGTGTGCTCATTTCACCCCAGTTAGGAATAAGAGGACCGCAGCTGGGTTAGCTTCGATATATTTGAGGAAGATTGTCGACTTCACAGAGTTCCCATGAGCATTGTTAGTGACAAAGCCCCATCTTTACTAGCGAGTTTTAGAGAAGCCTGCAGGAGGCGGTAGGGACAAAATTGAGACATACTAGCCTTAGACAGATGGATAGATCGAGAGGGTTTATCGAATTCTTAAGGATTCACTACAGCTGTGCATTTTGGACTTCGATGAGAATTGGGAGGAACATCTTCCTTTAGTTGAGTTTGCCTATAACAATAGCTACCAGACGAGTATTGTTATGGCACCCTTTGAAGCTTTGTATGGACGACCCTGTAGATTACCATCTTGTTCGTGGGAGACTACAGATTAACTTCTTCTCGGACCATAGATGATAAGAGAGACCTCACACAAGATTGACTTAATTTAGAAAAGTATGAAGGCAGATCAAGATAAACAGAAATCTTATGCGGACAAAAGGAGGATGGATCTTGAGTTCAATGAACGGGACATGGTTTTCATTAAAGTATCGTCCCTTAGAAACGTGGTGCAGTTTGGTTCAGTTGGAAAATTAGCATGAGATTGTAAGATTATTTCCAATAGAGGAGTGGATAGACCAAATGACTTATAGAGTTCGACTACAAAAGAGGCTGTCAGGGGTTCACAATGTATTTCATGTCTCGCATTTGAGGAAATGCCCACATGGATCTGCGATGGTAGTGGAGCTGAGTACTTTAGAGGAGGTTGAGGTCGAGAAGGAGGCTTCTGCTAGATAACTACCTACGCGGTCTTTGGATTTTGAGATAAAAGAAGTTATGCAATAAAGAGATTAGGCTTGTCAAGGTTCAGTGTGGAGAGGATAACGATGAAGCAACATAGGAAACAGAGGAGAGGGTACGTGCATCTTTTCCACTTCTTTTTGATAGTACGCTCTCAATCCTTTCTTAGTTTTGAATTTGAACCTTATCCATTTCTTATCATTTGAATTATTAAGTCTTAGAAAATCCCATAGATGATATGACATGGTTTAAACGTGTTATGAGGATATGTTATGTTCAATGGATTTGCAAGTGTTTTCTAGTGAATGCATTGGATACATATGCACACACTAGGTACTAATTAGTTATCGACAGCTAGAACAATAACATAATTTCATATGAATATGTGTGCACTTTTAATTCACTTTTAGTTTATGGATGAAAATTGGGTGATTATCATATGAATGTTGCATTTTGTTGATGGTGGTTGTAGCATGCATATAGAATTTTATGTATCACTAGGATTCTCTTGCATACATTTTGAATGTATGGCACTGACATAAACTGCATAAAAGAAAGTCGACTAAATCAGTGGACCACCTAATTTCTTGTATTAGTTAGGAACACATCTATTACTTATAATAGAAAACAGAATATACCACCGTTGCTGATGTCGACAATCAAATCTAGCAGCATTCCACCAATCCACCATTGCCCTGTTCTTTGCCTTCTCGATTATTTTATTCCAAACTGTTACTCATTTATTTTATTCGTAACCGTTTCTTCCGTTCTCCTATCCGCGTTGGTTCCCCCTGCATTATTTCTCCTCAATTTCCACTCCCTCTTCGCATTATTTCTCCAATTGAAACACAACTTTTCTGCCATCTTTCCAAATTAATGACTGGAATCAATTCTAGTTTGTCTTCCCTTAAATTTTGCAACTGCATCAAGGTTTTCCGTCAACCACGCTACTCAGAAACCCAGTTTCTCTTTCTCTTCATTTTCTTATGCAACTCTATTTTATCCCCAAATTTTTTTGTACACTAACCTAGATTTAACCGTTAGAAATTTAAGGTAAACTTCAACCCCTTTGTTATCCAACCGACATAAACTTTCCCCCCTTCAGACTTGCGATTGTTTTGCCTTTTGGTTGTTCCTATTCTGATTCTTTTGTTGGTGACAGGTTCTGATCTGTTCACTTGTTCCTTCCTTCGCCTCTGAAACCACTACGACCTTTGATTGCCGCTTATGCAAATTATGGGTGAATTACGCAACATAACTAAGGTACTCGAAACAGGTATTATTTGAAATATATCCGCTAATGAATGTTTGTTTTCTTCTCTAATTCTTAGTTTTCCATGTCCATTTGTTTTCTGAAATGGTGTACAGCAACGAGAAGCGAGGTGAATATCCATATTAAGGATGTTTCTGCAACTACTTGGTTGTGGAACATCTAGGCATGAGTTTTGGAGGTAATAGACATGGTGGTATTTTATGTTCCCATTGTTCCGTACAAATATACTACTTCTGTTCTATATTCTCATGCTAATAGCTTGTTCTAATTTATTTTTATTATATGTATGCCCTAAGCCTTGCAGAATAGTTCGGCTATCTACTATTATTTGCAAATTGCTATTGTATCCAAAAACTGACTGAAGCTGCAATTTATTCATATCTGCTACTGATTTCACATCTACACTTTTTTTCATCTTATTAATCAGCATACCTTTCGATGATTTGTTGTAAACCATATATCATGATTGGGTTTTCAAAGCATAAAATGGTTCCTGTGAATTTGAAACCTCAGATATGAGCTCAGACCAATTTAACCGTTTCAGAACATTACAAAATTATAATAGCTAATTTGAAGTATTTGAAGTTTGCAAGACCTTTATGATCGAAATATTAGTTTGTAAACAACATATAATATGTGTATGTGTGTATTCATACACCCCCCCCCCCCCCCCCCACCCCTGTGCGCGCATTTCAAATAAGTCTTTAAGGTTGCGTAATAGTAACAATTTAAAGCCAGACTCTCACTTTAGCCTTTTTCGTGATACAAAAAATTGCTGTACTTTGGTTTGGATTTAATGCATAGTGCTCCATGAGAAGTTTATATCTACAAGCTCTGTCTGGATTGCAATCAATATCTATTCTGCAACAACAAAACCGATTCCTCCCATTCCCTCAACTCTCATCTCTCTCCATTTCATAGTATCAACAACAGAAATTATTCACTTAATAATTCAAACCCTAATAATCTCAACCTTTTACCACATTAACTTTCTCCCTTTTTAGTTTAGCGTCTACGGAATTCTGGTGTCTCCCAAACGAAATTGGATTGAAGTTGTTATTTTATATGACGATAGGTACTTATTACTATCATTAATATTTTCGTATAGATTTATTTCCTATTTATTCCTAAATTACTTCCGCAAATGCCTAAATTATCATCTGTGCATAGCGCGTACCCATTTCTGCTACGAGATGCTGTCAAAGTACACATAAGCAAACATCCCGTTTGTCTCCATCACGATGGCTCAACTAGATCCACAGTTTCATTGTCGTTTTCGATGTCAACTTATTAGCTTTGAAATAAAAAATCTATGAATTTGTCTAGACTTTCGACGAAGTATTGAAATATTATTGTTTTCAACTAGATTAAGGCTTTTATTAAATATGTCCACGGTTGGCATGTTGCATAATCATCATTTGTAGCCAACTTTATATCTCCAGCATTTTGTGTATATGCAAACAGTTATGTCAGTTTCTTGCGATTTTAGGTAAGTACTTAAATTGGCGAATTGTTTGAACTTTGAAGTAGCAGAAATCAACCCAATTTTTTGTGATTGTCACAGTCAAATTTATCATTGTATTCCCATATCTTCAGTTTCAACCTAAGACAACCCTCTGTTGTTAATGAATTTTGTAATCGATAAAATAAATTGTACGATTTCAATGGTTTCCATGTCTATATAGGAATAAAAATAGAATTTTGAAGTTTCATATGGAAAACAAATTGTATTTGTTAATTTTTTCATGACTGTACTGCATATTTTAGTTAAGGAGTCCAAATTTCATTTATGTGTCTGTTGTAGCAATGATCCTTCCCTTCTTGCTATGACAGTTTATAATCTATGCACAACTGCACTGCATGTTTTATGTTCAAGTACCTATCCATTTTTTTTAAATTTCAAATGGGACTATAATTGTGGTATTCAAAGAAACAAGTGGCGAATCATGTGCTGTTATGACACATTAGTTCACACATACTGTCGCATTCCATTATAGAATATTGCTTTACCATGGCTCTTGCTTTTTGTCATTAACTTAATAGAAACTACTCTTGCCCACATTCATTTCTGCTCCCATTAGTCATGACCTTTCCGGGTTACGTATGAAATTATATCCATATAGGCAAATTAGTTGAGGTTTATAATGCATCTTAAAAGCTGCATTGTATCAGATGTATGGTAGTGGAGCATTATTAATAAGGGAAAATCTGCATATGAATGAGTAGTAGAGTAAGGCTATGTGAGGGACCGGTATCAGATATCTGAAATATGAATGAGACAATGCACATGACGAAAATGATACAAGTGCACAACATGTGACACGAGCAACCAAGACTGAGGCATGGTCAATGAGATCCTCAACAACTGACACGTCTAAGGTGGCAAGCTGAGCACATATTTGAGATGAAGCATTTGCCGGGGGCACAAGCGCTTGAGGACCTAGCTACTTAAGCAACGACTAAAGCTTACGGATGCACATAAGGTGCATGCACATGCATGGGCGGCCCTGGCCTAGTGCCAACCGTGCGACCGCACAAGGCCCATAAGGTTAGGGGGCCCCAACAAAAAAATTGTATTATCTTTAGAGCTGTTTTTTCTTGTCAGGATGCGTGTACCTGATAGTAATTTATCTATGCAAAAGTAGATATAATTGTATGTTTTGTTGACATCAATCAATGTATTAAAATGGAAATGTGGCTTGTGTGAACCTCTAGTTGACAGATTGAAAATATGGGTAAAAACTTTGAATTTGCTGAAACACGCAATTTTTTCAATGGAGATGCGCACAGTAGAAAAAACACATTTTCATTTGACTTCAATTTCATAAAAAAAAAAAATTAAAGACCCAAAATTTTGGGTGTGCACTAGACCCATAAATACTTAGGTCGGCCCTGTGCACATGTATAGGGCATTGCATTAAGAGGGGGCAACAAGAGCCGCTTCAGGAGAAGTAGATGAAAAACCTTGCGGGACAGGCAGATCTGGAAGGGGCAGGAACATGCGTGGGGAACGAAGGAGAGCCAGAACTTTAAAGTGAACTAAAGAGACCATAAATTTGTAACCCAAAAATCTATAGATATCTTTATAAATCAGTCTCTACTAAGAATCAATCTCTTCCCAAATTAAATACTATAAAAGTGAAGCAACACAATAAGGTTGAATTCTGAACTACCATGAACATTGCGCCTGTAATGCCTTTTTATTATTTGTGCTGTGTTGAATGCAATTTTATTCCCACTGGTTTGAATAACACTATTTTCCATTGGCTACGTGAGTGCGATATTTCAGTTATATATTATCCAATAATAACTTGTGTTTTATTCATATGCTGTGAACTAAATTGTATTGTATTGTGTTGATTTGTGGTTATAATATTTGGATATGATGTCACCATAGCTTCAGGAATAATTATGCACAGTTATCCTTACCATCCCAACAGTATTTAAACTTATCTACGTCAATTTGTATAAGATATTCCTTATGACACTCTAATGGTATCTCTTCTGCCTAGACTGTTGCAACATTTTAGACATATACAATAGCTAAAGCATTGTCATCCGAATGAGGAACGCTTGAGTTTGATCATGATTTGGAATTCCAACGTCAGTTTTTTAACAATATCTGTTTCTTTTGTAATATATCAAGCTGACTTAAAATAAACTGCAGACTACTGACACTACAACAAAATGACCATATTACAATGGTGGATATACATTTTACAACGGTGGGCTAACCGTCGTGTATTAAGAAGTTGTAATAGACTAAAATCTTTTACAACTTTTTTGCACCGTTGCAACACCCTTGTAATATGTATATTTTACAATTTTTTTCGATCGTTGTAATAAACTTTATTACAACAGTTATGCACTGTTGTAATAATATCTGCTACAACCGTTATACACCGTTGTGATTGATAGTTGTATTTTTTTTTAAAAAAAGGACCTTTTGCAACTGAAATGAACAATACACTAAATGTAGCAATACTCCATAAGCAAATCAGATATTACAATTATTTGCAAATTAATTTATTAAAATACTCAAATTTTCAGTATTGCAAACATCAAGTTTTAGAAAACATTTCGCGTATTATTACATACTTGACCGTTACAAAACAACTTAGTACAAGCACAAGTTATCCACAAAAATTGCATGTCCTACGGGAGAACACAAGTGAATAAAACATTGTCCTCAAAACGGACCTGCAACTTCATTACCTCCTGCTACATGTTTCTCCAGCTCCAAACAAGCAGAGAACCAGTCCATCAACACATCACTGTAACATGACCACCAAAACCATGACCAAACTGTTTAGTTCGCCATCCCCTGTACCCGCGCCCTATAATCCAATCACAAAAAAAAACTATTTTAACTGAAAACTATATACGAATAAGATTAGAAGGCACATCCACATTAAAATAGTTGTTGATAAGAACAAAGCGAACATCATAACAATTGTTTGACAAATGTTCTACAACTTCATTTTATCATTTCTATGTTCTAATGCAATTATATGCATGTCAAATACAAATAGACTCCTGTAACTTCATCATTTATCAAAATCCAAATCCTCCTGATATAAATAGTGCCGAACTAGCAAATTTAACAATATTTTTTTTTTATTAATTTCAAAACATGGACCCACCCCACCTAAACATAACTCCATTGTCAACTACAAATATTTACAACCAGCTAATTGAAGACGTTTTACCAAACATCACTCGCCAAATAAAATCCAAACCAGATCAGAAAAGCTTTAATCGACACATATAAGAAACAACCAGTGATAGGAGAATACAAGGACCGAACCTGGTGACTAGCGTCACTAGCCAAAGACCCAGCATGATGGAAAAAAAATCCACTGCAAGCAGAATCCAAAGAAATAATATGAATGAGTCATCTTCCAGTCACACAAATTTGCATCTTCCATCCGCTGCTAAAATCCGTGTTTGCCCCCCTTGCTAGAGAAGTGCCTCACGTAATCTCAGCAATTCACAACTCCACGCAAGTCCAAACTTCCAATTCACTACAAATGTCAAGTGGCGAAATCATTTTGCTATATGCCAGTTTGGATTCCTGCAACAATATGATTTTCAATCTAGGGATTTAAAAAAAATGTTGGAATTAGTAATCGAAATCCTGACAGCACTACTTATCCTCTGTAACCCACAAAAAAAAAACTACATAAAGCTTGCACAAATGCACACACAAATTGCACAAATAAAGGCACAAACAAATTGCACAAATGCAACAAAAAGAAGAGGTAGCAGCAGGTAGAAAACAAGAAAACTAAACCTCAAAAACTTTAGCCAAAGACCATCCGAGACAAAATTCCAGAGCCTTATTTGCATAGTACGAAACTCAAGTGAACTTCAAACCAAAGAACTAGCTGTCGATCAAAGTCGTTTGAAGATCTAGACCGCGTTGAGCCGCTCCGATAGATGGAGATCAAAGTCGCTCCGATGGATCTGGACCGAAACAGATCTAAGAGAAATCACGCTCGAGAAAGTCGCTCCGATATATCTGGACCGAAACAGATCTAAGAGAAATCACGCTCGAGAAAGGAAGAAGAGCAAAGTGGATTTGATCATTTGCGTAGCGGATTCAAGTACAATCGATTTAAGTAGAGGAGCAAAGCGGATTTAAGAATCGATTTAAGTAGTTGAGACGTAATTTTTTTCCAGAGGAATGAAGAAATTGGGGATCGATGTTAGCGAAGAGCAAGAGAGGTCGGCCCACATACGAGGAGAAATACGAAAGTGAGAACCTTTGGAGCCAAAATTTCGGTCTCCCGCCCAAATTTCATCATTTCCGTTAAGAGGGCAACAGATTTTTGTTTTATTTTTTTTATTTTTATTTTTATTTTTTGCAAGGAAAAGCCAATTTTTTATTGGTTATAATTAAAGTTTCATCTAAATTTATAAAATCAAATGTAATAATTCAGAATTAACTGGTAGAAAATAGATCCGTTGGAAATAAGTTTACATAATTTTCTAATAAAAACATTTTAATTACTAATTATCAAAAATTAATTGCTAAATATTAGATATTTCTTCTTGATTATTACTTCTTAGTTATTAATTGTTAGTTCTTAATTATTTATTATTAAAAATTAATTATTAAAGTTGGAATGATCTTGAGAAATAATGAAAAAAAACTTTCTAATTTAACTATAAGTTGTTATTAATATTTAATAGGTTTCTAATACAAGAAATAGAAAAAAGAGTTAATAAAAATAAGTTTAAACAACTTTCTAATTAAACTATTAATAATTAGAAATTAATTAGTATATATTAGTTATTACAACAGACAAAAAAGAAAAGTTGTGATATATATGTTTATTACAACAACGATTTTTTCACAGTTGTAAAAAACATTTATTACAATAGTGCGTTTCGCACAGTTGTAACAAAGCATTTTTTACAACTGTGCTTTTCGCACTATTGTAAAATTAAAGTTGTAATATGGCGTTTTTGTTGTAGTGTGACCATGTTACACGCAAAGCTGACGTGATTCGGATAAAAAAAGACAAGTAAAAGGGATTGTCATTCAGGTGAGTTCACTGTTAAATTTTTGTGTATATTTCAGTTAACGATCTACCTGCAATGCTTCGTTGACCAATACTGAGTGTAACATATAACGCAATTTTACTATCTACTATGCGCACGTTGACCCTTCCAAATAAGTTGTATCACCGTATTCGCATTCCACTTTCCGCTCTGACTTCCACTACAATCAGCGGTTGTAGTAAACGGTAGTGCATATCACTTCAACCTTTTTTACTGTCCATTATTTTCTCAAATATTTTTCAGTTTTCCAGATAAGGTAATTATTCATGTGCATGTCC
Organism: Allium sativum; assembly: GCA_030737875.1. Taxonomy (NCBI): domain Eukaryota; kingdom Viridiplantae; phylum Streptophyta; class Magnoliopsida; order Asparagales; family Amaryllidaceae; genus Allium; species Allium sativum. The sequence continues at coordinate 279,724,659 of CM060922.1, forward strand.
ATTGTTGTACACAGTCTACCTATAATATTGTTATGATCCCTTTTTTACAGACCATAACTGTATTTCATGTTCATTTTCCTCGGGAGACTGAACATAATCTGCTTGACTTACCTTCTACTGGATACAAAACAAGGGAAAAGAGACATACAAACTGATCAGTCGCACTGTGTCAAAGACCGCTCCAGTATTCCCCTCCTTCCATTATCTTAACTTTATTTCTAGCTATTTTAAAACTGCATGTACTATTTTTTTTCCTTTTTCATTATTTGTCCATCCTATATGCTTTTTAATTGAAACACATTTACATTCCTTTACGATCCATCGGTTAGCTTTTTTTCTTTTAATTTATCGTGCTACTTTGCTTCATGCACGTAAATTGGTGTTTATTAATCCATGTATGGCTTGCTGTATTTAACTTGGCATGACACCCTACTTTTTTTTATAATCTCAAAACTATCACTTTGAACTTTCTATTTTTTTAACCTGTTCTTTGACACTAGGTTGATCTATATGTAATGACTTCTCTACAATACAACCATTCACATCAATAATAGACAATATTTACATGCAATTTACGAATGGCATCACGATATATATGCTTCGTCATATGAACTATATTTTCTGGCCTTAATTCATTGTCCTTATTTTACACCCAATTCAATCTTTCTCTTACTAAGAGGTTTTCAAATCCATTTGCAAGTTAATTTGATTAACTTTTGTCCCCTAAAAATGCAGATTGCATCCTAGAATCCTTTTCTTCTTTTTACACTTTATATTAGTTCGTCCAACTCTACATATCTTTCCAATTCAAAACCTATAAAGTCCAATGTATACACCATAATATGCCATGACCTGAAAGCTACATATGATGTTTTCATCCACTCAAATTGGGATGGTATGATTACACGGTAATATAACAACACATTGACCTCCAGAATATGCCATGGCCAGAAAGTTATCAAGTACTCTCACTATTCTCAAATATGTTCCACTCAACAAGCACCACAAATTGCCTGTGTGTGAAGCACGGGTCCCAACCTAGTAAACTACCGTTGCATATGTTCATGAAAAGCATCATAAATCCTAAGGACAATGGATGTCTGTGATAAGTGGATGAGTAGATTAATGTAGATGATGTAGTGATAATATTTATATCATTCTTCTAGCCTTGGAGATTTTGGGGAAAATCCTTTAAGGAAATAAGAATGTAACAATCCAAAATTTTAATAAAGAAATTTAACTAAAAGATTAATAGAATAAATATTAATCAGAAAAATATTGAGGAACGGGCAGCGAGGGTTGCGCCATTGGGTCCATTACGAAATTCTGGCTACGATAGACATTTGTTTTGCTAAAATCGAACTTAAAACGAAAAAGATATGGAAGAAAGAAATTTGAAATTCAAATTTCAATTTAGAATCAACGTCGAATTGATCATAAATTAATTAAAGCGGAAATCACGATCAACCAGGGAGACCTAGCCTCTAGTTGGCTCGACCCGAGGGTCGACCCAGACCCCAAATAGGTCGGCCCCGTAAAGGATGGGTCGACCCATCTGGGCGACATGCGCAACCTGGTGCGCACATCTTTAGTTGATTTGGATGGCTTTTGGGTACGTTTTAATGGAAGGTTCTTTAATCTGATGCCCTAAGTTTTTAACCTAAAATCCAACAAACCTAAATCCCCTAGTTGTATTATAAGTATGCTCCAAACATTACCTATTTCTCCCTAATCCATTCTCTGCCTCCACCTAATGCAACCTTCTTCTCAAATAATTCTAATGGACTATTATGCTTGGGTTTACATATATTTTGGAGAATACTCACAGAGATTTCCTATCGAAGCTTAATTGGATTTGCTTAAAATAGTGAGTAATTTTTTGCAAGATTAATTATAAATTGGGGTTTTCTTGATAGTATAATAAATTGTAGATTCCTTCTTATTTCTATTTTCTTTTCTTTCAATACTTCATGTAAATCTGATTATTGCTTCTATCCTTTTTCTATTTGTTCCATAAATCTATTCTATTATAGTAGTTTTATTCAGTTCATCTATACCTCTTTTCTTCATAAGAAATTTTGTTACAATTCAATTTTAGCCCTATTTTATTCCAGATTTGTCCTTATTTATCTGAGTCTGGGCCATGCGAGAGCCTAAACCATTGTCCTTTTTATTTTGACGTTGAAATTAGGAAAAATAAGAAATATTTATATAAAGGATAAATTGGGCTTGTTGAAATTGTGCAATAAAAGATAATTGGACTGTAATGTTGATAAACTGTGTAAATGACATTTGGATAGACGCTAAATGGTGGGGGCTAGGTTGTACGATGAAATTAAACAAAATTATGTCTGACTAGTTTTATTTTTCTCTTCTTCCATCCTTCTTCTCTCCCCATGTTCTCAAGGTGGAGGATTTAGTGCTTGAGAGAGATTTGACCCAGCTCAGTCCAATGGAGAATCTTATTTGTCTTCTTCTCTATCTTTACAATCATTGTTCCGCGTCCTGCTTATTTCGATATTTGGCATTGGGAGGATTTTTATTATGGTACTCTGATTGTGTAGTTTTTGTGAGACGGCTATGGTTTTTATTGTCTATGACGAATGATACTTTTTATTCCACTTTAAATGAAAATTTAAGTTTTATTGTATTTTTAATGTTTTCTTGTGAATTTTAGTCTCTATGATGTTATCTTATGCCTAAATGCTTCATATTTCTTAATGCAATCCTTACATGGGTAACGTTATGAAATATGGGGTGTTACAACTATAAAGAACGTAAGGATCACCTGTGAGAGTCCCAGGAATTCTGAGGCAGAACCAACTTAAAGCCAAGTTCTCGAAATGCCACTTTTGGAAGAAAGAAGTCATGTTTCTAAGACATATTGTTTTGGGGAAAGGATTAACAATAGGCCCTGCAAAGACATAAGATTTCCTGGAGTGGAAGATACCCCACAATGCGATTGAGAGGAGTTTCCTTGGGTTAGCAGGTTACTATCAAAATTTTGTCAAGGACTTTGCGAAGATTGCAACCCCTTTAACCCAATTGATGAAAAATGGTCATTAGTTTATGTGGACTGAGGAATGTTGAATTTCCTTTGAGAGGTTGAAGAAATCTCACGAGTGCACCTATTCTTCTTATCCCGGATGGAACCAAGATGTTTATCCCAGCTTTGGAGCGGTTTTCGTGCAAGAGAGTAGGGTAGTTGCCTACGCAAGTATTTAACTTAAAGACCATGAGAAAACGTACCCCATCCATGATTTAGAGTTAGCAGCAGTGGTTTTCACTCTTAATATGTGGAGACATTATCTTCTTAGAGAGAAGGTTAGTTATGAACTGATCATAAGTGTGACACCCCACGTCCGTTAATGTCACTCATTTAGAGAATGCATTAAGTTTCGTGAAGCATTATAGGTAATTAGAAATAGAAAAATTACAAGACAGATATAAAATAGCAGCAGAATTAAAAACTTTATTAATCATAAAGCATCGTGGTTCAAAACATGATATGTCTGAAAATACATAAACCCAGTACATCATTAAAGTTACTGTCTTGTACTTAAAACATCAGAGTACAATAGTAAAAGAAGCATAATCCCCAAAAGAATCATAGCCATAGTAGCAAAGATAAGAACTCGAGCAATACATCTAAGCACCTCCAAGCAAGACGATAGCAAAATCCTGACCAAGCTTCAGTATTCCCACCCTGAGAACCTAGGGGGAAACGAAAGAGAAAGAAAAGGAAACAAAACGGGTCAGACATAAAGTCTGGCGATTCCAGTTACTTTTAGCAAATAAATAAGTAAAAGTAACATGATAGGCATATAAAGTGGATAAGAAAGATAACATCATAATAGGCAAGTATGACAAGGTAAATAGGATAACATGATAGAGTATACTTACGCTTCTCTAATGATTTCTCTACACTCTGCGCCAATACTAGTGTCTTATAACAAGATGATCCCTAACAACTACAAGATGGTAGACTTAGGCATACGTCCGGATGTACCCTAACTACTACCCTAATCGATCTGCTCCCTATTTCGTAGATACCCTGAGCTGGCCGCGCATAGCGTGTATCACTCCCTAAAGTGGCAACCCTTAGTTTTCAGGATGCACAACCATATCTATAGGTGCCACGACGTCTTTTTTTCCTCTGTCCGGACCATACGCGCACATGACGCGGTCGGTACGCGCCGCCCACACCGTCCCCACGTTTGGATCTCTTACAATCAGCCCAATAAGCGTGTGTAACACCCCGAATTTTAACAACATTAAAGAGGATAAAGTAAAGAATAATTAATTTAATATTCATAATTAAGTGAAATGGGTTACGCCATTGCGTTCGTCTCGGAATTCTGCTTGAGACAGAGTCCGAGTTTGCGTAAAACGGATACCGTATGAAGGATATATGGACGAACGAAGTTAGGCAGAAAAACCAGAAACATGCCAGAATGCACTGGCGCACTTGTGAAGTGCGCCAGTACAAAAATGCACTGGCGCACCTGTGAAGTGCGCCCATATCGAGGGCAGTCCAGCACAGAATTCTGGAGTGTTCTGTGATGACATGTCTCCTTCTGATTGGCTGGAAGACCTGTCTTCGAGCTGTGTGGTTCTGATGATCTCCTAGTCAATCTAAAGGCTCTAACTAATCCTATACATCTATATAATCACGTCTAACCTAAACCCTAATCTAAGCTAAAATCATTCATGAGCCTATATGTTGCTGCATCCTAAACTAACCTAGCCTCCACCATAACAAATCAAATTCAAGCTAGAAGATAAAAATCAAAGTCTACATCAAGGGTTAAGCTTAACAAATTCCGAAATCAGATCCCAGAATTCAAGATCCGTTCTTTTTCTGTGAATCCTAGTCACTTTTAGGTTTAAATAGATAATTTTGAATTGTGGTAGACTATGAATTGGGTATATGCTGTAAATCATGAACTTATGCATACTATGTCATAATCCCTAGATATAATATATGGACATTCTTCTATGTTTCCTATGTGAATCTTGAATTACAGTTATATTGCGGTACATATGAACTTGTCAATACAGATCTAACTTTCTAGATCTGATTGTGGTGATTCGATATGACGTTTATATGAACATTGATTTGTAACCATGTTAGGACGATAGTACATCCATTAATTTGACATTACTTGGATCTAGACTTTGGTGTTAATCACCTTACACTTGTTATATTATGATACCTTGGTATATGTGGTAAACTTGACATGTGAATCTAAACTTATTATTATGCCACCCTCTCTATACTAGATTTGGATAATTGGACACCTAATATTGAATCTAGATCTCAATATGCTTGCCTAAACACAAGTTATTAATTTGATATCCACTTTATTATGATAATTATCACATGTCTATCCACTTAGTTACTATGCCAGTTATGTTAATATTTATGCCAAAACATGTTGGACTGTCACCCCTATCATGTTCCCTTTTATTGTTATGACGAGGCTGCTTTATAGCCTCGATGCCGCCAAAATAAGTGTGAATACGTTAGTTAGTAACGGGGACAAAAGGGAATTTGTAATTGGCATAGTTTATATTTATATGAAATGAGCATATAACTCAAATGGGGAAACATAGAAATTAATTACCTATAATGACATAGATAAATTTGGGTAAAGATGAATTAATTACCTATAATGACACAGGTAAATTTGGGTAAAGATGAATTAATTACCTATAATGACATAGGTAAATTTTGGTAAAGATGAATTAATTACCTATAATGACATAGGTAAATTTGGATAAAGATAGAATGTTTAGTAATTAAAATTAAGAATTTTAATTGTACTTATGACACGAGGTTAGGTTACATTAGTGGCGGAAGACTTCCCGGACCCGACCAGCATATCAAGCAGCCACTAATGTTGAACCTAATGTGAGAGGTCTAAGTACGCAAATACGAATCGGGCTAAGACACGAAGTTAGGTCCAACTGTGGAATAAGAGTGCCCGGACCCGACTGATATATCCAACATCCACACGTTGTAGGCCTAATGTGGGAGGTCTAGCCCATTATGACCATAATTGGACATGGTAAAGAAATGGACTGCTTAACCTAATTTAATATGAATATGGACTTAAGTTAGGGTTAAGTAAAATTGGATGGGTAGTGGGGGGTTAAGTAAGTTGGAGGGGATGGGTAATATATATATATATATATATATATATATATATATATATATATATATATATACACACACACATAGGCCCACATACTTAACCCAATAAATGTTATGTAATTAAAGACACCTAAGTGGTATACATAACGGGTAGATGAAGTAATAAAGGTTATGTAATTAAAGACACCCTTTTAGGGTATACATAGTCAGTGGAAAACCTAGTGGGGATACAAGACAAAGGGGAGAGCTTGTATCATATTGTGTGGGAGTTATGTAATTAAAGATCACCCTTTTGGGTATACATAACTAGTATAGGGCTATGTAATTAAAGATCACCCTTTTAGGGTGTACATAGTCAGTGGAAAACCTAGTGGGGATACAAGACAAAGGGGAGAGCTTGTATCATATTGTGTGGGAGTTATGTAATTAAAGATCACCCTTTTGGGTATACATAACTAGTATAGGGCTATGTAATTAAAGATCACCCTTTTAGGGTATACATAGTCAGTGGAAAACCTAGTGGGGATACAAGACAAAGGGGAGAGCTTGTATCATATTGTGTGGGAACCATTTCAGTTAGTAACCTAAAGTGGTATCAAGTAAAGACCTCCGTACTAGGCGGAGGAGGGGCACGCTTACTGATTGATTGTAAGAGATCCAAACGTGACGGATGGTGTGGGCGGCGCAAACCGACCGGGGACATGTGCGTGCATGGGCCAGGCAGAAGGGGCTAAGACGAGCGTGACACCAGTAGATATGGTTGTGCACATTATAGGTTGCCACCTTAGGGAAGTGATACCCCCTACCGTGGGGCCAGCAAAGGATATCTACAGAGTAGGGAGCCAATCGATTAGGGTAGTGGTTAGGGTATACTTGGACGTATAACCTAAGCCTACCAGCTTATAGTGGAAGGGATCATTCCATTTCAGTTATACTAGTAATAGTGCAGAGTAGTCATTAGTGAAGCATGAACCTTATCTGTCTTGTCACACCTGCCATTTGTATAGTGATCTATCTTATCCACTTTATGCCTGTCATGATTACCTTTATTTATTTACTGGCTAAAAGTAACTAGATTCACTAGACTTATGTCTGGCCTAGTTTGTTTCGCCTTCTTTCTTCCGTTCCCTCCCTCCTCGGGTTCACAGGGAGGAAACACCCAGGCTTAGTCAGGATTCATATATCGTTTTGCTAGGAGCTATTTCTGAAGTATGGCTCAAGTTCTTGTCTCTACCACGGCTTACTCTTTTATTGGGGAATAATGTTTTCTTTTAATTCCTATGTACTCTGATTATGCCAGATAGAAGTACTTTGTTGTAATGGTTTTATGACTTATGGTATTGTAAACTACGGGATTATGATTTATGTCTGAAATAAAATTTTTGAAATTTCCGCTGCTATCTTATTTATATCGGTCTTGTAACTATTCTGTGTCTGTTTACCTACAATGCTTCACGAACTTAATGCATTCCCTTAGTGAGTGACATTAACGGACGTGGGGTGTTTCACTTGGTATCAGAGCTGAAGGTTACCATATTAGATAAAAGTTTTGAAAAATATTTTTCAAAAAGGTTTTAAAAGAAAGTATTTTCAGAAAGAAAAGCCTGTTTTGAAAAACATATTCCCCAATGCCATATGTAATATCTCTCGATTCTCCACTTGATTCCTTTTTCCTTTCTTCTTGTCTGGGGAACCGATTCTTCTCGAAAGGCGTCCCCATTCCGCCATGATGCCATAGGTATGTGCGACACATATCGAAGGGCAATAAAGTGCCTAACCTCCATCCGTAGCTGCAGTAGTTTCAGCTACGGTTAATTTTCTCGAGCTTCGTAAGGATTTCCGTGCGATGAAGGAAACTTTCGAAAGACTTATTAGCTTCTTACACAAACGTGGGTAAAAAGGAGTATAAGGAATTTAGGGCTAAGGAGCACAACCCAAGGATGAGAAAAAGGTATGGCCCAAGAAAGGACAACAACAACAATAGAAGAAGGGAAGAAAAAATGACAAGGCTAAGGATAAGGGGAAGTGCCATAGTTGTGGGCAAGAGGGTCACTTTACCAAGGACTGCAGGAAAAGGAAAAATGCTTGCTTCGTATGTGAAGAGGTTGGACACTATTCTGGGGGAGTGCCCAAGCAAGTAAGGGTAATGTCAAAGGACAGGAAACTCTAGAGGGCAAGTGAATGCTCTCGTGGCTAGTGCACCAGATGAAGGAAGGAAAGTTTCCATGGAAGGTTTTGATTTCTCTTTCTAATCAACCAGTTAGAATTCTTTTCGATTCTGGCGCATTTGCATTCTTTCATATCTAGTTCTGTAGTTGAATCTCTGCATTTATTTACTAGTATGGTAGTGGACCCCATTGTTGTCTCAAACCCCATTTGTGGTTCGGCTCATTTATCCGTGATTTGTCGGGGTTTGAGAATATCTGTGTTAGGCGTCGAGTTTGAGTGCGACGCACATCTTGTTTCATGGGCTAGGGGTTGATTCTATGGGTGGGTTAGTTTACCACATATGGTACCATTCTAGGTGGTGAGAGGAGGGTCGTTAAGCACCCTCGAAATTTCTTGTGACCCACAAGGGTCTGACATGCTTAGTTTCCTAGAGTCTCTTGAGGCGTTTATCGATGATCTGCGATCAGCACCAGTAGTCTGTGAGTATCCTGATGTCTTAGATGAGGTTCAGGGATTACCCCCAAGGCGCGAGATTGATTTCCGTATATACCTAGTGGATAATGCAAAGCCAGTTGCATTACCTGTGCGCCATATGGCTCCTAAACAAAAAGAGGGAACTTGATAAGCAAGTGGCGTGGCTACTTGAGAAGAGGTTTGATAGGTGAATCATATCAGGATGGGAAACCTATTGAAGACAGTCCTTGAGGAAACCCATCATTCCAAGATGACTATTCATCCAAGTGGCGATAAAATGTATAGAGTTCGAGGTAATGGGGCCAAACTTGCGAAAGGAAGTGAAAATAAAGAAGGAAGCAATGTTTGGATGAGTTCCGACTTGCATACTTGGATCGGAGGTTTAGAAGCTACGCAAATGAGAAGTTAAGTTGGTAAAGGTCCAATGGGGAGACAACCAATAAGATGCAACTTGGGAGACCGAAGACAAGATTTTTGTGCTTCGTACCCTTTTCTTTTCAAGGGAATGTTCTTAACTTCTCTTCCAAAAGCTTTTATTCACATTTGCTTCTATCATCTGAGTATATCCAATCAATCGAATCTTCGACCTTTAGGTAGGAAATCCCATGATTGTAAACATGTGTTTGAGACATGTTATGTTTGATGGATGCAAGTGTTTGCTAGTGGTTGCCTGTGGATGCATATGCACACACATTAGGCACTAAGATCGGCTCAATCACTCTCATAATGCATATGGATGTGTGTGCATTTTCTTTTCTTTTATGGATAAAAATGGATGTATCATCATATGGATGTTGTATTTGGAAGAATGAGTGTGCACACATGTAGAGCTTACAAGTTATAATAGGGTTATTTACATACATATTGGATTCATGGCACTAACATACATTGCGTTAAGGAGGTCAATTGAATTAGTAGACCGCCTAATTTTCGCATTAGTGTTGGGACATATACACACACTTTTGCATATTTTCATGAAAGCATTAGAAATCGTTAAGGACAATGGATGCCAGTGATTGATGGTTGAGTAGATGGATGGTGGATGGAAGGATATGCATTCTTCTCAACTTAGAGATTTCGGAGACGAAATCCTTTAAGTAGGGGAGAATGTAACACCCCGAATTTTAACGACATTAAAGAGGATAAATTAAAGAATAATAAATTTAATATTCAGAATTAAGTGAAATAGGTTACTCCATTGCGTTCGTCTCGAAATTCTGCTTGAGATAGAGTTCGAGTTTGCGTAAAACGGATACCGTATGAAGGAGATATGGACAAACGAAGTTAGGTGGAAAAACATGAAACATGCCAAAATGCACTGGCGCACTTGTGAAGTGCGCCGGTACAAAAATGCACTGACGCACTTGTGAAGTGCGCGAGTACAAAAATGCATTGGCGCACCTACCAAGTGCGCCCATACCGAGGGCAGTCCAGCACAGAATTCTGGAGTGTTCTGTAATGACGTGTCTCCTTCTGATTGGCTGGATGACCTGTCTTCGAGCTGTGTGGTTCTGATGATCTCCTAGTTAATCTAAAGGCTCTAACTAATCGATCCTATACATCTATATAATCACATCTAACCTAAACCCTAATTTAAGCTAAAATCATTCATGAGCCTATATGCTGCTGCATCCTAAACTAACCTAGCCTCCACCATAACAAATCAAATTCTAGCTAGAAGATAAAAATCAAAGTCTACATCAAGGGTTAAGCTTAACAAATTCAGAAATCATATCCTAGAATTCAAGATCCATTCTTTTTCTTTGAGTCTTAGTCACTTTTAGGTTTAAATAGATAAATGTGAATTATGGTAGACTATGAATTGGGTATATGCTGTAAATCATGAACTTATGCATACTAAGTCATTTTCCCTAGATCTAATATATGGACATTCTACTATGTTTCCTATGTGAATCTTGAATTACAGTTATATTGCGGTACATGTGAACTTGTTAATACAGATCTAACTTTCTAGATCTGAGTGTGGTGATTCGATATGACGTTTATACGAACATTGATTTGTAACCATGTTAGGATGATAGTACATCCATTAATTTGACATTACTTGGATCTAGACTTTGGTGTTAATCACCTTACACTTGTTATATTATGATACCTTGGTATATGTGGTAAACTTGACATGTGAATCTAAACTTGTTATTATGCCACCCTGTCTATACTAGATTTAGGTAATTGGACACCTAATATTGAATCTAGATCTCATTATGCTTGCCTAAACACAAGTTATTAATTTGATGTCCACTTTATTATGATAAATATCACATGTCTATCCACTTAGTTACTATGCCAGTTATATTAATATTTATGCCAAAACATGTTGTACTGTCACCCTTATCATGTTCCCTTTTATTGTTATGATGATGCTACTTTATAGCCTCGATGCCGCCAAAATACGTGTGAATATGTTAGTTAGGAACGGGGACAAAAGGGAATTTGTAATTGGCATAGTTTATATTTATATGAAATTATCATATAATTCAAATGGGGAAACACAGAAATTAATTACCTATAATAACACAGGTTGTGACGGCCCGCCCCGCACCAGCCGGCATTTCCTCCGAAAGTGCGCTGTACACATGCCCGACTAGCACGGAACGGTCGCCAAAGAAAGGAAAGAAGAGAATGAACTAATCAAGAACCTGTAGAATGCCTCACAGTGCATGGAACAAAATATAATAATATACTTGACATAAAACAGGTGAGACAGTGCATAAGCTGATAACTAAAACCAACATCAACATCATCATTAGATCAGCGGAAATCCAAATATAGCTTATTACAACTTTCCAAATTACCGTCTCTAAACAAAAGAAAGAAAGGTACACTACTAATGCCCAAAGTAGTGACCGCAACAACATAGGGAGAATATCTATGTATATATCATACGTGGAAGCCTCCTTCTCGTCTTCGGTACAACTATTCGTGCATACCACCTAACCTGTCTCTAGTATGCTCATGAGAGCACCCAGAGTAATAAGAAGAGACATAAAACTCTGGGTCAGACAAAAAGTCTGGTATGAGCGATAAGCAGCTAAACAGAACAATAACAGGTATACTAAACCATACCTGAACCTGGAACTGCAACCAAAGAGTTAGCACTACATACCGTACAATACTATAAGGTGCCATTGAATAAATGGTGTAAAGATAACGGGGGTGTGGTGTGCATGTCATAATGATGGCAAACAAATCAAACATAGCAACCATCCTCACATCTCTCACTCAGTGCGTAAAGCATACGATATCTACCGCTTCGATCACTAGACCCATCGAAGTAGTGACGGAGTTCAACTTGTACAACTACTGCTACTACCAAGCTTACCACATGGAGTCATGACCAAACCTTTACAAATGACCCCACTTCATTGGTCCATAGCTCTTTAGTCATACCTAGGCCACTGTGGCCCTGAATCCGTTCACGTACCCCCTACACATAGTGATCCAAAGTTACAGACATCGACAACTCCTTAGCACACGTCCCGCGGCAAAGCCCAACTCATGAAGTCAACTCATTGGTTCCCAACTGGATCCTGAGTACAAACTTTCCATTTGGACTACCTTTGCATCTCGGGTTTCAGTCTTCTTCTCCGGATCGGTCTTCATTTCAATTCATAGCTCCAAGCTCCCATCCAGTCCGTTCACTGTCCGCTCGAAGATCGGCTCGTGGCCTCCCTTGGCTTCGGATCGTGGCTCCCCACCTGGCATCAGATCGAGGTTTCCACCTGATGTCGGATCGTGGCTTCCCCAGTTCAGTTTATGACCTTCATCTTGTGGCGGTTCGGATCGGTCGTCATCACCTCCTGGCGGATCGGGTCGGGTTCTTCAAGTCCAATCGCCATACATAAGTTTGGTTCGGAGGTGGCTATGCGGGTCGGGTCGGGGTGGTACATGCCACTAGAGGCGGAGTGGTTCGGACGTGCTCCATTATTCAGGTCATGGCACTTCATCAGTTCGTGACCTCTACTTCGTGTCATGACTGTCATCTTCAGGCGAGATGTTCGGATCGCGGAGAGCAGAGGCATCGCGATCGGGTCGAGGTTGGGTAGGGCGATCCAATCCGGTTCCCTGCATAATTCCTGCTACTCTTCCAGTGACTGTTTTACGCCATTCGACGGGGTTTTCGACCATTTTAACTATTCTAATCAGTCACAAAACATACCATACAGTCATAGCAACATGTATAATCATCCGTGAACAATAAAACAATGATTTGACAAGTTAAAACGGATCAAACATAGCCAAAACCCATATTTTCCTTTAAATATTTTTCCAAATTTTTATCATGCCTAATTTCGTTAATCTTCACTAATTACCCTTAATCAACCGTAATTAGTGCAAAACTATGCAAATCACTCACCTTTGCCACAATTAAACTTTAGATCTGAAATAATCTACTATATGGGTCGAATTCCAATGCCTAGCAGCAGCTCCAACTCTGATTTGGTGCTATTTCTCCTTGATTTGATGTAGTTTAAGCCAAAACTTGATTAAGAAGTGATTAGGGATGATTCTAGATGTTGGAGGCCATTGTTAGGGTTTTCTAAGATGTATGTGGCGGCTGGGAAATGAGAAAAACCGAAATCCCTAACCCTAACAGCCCTTAAATACTCCAAATCCCGAAATCCCTTTGGGCCTAGCTGCTAATCACCCGGTTAAGCCCAATTAAGCTGTTTTTCACCATCTGAAACTTGTTTCAGCCATATATCCCAAACGGTGAGTCCGTTCGGCTAATGTGACCACTCTACGGAATTGTAAACCATCATCTAGAGCCAATGGAAGTGGTTTCAGGTCAAAACTCCTTTCCAATCAAAAGTTATGGCCAAAACAAGATCAGATAGGGGCAAAACGGTCATTTAAAAATCGTCAAAAATCATGAACATGGGAAATGACCCCAATAGTCGTCTCCCAAAGTTACATGACCATATGACTTCGTATGTGAAAGAAATAAATATCCTACGATCCTGTTGTAACGACCCGCATTCTACGCATCATAGGATCGTAGAATATTTATTTCTTTCACATACGAAGTCGTATGGTCATGTAACTTTGGGGGACGACTATTGGGCTCATTTCCCGTGTTCATGATTTTTCCCGATTTTTAAATGACCATTTTACCCCTAGTTGGTACTGTTTTGGCCATAACTTTTGACTGGAAAGGAATTTTGACCTGAAACCACTTCCATTGGCTCCGGATGATGGTTTCTCTTTCCGTAGAGTGGTCACACTAGTCAAACGGACTCACCGTTTGGGAGATATGGCTGAAACAAGTTTCAGATGGTGAAAAACAGCTTAATTGGGCTTAACCGGGTGATTAACAGCTAGGCCCAAAAGGGAATTTCGGGTTTAGTGGTATATAGGGGCTGATTAGGGTTAGAAAACATTTATTTAGACATTTTCCAGCCGCCACTTTCATTCCTCTTAACCTAGCCATGGCCTCCACTCTCTAAATCTCTCTAAAACACCCAAAATCACTTCCTAATCAAGGATTAAGGCTTAAAGGCATCAAATCAAGGAGGATTAGCACAAGGACCGAGGTAGAGCTGCTGTTATATATTGGAATTCGTGCAAATCAGAGGTTCACTTCAGATTTGGAAGTTTTATTGTGGCAAAGGTGAGTGATTTGCATAGTTTTTGCACTAATTACGGTAATTAAGGGTAATTAGTGAAGATTAGTGAAATTATACACTAATAAATTCTGGAAAAATGTTTAGAAATTCTTAAATAATGTTTTATGCCTCTGGTTGAAATTTGGTTCGATTTGATTAAGTTTTGTTAACCCTATGATCAGTTTTACTTAAACATGCTTAAGGGAAAATAGGGAGTTTTGGCCACTTTTGATCCATTTTGATTCATTTGAATGGTTGTTTGCTGTTGTAGTTGCTATTACATGTTGCTATGACCCTATGGTGTGTTTTATGATTGATTAGAAGTGTTAGATTTGTCAAAAACGCCGTCGAATGGCGTAAACTGCTCGTTGGAAGGACTACAGGAAATCATCCAAACCGGATCGGTGGGAGTGAGGGCGATCCGATCCGATGGCGCGACCCGATCCGCCGATGGCTGAAGACCCCGATCCGATGGCACGACCCGATCCGCCTCTCGTGAGCATACCCGAACCGATCCACTTCAGAAGCTCACGATCCGAACCGATGTGCCTCCACGACCGAAGGGAAGCGCCACGAGCTATGGAGCACGACCCGAACCAGTGGGAGTGCCTCGACTCGATCCGACCTGGTGAAGGCGATACGATCCGCGAACCGATCCGAGGTGGAGCACGATCCGATGATGGCGACCCGACCTGGAGAGTGTGCCACGATCCGAGCTGGGGAGGAGGTTATTCACGATCCGACGGTGATGACTACGAACTGAATGAAGACCGATCCGGATAAAGATGATGACCAAAACCCGAGATGCAAAGGAAGTCCAAATGAGAAGCTAGAGCTCAAGATCCAGATGGGAATCAACGAGTTCGCTTCATGATTGGGCTTTGCTGCGGGACGCGTGTTAAGGGGTTATCGATGTCTATAGCTTTGGACTACTATGGTAGGAGGTACGGAGGCGGATTCAGGGCCATTATGGCATTGGTAGGACCAAGGACTACGACCAATGTGGTGGGTCATTGAAAGGTTTGGTCATGACTCCATGTGTTTAGCTTGGTCGCAGCAGGGTTCTACAAGTCGGGATTCGTCGTTACCTCAATTTGTCTAGTGTTCCAAAGTGGTAGATATCGTATGCTTTACGCATTGAGTGAGAGATGTGAGGATGGTTGCCATGGACGATTTGTTTGCTATCATTATGACATGCACACCCCACCCCGTATCCTTACACTATTTATTATGGCACCTTAGAGCATTGTACGGTATGTGGTACTAACTCTTTGGTTGCAGGTCCAGGTTCAGGTATGGTTTAGTATACCTGTTATTACTCTGTTTAGATGCTTATCGCTCATACCAGGCTTTACGTCTGACCCAGAGTTTTATGTCTCCTCTTATTACTCTGGGTGCTCACACGAGCAGACTAGAGACAGGTTAGCTGGTGATGCACGGGTAGATGATCCGGAGACGAGCATGAGGCTTCCACGTAATATATATATATATATATATATATATATATATATATATATATAGTATTCTCCCTGTGTTGTTGAAGATCACTGCTTGGGCATTGGTGGTGCATCTTCTACTTTAGTTTTCTTTTGATTAGAGACAGTAAATTTGGAAAGTTGTAATAAGCTGTATTTGGATTTCCGCTGCTCTGATGTTGACATTGATTATTAGTTATCAGCTTATGCACTGTCTCGCCTGTTTTATGTCAAGTATGTTATTATTATATTTTATCCCATGCGCTGTGAGACATTCTACAGGTTCCTTGATTAGTTCATTCTCTTCCTTCCTTTCTTTGGCGACCGTCCTGTGCTAGTCGGGCATGTGTACAGCGCACTTTCGGAGGAAATGCAGGCTGGTGCGGGGCGGGCCGTCACACTTGGTATCAGAGCTCTAGGTTGCGTAGTTAACCTAGGGAAGTTATCAGGGAGAGATAATATACGTATACGAGAGAGCGTATTTGTGGTTATTTTGGTTTTCAAAAGCTATATATATATATATACTATTACTAGTATAAGGATGAAGTCATACTGCGCTAGCACCACTATGGAGTCGTTAATCGTTTCCTTTTCCAGATTGACGATGAGCCGAGATACTAGAGGTGCTGGTAGAGGAGCCAATAATGGGAATGCTCCTGACATGAGGACGATGTTTACTGACCTCATGAGAGAGATGCTTAGAGATGTGCAGAGGGCAGCTCCCAATGGTGGAAATGGTGGTGGTCCAATAGTGCAGGCGCCGAGGGTCGACTTCGCCAAGCTAAACAAGGACTATACTAGCCTTGGTGGGAAGCCATTCCACGGAACGGAGTCGGCCACGGATGTTCAGGACTGGTTGGACAGTTGCGAACGTATCTTCGAGGATTTGGGTATCGAGGATGCAATAAAGAGAAAGTTAGCGTCCCGTCAGCTGCAAGGGCGGGCAATGAATTGGTGGAATGCTATAAAAGCAGCTACTCCTGAAGATCAGATTACTTGGGAGCAGTTTAAAGCTCGCTTTAGCGAGAAGTTCATTCCAGCTGCTCAAAAGTCAGTGCTGTTTAAGAAATTCTTGGAGCTCAAGCAGAATGGCAGAGCTGTCTCGGAGTATATTGCTGAATTCGACACTTTGTCGAAGTACGGGTTATCTCTTATTGATACTGCCGAGAAGAAGAATGAGAAATTCATAACCGATTTGGATCAGTACTTGGGGGAAAGGCTTATTAACCACATCGATGAGTCGTTTGAGTCGATTGTAGGGAAAGCATTGAGGTCAGAAAGTCTCTACCCTAAGCCGAAAACTGAGGTTGCATCTGCAGAAGAGC
The DNA here is from genome assembly GCA_030737875.1 of Allium sativum. Taxonomy (NCBI): domain Eukaryota; kingdom Viridiplantae; phylum Streptophyta; class Magnoliopsida; order Asparagales; family Amaryllidaceae; genus Allium; species Allium sativum. Next base: position 279,741,886 of record CM060922.1, read on the forward strand.
CAAAACCACAAGCAAGTGGTGGGGGGCAAGGGTGGTTCCCAGAATAAGAGAAAGCAGAATCAGACTAAGGATGGCCAGAAGAAAAAGAACAAGCAAGATGTGGAGTGCTTCAGCTGTGGTAAGAAGGGACATTATGCTAGTAATTGTCGGGCCAAGCCAGCAGATATGAAGTGCTTCAACTGTGGCCAGATGGGACATCACAAGGACAAGTGTCCACAGCTCCCTAAGGAAAAGCAAATGGTGAAAGCATATGCTCTTAATGCTATTCCTTCTTCGTCGAATGCCCCAACAGCGGCGGAGAAGGGAAAGAATGTCGTCATTCAAGGTATGCTTTCTGTTTATGATGTTCCTGTTAGAGTTTTGTTTGATACCGGAGCTTCCAGTTCTTTCATATCTAGTGACCTGGTAGATAGGTTGGGATTGGAGTCCGAGATTGTCGATAGACCTTTAGTAGTGACGAACCCGATTGGTGGTTCGACTAGCCTTAGCATGATTTGTCGTAATGTGGTCTTATCGAGTCATGGATGCATGTTTGTTTGTGATTGCTTTGTTTTGGGCTTTACTGGGTTTGGCATTATTTTGGGAGTAGATTGGCTCCAAAGATACGGGGTGGTGGTAGACTGTGAGGGCTTGTTGGTGACAGCTAGAGCGGATGATGGGCGGAGGATAGTGTTTGGTGGTCTACCCAGTAAGGGGGTATTGGCTAGTTTTCTAAACTCCCTCGACATTCCGCATAGTGAGTTGTCAGGTTTGCCCGTGGTTGGCCAGTATCCGGATGTTTTCGAAGAAGTGACCGGACTTCCACTACACCGAGAGATTGAGTTCCGTATTGATTTGGTAAAAGATGCCAGGCCTATAGTGATGCCACTTCGTCGTATGGCACCAAGAGAGCAGCGAGAGCTCAAGGTGCAAGTCAGCGATCTTTTGAAGAAGGGATTTATCAGAAGGAGTGTTTCTGAATGGGGAGCACCAGTTGTGTTTGCTACCAAGGCGGATGGTTCCCTTCGTTTGTGTGTAGACTACCGTGAGTTGAATAAAGTGACGAGGAAGAACAAGTATCCTCTACCGCGGATAGATGATTTGTTTGATCAGTTGAGTGGCGCGAGAGTATTTTCTCAGTTGGATCTCGCGACAGGTTTTCATCAGCTTAGAGTGGAAGCTGAGAGTATAGCTAAAACGACATTTCGGATGCCGTCTGGGTTTTATGAGTGGTTGGTCATGCCATTCGGGCTGACCAATGCCCCTGCATATTTTGTGGATCTTATGAATAGGGTATTCAGAGATCAGTTGAATAAGTTTGTCCTTGTGTTCGTTGATGATATTTTGGTCTATTCGAGGACAGAGGAAGAACACAAGGAACATTTAAGAGTAGTGATGGAGGTGTTGAGAAAACACCAATTGAAAGCAAAGTTTTCTAAGTGTCACTTCTGGAAGAGGGAAGTGAGGTTCTTGGGCCATGTTGTATCAGAGAATGGTATTGCCGTAGACCCGGCAAAGGTGGCTACGGTACAGGATTGGCCTACGCCCAAGAATGCAACAGATGTAAGAAGTTTCTTGGGGTTAGCGGGATATTATCGTAAGTTTATCCAAGGTTTCTCCAAGATGGCAGCACCATTGACCCAGTTGACCAAGAAGAATCAAGCTTTTGTCTGGGATGAAAGGTGCAAGAATGCATTCAAAAGTTTAAAGGACAAGTTGACAAGCGCACCAGTGTTAGTCATTCCTAAGGGGGATGAAGAGATGACGGTATACACGGATGCCTGTGGTACCGGACTGGGTGCTGTATTAATGCAAGGCGGTAGGGTGGTGGCTTACGCAAGTCGGCAATTGAAACCGCACGAGAGAAGATACCCTACCCATGATTTAGAAATGGCAGCGATCGTGTTCGCGTTAAAAATGTGGAGACACTATCTCTTGGGAGAAAGATTTGAGCTGTTTACAGATCATAAGTCGTTAAAGTATCTCTTCTGTCAGAAAGATCTGAATCTCCGTCAGCAGAGATGGTTAGATTTCTTAGCTTCCTATGATTTTGACATCGCATACACACCAGGAAAGGGCAATGCGGTGGCTGATGCATTGAGTAGAAAACATGCCAGCTTAGGGGCTATGTTCCTCGAATGGAAGCAACTGGAGTATAGCGCGGGGTTTGATTTCAGACCAAAGTGCGAATTGGATCCAGAAATGTTAGCAAGTTTGACGATCAGACCCACTTTGATTGAGCGGATCGGCTCTAGTCAGAGGGACGATCCTAACCTATTGGAAATCATCTCCAAGTTAGAGATGGGTATCGATGAGGAGATGAACAAGTATGGGCTTGATCGAGATGGATGGCTTAGAAAGGATGGAAGACTAGTCGTACCCAATGTCAATGGATTAAGGGATGAAGTGCTTAGAGGATGTCATCACTCAAAACTGACTATACATCCCGGTGGTAATAAGATGTATCGAGACATGAGACAGACATACTACTGGGAAGGGATGAAAAGAGACGTTGGGAAGTTTGTATCCAAGTGCATGAATTGCCAGCTAGTTAAAGCCGAGCAAAAGAAGCCTAGTGGGTTGTTGCAACCATTAGAAATTCCCGAATGGAAATGGGAGCAAGTCTCGATGGATTTCATTGATGGTTTACCAAGGACTAGATCGGGACATGATAGCATTTGGGTAATTGTGGATCGGTTGACTAAGAGTGCAAGATTCATACCAGTCAAATCGACCAGAACGGCAGCTAAGTTAGCAGAATTATATATGAAGTGGGTAGTGAGATTTCATGGAGTACCCAAAAGCATTGTGAGCGACCGAGACCCGTTGTTCACTAGTGGGTTTTGGAAGAGCTTACAAGAGGCTCTAGGGTCAGAGTTACATCTCAGTACCGCATATCATCCTCAGACCGACGGTCAGACGGAGAGGGTGAACCGTATCTTGGAAGACCTCTTGAGAGCATGTATATTGGATTTTGGTGGATCATGGGATGACCATTTGCATCTAGTAGAGTTTGCATATAATAATAGCTACCAATCCAGTATCGGTATGGCTCCGTTTGAAGCTTTGTACGGAAGACCGTGCAACTCACCATCATGTTGGATAGAGACTGGCGAGAAGTTTATGCTTGGACCAGATGTGGTGAGGGAAACTTCAGATAAGATTAAGATCATTCAACAACGAATGAAGGCTGCCCAGGATAGGCAGAAGAGTTATGCTGATAAGAGGAGAAGAGACTTAAAATTCTCCGTTGGCGACTTGGTGTTTGTCAAGATTTCTCCGTTGAAGAGCGTAATACGATTTGGCAGGAGAGGCAAGTTGGCACCAAGATTTGTTGGCCCATTCCCTGTTCTTGAAATAGTCGGGAATTTAGCATACAGAATTGACTTACCGGAGAAGATGGCGGGAGTTCACGACGTATTTCATGTTTCCCAACTAAGGAAGTTCGTTCACGACTCAGATATGACTATTTCACCTGATCAGTTAGAGGACTTCGAAGTAGAACCCGAGGCGGTTGGGAACCGCAAGCCGGCCCGTATTGTCGAGTACGACATGAAGCAACTTCGAAGGAAGGCGGTGAAGCTAGTCAAGGTACAGTGGAGTGAGGACGAGAATGATTGTACTTGGGAGACAGAGGAGAACATTAGGAAGTCACACCCAGAACTCTTTGCCTGGTAAGATTTTGACTTTGATTTAGTTTTCCACATGCTAGGATAGGCTTGTTCGCTTGTTTTGCATGATTGATTGTTGTATATGGTTGTTAGGCATGCGGGATCCTTTGTTTTGGATTAAGGAATTTCGGGGACGAAATTTCTTAAGGGGGGGAGAGTGTAACGACCCGCATTCTACGCATCATAGGATCGTAGAATATTTATTTCTTTCACATACGAAGTCGTATGGTCATGTAACTTTGGGGGACGACTATTGGGGTCATTTCCCGTGTTCATGATTTTTCCCGATTTTTAAATGACCATTTTACCCCTAGTTGGCACTGTTTTGGCCATAACTTTTGACTGGAAAGGAATTTTGACCTGAAACCACTTCCATTGGCTCCGGATGATGGTTTCTCTTTCCGTAGAGTGGTCACATTAGTCAAACGGACTCACCGTTTGGGAGATATGGCTGAAACAAGTTTCAGATGGTGAAAAACAGCTTAATTGGGCTTAACCGGGTGATTAACAGCTAGGCCCAAAAGGGAATTTCGGGTTTAGGGGTATATAGGGGCTGATTAGGGTTAGAAAACATTTCTTTAGACATTTTACAGCAGCCACTTTCATTCCTCTTAACCTAGCCATGGCCTCCACTCTCTAAATCTCTCTAAAACACCCAAAATCACTTCCTAATCAAGGATTAAGGCTTAAAGGCATCAAATCAAGGAGGATTAGCACAAGGACCGAGGTAGAGCTGCTGTTATATATTGGAATTCGTGCAAATCAGAGGTTCACTTCAGATTTGGAAGTTTTATTGTGGCAAAGGTGAGTGATTTGCATAGTTTTTGCACTAATTACGGTAATTAAGGGTAATTAGTGAAGATTAGTGAAATTATACACTAATAAATTCTGGAAAAATGTTTAGAAATTCTTAAATAATGTTTTATGCCTCTGGTTGAAATTTGGTTCGATTTGATTAAGTTTTGTTAACCCTATGATCAGTTTTACTTAAACATGCTTAAGGGAAAATAGGGAGTTTTGGCCACTTTTGATCCATTTTGATTCATTTGAATGGTTGTTTGCTGTTGTAGTTGCTATTACATGTTGCTATGACCCTATGGTGTGTTTTATGATTGATTAGAAGTGTTAGATTTGTCAAAAACGCCGTCGAATGGCGTAAACTACTCGCTGGAAGGACTACAGGAAATCATCCGAACCGGATCGGTGGGAGTGAGGGCGATCCGATCCGATGGCGCGACCCGATCCGCCGATGGCTGAAAACCCCGATCCGATGGCACGACCCGATCCGCCTCTCGTGAGCATACCCGAACCGATCCACTTCAGAAGCTCACGATCCGAACCGATGTGCCTCCACGACCGAAGGGAAGCGCCACGAGCTATGGAGCACGACCCGAACCAGTGGGAGTGCCTCGACTCGATCCGACCTGGTGAAGGAGATACGATCCGCGAACCGATCCGAGGTGGAGCACAATCCGATGATGGCGACCCGACCTGGAGAGTGTGCCACGATCCGAGCTGGGGAGGAGGTTATTCACGATCCGACGGTGATGACTACGAACTGAATGAAGACCGATCCGGATAAAGATGATGACCAAAACCCGAGATGCAAAGGAAGTCCAAATGAGAAGCTAGAGCTCAAGATCCAGATGGGAATCAACGAGTTCGCTTCATGATTGGGCTTTGCTGCGGGACGCGTGTTAAGGGGTTATCGATGTCTATAGCTTTGGACTACTATGGTAGGAGGTACGGAGGCGGATTCAGGGCCATTATGGCATTGGTAGGACCAAGGACTACGACCAATGTGGTGGGTCATTGAAAGGTTTGGTCATGACTCCATGTGTTTAGGTTGGTCGCAGCAGGGTTCTACAAGTCGGGATTCGTCGTTACCTCAATTTGTCTAGTGTTCCAAAGTGGTAGATATCGTATGCTTTACGCACTGAGTGAGAGATGTGAGGATGGTTGCCATGGACGATTTGTTTGCTATCATTATGACATGCACACCCCACCCCGTATCCTTACACTATTTATTATGGCACCTTAGAGCATTGTACGGTATGTGGTACTAACTCTTTGGTTGTAGGTCCAGGTTCAGGTATGGTTTAGTATACCTGTTATTACTCTGTTTAGATGCTTATCGCTCATACCAGGCCTTACGTCTGACCCAGAGTTTTATGTCTCCTCTTATTACTCTGGGTGCTCACACGAGCAGACTAGAGACAGGTTAGCTGGTGATGCACGGGTAGATGATCCGGAGACGAGCAGGAGGCTTCCACGTAATATATATATAGTATTCTCCCTGTGTTGTTGAAGATCACTGCTTGGGCATTGGTGGTGCATCTTCTACTTTAGTTTTCTTTTGATTAGAGACAGTAAATTTGGAAAGTTGTAATAAGCTGTATTTGGATTTCCGCTGCTCTGATGTTGACATTGATTATTAGTTATCAGCTTATGCACTGTCTCTCCTGTTTTATGTCAAGTATGTTATTATTATATTTTATCCCATGCGCTGTGAGACATTCTACAGGTTCCTTGATTAGTTCATTCTCTTCCTTCCTTTCTTTGGCGACCGTCCTGTGCTAGTCGGGCATGTGTACAACGCACTTTCGGAGGAAATGCAGGCTGGTGCGGGGCGGGCCGTCACACCTGCGATGCGTAGAATGTGGGTCGTTACACTCTCCCCCCTTAAGAAATTTCATCCCCGAAATTCCTTAACCCAAAACATACAAAGGATCCTGCATGCCTACTAGCCACAAACAACAATCAAACATGCAAAACAAACAAAACAAGCCTATCCTAACATGCAGAAAGACTAATCGAAACTGAAATCTTACCAGGCGAAGAGTTCTGGATACGTCTTCCTAATGCTGTCCTCTGTCTCCCAAGTACAGTCATTCTCATTCTCGCCCCCACTGAACTTTGACTAGATTCACCGCTTTCCTTCGAAGTTGCTTCGTATCATTCCCAACAATACGCTTAGGCTTGCGATTCCCAACCGCCTCTAGTTCAACTTCGATATCATCCAACTGATCAGGTGAAATAGTCACATCTGGGTCGTGCATGAACTTTCTTAACTGGGAAACATGAAATACATTGTGAACTCCTGCCATCTTCTCTGGTAATTCAACTTTATACGCCAAATTCCCAATTTGCTCAAGAACTGGGAATGGACTAACAAATCTTGGTGCTAATTTGCCTCTCCTACCAAATCGTATCACGCTCTTTAACGGAGAGATCTTGACAAACACCAAGTCGCCAATGGAGAACTTTAATTCTCTTCTCCTCTTATCAGTGTAACTTTTCTGCCTATCTTGGGCAGCCTTCATTCGCTGTTGAATGATCTTGATCCTGTCTGAAGTTTCTCTTATCACATCCGGTCCAAGAACAAACTTCTCACCAGTTTCTAACCAACATGACGGTGAGTTGCACGGTCTTCCGTACAAAGCTTCAAATGGAGCCATACCAATACTGGATTGATAACTAATATTATATGCAAACTCTACTAGATGCAAATGGTCATCCCATGATCCACCAAAATCCAGTACACAAGCTCTCAAGAGGTCTTCTAATATACGATTCACCCTCTCTGTCTGTCCGTCAGTTTGAGGATGATACGCGGTACTGAGATGTAATTCTGATCCTAACGCCTCTTGTAAGCTTTTCCAAAATCCACTAGTGAACAATGGATCTCGGTCACTCACAATGCCTTTGGGTATTCCTTGAATTCTCACTACCCACTTTACATATAGTTCAGCTAACTTAGTTGCCGTCCTATTCGACTTGACGGGTATAAATTTTGCACTTTTGGTCAATCGGTCCACAATCACCCAAATGCTATCATGGCCCGATCTAGTCCTTGGTAACCCATCAATGAAATCCATGGACACTTGTTCCCATTTCCATTTTGGAATTTCTAATGGTTGCAACAAACCACTAGGTTTCTTTTGCTCAGCTTTAACTAGTTGGCAATTCATGCATTTGGATATAAATTTCCCAGTGTCTCTTTTCATCCCTTCCCAGTAGTAGGTCTACTTCATGTCTCGATACATCTTGTTACCACCGGGGTGTATAGTCAATTTTGAGTGATGACATTCTCTAAGCACTTCATCTCTCAATCCATTGACATTGGGTACAACAAGCCTTCCATTCTTTCTACGCCATCCATCTCGATCAAGCCCATACTTGTTCATCTCCTCATCGATACCCATCTCTAACTTGGAGATGATTTCCAATAGGTTAGGATCGTCCCTCTGACTAGAGCCGATCCGCTCAATCAAAGTGGGTCTGATCGTCAAATTTGCTAACATTTCTGGATCCAATTTGCACTTTGGTCTGAAATCATACCCAGCGATGTACTCCAGTTGCTTCCATTCTAGAAACATAGCCCCTAAACTGGCATGTCTTCTACTCAATGCATCAGCCACCGCATTGCCCTTTCCTGGTGTATATGCGATGTCGAAATCATAGGAAGCTAAAAAATCTAACCATCTTTGTTGTCGGAGATTTAGATCCTTCTGAGAGAAGAGATACTTTAATGATTTATGATCGGTAAACAACTCGAATCTTTCTCCCAAGAGATAATGTCTCCACATCTTTAGTGCGAATACGATCGTTGCTAATTCCAAGTCATGGGTAGGGTATCTTTTCTCGTGCGGTTTCAGTTGCCGACTTGCATAAGCTACAACCCTACCTCCTTGCATCAATACAGCACCTAGTCCGGTACCACATGCATCCGTATATACTGTCATCTCTTCATTCCCTTAGGAATGACTAACACTGGTGCACATGTCAATTTTTCCTTTAGACTCTTGAATGCATTCTTGCACTTTTCGTCCCAGACGAAAGCTTGATTCTTCTTGGTCAACTGAGTCAACGGTGCTGCTATCTTGGAGAAGTCTTGGATAAACTTATGATAATATCCGGCTAATCCCAAGAAACTTCTTATGTCTGTTGCATTCTTGGGCGTAGACCAATCTTGTACCGTAGCCACCTTCGCAGGATCCACGGCAAAACCATTCTCTGAAACAACATGGCCTAAGAATCTCACTTCCCTCCTCCAGAAGTGACACTTAGAAAACTTTGCTTTCAATTGGTGTTTTTTCAACACCTCCATCACTATCCTCAAATGTTCCTTGTGTTCTTCCTCTGTCCTTGAGTAAACAAAAATATCATCCACGAACACAAGAACAAACTTATTCAACTGATCTCTGAATACCCTATTCATAAGATCCACAAAATATGTTGGGGCATTGGTCAACCCAAATGGCATGACCAACCACTCATAAAATCCAGACGGCGTCCGAAATGCCGTTTTAGCTACACTCTCAGCTTCCACTCTAAGCTGATGAAAACCTGTCGCGAGATCCAACTGAGAGAATACTCTCGCGCCACTCAATTGATCAAACAAATCATCTATCCGCGGTAGAGGATAATTGTTCTTCCTCGTCACTTTATTCAAATCGTGGTAGTCTACACACAAACGAAGGGAACCATCCGCCTTGGTAGCAAACACAATTGGTGCTCCCCATTTAGAAACACTCCTTCTGATAAATCCCTTCTTCAAAAGATTACTGACTTGCACCCCGAGCTCTCGCTGCTCCCTTGGTGCCATACGACGAAGTGGCATCACTATAGGTCTGGCATCTTTCACTAAATCAAAACGGAACTCAATCTCTCGGTGTGGTGGAAGCCCGGTCACTTCTTCGAAGACGTACGAATACTGGCCAACCACGGGCAAACCTGACAACTCACTATGCGAGATGTCGAGGGAATTTAGAAAACTAGCCATTACCCCATCACTAGGTAGACCACCAAACACTACCCTCTGCCCATCATCCGCTCTAGCTGTCACCAAAAATCCCTCACAGTCTACCACCACCCCGTATCTTTGGAGCCAATCGACTCCTAAAATAATGCCAAACCCAGTAGTGCCCAAAACAAAGCAATCACAAACAAACATGCATCCATGACTCGATAAGACCACATTACGACAAATCATGTTAAGGTTAGTCGAACAACCAATCGGGTTCGTCACTACTTAAGGTCTATCGACGATCTCGGGCTCCAATCCCAACCTATCTACCAGGTCACTAGATATGAAGGAACTGGAAGCTCCGGTATCGAACAAAACTCTAACAGGAACATCATAAACAGAAAGCATACCTTGAATAACGACATTCTTTCCCTTCTCCGCCACAGTTGGAGCATTTGACGAAGAAGGAATAGCATTAAGGGCATATGCTTTCACCATCTGCTTTTCTTTAGGGGGTTGCATACACTTGTCCTTGTGATGTTCCACTTGGCCACAGTTGAAGCACTTCCTATCCGCTGGCTTAACCCGACAATTACTAGCATAATGGCCCTTCTTACCACAGCTGAAGCACTCAACATCCTTCTTATCCTTTTTCTTCTGGCCATCCTTAGTCTGATTCTGCTTTCTCTTATTTTGAGAACCATTCTTGCCTCCACCGCTTGCTTGCGGCTTTGGTTCCTCTACAGATGCAACCTCAATCTTCGACTTAGGGTAAAGACTCTCTGACCTCAATGCTTTCCCCATAATTGATTCAAACGTCCCATCGATGTGGTTAATAAGCCTTTTCCCCCAATATCCATCCAAGCCAGTTATGAACTTCTCGTTCTTCTTCTCGGCAGTATCTATTAGGGATAACCCATATTTCGAAAAAGTGTCGAATTCGACAATATACTCCGAGACTGCTCTACCATTCTGCTTGAGTTCCAAGAATTTCTTAAACAACACTGACTTCTGAGCAGCTGGAATGAACTTATCGCTAAAGCGAGCCTTAAACCGATCCCAAGTAATCTGATCCTCGGGAGTGGCTGCCTTTATAGCATTCCACCAATTCATTGCCTGTCCTTGCAGCTGACGGGATGCTAGCCTTCTCTTCATCGCATCCTCGATACCCAAGTCTTTGAGGATACGCTCGCAGCTATCCAGCCAATCCTGGACATCCGTAGCCGACCCCCTTCCATGGAACGGCTTCCCACCAAGACTAGTATAATCCTTATTCAGCTTGGCGAAATCGGCCCTAGGCGCCTGCACTATTGGACCACCACCATTACCAGCATTGGGAGCTGCCCTCTGCACATCACTAAGCATCTCTCTCATGAGGTCAGTAAACATCGTCCTCATATCGGCAGCATTCCCATTATTGGCTCCTCTACCGGCGCCTCTTGCGTATCGGCTCATCGTTCAATTTGTAAAGAGAAAACGATTAACCATCTCCATAGTGGAGCTAGTGCAGTGCGACTTCATCCTTAGTTATACTAATAGTATATATTTATAACTTTTGAAAACCAAAATAATCACAAATACGCGCTCTCATATACGTATACTATCTCTCCCTAATGACTTTCCTAGGTTAACTACGCAACCTAGAGCTCTGATACCAAGTGTGACGGCCCGCCCCGCACCAGCCGGCATTTCCTCCGAAAGTGCGCTGTACACATGCCCGATTAGCACGGAACGGTCGCCAAATAAAGGAAAGAAGAAAATGAACTAATCAAGAACCTGTAGAATGTCTCACAGCGCATGGAACAAAATATAATAATAATATACTTGACATAAAACAGGTGAGACAGTGCATAAGCTGATAACTAAAACCAACATCAGCATCATCATCAGAGCAGCGGAAATCCAAATACAGCTTATTACAACTTTCCAAATTACTGTCTCTAAACAAAAGAAAGAAAGGTACACCACTAATGCCCAAAGTAGTGACTGCAGCAACACAGGGAGAATATCTATGTATATATCATACGTGGAAGCCTCCTGCTCGTCTCCCGTACAGCAACTCGTGCATACCACCTAACTTGTCTCTAGTCTGCTCGTGAGAGCACCCAGAGTAATAAGAAGAGACATAAAACTCTGGGTCAGGCAAAAATTCTGGTATGAGCGATAAGCAGCCAAATAGAACAATAACAGGTATAGTAAACCATACCTGAACCTGGACCTGCAACAAAAGAGTTAGCACTACATACCGTACAATAGTCTAAGGTGCCATTGAATAAATGGTGTAAAGATAACGGGGGTGGGGTGTGCATGTCATAATGATGGCAAACAAATGAAACATAGAAACCATCCTCACATCTCTCACTCAGTGCGTAAAGCATACGATATCTACCGCTTCGATCACTAGACCCATCGAAGTAGTGACGGAGTTCAACTTGTACAACTACTGCTACTACCAAGCTTACCACATGGAGTCATGACCAAACCTTTACAAATGACCCCACTTATTGGTCCATAGCTCTTTAGTCATACCTAGGCCACTCTGGCCCTGAATCCGTTCACATACCCCCTACGCATAGTGATCCAAAGTTACAGACATCGACAACTCCTTAGAACACGTCCCGCAACAAAGCCCAACTCATGAAGTCAACTCATTGGTTCCCAACTGGATCCTGAGTACAAAATTTCCATTTGGACTACCTTTGCATCTCGGGTTTCAGTCTTCTTCTCCAGATCGGTCTTCATTTCAATTCATAGCTCCAAGCTCCCATCCAGTCCGTTCACTGTCCGCTCGAAGATCGGCTCGTGGCCTCCCTTGGCGTCGGATCGTGGCTCCCCACCTGGCATCGGATTGAGGTCTCCACCTGGCGTCGGATCGTGGCTTCCCAGTTCAGTTCGTGACCTTCATCTTGTGGCGGTTCAGATCGGTCTTCATCACCTCTTGGCGGGTCGGGTTCTTCAAGTCCAATCGCCATACATCGGTTCAATTCGGAGGTGGCCATGCGGGTCGGGTCGGGGTGGTACATGCCACGAGAGGCGGAGCGGTTTGGACGTGCTCCATTATTCAGGTCGTGGCACTTCATCAGTTCGTGACCTCTACTTCGGTTCATGACTGGCATCTTCAGGCGAGGGGTTCAGATCGTGGAGAGCAGAGGCATCGCGATCGGGTCGGGGTTGGGTAGGGCGATCCGATCCGGTTCCCTGCATAATTCCTGCAACTCTTCCAGTGACTGTTTTACGCCATTCGACGGCGTTTTCGACCATTTTAACTATTCTAATCAATCACAAAACATACCATACAGTCATAGCAACATGTATAATCATCCATGAACAGTAAAACAATGATTTGACAAGTTAAAACGGATCAAACATAGCCAAAACCCCATATTTTCCTTTAAACATGCTTAGGCAAAAGTAATCATAGGATTAACAAAACTTAACCAAATTAATCCAAATTTCTAACAGAGGTATACAATAATATTTCATAATTTATAAATATTTTTCCAAATTTTTATCATGTCTAATTTCGTTAATCTTCACTAATTACCCTTAATCAACCGTAAATAGTGCAAAATTATGCAAATCACTCACCTTTGCCACAATTAAACTTTAGATCTGAAATAAACTACTATATGGGTCAAATTCCAATGCCTAGCAGCAGCTCCAACTCTGATTTGGTGCTATTTCTCCTTGATTTGATGTAGTTTAACCCAAAACTTGATTAAGAAGTGATTAGGGATGATTCTAGATGTTGGAGGCCATTGTTAGGGTTTTCTAAGATGTATGTGGCGGCTGGGAAATGAGAAAAACCGAAATCCCTAACCCTAACAGCCCTTAAATACTCCAAATCCCAAAATCCCCTTTGGATCTAGCTGCTTTTCACCCGGTTAAGCCCAATTAACCTGTTTTTCACCATCTGAAACTTGTTTCAGCCATATCTCCCAAACGGTGAGTCCGTTCGGCTAATGTGACCACTCTTCGGAATTGTAAACCATCATCCGAAGCCAATGGAAGTGGTTTCAGGTCAAAACTCCTTTCCAATCAAAAGTTATGGCCAAAACATGATCAGCTATGGGCAAAACGGTCATTTAAAAATCAGCAAAAATCATGAACATGGGAAATGACCCCAATAGTCGTCTCCCAAAGTTACATGACCATACGACTTCGTATGTGAAAGAAATAAATATCCTACGATCCTGTGATGCATAGAATGCGGGTCGTTACATAGGTAAATTTGGGTAAAGTGGATTAATTACCTATAATGACACAGGTAAATTTGGGTAAAGATGAATTAATTACCTATTATTACATAGGTAAATTTGGATAAAGATAGAATGTTTAGTAATTAAAATTAAGAATTTTAATTGTACTTATGACACGGGGTTAGGTTACATTAGTGGCGGAAGACTGCCCGGACCCGACCGGCATATCCACCAGCCACTAATGTTGAACCTAATGTGGGAGTTCTAAGTACGTAAATACGAATCGGGCTAAGACATGAGGTTATGCCAACTGTGGAATAAGACTGCCCGGACCCGATCGGCATATCCAACATCCACACGTTGTAGGCCTAATGTGGGAGGTCTAGCCCATTATGACCATAATTGGACATGGTAAAGAAATGGACTACTTAACCTAATTTAATATGAAAATGGACTTAAGTTAGGGTTAAGTAAAATTGGATGGGTAGTGAGGGGGGTTAAGTAAGTTAGAGGGGATGGGTAATATATATATATAGACCCATATACTTAGCCCAATAAATGTTATGTAATTAAAGACACCTAAGTGGTATACATAATGGGTAGATGAAGTAATAAAGGTTATGTAATTAAAGACACCCTTTTGGGTATACATAACTAGTATAGGGCTATGTAATTAAAGATCACCCTTTTAGGGTATACATAGTCAGTGGAAAACCTAGTGGGGATACAAGACAGAGGGGAGTGCTTGTATCATATTGTGTGGGAGTTATGTAATTAAAGATCACCTTTTTGGGTATACATAAATAGTATAGGGCTATGTAATTAAAGATCACCCTTTTAGGGTATACATAGTCAGTGGAAAACCTAGTGGGGATAGAAGACAAAGGGGAGAGCTTGTATCATATTGTGTGAGACCCATTTCAGTCAGTAACCCGAAGTGGTAGCAAGTAAAGACCTCCGTACTAGGCTGAGGGGGGGGCACACTTACTGATTGATTGTAAGATATCCAAACGTGACGGATGGTGTGGGCGGCGCAAACCGACCGGGGACATGTGCGTGCATGGGCCGGACAGAAGAAGCTAAGACGACCGTGACAGTAGTAGATATGGTTGTGCACATTATAGGTTGCCACCTTAGGGTAGTGATACCCCCTACTGTGGGGCCAGCACAGGATATCTACAGAGTAGGGAGCCGATCAATTAGGGTAGTAGTTAGGGTATACTTGGACCTATGATCTAAGCCTACCAACTTATAGTGGAAGGGATCATTCCATTTCAGTTATACTAGTAATAGTGTAGAGTAGCCATTAGTGAAGCACGTACCTTATCTGCCTTGTCACACCTGCCATTTGTATAGTGATCTCTCTTATCCACTTTATGCCTGTCATGATTACCTTTATTTATTTACTGGCTAAAAGTAGCTAGACTCATAAGACTTATGTATGACCTAGTTTGTTTCGCCTTCTTTCTTCCGTTCCCCCCCCCCCCCCAGGTTCACAGGGAGGAAACACCCAGGCTTAGTCAGGATTCAGATATCCTTTTGCTAGGAGCTATTGCTGAAGTATGGCTCAAGTTCTTGTCTCTACTATGGCTTACTCTTTTATTGGGGAATAATGTTTTCTTTTAATTCCTATGTACTCTGATTATGCAAGGCAGAAGTATTTTGTTGTAATGTTTTTATGACTTATGGTATTGTAAACAATGGGATCATGATTTACGTCTGAAATAAATTTTTTGAAATTTCCGCTGCTATCTTATTTATATCTGTCTTGTATCTATTCTGTGTCTGTTTACCTACAACACTTCATGAATCTTAATGCATTCCCTTAGTGAGTGACATTAACGGACGTGGGGTGTTTCAGCGTGCCCCGACTCCGACCTAGGGTGGAGTACTTGTTTAATACCGTTATATGGGTTACTGACTGAAATGGGTCCCACACACAAGATGATGCAAGCTCTCCACTTTGTCTTGCATCCCCACTAGGATTTCCATAGGTTATGCTTACCTGACGGTGTCTTTAATTACATAATCCCAACTGGTTAAGTTTGTAGTCCTATATATATAAATATTACCCATCCAACCCAGATGTACTTAACCCTCCCAACGTTTCAACTAAGTTTACTTAACCTTTATTCAAATTGACATGTTCACACAATCCCTTTGGATTCAAATAGGTTAAGTATTCAAGTTTATTACCATATATTCATTTATGGTTATAATATGCTAGACCTCCCACATTAAGCCTACAACTTGTGGATGCTAGATATGTCGGGCGGGTCCGGGCAGACTTATTCCACAAATCGGGCTTACCCTCATGTCTTAGCAGGTTATGTGTTTATGCACTTAGACCACTCACATTAGATTCACCACTTGTGGTCGCTGGTTATGCCAGGTGGGTCCAGGTAGAATTTCACCACAAGTGTAATCTAACCTCGTGTCTAAGCGCGATTACAAATTCAGGCATTTCCATTATTAATCAATTATACCTATGTCGTTATAGGTTTTCATGCCCTTTTTTTCCAAGTTATGTTCATAATAAACTATATGCCCCAATTTAATATTATTACACTTTATGCAAGTTATGCCCAAATTCCCAATTACAAGTTATGCCCCAATTCAATGTTTTCCCCTCGTTCCCAAACTAACGCATTCGTATATTTCAGCGGCATGCCTAGGCTCGAAGGTAGCCTGGTTATATAAAAATAAAAGGGAAAAGATAGAGGGATTAGAACAAAGATGATCATACTAATAAGGTTAACATGTAACGGCATAAACATATAGTGGCATAATGACAAGGTAAGCACATAGGATGAACATGTGACAACAACACTAATTTTAACATAATAGGGACATGCATGGTGTGATCTGAATAGTGATTTAGATGTCCAACTAATAACAGATCTGATTTGGCCATAAACATAATAGAACAGGTATAATGTGATCTAAACAGTGAATTAGATCAACAATCAAAGGCAGAACTATCATGATAAAGGTTAAGATCTAAGTCATAGTCATGTCAGGATATCATAGACACACAACTTATAACATATCTGATATGATTCAAGCAGTCACAGGCATAGATCCAAGTTATAGTCATCTCAAGTTTTACTTTTAATTATTTAGATCTAAAAGTAACTTAAACTCGCAGTGTTTGGATCTAGAAAAATAGAAGAATCGAATCAAAGATCTCTAAGCTTGAATAACTTGAGTGCAGAAGAAGATAAAGGCTTGATTTGATTTGGGCAGAGGCAACATCTAGTTCTCCATCACTTTTTTGTGTGCAAAAACATGAGAAATGAGGCCATATTTATAAGTGACCCCGAAACCCTAATCTGCCTCCTCTACCGCGAGGGGGTCGACCCATGGGTTGACACTCCCTTAAGGGGTCGACGCAGGGGTCGACACCCCCTTAAGGGGTCGACAACCCTAAGTAGGAAGTCTACTGCCCACAGAAATTTGATTTTTGAACTGGTTTTTGAATATCTGAATTTAATTATATATATATATAATTCTCTTGCGCGTATACAAACTTCAAACCTTCATAACTTCTTCATATGGTGTTCGTTTTACGCAAACCAGGTGTCTGTTTTGACCAAAATTCTGAGATGAACACAATGGCATAGGCCATTTCCCTTAATTCTAAATATTAAATTAATTATTCTTTAATTTGTCCTCTTTAGTGTTGTTAAAATTACAGGGTGTTACATTCTCCCCTACTCAAAGGATTTCGTCCCCGAAATCTCCAAGTTAAGAAGAATGTATATCCTACCATCCATCACCCATCTACTCATCCACCAATCACAGGCATCCACTGTCCTTAAAGAATTCTAATGCTTATATGAACATATGCGAAGGTGTGTGTGTATGTCCCAATACTAATGTAAAGTTCAGGCGGTCTACTGATTCAGTCGACCTCCTTAATGCAATTTATGTTAGTGCCATGAATCCATCATGTATGCAAATAATCTTCATGTAAGTCCTATATGGGTGCACAATCTTTCGTCCAAATGCAACATCCATATGATGATACATCCATTTCCATCCATTAAAAGAAGAAAAATGCACACACATCCATATGCAGTATGAGAGTGATTGAGCCAATCTAGTGCCTAATATGTGTGTGTATGCATCCACGAGCAACCACTAGCAAACACTTGCATCCACTTGCATCCATCAAACATAACATGTCCCAAACACTTGTTTATATCCATGGGATTTCTACCTAAATGTAGAAGTTCGATCGACATGACATACTTAGATGATAGAAACAAGCATAAATAAAAGTCTTGGAAAGGAAGTTAAGAGCATACCCTTGAAAAGAAAAGGGTACAAAGCACGAATCTTGTCTTCGGTCTCCTAAGTTGCATCCTTTGGGTTATCTCCCCACTGAAACTTCATCAACTTGACCTCTCTATTGCGTAGCTTCTTAACTTCTAATCCAAGAATATAGGCAGGAACCCGACTAACTTTTGCCTCCCGTTCCACTTCTATTTCCTCCAATATACTCGGCTCAACTACTTCCGCGGTATCATGCAAGCACTTCCGTAGATGAGAAACGTGGAAAACATTATGAACGCCGTATAGTCTCTCGGATAGCTTTACTTTATAGCCCATTTGGCCAATCCATTTTGTTAGGGGAAATGGCCCTACAAATCTTGGTGCCAAGTTCCCTACAGATCTGAAGCGAACCACATTCCTCAAAGGTGACACCTTAATAAAAACCATGTCTCCCACTTCGTATTCAAGGCCAGTCCTTCTTTTGCCTACATAGGATTTCTTCCTATCTTGCACAGTCTTTATTTTCCTCCTAATAAGATCAATCTTCTCGGACGTTTCTCTAACCATATCTGGTCCTAGTCTTTCTGTAGATTCCCACCAACAAGTCGGTAATTTATAGGGTCATCCGTATAATTCTTCGAAGGGTGTCATGCCAATGCTAGCTTGATAGCTGCTGTTGTAGGAGAACTCTACTAAAGGAAGATGATCTTCCCAAGTCCCTCCGAAATCTAGGATACACAGCCTTAAAAGGTCCTCAAGAACTCTGTTCACCCTTTCCGTCTGTCCATCGGTCTGAGGATGATAAGTGGTGCTCAAACACAACTATGTACCTAATGCTTCTTGCAAGCTCCTCCAAAATTCACTGGTGAAAATAGGGTCACGATCACTTACGATGTTGGAAGGTAATCCATGAAGACGGACTATCTCACGAACATAAACTACTGCCAACCAGGCTATCGTCCTCTTGCTCTTAACCGGAATGAAATGAGCGCTCTTAGTAAGTCTGTCTACTACTACTACCCAAATACTGGTGTTGCCTTTCTTCGATCTAGGTAGACCATCTATGAAATCCATAGAGACGCTCTCCCACTTCCACCGCGGAACCTCCAAAGGATGAAGTAAACCACCGGGCCTCTTTTGCTCATCTTTAACTTGTTGATAAACCAAACATTAAGAAACAAACTCTACCACATCTTTCTTCATACCAGCCCAAAAGAAAACCCTTTTCATATCACTATACATCTTATCGCTACCTGGATGAATAGTCATCTTAGAATGATGGGCTTCCTCTAGGACTGTCTTTAACAAACTTCTAGTTTGGAGAACACAAAGCCTTCCATCTCGTCGCAACCACACTTTATCGTCTATGGAATATCTACCGAGATGACTAGAAGTCTCCCCTTTCCTAAGTCTATCCAAGATGTCTAAAATCTGTGGATCCTCTGGCTGCGAAGCTCCTATCTGATCCATAAGAGTAGTTCGCACTTTCAATGATGCAAATAAGACAGACAAAATCTCGATGGAGGGCTTAAAATCAAACGTTGATATAA
Source organism: Allium sativum (assembly GCA_030737875.1). Classification (NCBI taxonomy): domain Eukaryota; kingdom Viridiplantae; phylum Streptophyta; class Magnoliopsida; order Asparagales; family Amaryllidaceae; genus Allium; species Allium sativum. Next base: position 279,761,312 of record CM060922.1, read on the forward strand.
ACTCCAAGATTTTCCTCTCCACAAACAGAGGACTTAAGGCCATCCTCTGCCTACTCAGTGCATCTGCTACCACATTACCCTTGCCAGGGTTATAAGCAATCTCGAAATCATAAGAAGCTAGGAACTCCTTCCACCTTTGTTGCCTTTAATTTAGATCCTTCTGCGAGAACAAGTACTTGAGAGATTTATGATCGGTGTACAACTCGGACTTCTCTCCAAGCAAATAATGACGACATGTCTTAAGTGCGAATACTATAGCAGCTAGCTCTATGTCGTGGGTAGGGTAGTTCTTCTCATGAACCCTTAGTTGTCTAACCCCATAACATACTACCTTACTCTCTTGCATCAGAACTGCACCAAGCCATGTACCACATGCATCAGTGTATACTGTAAAACTTTGTTCCCATTGGGCAAGGTCAAGACTAAGGCCGTTGTCAGAGCCCGCTTCAATCGCCGGAAAGCAACATCATAATCTATATCCCATGAAAACGTCAGATTCTTCTTTGTCAGCCTGGTGAGTTTGGGTGATATCTTTGCGAAGTCCTTAATGAACTTCCTATAATAGCCTGCCAATCCGGGAAAACTTCTCACCTCTGTTGCATTCTTCGGAATTTGCCGAACTGCAACTACCTTTGCGGGATCTACTGCTATCCCATCTTTAGAAATCACGTGCCCTAGGAATCTTACCTCTTTTCTCCAAAAATGGCATTTGGAGAACTTTGCCTTAATATGATGCGCACGAAGAGTTTCAAAACTTCTCTCAAATGTTGGGCATGCTCTTCCTCACTCTTTGAGAAGATCAAGATATCATCAACAAAAACCACGATGAACTTATTTAGAAACTCCCGAAACACCCTACTCATCAGATCAACAAAATAGGCGAGTACATTCGTCAACCCAAAAGGCATAACAAGCCATTAAAACAAAACATCTGAAGTCCTAAAAGCGGTCTTGTCTATACTGTCCTCGGCCACCCTTGACTGATGAAACCCCGTGGCCAAGTCTAACTGAGAGAATACCGATGCACCAACGAGTTGGTCAAACAGATCATTTATCCTTGGGAGTGGGTGCCTGTTTTTCTTTGTGAGTTTGTTCAACTCTTTATAGTCTACACATAAGCAAAGCGAACCATCAGCCTTAGTTGCGAATACCACCGGAGCACCCATTCAGATATGCTTCGCCTAATAAACCCTTTTTCAAGTAGCTCCCGTACTTGCTTGCTCAGCTCCCTCCTTTCCCTTGGAGCCATGTGGTGCAAGGGCAATGCAACTGGCTTTGCATTGTCCACCAAGTATATACAAAAATCGATCTCGCGCCTCGGAGGTAAGCCCCGAACCTCCTCAAAAAAATCAGAATATTCTCGGACTACTGGTACAGATTGCAGATCATCAATAGATGTGTCAAGAGACTCTAGGAAATTAAGCATGACAGACCCCTTAGGGTCACAAGAAATCTCGAGGGTCCTCCCATGGTAAGCCAAAAGTCTGACGACCCTCCTCTCACAATCTAGGATGGCACCATACCTGGCTAGCCAATCTGTAACGTCCCAGATTTTCGGTCATTTAAAGTGGAATATTTAAATGTGTTTATTTATTATATTGAATATATAATAGATTTTTATATCGAATTTATTTTATAAAAGGGAGTTCGAATATATATAATTTATAATATTATTAAAACAAGCTCAAAACGACGCTGCAGTTCGTAATATTGAATTTTGAACTTCAATTGAATATACAGGGTCCGATATAAATCGGATTTTGGTGAAACAAGAACCGTTTGAATCTATGTGATTTATTTATCTGATGGAAGTGAAAAATCAAGATCTCATCGTATAGATTGTAAGATATGTCCAAATCAAATTTTCAAATAGTCGCTATAGAATCGTTCATCGACCATAACAGTTTATTTGAAATAACAACATAATGGATTCGAATTTAGACAAGGTTCTTTTGAGATGTAGCGTTAATTTAATTTTTAGAATTTTACTGTAATTTTTAATTAATTAAATATGCAACTTTTTATTTGGAGTATTTTGCACCCTGTATCAGCATTTTGGGGTTTCACAATATAAGTTAACCTACCGATGTTATTATATTTTTGGGATCGTGGGGTATTGCTCGTCACGACGATATTTTTATTTTTATCCATAATATTTCATAGGTGAACGGAATTCTATATAACGGGTACCCCGAAAATATAACTATACAAAACCGAAGTGTACCATCTTTTGAAATAACAATACGTCTGCACCATACACAGTTAATACTTTGCTTACGAAAACGTTAATTCAAACATGTCCTACCAAGCTATTGTTTCTTCATGAAGTCTTCACTCTCAGTCCTACCCTATTTGTAGGAAATGGTGGAATTCAAGACTTTGGAAAATGCGGCTGTACCATATGCGTAACTATGCCTACCCATACCCTAGTGGACACGTTCTCCATACCCTACTACGCTATTTCCCCATCCTGAAGTAGCTTCACACTTAAGAAATACAAACCGTACCCCATTTTCTAATCAAGACGTTGAGCATCTAAGCGAAGCAACAACATACTCTATTAGTTCCTATAATCTATACTATCTTTTCTTTCTGTCATTTGAAAACACGCTGCCATCTATACATGAAAAGGAAATAACACTGCACCGCCTACCTGTGCAGTATTCTATCAAATCCATGAAATGAAAATACATTGCGTATCTGCAATCGTACTACTATGTACACTCTTTTTCCTTTCAGCAGCTACGCACCTTAAGAACAACTATGAGCCTTCACATATATGGAAGGGGAAATGAAAGGAAGTCGCTGCAGCTCTATATTCTTAATGCACAGGTTATCAGAACGTAGTAAAGGACGTTGAGCTTATCTGCTCACAACCTCGTGTATAAATAGTTCCTTTTGTTTGCTTCAGAAACAAAAGGGAATGAAAAATTGCCATTAAAATTTTCAACGCAAACGATTAAAAATGAAGACGCAGCTTTATAAAATGGAAACAACCCCCACACACATATAAATCAAATTACTTGCGCACTGAAGATCATGGGTAACATCCTCGCATCAGTTTGAAGGATCCACCATAGTTTCAGTTGCATTCTTTTTATATACGGTGAAGTCGGAGTGGATGATAACCGAAGAATGAAGCAGGGTTCGGGTTTTGCACTGTCGTTCTGAGTTTGTGGACTCAAAAACAGTCCACATGCACATTTTAGTGGAGATTGATGATAGTTTATTTTGTGGTTTCTGTAGTTCAAATAGGAAGAAGGGGTCTGTGTTTCAAAAGGAGGAAGGGTACGAAGGTGGTATTCACGAGAAAGGAGCAGCAGGTTGAAGCTTTGATGGGGAAGAAAAGGGTTGCGGCTGTACATATATTTGGGACGCAGGCTAATACATGCTAATGGGTCATGATGGGATGGACTTTTATGTATAAAAGAAAATACGTTTAAAGAAAATACACATGAAGAAAAGGGAAGGAAGGGGCGGCAACACTTTCACGGTGGTGGGCATGCGTTTTTAAATTGCCAGGAGGAGTTTTGGCGTTGGGGGTTGTAGCAGGTTACATGCATTGGAAAAGAAAATGGGGGTAGGGGATAATGGTTACATGACGTACTAAGGTAAAGTAATGGTTATTTAATTATAATAGTTTATACTATATACATCAAATCTTATAAACTGCGTCAAATCTTATAAACTGCGTATTTTATTCGTTCGTTATCAGATTCGAACGAAACTGAATTCGGTGGAACTGCAGAAAGAAAGCTATGCAGTCAAGCTGCTTTGGTTGGAATCAGGAACCATAAGAGTTTCGTTAATTTTAAACGTTCGTTTAAAATTAAGCGAAACAAAACAACACGCGAATCGATCATCGAAAAACAAGGTGAGTTAATTCTCACGATCTCTGGAATTCTATGATGTGTTAAATTCATATTTAAATTATAATTCATCGTTAATCATAGAATTGGTTGATTGAATGCCTTGCTTGCTTATGGTGTGTTAAATGGTTGTCGACAATTATATTTGTCGTATTGGATGATTTTGATCTAGATAATTATTTCGTAAATTATTATCAAATATTATCGGTGATGCAAAGAAGAATAGATCGAAGGGATCCGACCGGATTCCTCAAATATTTTCTATGTTGTTTATTATTTTCATATCACCCAACTATGAACTGTTTACCCCAAACAACATTGCATTCTATTTGAATGTTGATTATTGCTTTGATGTTGAACGTTGAATTGATATTCAACGTTGTGTGATGTTTTTAATCAATGAACGGTATTGATTAAGATATTGGTAGCAAATGATCTGAACGTTGTTGTTAAGACGTTGATTCACCATCGGGGGAATCAACGTAATTTCAATTATAAAATTTATTTTATAATTGGAGTAAAGTTTAAAAGCGATTTTCTTTTTGGAAATAAAAGATTTAAACAAGATTTTTGTTTACTAAATTTATAGAATTAGTAAACAAAGGAAAGTGAAAGTGATTTACAAAATATAGAAGATTGACAAATTTATATAAGAAAAGTATATAAGGATATGTTAGAATTGAATCCGAGTTTTGAAACAAAGTTTATAAAGAAGTTTAAACTTGGGAAGTGATTTTTAAATAAGCATTTACTAAAGGGGTTGGGTTAAACAAAAGTCATTCTAGTTTGCGAAAGTAAGGGGATTAGTGGAAGGACTTAGTGAGCATATTTTTGAACAAAAAAACTAAGTGTTAATAAATTATGTTAAGAGGGTTAAAGGAAAGGAAATTCCCGTTTAGTATTTTGTTTGAATAAAAAGTAAAAGAGATCTAGTGAGGAAAATACGCCAAATAAAGGGATGGTTATTAAAACCCATGTTTTGGATAGGTCGGTAAAGTAAATCGATAGTAAAAGAGGTGATAGGTTTTAGTTTCAAACTTTTATCTATTTCGAGATGAAAACGTTGTCGATCAAGATCTGAGAGGTAATTAAAATACCCCAACTTGAACGACTTCACTATTATCAAGGAATGATATTAGTTTGAAACGGTAGGAGTGTTGGAATTTGTTTTGTTCAAGGGAAATATTACAATGTTATTATCGGGATTATTAAATATTACTGAACTAGTGGATTTAAATAAAACAACGTAGAATTTAACATTGGTTAAACTCAAGCATGAATTAAGAATTGATTATTTTCCTTGAGTTAAGGAAATATGATGATTTCGCAAGGCAAAAGGTAGTATAAGAGGATTGCGAATATAAAGTGATGGTTCTAAAATAAGAAAATGAAACGAGGTTTTGTAAATAAGATGTGTTATCGTTTCAATATAACGAACAATGGGATTTATGACAGTGATTACGAAATTGAATTTAAGAATCGATAGAATAGTTTAATAAATGAATCAGAGCTGCCAATATACTTGATTGTACTGTTTGACATTGATAGTTAAAACACCAACTATCAATGAAATATATTGACCCTTTTGACGTGTTGTTTCGAAGAGACCGAGATGGGAACTAGACCCAAAACCACTTCGATTCAACGTTACGTACGAAATTAACTGGCAGCAAATGAAGATGGAGCATTAAAGACCGTAGATCTTCATGAAGCGGAAGAACTACTTATAATCTCTGGTTTGCTCCCAGAGATACATTGTGGTTCTGTCGTGGTTGAAATCTATGGATTGCGAGGACTGCTCGCTACTGATCCTTGGGGTGATTCCTATATAGGATGCAGTAGGAGAGTGCCTTCGGTTCATCCTGTTCCTGGATGACGCGACGATATGGAATTCAAAGCGAATGGTGGCCAGATGGTTCAAAAGTCGATTTTAACCTCAAGCCTCATCAACTGGGGAAATGAAAAAAATCGGGCAGGCAGCATGGCTATGTGGGTCGCGCCCATTAGGGTGTATTGTCACCATCTAGAGAATATTCATATTTGTTACTTCTTTTCATTTCTGTATCTCCCGGGAACTACGGTGGTCACGCGACAAAAAGCCATAAGGTGACAATATATTCGATACACTCAAGAGAAATGAGTGGTCGGTCATGTGTGGGCTGGCTTGCAAGACGTTCTTGTTGAACCCAGTGTATTCGTCTCTAGAGGTACACTATCAGCAGGTGGTCCCATACCTTCTCATAGTCGGAATCCTATCTCCAATAAGCACCGGGGGTTTTGATTGTATACTATATATGTAGAGAGTGAGATGCAAGCGTTCTACTAGATTGGTATTTATTTGTGATTTGATAGACACTATCATAATATCAGAAAGATATTGATTTCAAAAGTGTTTTGGGTTATAGTAAGGTAAAAACCGTCCATATTTATGTGTGGGTCGGTGTTACTATTATCCTTTCTTTCAAAAAGGATTTCTAAAGTTAAACAAGTTGTTGTGCTATGAATTTACCACTGAAAGTATTCCAGACTGACCCGGTGAATTTTGTTTTAAATCAAATGTGCTCGGGTCAGACCGAGTATATTAACAGGTTAGGTATCGCTGGAGATTCGAGAGCTAGAAGCAGGAGGCTTCACCGTTAATTATTCAAAGTTTATTTCCGCTGTGTCTGATATATGATGTACTCTGATGATTGGTATGTATATATATACGGTTTCTTTTTGTATAAAGAGATTTGATATATTATATTTTATTTGTTCCGCTATGAGTTTCTAATGTTCTTCTTATTCTCATGTTCTAATATTTCTTTCTTTCTTTTCTCATCCTCTAATTTCTTTCTCATAACGTTCAGGTGTTTTCGATGCTTGAAATGTTCGACATGGTGTTTTTTTGTCGATTTTCGAGATCGAAAATCCCCTGGTCGTTACAGTGGTATCCGAGCTATTGGTTTAGTAATAACCTTGGCTCTGTGGCGTAACTCAATAGAGATGGGGTTAGTAATACCCTAGATAGAGTATGAGTGTATATATACTAGAGTACGTATTTGTAATTTTAAATATATTTTTTTAAAACTGTTTTGACCAGTGTATTTTGTAAAAGAAATCATTTCTTCAAATTATTATAACATTTGATCGACTAGTGTTAGTTTGAATTAGAATTCAGAATGGAATATGAAATTTGAAAATAAAACTTCAATGAAAAGTTAAATTGGAATCAAAGTTAATAGTAAAGTTAAATATGGATAAGAATGATTGGTTTGTTGATTTTTGCCTTGTTTGGTTAAATGATTGAGTGCATGAGTGTAGATTTAAACATACATTTAAACCAATTTGGAAGTCTAAGGGCCCTGAATGGGTGAATTGAAATGGAATCGATCTGGTTAGAAACCAATTGATTGAGTGGATATGGAAGTAAGACTTAACCTGGTTAAGTGAAATGGAATAAGATGAATTTGGAATTTGGAAATCAAATGTATAATGGAGGTCAATCCGAAATTTATCATTTGATATAAATAAAGAAATTAAATTAAAATTTCCAGTATGGTGAATTTGGAATAATATCGTTATGAAATGAAACAGGATTATTTTACCCTGTATTTTTTTGCTGGCATTGTAAGTGCAGATACTAGACAGCTGTGGGAATTGGCTTGATTACCAGGATTAAAGTACAGACGGGAAAACGAAGAGCAGTTGATGATTTGCATTGAAATTGGAATTGAGTTGCCCAACAAACAGGTGAACCTTAATATCTTGATTAGAACGATTGATTTTTACCCCTGAGTTGGGTAGCCATTTGGCTCTTGGTTTTCTTTTGGAGAAGTTGAGGCCCAGTGTGGCAGTTGTAGTTGTGATGATCGAACCACGCGAGGAGATATTGGCGAAATTTTCAAGAGTTTGAATTTGTTTTGATAATAATTCAGAATATATATATATTAAAATAATTGGTTTGGGTCATTCTTCTTAACTTGTAATTTCGGGGACGAAATTCTTTTAAGGGGGGAAGAATGTAACATCCCAGATTTTCAGTCATTTAAAATGGAATATTTAAATGTGTTTATTTATAGTATTGAATATATAATAGATTTTTATATCGAATTTATTTTATAAAAGGGAGTTCGAATATATATAATTTATAATATAATTAAAACAAGCTCAAAACGACGCTGCAGTTTGTAATATTGAATTTTGAACTTCAATTGAATATACAGGGTCCGATATAAATCGGATTTCGGTGAAACAAGAACCGTTTGAATCTATGTGATTTTATTTTTCTGATGGAAGTGAAAAATCAAGATCTCATCGTATAGATTGTAAGATATGTCCAAATCAAATTTTCAAATAGTCGATATAGAATCGTTCATCGACCGTAACAGTTTATTTGAAATAACTGCATACTGGATTTGAATTTAGACAAGGTTCTTTTGAGATGTAGCATTAATTTAATTTTTAGAATTTTACTGTAATTTTTAATTAATTAAATATGCAACTTTTTATTTGGAGTATTTTGCACCCTGTATCAACATTTTGGGGTTTCACAATATAAGTTAACCTACCGATGTTATTATATTTTTGGGATCGTGGGGTATTGCTCATCACGACGATATTTTTATTTTTGTCCATAATATTTCATAGGTGAACGGAATTCTATATAACAGATACCCCGAAAATATAACTATACAAAACCGATATGTACCATCTTTTGAAATAACAATACATCCGCACCATACATAGTTAATACTCTGCTTACGAAAACGTCAATTCAAACATGTCCTACCAAGCTATTGTTTCTTTATGAAGTCTTCACTCTCAGTCCTACCCTATTTGTAGGAAATGGCGGAATTCAAGACTTTGGAAAATGCGACTATACCATATGCGTAACTATGCCTACCCATACCCTAGTGGACACGTTCTCCATACCCTACTACGCTATTTCCCTATCCTGAAGTAGCTTCACACTTAAGAAATACAAACCGTACCCCATTTTCTAATCAAGACGTTGAGCATCTAAGCGAAGCAACAGCATACTCTATTAGTTCCTATAATCTATACTATCTTTTCTTTCTGTCATTTGAAAACACGCTGCCATCTATACTTGAAAAGGAAATAACAATACACCGCCTACCCATGCAGTATTCTATCATATCCATGAAATGAAAATACACTGCCCATCTGCAATCGTACTACTATGTACACTCTTTTTCCTTTCATCAGTTACGCACCTTAAGAACAGCTATGAGCCTTCACATCTATGGAAGGGGAAATGAAAGGAAGTCGCTGCAGCTCTATATTCCTAATGCACAGGTTATCAGAACGTAGTAAAGGACGTTGAGCTTATCTGCTCATAACCTCGTGTATAAATAGTTCCTTTTGTTTGCTTCAGAAACAAAAGGGAATGAAAAATTGCCATTAAAATTTTCAACGCAAACGATTAAAAATGAAGACGCAGCTTTATAAAATGGAAACAACCCCCACACACATATAAATCAAATTACTTGCGCACTGAAGATCATGGGTAACAACCTCGCATCAGTTTGAAGGATCCACCACAGTTTCAGTCGCGTTCTTTTTATATACGGTGAAGTCGGAGTGGATGATAACCGAAGAATGAAGCAGGGTTCGGGTTTTGCACTGTCGTTCTGAGTTTGTGGACTCAAAAACAGTCCGCATGCACATTTTAGTGGAGATTGATGATAGTTTATTATGCAGTTTCTGTAGTTCAAATGGGAAGAAGGGGTCTCTGTTTCGAAAGGAGGAAGGGTACGAAGTTGGTATTCACGAGAACGGAGCAGCAGGTTGAAGCTTTGATGGGGAAGAAAAGGGTTGCGGCTGTACATATATTTGGGACGCGGGTTAATACATGCTAATGGGTCATGATGGGATGGAATTTTATGTATAAAAGAAAATACGTTTAAAGAAAATACACATGAAGAAAAGGGAAGGAAGGGGCGGCAGCACTTTCACGGTGGTGGGCATGCATTTTTAAATTGCCAGGAGGAGTTTTGGCGTTGGGGGTTGTAGCAGGTTACATGCATTGGAAAAGAAAACGGGTGTAGGGGATAATGGTTACATGACGTACTGAGGTAAAGTAATGGTTATTTAATTATAATAGTTTATACTATATACATCAAATATTATAAACTGCGTATTTTATTCATTCGTTATCAGATTCGAACGAAACTGAATTCGGTGGAACTGCAGAAAGAAAGCTATGCGGTCAAGCTGCTTTGGTTGGAATCAGGAACCGTAAGAGTTTCGTTAATTTTAAACATTCGTTTAAAATTAAGCGAAAACGAAACAACATGCGAGTCGATCCTCGAAAAACAAGGTGAGTTAATTCTCACGATCTCTAGAATTCTATGATGTGTTAAATTCATATTTAAATTATAATTCATCGTTAATCATAGAATTAGTTGACTGAATAACTTGCTTGCTTATGGTGTGTTAAATGGTTGTCGACAATTATATTTGTCGTAATCGATGATTTTGATCTAGATAATTATTTCGTAAATTATTATCAAATATTATCGGTGATGCAAAGAAGAATAGATCGAAGGGATCCGACCGGATTCCTAACATATTTTCTATGTTGTTTATTTTTTTCATATCACCCAACTATGAACTGTTTACCCCAAACAACATTGCATTCTATTTGAATGTTGATTATTGCTTTGATGTTGAACGTTGAATTGATATTCAACGTTGTGTGATGTTTTTAATCAATGAACGGTATTGATTAAGATATTGGTAGCAAATGATCTGAACGTTGTTGTTAAGACGTTGATTCACCATCGGGGGAATCAACGTAATTTCAATTCTAAAATTTATTTTATAATTGGAGTAAAGTTTAAAAGCGATTTTCTTTTTGGAAATAAAAGATTTAAACAAGATTTTTGTTTACTAAATTTATAGAATTATTAAACAAAGGAAAGTGAAAGTGATTTACAAAATATAGAAGATTGACAAATTTATATAAGAAAAGTATATAAGGATATGTTAGAATTGAATCCGAGTTTTGAAACAAAGTTTATAAAGAAGTTTAACTTGGGAAGTGATTTTAAATAAGCATTTACTAAAGGGGTTGGGTTAAACAAAAGTCATTCTAGTTTGCTAAAGTAAGGGGATTAGTGGAAGGACTTAGTGAGCATATTTTTGAACAAAAAAACCAAGTGTTAATAAATTATGTTAAGAGGGTTAAAGGAAAGGAAATTCCCGTTTAGTATTTTGTTTGAATAAAAAGTAAAAGAGATCTAGTGAGGAAAATACGCCAAATAAAGGGATGGTTATTAAAACCCATGTTTTGGATAGGTCGGTAAAGTAAATCGATAGTAAAAGAGGTGATAGGTTTTAGTTTCAAACTTTTATCTATTTCGAGATGAAAACGTTGTCGATCAAGGTCTGAGAGGTAATTAAAATACCCCAACTTGAACGACTTCACTATTATCAAGGAATGATATTAGTTTGAAACGGTAGGAGTGTTGGAATTTGTTTTGTTCAAGGGAAATATTACAATGTTATTATCGGGATTATTAAATATTATTGACCTAGTGGATTTAAATAAAACAACGTAGAATTTAACATTGGTTAAACTCAAGCATGAATTAAGAATTGACTATTTTTGTAACGACCCAGAAAATCTGAACCAATTTAAAAAATTTTAATTGGCTAAAATAATGGATTTTAAATATTTAAAATAAATATTTTAAATAATAGCGATGAAAACTGAGTTGAAACGACAATTGAAAATGAATATAATTAATTATAATTATAAACAAGGCTTGAAAAGGCGCTGCTGTTTAAAAAAAAAATTGAATTCAAACTTTGTCGGACTGTACCGGGTGCAAAACAAAACATATTTTAGTGAAACCAAAAATATTTAAATCTGTTAGTGAATACCTTTCTAACGAATCTGAAAAATCGAATTTTCATAGCGGAAAGCAAAAGTTATGGCCGAATGAATTTTCAGATGGGTCGCTATGGATTTTATATAGCCCATGAAATTGGCCATTTTGCATACGACCTCGGAATTCGACGAAACTACTTTTGTTGGATCCGGGATGTAAAGTTATTGCTAGATTTCAAATTTCATAATTTTTGAAGCTAGTATGTGAGCGTGGCGAAGGAAAACGTGTTTTAGCCAATTACAGTTAAATTGGATCGACCAGAAATGGGCCTTTTTGCAAACGGTCTCAGAATTCGACGAAACTAGTTTTGTTGGGACCGTATCGTCAAAACATAGCTAAATTTATTTTTCTGGAATTTTTCGAATCAATTTGTGGCCCTGGCAAATTGAAATGCACGTTCAAAATAGAAATTGAATGTTTTATATTTTAATTTGAAGAATAAATGACTGTAACAATCAAAATGGCTTACGAAACATATCCCATTGTGTCCGGGATGGGGGTAATTAGCTAGGGGCGACAGTCGTTGGGTTTGAAAAGGAGTTCGTTTGCGAAAACACTATTTTAAAATTAAATAAACCATCGGCCAATAGAAATTTTTCTTTCATTAATTTAAAAATTAAAAAAATCAAAAAAACCCTCCATTATCCAGGCGCTCTCGACGGAAACCAAGCCGCCACCTTCTCTCCTCGTTTCCCGCCGCCACTTCCATGCCGCGCCACCGCCAGATCTCGACAGCCCTCCTCCCCCTCGTCACATCCATACCCGCCTCGACCCCCCTCGTCGACCGTACAGCATGAATCGAGCCTCCAAAGGCGCCTCCTTTGGACAACCGCCACCACCGCTAAAAGCCATCGCAGGGGACCCCACCACCGGTGCCGGAAAGGCCTCTCCTCCCTCTTCGACACCATATAAACCGTTCGTCCTATCACTTCCCGGATTTGCTGAAAATTGGCGACCTAGTTTTGAACATTCAAACGAGGTATACGGCTTGTTTATTTTCAACTGATTTTTACACTTTAAAGTGTTGCAAACTTTAAAAAAAATCGTATCTTTTTCATTCGTTAACGAAATTCGATGAAACAGGAAACATCGTGACCGTGTGGACGCCTTCTACATTTTAGAAGAGACCACATATTTTTCTGAGCCTTCTGCTATTTTTGGTGGAGTGGAACCCAATGTGAGATTTGTAATTTATAAACAATATGGAAAACGATGATGTATAAATTATATAGTCGATGTATGAGTTATATAAGCGTTGTACACCTCTTGTATAAGCGTTGTATAAGTTGTACGTTCGATGTATAAGTTATATATGCGTTGTAAAAATTATATATGTGTTGAAATAGAAGTGAATTGCTATATATATATATATATATATATATATATATATATATATATATATATATACGCCCCTCGTCCACAAACCATGGACGATATTTATTGGTTGTGATTGGTGTGAAAATTGATTGATAGCGAATGGTTGTTTGGGATTGATTGTGGTTGAAAAATACCCGGTTGTGGTTGAGAAATATTTGGTTGAAACCACATAGGATTAGTTTGTGGAATTGAAATAAATATATACATGACGCCTGCGTGCGAACTAGATGCATGATCCCCATTGTCAAAAACCGCGAGGTTTTAAGGTAGAGCGAGGAGTCGTACTAGGGACGGTCCCGGATTTAACTACCCTGCCGTTATGCTGCCGAAATTTTGAATAATATTCATGTGTTTGAATTATTTTCATTTGCCGAAACTATATTTATTCATTGAATAGAAAACCTTCATGTGTTGAATCGATATTCATTCGTTGATTAGAAATTCATGTGTTGAATGGTATTCACATTTCAAATATAAAAATCACATTTTTATCTATATATAGAAACTATAGAAAACCTTCATGTGTTGAATCGATATTCATTCGTTGATTAGAAATTCATGTGTTGAATGGTATTCGCGTTTCAAATATAAAAATCACATTTTTATCTATGTATAGAAACTATAGAAAACCTTCATGTGTTGAATCGATATTCATCCGTTGATTAGAAATTCATGTGTTGAATGGTATTCGCGTTTCAAATATAAAAATCACATTTTTATCTAGATATAGAAACTATAGAAAACCTTCATGTGTTGAATCGATATTCATTCGTTGATTAGAAATTCATGTGTTGAATGGTATTCGCGTTTCAAATATAAAAATCACATTTTTATCTATATATAGAAACTATAGAAAACCTTCATGTGTTGAATCGATATTCATCCGTTGATTAGAAATTCATGTGTTGAATGGTATTCGCGTTTCAAATATAAAAATCACATTTTTATCTATATATAGAAACTATAGAAAACCTTCATGTGTTGAATCGATATTCATTCGTTGATTAGAAATTCATGTGTTGAATGATATTCGCGTTTCAAATATAAAAATCACATTTTTATCTATATATAGAAACTATAGAAAACCTTCATGTGTTGAATCGATATTCATTCGTTGATTAGAAATTCATGTGTTGAATGGTATTCGCGTTTCAAATACAAAAATCACATTTTTATCTATATGTAGAAACTATAGAAAACCTTCATGTGTTGAATCGATATTCATCCATTGATTAGAAATTCATGTGTTGAACGGTATTCATATTTTAAAATAAATTGTTTCATAACAAAAACCACCTTTTATCGACAATATGGACTATGTAAAATAATCTCGTTTTAAAAGAAATTGTTTTAAAATAAAAATCCTATTTTTATCACCTATATAAACCATATAAAAAAATAGTGTTTTGAAATGATTTGTTTTACAATAAAAAAATCACATTTTTATTATATACATGAATTGTTGAAATGTGAAGTGTTAAAAATAGCAACTCGTTCAAATAAATATATATGAGTTGAAATATTCATTAATTAGCTAATGATACGGTTTTTGCCTATACATGCAACATTCGAATGAATGGTGTTTTTAAAACCAAATGGAATCAAATATGAAGTTGAATGGAAAATGATAAGTGATAAGAACTGTATATATGTATATGCATATTTATTGAACAGGTTATAGCAAAGGGGCTAGAGAAGAGGAATAAAATTTTGTGCCCGACAAATAGGTACACATTTACTGTTTTGTTTGGGTGATGATTTTATGAGCCTGTTGGCTAGCCGCTTGGCTTTTTCTTTTTCTTTTTGACATGAGACGCCCGTGTGGCTATTTGGGAATTTTCCCAGCCCCTCCCGTACAAAGGAGGTTATGGCGAAATTTTCCAAAATTTAAAGGCGTTAGTGAAATATTTGAAGTGAAAACGATATTGAAATTGTTGAATGAACTATATTTATATAAATATATAAATATAAATAAAATTAAAACGAAACGTGACCGTGCAGTTCGTGTTTTGAAACCGTGATTTCAAACAACTAGTGCAGGAAATCCGACCATTGGATTTACTCGAAACCGCAACCGTTGGGTTCGCCTTGGAAATATCTTTCCAACGGCACCAACCTTGTAAAAATCCAACGATTGGATTGTCTGGAATGTTTAATTCAAATCTGAAGAAAAACAGCGCCAGAAACGATTATATATATATATATATATAATTATATTTAATCGAATAACGACGCTGCAGTTCGTATTTTGAAATCGAAACTTCAAACGATTGTACAGGGAGATCCGACCGTCGGATTTTCCCGAAACTGGAACCGTTGGATTCGTTTTGAAAATACCTTTCTAATGATGTAAATTTTGCGAAGATCCAACGGTTAGATTTTCAGATATGTGTAAATCAAATCTGAAGAAAAACAGCGTCACGGCCGCGTTATGGCCCGAAGCGTCGTTTTGAATAAATTGGCTATTTTAAAATAAATAAAAATAGTGATAAATCGTTATAAAATATCATAAACGATATGGAATGGAAATAAACTGAATTTGCTCGATTTATGTGGTATTTGATGGTTGAATGTGTTTGGTGTGAAAATTACATTAAAGAACAAAATTGGTGTTGTCGAATGATTTAACCATTGAAATAAATTGATTTGAAATTCTAAATATACGTGAATTATTTGAAAAGGCCGAGTTAATTCTCATTTCAAATAATTGACCGACGATTGAAAGTCGAAGATGAAGACGGTGGTCGAAGACCGGAGATCTTCGCCTCGTTTGGATGGTAACCGAGGTCCTGATTGGGAGGCATCCCGAAATATGAATAATGAGTGGTGATCGTCTAGACGTACGTGGTGATTGATGGGTTTGCGAGGTATTTAGTGCCTCCGGTTTCGTTCAGACCCAGAACGGACTTGTAAATGGACTGTGTGTCTGACATTGGATTTTATTCTGTGTTGATTGATCTCTATTAAATATACATCTGTTTGGCAGCGGAGAATTTATTCTTTTGCTTAACGCCCTTCTCTGAGACGCACGAGCTCAGAGGTTGTATATCGATGGACATCAGTCGCATGGCATGAATTGCCTGTGTGGCATGCTAAGATGCAGTGATCAGGGCTTCTGTTGAAAAGCAAAGTCTTGTGGTGATGATCAAAGCACCGCCGGTGTGGCGTAGCTTTGTGTATAACGTAAAATCGCGAGCCTCACACCCCGGTATGAACCAGAAACGGGAGAAGGACCTCAGGGAGGGCATGCGTTTCTTTCTAGCTAGGGTGGTGTCAGTGACCTACCAGCCCTGACATTTATATACTTTTCACCTATGTGGTTGTTGCTGATGCGAGGCACCTCGGTTTGATCGGACGATCCGGGTCCGATGGAGTCATTCGTTGGCTCGTTTACGCCCCAAAGGGCGGGGAAACGTATTGTTCAGGCATTTTAATCCACATCGGTGGACCGGCCCTGACGATCCAAGGGTCCGCCTGAGTCTGGGTCCTGTGGCTCGGGCTAGGGAGTCACGAATTCGGTAAGGACTATCTTTTTCCTTGGTTCATGACGGAAATCCAATTTCCAAATACGTGACTGTGCGGTTTCGATTGTATATATATATTTGGTGACATAGTGGCATGGGACGCTCATGTCGTCTATGATTGATAGTTATGATTTGAAATTGTTTTCAAAACATATAAACACTAGCAATAATATCAAATGCTTTTGGTTTTATTCGTATCAAGCATATTTTGGCCGTTATAAGGTAAAAACTCTATCCTCCGGTTTGCGTTGCATTGTGTGATGGGAACTGAGTCTTATAATGGTTTCATTTTTATATAAAGCATAGCGTTGTTTCAAAGAATGATTTGTTTTAAAGCACTGGGAATCCAATGGAGTGAACCCGTTCCACGAAAGTGGCGTGGTCCTGGGATTGGCCATATTATATATGTGTTGAGTAGATTTCTCATACCAGTCCCATGACTGAATCGTAGTTTGTTTCACTTTCAAACTCAGGTGCCCTTTTTTCTACACGGGCAGCCTTGTATTCAGGTTTAGCAGGCTTTATCTGGATAGCTGGAGCTGAAGATGGATTCTATCATTTATCTCTTTTTATGTTGTTCATCTCCTATTGTACATATTTTGTTTATTTCCGCTGTAGACACTTATGTATAGCTGAACTGTATTTGTACTAAGTATGATCCTGTATACTGTGTAACTCTGATGATACTTTTATCCAGTATATTCTATTGTTCATTATCTGGTGTATTTATTTAATTTTGTTCTGCTGTTATCTGTTTATGTGTTATATTCCAAAGATAACCCTTGTCTCCGTCTGTATGGGATTTCGGGTCGTCACAACGTGGTATCAGAGCTTTGGTTAAGCTTAGTGCTGGAATATAACATATTAACGAACTCGTCAGAAATAGAACCAGTAGTGTTCTAGGACAGGTAACTCTATACAGATAGGATCAGTAATATCCTAGTATGAGTAAAGCAGAATGAAATTACACCTCGATAGACACATTTACATTTGAAGTATGTGTTTCTATATTTTAAAAAAATAATAATACCTTTTCTATGACCTGACACTTGATCTGCCATTTGCAGACGTACTAGAAAATGAGTGTTAGAAACAAAAGGAATGCAGAACTGGATATTGAGGCCCTATTAATCAAATATCGAAATATGGGTGGAATACCATTCTCAGGTGAAGAATCTATTATGAAGACACAGGCATGGATTCGTTCGGCTGAAAAGATCTTTGATGGTTTAAAGCTGAGGGATGACCAGAAAAGATTACTGGCCTCCTGGGCACTCAAAGACGAAGCTTTGTTCTGGTGGGATTCAGTTATAGAGAATAATCAAGAAGGTGATATCACCTGGGACAGATTCAAAGTGATTTTCCTAGAAAGATTTACTCCTCCAGAAGTGACTGAGCGATTATGCGACGAATTTTCTTATCTGATACAAGGTGACATGACCATCCCAGAATATCATAAGAAATTCAACGAACTTTCTCATTTTGCTCCTCATCTGATTAAAGACCCAAAGAGGAAAAATCTAAGATTTATTCACGGGCTTCAGAGAAAATATCAGAATAGTGTAATGAGGAACGTGAAGCTCCCCTTTTCTGAAATGATTTATATGGCTTATCAGTATGAAGATCTCCATAAGAAAGGAATATTATGCGACGAAGAAGAAGTCAGTTTTAGTGAAAAGGAGAGTCGGAAACTGATATTCCTGAAGCTAGTACGACGTCTGAGATCAGTAAGAAGCCCAGTGCCAAGAGAAAAAGGGCTGAATCTCGGAAAGAACCTGTAACGACCGCCGTATGCAATAACCGCAATAGGCAAGGACATCTCTCGATAAGTTGCAGATCTCTAAAGAAACAAGTAAAGGATGGGTTTAAATCCGGTAAGAGGTTACAAGAGAAAAGAGGATGCCATAAGTGCCACCAGGCCGGTCATATTGCGAAAAACTGCCCGCTATTCAGAAAGCCTGGAATAGTTCAAGTGAATGAAGTAGCAGAAGCTTATGAGCCCATAGCAATTCAAGAGAGGCCAGATGTTTTAGAAGGCACGCTAACTATCAAAAATATTCCAGTTAAAGTGCTGTTTGACACAGGCGCGTCACGAAGCTTCATTGCAAAGGATGCAGCTAAGAAACTGGATTTGAATTTGAAAAAGCTGAAGGAACCAATGACTGTCCAGAATCCAGTTGGGGGTTCCATTGATCTCAGTTGGGTTTGTGGAGTGCCAGTTTCTTTCTCTCATTATCGGTTTCCCACCATCGCGGTCGTCATGAATTTTAAAGAGTTTGATCTTATCTTGGGGTTAGACTGGTTGACTAAATATGAAGCTGAAGTTAAATGCGCCGACAGAGTCGTAAAGGCGAAGATTAAATCAGGTGATTATATAACCATTCCCTGTGAAGGTCAGAATGCTAATAGAAAAGACTTCTGGGCAGCTTTGAATGTTTCTCCAGCCCAAATAGAAAATATCCCTGAAGTTACAGAGAATATTCTAGATCTCATCAAAGACATTCCGGTCGTCAAGAACTATGCGGATGTGTTCGAAGAAGTTGTTCGCTTACCTCCGCAGAGAGAAATAGATTTCAAAATTGCTTTAATTCCGAATGCAAGGCCGGTAGTTCACGCTATTCGAAGAATGTCCTAGAAAGAGAAAGAGGAATTAGACAATCAAACAAGACAGCTAGTATGGAAGGGTCTGATCAGGCCTAGTTTCTCTGATTGGGGTGCAACAGTGGTGCTTGTCCCAAAATCTGACGGTACTCTACGTCTATGTGTCGATTATCGAGATCTGAACAAACAGACGATAAAGAACAAATATCCATTGCCGCTGATTGATGATTTGTTGGATCGATTAAATGGAGCACAAGTATTTTCACGAATGGACCTAGCTGCAGGCTTCCATCAACTTCGAATCGCCGAAGAGTGTGTTCCAATGACAGCATTCAGAGGCCCCGACTTATTCTATGAGCAGTTAGTCATGCCGTTCGGCTTATGTAACGCTCCAGCTTACTTCGTCGATCTAATGAACAGAGTGTTCAGAGGGGTTTTGAATAAATTTGTTCTGGTTTTCATTGACGATATTCTGATCTTCTCTAAATCAAAGGCCGAACATGAAAAGCATCTGGAACAGGTTCTAGAAATACTGAGAAGGAATGTATTAAAAGCCAAATTTTCAAAATGTATCTTCTGGCAAGATGAAGTGAAATTTCTGGGCCACGTCGTATCGAAAGAAGGAATTGCTGTGGATCCAAGTAAAATCACGGCTATTCAGAATTGGAAACAGCCCAGTACCCCCATTGAAGTCCGCAGTTTTCTCGGATTGGCTAGCTATTACCGGAAGTTCATTAAAAACTTTTCGAAGATATCTGGTCATTTAACGAAGCTTACGAAGAAGCACTCTAAATTCAAATGGACTCCAGAAAGTGAGGAGGCTTTTGAAGAGTTGAAATTAAGACTAACGACTGCTCCAGTGTTAACCATCATCGATGGCAACCAAGATTTGAAAGTCTGGACTGATGCTTCTAGAGAAGGCCTTGGCGCAGTGTTAATGCAAAGAGGCCAAGTGATTGCTTATGCTAGCCGTCAACTGAAGCCACACGAGAAGAACTACGTAACTCATGATCTTGAGTTATTGGCTATTGTGTTCGCTTTGAAAATCTGGAGACACTATCTTCTGGGTGAGAGATTTGAACTGTTTACAGATCACCAGTCGTTAAAGTATCTGTTCACTCAGAAAGACCTGAATCTGAGGCAGCAACGTTGGCTGGAGTTTCTTGCAGCATATGATTTTGAAATTCTATACACTCCAGGGAAAGCCAATGTCGTGGCCGATGCGTTAAGCCGAAAGAATGAAATGATCGCCAGTTTCATCATTGCGACTTCGTTGATTGACAAGATATCGACTCTCCAGGAAGACAACCAATTTATCAAAGGAATGAGTCAGCGAATTCGTGAAGGCAATGCTTCGGATTTCCAGCTTGACAGCGAAGGGATTCTGAGGTTAGAAGGACGAATTTGTGTTCCAGAAATTCCCGAACTCAGAAGAGATGAGCTTGATGAATGCCACAAATCTAAGCTCAGTATCCATCCAGGTGTGAGTAAAATGTATAACGATATCAAGCGCACATTCTGGTGGAAGTCGTTAAAGAGAGACATATCGATATATGTTAGTTGATGCCCTACTTGCCAGCTAGTCAAAAGTGACCAACCGAAACTAGCTGGATTATTGCAACCACTAGAAGTTCCTGGTTGGAAGTGGGAGCATATTTCTATGGATTTCATTGATGGTCTGCCCAGAACCAAAAAAGGAAATGACAGTATTTGGGTGATCGTAGATCGCTTCACGAAGACCACCCATTTCATACCTGTCAGATCAAACAGAACTGCTCAGAGTCTGGCGCAGATTTACTTAAGGGAAATAGTTAGACTGCATGGAGTGCCGCTCAGTATAGTCAGTGATAGAGATACAATATTCACTAGCAAATTCTGGGAAGCATTTCAAGTCGAGCTAGGAACGAAGTTGAACTTAAGCACCGCTTATCATCCTCAGACAGACGGCTAGACTGAGAGGGTGAATCGTATTTTAGAGGATCTATTGCGAGCTTGTGTTATAGATTTCGGTGGATCATGGGAAGACCATCTGCATTTGGCTGAATTCTCATATAACAACAGCTACCAGGCGTGTCTGACAATGTCGCCATTCGAAGCATTGTATGGTAGACCATGCCGATCTCCTACTTGTTGGGTCGAACCCGGTAATAGACTTGTGTTGGGTCCTGATATGATCCGAGAAGCCGCCGACAAAGTCAATTTTATTAAGAAGCGATTACTTGCCGCTCAAAGCCGACAAAAGAGCTATGCCGATAAAAGAAGAAGAGATATATCCTTTGTTGTTGGCGACTACGTATATTTGAAAGTATCGCCGATGAGAGGAGTAACCCGGTTCGGTAAAACTGGAAAGTTAGCGCCCAAATTCATTGGTCCGTTTCCTATTCTGCAACGGATCGGAACTCTCGCTTATAGAGTCAAATTGCCTGATTAGTTGCCTGGAGTTCATGATGTATTTCATATATCTCAACTTTGAAAGCACGTTCATGATCCAGACTTGATCGTGGAAGAAGCAGCTCAACAGGACATTGAAATTACTCCAGAATTGGCTGTGAGAAGAGAGCCGTTAAAGATTATCGGCAAAGAAACCAAAGAGCTGAGGAACAAGAAGGTTCACTTAGTCAAAGTGCAATGGAGTGGAGATCCACGAGATTGTACTTAGGAAACTGAGGAGAGCATTCAGAAAGCTTATCCTAGATGCCGAGTGGATATCTCTGATTGACTCCGGTGTAAGGTACATTTACCCTACTTTGCATTACCATTTAATTCTCTACTCGGTTGTTATTTTCTTTCCATGGATGTGCACATTTAAATTCTATAGTCTGAATGATTTAAAAAAAAAGAGTATAGGAGTTGATCAGTATATTTTTGAAAGGTTAAAACGATTTGATTGTTGGTTGTGTTGTGTGATTGTAGATCTATCAAACCACTTTCGACTTTGTTCCTTTTCGGGGACGAAAAGTTTTAAGTGGGGGAGATTGTAACGACCCAGAAAATCTGAACCAATTTAAAAAATTTTAATTGGCTAAAATAATGGATTTTAAATATTTAAAATAAATATTTTAAATAATAGCGATTAAAACTGAGTTGAAACAATAATTGAAAATGAATATAATTAATTATAATTATAAACAAGGCTTGAAAAGGCGCTGCTGTTTCAAAAAAAATTTTGAATTCAAACTTTGTCGGACTGTACCGGGTGCAAAACAAAACGGATTTTAGTGAAACCAAAAATATTTAAATCTGTTAGTGAATACCTTTCAAACGAATCTGAAAAATCGAATTTTCATAGCGGAAAGCAAAAGTTATGACCGAATGAATTTTCAGAAGGGTCGCTATGGATATTATATAGCCCATGAAATTGGCCATTTTGCATACGACCTTGGAATTCAATGAAACTACTTTTGTTGGATCCGGGATGTAAAGTTATTGCTAGATTTCAAATTTCATAATTTTTGAAGCTAGTATGTGAGCATGGCGAAGGAAAACGTGTTTTGGCCAATTACAGTTAAATTGGATCGACCAGAAATGGGCCTTTTTGCAAACGGTCTCAGAATTCGACGAAACTAGTTTTGTTGGGACCGTATCGTCAAAACATAGCTACATTTATTTTTTTGGAATTTTTCGAATCAATTTGTGGCCCTGGCAAATTGAAATGCACGTTCAAAATAGAAATTGAATTTTTATATTTTAATTTGAAGAATAAATGACTGTAATAATCAAAATGGCTTACGAAACATATCCCATTGTGTCCGGGATGGGGGTAATTACTAGGGGCGACAGTCGTTGGGTTTGAAAAGGAGTTCGTTTGTGAAAACACAATTTTAAAATTAAATAAACCATCGGCAAATAGAAATTTTTCTTTCATTAATTTAAAAATTAAAAAAATCAAAAAAACCATCCGTTATCCAGGCGCTCTCGACGGAAACCAACCCACCACCTTCTCTCCTCGTTTCCCGCCGCCACAGCCACTTCTATGCCGCGCCACCGCCAGATCTCGACAGCCCTCCTCCCCCTCGTCACATCCATACCCGCCTCGACCCCCCTCGTCGACCGTACAGCGTGAATCGAGCCTCCAAAGGCGCCGCCTTTGGACAGCCGCCACCACCGCTAGAAGCAATCGCAGGGGACCCCACCATCGGCGCCGGAAAGGCCTCTCCTCCCTCTTCGACAACATATAAACTGTTCGTCCTATCACTTCCCGGATTTGCTGAAAATTGGCGACCTAGTTTTGAACATTCAAACGAGGTACACGGCTTGTTTATTTTCAACTGATTTTTACACTTTAAAGTGTTGCAAACTTTAAAAAATCGTATCTTTTTCATTCGTTAACGAAATTCGATGAAACAGGAAACATCGTGACCGTGTGGACGCCTTCTACATTTTAGAAGAGACCGCATATTTTTCGGAGCCTTCTGCTATTTTTGGTGGAGTAGAACCCAATGTGAGATTTGTAATTTATAAACAATATGGAAAACGACGATGTATAAATTATATAGTCGATGTATGAGTTATTTAAGCGTTGTACACCTCTTGTATAAGCATTGTATAAGTTGTACATTCGATGTATAAGTTATATATGCATTGTAAAAATTATATATATGTTGAAATAGAAGTGAATTGCTATATATAAATATATATATATATATATATATATATATATACGCCCCTCGTCCACAAACCATGGACGATATTTATTGGTTGTGATTGGTGTGAAAATTGATTGATAGCGAATGGTTGTTTGGGATTGATTGTGGTTGAAAAATACCCGGTTGTGGTTGAGAAATATTTGGTTGAAACCACATAGGATTAGTTTGTGGAATTGAAATAAATATATACATGCCGCCTGCGTGCGAACTAGATGCATGATCCCCATTGTCAAAAACCGCGAGGTTTTAAGGTAGAGCGAGGAGCCGTACTAGGGACGGTCCCGGTTTTAACTACCCTGCCGTTTTGCTGCCGAAATTTTGAATAATATTCATGTGTTTGAATTCTTTTCATTTGCCGAAACTATATTTATTCATTGAATAGAAAACCTTCATGTGTTGAATCGATATTCATTCGTTGATTAGAAATTCATGTGTTGAATGGTATTCACGTTTCAAATATAAAAATCACATTTTTATCTATATATAGAAACTATAGAAAACCTTCATGTGTTGAATCGATATTCATTCGTTGATTAGAAATTCATGTGTTGAATGGTATTCGCGTTTCAAATATAAAAATCACATTTTTATCTATATATAGAAACTATAGAAAACCTTCATGTGTTGAATCGATATTCATCCGTTGATTAGAAATTCATGTGTTGAATGGTATTCGCGTTTCAAATATAAAAATCACAATTTTATCTATATATAGAAACTATAGAAAACCTTCATGTGTTGAATCGATATTCATTCGTTGATTAGAAATTCATGTGTTGAATGGTATTCGCGTTACAAATATAAAAATCACATTTTTATCTATATATAGAAACTATAGAAAACCTTCATGTGTTGAATCGATATTCATCCGTTGATTAGAAATTCATGTGTTGAATGGTATTCGCGTTTCAAATATAAAAATCACTTTTTTATCTATATATAGAAACTATAGAAAACCTTCATGTGTTGAATCGATATTCATTCGTTGATTAGAAATTCATGTGTTGAATGGTATTCGCGTTTCAAATATAAAAATCACATTTTTATCTATATATAGAAACTATAGAAAACCTTCATGTGTTGAATCGATATTCATTCGTTGATTAGAAATTCATGTGTTGAATGGTATTCGCATTTCAAATATAAAAATCACATTTTTATCTATATATAGAAACTATAGAAAACCTTCATGTGTTGAATCGATATTCATCCGTTGATTAGAAATTCATGTGTTGAACGATATTCATATTTTAAAATGAATTGTTTCATAATAAAAACCACCTTTTATCGACTATATGGACTATGTAAAATAATCTCGTTTTAAAAGAAATTGTTTTAAAATAAAAATCCTATTTTTATCACCTATATAAACCATATAAAATAATAGTGTTTTGAAATGATTTGTTTTACAATAAAAAAATCACATTTTTATTATATACATGAATTGTTGAAATGTGAAGTGTTAAAAATAGCAACTCGTTCAAATAAATATATATGAGTTGAAATATTCATTAATTAGCTAATGATATGATTTTTGCCTATACATGCAACATTAGAATGAATGGTGTTTTTAAAACCAAACGGAATCAAATATGAAGTTGAATGGAAAATGGTAAGTGATATGAACTGTATATATGTATATGCATATTTATTGAACAGGTTATAGCAAAGGGGCTAGAGAAGAGGAATAAAATTTTGTGCCCGACAAATAGGTACGCATTTACTGTTTTGTTTGGGTGATGATTTTATGAGCCTGTTGGCTAGCCGCTTGGCTTTTTCTTTTTCTTTTTGACATGAGACACCCGTGTGGCTATTTGGGAATTTTCCCAGCCCCTCCCGTACAAAGGAGGTTATGGCGAAATTTTCCAAAATTTAAAGGCGTTAGTGAAATATTTGAAGTGAAAACGATATTGAAATTGTTGAATGAACTATATTTATATAAATATATAAATATAAATAAAATTAAAACGAAACGTGGCCGTGCAGTTCCTGTTTTGAAACCGTGATTTCAAATAACTAGTGCGGGAAATCCGACCATTGGATTTACCCGAAACCGCAACCGTTGGGTTCGCCTTGGAAATATCTTTCCAACGGCACCAACCTTGTAAAAATTCAACGGTTGGATTGTCTGGAATGTTTAATTCAAATCTGAAGAAAAACAATGCCAGAAACGATTATATATTTATATATATATATATATATATAATTATATTTAATCGAATAACGACGCTGCAGTTCGTATTTTGAAATCGAAACTTCAAACGATTGTACAGGGAGATCTGACCGTCGGATTTTCCCGAAACTGGAACCGTTGGATTCGTTTTGAAAAGACCTTTCTAATGATGTAAATTTTGTGAAGATCCAACAGTTAGATTTTCATATATGTGTAAATCAAATCTGAAGAAAAACAGCGCCACGGCCGCGTTATGGCCCGAAGCGTCGTTTTGAATAAATTGGCTATTTTAAAATAAATAAAAATAGCGATAAATCGTTATAAAATATCATAAACGATATGGAATGGAAATAAACTGAATTTGCTCGATTTATGTGGTATTTGATGGTTGAATGTGTTTGGTGTGAAAATTACATTAAAGAACAAAATTGGTGTTGTCGAATGATTTAACCATTGAAATAAATTGATTTGAAATTCTAAATATACGTGAATTATTTGAAAAGGCCGAGTTAATTCTCATTTCAAATAATTGACCGATGATTGAAAGTCGAAGATGAAGACGGTGGTCGAAGACCGGAGATCTTCGCCTCGTTTGGATGGTAACCGAGGTCCTGATTGGGAGGCATCCCGAAATATGGATAATGAGTGGTGATCGTCCAGACGTACGTGGTGATCGATGGGTTTGCGAGGTATTTAGTGCCTCCGGTTTCGTTCAGACCCAGAACGGACTTGTAAATGGATTGTGTGTCTGACATTGGATTTTATTCTGTGTTGATTGATCTCTATTAAATACACATCTGTTTGGCAGTGGAGAATTTATTCTTTTGCTTAACGCCCTTCTCTGAGACGCACGAGCTCAGAGGTTGTATATCGATGGACATTAGTCGCATGGCATGAATTGCCTGTGTGGCATGCTAAAATGCAGTGATCAGGGCTTCTGTTGAAAAGCAAAGTCTTGTGGTGATGATCAAAGCACCGCCGGTGTGGCGTAGCTTTGTGTATAACGTAAAATCGCGAGCCTCACACCCCGGTATGAACCAGAAACGGGAGAAGGACCTCAGGGAGGGCATGCGTTTCTTTCTAGCTAGGGTGGTGTCAGTGACCTACCAGCCCTGACATTTATATACTTTTCACCTATGTGGTTGTTGCTGATGCGAGGCTCCTCGGTTTGATCGGACGATCCGGGTCCGATGGAGTCATTCGTTGGCTCGTTTACGCCCCAAAGGGCGGGGAAACGTATTGTTCAGGCATTTTAATCCACATCGGTGGACCAGCCCTGACGATCCAAGGCTCCACCTGAGTCTAGGTCCTGTGGCTCGGGCTAGAGAGTCACGAATTCGGTAAGGACTATCTTTTGCCTTGGTTCATGACGGAAATCCAATTTCCAAATACGTGACTGTGCGGTTTCGATTGTATATATATATTTGGCGACATAGTGGCATGGGACGCTCATGTCGTCTATGATTGATAGTTATGATTTGAATTTTTTTTTTAAAACATATAAACACTAGCAATAATATCAAATGCTTTTGGTTTTATTCGTATCAAGCATATTTTGGCCGTTATAAGGTAAAAACTCTATCCTCCGGTTTGCGTTGCATTGTGTGATGGGAACTGAATCTTATAATGGTTTCATTTTTATAAAAAGCATAGCGTTGTTTCAAAGAATGATTTGTTTTAAAGCACTGGCAATCCAATGGAGTGAACCCGTTCCACGAAAGTGGCGTGGTCCTGGGATTTGCCATATTATATATGTGTTGAGTAGATTTCTCATAACAGTCCCATGACTGACTCGTAGTTTGTTTCACTTTCAAACTTGGGTGCCCCTTTTTCTACACGGGCAGCCTTGTATTCAGGTTTAGCAGGCTTTATCTGGATAGTTGGAGTTGAAGATGGATTCTATCATTTATGTCTTTTTTATGTTGTTCAGCTCCTATTGTACATATTTTGTTTATTTTCGCTATAGACATTTATGTATAGCTGAACTGTATTTGTACTAAGTAAGATCCTGTATACTGTGTAACTCTGATGATACTTTTATCCAGTATATTCTATTGTTCATTATCTGGTGTATTTATTTAATTTTGTTCTGCTGTTATTTGTTTGTGTTATATTCCAAAGATAACCCTTGTCTCCGTCTGTACGGGATTTCGGGTCGTCACAATTTTCCTTGAGTTAAGTAAATATGATGATTTCGCAAGGCAAAAGGTAGTATAAGAGGATTGCGAATATAAAGTGATGGTTCTAAAATAAGAAAATGAAACGAGGTTTTGTAAATAAGATGTGTTATCGTTTCAATATAATGGACAATGGGATTTATGACAGTGATTACGAAATCGAATTTAAGGATTGATAGAATAGTTTAATAAATGAATCAGAGATGCCAATATACTTGATTGTACTGTTTGACATTGATAGTTAAAACACCAACTATCAATGAAATATATTGAACCTTTTGACGTGTTGTTTCGAAGAGACCGGGATGGGAACTAGACCCAAAACCACTTCGATTCAACATTACGTACGAAACTAACTGGCAACAAATGAAGATGGAGCATTAAAGACCGTAGATCTTCATGAAGCGGAAGAACTACTTATAATCTCTGGTTAGCTCCCAGAGATACACTGTGGTTCTGTCGTGGTTGAAATCTATGGATTGCGAGGACTGCTCGCTACTGATCCTTGGGGTGATTCCTATATAGGATGTAGTAGGAGAGTGCCTTCAGTTCATCCTGTTCCTGGATGATGCGACGATATGGAATTCAAAGCGAATGGTGGCCAGATGGTTCAAAAGTCGATTTTAACCTCAAGCCTCATCAACTGGGGAAATGACAAAAATCGGGCAGGCAGCATGGCTATGTGGGTCGCGCCCATTAGGGTGTATTGTCACCATCTAGAGAATATTCATATTTGTTACTTCTTTTCATTTATGTATCTCCCGGGAACTACGGTGGTCGCGCGACAAAAAGCCGTAAGGTGACAATATATTCGATACACTCAAGAGAAATGAGTGGTCGGTCATGTGTGGGCTGGGTTGCAAGACGTTCTTGTTGAACCCAGTGTATTCGTCTCTAGAGGTACACTATCGGCAGGTGGTCCCATACCTTGTCATAGTCGGAATCCAATCTCCAATAAGCGCCGGGGGTTTTGATTGTATACTATATATGTAGAGCGTGAGATGCAAGCGTTCTACTAGATTGGTATTTATTTGTGATTTGATAGACACTATCATAATATCAGAACGGTATTGATTTCAAAAGTGTTTTGGGTTATAGTAAGGTAAAAACCGTCCATATTTATGTGTGGGTCGGTCTTACTATTATCCTTTCTTTCAAAAAGGATTTCTAAAGTTAAACAAGTTGTTGTGCTATGAATTTACCACTGAAAGTATTCCAGACTGACCCGGTGAATTTTGTTTTAAATCAAATGTGCTCGGGTCAGGCCGAGTATATTAACAGGTTAGGTATCGCTGGAGATTCGAGAGATGGAAGCAGGAGGCTTCACTGTTAATTATTCAAAGTTTATTTCTGCTGTGTCTGATATATGATGTACTCTGATGATTGGTATGTATATATATATATACGGTTTCTTTTTGTATAAAGAGATTTGATATATTATATTTTATTTGTTCCACTGTGAGTTTCTGATGTTCTTCTTATTCCCCTATTCTAATATTTCTTTCTTTCTTTTCTCATCCTTTAATTTCTTTCTCATAACGTTCAGGTGTTTTCGATGCTTGAAATGTTCGACATGGTGTTTTTGTGTCGATTTTCGTGATCGAAAATCCCCTGTTCGTTACACAATCCATCCCTAGAATCAAACCATAGCCCATAAAGCCGAGCATATATATGTCGCACTCAAACTAGACGGCTAACACAGATATTCTCAAACCCCGATAAATCATGGACAAATGAGCCGAACCACCAATGGGGTTTGAGACAACAATGGGATCCACTACCATACTAGTATTAAGATGCAGAGACTCTACTACAGAATCAGATATAAATGAATGCGAAGCGCCAGAATAAAAAAGAGTTCTAATAGGGTATTGGAAAGGGAAATCAAACCTTCAACGGAAACTTTCCTACCTCGATCTGGAGGACTAATTGCGAGAGAATGCACTTGCCTTCCAGAAGTTCCTGCCCTTTGACTTTGTCCTTGCTTATTCGGGCACTCCTTAAAAAAGTGTCCGACATCTCCACAACTGAAGCAAGCATTCTTCTTCTTTTACAGTCCTTTATCAAATGACCCTCACATCCACAATTATGGCACTTTCTCTTATCCTTAGCCATGTCATTCTTTCCACCTTTCTTTTGTTGTTGTTGTTGTTGTCCTTCTTTGGCCATACTTTCTTGTTTTGTGTTTCCTCAACCTTAACTTCTTTCTTGTCAGCTTTATCTTCTTCATGCATCAACGCCATATCAACGAGCCTTTCAAAAGTTTCTCCCATTGGAATATGAGTCATAGCTAACTTATGAAGGGATTCATTCAGTCCTCTAGCAAACTGCAAAGCTTTCTTATGCGGAGTTTCCACTAGCTCCAATCCAAATCTCGCTAGTTGGTTGAATTCGTTAACATGCTCTTTGGCAGCCATGCCTCCTTGCTTGAGCGTTAAGAACCTTTCCATTTGCATGCTTTTATCATCTTGAGAAAGAAATTTCATTTCAAACCCCTATCTAAAATCATCCTATGTGTCCACTAGAAGCCCTGCTTGCGTCACTTCCCACAAGAACAAAGCTTTATCTTTCAGTAGCCAGGCGGGTAACTAAATCTTCCTATGATCGTCCACTTCAAAGATTCCAAATAGATCCTCCATCTCTTTGAGCCAATTTCTTGCCTCTATAAATGTCTCAGTTCCTTTAAATGTCATTCTGCCCATAATACGGAAGTCTTTGCAGATCTTAGAGAAATTATTTGCTCGCAGAGGAGGAGGAACGACGGGTGCAGCTGGGGGAGGAACATTTGCTTGACCACTGGCATGTGTTGTGGCCTCTAGATACCTACGGAACCAGCCTGGTATCGTAACGCCCTCAGGAATATAAGGTTTCACAGACATTTTGAAAAGAAAAGGAAAAAGATTCAGACAAAGGATCGAAAGATATTAAATATGGCTTTGGGGAATATGTTTTTCAAAAAAGACTTTTCTTTTGAAAACGCTTTCTTTTAAAATCTTTTTGAAAATAATTTTTAAAAACTTTTATCTAATCTGGTAACCTTCAACTCTAATACCAAGTGTGACACCCCACATCCGTTAATGTCACTCATTTAGAGAATGCCTTAAGTTTCATGAAGCATTATAGGTAAACAGAAACAAAAACATTACAAGACAGATATAAAATAACAGCGGAATTAAAAACTTTATTAATCATAAAGCATCGTGGTTCAAAACATCATATGTCTGAAAATACATAAACCTAGTATATCATTAAAAATTTGTCTTGTACTTAAAACATCAGAGTACAATAGTAAAAGGAGCATAATCCCCAAAAGAAACATAGCCTTAGTAACAAAGATAAGAACTTGAGCAATACATCTAAGTACCTCCAAGCAAGACGATAGCAAAATCCTGATCAAGATTGAGTGTTCCCAACCTGAGAATCTGGAGGAGGAACGGAAGAGAAAGAAGAGGAAACAAAACGGGTCAGACATAAAGTCTGGCGAGTCTAGTTACTTTTAGCAAATAAATAAGTAAAAGTAACACATGCATATAAAGTGGATAAGAAAGATAACGTCATAATAGGAAGGTATGACAAGGTAAAGAGAATAACATGATAGAGTATACTTACGCTTCTCTAATGATTTTTCTGCACTCTGCACCAATACTAGTGTCTTATAACAAGATGATCCCCAACAACTACAAGATGGTAGACTTAGGCATACGTCCGGATGTACCCTAACTACGACCTTAATCGATTGGCTCCGTATTCCGTAGATACCCTATGCTGGCCCCACAGTAGTGTGTGTCACTCCCTAAAGTGGAAACCCTTAGTTTTCAGGATGCACAAACATGTTTACAGGTGCCACGACGTCTTATTTTTCTCTGTCCAGACCATGAACGCACACGACCTGGTTGGTACGCGCCGCCTACACCGTCCCCTACATTTGGATCTCTTACAATCAGCCTAGTAAGCGTGCCCTGGCTCCGACCTAGGGCGGAGTACTCGTTTGATACCGCTATATGGGTTACTAACTGAAATGGGTCCTACACACAAGATGATGCAATCTCTCCCTTTTTTCTTACATCCCCACTAGGATTTCCACAGGTTATGCTTACCTAAGGGTGTTTTTAATTACATAACCCCAACCGGTTAAGTTTGTTGGCCTATATATATATACATACATATATATATATATATATATATTACCCACCCAACCCAGATGTACTTAACCCTCCCACCGTTTCAACTAAGTTTACTTAACCCTTATTCAGATTGACATGTTCACACAATCCCTATGGATTAACCTGGGTTACGTATTCAAGTTTATTACCATATATTCATTTATGGTTGTAATATGCTAGACCTCCCACATTAAGCCTACAACTTGTGGATGTTGGATATGACAGGCGGGTCCGGGCAGATTTATTCCACAAATTGGGCTAAACCTCATGTCTTAGCACGTTACGTGTTTATGCACTTAGACCACTCACATTAGATTCACCACTTGTGGTCGCTGGTTATGCCGGGCAGGTCCGGGCAGACTTCCACCATAAGTGTAATCTAACCTCGTGTCTAAGCACGATTACAAATTCAGGCATTTCCATTATTAATCAGTTATACCTATGTCGTCATAGGTTTTCATGCCCCTTTTTCCAACTTATGTTCATAATAAACTATACGCCCCAATTTAATATTAGTGCACTTTATTCAAATTATGACCAAATTCCCAATTACAAGTTATTTCCCAATTCAACGTTTTCCCTCGTTCCCAATCTAACGCACTTGCATATTTCAGCAGCATGCCTAAGCTCGAAGGTAACCCGGCTATATAAAAATAAAAGGGAAAAGATAGAGGGAATATAATAGAGATGATCAAACTAACAAGGTTGACATGTAACGATATAAACATATAGTGGCATAATGACAAGGTAAGCATATAGGATGAACATGTGACAACAACACTAATTCTAACATAATAGGGGCAAGCATGATGTGATCTAAAAGTGATTTAGATGTCCAACTAATAACAGATCTGATTTGGCCATAAACATAATAGAACAGGTATACGTGATCTAAATAGTGAATTAGATCTACAATCAAAGGCAGATCTATCATGATAAAGGTTAAGATCTAAGTCATAGTCATGTCTGGATATCATAGATACACAAGTTATAACACATCTGATATGATTCAAGCAGTCAAAAGCATAGTTCCAGGTTATAGTCATCTCAAGTTTTACTTTTAATTATTTAGATCTAAAAGTAACTTAAACTCATAGTGTTTGGATCTAGAAAAACAGAAGAATCGAATCACAGATCTATAAGCTTGAATAAATTGATTGTAGAAGAAGAAAAAGGCTCGATTTTTTCTGGGCAGAGGCAGCATCTAGTTCTCCATTATTTTTTTGTGTGAAAAAACATAATAAACGAGGCCATATTTATATGTGACCCCGAAACCATAATCTGCCCCTTCTGGCGTAGGGGGGTCGACCCATAGGTCGACACCCCCTTGAGGGGTCAACACCACTGAGTCGAAATTCTGCCACCCACGGAAATTTGATTTTTGAACTGGTTTTTGGATTTATGAATTTATGTATATATATATATAATTCTCTTGCGCATATACAAACTTCAAACCTTCATAACTTTTTCATACGGTGTCCGTTTTATGCAAACCAGGTGTCTATTTTGACTAGAATTCCGAGATGAACGCAATGGTGTAGCACCTTTCCCTTAATTCTGAATATTAAATTAATTATTCTTTAATTTATCCTCTTTAGTGTTGTTAAAATTATGGGGTGTTACAATAAGTCTCTTAGATATCTGTTTTCTTAGTGAGATATGGACCTTTGACAACAGAGATGGATGGAATATCTTGCATTTTTTATTTCTTCATTTAGTATACCCTTGGTAAGGGTAAAATCGTTGTTGACGCTTTGAGTCATAGGCACACTCCCCTTAGTGCGATCATCGAGTGGAGAAAGTTAGAGTTTCTCTCTAGTTTCAATTTACTACCACCGTATGAGGCAGTTCAGGGATTTCTTAGAGCCATGGAGATAAGACCAGTTCTGATGGAAATGATCAAGAGTGAGCAAGACCTTGATGATGAGTTAAGGGAATTAGAGGAAGAAGTTTCTAGGGGAGAATCTTTCCCTTATTCTAGTAGATATTCCATGGACAACAGTGGTAGCTTGAGGAGAGATGGCCGGATTTGTATCCCTAGGAGTGTGGACTATATAAAGGAAATTCTTGAGGAATGTCATACGTCTGGGGTGACCATTATCCATGAAAGTGACAAAATGTTTAGGGACATGAAGAGAAGTTTTATTAGGAAGGAATGGAAAAAGACATGGCAGAGTTTGCTTCTAAGTGCTTAACTTGTCAAAGAGTGAAGGTGGAGCAAGGGAAGCCTGGAGGACTTTTGTTACCCTTAGAGATTCCCAATTGAAAATGGAACACATTTCTATGGATATTATTGATGGGATTTCTATGAGTAAAAAGGGGAATGAAGCCATTTGGGTCATAGTGGATCGATTAACGAAGAGCATCCATTTTATCACCCACAAACAGACAGACAGATAGATTCAAAAGAGTTTTAGAAGATCTGCTCAAATCCTGCATAGTCGGCTTCAGAGGAGCACAGGAGCAGCACTTGCCTTTGGTAGAATTCTCATACAATAAAAGTTACCAAGCGACATTGGTATGACCCCTTATGAAGCTTTGTATAGGCGGCCATAACAACCCAGATTTTGGCAGACCGATTTTTTTCAAAAATCCCAATCTACGAAACTCGATTTGGCTTGTTTGGTATCCTGCAAAAAAGACAAAGATATAAAATATATCAGAGCTCAGAAAACATCTCACAACGGAATGGAATAAAATACAATATAACCAAATATAACCTTACAAAAGTAATAATACTATTTAACCAGTATCCAAAGCTATCATATCTCTGCCAAAATCCTAACCTGCGGGTATGCTATGAGGAGGGGGTCTATACACAAGTTCTGGTGAGCGGACTTAAATTACACATTCTGAAATAACCCTACATATACCATTCAGTTTTGTTTCTTACTTATTAAGTTGTTTTGGGTTAATAGCACTCAAGGCTTTACATACACGTCGTACCCATCTACCTCCCAATAGATTAACCTAATATGGTGTATATATAACTACCCTTAATATCAAGGTACTTCCCATGGTACCTTCTCGCACGGTCTCCGCCGTAACGCCACAGAAGCATCTATAACTCTCATCCTACGTCGTAGCGACATACAGATCTCCATAAAATTACACCACGTTTCACACAGAACCACCATCACTATGCTGGGTAAGCGTACGGACTACCATATCCAATCTCCTCGGTCGAATCTAGTCTCGACATGGAGTAATGCCCTAGCGTCTACGATACACCACCCGGTGCGATGTGCATGTATCTGATCCTTACACGTACATACTCTCTACGGTACACCGAGTTCAATAATTGGGCAGCATCCGAATGCATGGAAGTCAGTCAAGAGCTTCTCCTTATCTGTATAGGTCTGCTAAAGAGGCCTAAAGTACAGATATCTAAACTATTGTCTGCATTTCTCCAGTGGCTATGGTCCTACCTCGACCCCTCCCTCAACTAGTGAAAGACTACATAAAGAGCTAAGTGACATGCCCCTAGCAAACAATGTACATCCAAATTGGTGTGTCCCACAACCAAAGTCTCGATAGTGAAAGATCGATTGTTTTTAGGTTTAGCTCTAGTCTTTCCATGTCACACCGACTGCCAATGACATGTACCTGATGATTACTATCCCTAATTTGGTCCTGACTAGCCTATCTGTAGGCAAATCGCCAAATCACCCAATGTCATACCGCCACAGCCTTCTGACTGCCAATTATGTTGGAGTCAAGTTATACTGACCGGGTGGTAACGCGCAGACCGAACCTTTGCGAGTACAGCCTGAGCATGAACTACAACAAAGGACCACTACGAAGTACACTACCATGTAGCTCTGAATCCGCGTGCTTCCTTCCAGTCCTACAGAGCTAGCAAGTAGAAGAATTAGATGGGAGTGCTCCTCTCATGCCTTCAAACACCTCGATAATCTACCCCATTGGGTTCTTCACCTTCGTATGTGTGGACTGGTCCAAGGATATTACACTAATGTATTATTGGACCCTATATCTAATCTTTCAATCATACATTTGTCTTATCTTATCAGATTACCAATTAACTTGATTATCCACATTTTATCTTTTCTTTCAAGTTACCAGGTTTTCTCCGAGCCCCTTATATCTCTAAGGACGGACCCCTCTCGCTTATTAATTCAATGAGATAACTTAACCCATTTAAGTTCATTAGTAAGCCTTTAACATGTTATTTCCTAGATTGTATTTAATGAAACAAATCTATAATCTTCTTGCATTATTACCATGTCATTCTTTGTCTGATTTCAGATTTTCAAGTTACAATAACATGTTCTACTTAATGCATAATTAAGTATATCTTATTGCCTACACATATTTTCTGTTAGTATGTTACTCAATACACGAAGAATAAGTACAACACATTTCATTTCACTGTCATCTTAGGTTACCGGATTCATTAGCACATTATTGGCCACTTACCTTATTCAGTTTTATGCCGCTTGAGCTGACTTCCGCTTATTACTAATTTCTTTCATCAGGCTTCATAGTCCTCATTTATAAATCTACCAATAATAAGCCTATTACATTATACAACCTTTTTGTTGTCATTTACTTATGTACTTAGTTCTCTTAACTAAGGTGTATCAATGATTTTTTTTCAATTTATTACAATATATGTTATAATTTCCACTTGTCCCTAGGACAAGCCTACCTATTATCTTCCATTCATACTTAATAATAGGTTATTATTTTTATTCCCCATTCATTCCAATTCTTTTACTATTGTAATATTTCTTTCTTTATTCACTGTTATGCATGTTCCTTACTTCTTTAAGGAAAACATTTCATGCACCTTATTAGTTTGATTTATAGAAAGATATTGGATTTATTTTCATAACATATGCATATTTAGATCCATAGTTGCAAGTTATTTCTTTTATTATTCATTGTGACTCTCTTGCAACTACATTCTTAGGAATATGTTACTTAGGGAAATATATCACGTTTCTTCCGAACCCAACTAACTCAGTCCGCTAAATCCCTTCCTTTCTTATTTTCTGAGTTAGACATTGAATTTATATTCCATATAATATTCACAACTACTGTAATCTTTTCTTTTCAACCACAATAAGCGTATTGCTCTTATTTTCATATTCATTTCTTAGTTCGGATTTCGTGATTACGGTATTACAGAAATTTCTTAAGTTAAATGGAGGATATGCATATATACAATTCAGGCTTTATACAACAGTACCAATTTCAGTGTATCCTAAACAGGTTTAATAGCCAATTTTCACAATTACCAATTATACAGCAGGTTAATTATACATTTACAACGGGGTATACAAACGATATATATACCATTATCAAAAGGTATAATTTAAATCCACTCATCTAACAACTTTCCAATCCTTGAATCTAATCCAGATTTGCTAATATGTGGTCTCCCTAGCTGACTCTAATATTAAAACAACCACGAATTCACAAATCTGATACTAAGAAAAGTGGGAAAAAAGGAAGAACCTAAACAGATTAGATTCGAGAACTTACCTTACATTGATCATAATTCTAGTGTAATGTCCCGTATTTTTGGTGATCAGATATTTAATGTATTTTATTATTTTAAATATTTTTTTTGGAATATTAATCGATTTTAATATTGAATTCATTGATAAACGACGATTGAATATATTTATATACATATATATATATATATATATTATATTTAATTATAAACGAGCTCGAAATGGCGCTGCAGTTCGTAATATGGAGTTTTGAACTTTGATTGGATATATAGGATCCGATATAAGTCGGATTTCTGTGAAACTGGAAAAGTGTGAATCTTGTTGATTATAATTTTCATATGGAAGAGAAAAATCCATATTTCGTGTTATAATTTGTTAGTTATGTCCAATTCAATTTTTAAAATAGTCGCTATGGAAATCGTTATTAAAATATAACGTTTATTTAATATATTTAAAAGGGAAATTTAAATCGTTTAACTCGAAATTGACAATATTGAGTTGTGTAAATTATACTTGGAATTGTATGTATATTCTGTTTAAATATATATGATAAAATAATTTATTATGATTTATTTGGGAATTTATATAATATTTTATTAATATTGTATAAGCGTTAAAAATAGCCATTTTTGCAAACGGTCTCAGTTTTCTATAAAATTAGTTTCATTGGAACTGTATCGTTAAATTATGGTAAGAAAATCAAATTTCATGGCAAACCGATGTCGTATGTGACTTTGGTGTCCAAAACGTCTCTGTTTCTATTTAATTGCTTATACAATTTAGATATAGGTAACTTTTAATGAATAAATGACTAGTCAAATAAACTCCAAATTTAACGAAACAAGATTCATTGGATTCGTTAGGAAGAGGTCTAGTAAAATGTCAAGGCCTCAGATTTATTGGATTTTTTTGTAATTATAGGAATTTTAAATGCTTGATTTTTCATCGATATTTATAAAGTTCTTTTCACAAATGACCTTGGAATTCGACGAAACATGTCCCATTGGGTCCGGAATATTTTTTTATGCTAGGAATAGGTATTACATCTCGATTTGGAGATAATATGTCATGGTTTTAAACGTTAATTCATCATTAAGTAAATATAATAATAATTTATTCTAACCTTACACTATAAATACCAAATCAATTGTCCTCTTAACCCTATTTTTGCGTCAAAGAATATCATCGTGGTCAAAGATTAAAACTACCGCCACTAGGAAAATGAACGAGCATAAACAACCAAACTACTTCACCAATTTTCTCCCAATCGTCAAATCAATCGAAGAAAAGTTAAACTGCAATATTGTTCAGCACACTGGGATCTTCAAGTCGAGCGGTCGTGATCGATATTGGTGATATGTGGTGGCCATATTCTGGCCAGAAGATGCTCAACGCTCGAAGTATACTGGCGGCAAACAAGGGCGTCGAGTCTGATGGGAGGAGGGCCACAGACAACTGGCGCTCCGAAGCTTCCGCTGGCGACAATCGATCAAGCTCCGGTGAACTCCAGGTGATTGCGATGGCGGTTTCTTCGAGACAGCTGATGTCGAGGTTGAACAAATCGAAGGACTTCTGTGTTTAACGCGAGAGCCTGGGTATAAAACAAGTCGGCCAAATCTTTGCAACATCAAACGTAATAAATTTTTACCAAACCTTAGTCTGATTAATGTACTTAAGTCTAATTAATACTTAAGTTAATCAATTTATAATTAGAATTTAATTAGAGTTAATTAATTTACACTTAGAGTTAATTAGAGTTAATTAATAATTAGATTAGAATTAATGAATTTACACTTAGAGTTAATTAATAATTATATTAGAATTAATTAATTTACATTTAGAGTTAGTTAATTTACACTTAGAGTTAATTAGAGTAATTAATAATTAAAGTTAAATAATTTATAATTAGAGCTAATTAAATTATAAATTAAATCATAAATACTAAATCATTAATAACTTATTCATACGATATTAGAGTTCGACAAATTTGGTGGTGATGGAACCGTCCTGAGAAGCCGGACATTTTGGAATTGACATGGACAGGATTGGAAGCAGCAGCATTTTTCAGTAAAATTAAACGATCGTTCAATTTTATTGAAATTGAACCGTTTAACGAACCAGATCAAAGTGAGCTTACTCACTCAGTTATTCCCACTTATATTTTATATAAGTTGGTTTTTTTTAATCTTGTGTGCTGCGATTGCTAATTGTTTGTTGTGTGTTGAATGTTTACATATATGTTGACTGAATTGATTGAACTGCATGTTAGTTAATTTAAATGGAAACTAATCGTTATTTTTAACAATTATTTCTCCAAACGAGGTAACTTTGTTGGTCACAGTTATAAAATAACCGTGTTTAATTTAATGAATTATTTGAATTGTCTGAATTGTTTGTTAGTGTTAAATAAATTGGGTGATATTAAATTGTTGCTATTTTACTGTTATAGAAATAATCAGTAAAATTTAATTTAATGATGCTATATGATATAACCCATTTGGATGCAAAGAAGAACAGGTTGGACGAATCCAACCGGATTCCTCAAATATACTAGATGTTATTTATTTTCATATTATTATATGAATTGTTTAAACCCATCCGTTTGGATGATTGATTTGATTGTTGACCATTGATCCGAAATCCAACAAATTGTTTTGTTTTAACCAATATATAGTATTGGTTGAGTAATAGGCAGCAGTTGGCCAGTAAATCAATCATTTGAAATATTAATTTACTGTGACGATCCCAAAACCCCGTACCACGGTGTTAAGGATAATCATTGGAATATAACACATTAATCATCATTGGCAGAGTACAAATAATAGCATAAACAAGAAATAGAATAAGTCACACAAATATGACAGCGGAATCATATATATATATATATATATCACCACATCAGAGAGCACAGTGCAGGATACTACTTAGTGCATAATAATACAAAATCAGTCAACATCGCCCATGGCGGAATCATCATACATAAAGAGTACATAAACTAAATATCAGTCTACATCGCCTGTGGCGGAATCATAATACATATACAATAATGGCGGAAAATTCACAATTGTCTCAATGTAGTCAAGCCTCGCCATAAGCCAAAATCACACCTCTACTGCGGTGCCATGCCCAAAATATGTCAGCTACCTGTAACTAGGTTGCCCGTGTGAAAATAAGGACACCCGAGTTTGCAAGGTGAAACAAACTACGAGTCAGTCATGGGACTGGTATGAGAAATCTACTTAACTTACTAAACAATAATAATAAGGCAAATCAAAGGACCACGCCACTTTCGCGGAACGGGTTTACTCCAATGAGTGTTAGTGCATGAAATAAAGTAAACGGTTAAATCATCGCAATGCTTTTTATAAAATGAAGCCATTATAAGACTCAGGTCCCATCACACAATGCAACGCAAGCCGGAGGATAGAGTTTTACCTTATAATGGCCAAAAATGCTTCATACGTATAAAATGAAAGTGTTTGATATTATCACTAGTGCATATAAGTTTCAAAAGCGAATTTAATCATAAATATCAATCCTAGGCGGCATAGCTACCATCTACTATGTCACCATACTAGTAATACAATCACATCCGCAATTTTGTATTGGAAATTGGATTCCATCATGAGTCGAGGCAAGGGGCAAGCTCCTCTCCGTTCGAGACACTCTAGCAAATGTCCCAGGATCGCACACAGCGGTCCCTGGAATCGGCTGGGCCGGTCCTCTCTTACTTTTGAGGATTAGTTATTCCTGAACACACGTTTCCCGGTCCTTACAGACCTATAATCGAGGCGCCTCGCATTCCAACAACCACACAGGTGAAAAGTATATATAAATGTCAGGGCTGGTAGGTCACTGACACCACCCTAGCTAGAAAGAAACGTCGTGCTCTCCCAGCGGTCCTTCTCCCGTTTTTGACTCATACCGAGGTGTGAGGCTCGCGAATCCACGCTATACACAAAGCTACGTCACACAGACCATGCTTTGATCATCAACCACAAGACTTTGCTTTGCAACAGAAGCCTTGATCATATGCCACTTAGGCATGCCACACAGGCAATCCAGTCCATGCGACTGATTTCTATCTATATATAACCTCTGAGCTCGTACGTCTCAGAGAAAGGCGTTAAGCAAGAGAATAAATTCTCCGCCGCCAAACAGATATATATTCAATAGAGATCAATCAGCACAGAACAAAATCCAATGTCAGACACACAGTCCATTTACAAGTTCGTCCTGGGTTTGAACGAAACCAGAGGCACCAAATTCCTCGCTTATCCGCACAATCAACAATACGTCCGGACGGCTACTACTTCAGCTCCTTCAAGGTAGCTACTCCAATCACGAGCATCAGTAGTGCCCATCCATCCAATGTGAAGATCGTCGGTCTTCAACCGTCTTCAACTCTTCGACTTCTCACCGTCGATCGATTATTTGAAATGAGGATAAACTCGGCCTTTTCAAATAATCCACGTATATTTAGATTTTCAAATCAATTCATCACATGGTTAAATTATTCAACATTCACATTTCAGTTCTTTAGTATAGTTTTCATGTTAAATGCATTCAACCATCACATATTAAGCAAACCAAGCAAAATCGGTTTATTTCCATTCTATATCGTCAATAACATTTTTCAATGATATATCGCCATTTTTATTTATTTAAAAACGGCCATACTCAATTAACCGACATTTCAGGTCGTGCCGAAGCACTGGCGCTGTTTTTCACTAAATTTGTTTTACACATATCTGAAAATCTAACCATTGGATCTTCACAAATTTTATATCATTAGAAAGGTCATTTCAAAACGAATCCAACGGTTTCAGTTTTGGCAAAATCCGACGGTCGGATCTCCCACACTAGTCGTTTGAAATCACGGTTTCAAATTACGGACTGCAGCGTCGTTATTCAATTTAATTTAATTATATTTATATATAAATATAATCGATTCTGGCGCTGTTTTTCTTCAGATTTGAATTAAACATTCCAGACAATCCAACCGTCGGATCTTCACAAAGTTGGTGCCGTTGGAAAGATATTTCCAAGGCGAACCCAATGGTTGCGGTTTCGGGAAAATCCAATGGTCGGATTTCCCGCACTAATCGTTTGAAAACATGGTTTCAAAACACGAACTGCACGACCACGATTCGTTTTAATTTTATTTATATTTATATATTTATATAAATATAGTTCATTCGACGATTTCAGTATCGTTTTCACTTCAAATATTTCACTAACGCCTTTAAATTTTGGAAAATTTCGCCATAACCTCCTTTGTACGAGAGGGGCTGGGAAAATTCCCAAATAGCCACACGGGCGTCTCATCTCAAAAAGAAAAAGAAAAAGAAAAAGCCAAGCGGCTAGCCAATAGGCTCATAAAATCATCACCCAAGCAAAACAGTAAACATGTACCTATTTGTCGGGCACATAATTTTATTCCTCTTATCTAGCCTCTTTGCTATAACCTGTTCAATAAATATGCATGTACATATATGCAATTTTCATCACTTATCATTTTCTATTCAATTTCATTTTCGATTCACTTTGGTTTAAAGTCACCATTCATTCCAATGTTGCATACATAGGCAAAAATTCACATCATTGGCTAATTAATGAATATTTCAACTCATGCATATTTGTTTGAACAAGTGGTTATTTTTAACACTTCACATTTCAGTAAAAATGATA
Organism: Allium sativum; assembly: GCA_030737875.1. NCBI lineage: Eukaryota > Viridiplantae > Streptophyta > Magnoliopsida > Asparagales > Amaryllidaceae > Allium > Allium sativum. The sequence continues at coordinate 279,804,914 of CM060922.1, forward strand.
TTTTTGGCGAACTAAAATATATTTCAACACATGACTATTTCATTTAGTTCGTTTACATGTTAAAAATAATATTCACTTCACAAATATTTATTTCAACACAAGTATATCTTTAGCAAATCACATATATGATAAAAATGATATTTTCATCATCTAAAATATTTATTCAACACATGAAGGTTTTTAACACTTCATAGTTTCAATAAAAATGTAATTTTTATTGTTCAATCTTTATTCAACACATGAATTTCATTTTCACACATCACTTCTCAACACATGAGCATTTCCACACATGGATATTTTATATAGTTTGTTCATATAAGAAAGATGAAATTTTTATTGTTGAAACTTTTTATATATAAGGCGAATATTTTACATACTTTATATATATTTTAAAAATGTGATTTTTATTGTTTAAACACTTTATTCATTCACACATGAATTTAATTTTCACACATCACTTCTCAACACATGAGCATTTCCACACATGGATATAGTTTCAACACATGATTTTAGTTTCAACGCATGAAAATAATTTCAACATATGAAAATAATTCTAACACATGAATATTATTCAAAATTTCGGCAGCATAACGGCAGGGTAGTTAAAACCAGCACCGTCCCTAGTACGGCTCCTCGCTCAACCTTAAAACCTCGCGGTTTTTGACAATGGGGATTTCATGCATTTAATTCGCACGCAGGCGGCATGTTTTATTTTCATTTCCACAATTATTTCCAATTTGTTTCAATCACCAATGGGTATTTTTCAAACACAACCAAACAATATCAACCACAAACAATTATTCAACCATTTGAATTTTTCACCCAATTTTTCACACCAATTCATAACAATAAATATCGTCCAAGGTTTGTGGACGAGGGGAGTGTGTATATATATATATATATATTTTATTTTCTATATTTCATTTGCATTTCAACACACATATCATTTAAACAATGCATGTATAATTCATACTTCGCTCATACAACTTATACTACGCAGGTATATGTGGTATACAACACGTATATAATTTATATTTCGCTTATATAATTTATACATGACATTTTCTATTCAATTTCATTTAATTTAGATTTCTCACATTGGTTTTCGGAGTGCTAAAAATCGTAGATGACTCAGAAAAATCCGCGGTCTCTTCTATGAGGTAGAGAGCCTCCTTGCGGTCACGATGTTTCCTGTTTCATCGAATTTTGTCAATACACGAAAAAGATATGATTTTTCGAAGTTCAAATGTAACAAAGGACTCACCTTTCATGATGGTTCAAAACTAGGTCTTCGATTTGCACTCAAACCATGAAGCGATGCGAGGATCGGGCTACACGACGTCGAAGAGGGAGGTGCAGGCTTCTTGGCGCCGGTGGTGGGGTCCCCTGCGGTGGTCTGAGGCGAGCTCGGCGGAGGTCCAAAGGCGCTGCCTTTGTGGAGGTGATTCGCACGATTTACACTACGATAAAATCCAATACAGGTATGGATTTGTAGAGGAAGGAAGGAGCTTCAAAATAGATCCAAGAACGCTCGATTTCATTGAGAATCGGAAGAGAAATCGAAGAGAGAAGTTTGGAATCGATTTCCGTCGTGCGCGCCTGATGATCGGGGAGAGAGAAAGTGATTTGGGAAAATGTGATTGGCCGGGTTTATTTTTATATATATTTAATTTCAAAAATCCGAAAATACCCCTTGTCTCATACGAACTCCAATCCAAACCCAACGACTGTCGTCCCTAGCTAAATACCCCCATTCCGAACACAATGGGATATGTTTCGTTGGCCAATTCGACTGTTGCAGTCAGTTATTTTTCAAATTTAAATATAAAACATTTTATATTCAATTTGAACGTACATTTCAATTTTCCAGGGCCACAAACTGATTCGAAAAATTCCCGAAAAATAAATCTTGCTATGTTTTGACGCTACTGTCCCAACAAAACTAGTTTCGTCGAATTTTGAGATCGTTTGAAAAATGGCCATTTTCTGGTCGATCCAATTTAACAGAAATTGACCAAACACATTTTCTTTTGCCACGCTCACATACTAGCTTCAAAAATTATGAAATTTGAAACCTAGCAATAGTTTGACATCCCGAACCCAACAAAAGTGGTTTCGTCGAATTCCGAGGTCGTTTGCAAAATGTCTATTTTCAAGGGCTATATATTCTATATAGCGACCTTTCTGAAAATTCATTTGGCCATAACTTTTGATTCCCGCTATGAAACTTCGATTTTTCAGATTCGTTAGAAGGGTATTCATAAACAGATTTAAATATTTTTGGTTTCACTAAAATCCGTTATATTTTCCACCCGGCACAGTCAGTCAAAGTTTGAATTCAAATTTTCAAACTGACACACTATTTCTAATTCATTACTTTATTGAAATATTCTATTTCAATTGTTCAAATTGCATTGAAATAAACAATTTAAAAATTTTAAATTGGCTCGTATTTTCCGGGTTATTACATTTACCATTAGGTAAATCTATATAAAAATGAAGTTATGAATTTTATTTTATAACCAAATATAGATTTTTAAATATGTTATTTAAAAATGAAGTTTATAGAAAGGGAAATCAGCCGTGTTCGGAGCACGTGCCTCATCCTAATTAATGTAACGATTTACAACTAAGATTAATTATTTTTGAGAAACAATTAAAATGGAATTATATTATTATTTAAATTAATTCATTAATTAATTTATATGGAGAGACGAGTTAAAGTTGGTCAACGAGTTAATCATGTTTTAGAGTTGACGAAGTCAACTGTTTTAATTGAAACTGATTATTTAATTAAATTAGTTTGTGCTGATTAGAAATGAAATGATTTAGAATATAGTTGTTTAACTTGAATAAGATTTTAAAAAGAATTTAATACTAATTCTAGAATAATGTAGTAAAATATTATTTTAATCATTTAAGTAATTACTTCTTAAATGAAATACATTTAAGTAAGTAACCAATTTTTGAAATGGAATACGGATGAGTTTTGAAAAGAGGTTATAAACGAGTTCTATATTAAACTCGAGTTTTATAATAAAGTTATAAAGGAGATTTTTAAGCGAAAACGATGTCTTAAAATAAATGTTTACTTAATATTTGAATTAAGTAAAAGAAAATGAGACAAAAAGGGGATTAACCTGAGATTTTATAGCAAAGTTTATGGAAGGAAATGAGAAGTCAAAGCGTGATTGAATTGGTGATACTTAATAATGGAATTAAGTAAAAGGGTTAGAATCGAAACGAGATTTCCAAAAAGGAATGAAAATGGAAAAGATTTGTAAGTGAATTTGGTAAAGGATTTTAAAATGGGATTTAGTAATAATAAATTATAATTATAGATGAATCCTTTGAAATAAGTTAAGGTTAAGAAGTGATTTAATCAATATATTAAGTAATTATAGGTTGGATTTATAAAGAAATATTTTTAAAAAGTAAGAAGGTTTTATAAACCATATAATAAAAAAAAGTAGTTTAATGAGTTTTTGTTGATATTATAATAAATATCAGTTTTAAATTACAATTTGTATCTACCTTAAGATAAGAACGTTGTTGATCAAGGTCTGAGAGGTAATTCAAATACCCCAACTTGAATGAATTCAGGATTATCTGAGAATGATATTAGTTTGTAATGGAAAAGAGGTTAAGGACATTTCCAGATGAGAAATAATAATGCAACGTAAATTGCAAGAGTTGAGAATATAATGAGAATTCCAAAGTAATGGAAGTAAATAGAATTTGAGAATATATAATGTGATTTCCAAAGTAACGGAAATGACAAGATTTGATAGTATAAATTGAAATTTCAAAAGTAATGGAAATGGAATGATTGGAGTATATATATAATGATATTTCCTAAGTAAAAGAAATAAAAAGGAGATTGAGAAATTACGATGGTATTTTCGAGTAAAAAGGAAATGAAAGGTGAAGTGTTGAAATGTGTTTATTCTAAAAGAATAACGATTAGTTTTTGTTTCAAATGATGAAACAAAAGAGATTTCGCAACGTTATTTTATGAATGATAAGATAAATTAATTTCCCAATTATAGATAAGAAGAAGTGATATAGAAAATGTTTTGAAAACAATAATAGAGAGAAATTTGGATATGATTATAGGATTTTTTCTAAGTATTATAATAAATTAAGTTTAAAATTTATCTTATGTTGAAAAAGAAATGAAAAGCAATATTCGTAATACTGAAATACATTTAAAGAGTTTAAATTAACATTTTTTAATTGTTTTAATTAAAGAGGCCAAGTAATGCCAAGTACTGAATCGGTCAATTCATTTTATTTTATATTGTTATTTGATAGTTAAATAACCGACTATCAAATCTAGCCAATACGATTGTTGGTACGGAAAGACCGGGATCGAATTTTATATTCGAAAACCATTCTGACCAACAAATATGCAACGTTGAAGATAGAAGATGGAGTAATTACAGACTGTGGATCTTCATAAGCGGAAGGATTGCATGCCGAATATTCTCTGTGTTGCAACCAGAGGTATTTTAACATGATTCAGTCGCAAGTGAGATTTTACGGATTACAAGGACTACTCGCTACTGATCCATAGGGTAATTCGAGGATGTGGTAGGAGAGTGCCTTCAGTTTGTCCAGTCCCAGGACAACTTGTATGGACGGATTTCTGACAGAGTATTTCCGAATGGTCTTGTACGTTGATTTCTTCAAACGTATTTCTGTTGTTGGCAGAGAAGACACCTTCTCTTAGCGTAACGCTCAGAGTATTTTTGTGGAGGTCAACTAGTGATATCCAGTGGATCTGACAATGTGGCATTCAAAGTGAATGGTGATCAGATGTTCAAACATAAAATTAAAATCAAGGTAAATTATTAATCAATTTTTTATGACCTCAAGCCTCTTCAACCGGGAAATAGTATAAAATTGGGTAGGTCGCATGGCTATGTGGGTCGCACCCATCAAAAGGGTATATCCATTACCTGATCTGGTGAAATCAAATGCCTTCGGTTATTCCTTTATTTATGTATACTATCGTTTCAGTTGGCTAGCCCCCAACTATGATAATGATACATTCGGTACTCTCAAGCGAAGTAAGGGGTCGGTCATGTTTAGCCGGGGTTGCAAGGTTTTCTTTTTGAATCCCCAATGTATTCATCTCCAGAGGTACTGTAACACCCCGTATTTCTAACAACAGTGATGTTCATAAATTAATGAATAATTAATCTCAGACGTAAGAATTAAGGGAAACGGGTTTTGCGGTTGCGTTCGTCTCGGAAAAATACGCGAAATAGAGTCCGAAATTTCGTGAATCGGAGTCCGTATGACTGAGATATGGCCTTTAGAAGTTTCACGAAAAAACAGAAAACGAAACAGATTTCAAAAATGCAGAATATGGGCTAGGCGGGAAAATTCCCGCCCAGACCAGGTCGACCTGGGAGTCGACCTGGGGGTCGACCTGCCCACCAGGTCGACATGGGTGTCGACCCTAGTGTCGACCTGGGGGTCGACCACCCTAGTCGAGCCCAGGTGACCTGGGTGCACTGATTTGGGATCTGGGCTGTGTTTTGGTGGCTAGTGACGAGATCTGACGGCTCTAATCTAATTTAGGGTTAATCTAATGGCCTAAAACACTTGACTAATCTATAAATACACCCTAAGACTACCCTAATTCATACTAAAATTGGATACAACGTCGTTATGCTGCCAAAATGCAACTAGAAGGAGCCACCAACAAATTAAAGAGGAAGATAGCTTCTCAAATCAACTTCTAATCAACTCTAGCAACTTAATCTTCTTCATAGGAGTGCTAATCAACAAGTTGTGAGTTTCTATGCCTTTAGCAAGCAACTGCTGAACTAATTATGATAGGATATAATGAGGTTATGGTTATGTATGTGGATCAATGCAAGTTATGTTATCATATGCTATATGTTCATGATGTTAGTTATGCAAGTTTTATGCTATATGTTCATGATGCTAGTTATGCAAGTTGTATGCTATTTGTTCATGATGCAAGTTATGCAAGTTTGATGCTATGTGCCCATGAAGTAGGGCTGTCAATGGGTCGTGTCGGGTCGGGTTCGGGTCGGGTCAAGTCGGGTTCGGGTTGATTTATAAACGGGTCGGGTCAACCCGTTTATTAAACGGTCATATTTTCCCAACCCTAACCCGACCCGTTTATAAACGGGTTGACCCGATCCGACCCGCGTAACCCGTTTAACTAAATGGGTCGTGTCAGGTCGTGTTAGGTCGGGTTTACCTGTTTGACCCATTGATAGATATTGCCTACTAATATAAGCAACAAAAGAGCCAAATCATCAACCTGCACACTGTTATATAATCACCAACATGCAACAAGTTGCAAACTCACCAATAGACAACACATATATAAAGCATGAAATCCCCATATTCAAAAATCATTTTCTATACATAAGTATATATTCCCATACTGCATAAATTAAAGACTACCAGTATGGAAGAGATATAGTTGTTATAAGTAAAATATAACTAACAACATATAAGAATAAATTAGTAAAATATAATAGCTTACATTTACGAGCATACTGATTACTGCATACATAAAAGGCTAACACTAATAGTATACATAAAAGACTAACAGTATGGAAGAGATACAATATATAATCGGGTTTGGCGGGTAAAAATCGGGTTAGCGGGTCAACCCTAAACCCACCCGTTTATAAACGGGTCAAATTCGGGTTGACCCGAAAATGACCCGCTAACTAAACGAGTCGGGTTAACCTGCTAATTTCCGTGCGGGTTTCGGGTCGGGTCACGGGTCGGGTAGGAAATTGACAGCCCTACCATGAAGCTAGTTATGCAAGTTGGGTGTAATTTATGCTATATGCTCATGATGCTAGTTATGCAAATCACTATGATAAACATTGATCCAATATGACACCATGTTATGCAAGTTTGGTGTTTGATTATATGCAAGTTCATATATGACATGTTATGCAAGTTTGGTGTTTGATTATATGCAAGTTCATATATGACATGTTATGCAAGTTTGGTGTTTGATTATATGCAAGTTCATATATGACATGTTATGCAAGTTTGGTGTTTGATTATATGCAAGTAACATGTGCAAGTTTACACCTTTGTATGATATGCATACATATGCAAGTTAACCCCTTTGTATGTCATACATACATATGCAAACTTACCCCTTTGTATGACATAAGTAACTTATGCAAGTTACCCTCTTTATGACATATGTGATTCATGCAAGTTTGGGTTGATTATTTATGCTAGTTGGGTTTGATGCTATGGTCATATATGCAAGTTGACACCTTTAAAACCCATGTGATGCTAATATTATGCTAAGTTAAACCCATTGTATTTGTGATGAATCTTCCCTTTTAAGTATGTCATGTTAGCGTATTACGTGGGGAACGATGGGGTTAATATTCATGTTAACAAAATTGTGGTGAAATTGGTATGATGTTGCATACCATGAGTGGATGGACATAATTGAGTCAATTATGTACATCATTAAATTGGAATTAATTAGGGAAATTAATTCAAAATATGGGGGTGATTAATTAGGTGTAATTAATCGACTAAGACACGAGGTTGGACCCTTTTGTAGCATAAGACTGCCCGGACCCGACCAGCAAATCCAGCGGCTACAAATGATTGGCCCAATGTGAGAGGTCTTAGGCATAAACTAAATACGTGACAAGTGTAAAGACACGAGGTTAGACTCGGTTATGGCGTAAGGCTGCCCGGACCCGACCGGCAAATCCAGCTGCCATAAAAGATAGTCTAATGTGAGAGGTCTTTGCAAAGGTTACGGTCTTAATCAATTAAGAAACACTTAACCAGATAAGCATGTAGTGGGGCATGAGGGGTTAATTGGGTGCCTTGGGTGGCATGTGGAAATCAAGTAAGTGCCTTGGGTGGCATGTGGAAATCTAGTGGGTTGCCTTGGGTGGCAATAGAAAATACAATTAGAATACTTAACCAAGTGGAAACATGTAATTAAACATGATTAAAGGGTTAAGTGGGATGCAATAGAAAAAGGGACAAGCTTAGGTGGGTAGCTTGTGGGGGCCCATTTCAACCAGTAACCCATATGTATCTTTGTGGGCTCGACCCATGTCGAGGACGGGACACGCGTACTGTGCTTGACTATAAGAGGCCAAAAACGGGTTAGCGGTGGCAACGCAAGTCCAACGGGTTTCATATGCGTGTGTGGACCCGGGCTGGTAGGTAAGACGTTGTTGCATCGTGTAGGTATAAGCCGTGCACTCTTAAGTTGTATCGGGTTGCCACTTTAGGGAGTGATACACCCCACTGTGGGACCAGAACGGGTATCTACGCTAGGGAGCCGATCGCTTGGGGAGTAGTGGGTACACCTAGTGGAGATAGGGGCAGACGACACCTATGTGGTCAGCTAGGGGTACACGAAACTACTAGTTAAATTTCTAAGTCCTTGGGTGGGATCAACCTTTAAGTAGGAATGACTGGTGTGGTGCAGTGTAGTAATTACCTTTGGGTGGGTAGATGCGTCTTTATCGATATCTTAGTTCTTCCTATGTCTAGTTGGCTGCTTAGTGTAGTCATTTATCCCCAGTCGTCACCGTGCCAAGTTTATATCATACCCTAATTACTTTAAGGATTGTATTGTTAAAGTTATAGGGCTCACTCAGACTTATGTCTGACCCCGTTGTTTTTATCTTTTTCCCAACCCTCAGGTTCTCGGAGTGGGCCTAGCACTAGTGGGCTTTGATCAGATTGCTTTATCTATCTTTTGGAGCTTGGACCGTGATGTAAAGCTCAGCTTATCTTTTCTATTATGGCTATTAGTTATGTAGTGGGATTATGTACTTATGTTTTTATCAAGATGGATATTTAGTACTTGACTCTTGTTTAGTTGGTTTTGGTATTGTAACCAGACATGTTTATCTTCTGCTGCAATGAAATGATGTTTTAAATTTTCAAGTATTATTTATATCTGTCTTGTTGTAATTTTTCTGTTCTATATTCACTTAAAATACTCCACCGATGCTATGACATTCCCTTAGTGAGTGTCCGTAGCGGGTGTGGGGTGTTACACGTGGTATCAGAGCCAGGTTACCAGAACAGATAAAACTTTTAGAAAAAAACTATTTTTCTAAGAACATTTTTGAAGGAGTATTTTCAAAAATATGTCTTTTAAGAGAAAAGTTTTTGAAAGAAAAGCATAATCCCCAATAGCCATATCTTTATCTTTCGAATTCTCCGTTTTGAATCTTTCCTCTTTCGTTTCAGCATGGCTGAAGATCTTAACTTTCCTAAGGGTGTAGCGATACCAGTATGGTATAGGAGGTTGATGGAGGCTAGGGCCGCCACTGCGGGTCCAGCAAATGTTCCTCCACCAACAGTAGCACCCGATCTTCTCCTCCTCCTCACGCGGATACTTTTGCTAAGACTTGCAAGGAATTTAAGGCTATGGGAGAAAACCTTTTCAAGGATCAGAAACTTTTGTGGAAGCTAGGGGTTGGCTTAAGGAGGTGGAAGAGTTGATAGATATCTTTGAGATGGAAGAAGGAAAGAAAGTCAAGTTAGCTGCTTGGTTAATGAAGGGAGAATCCTCGTTCTGGTGGGAGGTCACTAATGGAGAACGCCTAGTTGACACTTGGGAAGATTTCAGACAAAGGTTTGTGGCAAAGTTTCTTTCAAGGGCGGAAGAGAATCTGTATATGGAAAGGTTCTTGACACTAAAGCAAGGAGACCTATCAGTGAAGGAATATGTCAAAAAGTTTAATCAATTGGCAAGAGTTAGCATAGACATGGTGAATACACCGGAGAAGAAGGCTTTGAGGTTCGTTAAGGGCTTGAACGAACCGATGCATGGATTGGCCATGACTCACATCCCTATGGGGGCCACCTTTGAGAAGCTAGTAGACATGGCACTTATGCATGAGGAAGAGAAGGGTCCCAATGCTAATAAGGCACCCGAGAAGAAAGGAGATCAGAAGAGACCTCAACAGCAACAGCAAAACAAGTGTGGGAAAGGCAACGGTGGCAAGGGAAAGAAGAAGTGCTTCAATTGCGGGACACCAGGCCACCTAAGCAAAGATTGTCGGAAGAAGAAGAAGACTGGCTGCTTCCACTGTGGCGAAGCAGGGCATCTAGTGAAGGATTGCCCTAAGAAGGGGCAGAGGACGGGATCTACCTCAGGGGGACAGGTGCAAGCTCTTATGGCATCAGGTCAGGCAAGGGGGAAACTTCAGGCTCTCGCGGTTCCACCGATTCAGGAAAGAGGTAGAACTATTTCCGTTGAAAGTCTGGTTTTTCTGTTTGATCATCCTGTCCGTACTTTATTTGACTCTGGCGCATTGCATTCGTTCATCTCATCATCATTAGTTGAGTCACTGCACTTAGACACCAGTCTAGTAGATGATCCCTTGGTTGTCTCAAACCCAATTGGGGGCTCCACTTATTTTTCCATGATATGTTTGGGTTTGAGGATTTCTATACTTAGCGTTGAGTTTAGATGTGATGCTTTTGTTTTGGGCTTCACGGGCTATGGGTTGATTTTGGGCATGGACTGGTTATCCAGTAATGGTGACGTTCTTGATTGTGAAAGGAGAGTTGTTAGGCTCATGACCCGCTTTGGGAACACTCTCGAGATCTCTTGTAATCCCATGGATTCTGTTATACTAAGTTATCTTGAATTGCTTGACGCTTCGGTCAAGAGTTTGCAATCTGTTAAAGTGGTACGGGAATACTCGGATGTGTTTGAGGAGGTGAAGGGCTTACCTCCGAAGCGGGAGATTGACTTCCGAATATATCTGGTAGACAATGCTAAGCCAGTATCTTTGCCAGTGCGCCACATGGCTCCTCGTGAGAGGAGGGAACTCCATAAGCAAGTAGGGGAGTTGCTTGAGAAGGGGTTCATGAAACGAAGTATATCGGAGTGGGGTGCTCTAGTGGTTTTTGCCACGAAGGCGAATGGGTCCCTCAGACTTTGTGTAGACTATAGAGAACTCAACAAGCTCACAAAGAAGAATAGACACCCATTGCCGAGGATTGACGATCTCTTTGATCAGTTGGTTGGCGCCTCAGTGTTTTCACAGTTGGACTTAGCCACGGGGTTTCATCAGTTGAGGGTGGCTGAGGATAGCATAGACAAGACTGCCTTTAGGACTCCTGATGGTTTTTATGAGTGGCTTGTGATGCCATTTGGTTTGACGAACGCCCCGGCATATTTTGTTGATTTGATGAGTAGGGTGTTCAGGGAGTACCTTAATAAGTTCGTGGTGGTCTTTGTGGATGACATGTTGGTCTTTTCTAAGAGTGAAGAAGAGCATGCCCTACATCTTAGGGAAGTGTTGGAGACTCTTCGAGCACATAGCCTTAAGGCTAAATTCTCTAAATGTCACTTTTAGAGGAAGGAAGTGCGGTTCTTAGGGCACGTGGTCTCTAAGGAAGGGATAGCTGTGGATCCCACGAAGGTAGTGTCCATCCAAGATTGGAAGCATCCGAAGAATGCTACCGAGGTGAGGAGTTTCTTGGGGTTGGCTGGCTACTATAGGAAGTTTATCAAGGACTTCACGAAGATATCAGCCCCATTAACTCGCTTGACAAAGAAGAATCTAGTCTTCTCATGGGACGTAGATTGTGATGATGCGTTCCAACGGTTAAAGAGAGCTTTAACCACAGCTCCAGTCTTAGTGTTGCCAGATGGGAGTAAGCCATTTGTTGTTTATACCGATGCTTGTGGGACAGAACTAGGCGCAGTCTTAATGAAAGAGGGAAGGGTAATAGCCTACGGGGGAAGGCAGTTGAGAAAGCATGAGAAAATTTACCCTACCCATGATCTAGAGTTGGCCGCTATTGTTTTTGCGCTTAAGTCTTGGCGCCATTATCTTCTTCGCGGGAGGTTCGAATTGTTCACTAATCACAAATCATTGAAGTACTTGTTTTCTCAAAAGTATTTGAACCTAAGACAGCAAAGATGGATGGAGTTCTTAGCATCCTATGATTTCGAGATAGCGTATACCCCTGGCAAGGGTAACGTGGTGGCGGACGCCTTAAGCAGAAAAAGGTTGTCTTTGAGTCCATTGTTCGTGGAACGACGAAGCTTGGAATTTATCTCGATGTTTGACTTCAGACCCTCCATTGACTTTGTACCCGGTTTGCTAGCATCCTTAGAAGTCAGACCTACTCTTTTGGGATGGATTGGCGAGGCACAGCGGGACGACCCACAGTTGGTTGAGTTGGTAGAGAGGCTCATAAGGGGGGAGTCGTCCAGCTATTTGAGTAGGTACACCCTAGATGGTAAGGGGTGGTTGCGTAGAGACGGTAGACTTTGTGTACCGCAAGACGAGGGTTTGAAGAAGGCTGTTCTTGACGATGCACATCGTTTGAAGATGACCATTCATCCCGGTGGGGACAAGATGTACCAAGACATGAAGCGAGTTTTCTCTTGGGCCGGTATGAAGAAGGATGTGGGTGAGTATGTCGCTAGATGCTTGGTGTGCCAACAAGTGAATGCGGAGCAAAAGAAACCCGGTGGGTTGCTTCACCCATTGGAAGTTCCACAATGGAAGTGGGATAGCGTCTCGATGGATTTTATTGATGGGTTACCGAGATCGAGGAAGGGTAATACGGGAATTTGGGTTGTGGTAGACAGACTTACTAAGAGCGCCCATTTCATACCTGTGAAGAGCAAGAGGACTGCTCCATGGCTAGCTTCAGTTTACCTTTGAGAGATAGTTCGATTGCATGGAGTACCTTCTAGCATAGTGAGCGATCGAGATCCTATCTTCACTAGCGAGTTTTGGAAGAGTTTGCAAGAGGCGGTAGGGACTCAGTTGTGTTTGAGCACCGCATATCATCCTCAGACGGACGTCCAGACCGAGAGGGTGAATCGCGTTCTAGAAGACCTTTTGAGACTATGTATCTTAGATTTTGGAGGTACATGGGAAGAGCATCTTCCATTGGTGGAGTTCGCGTATAATAACAGCTTTCAGTCTAGTATTGGTATGGCTCCTTTCGAAGCTCTTTATGGAAGGCCTTGTCGGTCACCTACATGTTGGTGGGAATCTACGGATAAGATCTTGCTTGGGCCTGATATGGTTAGAGAGACTTCGCAAAAAGATTGATTTGATTAGAAGAAGGATGAAAGCAGCGCAAGACAGACAGAAATCCTACGCGGATAAGAGGAGAACGGATCTTGAGTTTAAGGTTGGGGACATGGTCTTTGTCAAAGTATCTCCATTACGGAATGTCATTCGCTTTGGGTCCGTTGGGAAGTTAGCACCAAGGTTTATAGGACCGTTTCCTATTAAGGAAAGGATTGGACAGATGGCATATAGAGTAGAGTTGCCCGAGAGACTTAGTGGAGTACATGATGTATTCCATGTGTCACATTTGAGGAAGTGCCTACATGAGACTGCAGAGGTGGTAGAGCCGAGCTTGCTTAGAGAAGTGGAGGTAGAGCGTGATGCGACGATTCGACGAGCTCCTACTCGCATCCTTGGGTCAGAGATTAGGAGGTTGAGAAACAGAGAGGTTCAACTAGTAAAAGTGCAATGGGGAGATGATGAAAGCAACGCTACTTGGGAGACAGAAGCGAAGATGCGTTCACAGTACCCATTTCTTTTTTAGGGTATGTCTTTTAACTTCTCCTTTATCGTTTGTCTAGTACTTATCTTATCTTTAGTATGTCCTCTCGTTAGTACCTTTGACCTTTAGATAGGGTAAACCTATGGTTGAAACATGTGTTTGAGACATGTTATGATTGATGGATGCGTGTGGATGCAAGTGTTTGCTAGTGGTTGCTCGTGGATGCATATACACACACTTTAGACACTAGATCGGCTCAGTCACTTCATATTGCATATTGCATATAATTGTGTGTAGGTAGCTATATTAATGGATGTATAATGGTTGTGTTATCGTATGGATGATGCATTTTGGTGTATGGTTGTGCACACATGTAGAAATAGTATGTGTAGATAGGGTTCTTTCGCATACATATTGGATGCATGGCACTATCATGGTTTGCATTAAGGAGGTCAACTGAATCAGTAGACCGCCTGATTTTGCATTAGATCGGGAACATATACACACACTTCTTGCATATGTTCATACAGCATTAGAAACTTTAAGGACAATGGATGCCCGTGTTTGATGGTTTAGTAGATGGTTGTTTGGTTGGTAGGATACGTTCTTCTTGACTTAGAGATTTCGGGGACGAAATCCTTTAAGTAGGGGAGAATGTAACACCCCGTATTTCTAACAATAGTGATGTTCATAAATTAATGAATAATTAATCTCAGACTTGAGAATTAAGGGAAACGGGTTTCGCGGTTGCGTTCGTCTCGGAAAAATACGCGAAATAGAGTCCGAAATTTCGTGGATCGGAGTCCGTATGACTGAGATATGGCCTTTAGAAGTTTCACGAAAAATCAGAAAACGAAACAGATTTCAAAAATGCAGAATATGGGCTAGGCGGGTTAATTCCCGCCCAGACCAGGTCGACCTGGGAGTCGACCTGGGAGTCGACCTGGGGGTCGACCTGCCCACCAGGTCGACATGGGTGTCGACCCTAGTGTCGACCTGGGGGTCAACCTCCCTGGTCGAGCCCAGGTGACCTGGGTGCACTGATTTGGGATCTGGGCTGTGTTTTGGTGGCTAGTGACGAGATCTGACGGCTCTAATCTAATTTAGGGTTAATCTAATGGCCTAAAACACTTGACTAATCTATAAATACACCCTAAGACTACCCTAATTCATACTAAAATTGGATACAACGTCGTTATGCCATCAAAATGCAACTAGAAGGAGCCACCAACAAATTAAAGAGGAAGATAGCTTCTAAAATCAACTTCTAATCAACTCTAGCAACTTAATCTTCTTCATAGGAGTGCTAATCAACAAGTTGTGAGTTTCTATGCCATTAGCAAGCAATTGCTAAACTAATTATGATAGGATATAATGAGGTTATGGTTATGTATGTGGATCAATGCAAGTTATGTTATCATATGCTATATGTTCATGATGTTAGTTATGCAAGTTTTATGCTATATGTTCATGATGCTAGTTATGCAAGTTGTATGCTATGTGTTCATGATGCAAGTTATGCAAGTTTGATGCTATGTGCCCATGAAGCTAGTTATGCAAGTTGGGTGTAATTTATGCTATATGCTCATGATGCTAGTTATGCAAATCACTATGATAAACATTGATCCAATATGACACCATGTTATGCAAGTTTGGTGTTTGATTATATGAAAGTTCATATATGACATGTTATGCAAGTTTGGTGTTTGATTATATGCAAGTTCATATATGACATGTTATGCAAGTTTGGTGTTTGATTATATGCAAGTTCATATATGACATGTTATGCAAGTTTGGTGTTTGATTACATGCAAGTAACATGTGCAAGTTTACACCTTTGTATGATATGCATACATATGCAAGTTAACCCCTTTGTATGTCATACATACATATGCAAGCTTACCCCTTTGTATGACATAAGTAACTTATGCAAGTTAACCTCTTTATGACATATGTGATTCATGCAAGTTTGGGTTGATTATTTATGCTAGTTGGGTTTGATGCTATGGTCATATATGCAAGTTGACACCTTTAAAACCCATGTGATGCTAATATTATGCTAAGTTGAACCCATTGTATTTGTGATGTATCTTCCCTTTTAAGTATGTCATGTTAGCGTATTACGTGGGGAACGATGGGGTTAATATTCATGTTAACAAAATTGTGGTGAAATTGGTATGATGTTGCATACCATGAGTGGATGGACATAATTGAGTCAATTATGTACATCATTAAATTGGAATTAATTAGGGAAATTAATTCAAAATATGGGGGTGATTAATTAGGTGTAATTAATCGACTAAGACACGAGGTTGGACCCTTTTGTAGCATAAGACTGCCCGGACCCGACCGGAAAATCCAGCGGCTACAAATGATTGGCCCAATTTGAGAGGTCTTAGGCATAAACTAAATACGTGACAAGTGTAAAGACACGAGGTTAGACTCGGTTATGGCGTAAGGCTGCCCGGACCCGACCGGCAAATCCAGCTGCCATAAAAGATAGTCTAATGTGAGAGGTCTTTGCAAAGGTTACGGTCTTAATCAATTAAGAAACACTTAACCAGATAAGCATGTAGTGGGGCATGAGGGGTTAAGTGGGTGCCTTGGGTGGCATGTGGAAATCAAGTAAGTGCCTTGGGTGGCATGTGGAAATCTAGTGGGTTGCCTTGGGTGGC
Organism: Allium sativum; assembly: GCA_030737875.1. Classification (NCBI taxonomy): domain Eukaryota; kingdom Viridiplantae; phylum Streptophyta; class Magnoliopsida; order Asparagales; family Amaryllidaceae; genus Allium; species Allium sativum. The sequence continues at coordinate 279,821,149 of CM060922.1, forward strand.
AATAGAAAATACGATTAGAATACTTAACCAAGTGGAAACATGTAATTAAACATGATTAAAGGGTTAAGTGGGATGCACTAGAAAAAGGGACAAGCTTAGGTGGGTAGCTTGTGGGGCCCCATTTCAACCAGTAACCCATATGTATCTTTGTGGGCTCGACCCATGTAGAGGACGGGACACGCGTACTGAGCTTGATATAAGAGGCCAAAAACGGGTTAGCGGTGGCAACGCAAGTCCAACGGGTTTCATATGCGTGTGTGGACCCGGGCTGGTAGGTAAGACGTTGTTGCATCGTGTTGGTATAAGCCGTGCACTCTTAAGTTGTATCGGGTTGCCATTTTGGGGAGTGATACACCCCACTGTGGGACCAGAACGGGTATCTACGTTAGGGAGCCGATCGCTTGGGGAGTAGTGGGTACACCTAGTGGAGATAGGGGCAGACGGCACCTATGTGGTCAGCTAGGGGTACACGAAACTACTAGTTAAATTTCTAAGTCCTTGGGTGGGATCAACCTTTAAGTAGGAATGACTGGTGTGGTGCAGTGTAGTAATTACCCTTGGGTGGGTAGATGCGTCTTTATCGATATCTTAGTTCTTCCTATGTCTAGTTGGCTGCTTAGTGTAGTCATTTATCCCCAGTCGTCACCGTACCAAGTTTATATCATACCCTAATTACTTTAAGGATTGTATTGTTAAAGTTATAGGGCTCACTCAGACTTATGTCTGACCCCGTTGTTTTTATCTTTTTCCCAACCCTCAGGTTCTCAGAGTGGGCCTAGCACTAGTGGGCTTTGATCAGATTGCTTTATCTATCTTTTGGAGCTTGGACCGTGATGTAAAGCTCAGCTTATCTTTTCTTTTATGGCTATTAGTTATGTAGTGGGATTATGTACTTATGTTTTTATCAAGATGGATATTTAGTACTTGACTCTTGTTTAGTTGGTTTTGGTATTATAACCAGACATGTTTATCTTCTGCTGCAATGAAATGATGTTTTAAATTTTCAAGTATTATTTATATCTGTCTTGTTGTAATTTTTCTGTTCTATATTCACTTAAAATACTCCACCGATGCTATGGCATTCCCTTAGTGAGTGTCCGTAGCGGGTGTGGGGTGTTATAGGTACATTGTCGGAAGGTGGTCCCATGCCTTGCCATAGTTGGAAATCCATTCTCCAATAATTGCCCGCGGTTTTGATTTATACTATGTATGTAGAGTGCGAGATGCAAGCGTTCTGCTAGATTGCTATTTACTTGATATTAGGCATTATTATAATATCAGAAAATATATGATTTCAAAAATGTTTTAGGTTATTGTAAGGTAAAACCGTCTGTATTTATATGTGGATTTGGTCTTACTACTATCCTTTTCTTTCAGTAAGATTTTAACTTTAAAATCAGGTTGGATGTTACCTATAAACTTAGAGTGTATTCACTCTGCAGACTGACCTGGCATTTATAATGCTCGGGTTAGACTGGGGTGTACAGGTTCAGGTTATCGGATGCAGTGAAGAGACGAGCTGGAGAAGTCCAGATGTATGATATATATTTATTCCGATGTGTGTTATATATGAGGATAGGTCATTATAACTGTCTAGATGTGTTGATGTACTTTGGTGATTGTAAGTATTTTTCAAGCTCTCTATAAAGATTTATTTCTATATTATATTTTGTTTTGCTGCGATGTGAGACTCTAATTCTGTGTTTGTGTTTCTTCTTCTTCTTCTATTCTAATATTTCTTTCTTTCTTATCACACCCTCTATATTCTTTCTATTAGCATCTGGGTTTCTAGTGCATTTTGGGTTGGACTTGTGTCATTTTGGTCAACTCAAAAGGTACCGAAAGTTCGGGTCGTCACAGTTGGTATCGGAGCAATGGTTTAGTAATAACCTTGGCTCTGTGGCGTAACTCGATAAAGATGTGGCTAGCAATACCATAGATTGTGTTGAGTGTATATATATGAGAGTGCGTGTTTGTAAATTTTATATATAAATGTTTTGTATTGTGTTGCTTGATCAGTTCAAGTGTTGAAAAGCATTTGAATTAATAATGGACACAATATTGTTTTGTAAAGAGGGTAAATGAAATAATTTTGCACGAGATATATTTTTGTATAAAAAAGAAATAATTTCATCAAATAATTTAAATATTGATTTGTTTATTTGTTTGTTTAGCTGATTTGAATTGAATTAAGAATTTGGAATGGTATAACATAACCAGAAGAAATTTTGCATATAAAATTGTGAATAAAAATTGTAATATGAAAGTGAATGAATTATAATCTAACTTAAAAATAAGTTAAAACGTAATAAATTAGAAAGAATGATTTTTGAAATAAAATCAGAAATTGAATTATGAAATGATAATAAACTAATTAGAAAATCAATTAGTTAATTGGGTTTGAAATTAAAACTTAACTTGGTTAAGTTAAGGATGGGTATTGAATTATATAAGATAAATCTGAGATATGGAAATTAAATCAATGGAAATTGAATGGAAATCAATCGAATATTTAATCGGTTGATAATAAAATGTGTTAAAATAAAGTATGTTGAACCAAAGAAATTATTGATGTTGAATATAAATTCAATTGAATGATTTGATTGAGTCGGTGTGCATGGTTGATTGATTGTATGTTAGATGGAATGAGTATAATTCATTACTGGTTTGATTAAGAGTTAATGATTTGGAAATTAAAGGAATGAATTCCGATAGAATAAATTTTGAATGGAATCACATATAAAGTGAAATTAACGGTTCAACCTTGTGTTTGCAAATAAATGATGTTATATGTTTAGTTTGGATATTGGTGTAGCTGACTGGTTGATTAATGAAATGGTATTTAAATTATTCATGTAATTGTTGCTTACATGATACTAAGTTAAGTACAAGTGCCGGAAGGCTAAAGGATTGATTTTGATTGAATAGATCGCGATAAATTGAACAAGTATGCTCAAATAGCGCTTGCATAAGGTATGCTTATGCGAAAATATAAAATTTTGGGTTTTGATTTTTGTTTTCCAGTAGTGTGGTCGATGTATATATATTATTTGTTCCTGGGATATCGCAGAAGTCACTTTGTACAAGGGAGACTCTACCGAATTTTTTCAAGAATTTAAGGTGTTAGAAATTTTTGGAAATTTTGTTTTACAATAATGAATTAGTTTTCGATTTAAAATAAATTGGATTCAAAAAATTAATGGGATTCATAACATTTTTCTCACCTTAGTAATTTCGGGGACGAAATTCTTTTAAGGGGGGAAGAATGTAATGCCTCGTATTTTTGGTGATTATATATTTAATGTATTTTATTATTTTAAATATTTGTTTTGGAATATTAATCGATTTTAATATTGAATTCATTAATAAAACGACGATTGAATATATATATATATATATATTATATTTAATTATAAATGAGCTTGAAATAGCGTTGCAGTTCGTAATATGGAGTTTTGAACTTTGATTGGATATACAAGATCCGATATAAGTTGGATTTCTATGAAACAAGAAAGTGTGAATCTTGTTGATTATAATTTTCATATGGAAGAGAAAAATCCAGCTTTCATATTGTAATTTGTTAGTTATGTCCAATTCAATTTTTAAAATAGTCGCTATGGAAATCGTTATTAAAATATAACTTTTATCTAATATATTTAAAAGGGAAATTTAAATCGTGTAACTCGAAATTGGCAATATTGAGTTGTGTAAATTATATTTGGAATTGTATATATATTCTGTTTGAACATATATGATAAAATAATTTATTATGATTTATTTGGGAATTTATATAATATTTTATTAATATTACATAAGCGTTAAAAATAGCCATTTTTGCAAACGGTCTCTGAAACACCCCACCTCCGTTAAGGTCACTCACAAAGGGGATGCCTTAACTTTGGTGGAGCATTTTAGGTAAAAGATGCAGATAAATTACAAGACAGACAAACAAAGCAGTGGAAAATAAAGTCATTTTATAAACAATATGGTTTAGTCAAGCTTTTACAACAGTTGTCTCAATCATATTCAAAAGTAATACATAGAACTTCTGTCTTGATCTAAAAACGTCCAAATATAAAAGAAGCATAAAAACAACAATGATATTCCCTAATAAAGCATGAACTAACCATAGCAGTGGAAGAGAGAGTCCAAAGCAATACATCGACTATCTTCGATCTTGGAAAGAAAACTGAGCTAAGTGGTAACATTTCCTCCCTGCGAACCTGGGGGGGAACGGAAGAAAAGAGGCGAAACAAAACTAGGTCAGATATAAGTCTGGTTAGTCTGGTGACTTTCAACATATAAACAGGCAAAAGCATCATGACATGAATAAACTGAATACAAGACAATACCGTGATAACAAGATAACATAGGATAAGCATAGGTTTGATAAGGCAAGATAAACTGAATGCGCTTCTACTCTTTCTCTGCTTTGCTACTACTTCGTTATTCTGATTTCTAAATCTATCTTTGCACCACCTAACTAGTGTCCCAACTAGTAATCTATATAAAATGATAACGTGATCCCAATCCCTGTAATTGTGGTAGCCTTCAGGTGTACATCTATCGTGAGGATTCCACCTCCATCAGCCTAATTGCCATGAACATGTTAGATGTACCCTTACTACGCTATCGATTGGCTCTTTACTTGCATTAATGTTCCACGTGTTTGTGTCAATCGGCCCTCTCTTGCATGTAGATACCCTGTGCTGGTCCCACCATAAGGTGTATCAATCCTTATGATAGCGATCTGACACGATTCAAGATGCACAGTGTATAACTACTGGTACTCACTGCCTGCTTTTACCCACTCCGGAGTACATGCACGCCCGTAAACCGTCGGAACCTACACTGTTGTACCCCCTGCTGCTATTTTGATCACTTATAATCAGCCCAGTAATCGTGCCCCACCCTGCCTAGTTTCACGGTACCATGATACATCTACGTGGATTATTGTTGAAATGGGTCCCCGTTACTAGGGTTTCCTGTTGGTTAAGTTTGTGGGCCTATGTATACAAATATTACCCCACCTACACGAGATGTACTTAACCCTCCCACCGATTTTAACATGTTTTCTTAACGGTTAAGTTTTTGGGCCTATATGTACTAATATTACCCACCTACACGAGATGTACTTAACCCTCCCATCGATTCAAGCATGTTTATTTAACAGTGTTATGTTTGTGGGCCTATATATACAAATATTACCCACCTACACGAGATGTACTTAACCCTCCCACCGATTCTAGCATGTTTTCTTGACGGTTAAGTTTGTGGGCCTATATTTTCTAATATTACCCACTAACCCGATATGTACTTAACCCTCACACACATTATGTCATATTGGTTAAGTGTTGTCCATTCGTGTTAACTTAACCCACCCAGTCATCGTGTCATGTTGGTTAAGTGTTTCTTATTAACTTAACCCCATGTGTTCAACATGTTGTATTGGTTAAGTGTCATCAATCAATTCAAGTTAACTTAACCCACCTACTTGTCATGTTACTTTGGTTAAGTGTTGCCTTCTTGTATCAACTTAACCCTAACACAAATCAAGTTATATTGGTTAAGTGTTAACTTAACCCTTTCCATTTTTCATGCTATACCGGTTAAGTGTTTCCTATTAACTTAACCCTAGTCATCCATCTTGTTATATTGGTTAAGTGTTTCTCATTACTTAAACCTACTCATTCATTTTGTTCATTAGCATTAGTTGATTTATTAATGCACCAACCTCTCACATTAGATATGTGTTGTTGCGGTTATTGGATGTGCCAGGCGGTTCCGGGCAGTTTTACACCACAATTCAGTCTAACCTCGGGTTTTTCTTGGGCATGATGCACTAACCTATCACATTAGATAGGTGTTGTTGTGGTTACTGGATGTGCCGGGCGGTTCCGGGAAGTTTTACACCACAACTCAATCTAATTTCGAGTTAGGCACATTCGTCTTTCCACTAATTTACATATTTACAGTTTATATGTAAATTATTCACAATTGTTGTCAAATTTCAGATTATGCCACATTTTCCATAAATGTCCAAGTCTAGATTTATATGCTAATTATCCCAACCAGTCATATTCCAATTCTCAAGTTATGCCCAACAAAGCTAATTGCAAGTTATGGCTCCCAAATTCAATTTCGAGCTATTACTCAAAATAGGCTACACCTAATCTTCCCAAGTTTGTACTAATAGTTACGCCCCAATACCCCAATATACATTATTCTTTGGCGTCTCAACCAATGGTTATGCCCAATCTAGATTAATATTCCAATTTATAGTTTGCGCCAAATCTAGATTTAATATTTCAATATACCCCAAGTTTGCAACAAAGACAAATTATGACCCAAATCATAAGTTACAAAATTATGTTCCACCATTACCAAACAGACTATTTCCTATCACCCCCGCATTCCAATCGTACGTAGAATAAGATTCAGTCTAGATTCAAGGTCAATCTAGATTCATAAAACAAAGGGGACAAAAGAGGAATATAAACGAGAGTAGGTATAAAACAGGCATTATAATGGTAGATCTGTCAAATATTTTGGACCTAAGAGGATTATAGATCTGTTATAGTTGGTGTATAACAAAGATAGATCCGAAACAAACTGACAGAAATAACCTCATAGACATATAGATCTGATATAAATAACATCATGAACTTAAAAAGGATTGTATATCAGATGTCCAACAAAGACAGGTATGATTTAATAATAACTTCCTAGGCATGTAAATCATTGATTCAATAGAAAGATAGGAATTATTCTAAGAGGTTTGTCTTATCATCAAGCATGGATTTAGATCCATTTCATGCCAAAATCACTATTAGGTGTTTAAATCTGAAAATAACTTGAACTTACATGTTTACAGTTCAATTTATGGCCCAAATCCCCAGTTATATGTCCAATATTTTTTATGCCTCAAATCTCAAGTCATATGTCCAATACTTTATGCCTCAAATATGTCCAATACTTTATGCCTCAAATCTCAAGTCATATGTCTAATACCTTATGCCTCAAATCTCAAGTCATATGTCCAATACTTTATGCCTCAAATCTAAAGTCATAGGTTCGATACACTTTATGTTTTGAATACAACATGTGTTATGTCCTCAAATTAGTTACAAATCAATTATGCCCAGTTATACACAATTTAATACTTTTCCTAATTTTTGGCGCTAGTCATGTCCAAATTATATATTATGCCCAATTTTATTTCCAACGTATGTTCATCTCTTATTAGATTTGGCTCAGGCTCGCAGTAGCCTGGCAATAAAACAAAATGGGAAGAAGGACAGAAGAGACAAAGAATGGACATAATATTATAAATGAGATAAATCCAATCGATATAGAAAGACAGATAGAAATAGGCATAATCTCAAATTCAGATTTATTACAATGTCAGAATCACAATTAACTTTTATTTCTGAAAGTAACGTGAACTTACAAATTACAGAACGGTCTGGAATTCTGGGATCTGTATTCTGAAACTGAAAAGCTCTCCCTTGAAGTAGACTATTTATTATTCTAATTTAGATTTGATTTGATTCTTAGAAAATAGTTGTTGAAGTCGTTGAATTAGCCTTTGAATCTCTACTTGAATTCTAAACTTGATTTCTACGAAGAGCTTGGGCAGCATAACCTCGTCTTTGATTTATTTTGATATGAATTAGGGTAAAGTATAGGCGTAATGAAGTTGTGTAGAGAAAACTGTAGCCTTAGGGGTGTTTATATAGCATAGGGATCAACGAATCTGGTCAGAACGGGCGTATAAATGCAGAAAAATGAATTTGCCCTCGGATCTGGAAATAGGTGGGAGGTCGACCCCCTTGGTCGACCTGTGTGACCCAGGTCGACCCCCTGGTCGACCTAGGTCTTAGGCGGGAAATTTCCCGTCCAGCCCGGGTGTGTGATTTGAATTTCGAATTTCAAACCAGAGCTGTTTTATTTAAATCTCTGAAACTTTCGAAGGTCATAAATTCTTCATACGGAGTCCGATTTATACAAACTCGGACTCTATTCCAAGCAGAATTTCGAGATGAACGCAATGGCATAACCCGTTTTCCTTAATTCTCACATTTATAATTAGGAATAATTTAATTTGTTACTTTAATGTTCACTAAAAATACGGGGTGTTACATTCTCCCCTCCTTAAAGGATTTCGTCCCCGAAATCTTCAAGTTAGGAAGAACGTATATCCTAACATCCAACATCCATCTACTCAACCATTCAATCACAGGCATCCATTATCCTTAAATGGTTTCTAATGTCGTATGAACATATGCAGAGTGTGTGTATATGTCTCTTTTCTAATGCAAAATCAGGTGGTCTACTGATCTAGTTGACCTCCTGAATGTGAATCATGTTAGTGCCATGAGTCCATCATGTATGCAATTATTCCTAATCGTACTTTATAACTTCTACATGAGTGCACATTCATTCATACAAATGCAACATCCATACGATAACACATCAAGTTTCAATCTATATATAAAAAAGTTCACTCATGCATATGCAATATGAAAGTGACTGAGCCGATCTAGTGCCTAATGTGTGTATATGCATCCATGAGCAACCACTTGCAACCACTTGCAACCATCAATCATAACATGTTTCAAATACATGTTTACATCCATCGGCTTCTACCTAAGGATCGTGGATAGGACCGAGAGGATATACCTAAAAGATAAAGACTAGCATGCAAATAAATATTACAGAAAAAGTGGAATCAAGGATTTACCCTCAAAAAGGGTATGATGCGCGTATCTAGTCTTCAGTCTTCTAAGTTGCATCTTCTTGAGCTTCACTCCACCTTACCTTAACTAATTTAACTTCACGATTGTGAAGCTTCTTGACCTCCATTTCCAAAACCCACTAGTAAAGATAGGACCTCGATCACTTACTATGCTAGAGGGTATCCAATGTAGTCGAACTATCTTTCCAAGATAAATAGATGTTAATTATGTTACCAAGTGTATATACTAAGATGATTAGAGGTCTCTCTTCTACTTAGCTTATCCATCATGTCACAAATCTGAGGGTCGATATCTCTCACACAAACCATCCTAATCGAACTTGACATCCCTCAAGTACAAGCCCCAAAGGCCTAAACCAATATCAGACAAGCACCCAAGGAATACCTCCTCCGAATTTGGACGATCTATGTGAGATGATACTAGCAAAACAACCAAACAATTGAGCACTTAACCAACTCTGGCTATCCTCGCTAGTCTTGCTCCAAAACTATCATTGATCGCATAACTGGTTTTTCATTGTCAACTAGATATATGTGGATGTCTACCTCACGTTTTAGGGGACAAACCCTAACCTTAATCAAAAACATCTGCGTACTCATGGACTACTCCAACGGATCCAAAATCGTCGATAAATACATAAAGTGATTCTAGGTAGCTAACACAAACTGATCCCTTAGGATCGCATGAAATTTCGAGGATATTCCCGAGGCAAGTCGAAAGTCTAACTACACTCCTTTCACAATTACTAGCTAACCAATCCGTGCCTAGAATCAACCCATAGCCCATGAAACCAAAAACATAAGTATCTCAAATCCTTACAAACCAAAGATAAATGAGTCGAACCACAAATTGGATTTGAGACTACAATGGGATCCTCTACTATACAAGTACTAAGGTGCAGAGACTCCCCTATGAAAGCAGATATAAACGAATGTGAAGCGCTAAAATCAAAAAGAGTACTAACAGGATGATCAAAGAGGAAAAACTAAACCGTTTCAACAGAAACCTTACTACCTCTCTCTCAGGTACGCTGGCGGTGAGAGCGTGCATTTGCCCTCCTGAAAATCCTATCATTTGTTCTTGCCCTTGTTCTTAATTATATGACCAGTTATAAAGATACTTCCTCTTGTCTTAGGTTTTACTTTTCTTTCCTCCCCTCTTGTCCTATGATTCATCCACTTACACCTCTTTCTTTTTACCTCTTTTGTGAACCAAGTCCATATCCATGAGTTCCTCATCCTTGGGTTGTGCTCCTTAGCAAAACTCCCTCAATCTCATCTTTACTATCTTTGTGTAACACATTGACAAGTCTCCCGAAAGCTGCCTCCATCGCACGGAAAATCCTACAAAGCTCGAAAGAAAATTAGCCGTAGGTGAAACTACAGCGACTATAGATGGAAGTTGGGCGCTTATTTGCCCTTTGGCAAGTGTTGTAGTCTCGTCGAGCCTACGGGACCATGCTGCGATGAGGTTACCTCCCAAAAAGACGGGAGCCCCGGAGACTCAGAAAAGAAGGAAACAGAGGATCAAAAGATAATGCATATGGCTTTGGGGAATATGCCTTTAAAATAAAACTTTTCTTTTGAAAATGCTTTTTTAAAACCGTTTTGAAAATAATTTTTCAAATCTTTTATCTGATCCGGTAACCCTTCAGCACTGATACCAAGTGAAACACCCCACCTCCGTTAAGGTCACTCACAAAGGGAATGCCTTAACTTTGGTGGAGCATTTTAGGTAAAAGATGCAGATAAATTACAAGATAGACAAATAAAGCGGAGGAAAATAAAGTCATTTTATATACAATATGGTTTAGTCAAGCTTTTACAACAGTTGTCTCAATCATACTTAAAAGTAATATATAGAACTTCTGTCTTGATCTAAAAACTTCCGAATATAAAAGAAGCATAAAAACAACAATGATATTCCCCAATAAAGCATGAACCAGCCATAGCAGTGGAATAGAGAGTCCAAAGCAATACATCGACTATCTTCGATCTTGGAAAGAAAACTGAGCCAAATGGTAACATTTCCTCCCTGTGAACCTTGGGGGGAAAGGAAGAAAAGAGGCGAAACAAAACTAGGTCAGACATAAGTCTGGTAAGTCCAGTGACTTTTAGCATATAAACAGGCAAAAGCATCATGAATAAACTGAATACAAGACAATACCGTGATAACAAGATAACATACGATAAGCATAAGGTACGACAAGGCAAGATAAACTGAATGCGCTTCTACTCTTTCTCAGCTTCGCTACTACTTTTATATTCTGATTTCTATATCTATCTCTACACCACCTAACTAGTGTCCCAACTAGTAATCTGTATAAAATGATAACGTGATCCCAATCCCCGTAATTGTGGTAGCCTTCAGGTGTACATCTATCGTGAGGATACCACCTCCATCAGCCTAATTGCCATGAACATGTTAGATGTACCCTTACTACCCTATCGATCGGCTCTTTACTTGCATTAATGTTCCATGTGTCTGTGTCAATCGGCCCCCTCTTGCGTGTAGATACCTGTGACGAAAAGGAATTTCGCTCGGTCCGAACCAGTCGCTAAACCGACCTAGACCGTTCGAAACGCCTTATCGTTTGAGAATAAGACAAACCAGAACGCACACGGAAGAACATTTCATTGTATATTACAACAATGCATCAGATTACAAGAATATACAGAGTATAAATGAATATTACACAGAAATAACAGAGATTTAAATTACATTTACGTACATAGCAGCGGGAAATAATACAATACACAACTAGAAGAGATATACGGATACAAAGCTTTCCGGATATCGTTCCAGCTGTAAACCAGGATCCTGTGAATATAAATCTGCAAAACCAAAACTACTAGCTGCCTGTGTCAAAATAGGGGCACCCAGAGTTTAGGTTAAAACAATAAACTCCAGGTCAGTCATGTGACTGGTGTGAGAACTAAAACAGTTAATCTTTATTTTTAAAGTTAGGTGAATCAAGGGACCACGCCGTATAACACGGAACGGGTTTCCTCCCAAGAATACCAGTGCATAAAACAAATAGCGCAATGCTAAATAAAGAAAAATGAAGCTGTTATAAGACCCAGGTCCTATCACACAATGCAACGCAAGCCGGGGGATAGGGTTTTCCCTTATAACAGCCAAAGAATGCTTGATACGTTTAAAACAAATCATTTGATACTATTATAAGTGCATAGTGTATAAAACAACTTCAAATCATAAGTATCAATCATAGGCGACATGAGCGTCCCATGCCACTATGTCGCCATATATAGGTTTACAAATAAAACCGCAAATGTCACGTATTTGGAAATTGGATTTCCGTCCATGAACCAAGGCAAAAGATAGTCCTCAACCGATTCGAGACTGTCTAGCCCGAGTCTCAGGAGCAGAACGCATCGCCCCTTGGATCGTCAGGGCCGGTCCACCGATGTGGATTGAACTTAAATCCTGAACACTGCGTTTCTCCGCCCTTTTGGGGCGTAAGTGAGCCAACGAATGACTCCATCGGAGCCGGATCGTCCGATCAAACCGAGGCGCCTCGCAACAGCAACAACCACACAGGTGAAAAGTATATAAATGTCAGGGCTGGAAGGTCACTGACACCACCCTAGCTAGAAAGAAACGCATGCCCTCCCTGAGGTCCGTCTCCCGTTTTTGGTTCACAACCGGGGTGCGAGGCTCGCGAATTCACGTTACACAAAGCTGTGCCACACAGGCTGTGCTTTGATCATCACCACAAGACTTTGCTTTTCAACAGAAGCCTCGATCAATTGCCACTTAGGCATGCCACACAGGAAATTCACTCCATGCGTTTGATATCCATCAACATATAACCCCTGAGCTCGTATGTCTCAGAGAAGGGCGTTAAGAAAGAGAAGAAATTCTCCGCCGCCAAACAGATATATATTTTATAGAGATCAATCGCACGGACTAAAATCCAATGTCAGACACACAGTCCATTTACAAGTTCGCTCTGGGTCTGAACGAAACCGGAGGCACCTAGTACCCCGCATATCCATCGATCTCCAAGCACGTCTGGACGATCACTAACTGTTTCCATCTTCTTGGGTGTACAGCCCAATCAAGATCATCAGTAATTACCCAAACGACGTGAAGACCTCCGTTCTTCGACCATCGTCTTCATATTCGACTTATCGTCGTATCAGTTATTCAGAATGGGATAAACCAGGTCTTCCCGAATAACTCGCGTATATTTTAAATAAGTGTTACACAAACCCAACATACGCCTCATTCCAATTCATCAGTCACTAACCGTAAATTAATCAAGAGAATAATTCCCCAAATATTAACCCCGAAGGCCGAAACCAACATCAGATCAATATCCAGAAAACCATTCTGCTTGGCTAACCGACAGTTTGTTTCTAAATTTCACATTCATAGGGAAAGGTTCCCATTAATTTTATCCAAGATATATTCCTTGAATTTATTCTTTAATCTTCTTTTGAATTTTGATTCAACTAGTCGGGATTAACGAACCTTACCGAAGTAATCATTTGTTTTAATTTCCCAATCCCAACTTATTCATCCCATGAAGTAAAACTGGTTATACTTCATATCTAACACCACGGTGTTATCGGTAAATTCAATTACCATTTCACGTTCAAATCTAATTAAAGATTTAACTAACGTCTGGAGCAAAACTGGTGATACTCCATTTCGATTATTTCAATCTAATTAAAGATTCATTAAAAATCCACTTAGTTTTAATCGCTAACAGGGTTAAAGAATCAGTGTCATTTAAAACACGGTTCACGATAAACCCAAAATCACATCACATTAATTATCGGGTTAAAGAACAAGTGTTATTTAAAACACTGTTCACGATAAACCCAAAAATCAATATCAATTCAATTAAATATTATTTAATTGGCACACTTCATTAAATCTAAATAAAAAGATTCAATCTTTTTCTCATTTGGATTCAAGAACAGTGTTAATGAAGACACTATTCACGACAAACCCAAATCACATTCGATATTAAATACAAGGCTCTGAATAGAAAATATATCGGCTTATATTCAATATCAAATTCTACGATTAACAAATGTCGTATTGGAGATAACGATATAAATATATCTTTCAAATTTCCATAACAACATCTGTAAAATCACGAATTCCAACATCGAAATATTCCGAAGACAATTTCGATTCAAATCCATTCCAATGCAATCATTGGAAATTCTGGTCATTTTCAAAACCATTTAAAATTCAATTTATTTATTTAAAAATAAATAGAATTATAATTCTAGTTCAAAACTAGTTCATTTCGATAAAAATCTATTTTTGTCTTTTCAAATATGGAGTTTTTCATCCCAATTCTTTCTAAATCATTTCTTATGATTTTAGACGAATTATTACTATTTTTAATAATTTTATCAAGGCCTGTACAGTCGATTTCCATCAATGGCCATCGAACTGCACTTACAACGACCCTTTCCAAATTTGATTTGGACATAATTCCAAATCCAACCGTTAGATTTCTAATTTCAAATATTCGTTAGAAAGCTCTTTTCGATACGAACCCAACGGTTCCGGTTTTAGGAGAATCCGACGGTCGGATCTCCCGTAATATTCGTTCGAACTTAATGGTCGAAATTCGCGAACTGCCGCGGCGCGGCGCGTTCTATTCAGGCCATTTATATTATATATAATATATACTTCGTCGATTTCAATTCAAAACGTGCTTTATAAATCGTTTTAAATTCGTTTTCAAAACGGTTTCAACTTTATATTCAATTTCAAATCAAAATTGAATATCCCAATTTACATTCATTTCAAATTGATTTCAATTCAAATTGATTTCTAATTCAATTTCAGTTCGTTTCAACTCAATTTCAATTCGAATTCATTTCTATTCCATTTCAATTCGAATTCGTTTATATTCAATTTCAATTCGAATTCATTTGAAAACGATTTCAATTCTATTTCAATTCTATTCGAATTTCAAACCCTTTTAGTTTATTTCGAATTTCAAACCCGTTCAATTTCAAATCTATTCAATATCCATTGAAAAATGAATAAAATCGATATAAATATCGTTCACGTCGAAATGGCGTCAATCTAACCAACACGGCTTCATATGTTTCTATTTTCAAATATTCTATTTCAAATATTTTTATTTCAGATATTTTTAATTCAAATATTTTTATTTCAAATATTTTTATTTCGAAACTGGAATGAGGCCCAATCAATTACCACATAATGTTAATTATATGGACTTTTCATACATCACACGTATATAATAGCATTGAAAATAATCAACCATCAATCAAAGTGCACTACACTGTATAAGCATCAAATATAGATATCTAACGCTTATAACAGCCTTTCAATCAATCGATCGACATATTTAATAAATCAGGATGAGTGAACTTCATATTTCATCCTAACACCCGTGTGGGGTTTCAAACAATCAAACACATATTTTATTTGTGCAGTTGGGAGATGTGTAAAATTTATCGTCCCAATCAATGTCCTTCAAATAGGTGTACATAAACAAACCGTCCAGTTTGTAAATGAATATTTTATTTTATTCACATTCACGTTAAAAATTATATTTTTAACGATAAAATATTTTATTTCAACACATGGATTTCTATTCAGTTCGTTTACACAATAAAAATGATATTTTTATTTTTCCAACATATTTTAGAAAATTTCGGCGGCATAACGGCACGATACTAGAAACGGGACAAGGCCTAGCCTTATCCCCGGACTAGTGAAGGCCCACGCCATTCACACATCAATCCAATCAATTTCATTTCACCAAACAATTCAATTCAAACCAAATAATCTAACCAACTACACAACCAAACAATTAAACAAACAAGCCATCCATGGTCTGTGGATGACGGGTGTCGGGTGCTACTAAACACCGTCTGCATCCTAGTATATATATAACTAGAAAATTTAAATTGAAAGGTGAGAAGTTCTCACCAAAGCTAATCCAACTTCACGACACTTCATTTATAGAAATCTTCGCCGTTCTCGCCTCTTATCACTTTCGTCGCCCGTAGTCACTACATATGTAAAAATCACATTTTTACTTCGCTATTCGATATATAAAAATCCTATTTTCACACCGCTCCTATATAGATAAAAATTATATTTTTACATCGCTACTATCTATATAAAGATCTCGCCTTTTCTAAAATAAATATTTCGCCTTTTCTAATATAAATACTTCACCTTTTCTATTACATCACTATAAAAAAATCAATTCTTTTCCTAATTAAAAATCAATTCTTTTCCTAATGAAAAATCAATTCTTTTCCTAATGAAAAATCATTTCTTTTCTATATGAAAAATCAATTTTTTTCTATATTATAAAAATTATATTTTTAATCTGCACATCATATAAAAATCAGTTTTTATTACACATAAAAATCAGTTTCTATCATTACTAAAATATCAGTTTCTATCATTACTAAAATATCGGTTTTTCCTAGCCTAAATATAAAATAAACTAAATAAATAAAACCGGAGAAACTTACATTAAAAACAAGGGTTTTGTTTGCTGGAGACGTAGTGGCTCCACGGGAGGAGGCGGTGAAGTTCGGCAGCAGGCGCAGTGGGCC
Source organism: Allium sativum (assembly GCA_030737875.1). Lineage (NCBI taxonomy): Eukaryota > Viridiplantae > Streptophyta > Magnoliopsida > Asparagales > Amaryllidaceae > Allium > Allium sativum. The sequence continues at coordinate 279,837,506 of CM060922.1, forward strand.
AGGGTGTTGCGGGTCCAGTCGAAGCAGAGGGGGAGGGATAGGAGGAGGTCGTTGCGGGGTTTCAGGCGGTGGGAGGCTACTGGCGGTGGAACTATGGAAGGTGGTCGCGGTTTGAATCTCGCGAGGCTAGAGGGGGGGGTTCGATCTTCGGTGTTGGAGAGGGCGAGTGGGAGGGAAGGACAGAAGGGATGGGGGTGCGCCATCGTTTAGGCGGCGAGATGAGGGGGGATCCGGCGGTGACGATGGCGTCAGCCGCCATCGATTGGAGGAATCGTATTTTTTTTATTATTCCAGAAATGATTTCGACAGTGAGAGAGAAAACAGAAGGGGGGGTTATAGGAAAAGGTTTTAAATTTTATTATTATTTTATTATTTATTTTCCCCAAAGAGTTGACTTTTATTTCGAACTCAAAATCGAATCCACCGACTGTCGTCCATAGCGTTTTACCCCTATTCCGAACACAATGGGATATGTATCGCAAGCTGATTCGAGTGTTTCGATCAGTTTTCATCAAAATCAACATATAACTATATATATTGAATTTGAACGTGCATTTCAATTTACCGGGGTCACATACGAACTCTAAATATTCCAGAAAAATATTTTCTAGCTTCGTATAGACGATACGGTCCTAACAAAACTAGTTTCGTCGAATTCTGAGACCGTTTGAAAAATGGCCAATTTCCAGTCGATTAAAATCAACTAAAACATGTCAAACGTGTTTTCCTTTGCCACGCACACATATTGATTCAAAAAATTATGAAATTTTAAACCTAGCAATAACTTTACATCACGGACCCAATAAAAGTGGTTTCGTCGAAATCCGAGGTCGTTTGCAAAATTTCCATTTTTATGGGCCTGAATTCCATAGCGACTATTTAGAATTTTCAACTGGACATATATTTTGATTCACGCTATGAAATTTTGATTTGTCGGATTCGTTGGGAAGATATTCACAATTAGATCCTAATGTTTTTGGTTTCACTAAAATCCAGATTGTTTTGCACCCGGTACATTCAATTGAAGTTTGAAATCGAATTATCGAACTACCGCGCCATTTTCAATTCTATTTATAATTATATATAATTATTTATATTCTAACGACGGCGTATATAATATATACGTTCTAATTCCATTCAAAATAAATTTCTCGTCGATATTATTTAAAATAATTCATTTTAAATAATCAAAATTCACTAAAATTGCCGAAAATAAAAATTTTAAACTGGCCCAGATTTTTGGGTTGTTACAATCTCCCCCACTTAAAACTTTTCGTCCCCGAAAAGGAACAAAGTCGAAAGTGGTTTGATTAATTAACTCTATGTTCGATCTGGCTACCATTCTCCAACTTTTCAGTTTCTGAGAATTTTCAAATTTTCAAAAATTTGGCTAACACCCTAAATTTTCGAAAAATTTCGCCATAACCTCCCCTGCACCGGGAGCCACGGGAAAATCCCGAAATTGCCATATAGGCCTTCTGATCTCAAAAAGAAAAAGAAAAAGCCAAGCGGCTAGCCAATAGGCTCATAAAATCATCATCACCCAAACAAAACAGGAAATTATATAGTAAACATGTACCTATTTGTCGGGCAAACAAATTTTATTCTCTGCTCTAGCCTCCTTGCTATGACCTGTTCAATGTAAGTACATATATATGCAAGCAAATGCGACCAATTTTCAATACAATTCAATATTTGATACAATTAGGCGTAATGGTTCAAAATTTATCAAACAACTAAACAAGCAACACAAACATCAATCAATTAGTGAATTAGAGTTTCAAATTCATAATTTTGATATATAGTCAAAAATCAAATTTTTGATGCCAAATCACAACAATAGGCCCTATCTAATTTTGGTTCTCACACCAGTCAACTGGAAATATATAAATATCACACCTTCGACACTCGAACACTAATTCTGATGATGAAGCTTCAATCATCAGAACCATCTCCGGGCGACTAGAGTGGGATTCTATATCTATCCAGTATATTAAAATTTCAAATATACGTTTGCAAGGCGCATATGCAAAATCTTTATATACTGGACTGTCCAAATCAATATAAAATAAATAATCAAATACGAATAATTGATTTTAAATTTTCAAAACAAAATTGGTTTTCATTTTTATTATAAAATTTTACTCTTCACACTCGTTCTAGGATACTACTGATCCCATCTCTAACGAGTCATCCTCGTTGGATATTACTAATCCAATCTCTGATGAATTCTTTCGTATGGTTCTAATGTGTCTTGTTCTCTAGGCTTTGTAAACCAAAGCTCTGATACCAACTGTGACGAAAAGGAATTTCGCTCGGTCCGAACCAGTCGCTAAACCGACCCAGACCGTTCGAAACGCCTTATCGTTTGAGAATAAGACAAACCAGAACGCACAGGGAAGAACATTTCATTGTATATTACAACAATGCATCAGATTACAGGAATATACAGAGTATAAATGAATATTACACAGAAATATCAGAGATTTAAATTACATTTATGTACATAGCAGCGGAAAATAATACAATACACAACTAGAAGAGATATACGGATACAAAGCTTTCTGGATATCGTTCCAGCTGTAAACCAGGATCCTGTGAATATAAATCTGCAAAACCAAAACTACTAGCTGCCCGTGTCAAAATAGGGGCACCCAGAGTTTAGGTTAAAACAATAAACTCCAGGTCAATCATGTGACTGGTGTGAGAACTAAAACAGTTAATCTTTATTTTTAAAGTTAGGTAAATCAAGGGACCACGCCGTATAACACGGAACGGGTTTCCTCCCAAGAATACCAGTGCATAAAACAAATAGCGCAATGCTAAATAAAGAAAAATGAAGCTGTTATAAGACCCAGGTCCTATCACACAATGCAACGCAAGCCGGGGGATAGGGTTTTCCCTTATAACAGCCAAAGAATGCTTGATACGTTTAAAACAAATCATTTGATACTATTATAAGTGCATAGTGTATAAAACAACTTCAAATCATAAGTATCAATCATAGGCGACATGAGCGTCCCATGCCACTATGTCGCCATATATAGGTTTACAAATAAAACCGCAAATGTCACGTATTTGGAAATTGGATTTCCATCCATGAACCGAGGCAAAAGATAGTCCTCAACCGATTCGAGACTGTCTAGCCCGAGTCTCAGGAGCAGAACGCATCGCCCCTTGGATCGTCAGGGCCGGTCCACCGATGTGGATTGAACTTAAATCCTGAACACTGCGTTTCTCTGCCCTTTAGGGCGTAAGTGAGCCAACGAATGACTCCATCAGACCCGGATCGTCCGATCAAACCGAGGCGCCTCGCAATAGCAACAACCACACAGGTGAAAGTATATAAATGTCAGGGCTGGAAGGTCACTGACACCAACCTAGCTAGAAAGAAACGCATGCCCTCCCTGAGGTCCGTCTCCCGTTTTTGGTTCACAACCGGGGTGCGAGGCTCGCGAATTCACGTTACACAAAGCTGTGCCACACAGGCTGTGCTTTGATCATCACCACAAGACTTTGCTTTTCAACAGAAGCCTCGATCAATTGCCACTTAGGCATGCCACAAAGGCAATTCACTCCATGCGTTTGATATCCATCAACATATAACCCCTGAGCTCGTACGTCTCAGGGAAGGGCGTTAAGCAAGAGAAGAAATTCTCCGCCGCCAAACAGATATATATTTTATAGAGATCAATCGCACGGACTAAAATCCAATGTCAGACACATAGTCCATTTACAAGTTCGCTCTGGGTCTGAACGAAACCGGAGGCACCTAGTACCCAGCATATCCATCGATCTCCAAGCACGTCTGGACGATCACTAACTGTTTCCATCTTCTTGGGTGTACATCCCAATCAAGATCATCAGTAATTACCCAAACGACGTGAAGACCTCCGGTCTTCGACCATCTTCTTCATCTTCGACTTATCGTCGTATCAGTTATTCAGAATGGGATAAACCCGATCTTCCCGAATAACTCGCGTATATTTTAAATAAGTGTTACACAAGCCCAACATACGCCTCATTCCAATTCATCAGTCACTAACCGTAAATTAATCAAGAGAATAATTCCCCAAATATTAACCCCGAAGGCCGAAACCAACATCAGATCAATATCCAGAAAACCATTCTGCTTGGCTAACCGACAGTTTGTTTCTAAATTTCACATTCATAGGGAAAGGTTCCCATTAATTTTATCCAAGATATATTCCTTGAATTTATTCTTTAATCTTCTTTTAAATTTTTATTCAACTAGTCGGGATTAACGAACCTTACCGAAGTAATCATTTGTTTTAATTTCCCAATCCCAACCTATTCATCCCATGAAGTAAAACTGGTTATACTTCATATCTAACACCACGGTGTTATCGGTAAATTCAATTACCATTTCACGTTCAAATCTAATTAAAGATTTAACTAACGTCTGGAGCAAAACTGGTGATACTCCATTTCGATTATTTCAATCTAATTAAAGATTCATTAAAAATCCACTTAGTTTTAATCGCTAACAGGGTTAAAGAATCAGTGTCATTTAAAACACGGTTCACGATAAACCCAAAATCACATCACATTAATTATCGGGTTAAAGAACAAGTGTTATTTAACACACTGTTCACGATAAACCCAAAAATCAATATCAATTCAATTAAATATTATTTAATTGGTACACTTCATTAAATCTAAATAAAAAGATTCAATCTTTTTCTCATCCGGATTCAAGAACAGTGTTAATGAAGACACCATTCACGACAAACCCAAATCACATTTGATATTAAATACAAGGCTCTGAATAGAAAATATATCGGCTTATATTCAATATCAAATTCTACGATTAACAAATGTCGTATTGGAGATAACGATATAAATATATCTTTCAAATTTCCATAACAACATCTGTAAAATCACGAATTCCAGCATCGAAATATTCTGAAGACAATTTCGATTCAAATCCATTCCAATGCAATCATTGGAAATTCTGGTCATTTTCAAAACCATTTCAAATTCAATTTATTTATTTAAAAATAAATAGAATTATAATTCTAGTTCAAAACTAGTTCATTTCGATAAAAATCTATTTTTGTCTTTTCAAATATGGAGTTTTTCATCCCAATTCTTTCTAAATCATTTCTTATGATTATACACGAATTATTACTATTTTTAATAATTTTATCAAGGCGCGTACAGCCGATTTCCATCAATGGCCATTGAACTGCACTTACAACGACCCTTTCCAAATTTGATTTGGACATAATTCCAAATCCAACCGTTAGATTTCTAATTTCAAATATTCGTTAGAAAGCTCTTTTCGATACGAACCCAACGGTTCCGGTTTTAGGAGAATCCGACGGTCGAATCTCCCGTAATATTCGTTCGAAGTTAATGGTCGAAATTCGCGAACTGCCGCGGCGCGGCGCGTTCTATTCAGGCCATTTATATTATATATAATATATATAATATATACTTCGTCGATTTCAATTCAAAACGTGCTTTATAAATCGTTTTAAATTCGTTTTCAAAACGGTTTCAACTTTATATTCAATTTCAAATCAAAATTGAATATTCCAATTTAAATTCATTTTAAATTCATTTCAAATTGATTTCAATTCAAATTGATTTCTAATTCAATTTCAGTTCGTTTCAACTCAATTTCAATTCGAATTCATTTCTATTCCATTTCAATTCGAATTCGTTTATATTCAATTTCAATTCGAATTCATTTCAAAACGATTTCAATTCTATTCGAATTTCAAACCCTTTCAGTTTATTTCGAATTTCAAATCCGTTCAATTTCAAATCTATTCAATATCCATTGAAAAATGAATAAAATCGATATAAATATCGTTCACGTCGAAATGGCGTCAATCTAACCAACACGGCTTCATATGTTTCTATTTTCAAATATTCTATTTCAAATATTTCTATTTCAAATATTTTTATTTCAGATATTTTTATTTCAAACATTTTTATTTCAAATATTTTTATTTCGAAACTGGAATGAGGCCCAATCAATTACCACATAATGTTAATTATATGGACTTTTCATACATCACACGTATATAATAGCATTGAAAATAATCAACCATCAATCAAAGTGCACTACACTGTATAAGCTTCAAATATAGATATCTAACGCTTATAACAGCCTGTCAATCAATCGATCGACATATTTAATAAATCAGGATGAGTGAACTTCATGTTTCATCCCAACACCCGTGTGGGGTTTCAAACAATCAAACACATATTTTATTTGTGCAGTTGGGAGATGTGTAAAATTTATCGTCCCAATCAATGTCCTTCAAATAGGTGTACATAAACAAACCGTCCGGTTTGTAAATGAATATTTTATTTTATTCACATTCACGTTAAAAAATATATTTTTAACGATAAAATATTTTATTTCAACACATGGATTTCTATTCAGTTCGTTTACACAATAAAAATGATATTTTTATTTTTCCAACATATTTTAGAAAATTTCGGCGGCATAACGGCACGATACTAGAAACGGGACAAGGCCTAGCCTTATCCCCGGACTAATGAAGGCCCACGCCATTCACACATCAATCCAATCAATTTCATTTCACCAAACAATTCAATTCAAACCAAATAATCTAACCAACTACACAACCAAACAATTAAACAAACAAGCCATCCATGGTCTGTGGATGACGGGTGTCGGGTGCTACTAAACACCGTCTGCATCCTAGTATATATATAACTAGAAAATTTAAATTGAAAGGTGAGAAGTTCTCACCAAAGCTAATCCAACTTCACGACACTTCATTTATAGAAATCTTTGCCGTTCTCGCCTCTTATCACTTTCGTCGCCCGTAGTCACTACATATGTAAAAATCATATTTTTACTTCGCTATTCAATATATAAAAATCCTATTTTCACACCGCTCCTATATAGATAAAAATTATATTTTTACATTGCTACTATCTATATAAAGATCTCGCCTTTTCTAAAATAAATATTTCGCCTTTTCTAATATAAATATTTCGCCTTTTCTATTACATCACTATAAAAAAATCAATTCTTTTCCTAATTAAAAATCAATTCTTTCCCTAATGAAAAATCAATTCTTTTCCTAATGAAAAATCAATTCTTTTCTATATGAAAAATCAATTCTTTTCTATATTATAAAAATTATATTTTTAATCTTCACATCATATAAAAATCAGTTTTTATTACACATAAAAATCAGTTTCTATCATTACTAAAATATCAGTTTCTATCATTACTAAAATATCGGTTTTTCCTAGCCTAAATATAAAATAAACTAAATAAATAAAACCGGAGAAACTTACATTAAAAACTAGGGTTTTGTTTACTGGAGACGTGGTGGCTCCACGGGAGGAGGCGGTGAAGTTCGGCAGCAGGCGCAGTGGGCCAGGGTGTTGCGGGTCCAGTCGAAGCAGAGGGGGAGGGATAGGAGGAGGTCGTTGCGGGGTTTCAGGCGGTGGGAGGCTACTGGCGGCGGAACTATGGAAGGTGGTCGCGGTTTGAATCTCGCGAGGCCAGAGGGGGGTTCGATCTTCGGTGTTGGAGAGGGCGAGTGGGAGGGAAGGACAGAAGGGATGGGGGTGCGCCATCGTTTAGGCGGCGAGATGAGGGGGGGTCCGGTGGTGACGATGGCTTCAGCCGCCATCGATTGGAGGAATCATATTTTTTTTTATTCCGGAAATGATTTCGACGGTGAGAGAGAAAATAGAAAGGGGGGTTATAGGAAAAGGTTTTAAATTTTATTATTATTTTATTATTTATTTTCCCCAAAGAGTTGACTTTTATTTCGAACTCAAAATCGAACCCACCGACTGTCGTCCATAGCGTTTTACCCCTATTCCGAACACAAAAGGATATGTATCGCAAGCTGATTCGAGCGTTTTGATCAGTTTTCGTCAAAATCAACATATAACTATATATATTGAATTTGAATGCGCATTTCAATATACCGGGGTCACATACGAACTCTAAAAATTACAGAAAAATATTTTCTAGCTTCGTATAGACGATACGGTCCTAACAAAACTAGTTTCGTCGAATTCTGAGACTGTTTGAAAAATGGCCAATTTCCAGTCGATTAAAATCAACTAAAACTGGTCAAACGCGTTTTCCTTTGCCACGCTCACATATTGATTCGAAAAATTATGAAATTTGAAACCTAGCAATAACTTTACATCACGGACCCAATAAAAGTGGTTTCGTCGAAATCCGAGGTCGTTTGCAAAATTTCCATTTTTAAAGGCTTGAATTCCATAGCGACTATTTAGAATTTTCAACTGGACATATATTTTGATTCACGCTATGAAATTTTGATTTGTCGGATTCGTTGGGAAGATATTCACAATTAGATCCTAATGTTTTTGGTTTCACTAAAATCCGGATTGTTTTGCACCCGGTACATTCAATTGAAGTTTGAAATTGAATTATCGAACTACCGCGCCATTTTCAATTCTATTTATAATTATATATAATTATTTATATTCTAACAACGGCGTATATAATATATACGTTCTAATTCCATTCAAAATAGATTTCTCGTCGATATTATTTAAAATAATTCATTTTAAATAATCAAAATTCGCTAAAATTGCCGAAAATAAAAATTTTAAACTGGCCTAGATTTTCGGGTTGTTACAATACCCTGTGCTGGTCCCACCATAAGGTGTATCAATCCTTATGATAGCGACCCGACACGATTCAAGATGCACAATGTATAATTACTGGTACTCAGTGCCTGCTTTTTCCCACTTCGGAGTACGTGCACGCCTGTAAACCATCGGAACCTACACTGACGTACCCCCTGCCGCTGTTTTGACCACTTATAATCAGCCTAGTAACCGTGCCCCACCCTACCTAGTTTCAGAGTACCATGATACATCTATGTGGGTTACTGCTGAAATGGGTCTCCGTTACTAGGGTTTCCTGCTGGTTAAGTTTGTGGGCCTATATATACAAGTATTACCCACTTACACGAGATGTACTTAACCCTCCCACAGATTCTAGCATGTTTTTTTAACGGTTAAGTTTGTGGGCACATATGTACTAATATTACCCACCTACACGAGATGTACTTAACCCTCCCATCGATTCAAGCATGTTTATTTAACTGTTAAGTTTGTGGGCCTATATATGCAAATATCACCCCCCTACACGAGATGTAACAACCCGTATTTTCAATAACCTGTTATAACATAAATGGAGGCAGAATTAAACTGTAAATTCTGAATCAAGGGAAACGAGCTATGCCATTGCGTCCGTCTCGGAAAAATAGGCGAAATAGAGTCCAAGTTTTCGAAAATCGGAGTCCGTATGACCAAGATATGGCCTCGCGAAGTTTCACGAAAAATTCCCAAATTAAAGTATACTTAATTAAGTGAAATGGGTTGCGCAGAGAAATATATATATTGATATATATATATATATATATATAATTGAAAATTAAATAAATAAATATGCAAAAATGTTCAAAACAGCGAATTGGGAGAGGGGAATAACCGAACCGGCCGATTTTTGAGGTCGACCCGAGCCCGCTGGGTCGACTAGGGGTTAATCCATGGTGTTTGGCTGTCAACCCGTGGGCCGATTCGCTCAAATGCAGATTTTTCATTTGGATGGTTCTCATGGTTCATCTTTAATCTAAAGGCCCTAGATGGTTCCTACACTTGACTTCTTCCCCAAGACATGCTTTGATGGCTTGGATTGAATCTAGGTTTAATCCTATGGCCTAAAACACTTGCCTAATCTATAAATAAGACCCTAACCTATCCTAAATCCTCATTATTCATTCATGCAACTAAACTATGGCAAAATTTTACCTCTCATGGCCTCCATTCTCTTCATAAAATTTCTAAATGGTTTCTATGAGAGATTTTTCATGCATACAAGTGTTTTCAAGCTTGTATGAGTGTCATTAGCTTGCATTCAAGTCAAGTTTCTATCTTTGCATCATAAAGCAAGGGTTTTGATCATTTTGGCTCAAGGGTTTTTATGTTAGAGCTTGCATTTTGGGTCTATTTGATTGCATAAGGGCTTTGTCATATCTTTTGTGCCTTCATAGCAATGTAAGCCCTTTCACTACTCTTAGATATTAACTATGAAGTTAAATGTTCATGTTGCAAGTTTGGGTTTGATCATTGAGTATGATACATGCTATCATGTCAAGCAAGTTTATGAAGTCATTATCTTGATCTTGTGAGCTAAAAGCTACAACCTTTATGTTGAAATGTTGCATTAGGCAACATGAGAACCCTCATAACCTTTATGTCAACTTGCATATGAAGTCATAACCCTTATATGATGATATATGTGAGTTACTAGTCATCATTCCATATCTTTTGTCACCATGATTCGCTTATGTGCCAAGTTTGGGTTTATGCATGTTTTGAGGCTTAAGAATGTAACATGCAAGTTAATGAACACATTTGTGCCTCATTTGCCACCATGATTAACTTGTGGCTTAATATCCATTTTTGTCATGCCTTTGCCAAGTCTCTTCTTTTAATCCATTACGTTGACGCGAACATATATGCGAGTTTAAAAGCGTTGGGTTATGTTATGGGTAATTTCTAATGACATGAAAATACAACTTGAAAACATGACTTGAAATATAACATGGAAGTTGACATGTAAGTATGCATAAAAACATAAGCTTGGGAATTTACCTATTAAGTTAGGTCTACCCTTTGGGAATTTACCTATTAAGTTAGGTCTACCCAAATGCTTGAAAACTTGTAACATGTTTTGGGAAACATGATGAACATGACACTTAGATAATATAAGTGTGGCCAACTCGAGGTTGGGTTGAGTTTGCAACGTAAAACTACCCGGAACCGACCGGCCTAACTAGTAGTTGCAAACAATAGGACCCAATGTGAGAAGTTGGTCATGTTGTGCTTGAACCCGAGGTTAGACCAAGTTGTGGTGTAAAGCTACCCGGAACCGACCGGCTTAACTAGTAACCACAACAAAGTCTAATGTGAGAGGTGAAGGTGCATTAAGTAATTAATGCCACATGATAGGGTTAAGTTAATTTGATTAATGACTCTTAACCAAATATGACATGGACAAATGGGTTAAGTAATTTGATTAGGCTAATGATACTTAACAAAACATGACAAGGTTGGGTAGGTTAAGTAACTTGATTTGCCTAATGACACTTAACCATTTTTATATGACTAGTGGATGGGGTTAAGTTAACCAACACTTAATCAATCCAACGCGATAACTTGGTAAGGTTAAGTAAGTTTTCTTAATGACGCTTAACCAAAAAATACGGTTAACGAATGGGGTTAAGATTAGACTCAACTAGTCTAAACATGGAAATCGGATGGGGTTAAGTTAGCCTAGACTTAATTAATCCCACTTGGTAGTTTAATGGGGTTAAGTTAAACACTTAACTAATCTAAACATGATGAATTGATGTGGTTAAGTGACCTATACTTAACCAATCTAACTCGTGAATTTATTGAGGTTAAGTTAACCTATACTTAATCGATCTAACGTGAAAACATGATAAGGCTAAGTCATGAATCGCTTGAATACACTTGAATGATTTGACTGAGTAAATTGATAGGGTCAAGTTAATATATACTTAACCAATCTAGAATGATAATTGGACGAGGTTAAGTCGTGAATTGCTTAATACATACTTAACCAACGTGAGCATGGTTTGTAGGGTTAAGTCTTGGACTTGGATACTTAGCCAATTTTGACATGATTTGAAGACGGGTTAAGTCTTGGACTTGGATACTTAGCCAATTTTGACATGATTGGTAGACGGGTTAAGTCATGAACTTAAGTGACACTTAATCCATTATGTAAACCCTAGTTCTGAGGATAGGGGATAACCGTAGTTAACAAGGATAACGGGAATAAGGCTAAGTGGTAAACCTTAGTTGAGGAATAACTAAGTAATGATTCTTAGTCAAGGAAATTTAGACCAGTTCATAGATAGATGAGTAACCTGATACGGTAGGTCATCGTTTAAGTATACGAGTAGGAGCAAGTATCTGATTTAGATAAAGGCTCCATCGAACTGGGTAACGAAGCAGCGGCTTCGGGGAACGTGAGGATATTCTTGGTATCCCTCTATGAGCTGCCAGGTGATTATACTAGGCTCATGAGAGGTTAAGGTCTGCGTTAGAAAAACCAAGAGTATGCCTTGGTTGCTATGCGAGCGACCTAAAGACGGGGATGGATAGGGGATAGTCGACGATACACGGTCGTACCCTAGATAGCATTTCGTCAGACTACCTACCATCTTTGGTCAAGCGTGTACGTACGGAAAGGCAGAGACCACCCAAAAGACCATAATTGCTATCTAATTATGGTTGCGGTAAGGCTTGGATGTGGGTTGGCCAGTGTTGTGTTCTCATACAGGATTTATCCTGTCTTGTCTTTCACTAGTTGAGGGAGTGGTCTCGTGGGACCATAGCCACGTATAAGAAAAACAGACCTTAGCATCTGCATCGGCAGATAAATCGAAAGCTCCCGACCGATTCCTGTATTTCTTGATTTGCCCTGTGACAGGACTCAGATGGCACGATGTGATACATGTGCATACATTCATGGAAAAGCGATTCACGATGAATGCATGGGAAAAAGGGTGCGGTTGGCGGTTAGCGTAATCCCTAGTGGCCCTAGGTGGTTGAACCCAAACCGAGATACGAAAACGTGCAATAGGTAAGCATAATCCCTAGCAGCCCTAGGTAGCATAAGTCCTAGTTGTACAAACAATAATTCATGTTGGAAGACCCTAGCTAGGTTTAGGGTAACAGTCCAAACCGATCTTAAGGATCATGGAACTATGTTAAAGTAATATAGAATCTCATGGGAAAGCCCGTATGGTCTACGGCAAGGGACTGAACATTTACATGGAATAAAACATACAAGTTGAGTAACCTATATATGCGATATATTAGGTTGACATGGACCATTACACGACTTTTGAGTGAGGGTCATTCTTGGTTAACACATGACACGGTGGGATACTAGTACGGTAGGTGCAGAGCTAAAATACAGGATAGATATCACGGTGCGTTATACGTGACAGATATCTTGGGGATATTATACTTGATAAAAACCTGACGATGTGATACCTTGTTTTATCTTGACATCGTAATTTATCATGACACCTTAGTTTATCTGAGTTCAGCAGTTCATCCTGTTATTTTGATTTAGCTTATCTATCTTGTTATCATGCTTATGTTCATCTCAGTTTCTCATGTCAGTAACTTTACTAGTTTTTATGCTAATAGTAGATAGGGCTTACTCAGTCTTTCTGACTGACCCGTTTTGTTTCGCCTCTTTTCTTCCGTTTCCCCCCCCCCCCCCCCAGGTTACAGGGAGGAAATACTGTTGTTTAGTTCAGACTTCTTCTGCTTGAAGGTCATCATGGATGGCTTGGACTTTTATTGGCTAATGGCTACTTTACTGTTTTTACTTGGGGAATAATTTATGAAAATGTCTTTATGCTTCTTTACTATTGCAAGACAGGTTTTGATGTACTCTGATGTAAAAGGCTTTAGACCTTATTTATTCATGTTATGAAAGTTTGATTTTACTTCCGCTATTTTATATGTTCTGTCTTGTGATATTTCTGTGCATGTTTACCAATAATGCCCCTCTAAAGCTAGTGCATTCCTTTGCGAGTGACCCTAGCGGAGGCGGGGTGTTACACGTGGTATCAGAGCAGAAGGTTACCAAACTGGACAAATGTTTTTAAAGACCTTCTGAATACTATTTGAAAAAAAAAACATTTACAAAGAAGCATTTTTCAAGAAAATTTTCTTTTAAAAGAAAAAGTCTATTCCCCAAAGGCCATTAGCACTATCCTTGTTTCCTTAATTGAGTCTCTTTTCCTTTCTTTCCTCCATCTGTAGTCACAGTAGTTTTAGCTGCGACTAGTCTTTTCTACCTACGAAAGTGCTTTCCATACGATGGAGGTGGTTCTCGAGAGACCAGTGGCCGTGTTATAAGAAAGGATCGTGAGAAAGAAGGATAAAGGATACAAGCTTAAGGATGAGCAACTTGTTGGTATGGCTTAGTCCTCAAAGGAGGGAGAAAGATGAACAATGAAACCCATGACGAGAGAGTACCTTTGGCATGGTAAAACGGGGCGGATAGTTAAGTATTATGGGACAAGGACAAGATCATCGGGAGAGCAGTAGTATGCTCTCATTTCTAGAGTACCTCGGAAGGAGGGTAACGATCTTGTTAAAGGTTTAGCTTTTCTTCTCCATCATCTCGTTAGGACTTCGTTGTTCGTATCATTTAAGTCTGCTTCGATAGTTGAGTCTCTGCACCTTAAGTACTAGCGTAATAGAGAATCCCATTTTTGTCTCAAAGTCCTATTGGAGAATCAGTCCATTTATACATGACTTGTTTGGATTTGGGAATGTCTATGCCAAGTGTTGAGTTTGGAAATAATGCTTATGTTTATAAGCTATGGATGGATTCTAGGGATGAAGTGGTTATCCAGTAGGGGGTGCCACTCTCGGTTTTTGATAGGAGGGTAGTTAGACCTTTTGACTAGCCTTGGTAATGCCCTCGAAGTATCGGGTAACCTTTTTGAGGTTCTGTCATGACTAGTTACTTAGAATCCCTTGATGCCTTTATTGGAAATTTGAAGCCCGATCGAGTGGTGTTCGCCAATAAGACGGATGGTTTACTTCATTTATGCATGGGTTATAGAGATCACCCTAGTAAGTGCGCATGATAACCTGATTGACATCTGTTTACTTTCAAGAGAAAGTTCTTCTACATGGAATGCCTTATAGTATATAAACGAGATCCAAGATTCACTAGTGAATTTTGGAAAGCTTGCATGAGATCATGAGTACGCAGTCATGTTTGCGTCAAGTATTCTAGGAAAAGGATAAGTGCAAGTGGAACGAGAGGCGACGAAGAAATGAGTTCCAGCTCATGTTATGGAAACAGGAATAAGAAGCTACAAAATCGCGAAGTTAAAAGACGACTTTGATGGTCAAAGACTAGATACGCGCATGATATCTCTTTTTGGGAGTATATCCTTGATCCCTGTTTCTGTAGAGCTTACTTGTAGGCTATCTTTTGTGGACATCCTCTCGGTCCTATTCTCCGTTACAAACCCTGTAAGGAGTTTGTCCTGTTTATCTTCTCGGCCCTGTTTCAGGGAATTCTAGGTAGAACCCTATGGATGTAAACATGTATTTGAAACATGTTATGATTGATATGGTTGCAAGTGGTTGCTCGTGGATGCGCGAATACACATTAGATACTAGCTCGACTCGGTCACATTTCATATTGCATATGCACGAGTATTTATACTTGTTTATGGATGAAATCGAATGTATTATCATGCGGTTGTTGCATATGAATGAATGATTGTGCACGCATATAGTATCTATATGACTAGGACTATTTGCATACATTTTGGATTCATGGCACTATACATATTTTGCATTAGAAAGATTATTCCGGCCTGATCATTAGCATTAGCTAAGGAACATGTACACACACATTTTGCATATATTCATACAGCATTAGAAATCATCTAAGGACAATGGTTGCTTGTGGATGATGTTTTGAGTAGATGGATGATGGATGGTAGGATATGTTCTTCCTAACTTGGAGATTTCGGGGACGAAATCCTAAAAGGAGGGGAGAATGTAACAACCCGTATTTTCAATAACCTGTTATAACATAAATGGAGGCAGAATTAAACTGTAAAATCTGAATCAAGGGAAACGGGCTATGCCATTGCGTTCGTCTCGGAAAAATAGGCGAAATAGAGTCCGAGTTTTCGAAAATCGGAGTCCGTATGACCAAGATATGGCCTCGCGAAGTTTCACGAAAAATTCCCAAATTAAAGTATACTTAATTAAGTGAAATGGGTTGCGCAGAGAAATATATATATATATATATAATTGAAAAATAAATAAATAAATATGCAAAAATGTTCAAAACAGCGAATTGGGAGAGGGGAATAACCGAACCGGCCGATTTTTGAGGTCGACCCGAGCTCGCTGGGTCGACTAGGGGTTAATCCAGGGTGTTTGGCTGTCAACCCGTGGGCCAATTCGCTCAAATGCAGATTTTGCATTTGGATGGTTCTCATGGTTCATCTTTAATCTAAAGGCCCTAGATGGTTCCTACACTTGACTTCTTCCCCAAGACATGCTTTGATGGCTTGGATTGAATCTAGGTTTAATCCTATGGCCTAAAACACTTGCCTAATCTATAAATAAGACCCTAACCTATCCTAAATCCTCATTATTCATTCATGCAATTAAACTATGGCAAAATTTTACCTCTCATGGCCTCCACTCTCTTCATAAAATTTCTAAATGGTTTCTATGAGAGATTTTTCATGCATACAAGTGTTTTCAAGCTTGTATGAGTGTCATTAGCTTGCATTCAAGTCAAGTTTCTATCTTTGCATCATAAAGCAAGGGTTTTGATCATTTTGGCTCAAGGGTTTTTATGTTAGAGCTTGCATTTTGGGTCTATTTGATTGCATAAGGGCTTTGTCATATCTTTTGTGCCTTCATAGCAATGTAAGCCCTTTCACTACTCTTAGATATTAACTATGAAGTTAAATGTTCATGTTGCAAGTTTGGGTTTGATCATTGAGTATGATACATGCTATCATGTCAAGGAAGTTTATGAAGTCATTATCTTGATCTTGTGAGCTAAAAGCTACAACCTTTATGTTGAAATGTTGCATTAGGCAACATGAGAACCCTCATAACCTTTATGTCAACTTGCATATGAAGTCATAACCCTTATATGATGATATATGCGAGTTACTAGTCATCATTCCATATCTTTTGTCACAATGATTCGCTTATGTGCCAAGTTTGGGTTTATGCATGTTTTGAGGCTTAAGAATGTAACATGCAAGTTAATGAACACATTTGTGCCTCATTTTCCACCATGATTAACTTGTGGCTTAATATCCATTTGTAACAACCCGTATTTTTGAATAACATGTTATAACATAAATGGAGGCAGAATTAAACTGTAAAATCTGAATCAAGGGAAACGGGCTATGCCATTGCGTTCGTCTCGGAAAAATACACGAAATAGAGTCCGAGTTTTCGAAAATCGGAGTCCGTATGACCAAGATATGGCCTCGCGAAGTTTCACGAAAAATTCCCAAATTAAAGTATACTTAATTAAGTGAAATGGGTTGCGCAGAGAAATATATATATTGATATATATATATATATATATAATTGAAAATTAAATAAATAAATATGCAAAAATGTTCAAAACAGCGAATTGGGAGAGGGGAATAACCGAACCGGGTGATTTTTGAGGTCGACCCAAGCCCGTTGGGTCGACTAGGGGTTAATCCAGGGTGTTTGGCTGTCAACCCGTGGGCCGATTCGCTCAAATGCAGATTTTGCATTTGGATGGTTCTCATGGTTCATCTTTAATCTAAAGGCCCTAGATGGTTCCTACACTTGACTTCTTCCCCAAGACATGCTTTGATGGCTTGGATTGAATCTAGGTTTAATCCTATGGCCTAAAACACTTGCCTACTCTATAAATAAGACCCTAACCTACCCTAAATCATCATTATTCATTCATACAACTAAACTATGGCAAAATCAATCCTCTCATGGCCTCCACTCTCTTCATAAAATTCCTAAATCAAATTTCTAAGAGATTTCCATGCATACAAGTGTATTTAGGCTTGTATGATCCTCTTTAGCTTGCATTAAAGTCTTGTTTCTCTATTGGCATCATAAAGGAGGAGTCTTGATCAAGTTTGCTTGCATTTTGGGGTTTTAATTTGTTGCATAAGGGGTTTCTTACATTTGCTATACTCGTTTGAGTCCACATAAGCATTGTAAGCCTATTTCTACTCTTGTATTTTAACTATGAAGTTAATATGTTATGTTGCAAGTTGAGTTTGGGGTTAATCATGATATGTGCTTTGATCTTATGATTTTATGCATAAGCTTACTCTATGCATGTTAGTAAAGTCATTACCTTGGCTTTATGCATAGAAAGATGTGATCTTTGGTTGGAAATGTTGCATGATGCAACTTTGAAACTCTCATAAACCTTGTATTAACATGCATATAATGTTATATGCATGTTACTAGTCCTTATCTCATGCTATCTATGGCCATGTTCCGCCTATTTGCCAAGTTTGATGTTATGCATGCATATGAACCTTATGCAAGTTGAAACCATGTTATGCATGCATATGAACACTATGCAAGTTAAAATGATGTTATGCATGCTTAGGAATATTTTGCAAGTTGATAACATGATATGCAAGTTTGTGATCACATCTTTGTCTCATATGCCACCATGTTTAACTTGTGGCTCCAACACCTTTATGTCATGATTTTGCCAAGTTCCCTCTTTCTATCCTTTATGCGCTATTGCGATAAGTAAGCGAGGGGATTGCGTTTGGGGTTGGGTAAACTTAAAAGACATAAAAACGTAAGCTTGGGAATTTACCTATTAATTTAGGTCTACCCATTGGGAATTTACCTATTAAGTTAGGTCTACCCAATTGCTTGAAAATTTGTAATGTGTTTTGGAAACATGATGGATATGACACTTAGAAAACATGAGGATGGCCAACTCGAGGTTGGGTTGAGCTTGTAGCATAAACCTACCCGGAACCGACCGGCTTAACTAGTGGCTACAAGCAATAGGACCCAATGTGAGTAGTTGGTCATGTTGCACGTGAAACCCGAGGTTAGACTAAGTTGTGGTGTAAACCTACCCGGACCCGCCCGACCTAACTAGTAACCACAACAAGGTCTAATGTGAGAGGTTGGGTG
This sequence comes from Allium sativum, assembly GCA_030737875.1. NCBI lineage: Eukaryota > Viridiplantae > Streptophyta > Magnoliopsida > Asparagales > Amaryllidaceae > Allium > Allium sativum. The sequence goes on from CM060922.1 coordinate 279,856,301, forward strand.
CATTAAATTAATTAATGCCACATGGTAGGGTTAAGTCATGGACCGCTTGAATACTTAACCAATTAAACACGATGGGTTGATAGGGTTAAGTCATGAACCTTGGGTACACTTAACCAACTTGGTACTTGGATGAGTTGGGTTAACCACGTTTAACCCATTAAGGAAACCCTAGTTACGTGGTCCTTTGCACCAGTAACCCTCTTAGTTGTATCATGATACCCTAGGGACTAGGCTAGGGTGGGGCACGATTACTGGGATGACATGTAAGCGACCAAGACGACGGCTGTGTAGGTGCGCCGGTGTAGGTTCAGGCGGGCCATGGTCGTGCACATGGTCCGGAGTTGAAAAAGCAGGCACGGGCACCAGTAGGTTTAAACTGTGCGTGCTTGGTTTGTGTCAGTGGTTGACACCCTAGGACTTGATACACCCTAGGGTGGACCTAGCACAGTTTAGCTACACTTCGTAGTTGGGCCGTATGACACCGACACTTGACGAGTTAGGCTTTAGGAGAGCCGATCGACTAGACCGTGCTAGTTGGACCTTGGTTTAGGTCATTCATGATGTTGGGCCAAACTTGGGCCTGGGGATCACTTCTTGTTTACACTTGACATGACTTGTGATACTAGTACACTTGGTGCAAACCTCAACCTTGTATATGCGGTGCCACACTTGATCCATCTTGTTGACTTTTTCCATGCCAGTTATTATCATATGACTCATCCTTGTTTACATATACAGTTAACTTTATTAGTTGTTGTACAATAGTAGGTAGGACTTACCAGTCTTTTGACTGACCCATTTTCTTTCGCCTCTTTTCTTTCGTTTCCCCCCCAGGTTTACAGGGCGGGAATACCAGTACTTAGCTTGGATCTTAGCTACTTTTCCTGGATAGCTCATGTATGCTTTGGACTTGAGCTCGCTATGGTTTTCTACCTTGGGGATAGCTACTTTATGTTTTCCTTTCCAGTTTCCAGTTTTATGTTTCTAGACTTTGTTTATGGAAAATAATGATCAAGTACTGTGTTGTAACTTAACTTATGGTTTTGATATGCTAGTTTTTATCCGCTGCTATATTTACTCTGTTTTTTTTTACTTATATGTTCTGTCTTGTGATATCTGCATGCATGTTTACCTTGTTTAAACGCCCCTCCAAAGTCAGTGCCCTTGCAAGAGTGGCACTGGCGGAAGTGGGGTGTTACACCATTTTTGTCATGCCTTTGCCAAGTCTCTTCTTTTAATCCATTACGTTGTCGCGAACGTATATGCGAGTTTAAAAGCGTTGGGTTATGTTATGGGTAATTTCTAATGACATGAAAATACAACTTGAAAACATGACTTGAAATATAACATGGAAGTTGACATGTAAGTATGCATAAAAACATAAGCTTGGGAATTTACCTATTAATTTAGGTCTACCCTTTGGGAATTTACCTATTAAGTTAGGTCTACCCAAATGCTTGAAAACTTGTAACATGTTTTAGGAAACATGATGAACATGACACTTAGATAATATAAGTGTGGCCAACTCGAGGTTGGGTTGAGTTTGCAACGTAAAACTACCCGGAACCGACCGGCCTAACTAGTAGTTGCAAACAATAGGACCCAATGTGAGAAGTTGGTCATGTTGTGCTTGAACCCGAGGTTAGACCAAGTTGTGGTGTAAAGCTACCCGGAACCGACCGGCTTAACTAGTAACCACAACAAAGTCTAATGTGAGAGGTGAAGGTGCATTAAGTAATTAATGCCACATGATAGGGTTAAGTTAATTTGATTAATGACTCTTAACCAAATATGACATGGACAAATGGGTTAAGTAATTTGATTAGGCTAATGATACTTAACAAAACATGACAAGGTTGGGTAGGTTAAGTAACTTGATTTGCCTAATGACACTTAACCATTTTTATATGACTAGTGGATGGGGTTAAGTTAACCAACACTTAATCAATCCAACGCGATAACTTGGTAAGGTTAAGTAAGTTTTCTTAATGACGCTTAACCAAAAAATACGGTTAACGAATGGGGTTAAGATTAGACTCAACTAGTCTAAACATGGAAATCGGATGGGGTTAAGTTAGCCTAGACTTAATTAATCCCACTTGGTAGTTTAATGGGGTTAAGTTAAACACTTAACTAATCTAAACATGATGAATTGATGTGGTTAAGTGACCTATACTTAACCAATCTAACTCGTGAATTTATTGAGGTTAAGTTAACCTATACTTAACCGATCTAACGTGAAAACATGATAAGGCTAAGTCACGAATCGCTTGAATACACTTGAATGATTTGACTGAGTAAATTGATAGGGTCAAGTTAATATATACTTAACCAATCTAGAATGATAATTGGACGAGGTTAAGTCGTGAATTGCTTAATACATACTTAACCAACGTGAGCATGGTTTGTAGGGTTAAGTCTTGGACTTGGATACTTAGCCAATTTTGACATGATTTGAAGACGGGTTAAGTCTTGGACTTGGATACTTAGCCAATTTTGACATGATTGGTAGACGGGTTAAGTCATGAACTTAAGTGACACTTAATCCATTATGTAAACCCTAGTTCTGAGGATAGGGGATAACCGTAGTTAACAAGGATAACGGGAATAAGGCTAAGTGGTAAACCTTAGTTGAGGAATAACTAAGTAATGATTCTTAGTCAAGGAAATTTAGACCAGTTCATAGATAGATGAGTAACCTGATACGGTAGGTCATCGTTTAAGTATACGAGTAGGAGCAAGTATCTGATTTAGATAAAGGCTCCAGCGAACTGGGTAACGAAGCAGCGGCTTCGGGGAACGTGAGGATATTCTTGGTATCCCTCTATGAGCTGCCAGGTGATTATACTAGGCTCATGAGAGGTTAAGGTCTGCGTTAGAAGAACCAAGAGTATGCCTTGGTTGCTATGCGAGCGACCTAAAGACGGGGATGGATAGGGGATAGTCGACGATACACGGTCGTACCCTAGATAGCATTTCGTCAGACTACCTACCATCTTTGGTCAAGCGTGTACGTACGGAAAGGCAGAGAACACCCAAAAGACCATAATTGCTATCTAATTATGGTTGCGGTAAGGCTTGGATGTGGGTTGGCCAGTGTTGTGTTCTCATACAGGATTTATCCTGTCTTGTCTTTCACTAGTTGAGGGAGTGGTCTCGTGGGACCATAGCCACGTATAAGAAAAACAGACCTTAGCATCTGCATCGGCAGATAAATCGAAAGCTCCCGACCGATTCCTGTATTTCTTGATTTGCCCTGTGACAGGACTCGGATGGCACGATGTGATACATGTGCATACAGTCATGGAAAAGCGATTCACGATGAATGCGTGGGAAAAAGGGTGCGGTTGGCGGTTAGCGTAATCCCTAGTGACCCTAGGTGGTTGAACCCAAACCGAGATACGAAAACGTGCAATAGGTAAGCATAATCCCTAGCAGCCCTAGGTAGCATAAGTCCTAGTTGTACAAACAATAATTCATGTTGGAAGACCCTAGCTAGGTTTAGGGTAACAGTCCAAACCGATCTTAAGGATCATGGAACTATGTTAAAGTAATATAGAATCTCATGGGAAAGCCCGTATGGTCTACGGCAAGGGACTGAACATTTACATGGAATAAAACATACAAGTTGAGTAACCTATATATGCGATATATTAGGTTGACATGGACCATTACACGACTTTTGAGTGAGGGTCATTCTTGGTTAACACATGACACGGTGGGGATACTAGTACGGTAGGTGCAGAGCTAAAATACAGGATAGATATCACGGGGCGTTGTACGTGACAGATATCTTGGGGATATTATACTTGATAGAAACCTGACGATGTGATACCTTGTTTTATCTTGACATCGTAATTTATCATGACACCTTAGTTTATCTGAGTTCAGCAGTTCATCCTGTTATTTTGATTTAGCTTATCTATCTTGTTATCATGCTTATGTTCATCTCAGTTTCTCATGTCAGTAACTTTACTAGTTTTTATGCTAATAGTAGATAGGGCTTACTCAGTCTTTTTGACTGACCCGTTTTGTTTCGCCTCTTTTCTTCCGTTCCCCCCCCCCCCAGGTTACAGGGAGGAAATACTGTTGTTTAGTTCGGACTTCTTCTGCTTGAAGGTCATCATGGATGGCTTGGACTTTTCTTGGCTAATGGCTACTTTACTGTTTTTACTTGGGGAATAATTTATGAAAATATCATTATGCTTCTTTACTATTGCAAGACAGGTTTTGATGTACTCTGATGTAAAAGGCTTTAGACCTTATTTATTCATGTTATGAAAGTTTGATTTTACTTCCGTTATTTTATATGTTCTGTCTTGTGATATTTCTGTGCATGTTTACCAATAATGCCCCTCTAAAGTTAGTGCATTCCTTTGCGAGTGACCCTAGCGGAGGCGGGGTGTTACACGAGATGTACTTAACCCTCCCACCGATTCTAGCATGTTTTCTTAACGTTTAAGTTTGTGGGCCTATATTTTTTAATATACCCACCAACCCGATATGTACTTAACCCTCCCACACATTATGTCATATTGGTTAAGTGTTTTCCATTCATGTTAACTTAACCCACCAGTCATCGTGTCATGTTGGTTAAGTGTTTCTTATTAACTTAACCCCACGTGTTCATCATGTTGTATTGGTTAAGTGTCATCAATCAATTCAATTTTACTTAACCCACCTAATTGTCATGTTACTTTGGTTAAGTGTTGCCTTCTTATGTCAACTTAACCCTACCACAAATCAAGTTATATTGGTTAAGTGTTAACTTAACCCTTTCCATTTAACATGCTATATCGGTTAAGTGTTTCCTATTAACTTAACACTAATCATCCATTTTGTTATATTGGTTAAGTGTTTCTCATTACTTAACCCTACTCATTCATTTTGTTCATTAGCATTAATTGATTTATTAATGCACCAACCTCTCACATTAGATATGTGTTGTTGCAGTTACTGGATGTGCCGGGTGATTCCGGGCAGTTTTACACCATAACTCAATATAACATCGGATTTTTCTTGGGCGTGATGCACTAACCTCTCACATTAGATAGGTGTTGTTGTGGTTACTTGATGTGCCGGGCGGTTCCGAGCAGTTTTACACCACAACTCAATCTAACCTCGGGTTAGGCACATTCATCTTTCCAATAATTTACATATTTACAGTTTATATGTAAGTTATTCACAATTGTTGTCAATTTTCATATTATGCCACATTTTCCATAAATGTCCAAGTCTAGATTTATATGTTAATTATCCCAACCAGTCATATTCCAATTCTCAAGTTATGCCCAATAAAGCTAATTGCAAGTTATGGCTCCCAAATTCAATTTTGAGTTATTACTCAAAATAGGCTACACCTAATCTTCCCAAGTTTGTACTAATAGTCACGCCCCAATACCCCAATATACATTATTCTTTGGTGTCTCAACTAATGGTTATGCCCAATCTAGATTAATATTCCAATTTACAGTTTGCGCCAAATCTAGATTTAATATTTCAATTTACCCCAAGTTCACAACAAAGACAAATTATGCCCCAAATCATAAGTTACAAAATTATGTTCCACCATTACCAAATAGACTATTCCCCATTACCCCCGCATTCCAACCGCACGTATAATAAGTTTCAGTCTAGATTCGAGGTTAATCAAGATTCATAAAATAAAGGGGACGAAAGAGGAACATAAACGAGAGTAGGTATAAAACAGGCATTAGAATGGTAGATCTGTCAAATATGTTGGACCTAAGAGGATTACAGATTTGTTAGAGTTGGGTATAACAAAGATAGATCCGAAACAAACTGACAGTAATAACCTTATAGACATATAGATCTGATATAAATAACATCACGAACCTAAGAGGATTATATATCAGATGTCCAACAAAGACAGGCATGATTGAATAATAACTTCCTAGGCATGTAAATCATTGATTCAATAGGAAGATAGGAATTATTCTAAGAGTTTTGTCTTATCATCAAGCATGGACTTAGATCCATTTCATGCCAAAATCAGTATTAGATGTTTAAATCTGAAAATAACTTGAAATTACATGTTTACAGTTCAACTTACGGCCCAAATCCCAAGTTATATGTCCAATATATTTTATGCCTCAAATCTCAAGTCATATGTCCAATACTTTATGCCTCAAATATGTCCAATACTTTATGCCGCAATTCTCAAGTCATATGTCTAATACTTTCTGCCTCAAATCTCAAGTCATATGTCCAATACTTTATGCCTCAAATCTCAAGTCATAGGTTCGATACACTTTATGTTTTGAATACAACATGTGTTATGTTATCAAATCAGTTACAACTCAATTATGCCCAATTATACACAATTTAATACTTTTCCCAATTTTTGGCGCTAGTCATGTCCAAATCATATATTATGCCCAATTTTATTTCCAACGTACGTTCATCTCTTATGAGATTTGGCTCAGGCTCGCAGTAGCCTGGCTATAAAACAAAAAGGGAAGAAGGAAAGAAGAGACAAAGAATGGACATAATATTATAAATGAGATAGATCCAATGGATATAGAAAGACAGATAGAAATAGGCATAATCTCAGATTCAGATTTATTACAATGTTAGAATCACAATTAAATTTTATTTTTGAAAGTAACGTGAAATTACAAATTACAGAACGGTCTTAAATTCTGGGATCTGTATTCTGAAACTGAATAGCTCTCCCTTGAAGTAGACTATTTGTTCTTATAATTTATATTTGATTTGATTCTTAGAAAATTGTTCTTATAATTTACAAATTCAATGGATTTGATTCTTAGACAATAGTCCCCGTAATTCTAAACTTGATTTCTACGAAGAGCTTAAGCAGCATAACCCCGTCTTTGATTTATTTTGATATGACTTAGGGTAGAGTATAGGCGTAATGAAGTTGTGTAGAGAAAACTATTGCCTTAGAGGTGTTTATATAGCATAGGGATCAACGAATCTGGTCAGAACAGGCGTCTAAATGCAAAAAAATGAATTTGCCCTCGAATTTGGAAATAGGGGGAGGTCGACCCCCTGGTCGACCTGTGTGACCCAGGTCGACCCCCTGGTCGACCTGGGTCCTGGGCGGGAAATTTCCCGCCCAGCCCGGGTGTGTGATTTGAATTTCGAATTTCAAACCTGAGTTGTTTTATTTAAATCTCTGAAACTTCTGAAGGTCATAACTTCTTCATACGGAGTCCGATTTACGCAAACTCAGACTCTATTCCAAGCAGAATTTCAAGACGAATGCAATGGCATAATCCGTTTTCCTTAATTCTCACATTTATAATTAGGAATACTTTAATTTGTTACTGTAATGTTCACTGAAAATACGGGGTGTTACAGTCTCAGTTTTCTATAAAATTAGTTTAATTGGAACCGTATCGTTAAATTATCGTAAGAAAATCAAATTTCGTGGCAAACCGATGTCGTATGTGACTTCGGTGCCCAAAAATGTCTCTGCTTCTATTTAATTGTTTATACAATTTAGACAGGGGTAACTTTTAACGAATAAACGACTGGTCAAACAAACTCCAAATTTAGCGAAACAAGATTCATTGGATCTGTTAGGAAGAGGTCTAGTAAAATATCAAGGCCTCAGAATTATTGGATTTTTTCTTAATTTATAGGAATTTTAAACGCTTATTTTTTCATCCATATTTATAAAGGACGTTTCACAGACGCCCTCGGAATTCGACGAAACCTGTCCCATTGGGTCCAGAATATTTTTTTATGCTTGAAATAGATATTACATCTCGATTTGGAGATAATATATGGTGGTTTTAAATGTTAATTCATCGTTAAGTAAATATAATAATATTTGATTCTAACCCTAGACTATAAATACCAAATCAATTCTCCCCTTAACCCTATTTTTACGTCAAAGAATATCAGCATGGTCAAAGATTAAAACTGCCGCCACTAGGAAGATGAACGGTATAAACAACCGAACTACTTCACTAATTTTCTCCCAATCCTCAAATCAATTGGAGAAAAGTTAAATTGCAATATTGTTCAGCACATTGGGATCTTCAAGTCGAGCTGCCTTGATCGATATTGGCGATATGTGATAGCCAGATTCTGGCCAGAAGATGCTCAACGTTCGAAGTATACTGGCGGCAAACCAAGGCGTCGAGTCTGACGGGAGGAGGGCCACATGCAGTTGGCGTTCCGAAGCTTCTGGTGGCGACAATAAATCGAGATTCGGCTAACTCCAGATGATTGCGGCGGCGGTTTCTTCGAGACGACTGATGTCAGGGTTGAACAAATCGAAGGGCTTCAATGTTTAACGCGAGAGCCTGGGTATAAAACAAGTCGGCCAAATCTTTACAACACCAAATGTAATTAATTTTTACCAAACCTTAGTCTGATTAATATATTTATGTCTAATTAATGCTTAAGTTAATTAATTTATAATTAGAGTTTAATTAGAGTTAATTTATAATTAGAGTTTAATTAGAGTTAATTAATTTACACTTAGAGTTAATTAATAATAAGATTAGAATTAATTATTTTACACTTAGAGTTAACTAATAATTAGATTAGAACTTTACACTTAGAGTTAACTAGAGTTAATTAATTTACACTTAGAGTTAATTAGAGTTAGTTAATTTACACTTAGAGTTAATTAGAGTAATTAATAACTAGAGTTAATTAATTAATAATTAGAGTTAATTTGTAATAACCCGGAAATCTGGGCCAATTTAAAATTTTTATTTTGGCAATTTTAGCGAATTTTGAATATTTAAAATGAATTATTTTAAATATTAATGACGAAGAATTTATTTTGAATAGATTAGAATGTATATATTTATATTGATCGTCGTTAGAATATAAATATTTATTTTAAATTATAAAAGAAATTGAAAATGGCGCGGTAGTTCGATAATTCGATTTCAAAGTTCAAATGAATGTACAAGATACAAAATAAACCGGATTTCAGCAAAACCAAAAATAATAGAATCTAATTGAGAATATCTTTCCAACGAATCCGAAAATTTGAAATTTCATAGCGGGAATCAAAAGATATGTCCAGTTGAAAATTCAGAATAGTCGCTATGAAATTCTGGCCCTTAAAAATGGAAATTTTGCAAACGACCTCGGATTTCGATGAAACCACTTTTGTTGGATCCGTGATGTCAAATTATTGCTAGGTTCCAAATTTCATAATATTTCGAATCAATATGTGAGCGTGGCGAAGGAAAACGCGTTTGACCAGTTTCAGTTGATTTTAATCGACTGGAAAATGGCCATTTTTCAAACGGTCTCGGAATTTGACGAAACTAGTTTTGTTAGGACTGTATCGTCAATACGAAGCTAGAAAATATTTTTCAGAAATTTTTAGAGTTCGTATGTGGGCCCGGTAAATTGAAATGCGCGTTCAAATTCAATATATAGAGTTATATTTTGATTCTGACGAAAACTGATCGAAACGATCGAATCAGCTTACGATACATATCCCATTGTGTTCGGAATGGGCGTAATTAGCTATGGACGATAGGCGGTGGGCTCGATTTCGAGGTCGAAAATAAAAGTTGCTTTTTGAAATTGATTAAATAAATAAAATAATATATTATTATAAAACCTTTCTCTCAGGCCCCCCTCCTTTTCATTTGTTGATCGAAGGAAGAAAAAAAAACAAAGATCAACCGCGTCGCCCCCCCCCCCCCCCACCCAACGATCGCCGCCGCCGCCCGAAGCCCGCCACCGATCCTCCAGCCTCCGCCTCTCCCTCCTCCCCTTCTTCTTCCCTGACCGAGCCCCCTTTCCCACGAAACCTCCAGCAAATCGAACCCCCCCTTGCCCTAGCCGCGCCGCCTCCCCTAGCCTCCAAGACCTACGCCAGACCCCCCTGAAGCCGCAGGCCCCCCTGGAGCACCCCTCCGACAGTGAAACCCCCCTTCCTTGATCAATCAATGTATGTTCTTTTTTTTTACTTATTTTATTTATATGAAGTAAACAGTTAAAATATATATATATATATATATATATATATATATATATATAATCAGTTTTTTTATATAGTAGAAGGAATAGAAATGATTCTCAGATTAGATATGATTTTTATATTTTTGAAAGAATAAAAAATTCGATTTTTAATTTATAGAAGATATAAAAATATGATTTTTATGTAGTATAGATAATAAAAATATGATTTTTATAAGGTAGAAGGTATAAAAATACCATTTTTATATAATATAGAGTAATAAAGATGTGATCTTTATAGAAGTAGCCATATAAAAATATGATCTTTTTATCATAGGAAGAATAAAAATATGATTTTTATTCATGTAGAGTAATAAAAATATAATTTTTATTATATTACTAGCGGTGTAAAAATAAAATTTTTATCTATATAGTAGCGGTATAAAAATAGAATTTTTATCATGGAAGTAGCGTTGTAAAGGAGTGATTTTTACATATGAAACTGTGATATAAAATACGATCTTTATATATATAAAAATATAATTTTTATATAGAGAATAGCGTGATTAAAATATAATCTTTATTATATAGTAGCGGTGAAAAAAATAGAATTTTTATCCATATAAAGAGTGATTATAAAAATGAAATTTTTATATATGTAGTGGATGCGGGCGACGAAAGTGACAAGAGGAGTGACGACGAAGATTTCCTTCAATCGTGGCGTTTGGATTAGCTAGTCGGTGAGAACTCCTCACCTTTAATATTTTTCTAGTTAAAATATATACTAGGATGCAGACGGTGTTTAGTAGCACCCGACACCCATCGTCCACAGACCATGGACGGCTTGTATGCTTGTTTGTTTGATTTTGATGTGTAGTTGATTGTGTGATGTGATGTGAAATGAAACAAAATATTTATATAGTTAAAAATATTTTATTGTTGAAAATAGAATTTTTAACGTGTATTTAAAATAAATATTTATAAACAAATCGGAGATTTGTTTATATACACTGATTTGATTGATATTGATTGGGACGATAAATTTTACACATCGCCCAACTGCACAAATAAAATCTGTGTTTGATTGTTTGAAACCCCACACGGGTATTGGTATGATATATGACATACACTAATCCCAATAATTAGTGGTATGTCGATCGATTGATTGACAGACTGTTATGAGCGTTAAATATTTATATTTGATGCTTATACAGTGTAGAATGCACTTTGGATTATGGTTGATTATTTGTCGTTGTTGATATATACATGCGTTGTATGGAAATCCATAGAAATAAAATCTATGGTAATTGATTGGGCCTCATTCCAGTTTTGAAATAGAAATATTTGAAATAGAATATTTGAATAGAAATATTTGAAAAAGAAATATTTGAAATAGAATATTTGAAAATAGAAATATATGAAGCCGTGTTGATTAGATTTACGTCATTTTGACGTGAACGATATTTATATCGATTTTATTCATTTTGTAATGAATATCGAAAGTGAATTCAAAATCTGATATTTTGAAAAGAATTGAAATTCGAATTAAATTGAATTGAATTGAAATTCGAATTAAATTGAATAGAATTGAAATTCTAATTAGTTTGAAATAGAATTGAAATCGTTATTGAATTGAATTTAAAACGTATTTAAATTGAACTGAAATCGATTTAAATTGAAATGGATTTGAATTGAAATCGAGTTGAAATGAATTTAAAACGAATTTATATTGGAAAGATTCAATTTTGATTTGAATTTGAGATGAAAGTTGAAATCGTTTTGAAAACGAATTTAAAACGATTTATAAAGTACGTTTTTAAAAGGAAATCGACGAAGTATATATTATATATATTATATACACATATAATATAATGGCGTGAATAGAACGCGCCGCGCTGCGGCAGTTCGTGAATTTCGACCATTGACTTCGAATGGATATTGCGGGAGATCCGACCGTCGGATTCTCCTAAAACCGGAACCATTGGGTTCGTATCGAAAAGAGTTTTCTAATGAATATTGGAAATTTGAAATCTAACGATTGCATTTGGAGTTATGTCCAAATCAAATTTGGAAAAGGTCGTTGTAAGTGCAGTTCGATGGTCGTTGGTGGAAATCGACTGTACGGGCCTTGATAAAATTATTAAAAATATCAATAATTTGTGTAAAATCATAAGAAATGATTTGGGAAGAATTGTGGTGAAAAACTCCATATTTGAAAAGATAAAAATAGATTTTTATCGAAATGAACTAGTTTTGAACTAGAATTATAATTCATTTATTTTTGAAATAAATAAAATGAATTTGAAATGGTTTTGAAATACAATCAGAATTTCCAATATATAAAGCGGAATTGGATTTGAATCGAAATTGTTTTCGGAATATTTCGATGTTGGATTTCGTGATGATACAGATATTGTTATGGGAATTTGAAAGATATATATATCGTTATTACCAATACGATATTTATTAGTCGTAGAATTTAATATTGAATATAAGCCGATATATTTTCTATTCAGAGCCTTGTATTTAATATCAAATGTGATTTGGGCTTGTCGTGAATGGTGTCTTCATTAACACTGTTCTTAAGCCCAGTTGAGAAAAAGATTAAATCTTTTTATTTAGATTTAATGAAGTTTACTAATTAAATAATATTTAATTGGAATTGAATTGGTATTGATTTTTGGGTTTATCGTGAACAGTGTTTTAAATAACACTTGTTCTTTAACCCAGTTAAAGATTAAAACTAAGTGGAGTTTTAATGAATCTTTAATTAGATTGAAAAGATCGAGAATGGAGTATCACCAGTTTTACTCCAGGCGATAGTTAAATCCTTAATTAGATTTGAATGTGAAATGGTAATTGAATTTACCGATAACACCGTGGTGTTAGATATGAAGTATTACCAGTTTTACTTCATGGGATGAATAGGTTGGGATTGGGAAATTAAAATAAATGATTACTTCGGTGTGGTTCGCTAATCCCGACTAGTTTGAATTGATATTCAAAGAAGATTAAAGAATAAATTTAAAGAATTTATCTTTGATAAAATTAATGGGAACCTTTCCCAAAGTAGAAGAATATTTGAATAAACGAATATTCTGAATTGGAATGAGGCTTATGTTATGTTTGTGTAACACTTGTTTATTATATACGCGAGTTATTCAGAAAGACCGGGTTTATCCCATTCTGAATAACTGATTCGACGTAGTGTCGAAGATGAAGACGGTGGTTGAAGACCGGAGGTCTCCACGTCGTTTAGGTGATTGCTGATGATCTTGATTGGGTCGTACACCCAAAAGGAGGGAATCAGTTAGTGATCGTCCAGACGTACTTGGAGATCGATGGATATGCGGGATACTAGGTGCCTCCGGTTTCGTTCAGACCCAGAACGAACTTGTAAATGGACTGTCTGTCTGACATTGGATTTTAGTCTGTGTGATTGATTTCTATTAAATATATATCTATTTGGCGGCGGAGAATTTATTCTCTTGCTTAACGCCCTTCTCTGAGACGTACGAGCTCAGGGGTTATATATTGATGGATATCAAACGCATGGAGTGAATTGCCTGTGTGGCATGCCTAAGTGGCAAATGATCAAGGCTTCTGTTGAAAATCAAAGTCTTGTGGGTGATGATCAAAGCACAGCCTGTGTGGCACAGCTTTGTGTAACGTGAATTTGCGAGCCACACACCCCGGTTGTGAACCAGAAACGGGAGAGAACCTCAGGGAGGGCATGCGTTTCCTTCTAGTTAGAAGTGGCGTCAGTGGTTTTACACGCCCTAACGAGTTTGACTTATGTGGTTGTTTCTGTTGCGAGGCGCCTCAGTTAGATCAGACGATCCGGGTCCGATAGAGTCATTCGTTGGCTCATTTACACCCCCAAAGGGCAGGGAAACGCAGTGTTCAGGCATTTTAATCCACATCGGTGGACCGACGCTGACGATCCAAGGGCCCACCTGAGTCTGGGTCCTGAGACATGGGCTAGATTGTCTCGAATCGATGAGGACTCTCTTTTGCCTCGGTTCACAAACGGAAATCCAATTTCCAAATACGTGACATTTGCGGTTTTGATTGTAGAACCTAGTATGGCGACATGATATATGGTACCCATGTTGTCTATGATTTATACTTATGATTTGAAGTTGTTTTATACACTATGCACTTGTAATAGTATCAAATGATTTGTTTTAAACGTACTAAACATGTTTGGCTATTATAAGGGAAAACCCTATCCCCCGGCTTGCGTTGCATTGTGTGATAGGACCTGGGTCTTATAATAGCTTCATTTTTCCAAAAAGCATTGCGCTGTTTTGTTATATGCACTAGTATTCTTGGGAGGAAACACGTTCTGTCTTATACGGCGTGGTCCCTTGATATATCTGATTTAAAATAAAGATTAATAACTTTTTAGTTCTCACACCAGTCCCATGACTAACCTGGAGTTTATTGTTTTAACCTAAACTCTGGGTGCCCTTATTTTGACACGGACAGCTAGTAGTTTTGGTTTTGCAGATTTATATTCACAGGATCCTGGTTTACAGCTGGAACGATACTCGGAAAGCTTTGTATCCGCGTATTACTTCTAGTTGTGTATTGAATTATTTTCCGCTGCTATGTAATGTATTGTAATCTCTGATATTTATCGAATGTATATTTATTCATTTATACTCTGTATATTATTGTATTCTGATGAATTGTTGTAATTAACAATGAAATGTTCTTCCGTCTGCTTCCTGTTGTGGCTTGTTCTCAACTCAATCCGTGATTTCCCGTAAGGGGGATTTCGGGTCGTTTCATTTTGGTATTAGAGCTTTGGTTTACATAGCTCGGAGGACAAGACACATTAGAACCATACGAAAGAATTCATCCGAGATTGGATTAGTAATATCCAAAGAGAATGACTCGTTAGAGATAGGATCGGTAGTATCCTAGAACGAGTGTAAAGAGTGTTGCTTTGAAAAATAAAAGTGAAAACAAATTTTGTTTTGAAAATTTAATTCAATTATTCGTATTTTAATATTTATTTGTATTGATTTGGATGGTCCAGTATATAGGGATTTTCATATACGTCTGATCCACGTGTATTGAAGTCTCAAATATACTGGGTAGATATAGAATCACACTCTAGCCGCCCGGAGATGATTTTGATGATTGAGTACTCGTCGTCAGAATTTATGTTCAAGTGGCGAAGGTGGAATTTCTATATATTTCCATTAACTGGTGTGAGAACCGAAATATAGTTAGAATATATTGTTGTGACTTTGCATCAAAAATGTGATTTTTGACTATGTATCAAAAACTATGAATTTGAAAAGATAATCAACAAATTGATTGCCGGTCGTATGGTTTGATTATTGTTTGATTAATTAAATGTTGAACCTTTAGCCCAATTGAACCAAATAGTGAGTGTATTGAAAATTTGTCGCATTTGCTTGCATATACATGTACTTACACTGAACAGGTCATAGCAAGGAGGCTAGAGCAGAAGAATAAAATTGTTTGCCCAACAAATAGGTATATGTTTACCATAATTTACTGTTTTGTTTGGGTGATGATGATTTTATGAGCCGATTGGCTTTTTCTTTTTCTTTTGGATTGAAGAAGGCCATGGGAGGCTATATGAAATATCCCGAAGTCCCCGTTGCAAGGGAGGTTATGGCGAAATTTTTCGAAAATTTAGGGTGTTAGCCAAATTTTTTGAAAAATTTGAAAGGTTCTTAGAAACTGAAAAGTTGAAGAACTTAAGCCGTAATGAAAATACTGGAAGTTGAGTTGATTAGTAAAACAACTTTCAGCTTCGTTCCTTTTCGGGGACGAAAAGTTTTAAGTGGGGGAGATTGTAATAACCCGGAAATCTGGGCCAATTTAAAATTTTTATTTTGGCAATTTTAGCGAATTTTGAATATATAAAATGAATTATTTTAAATATTAATGACGAAGAATTTATTTTGAATAGATTAGAACGTATATATTTATATTGATCGTCGTTAGAATATAAATATTTATTTTAAATTATAAAAGAAATTGAAAATGGCGCGGTAGTTTGATAATTCGATTTCAAAGTTCAAATGAATGTACAAGATTCAAAATAAACCAGATTTTAGCGAAACCAAAAATAATAGAATCTAACTGAGAATATCTTTCCAACGAATCCGAAAATTTGAAATTTCATAGCGGGAATCAAAAGATATGTCCAGTTGAAAATTCAGAATAGTCGCTATGGAATTCTGGCCCTTAAAAATGGAAATTTTGCAAACGACCTCGAATTTCGACGAAACCACTTTTGTTGGATCCGTGATGTCAAATTATTGCTAGGTTCCAAATTTCATAATATTTCGAATCAATATGTGAGCGTGGCGAAGGAAAACGCGTTTGACCAGTTTCAGTTGATTTTAATCGACTGGAAAATGGCCATTTTTCAAACGGTCTCGGAATTTGATGAAATTAGTTTTGTTAGGACCGTATCGTCAATACGAAGCTAGGAAATATTTTTCGGGAATTTTTAGAGTTCGTATGTGAGCCCGGTAAATTGAAATGCGCGTTCAAATTCAATATATAGAGTTATATTTTGATTCTGACGAAAACTGATCGAAACGATCGAATCAGCTTATGATACATATCCCATTGTGTTCGGAATGGGGGTAATTAGCTATGGACGATAGGCGGTGGGCTCGATTTCGAGGTCGAAAATAAAAGTTGCTTTTTGAAATTGATTAAATGAATAAAATAATATATTATTATAAAACCTTTCTCTCAGGCCCCCCCTCCTTTTCATTTACTGATCGAAGGAAGAAAAAAAAACGAAGATCAACAGCGTCGCCCCCCCCCCCCACCCCGGCGATCGCCGCCGCCGCCCGAAGCCCGCCACCGATCCTCCAGCCTCCGCCTCTCCCTCCTCCCCTTCTTCTTCCCTGACCGAGCCCCCTTTCCCACGAAACCTCCAGCAAATCGAACCCCCCCTTGCCCTAGCCACGCCACCTCCCCTAGCCTCCAAGACCGACGCCAGACCCCCCTGAAGCCGCAGGCCCCCCTCGAGCACCCCTCAGACAGTGAAACCCCCCCTTCCTTGATCAATCAATGTAAGTTCTTTTTTATTATTATTTATTTTTATTTACTTATTTTATTTATATGAAGTAAACAGTTAAAATATATATATAATCAGTTTTTTATATAGTAGAAGGAATAGAAATGATTCTCAGATTAGATATGATTTTTATATTTTTGAAAGAATAAAAAATTCGATTTTTAATTTATAGAAGATATAAAAATATGATTTTTATATATTATAAATAATAAAAATATGATTTTTATAAGGTAGATGGTATAAAAATATGATTTTTATATAATATAGAGTAATAAAGATGTGATCTTTATAGAAGTAGCCATATAAAAATATGATCTTTTTATCATAGGAAGAATAAAAATATGATTTTTATTCATGTAGAGTAATAAAAATATAATTTTTATTATATTACTAGCGGTGTAAAAATAGAATTTTTATCTATATAGTAGCGGTATAAAAATAGAATTTTTATCATGGAAGTAGCTTTGTAAAGGAGTGATTTTTACATATGAAGCCGTGATATAAAATACGATCTTTATATATATAAAAATATAATTTTTATATAGAGAATAGCGTGATTAAAATATAATCTTTATTATATAGTAGCGGTGAAAAAAAATAGAATTTTTATCCATATAAAGAGTGATTATAAAAATGTGACTTTTATATATGTAGTGGATACAGGCGACGAAAGTGACAAGAGGAGTGGCGACGAAGATTTCCTTCAAAGAAGAGTCGTGGCGTTTGGATTAGCTAGTCGGTGAGAACTCCTCACCTTTAATATTTTTCTAGTTAAAATATATACTAGGATGCAGACGGTGTTTAGTAGCACCCGACACCCGTCGTCCACAGACCATGGACGGCTTGTATGCTTGTTTGTTTGATTTTGATGTGTAGTTGATTGTGTGATGTGATGTGAAATGAAACAAAATATTTATATAGTTAAAAATATTTTATTGTTGAAAATAGAATTTTTAACGTGTATTTAAAATAAATATTTATAAACAAATCGGAGATTTGTTTATATACACTGATTTGATTGATATTGATTAGGGCGATAAATTTTACACATCGCCCAACTGCACGAATAAAATATGTGTTTGATTGTTTGAAACCCCACACGGGTATTGGGATGATATATGACATACACTAATCCCAATAATTAGTGGTATGTCGATCGATTGATTGACAAACTGTTATGAGCGTTAAATATTTATATTTGATGCTTATACAGTGTAGAATGCACTTTGGATGATGGTTGATTATTTGTCGTTGTTGATATATACATGCGTTGTATGGAAATCCATAGAAATAAAATCTATGGTAATTGATTGGACCTTATTCCAGTTTTGAAATAGAAATATTTGAAATAGAATATTTGAAATAGAATATTTGAATAGAAATATTTGAAATAGAATATTTGAAAATAGAAATATATGAAGCCGTGTTGATTAGATTTACGCCATTTTGACGTGAACGATATTTATATCGATTTTATTCATTTTATAATGAATATCGAAAGTGATTTCAAAATCTGATATTTTGAAAAGAATTGAAATTCCAATTAAACTGAATTGAATTGAAATTCGAATTAAATTGAATAGAATTGAAATTCGAATTAGATTGAAATAGAATTGAAATCATTTTTGAATTGAATTTAAAATGTATTGAAATTGAACTGAAATCGATTTAAATTGAAATGGATTTGAATTGAAATCGAGTTGAAATGAATTTAAAACGAATTTATATTGGAAAGATTCAATTTTGATTTGAATTTGAGATGAAAGTTGAAATCGTTTTGAAAACGAATTTAAAACGATTTATAAAATACGTTTTTAAAAGGAAATCGACGAAGTATATATTATATATATTATAGATATAATGTAATGGCCTGAATAGAACGCGCCGCGCGGCGGCAGTTCGTGAATTTCGACCATTGACTTCGAATGGATATTGCGGGAGATCCGACCGTCGGATTCTCCTAAAACCAGAACCGTTGGGTTCGTATCGAAAAGGGCTTTCTAATGAATATTGGAAATTTGAAATCTAACGGTTGGATTTGGAGTTATGTCCAAATCAAATTTGGAAAAGGTCGCTGTAAGTGCAGTTCGATGGTCGTTGGTGGAAATCGACTGTACGGGCCCTGATAAAATTATTAAAAATATCAATAATTTGTGTACAATCATAAGAAATGATTTGGGAAGAATTGGGGTGAAAAACTCCATATTTGAAAAGATAAAAATAGATTTTTATCGAATGAACTAGTTTTGAACTAGAATTATAATTCATTTATTTTTGAAATAAATAAAATGAATTTGAAATGGTTTTGAAATACAACCAGAATTTTCAATATATAAAGCGGAAATGGATTTGAATTGAAATTGTCTTCGGAATATTTCGATGTTGGATTTTGTGATGATACAGATATTGTTATGGGAATTTGAAAGATATATATATCGTCATTTCCAATACGATATTTGTTGGTCGTAGAATTTGATATTGAATATAAGTCGATATATTTTCTATTCAGAGCCTTGTATTTAATATCAAATGTGATTTGGGCTTGTCGTGAATGGTGTCTTCATTAACACTGTTCTTAAGCTCAGTTGAGAAAAAGATTAAATCTTTTTATTTAGATTTAATAAAGTGTACCAATTAAATAATATTTAATTGGAATTGAATTGGTATTGATTTTTGGGTTTATCGTGAACAGTATTTTAAATAACACTTGTTCTTTAACCCAGTTAAAGATTAAAACTAAGTGGAGTTTTAATGAATCTTTAATTAGATTGAAAAGATCGAGAATGGAGTATCACCAGTTTTACTCCAGGCGATAGTTAAATCCTTAATTAGATTTGAATGTGAAATGGTAATTGAATTTACCGATAACACCGTGGTGTTAGATATGAAGTATTACCAGTTTTACTTCATGGGATGAATAGGTTGGGATTGAGAAATTAAAATAAATGATTACTTCGGTGTGGTTCGCTAATCCCGACTAGTTTGAATTGATATTCAAAGAAGATTAAAGAATAAATTTAAAGAATTTATCTTTGATAAAATTAATGGGAACCTTTCCCAAAGTAGAAGAATATTTGAATAAACGAATATTCTGAATTGGAATGAGGCGTATGTTGTGTTTGTGTAACACTTGTTTATTATATACGCGAGTTATTCAGAAAGACCGGGTTTATCCCATTCTGAATAACTGATTCGACGTGGTGTCGAAGATGAAGACGGTGGTTGAAGACCGGAGGTCTCCACGTCGTTTAGGTGATTACTGATGATCTTGATTGGGCCGTACACCCAAGAGAAGGGAATCAGTTAGTGATCATCCAGACGTACTTGGAGATCGATGGATATGCGGGGTACTAGGTGCCTTCAGTTATCTTCAAACCCAGAACGAACTTGTAAATGGACTGTGTGTCTGACATTGGATTTTAGTCTGTGTGATTGATTTCAATTAAATATATATATATATGCTTGGCAGCGGAGAATTTATTCTCTTGCTTAACGCCCTTCTCTGAGACGTACGAGCTCAGGGGTTATATATTGATGGATATCAAACGCATGAAGTGAATTGCCTGTGTGACATGCCTAAGTGGAAAATGATCAAGGCTTCTGTTGAAAAGCAAAGTCTTGAGGGTGATGATCAAAGCACAGCCTGTGTGGCACAACTTTGTGTAACGTGAATTCGCGAGCCTCACACCCCGGTTGTGAACCAGAAACGGGAGAGGACCTCAGGGAGGGCATGCGTTTCCTTCTAGTTAGAAGTGGCGTCAGTGGTTTTACACGCCCTAACGAGTTTGACTTATGTGGTTGTTGCTGTTGCGAGGCGCGTCGGTTAGATCCGACGATCCGGGTCCGGTGGAGTCATTCGTTGGCTCATTTACGCCCCAAAGGGCGGGGAAATGCAGTGTTCAGGCATTTTAATCCACATCGGTGGACCGGCCCTGACGATCCAAGGGCCCACCTGAGTCTGGGTCCTGAGACATGGGCTAGATTGTCTCGAATCGGTGAGGACTATCTTTTGCCTCGGTTCACAGACGTAAATCCAATTTCCAAATAAGTGACATTTGCGGTTTTGATTGTAGAACCTAGTATGGCGACATGATATATGGTACCTATGCCGTATATGATTTGTACTTATGATTTGAAGTTGTTTTATACACTATGCTCTTGTAATAGTATCAAATGATTTGTTTTAAACGTACTAAACATGTTTGGCTATTATAAGGGCAAACCCTATCCTCCGGCTTGCGTTGCATTGTGTGATAGGACCTGGGTCTTATAATAACTTCATTTTTCCAAAAAGCATTGCGCTGTTTTGTTATATGCACTGGTATTCTTGGGAGGAAACCCGTTCCGTGTTATACGGCGTGGTCCCTTGATATATCTGATTTAAAATAAAGATTAATAACTGTTTTAGTTATCACACCAGTCCCATGACTGACCTAGAGTTTATTGTTTTAACCTAAACTCTGGGTGCCCTTATTTTGACATGGGAAGCTAGTAGTTTTGGTTTTGTAGATTTATATTCACAGGATCCTGGTTTACAGCTGGAACGATACTCGGAAAGCTTTGTATCCGCGTATTACTTCTAGTTGTGTATTGTATTATTTTCCGCTGCTATGTAATGTATTGTAATCTCTGATATTTATCGAATGTATATTTATTCATTTATACTCTGTATATTCTTGTATTCTGATGAATTGTTGTAATTAACAATGAAATGTTCTTCCGTCTGCGTCCTGTTGTGGCTTGTTCTCAACTCAATCCGTGATTTCCCGTAAGGGGGATTTCGGGTCATTTCATAATTAAATTATAAATTAAATCATAAATACTAAATCATTAATAACTTGTTCATATGATATCAGAGTTCGACAAATTTAGTGGCGATGGAACCGTCCTGAGAAGCCGGACATTTTGGAATTGACCTGGACATGATTGGAAGCAGTAGCATTTTTCAGTAAAATTAGACGACCGTTCAATTTTATTGAAATCAAACCGTTCAACGAACCATATCAAAGTGAGTTTACTCATTCAGTTATTGCCACTTATATTTTATATAAGTTGGGTTTTTTTTATCTTGTGTTCTATAATTGCTAATTGTTTGTTGTGTGTTGACTGTTTACATATATGTTGACTGTATTGATTGAATTGCATGTTAGTTAATTTAAATGAAAACCAATCGTTATTTTTAACGATTATTTCTCCAAACGAGGTAACTTACCTTGTTGGTCACGGTTATAAAATAACCGTGTTTACTTTAATGAACTATTTGAATTGTCTAATTTGTTTATTACTGTTAAATAAATTGGATGATATTAAATTATTGTTATTTTACTGTTATAGAAATAATTAGTAAAATTTAATTTAATGATGTTATGTGATATAACCCATTTGGATGTAGAGAAGAACAGGTTGGAGGAATCCAACCACATTCCTCAAATATACTAGATGTTGTTTATTTTCATATTATCATTATATGAATTGTTTAAACCCATCTGTTTGGATGATTGATTTGATTGTTGATCATTGATCTGAAATCCAACAAATTGTTTTGTTTTGATCAATGGATAGTATTGGTTGAGTAATTGGCAGCAGTTGGCCGATAAATCAATCGTTTGAAATATTAATTTACCCTCAGGTAAATCGATATAAAAATGAAGTTATGAATTTTATTTTATAACTATATATAGATTTTTAAATATATTATTTAAAATTGAAGTTTATAAAAAGAGACATCGGCCAGGTGCGGAGCACGTGCCTCATCTTAATTAATGTAATGATTTACAACTGAAACTAATTGTTTTTGAGAAACAAATAAAATGGAATTATATTATTATTCATTTAATATTAATCGAAGTAAATGATATTTATTTAAATTAATTAATTAATTTAATTGTGGTTATATAAATTAATTCATTTAATTAATTTAAATGAAGAGACGAGTTAAAGCTGATCAACGAGTTAATCATGTTTCAGAGTTGACCAAGTCAACCGTTTTAATTGAAACTGATTATTTAATTAAATTAGTTTGTGCCAATTAGAAATGAAATAATTTAGAATATAGTTGTTTAACTTTAAAAAGATTTCAAAAAGAAATTTGTAATAACTCGGTAAATCTGAACCAATTTAAAATTTTAAAATTTTTATTTCAGCAATTTTAGTGAATTTTGAACATTTAAAATGAATTATTTTAAATAATAACGACAAGAAATTTATTTTGAACAGAATTAGAACGTATATATTTATTTGAATCGACGTTAGAATATAAATATTTATTTTTAATTATAAAAGGAATTGGAAATGGCGCGGTAGTTCGAAAATTAGATTTCAAATGAATGTACAGGATTTAGAAAAAAACGGATTTTAGCGAAACTAAAAATATTAGAATCTATTTGGAAATATCTTTCCAACGAACCCGAAAAATTGAAATTTCATAGCGGGAATAAAAAGTTATGCCCAATTGAAAATTCAGAATAGTCGCTATGGAATTTTGGCCCTTAAAAATGGAAATTTTGCAAACGACCTCCCTTTTCGACGAAACCACTTTTGTTGGATCCGGGATGTCAAGTTATTGCTAGATTCCAAAATTCATAATTTTGAAATCAATATGTGAGGGTAGTGAAGTAAAACGTGTTTTGATAGTTTTAGTCAATTTGGATCGACCAGAAAATGGCCATTTTTTAAACGGTCTCCAAATCTAACAAAATTAGTTCTGTTAGAATCAAATCGTTAATACGAAGCTAGAAAATATTTTTCGGGAATTTTTAAAGTCCATATGAGGCCCCGGTAAATGGAAATGTATGTTTAAATTGAATATATACTAATTCATGTTTTGATTTTAATGAAAACCGATCAAAACTGGATTACAATACATATCCCATTGTGTTCGGAATGGGGGAATTAGTTATGGGCGACAGTCATTGGGTTTGAATCAGGATCCGAATGAAAAAATCACTTTTTGGAGGAATAAATTAATATAATAATTAAATTATTATATAAATTCAAACTCACCCCCGTTCTCTCCTCATTACAGTCAACTGACGAAACAAAAAAGAGAGAAAAAGGGGAAACCGCGCAACCTCGTCGCTCCCCTAAATCGACGCCACCGCGCTATCTCCCCTCCCACCACCGACCGTTTCCCCCCTCTCTGATCCACCAACGGCTGCCCCTCTCTCTCTCCCCCTCTTCAAACCCCCAAAGCACGAAAACCCCACTGACCCGCCACCACAACCCTGCCTCCGACCACCATGATCCCCTACCGCCTCCCCACGGCCAACGCGCGCCGCCGCCCCTGACGCCAAGCCCCTCCGCGACCACTCCTCCACCACCACGAGTTAAGTAGTTCTGCCATTGAACTGGAGCCGTGCTTGTGCTCAGATCTGAAGCTCCAGTAGCTACCTACGCCTAAATCGAAACCCTAGGAAAAATTGTAAGTATATACGATTTTTATGTTTATAAAAATACGATTTTTGATTATAGAAAGATATGATTTTTAGCTATGAAAGGTTATGATTTTTCATGATAGAAAAACAGGATTTTTAGCTTAATGAAGATATGATTTTTCTATATGAAAAAAATATAATTTTTAAAGTGTATGAAAGATATGATTATTATTATGCGAGGAGCTTTATAAAAATACGTTTTTATAACATAAAGATGTGGTTTGTCATAACATAAAGATGTGATTTTTCAATATGTAAAGGAGAGATTTTTGTTAATGTAAAGAATAGATTTTTATTTAAAATAAAGATTTGATTTTTATCGTATGAACTGATTCATAAAGAAATGATTTTTATTATGAAGTTAGCGATGTAAAAATATAATATTTGTATAGAAATTATAGTTGTAAAAATATAATCTTTGTATAAGAAATAGAAATGTAAAAAATATAATTTTCTTTGAAATAAAAATAAGATTTTATAAGATAGAAAATTATAATTTTCTTTGATATGAAAAAAATCCATTTTCTTTGTTATGGAAAATACGATTTTTAGTTCGATAAAAATATTATTCTTATCGTATGTATGATATGATTTATAGTTAGATAAAAATAGAATTTTATCGTATGGGAGGAAATAATTATTAATGCGTTAAAAATATGATTTTTAACGTAGGGATGCAAACTAGATCGATAATCAAAGAATAACGGAGTGGATCCCCAAGGTGATAACTTCTCACTTTTATTTTATTTTCTAGTTAAAATATATACTAGGATGCAGACGGTGCTTAGCAGCACTCGACACCCGTCGTCCACAGACCATGGGCGACTTGTTTGTTTGATTTTGTTGTGAAAGTTGATTGTGTGATGTGGAATGGAATAAATAAAATATTCACGTATTGAAATAAATATTTTATAGTTAAAAATATAATTTTTAATGTGTATGTAAATAAAATAAATATTTGTAAACAAGTTGGACGATTTGTTTGTGTACACACATTTAACAGATATTGATTAGGACGATAAATTTTACACATCGCCCAACTGCACAAATAAAATTCATTATTTGTTAGTTGAAAACCCCACACGAGTATTGGGATGGACATACACTAATCCCAATATTTAGTTGTATTTCAATCGATTGGTTGACAAGATGTTATAAGCGTTAAATATTTATATTTGATGCTTATGCAGTGTAGAGTGCACTTTGGATGATGGTTGACTGTGTTTGATTGTTGTTGTGTACATGTGTGTATGAAATCCATATAAATCAAATTATATGGTAATTGACTGTGTCTGATTCCAGTTCAGAAAGAATGAATATTTTAAAATAACGAATATTTTAAAATAATGAATATTTTAAAATAATATTCAGTAAAAGATCAAAATTTGGTTTTGATGTCCGATTTGGGATGGACACGAATATATTTAAATATATAAAGCCGTGTTGATTAGATTAACGCCATTTTGACGTGAACGATATTTATATCGATTTTATTCATTTTTATAATGAATATCGAAAAAGAATTGATATCAAAATCTAATGTTTTGAAAATATTATCATTTATATATCGATGATATGGAATATTCAATTTTGGTTAGAAATTGAATATGAAGTTGAAATCGTTTTGAAAACGAATTTAAAACGATTTATAAAATACGTTTTAAATGGAAATAGACGAAATTATATAATATATATTATATATATATATATAACGGCCTGAATAGAACGCACCGCGCCGCGGCAGTTCGTGAATTTCGACCATTGACTTCAAACGGACATTACGGGAGATTCGACCGTCGGATTCTCCTAAAACCGGAACCTTTGGGTTCGTATCGAAAAGAGCTTTCTAATGAATATTAGAGATTTGAAATTAATGGTTGGATTTGCTAATATGTCCAAATCAAATTTGGAAAAGGTCGTTGTAAATGCAGTTCGATGGTCGTTTATGGAAGTCGACTGTACTGGCCTTGATTAAATTATTAAAAATATCAATAATTAGTGTAAAATCATAAGAAATGATTTGGAAAGAACTGGGATGAAAAATTCCATATTTGAAAAGATAAAAATAGATTTTTATCAAAATGAACTAGTTTTGAATTAGAATAATAAATCCAATATTTTTAAAATAAATAAATTGGATTTGAAATGGTTTTAAAAATAACCAAGATTTCCAATATATGAATTGGAATGGATTTGAATCGGAAATATGCTCGGAATATTTCGATATTGGATTTCGTGATTTTACGGAGATTGTGGAGGAATTTGGAAGATATATATATATATATATATTGTTATTCCAATACGATATTTTTTAGTTTCAGAATTTGATATTGAATATAAGCCGATATATTTTCTATTCAGAGCCTTGTAATTAATATCAAATTGGATTTTGGGTTCGTCGTGAATGGTATCTTTAATAATACTGTTCTTGAACCGAATGGAGTTAAGAAAATTTGAAACTAACTGGTGATTAGTTAAGTTGAATGGTTTCCTGGGTATTGATCTGATGTTGGTTTCTGCGTTTGGGGTTAATACTTAGGGGATTGTTCTCTTACTAATTTAGGGTTAGAGGCTAATGTGAATTGGGTTTATTGTGAACTGTGTTTTTAACGACATTCGTTCTTTAACCCGATTTAAAGTGAAATGTGATTTGGGATTTATAAATCTTTTTATTTAGATTTAGCGGGAATTTTCCAAGGTAATGTTTTCCAATTTAATATATTAATTTGGAATTGAATGGAATTCGATTTGATAATAATCAAAGTGAACTTATGTGGAGGAATACTGTTAATACATATGGAATTTAAGAGGCGTTGTCGTTATTCCATTTATATTATTGGTCGGATATGGAAATTGATATCGATTATATATTGATTTGTTTTTCCGTGAAGATTCCATAATTAATGGAATGTGATTTGGGTTATCGTGAATGGTATCTTTAATAATACTATTCTTAGACCCAATGGAGTTAAGAAATCAGAAACTTACTGGAGATTAGTTAAGTTGAATGGTTTCCTGGGTATGATCTGATGTTGGTTTCGGCCTTCGGGGTTAATACTTAGGGAATTGTTCGCTTGCTAATTTACGGTTAAAGGCTGATGGAATGCAATGTGATTTTGGGTTTATCGTGAACCGTCACTACAACAAAATGACCCTATTACAACGGTGGAACACCGTTGTAATATACATTTTACAACGGTGGGCTAACCGTCGTGTATTAAGAAGTTGTTATAGACTAAAATCTTTTACAATTTTTTTGCATCGTTGCAACACCGTTGTAATATGTATATTTTACAACTTTTTTCCACCGTTGTAATAAACTTTATTACAACAGTTATGCACCATTGTAATAATATCTACTACAACTGTTATGCACCGTTGTAATTGACAGTTGCATTTTAAAAAAAATAGACATCCATTGCAACTGAAATGAACAATACACTAAATATAGCAATACTCCATAAGAAAAACAAATATTACAGTTATTTGCAAACTAATTTATTGAAATACTCAAATTTTCAATATTACAAACAATAAGTTTTACAAAAGATTTCGCGGACTATTACATACTTGACTGTTACAAAGCAACTTAGTAAAAGAAGGTTTAACCTCTTTTTTCTTCATGTCAGTGAGAAATACCTTCAGTCTCCACAAGAGTACTGGAGATGGCAATACTGCAGCGCTATTTATTGGTAAAGTCACACCTTTCATCTGGCCGTCCTCTACAGAATGCAATAACCCCTCCCGTTGATATTTCGAGGCTCGCTATAATCTGGTGCGTTCACACAAAATAAGCAAAACAAGTTTTAGAGATATTTTTCAACACATCTAAGTTACATATAATTGCAAAAGATCATAATTTCCAAGCATAATTTTAATTTAGCACACTGGTAAATTTAAAAGCAAACATAATTTTCTTACCTCAATATCAACACGAAAACTTCACCATGCATAATAGAAGTTATGTAGCGTGTGATTACCCTCTGAATAACACATAAAAGAAAACAAAGTACATACTTGACAAGCTCAAATATTGGTTCAAGCTTACCTAAAACATCGCGAGTCTTTGTTAACAAAGCTGGTCACACAAAGGGAGAGTTTTACTGCTCTATTTGTAATGCATTTCCAAATGATGCTGCTCCTGTATATAATCAAACAATGGATTACCATTGCCACTTTATTTTCATTATTTTTACCCATGAACCAAGTTAAAAATTATAAAATGAATTGTAACACCCCGAATTTCGGTTAATGCTAAAATTCACAAATTAAAGAATAACTAATCCCAGATGTGGGAATTAGGGGAAACGGGTTGCACCATTACGTTCGTCTTGGAAAAATACGCGAAATAGAGTCTGAGTTTTCGAAAATCGGAGTCTGTATGAAGAAGATATGGACGAACGAAGTTAGGTAGAAAAACCGAAAAACTAGCCAGAATGCATTGGCGCACTTGTGAGGTGCGCCAACACAAAAATGCACTGGCGCACTTGTGAAGTGCGCCAACACAAAAATGCACTGGCGCACTTGTGAAGTGCGCCAACACATTTTTACACTGGCGCACTTGGGAAATGCGCCCGTGCCGAGCCAGGAAACCTGCACAGTTTCTAGAGAGTTCTGTGGTTGGGTGCACCAGTTTGGGGTTTGGGCTTGGTCTTAGGGCTGGTTTCTGGAAGGTTCCAAAATCTAAGGGTCCTAATCTAATTTAGGGTTAATCTAAGGGCCTAAAACACTCACCTAATCTATAAATACACCCTAATACTACCCTAATTCATACTAAAAATAGAAATGATGCCACCATGCCGCCAAAATCAAACTTGAGAGGAACCTCCACTAGTTTATGAAGAAAGTTGCAAGCTAATCAACCTCTAATCATCATCTTCTTCTTGTATAGCAACTAGTTCTACTACATAAGTTTGCTAATCTTGGTTTTGGTGAGTTTCTATAGACTTAACAATCAATTGTTAAATTGATTATGATAGGATATGATAAGATATGGCTATGTTTGTGGAATCAATGTGTTTATGCAAGTTTAGTATAGTGTATGTTGTGTGCTATATGCAAGTTTAATGCTATGTTTTATGATGCAAAACACTATGTTGAACATTGATTCATATGTAACATGTTATGCAAGCTATATGGGAGATTATATGCAAGTCTATATGTAACATGTTATGCATGCTATGTATTTGGTTTTATGCATGCTAAGTATTTGGTTTTATGCATGCTATGTATGTGGTTTTATGCATGCTAAGTATTTGGTTTTATGCATGCTATGTATGTGGTTTTATGCATGCTAAGTATTTGGTTTTATGCATGCTAAGTGTT
This sequence comes from Allium sativum, assembly GCA_030737875.1. Taxonomy (NCBI): domain Eukaryota; kingdom Viridiplantae; phylum Streptophyta; class Magnoliopsida; order Asparagales; family Amaryllidaceae; genus Allium; species Allium sativum. The sequence goes on from CM060922.1 coordinate 279,886,067, forward strand.
TGGTTTTATGCATGCTAAGTATTTGGTTTTGTGCATGCTAAGTATGTGGTTTTGTGCATGCTAAGTATTTGGTTTTATGCATGCTAAGTGTTTGGTTTTATGCAAGTTTGTCTCTTTTTATGATATGCATAATATATGCAAGTTTGTCTCTAAGTATGGCATGTTATGCAAGTTCATATGCAAGTTATGATACATGTTCATATGCAAGTTATGATGCAAGTTCATATGCAAGTTATGATGCAAGTTCATATGCAAGTTATGATACATGTTCATATGCAAGTTATGATGCAAGTTCATATGCAAGTTATGATGCAAGTTCATATGCAAGTTATGATACATGTTCATATGCAAGTTATGATGCAAGTTCATATGCAAGTTATGATACATGTTCATATGCAAGTTATGATGCAAGTTCATATGCAAGTTATAATGCAAGTTCATATGCAAGTTCATATGCAAGTTTATGTGCAAGTTCATATGCAAGTTGTCTCTTTTATGATATGCATAATGCAAGTTTGGGTTAAATACTAGTTGGGTTTAATGTATGCTCATATATGCAAGTTGACACCTTTTGAACCCATGATAAAGTTATAAGCTATGTTGGTTAAACCCATGACATTTGTGATGAATCTTCCCTTTTATTATGTCACGTTACGAGAACGAATTACGTGGGGAACGATGGGGTTAATATGCATGTTAATAAAATGATGTGGAATGGGTATGCTTAAGAGTAACATAAATTAAATGGACATAATTGGGAATTTACCTATTGAGTTAGGTCTACCCATATTATGGAGTTGGGAATTTACCTATTGAGTTAGGTCTACCCATACTGCGGAGTTGGGAATTTACCTATTGAGTTAGGTCTACCCATATTCTGGAAAACATGATTAATTAATTAGGGATAATTAATATAAATTATGAGGGTGATTAATTAGGTGTAATTAATCGACTAAGACACGAGGTTGGACTCAGTTGTAGCGTAAAACTGCCCGGACCCAACCGGCTTAACCGGTTGCTACAAATGTTAGCCCAATGTGAGAGGTCTTAGGAACAAATTAAATACGTGATTAAAGTAAAGACACGAGGTTAGACCCTTTGTATGACGTAAGGCTGCCCGGACCCAACCGGCATATCCAGCAGTCATAAAAGACGGTCTAATGTGAGAGGTCTTTATGAGGTCATGATCTTAATTAATTAATTAAGAAACACTTAACCATATTAGCATGTAGAGGGACATGAGGGGTTAAGTGGGTGCCTTGGGTGGCATGTGGAAATCTAGTGGGTTGCCTTGGGTGGCAATAGAAAATACGATTAGAATACTTAACCAAAGAGGAACATGTAACTAAACATGGGTAAAGGGTTAAGTGCTTTGGGTGGCATGTGGAAATCTAGTGGGTGCCTTAAGTGGCAATTGATATATGATTAGATGACTTAACCAAACCTTAACATGTAGGTGGGCATGATTATAAAAAGGGGTTAAGTGGGATACACTAGATAAAATAACAAGCTTAGGTGGTAGCTTGTGGGGGCCCATTTCAACCAATATCCCAAACGTATCTTAGTGGGCTCGACTCTAGTCGAGTGACGGGACACGCATATTGGGCTTGACTATAAGAGGCCAAAATGGGTTAGCGGTGGCAACGCATGACCAACGGGTTTCATATGCGTGTGTGGACCCGGGCTGGTAAATAAGACGTTGTTGCATCGTGTAGATATAAGCCGTGCACCGTTAGTTTTATCAGGTTGCCACGTTGGGGAATGGTACACCCCACGGTGGGGCCAGCACGGGTATCTACGTTAGGGAGCCGATCGAATGGGGAGTAGTGTGTACACCTAGTGGATTGTAGGGCCCCGTGGCGTCTACTTAGTCACCTAGGGGTACGCGAAAACTATTAAGTAAATTTTATAAGTCCAGGGGTGGGATCAACCTTTAAGTTAGGAATGACTGGTGTGGTGCAGTGTAGGAATTACCCTTGGGTGGGTAGATCTGGGGTGGTGTAATCCAGTAATTATCCTTGGGTAGATAAATGCGTCTTTTCGGTTATCTTAGCACGTCCTGTGTTTAGTTGGCTACTTAGTGTAGTCATTATCCCCAGAGGTACCGTACCTTGTTTATATCATACCCTAATTACTTTAATGATTGTATTGTTAGGGTTATAGGACTCACTCAGACTTATGTCTGACCCCGTTGTTTCTTTATTTTTTTCCCAACCCTCAGGTTTTCAGAGTGGGCCTAGCACTAGTGGGCTTTGATCAGACTGCTTTATCTATCTTTTGGAGCTTGGACCGTGGATGTAAAGCTCAGTTTATCTTTTCTATTATGGCTATTAGGTTATGTAGTGGGATTATGTACTTTCATTTTTATCAGGATGGATATTATGTACTTGACTCTTATTTATGGTTTTGGTGTAACCAAACATGTTTTACTTTACGCTGAAATGAAATGATTTTTTAAATTCTCAAGTATTACTTATATCTGTCTTGTTGTAATTTTTCTGTTCTATATTCACTTAAAATACTCCACCGATGTTATGGCATTCCCTTAGTGAGTGACCGTAGCGGGTGTGGGGTGTTACACGTGGTATCAGAGCTTAAGGTTACCAGAACAGATAAAATTTTTAGAAAAACTATTTTCTAAGAATATTTTTGAAAGGAGTATTTTCAAAAACATGTCTTTTAAGAAAAAAGTTTTTGAAAGAAAAGCATAATCCCCAATAGCCATATCTATATCTTTCGAATTCTCCGTTTTGAATCTCTTCCTCTCTCGTTTTGAGTTTCCCCTCCGCGTATGGATGACCTTTCTAAGATAGATAAGAACGGAAAACCACTTTAAGGGACTTAGACGTTAGTCAGATTAGAAGTTGGTTCAAGAAGGAGGAGGACTGGTAGGTATCTATTCGATAGACGAAGGGAGGAAGGCTCAAATAGTTGTTTGGTTAATGAAGGATGAAACCTCATTGGTGGGAGGTTACGAGTGGAGAATGGGATGAAGAAGGCGAGTAGTTATCCTTTTGAGAGGAATAGGACACCTTATTAGGATTGTCCAAAGGGGCATGGGCAAGGTATGGAATCTCCTGGAGGGTAGTTGTATTCCCTCGCGGCTAGTGTACCAGATGGGGATAGGACCGTCTTGGTTGGAATTTGGATTTCTTTATTATCCGGTTCAAACTTTATTAGATTCTGACGCATCGAGTTCGTTTATCTCATCATTGTTAGTTGAGTCACTGCACTTAGACACCAGTTTGGTAGATGATCCCTTAGTTGTTTCAAACCCAATTGGGGCTCCATGATGTGTTTGGGTTTGAAAGTTTCTATACTTAGCGTTGAGTTTAGATGTGATGCTTTTTGGGCTTCACGGGCTATGGGTTAGTTTGGGCATGGACTGCTTATCCAGTAGGGGTGTCGTTCTTGATTTTGAAGGGAGAGTTGTTAGGTTTATGACCCGCTTGGGTAACACTCTCGAGATCTCTTGCAATCCCATGGAATCTGTTATACTAAGTTATCTAGAATCGCTTGACACGTCGGTCGAGAGTTTGCGATCTGTTAGAGTGGTCCGGGAATACTCGAATGTGTTTGAGGAGGTGAAGGGCTTACCTCCGGAGCGGGAGATTGACTTCCGAATATATCTGGTAGACAATGCTAAACCTGTATCTTTACCAGTGCGCCACATGGCTCCTCGTGAGAGGAGGGAACTCCATAAGCAAGTAGGGGAGTTGCTTGAGAAGGGGTCCATAAGACAAAGTATATCGGAGTGGGGTGCTCCAGTAGTTTTTGCTACGAAGGCGGATGGGTCCCTCAGACTTTGTGTAGGCTAAAGAGAACTAAATAAACTCACAAAGAAGAATAGACACCCATTGCCGAGGATTGATGATCTCTTTGATCAGTTGGTTGGCGCCTCATTATTTTCGCAAGTTGGACTCAGCCACGGGGTTCCGTCAGTTGAGAGTGGCTGAGGATAGTATAGAGAAGATTGCCTTTAGGACTCCGGATGGTTTTATGAGTGGCTGGTGATGCCATTTGGTTAGACGAACGCCTCCGCATACTTTGTTGATTTGATGAGAAGGGTGTTCAGGGAGTACCTAAATAAGTTCGTGATGATCTTGGTGGATGACATCTTGGTATTTTCTAGGAGCGAAATAAGTTTTCGTATGTGCTCAATAGGTTGAGCAAAGCCCGTTATGGGATAAACGGTGGTTTTGAAGCGAGACTGGCAAGGACATCCAGAGTTGGACAAGGGCTTAATTATTTAGCCGTTTTTACTAGTATCATCTCACGTAGGTCGTCTGAATTCGAAGGAGGTATCCCTTGGGTGTTTGTCTGATATTGGTTTAGGCCTTTGGGGCTTGCATTTGGGGGATGTCGAGTTCGACTAAGGTGGTATGCGTGAGAGATGGATAGTTGTGACGATTTTGCATGGGAGAATATCCTGATTTTCTCTAGAAGTGGAGAAAAGCATGCCCTACATCTTAGGGAAGTGTTGGAGACTCTTTGAGCGCATTGTCTTAAGACAACAAAGGTGGATGGAATTCTTAGCATCCTATGAGTTTGAGATAGCGTATACCCCTGGCAAGGGTAACGTGGTGGCAGACGCCTTAAGCAGAAAAAGGCTGTCTTTGAGTCCATTGTTCGTGGAATGGCGGAGCTTGGAGTTTAATTCTATGTTAGACTTTAGACCTTCCGTTGACTTTGTACCCGGTTTGCTAGCCTCCTTGGAGGTTAGGCCTACTCTTTTGGGGCGGATTGGCGAGGCACAGCGAGACGACCCACAGTTGGTTGAGTTAGTAGAGAAGCTCATAAGGGGGGAGTCGTCCAGCCATTTGAGTAGGTACACCCTAGATGGTAAGGGGTGGTTGCGTAGAGACGGTAGACTTTGTGTACCGCAAGATGAGGGTTTGAAGAAGGCTATTTTGGATGATGCACATCGTTCAAGAATGACTATTCATCCCGGTGGAGACAAAATGTACTAAGACATGAAGAGAGTTTTCTTCTGGGCCGGTATGAAGAAAGATGTGGCCGAGTATGTGGCTAGATGCTTAGTGTGCCAACAAGTTAAAGCGGAGCAAAGGAAACCCGGTGGGTTGCTACACCCATTGGAAGTTCCGCAATGGAAGTGGGATAGTGTCTCGATGGATTTCATCGATGGGTTACCGAGATCGAGGAAGGGCAATACGGGAATTTGGGTTGTGGTAGACAGACTTACCAAGAGTGCCCATTTTATACCCGTAAAGAGTAAGAGGATCGCTCCATGGCTTGCTTCAGTCTATGTTAGAGAGATTGTTAGATTGCATGGCGTACCATCCAGCATTGTGAGTGATCGAGATCCTATCTTCACTAGTGAGTTTTGGAGAAGTTTGCAAGAGGCGGTAGGGACTCAGTTGTGTTTGAGCACCGCATATCATCCTCAGACGGACGGTCAGACCGAGAGGGTGAACCGTATCTTAGAAGATCTCTTGAGGCTTTGTATCTTGGATTTTGAGAGGTACATGGGAAGAACATCTTCCTTTGGTGGAATTCGCATACAATAACAGCTTTCAGTCTAGTATTGGCATGGCACCTTTCAAAGCTCTTTATGGAAGGCCTTGTCGATCTCCTACATGTTGGTGGGAATCTACGGATAAGATCTTGCTTGGGCCAGATATGGTTAGAGAGACTTCAGAGAAGATTGATTTGATTCGAAGAAGGATGAAGGCAGCACAAGATAGACAGAAATCTTATGCGGATCGGAGAAGGACGGATCTTGAGTTTGAGGTTGGGGACATGGTTTTTGTCAAAGTATCTCCATTGAGAAATGTTGTTCGCTTTGGGTCCGTTGGGAAGTTAGCACCGAGGTTTGTTGGGCCGTTTCCTATTAAGGAAAGGATTGGACGGATGGCATATAGGGTGGAGTTGCCCGACAGACTTAGTGGTGTTCATGATGTATTCCATGTATCACATTTGAGGAAGTGCTTACATGAGACCGCAGAGGTGGTAGAGCCGAGCTTGCTTAGAGATGTAGAGGTAGAGCGTGATGCGACGATTCGACGAGCTCCTACTCGCATCCTTGGGTCAGAAACTAGGAAGTTGAGGAACAGAGAAGTTCAGCTAGTTAAAGTGCAATGGGGAGAAGACGAGGGCAATGCTACTTGGGAGACGGAAGCGAAGATGCGTTCTTTGTACCCATTTCTTTTTGAGAGTATGTCTTTTAACTTCTCCTTTATCGTTTGTCTAGTACTTATCTTATCTTTAGTATGTCCTCTCATTAGTACCTTTGACCTTTAGATAGGGTAAACCTATGGTTGAAACATGTGTTTGAGACATGTTATGTTTGATGGATGCATGTGGATGCAAGTGGTTGCTAGTGGTTGCTCGTGGATGCATGTATACACACTCTAGGCACTAGATCGGCTCAATCACTTCATATTGCATATTGCATAAAATTGTGTGTAGGAAGCTATATTTATGGATGTATAATGATTGTGTTATCATATGGATGATGCATTTTGGTGAATGATTGTGCACTCATGTAGATATTGTATGTGTTGATAGGGTTCTCTCGCATACATAATGGATGCATGGCACTATCATGGTTTGCATATGTTCATACATTAGATAGGGAACATATACACACACTTTTTGCATATGCTCATACATCATTAGAAACTGTTTTAAGGACAATGGATGCCCGTGTTTGATGGATTGAGTAGATGGTTGTTTGGATGGTAGGATATGCATTCTCCTTAGCTTAGAGATTTCGGGGACGAAATCCTTTAAGGAGGGGAGAATGTAACACCCCGAATTTCGGTTAATGCTAAAATTCACAAATTAAAGAATAACTAATCCCAGATGTGGGAATTAGGGGAAACGGGTTGCACCATTGCGTTCGTCTCGGAAAAATACGCGAAATAGAGTCTGAGTTTTCGAAAATCGGAGTCCGTATGAAGAAGATATGGACGAACGAAGTTAGGCAGAAAAACCGAAAAACTAGCCAGAATGCACTGGCGCACTTGTGAAGTGCGCCAACACAAAAATGCACTGGCGCACTTGTGAAGTGCGCCAACACAAAAATGCACTGCCGCACTTGTGAAGTGCGCCAACACATTTTTACACTGGCGCACTTGGGAAGTGCGCCCGTGCCGAGCCAGGAAACCTGCACAGTTTCTAGAGAGTTCTGTGGTTGGGTGCACCAGTTTGGGGTTTGGGCTTGGTCTTAGGGCTGGTTTCTGGAAGGTTCCGAAATCTAAGGGTCCTAATCTAATTTAGGGTTAATCTAAGGGCCTAAAACACTCACCTAATCTATAAATACACCCTAATACTACCCTAATTCATACTAAAAATAGAAATGATGCCACCATGCCGCCAAAATCAAACTTGAGAGGAACCTCCACTAGTTTATGAAGAAAGTTGCAAGCTAATCAACCTCTAATCATCATCTTCTTCTTGTATAGCAACTAGTTCTACAATATAAGTTTGCTAATCTTGGTTTTGGTGAGTTTCTATAGACTTAACAATCAATTGTTAAATTGATTATGATAGGATATGATAAGATATGGCTATGTTTGTGGAATCAATGTGTTTATGCAAGTTTAGTATAGTGTATGTTGTGTGCTATATGCAAGTTTAATGCTATGTTTTATGATGCAAAACACTATGTTGAACATTGATTCATATGTAACATGTTATGCAAGCTATATGGGAGATTATATGCAAGTCTATATGTAACATGTTATGCATGCTATGTATTTGGTTTTATGCATGCTAAGTATTTGATTTTATGCATGCTATGTATGTGGTTTTATGCATGCTAAGTATTTGGTTTTATGCATGCTATGTATGTGGTTTTATGCATGCTAAGTATTTGGTTTTATGCATGCTAAGTGTTTGGTTTTATGCATGCTAAGTATTTGGTTTTGTGCATGCTAAGTATGTGGTTTTGTGCATGCTAAGTATTTGGTTTTATGCATGCTAAGTGTTTGGTTTTATGCAAGTTTGTCTCTTTTTATGATATGCATAATATATGCAAGTTTGTCTCTAAGTATGGCATGTTATGCAAGTTCATATGCAAGTTATGATATGTGACGGCAAGGAATTTCGCTCGGCCCGAACCAGTCGCTAAACCGATTCAGGCCGTTCGAAACGCCCTATCGTTTGAGAACACGACAAATCAGAACGCATACAGAAGAACATTTCATTGTATATTACAACAACGCATCAGATTACAAGAATATACAGAGTATAAAAGAATATTACACAGAAATATCAGAGATTTAAATTACATTTAAATACATAGCAGCGGAAAAATAAAACAATACACAACTAGAAGGAGATATACGGATACAAAGCTTTCCGGATATCGTTCCAGCTGTAAACCAGGATCCTGTGAATATAAATCTGCAAAACCAAAACTACTAGCTGCCCGTGTCAAGGTAGGGGCACCCAGAGTTTAGGTTAAAACAATAAACTCCAGGTCAGTCATGTGACTGGTGTGAGAACTAAAACAGTTTTTTTTTTATCTTTATTTTCAAAGGTAAATCAAGGGACCACGCCGTATAACACGGAACGGGTTTCCTCCCAAGAATACCAGTGCATAAAACAAACAGCGCAATGCTAAATAGAGAAAGATGAAGCTGTTATAAGACCCAGGTCCTATCACACAATGCAACGCAAGCCGGGGGATAGGGTTTTCCCTTATAACAGCCAAAGAATGCTTGATACGTTTAAAACAAATCATTTGATACTATAATAAGTGCATAGTGCATAAAACAACTTCAAATCATAAGTATCAATCATAGGCGGCATAAGCGCCCCATCCCACTATGTCGCCATATATAGGATTACAATTAAAACCGCAAATGGCACGTATTTGGAAATTGGATTTCCGTCTATGAACCGAGGCAAAAGATAGTCCTCCACCGATTCGTGACTCTCTAGCCCGAGCCACAGGCAAGCGCGCAGGCAAGCCTTGGAGCGACAGGGCCGGTCCACCGATGTGGATTATTATGCCTGAACACTACGTTTCCCCACCCTATGGGGTGTAAGTCTGGTCCGTCAGCCGACCAGAATGCATCGGCCGAAACCGATATAACCGAGGCGCCTCGCAACAGCAACAACCACATAAGTCAAACTCGTCAGGGCGTGTAAAACCACTGACGCCACTTCTAACTAGAAAGAAACGCAAGTCCTCCCTGAGGTCCGTCTCCCGTTTTTGGTTCATACCTGGTGTGAAACACGCGAGGTAAACGTTACACAAAGCTACGCCACAAAGGCCGTGCTTTGATCATCACCACAAGACTTTGCTTTTCAACAGAAGCCTTGATCATTTGCATCTTAGCATGCCACACAGGCAAATCATCCTATGCAACCGATATCAGTCACACAGAATGAAATCCGATGTCAGACACACAGTCCATTTACAAGTCCGTTCTGGGTCTGAACGAAACCGGAGGCACCTAGTACCCCGCATCTCCATCGATCTCCAAGTACGTCTGGACGATCACCAACTGTTTCCATCTTCTTGGGTGTACAGCCCAATCAAGATCATCAGCTATCACCCAAACGACGTGAAGACCTCCGGTCTTCGACCATCGTCTTCATCTTCGACTTATCGTCGTATCAGTTATTCAGAATGGGATAAACTCGGTCTTTCCGAATAACTCGCGTATATTTTAAATAAGTGTTACACAAACACAACATACGCCTCATTCCAATTCATTAGTCACTAACCATAAATTAATCAAGAGAATAATTCCCCAAATATTAACCCCGAAGGCCGGAACCAACATCAGATCAATATCCAGAAAACCATTCTGCTTGGCTAACCGACAGTTAGTTTCTAAATTTCACGTTCAAATCTAATTAAAGATTTAACTATCGCCTGGAGCAAAACTGGTGATACTCCATTCTCGATCTTTTCAATCTAATTAAAGATTCATTAAAACTCCACTTAGTTTTAATCATTATCTGGGTTAAAGAATCAGTGTCATTTAAAACACGGTTCACGATAAACCCAAAATCACCTTCATTAATTATCGGGTTAAAGAACGAGTGTTATTTAAAACACTGTTCACGATAAACCCAAAAATCAATATCAATTCAATTCCAATTAAATATCATTTAATTGGTACACTTCATTAAATCTAAATAAAAAGATTTAATCTTTTCTCAACTGGGTCCAAGAACAGTGTTAGTGAAGACACCATTCACGACAAACCCAAATCACATTCATTAATTATCGGGTTAAAGAACAAGTGTTATTTAAAACACTGTTCACGATAAACCCAAAAATCAATATCAATTCAATTCCAATTAAATATCATTTAATTGGTACACTTCATTAAATCTAAATAAAAAGATTTAATCTTTTCTCAACTGGGTTCAAGAACGGTGTTAGTGAAGACACCATTCACGACAAACCCAAATCACATTTGATATTAAATACAAGGCTCTGAATAGAAAATATATCGGCCTATATTCAATATCAAATTCTACGATTAACAAATGTCGTATTGGAAATAACGATATAAAAATATATCTTTCAAATTTCCATAACAACACCTGTATAATCACGAATTCCAACATCGAAATATTCCGAAGACAATTTCGATTCAAATCCACTCCAATGCAATCATTGGAAATTTTGGTTATTTTCAAAACCCTTTTCGAATTCAATTTATTTATTTAAAAATAAATAGAATTATAATTCTAGTTCAAAACTAGTTCATTTCGATAAAAATCTATTTTTATCTTTTCAAATATGGAGTTTTTCATCCCAAATCTTCACAAATCATTTCTTATGATTTTACATAAATTATTACTATTTTTAATAATTTTATCAAGGCCCGTACAGTCGATTTCCATCAACGGCCATCGAACTGCACTTACAGCGACCTTTTTCGAATTTGATTTGGACGTATCTCCAAATCCAACCGTTAGATTTCAAATTTCTAACCTTCTTTAGAAAGCTCTTTTCGATACGAACCCAACGGTTCCGGTTTTAGGAGAATCCGACGGTCGGATCTCCCGTAATGTCCGTTTGAAATAAATGGTCGAAATTCGCGAACTGCCGCGGCGCGGCGCGTTCTATTCAGGCCATTATATTATATATATAATATGTATAATATATATTTCGTCGATTTCTATTTAAAACGAATTATATAAATAGTTTTAAATTCGTTTCAAATTCTATTTCAACTTCTATTTCAATTCAAAGCAAAATTGAATTCTTCTTTATAAATTCGTTTAAAAATTCATTTCTATTCAATTCGAATTTCAATTCAATTTGAATTCATTTCAATTCGCTTTCTATTCCATTTGAATTCGTTTTCAATTCAATTCATTTCGAAATCGTTTTCAATTCAATTCATTTCGAAATCGTTTTCAATTCATTTTGAATTCGTTTTCAATTCAATTCATTTCGAAATCGTTTTCAATTCAATTCATTTCGAAATCGTTTTCAATTCATTTTGAATTCGTTTTCAATTCAATTCATTTCGAAATCGTTTTAAAATCGATATAAATATCGTTCACGTCAAAATGGCGTCAATCTAATCAACACGGCTTCATAAATTTCTATTTTCAAATATTCTATTTCAAATATTTCTTTTTCAAAATAGTTGTTATTATCAAAATATTTCGTTCAACACATGACCAATCTCAATGAATGAGTACTGTCAACACATGAACTTTTATTTTATATCGATAAAGATGTAAATTTTATTACTAAAATATTTCGTTCAACACATGACCAATCTCAATGAATGAGTACTGTCAACACATGAACTTTTATTTTATAATATTCTTTATTTTTCAAATTGGAATGAGGCCCAATCAATTACCATATAAAGTTAATTATATGGATTTTCATACAACACATGTATATAATAACATTGAAAATAATCAACCATCAACCAAAGTGCACTACACTGTAAAAGCATCAAATATAGATATTCAACGCTTATAACAGCCTGTCAATCAATCGATCGACATATTTAATCAATCAGGATGAGTGAACTTCAAATTTCATCCCAACACCCGTGTGGGGTTTCAAACAATCAAACACATATTTTATTTGTGCTGTTGGGCGATGTGTAAAATTTATCGTCCCAATCAATGTCATTCAAATAGGTGTACATAAACAAACCGTCTGGTTTGTAAATGAATATTCTATTTTATTCACTTCACGTTAAAAATTATATTTTTAACGATAAAACATTTTATTTCAACCTATGAATTTCTATTCAATTTATTTATTAAATAAAATGATATTTTTTTTTCTAACTTATTTTAGAAAATTTCGGCGGCATAACGGCACGATACTAGAAACGGGACAAGGCCTAGCCTTATCCCCGGTCTAGTGAAGGCCCACGCCATTCACACATCAATCATATCAATTTTATTATGCAAACCACAAAATTTGGAGTAAGTGTCTAACCTAGCCTTACCCCTTCGCCTTATAACGGCGCACGTCTAATCCTAACCAATTTATCGATTCGATTTTTCACACCACAAACCACATTCAAACCAATATCACAATCAATAACCAAACAGCCAAACAAACAAGTCCATGGTCTGTGGACGATTGTGTCGGGTGCTACTAAGCACCGTCTGCATCCTAGTATATATATATATAACTAGAAATAAAATTGAAAGGTGAGAAGTTCTCACATATAGCTATCCTAGCTCCACGGCACTTCATTTGCAGAAGTCTTCGTCGCTTCGCCTTTTTGTCACCTTCGTTGTCCGCTTTCACTACATATGTAAAAATCACATTTTTACCTCGCTATTCAATATATAAGAAATCGAATTTTTATTTCGAAGTTCAATATATAAAAACTATATTTTTAACTCGAAGTTCAATATATAAAAACTATATTTTTAACTCGAAGTTCAATATATAAAAATCGAATTTTTATTTCTATGTTCAATATATAAAAATCCTATTTTTCTATCGAAGTTCAATATATAAAAATCCTATTTTTCTATCGAAGTTCAATATATAAAAATTCCATTTTTCTATCGAAGTTCAATATATAAAAATATGATTTTTACTTTTGCTTTCACATATAAAAATATGATTTTTGCTTTTGAAATCAGTTTATTATTTGCTTATAAAAACCAATTCAGTTTTTATCTTTATAAAAAATAAATCAATTCAGTTTTAATCCTTTTAAAAACAAAATCAGTTTTACTTTCTAAAATAATATCAGTATTACTTTCTAAAAAAAAACCTAATCAGTTTTTATATTTTCAGAAAAAAATCAGTTTTTCATATTTTTTTTCTATCAGTTTTCTTTTTATTAAAAACAAAAATCAGTTTTTCCTTTACTTCAAAAACCAGTTTTTAATTTTATATAAATTTCTGTTTTTAATACTTAAAAAAAATTCAGTTTTAACTAACTAAAAAAAAAGAAAATTTCAGTTTTTACATTTTAAAAAAACTCAGTTTTAAATCTATAAAATAAAAACAGAAATAAAATAGTAAATAAATAAAAAAAAAAAAAATGGACTTACAGAGAGAGAGGGGGGGTTCGTCGGCGGTTTCGAATCGGGGGGGGGGGGGGTCTCGTCTTCGTCGAACTGAGCAGCAGGGGGGGGTTTTCACCTTCGTCGGAGCAGCTGGGGGGGGGGATGCGCGGAAGAGAAGAGGAAGGGGGAGAAATCGGGGCGGCGGTGGTCTTGGAGGAGGCGACGACCTCCATCGATCGCAGGGAACCGTCGGCTTTTTTTTTTTTTTTTTTTTTCTGAAGTGAGAAAGGAGTGAGGGAGGAGTGAGTGTAAACGGTAGGTGTATATATTTATTTATTTTTTTTTTTTTTTTATTTAATTAATTACTCTAAAAAGTAACTTTTTATTTCGACCTCGAAACGAGGCCCACCGCCTGTCGTCCATAGCTAATTACCCCCACTCCGAACACAATGGGATATGTATCGTAAGCTGATTCGGCTGTTACAATCAGTTTCCGTTGAATTTACATTTAAATCACTATATTGAATTTTAAACGTACATTTCAAATTACCGGGGTCACATACTAACTAGAAAAATTCCAGAAAAATATTTTCTAGCTTCGTATTGACGATACGGTCCTAACAAAACTAGTTTCGTCGAATTCTGAGACCGTTGGAAAAATGGCCAATTTCCAGTCGATTAAAATCAACTGAAACTGGTCAAACGCGTTTTCCTTTGCCACGCTCACATATTGATTCGAAAAATTATGAAATTTGAAACCTAGCAATAACTTTACATCACGGACCCAACAAAACTGGTTTCGTCGAAATCCGAGGTCGTTTACAAAATGTCCATTTTTAAGGGCCTGAATTCCATAGCGACTATTCAGAATTTTCAACTGGACATATCTTATCATTTATAAAGTGAAATCTCAGTTTGTTAACTTCGTTGGAAAGATATCGTCAATTAGATCCTAATGTTTTTGGTTTCACTAAAATCCGGATTGTTTTGCTCCCGGTACATTCAATTGAAGTTTGAAATCGAATTATCGAACTACCGCGCCATTTTCAATTCTATTTATGATTATATATAAATATTTATATTCTAACGACGACGCGTATAAATATATACGTTCGAATTATATTCAAAACAAATTTCTCGTCGATATTATTTAAAATAATCTATTTTAAATAATCAAAATTCGCTAAAATCGCCAAAATAAAAATTTTAAACTGGCCCAGATTTTCCGGGTTGTTACAATCTCCCCCACTTAAAACTTTTCGTCCCCGAAAAGGAACAAAGTCGAAAGTGGTTTGATTATTCAGCTCTACGATCGATCAGGCTTCCATTCTCCAACTCTTTAGTTTTTGAGAATTTTCAAAATTTCAAAAATTTGGCTAACACCCTAAATTTTTGAAAAATTTCGCCATAACCTCCCCTGCACCGGGAGCATCGGGGAATTTCAAATAGCTTCCCCGGTCCTTCAGATCTCAAAAAGAAAAAGAAAAAGCCAAGCGGCTAGCCAATAGGCTCACAAAATCATCATCACCCAAACAAAACAGGAAAATTATGTAGTAAACATGTACCTATTTGTCGGGCAAACAAATTTTATTCTCTGCTCTAGCCTCCTTGCTATGACCTGTTCAATGATATATATGTATATGCAAGCAAATGCGACCAATTTTCAATATAATTCAATATGTGATTCAATTAGGCATAATTGGCTAAAAATTAGCAAACAAATGAACAAACAACACAAACATCAATCAATTAGTGAATTAGAGTTTCAAATTCATATTTGATACATATACAAAAATCATATTTTTGATACCAAATCACAACAAATAAATCTAGCTATATAAGTTTTGGTTCTCACACCAGTCTAATGGAAATATATAGAAAATCACACCTTCGAAACTCGAATACCAATTCTGATGATGTCTAGACTATCATCAGAATCGTCTCCGGGCGACTAGAGTGTGACTCTATATCTATCCAATATATTAAAACTTCGAATACACGCGGATCAGACGTATACGCAAAATCTTTATATACTGGACTGTCCAACTCAATATAAATAGATAATCAGATACGAATAATTGATTTAAATTTTCAAAACAAAAATTGTTTTCATTTGAAAAATATACTCTTCACACTCGTTCTAGGATACTACTGATCCTATCTCTAACGAGTCATCCCATTGGATATTACTAATCCAATTATCTGATGAATTCTTTCGTATGGTTCTAATGTGTCTTGTTCTCTGCTTTGTAAACCAAAGCTCTGATACCAACTGTGACGGCAAGGAATTTCGCTCGGCCCGAACCAGTCGCTAAACCGATTCAGGCCGTTCGAAACGCCCTATCGTTTGAGAACACGACAAATCAGAACGCATACAGAAGAACATTTCATTGTATATTACAACAACGCATCAGATTACAAGAATATACAGAGTATAAAAGAATATTACACAGAAATATCAGAGATTTAAATTACATTTAAATACATAGCAGCGGAAAAATAAAACAATACACAACTAGAAGGAGATATACGGATACAAAGCTTTCCGGATATCGTTCCAGCTGTAAACCAGGATCCTGTGAATATAAATCTGCAAAACCAAAACTACTAGCTGCCCGTGTCAAGGTAGGGGCACCCAGAGTTTAGGTTAAAACAATAAACTCCAGGTCAGTCATGTGACTGGTGTGAGAACTAAAACAGTTTTTTTTTTTTATCTTTATTTTCAAAGGTAAATCAAGGGACCACGCCGTATAACACGGAACGGGTTTCCTCCCAAGAATACCAGTGCATAAAACAAACAGCGCAATGCTAAATAGAGAAAGATGAAGCTGTTATAAGACCCAGGTCCTATCACACAATGCAACGCAAGCCGGGGGATAGGGTTTTCCCTTATAACAGCCAAAGAATGCTTGATACGTTTAAAACAAATCATTTGATACTATAATAAGTGCATAGTGCATAAAACAACTTCAAATCATAAGTATCAATCATAGGCGGCATAAGCGCCCCATCCCACTATGTCGCCATATATAGGATTACAATTAAAACCGCAAATGGCACGTATTTGGAAATTGGATTTCCGTCTATGAACCGAGGCAAAAGATAGTCCTCCACCGATTCGTGACTCTCTAGCCCGAGCCACAGGCAAGCGCGCAGGCAAGCCTTGGAGCGACAGGGCCGGTCCACCGATGTGGATTATTATGCCTGAACACTACGTTTCCCCACCCTATGGGGTGTAAGTCTGGTCCGTCAGCCGACCAGAATGCATCGGCCGAAACCGATATAACCGAGGCGCCTCGCAACAGCAACAACCACATAAGTCAAACTCGTCAGGGCGTGTAAAACCACTGACGCCACTTCTAACTAGAAAGAAACGCAAGTCCTCCCTGAGGTCCGTCTCCCGTTTTTGGTTCATACCTGGTGTGAAACACGCGAGGTAAACGTTACACAAAGCTACGCCACAAAGGCCGTGCTTTGATCATCACCACAAGACTTTGCTTTTCAACAGAAGCCTTGATCATTTGCATCTTAGCATGCCACACAGGCAAATCATCCTATGCAACCGATATCAGTCACACAGAATGAAATCCGATGTCAGACACACAGTCCATTTACAAGTCCGTTCTGGGTCTGAACGAAACCGGAGGCACCTAGTACCCCGCATCTCCATCGATCTCCAAGTACGTCTGGACGATCACCAACTGTTTCCATCTTCTTGGGTGTACAGCCCAATCAAGATCATCAGCTATCACCCAAACGACGTGAAGACCTCCGGTCTTCGACCATCGTCTTCATCTTCGACTTATCGTCGTATCAGTTATTCAGAATGGGATAAACTCGGTCTTTCCGAATAACTCGCGTATATTTTAAATAAGTGTTACACAAACACAACATACGCCTCATTCCAATTCATTAGTCACTAACCATAAATTAATCAAGAGAATAATTCCCCAAATATTAACCCCGAAGGCCGAAACCAACATCAGATCAATATCCAGAAAACCATTCTGCTTGGCTAACCGACAGTTAGTTTCTAAATTTCACGTTCAAATCTAATTAAAGATTTAACTATCGCCTGGAGCAAAACTGGTGATACTCCATTCTCGATCTTTTCAATCTAATTAAAGATTCATTAAAACTCCACTTAGTTTTAATCATTATCTGGGTTAAAGAATCAGTGTCATTTAAAACACGGTTCACGATAAACCCAAAATCACCTTCATTAATTATCGGGTTAAAGAACGAGTGTTATTTAAAACACTGTTCACGATAAACCCAAAAATCAATATCAATTCAATTCCAATTAAATATCATTTAATTGGTACACTTCATTAAATCTAAATAAAAAGATTTAATCTTTTCTCAACTGGGTCCAAGAACAGTGTTAGTGAAGACACCATTCACGACAAACCCAAATCACATTCATTAATTATCGGGTTAAAGAACAAGTGTTATTTAAAACACTGTTCACGATAAACCCAAAAATCAATATCAATTCAATTCCAATTAAATATCATTTAATTGGTACACTTCATTAAATCTAAATAAAAAGATTTAATCTTTTCTCAACTGGGTTCAAGAACGGTGTTAGTGAAGACACCATTCACGACAAACCCAAATCACATTTGATATTAAATACAAGGCTCTGAATAGAAAATATATCGGCCTATATTCAATATCAAATTCTACGATTAACAAATGTCGTATTGGAAATAACGATATAAAAATATATCTTTCAAATTTCCATAACAACACCTGTATAATCACGAATTCCAACATCGAAATATTCCGAAGACAATTTCGATTCAAATCCACTCCAATGCAATCATTGGAAATTTTGGTTATTTTCAAAACCCTTTTCGAATTCAATTTATTTATTTAAAAATAAATAGAATTATAATTCTAGTTCAAAACTAGTTCATTTCGATAAAAATCTATTTTTATCTTTTCAAATATGGAGTTTTTCATCCCAAATCTTCACAAATCATTTCTTATGATTTTACATAAATTATTACTATTTTTAATAATTTTATCAAGGCCCGTACAGTCGATTTCCATCAACGGCCATCGAACTGCACTTACAGCGACCTTTTTCGAATTTGATTTGGACGTATCTCCAAATCCAACCGTTAGATTTCAAATTTCTAACCTTCTTTAGAAATCTCTTTTCGATACGAACCCAACGGTTCCGGTTTTAGGAGAATCCGACGGTCGGATCTCCCGTAATGTCCGTTTGAAATAAATGGTCGAAATTCGCGAACTGCCGCGGCGCGGCGCGTTCTATTCAGGCCATTATATTATATATATAATATGTATAATATATATTTCGTCGATTTCTATTTAAAACGAATTATATAAATAGTTTTAAATTCGTTTCAAATTCTATTTCAACTTCTATTTCAATTCAAAGCAAAATTGAATTCTTCTTTATAAATTCGTTTAAAAATTCATTTCTATTCAATTCGAATTTCAATTCAATTTGAATTCATTTCAATTCGCTTTCTATTCCATTTGAATTCGTTTTCAATTCAATTCATTTCGAAATCGTTTTCAATTCAATTCATTTCGAAATCGTTTTCAATTCATTTTGAATTCGTTTTCAATTCAATTCATTTCGAAATCGTTTTCAATTCAATTCATTTCGAAATCGTTTTCAATTCATTTTGAATTCGTTTTCAATTCAATTCATTTCGAAATCGTTTTAAAATCGATATAAATATCGTTCACGTCAAAATGGCGTCAATCTAATCAACACGGCTTCATAAATTTCTATTTTCAAATATTCTATTTCAAATATTTCTTTTTCAAAATAGTTGTTATTATCAAAATATTTCGTTCAACACATGACCAATCTCAATGAATGAGTACTGTCAACACATGAACTTTTATTTTATATCGATAAAGATGTAAATTTTATTACTAAAATATTTCGTTCAACACATGACCAATCTCAATGAATGAGTACTGTCAACACATGAACTTTTATTTTATAATATTCTTTATTTTTCAAATTGGAATGAGGCCCAATCAATTACCATATAAAGTTAATTATATGGATTTTCATACAACACATGTATGTAATAACATTGAAAATAATCAACCATCAACCAAAGTGCACTACACTGTAAAAGCATCAAATATAGATATTCAACGCTTATAACAGCCTGTCAATCAATCGATCGACATATTTAATCAATCAGGATGAGTGAACTTCAAATTTCATCCCAACACCCGTGTGGGGTTTCAAACAATCAAACACATATTTTATTTGTGTTGTTGGGCGATGTGTAAAATTTATCGTCCCAATCAATGTCATTCAAATAGGTGTACATAAACAAACCGTCTGGTTTGTAAATGAATATTCTATTTTATTCACTTCACGTTAAAAATTATATTTTTAACGATAAAACATTTTATTTCAACCTATGAATTTCTATTCAATTTATTTATTAAATAAAATGATATTTTTTTTTCTAACTTATTTTAGAAAATTTCGGCGGCATAACGGCACGATACTAGAAACGGGACAAGGCCTAGCCTTATCCCCGGTCTAGTGAAGGCCCACGCCATTCACACATCAATCATATCAATTTTATTATGCAAACCACAAAATTTGGAGTAAGTGTCTAACCTAGCCTTACCCCTTCGCCTTATAACGGCGCACGTCTAATCCTAACCAATTTATCGATTCGATTTTTCACACCACAAACCACATTCAAACCAATATCACAATCAATAACCAAACAGCCAAACAAACAAGTCCATGGTCTGTGGACGATTGTGTCGGGTGCTACTAAGCACCGTCTGCATCCTAGTATATATATGTATAACTAGAAATAAAATTGAAAGGTGAGAAGTTCTCACATATAGCTATCCTAGCTCCACGGCACTTCATTTGCAGAAGTCTTCGTCGCTTCGCCTTTTTGTCACCTTCGTTGTCCGCTTTCACTACATATGTAAAAATCACATTTTTACCTCGCTATTCAATATATAAGAAATCGAATTTTTATTTCGAAGTTCAATATATAAAAACTATATTTTTAACTCGAAGTTCAATATATAAAAACTATATTTTTAACTCGAAGTTCAATATATAAAAATCGAATTTTTATTTCTATGTTCAATATATAAAAATCCTATTTTTCTATCGAAGTTCAATATATAAAAATCCTATTTTTCTATCGAAGTTCAATATATAAAAATTCCATTTTTCTATCGAAGTTCAATATATAAAAATATGATTTTTACTTTTGCTTTCACATATAAAAATATGATTTTTGCTTTTGAAATCAGTTTATTATTTGCTTATAAAAACCAATTCAGTTTTTATCTTTATAAAAAATAAATCAATTCAGTTTTAATCCTTTTAAAAACAAAATCAGTTTTACTTTCTAAAATAATATCAGTATTACTTTCTAAAAAAAAAACCTAATCAGTTTTTATATTTTCAGAAAAAAATCAGTTTTTCATATTTTTTTTCTATCAGTTTTCTTTTTATTAAAAACAAAAATCAGTTTTTCCTTTACTTCAAAAACCAGTTTTTAATTTTATATAAATTTCTGTTTTTAATACTTAAAAAAAATTCAGTTTTAACTAACTAAAAAAAAAGAAAATTTCAGTTTTTACATTTTAAAAAAACTCAGTTTTAAATCTATAAAATAAAAACAGAAATAAAATAGTAAATAAATAAAAAAAAAAAAGAAAATGGACTTACAGAGAGAGAGGGGGGGTTCGTCGGCGGTTTCGAATCGGGGGGGGGGGGGGGTCTCGTCTTCGTCGAACTGAGCAGCAGGGGGGGTTTTCACCTTCGTCGGAGCAGCTGGGGGGGGGGGATGCGCGGAAGAGAAGAGGAAGGGGGAGAAATCGGGGCGGCGGTGGTCTTGGAGGAGGCGACGACCTCCATCGATCGCAGGGAACCGTCGGCTTTTTTTTTTTTTTTTTTTCTGAAGTGAGAAAGGAGTGAGGGAGGAGTGAGTGTAAACGGTAGGTGTATATATTTTTTTTTTTTTTTATTTAATTAATTACTCTAAAAAGTAACTTTTTATTTCGACCTCGAAACGAGGCCCACCGCCTGTCGTCCATAGCTAATTACCCCCACTCCGAACACAATGGGATATGTATCGTAAGCTGATTCGGCTGTTACAATCAGTTTCCGTTGAATTTACATTTAAATCACTATATTGAATTTTAAACGTACATTTCAAATTACCGGGGTCACATACTAACTAGAAAAATTCCAGAAAAATATTTTCTAGCTTCGTATTGACGATACGGTCCTAACAAAACTAGTTTCGTCGAATTCTGAGACCGTTGGAAAAATGGCCAATTTCCAGTCGATTAAAATCAACTGAAACTGGTCAAACGCGTTTTCCTTTGCCACGCTCACATATTGATTCGAAAAATTATGAAATTTGAAACCTAGCAATAACTTTACATCACGGACCCAACAAAACTGGTTTCGTCGAAATCCGAGGTCGTTTACAAAATGTCCATTTTTAAGGGCCTGAATTCCATAGCGACTATTCAGAATTTTCAACTGGACATATCTTATCATTTATAAAGTGAAATCTCAGTTTGTTAACTTCGTTGGAAAGATATCGTCAATTAGATCCTAATGTTTTTGGTTTCACTAAAATCCGGATTGTTTTGCTCCCGGTACATTCAATTGAAGTTTGAAATCGAATTATCGAACTACCGCGCCATTTTCAATTCTATTTATGATTATATATAAATATTTATATTCTAACGACGACGCGTATAAATATATACGTTCGAATTATATTCAAAACAAATTTCTCGTCGATATTATTTAAAATAATCTATTTTAAATAATCAAAATTCGCTAAAATCGCCAAAATAAAAATTTTAAACTGGCCCAGATTTTCCGGGTTGTTACATGATACATGTTCATATGCAAGTTATGATGCAAGTTCATATGCAAGTTATGATGCAAGTTCATATGCAAGTTATGATACATGTTCATATGCAAGTTATGATGCAAGTTCATATGCAAGTTATGATGCAAGTTCATATGCAAGTTATGATACATGTTCATATGCAAGTTATGATGCAAGTTCATATGCAAGTTATGATACATGTTCATATGCAAGTTATGATGCAAGTTCATATGCAAGTTATGATGCAAGTTCATATGCAAGTTTATGTGCAAGTTCATATGCAAGTTGTCTCTTTTATGATATGCATAATGCAAGTTTGGGTTAAATACTAGTTGGGTTTAATGTATGCTTATATATGCAAGTTGATACCTTTTGAACCCATGATAAAGTTATAAGCTATGTTGGTTAAACCCATGACATTTGTGATGAATCTTCCCTTTTATTATGTCACGTTACGAGAACGAATTACGTGGGGAACGATGGGGTTAATATGCATGTTAATAAAATGATGTGGAATGGGTATGCTTAAGAGTAACATAAATTAAATGGACATAATTGGGAATTTACCTATTGAGTTAGGTCTACCCATATTATGGAGTTGGGAATTTACCTATTGAGTTAGGTCTACCCATACTACGGAGTTGGGAATTTACCTATTGAGTTAGGTCTACCCATATTCTGGAAAACATGATTAATTAATTAGGGATAATTAATATAAATTATGAGGGTGATTAATTAGATGTAATTAATCGACTAAGACACGAGGTTGGACTCAGTTGTAGCGTAAAACTGCCCGGACCCAACCGGCTTAACCAGTTGCTACAAATGTTAGCCCAATGTGAGAGGTCTTAGGCACAAATTAAATACGTGATTAAAGTGAAGACACGAGGTTAGACCCTTTGTATGACGTAAGGCTGCCCGGACCCAACCGGCATATCCAGCAGTCATAAAAGACGGTCTAATGTGAGAGGTCTTTATGAGGTCATGATCTTAATTAATTAATTAAGAAACACTTAACCATATTAGCATGTAGAGGGACATGAGGGGTTAAGTGGGTGCCTTGGGTGGCATGTGGAAATCTAGTGGGTTGCCTTGGGTGGCAATAGAAAATACGATTAGAATACTTAACCAAAGAGGAACATGTAACTAAACATGGGTAAAGGGTTGAGTAAGTGCTTTGGGTGGCATGTGGAAATCTAGTGGGTGCCTTAAGTGGCAATTGATATATGATTAGATGACTTAACCAAACCTTAACATGTAGGTGGGCATGATTATAAAAAGGGGTTAAGTGGGATACACTAGATAAAATAACAAGCTTAGGTGGTAGCTTGTGGGGGCCCATTTCAACCAATATCCCAAACGTATCTTAGTGGGCTCGACTCTAGTCGAGTGACGGGACACGCATATTGGGCTTGACTATAAGAGGCCAAAATGGGTTAGCGGTGGCAACGCATGACCAACGGGTTTCATATGCGTGTGTGGACCCGGGCTGGTAAATAAGACGTTGTTGCATCGTGTAGATATAAGCCGTGCACCGTTAGTTTTATCAGGTTGCCACGTTGGGGAATGGTACACCCCACGGTGGGGCCAGCACGGGTATCTACGTTAGGGAGCCGATCGAATGGGGAGTAGTGTGTACACCTAGTGGATTGTAGGGCCCCGTGGCGTCTACTTAGTCACCTAGGGGTACGCGAAAACTATTAAGTAAATTTTATAAGTCCAGGGGTGGGATCAACCTTTAAGTTAGGAATGACTGGTATGGTGCAGTGTAGGAATTACCCTTGGGTGGGTAGATCTGGGGTGGTGTAATCCAGTAATTATCCTTGGGTGGATAAATGCGTCTTTTCGGTTATCTTAGTACGTCCTGTGTTTAGTTGGCTACTTAGTGTAGTCATTATCCCCAGAGGTACCGTACCTTGTTTATATCATACCCTAATTACTTTAATGATTGTATTGTTAGGGTTATAGGACTCACTCAGACTTATGTCTGACCCCGTTGTTTCTTTATTTTTTCCCCAACCCTCAGGTTTTCAGAGTGGGCCTAGCACTAGTGGGCTTTGATCAGACTGCTTTATCTATCTTTTGGAGCTTGGACCGTGGATGTAAAGCTCAGTTTATCTTTTCTATTAAGGCTATTAGGTTATGTAGTGGGATTATGTACTTTCATTTTTATCAGGATGGATATTATGTACTTGACTCTTATTTATGGTTTTGGTGTAACCAAACATGTTTTACTTTCCGCTGAAATGAAATGATGTTTTAAATTCTCAAGTATTACTTATATCTGTCTTGTTGTAATTTTTCTGTTCTATATTCACTTAAAATACTCCACCGATGTTATGGCATTCCCTTAGTGAGTGACCGTAGCGGGTGTGGGGTGTTACATGAATATTGCTAGATGGTGGCAATAATGATGAGACAATACACTTGATGTCAATTGAAACGATTCGGAATTCCCCATGAAGGAAAGCGCGGATTGAATCGAGAACAACACACAAAAGAACGCAGACGGAAGAACATTTCATTGTATATTACAACAATTCCATCAGATACAAGAATATACAGAGCATAAATGAATAAATATTACACATTCGATAAATATCAGAGGTTACAATACATTGTATAGCAGCGGAAAATAATACAAAACACAACTGAAGGAGATATATGGATACAAAGCTTTCCGGATACCATTCCAGCTGTAATCAGGATCTTGTGAATATAAATCTGCAAAACCAAAACTACTAGCTGCCCGTGTCAAAATAAGGGCACCCAGAGTTTAGGTTAAAACAATAAACTCCAGGTCAGTCATGGGACTGGTGTGAGAACTAAAACAGTTATAAATTTTTATTTTAAAGTTAGGTAAATCAAGGGACCACGCCGTATAACACGGAACGGGTTTCCTTCCAAGAATACCAGTGCATAAAACAAACAGCGCAATGCTAAATAAAAAAAAATGAAGCTATTATAAGACCCAGGTCCTATCACACAATGCAACGCAAGCCGGGGGATAGGGTTTTCCCTTATAATAGCCAAAGAATGCTTGATACGCGAAATTTCATGTTTTATTATTACTATAAGTGTATAGTGTCGAAACAATTTCAAATCATAAATATCAATCATAGACGGCATGAGCGCCACATCCCAATATGTCGCCATACTAGGCTCTACAATCAAAACCGCACATGTCACGTATTTGGAAGTTGGATTTCCATCTGTGAACCGAGGCAAAAGATAGTCCTCACCGATTCGAGACGCTCTAGCCCACACCTCAGGAACAGAACGCATCGTCCCTTGGATCGTCAGGGCCGGTCCACCGATGTGGATTAAAATGCCTGAACACTGCGTTTCCCCACCTTATGGGGTGTCAATGAGTCAACGAATGACTCCATCAGCTTCACATAGTCATCGATATATCTGAGGCGCCTCGCAACCGCAACAACCACATAAGTCAAACTCGTCAGGGCGTGTAAAACCACTGATGCCACTTCTAGCTAGAAGGAAACGCATGCCCTCCCTGATGTCCTCTCCCGTTTTTGGTTCACAACCGGGGTGTGAGGCTCGCGAATCAACGTTACACAAAGCTATGCCACACAGGCTGTGCTTTGATCATCACCACAAGACTTTGCTTTTCAATAGAAGCCTTGATCAATTGCCACTTAAGCATGCCACACAGGCAATTCACTCTATGCGTTTGATATCCATCGATATAACCCCTGAGCTCGTACGTCTCAGAGAAGGGCGTTAAGAAAGAGAATAAATTCTCCGCCGCCAAACAGATATATATTTAATAGAAATCAATCACACAGACTAAAATCCAATGTCAGACACACAGTCCATTTACAAGTTCGTTCTGGGCCTGAACGAAACCGGAGGCACCTAGTACCCCGCATATCCCTCGATCTCCAAGTACGTCTGGACGATCACCAACCGATTCCCTCCTTTTGGGTGTACGAGCCAATCAAGATCATCAGTAATTATCCAAATGACGTGAAGACCTCCGGTCTTCGACCACCGTCTTCATCTTCAACACCACGTCGAATCAGTTATTCAGAATGGGATAAGCCCGGTCTTTCTGAATAACTCGCGTATATAATAAACAAGTGTTACACAAATACAACATACGCCTCATTCCAATTCAGAATATTCTTTTATTTAAATATTCTTACACTTTGGGAAAGGTTCCCATTAATTTTATCAAAGATAAATTCTTTAAATTTAATCTTTAATCTTCCTTGAATATCAATTCAAACTAGTCGGGATTAGCGAACCACACCGGAGTAATCATTTATTTTATTTCCCAATCCCCACCTATTCATCCCATGAAGTAAAACTGGTAATACTTCATATCTAACACCACGGTGTTATCGGTAAATTCAATTACCATTTCACGTTCGAATCTAATTAAAGATTTAACTATCGCCTGGAGTAAAACTGGTGATACTCCATTCTCGATCTTTTTAATCTAATTAAAGATTCATTAAAACTCCACTTAGTTTTAATCTTTAACTGGGTTAAAGAATCAGTGTCATTTAAAACACGGTTCACGATAAACCCAAAATCACATTCCATTAATTATCGGGTTAAAGAACAAGTGTTATTTAAAACACTGTTCACGATAAACCCAAAAATCAATACCAATTCAATTCCAATTAAATATTATTTAATTGGTACACTTCATTAAATCTAAATAAAAAGATTTAATCTTTTTCTCAACTGGGTTTAAGAACAGTGTTAATGAAGACACCATCCACGACAAACCCAAATCACATTTGACATTAAATACAAGGCTCTGAATAGAAAATATATCGGCTTATATTCAATATCAAATTCTACGACTAACAAATATCGTATTGGAAATAACGATATATCTATATATCTTTCAAATTTCCATAACAACATCTGTACAATCACGAAATCCAACATCGAAATATTCCAAAGACAATTTCGATTCAAATCCACTCCAATTCAATTATTGGAAATTCTGGTTATTTTCAAAACCATTTCAAATCCACTTTATTTATTTTAAAAATAAATAGAATTATAATTCTAGTTCAAAACTAGTTTATTTCGATGAAAATCTATTTTTATCTTTTCAAATATGGAGTTTTTCATCCTAATTCTTCACAAATCATTTCTTATGATTTTACACAAATTATCACTATTTTTAATAATTTTACCAAGGCGCGTACAGTCAATTTCCATCAACGGCCATCGAACTGCACTTACAGCGACCTTTTTCCAATTTGATTTGGACATAATTCCAAATCCCACCGTTAGATTTCAAATTTCTAATATTCGTTAGAAAGCACTTTTCGATACGAACCCAACGGTTCCGGTTTTAGGAGAATCCGACGGTCAGATCTCCCGCAATATCATTCGAAGTCAATGGTCGAAATTCGCGAACTACCGCGGTGCGGCGCGTTCTATTCAGGCCATTATATTATATATATAATATATACTTCGCCAATTTCCTTTTAAAACGTATTATATAAATCGTTTTATATTCGTTTTCAAAACGTTTTCAACTTCTTTTCAAATTCAAATCAACATTGAATTTTTCCTTATAAATTCGATTTAAATTCATTTCAAATTGATTTCAATTCAAATCGATTTTTAATTCAATTTCAGTTCGAATTCTTTTCTATTCAATTTCAATTCGAATTCATTTCTATTCAATTTCAATTCAAATTCATTTCTATTCAATTTCAAATCGAATTCCAATTCTTTTCAAAATATCAGATTTTGAAATCACTTTCGATATTCATTATAAAATGAATAAAATTCGATATAAATATCGTTCATGTCAAAATGGCGTCAATCTAATCAACATGGCTTCATAAATTTCTATTTTCAAATATTCTATTTCAAATATTTCCTTTTCAAATATTCCTATTCAAATATTTATTTTTCAAATATTTCTATTCAAATATTTCTTTTTCAAATATTTATTTCAAAACTGGAATGAGGCCCAATCAATTACCATATAATGTTAATTATATGGATTTTCTACAACACATGTATAAAATAACAATGATAAATAATCAACCATCATCTAGAGTGCATTCTACACTATGTAAGCATCAAATATAAATATTTAACGCTTATGACAGTCTGTCAATCAATCGATCGACATACAACTAATTACTAGGATTAGTGTATGTCATGTATCATCCCAATACCCGTGTGGGGTTTCAAACAATCAAACACAGATTTTATTTGTGCAGTTGGGCGATGTGTAAAATTTATCGTCCCAATCAATATCAATCAAATCAGTGTATATAAACAAATCTCCGATTGGTTTATAAATATTTATTTTAAATACATGTTAAAAATTCTAATTTTAACTATAAAATATTTTCCACTATAAAATATTTTATTTCATTTCACATCACATCACACAATCAACTACACATCAAAATCAAACAAACAAGCATACAAGCCGTCCATGGCCTGTGGACGACGGGTGTCGGGTGCTACTAAACACCGTCTGCATCCTAGTATATATTTTTAACTAGAAATTTAAATTGAAGGTGAGGAGTTCTCACCGACTAGCTAATCCAATACCACGGCACTTCATATGTAGAAAATCTTCGCCGTTCTCGCCCCTTTGTCACTTTCGTTGCCCGCTTTCACTACATATATAAAAATCACCTTTTTTATATTGTTTCTATGTATATAAAAAACACATTTTTATACGGCCACCATATAGATAAAAGTTCTATTTTTATTCTTATCACTATATAAAAATTATATTTTTACAATGCTATTCTATATAAAAAGATTATATTTTTACTTCGCTATTCTATATAAAAAGATTATATTTTTACTTCGCTATTCTATATAAAAAGATTATATTTTTACTTCGCTATTCTATATAAAAAGATTATATTTTTACTTCGCTATTCTATATAAAAAGATTATATTTTTATAATCTCTACTATATAAAAATCATATTTTTAATCTTCCTATGATATATATAATAGAAAACACTTCTTCATATAATTTAAAATCAAATCTTCATATGAGTAAAAATCGAATCTTTGTATGATAAAAATCATATTTTTATTTCCAACTCTAGACGATAAAAATCATATTTTTATTACCGCTACTTCATATTCAAAAATATTACCTTTCTATGTTCAAAAACCACATCTTTATGTTGATGTTTATATTATAAAAAATATATTTATAATTCAGTTTTCCATATTTTTATAATTAAAACTGATATTTAAATTATCATCACTAATCATCCAGAAAAGAAATGAACAGAGGAATAAACAAACAAATAAAATTCAATATAGTTTACCTTTTAATTTCTTTAATTCGGAGGGGGGCTATCTGTGCGTTGACTGGAGGTAGGGGTGCAAGGCGGAAGTCGGCCGGCGAGCTGCAGGCTAAGGCGGCGGCTCTGGAGGGGGTACGGTGGCTGCTTTGTGGTGGGGTGCTGTGGTCGAGGTCTTCGAGCGAAGGGCGATCGATTGAGAAGAGGAGGGGCTGGCTCGTCGTCGGTGGAGTGGAGCGGGGGGGGGGTCGCGATGGTGAGCGGCGGCGGCGCCCCGGGGGGGGGGGGGGTCGCGCGATTGGTTCTGCCCTCTTTTTTTTCGAATAGAGGGGGTTTGACTGAGAATATGGAAAGGGGGAGTTAATTATATATATATATATATTTTTATTAAATTACTTTTAAAAAGCAACTTCTAAATTCGATATCCAATCGAGACCCACCGCCTGCCGTTCATAGCTAATTACACCCATTCCGAACTCA
Organism: Allium sativum; assembly: GCA_030737875.1. Lineage (NCBI taxonomy): Eukaryota > Viridiplantae > Streptophyta > Magnoliopsida > Asparagales > Amaryllidaceae > Allium > Allium sativum. Next base: position 279,916,169 of record CM060922.1, read on the forward strand.
ATGGGATCGAATCAGCTTACGTCAAAATCAATATATAACTCTATATATTGAATTTGAACGTGTATTTCAATCTACCGGGGCCACATACGAACCCTAAAAATTCCCGAAAAATATTTTCTAGCTTCGTATTGACGATACGGTCCTAACAAAACTAGTTTCATCGAATTCTGAGACCGTTTGAAAATTGGCTAATTTCCAGTCGATTAAAATCAACTAAAACTGGCCAAACGTGTTTTCCTTCGCCACGCTCACATATTGATTCGAAAAATTATAAAATTTGAAACCTAGCAATAATTTGACATCGCGGATCCAACAAAAGTGGTTTCGTCGAAATCCGAGGTCGTTTGCAAAATGGCCATTTTTAAGGGCCAAAATTCCATAGCGACTATTCTGAAATTTCAACTGGACATATCTTTTGATTCCCGCTATGAAATTTCGATTTTTCCGATTCGTTGGAAAGATATTCTCAAATAGGTTCTAATATTTTTGGTTTTACTAAAATCCGGTTTATTTTGCACCCGGTACATTCATTTGAACTTTGAAATCGAATTATCAAACTACCGCGCCATTTTCAATTCCTTTTATATATATAAATAATTATTTATATTCTAACGACGATCTATATAATATATACGTTTGAATTCTATTCAAAATAAATTTTTCGTCGATATTATTTAAAATATTTCATTTTAAATAATCAAAATTCACTAAAATTGCCAAAATAAAAATTTTAAATTGGCCCGGATTTCCGGGTTATTACATCAATTATCTGTTGTCTTTACTGCGATGTTCATAGACAGTGTGCCATATTACTGCCGTGTCATTTCATATAGTTATTTACAGAATGATCTATAACAATATATTAAAGAAAAGCATCTGTGTGTTAATAATCAAGTTCATGAGTACCACGGTGAAACTAAGAATTGGTGATTGCACAAAATATATATTAGTTTTATAATTTATGCATAAGCTTGACGGACTGAAGCATGGATAATGCAAGCATGTACGCTAATTATGTACCACATATAGCATGGCCTAATTATCTCATTTCATTGAATCAAATAGATATCCCAGAAATGTAATATGGTAGCATCAATACCTGGCTCTCCTCCATTCGGCTCTTCAACCATATCTTCTCTCTTGGCTTGCTATCTCTTGGCTCTTGAATCAAATAGATATCCCATAAATGCAAATGCTAATTAAAAATTATTCCCAGTTAGAGCAATAAAGTAACAAAAGATAGAGGCATTAACACACAATATGCTCTTTAGATAATTATTTACAAAATACATGTTAATTTCACAATCTATAATTCCTCCGCTCTTGGTATTATAACTATATAACAACACAATTGAGCAATCTGTTTTCTAAGTTCAAATATTTGTATGCAATAGTTGAGCTGGTAAAGCTAGAGATCGTGGAAGATTTAATCTGTGCTGAGGTAGAAGACTAATGATTTTGGAGTAATTTATTATAAAAGGCTATTAGGGATGTTAAAGTGCAAATAAATGACAATGTCAGTAAACAGTATGTGGAAGTTGATAAAGTTAAAAGAGTGTATCTAAGGCTTACAGTACGTATTTTGTCATTGCCTCTTTTGTTCTATCTTGTGTATTCAAGATCAGGAACATTTTTAAAGTGTATATGATATAAAACTCAGTCCCAGCAAGATAACAATATCCCTGTCCATACACGATGAAGGACCGCACGACATAGATGATGTTTATAATAACAAAATAAAAACATAGATGTTGCAGTAATTTTTAAACTATATACAATTAAATATTATAAACATTAAATCAAATTAACCAAATTAGCCCGTACATCAAAGAAATAAAAAGAGATAATAGTTACCTTATTTTAATGATGGATGCGGTGAAGTCTCGACGAGGCGCGATTCAGTTACGTAAACAGGCCGTGGGCTTCAGTGTCAGGCGGAGCTCAAACGCGATGATTCCTGAATCGCGAGATACGGTTTCAGAGGCGGTGGAGTGTAACAACCCGGAATTTTGGGGCCAATTTAAACTTTTATTTTAAGGAAACTTTGTTAGAATTTTTTTTTTTTTTACATTTTTATTATCATATAAAAAAATATATATATGAAATATGTTTTAAAATAAAAGTTAGTCTTTATTTAAATGTAAGAACATAAAAATGATTTACATTTAAAAGTTATTCTTTTTAATGAAAATGAACATATTTTGGTTAGTGCTAAAAGTCTAACTTTTTAATGTCATGTAGAAACATGAAATGTTTTACATTAAAAATTTATGCTTTTAACGTCAAGTAGGAACTTTAATGACATTGATTAATTCATTGATTGAAAATAATGTGTAGGTTATAAATGAAATAAATTTTGACAATATATATATATATGTATGTATGTATGTATATATATATATATATATGTACATGTCTTTGGCTGTCCTCTTAAATATTTCCCTTGTCAATTCATATTTAACATTTAGAAATTCAAAATATAGACCATATGCTTATAAACAAATAGCATTAATCTAGCATTAATTCTTTCCACTTTATCCTCTCTCTCCCTCTTTCATTGTCATCTACTTTTGAAATTTGAATAATAAAAGAAATAAAATAAATGTGTCATTATTGCGTATAATCAAAAGGGGATTTAAGGAAACATTTATAAAAACTCAATTAAAACATAAAACGTATTTATTCGTAATGCACATGCATGGTTTTTGGAATAAAAACAAAACTTTGCTCCACTATCAAATTTGTAATTACCTTGTTACATGCTGAAAATGATTGATATACATACTCGCCAAATAATAGGCTTGCTGAATTTCTTTGCATCATAATAATAAAAGAAAATGTGTTACCGTAAGATAGATAATTAAAATTTGATATGTTTTCCTATTTTGGTTTCATAACTTAATATATATATATACATATAAACATATATATATATATATATATATGAGTTGTGATATGTTTTCAATGGTCTTAATCTAGTATAGATAAAATTTATTTAAATATGGAATACATTCTTGAGTATATAAGTTGTTACATAATAGCTTTGTATTAAAAGCAAATATACACGTTATTTAATAGGAAAGCAAATGAAAAGCATAAACAAGTAATTTAATAAGATATATTAATAATAAAAAAAATCAACCAAATATGGATATGGGGGGAAATGAATATAGGCGGAAATAAATACCATTATTCTTAATTGGTGTTGAAGCTGAATCAAATAAATCTAGTAAGGTTCCAATTTATTTTCTAAAAATTGTCATTCAATACCCTTTTTATTCTGAAATTTGAAAAATTAATAATATAATACTATATATTCCCTCATAAAACAAACACTAATTCATTCTATACCCTAGCCGCCGTCATCTACAGTTTTCAGGGCCTAAACTCTTCAAATCTTTCTTCCCCAAATTCTTTCAATCCAATCATGAACAATCAAAACTTAATGAATGAAATAATCAAGAGCAAAGCAAGGCTACGAAGTGGCGGTTTCCGATGGTGTTCTGACGGCTTGGGGTTGCGTGCGCAGGTCCTTGGCAAAGACGACGATGGGTTCAAATTCAGAGAGGCAAATACGATGAAGATGAAGGCAAAGGCAAAAGCGTAAATTAATTTAAGGTTAATTTAAATTGTTCAAAGTTTAAGATGGTATAACTCATTCAAATCTTAATGAAATTCAACGATTTCAGTTTTGTTAGAATCGTGGTGTCGGGATCTACAACCGGGAACTGTCTAGAGCTGAAATAGAGAACGTTGAAAATCCAGAATTAAAAAGCTTTGTGAGATTTCTATCTTTATTTAATAACTAAAATTTAATTATTCTCTTATTATTCGAAATCGATTCATGTATATAATGAAATCAGATTTGTGATTTGCGATTGAAATTTGTTGATTGTTGATTTTGGTTGTGATGCTTCGTTGAATTTTATCGTTGTTTGTTAGAAGATCGTTGAAATTAAACATATCATGTTTGTTTAGTTAAAAACAAATATATGTTATTAGTTCTATTGGAAACCAATACCTCATGTCTATTAAGGTAAAATTGTTGAAACCAAAATATCATATATTTTTTTTTGGTTAATTAGAAATTTGTTAACGAATGAAATTACCATTTTGCTTGTCATTAGTTATCATAGAAAATGGTTTGCAAAATAACATGTCGCCAAAGAAATTACATTTTTATGTTTGTTTAGAAATGAATGAATTCATGTTAGAGAACATATTAGTATACAAATTTCATTTTTATGTTAATTGAAATGAATTAATGTTAGAAACCCTGTTATCATAAAAATCACATTTTTATGTTAGTTAGAAATGAACAAATTTTTGTTAGAAAACATAAAATGTAATTTTAGAATAAAAACACAGTTTGTTAACAAAATGTACAATTAAGATAAAAACATCGCATTTAGTTAAAATGTACAATTAGATAAAAATGCGCATTTAGATTAAAACACCGTTGTTTTAACAAGTGTAAAATTAAAATAAAAACACGTTTTAATGTTACGGCAAAAGCATAGGGAAAGATTCAGGTTTTTATTTAAGGAATTATGTTTTACATTAAAATCACATTTTAATGTGATATTAGAAAACATAGAAAGAGTCATGTTTACCAATAAAAACCATGTCATTCATTTAAGATTTGTTTTTGTAAATAAAAACCATGTCATTCATTTAAGATTTGTTTTTGTAAATAAAAACCATGTCACTCATTTAAGATTTGTTTTTGTTAAATAAAAAGAAGTCATATTTGTCTTGTTAAATAAAAAGAAGTCATATTTGTCTTGTTAAATAAAAAGAAGTCATATTTGTCTTGTTAAATAAAAAGAAGTCATATTTGTCTTGTTAAATAAAAAGAAGTCATATTTGTTTTGTTAAATAAGAAGAAGAAACAGTAAATATTCATTTGTTTATTATTTATGGAAATTCATAGATACATGTTTGTGATCTTGTCTGAAATGATTTGTGATTAAATCTGTTGTTGTATGTTGTGGGATGATTTAGAATATTCACGTTGTTTAGATTATATGAAGTTGTATTGCAAGTAACACCCAAAATCATATGTGTTATCATTTGTAGGCTTATTTAATTTGTTAGGAAATTGACAACAAGCATATCAATTTGGCGTGGTATGAAGTATTGGATTTGTTACGTGTGTTAACACCAAACATATAAAAATTGGAGTGTATGGATGTGGGATTATATACGTATGTTGACATCCAATAGATAAAAATTGGGGTGGTTGCAATATTGGGTTTGATATGTATGATTGACATCAAGTTTATTTAAATGGCGTTCTTGTGAAATATGTATTACAAGTATATTATTGATGTAGTTAGTAAAATAGAATTATAATCATAATTTTAGCGTGGTTGGTAAAATAGAATTATAATTATATTTTTATCGTTAGCATTAAAAGTGAACGTTAACTTTATTTTCACCTTCTGCATTAAAAACGAATTTTACTCTTATTTTCACCGTCTGCATTAAAATGAGTTTTAAGTCTTATTTTCATTATTGGCATTAAAAATGAATTGTAATCTTATTTTCTTTGTTGTCATTAAAAATGAGTTTTGATCATATTTTTCCTGTTGTCAATAAAAATGGATTTTTATCATATTTTCACCGTTATTAATGAAAATGAAATATAGACATATTTTCACCGTATTTAATTAAAGTGAAATGCAGTTATATGAAGTAGAGTTAATGAATAACATGAAATTATAATTAAATTTTGACGTTCAAGGAAAAATACGAATGCAAGTATAATTTTTGACATATCATAGTTGCATACATATGTGTGGCATTCTCGCATATGAAATAAACCATATATTATAGTTGCATACATGTGGATGAAATGATTTCATTTATTAAAGTGGCATTCATGCACATGAAATAAAACATATCCTTAAGTTCGCATTCATTGTTTTATGAAATGATTTCTTTAATTATTGTTGCATTCTTGCATATGAAATAAAACATGTATTATAGTGCATTCATGTTTTATGAAATAGATTCATGCTTTGAAGTTCATTCTTGCATATGAAATAAAACATGTATTATAATTGTATTCATGTTTTATGTAATGAATTCATGTATTATAGTGCATTCATGTTTTATGAAATGAATTCATGAATTAGTGTACGTTAGTACATCTAGAATATAAATATATGTTAACGTAGCGATAATACGTTAAAAATATAAACATAGGAATAAGTTCATTCTTTTATTTGTGTTCTTAACACAAAAATAAACATAGAAATAAAGTTCATCCTTTTATTTGTATTTTTCAAATATGACATGCAAATAAAAGTGCATCTTTTTATTTTTGTTCTCTAACACAAATATGACATAGAAATAAAAATGCATCTTTTATTTGTACCCCCTAATATAAACAAACCTTAGAAATAAAAGTTTATCTTTGTATTTGCATTTTTCCAATGCAAATATAGTATAGAAAAATAAGCCCATGTTTTAGTTATGTTCTTTATTACAAATGAAACTTAGAAATAAAGGTTACATATTTTTATTTACATCCCTCGATGTAAATAAACATGTAAGAAAAATATAACTTTTATTTGCGTTCAGCAACGCAAATAAAAATAGAAAATAAAACATGAAATTAAGAGTTGCATTTCTATGATAGCTAAAAACACATAGTTAATGTTTATGATAAAAAAAGTAGAAAGATGTACATATTTCACTATGAAATATGCTTTACATTAAAATACATTTTAATGTAATATTGGAAACATAGTAAAGGACTCACTATTTTTGTTCATAAAAATAGATTGAACAAAATATTTATTTTTGTTCATTAGAAAGAAATTCACACTTCTGTCTAAATTAAATAGTGAAACCAAAAGAAACACTTTCGTTTAAGAGAAGGGAGTTGTACAATTTAGAATTGGAAAATGAAATAAAAATACATTTTAGTAGACATTATATACAGGAATGTGTGTTAGGTAGATAGTTCACTATTTTATTGAGCGTGATACCTATATTAATATTATCGCCAAATGATTTACATTTATATATATATATATATATGAATAAAAATAGCGACATATCGTTATTAAATTTTATTAACGATATGAGATGGTTTTAAACCTTATATATATATATATATATACGACAATCATTTGAAAAGACCGAGTTCGATCTCATTTCAAATGATTTATACGACGTTCTAAGTCGAAGAGTTTAAGACGGTGATTGAAGACCGACGATCTTCACATCGAATGGATGCGTGACTATTGAGACCCATGAGAGGAGTAGCTACCTTGAAAGGGCCTCAGTGGAGGCCGTTCGGACGTAGTGTTGATTTGTACGGTTTTGACTTTCGCTCAGACCCAGAGCATAAGTTTATAAATGGATTGCGTGTCGGACCATATGGCATGCTAAGATGCAATGATCAAGGCTTTGTTGAAAAGCAGGCCTTGTGGGTATAACGTAACTTCACGAACCTCACACCCCGGTATGAGTCTTAAACGAGAGAAGGGAACGCAGGGAGTGCACACGTTATCTTTCTAGCTAGGGTAATGTCAGGGACCTACCAGCGCTGACATTTTACTCATTGTGGATGATGGATTTTGAGGTACCTCGTTATTTTTATAGGCCGATAGTGGTCATACTATAGGTCCAAAGGGACCGGGAAACGTGTGTTCAGGCATAACTAATCCACTACCCTTAGGTAGGGACCGGCCCTGCAGCTATCCAAGGGTTCACTGCGGGGGATCCTGAGGTATCCGCTAGAGTGCCTCGAATCGGTAAGGAGCTCCTCCCTAGCCTTGACTCATGATGGAATTCAAATCTCCAATACGCTCTTGCAGTTTTGATTGTAGAACTAGTATTGGCGACATGATATATGGTACCCATGCCGTCTAGGATTGATACATTTACTTTGAATTGCTTTTAAAACATATACACAATAATAATATCGGTTTAACGTATTTATCATCTTTTGATCATTATAAGGTAAAACCCTATCCTCTGGTGTGCGTTGCATTGTGTGATGGGACTTGGGTCTTATAATGGTCTCACTTTTCTAAAAAGCATTGCGTTGTTTAACGATTTAATTTATTTTATGCACTGGCAATCCAATGGAGTAAGCCCGTTCCGCGTTAGCGGCGTGGTCCTGTGATTAGCCATTTTAATTAATAGGCTAATTTAGTTTTCTCATACCAGTCCCATGACTGACCTGTAGTTTGTTTCACTGGCAAACTCGGGTGCCCTCTTTTCCACACGGGCAGTCGAGTAGCCCTTTGCAGATATATTTTACAAGATCCTGGTCTACAGCTGAAGCGATATTCGGAAAGCTCTGTATCCGTGTATTCATTTCGGTTGTACATTTGTACATTTGTATTATTTTTCCGCTGCTATTTAAATGTAATTTAAAACTCTGATATTATTGTATCTCTTCATTTGTAATAAGTATTCATACTCTGGTATATTCTTGTACTCTGATGTAATTGTTGTAACCAGCAATAAAATGTTCTTCAGTTTATGTTCTGATGTGTATTGTTCTCAAGGCAATCTAGGCTTTCCTTTACGGGGAAGTTTGGGTCGTCACATGGAGCGAGGAGAAGGCGGAGACCGATGTGAAGGAAACGCGGTGGCTCGGGCTGACGGTTCGATGGTGAGGGCTGGTCTGGCAATGGCATGTGGAAGGCATCGGTGGCCATTAAATGATGCGGGCGAAGCGATTTTGGGGAGGAAGCAATGGTTTGAGGAGCGATAAATGATTTTAAAGAAGCTGAAGGATGTCGGCTGCCATTAAAAAGAAAAGGAGGGAGGCTCTGATTTCGTTTTGGGGAAGGGATTATTTGGGGAACATTTTGGGTGAAACTTTACTGAAGGAAGGGAATACGAGGAGGCATATGTGATGAAATGATATCACGTGAGCAAGTTTGGAGCCAATTTTTTCCTGTCCCGCCTTACTTTCCTGCGAGAGCCCGCCTATGTTTTTGGCTTGGTAGAAACATTTATAAAAAAACTGGATTTTATAAGTTATAATTTAGCTATCATGTATATATTATTAATTACTAAATATTTAACAGTAATTATTATAAGCTAATTACTGCTCATTATTAAATACTTAACAATCATTATTAAAAAATTATTATTATTTATAAAATATTAAGTATTCATTATTTAATAGTAATTATTATTTATTATATATTTGTAAGGTTATAATCAGTATTAATTATTATTAAAATATTAATATTATTAATTATTAAATATTAGATATTACTAATATTTAGTAGGCCTCTATTACAATTGGTAGAAAAAGAAATGTTGAAAATTATTTTGTAGAATTTTCTAATAAAACTGTTTTAATTATTAATTACCAAAATTAATTACTAACATTAAATATTACTTCTTAATTACTAATATTAATGATTATTTCTTAAATATTTATTACTAAAAATTGATTACTAATTATTTAACAATACTGAAAATTTATTATTTAATATCCTAATTATTAATATTAATTATTAAAAATTATTTACAAATTATTGATTATTTAATAGAAATTGTTATTATTGTTATCCCAATTACTAATTATAAAATGTTAATTGTTATTATTATATAATTGACAAATATTCCTGATTCCCAAGTTTATTATTAATTATTATTATTAAACATCAATATAATTAGTTATTAAATATAAATATTATAAACATGAAGTTTGTACTAGGCATCTCTATTACAACGAATAAAATGAAAAATTATGATATATATGTTTATTACAACAGTGATTTTTCACAGTTGTAAAAATTCATTTATTACAACAGTGTGTTTTGCACAGTTGTAAAAAAGCATTTATTACAACAGTGTGTTTTGCACAGTTGTAAAAAAAACATTTATTACAACTGTGCTTTATGCACTGTTGTAAATTTAAAGTTGTAATATGTTTTTGTTGTAGTGCGTGTTTTAAATGACATTGGTTCTTTAACTTAGTTAAAGATAGGATATGGTTTCCCAAGTTAAGCAATCGTTAATATTGATTTTTAGGAAGATTAAAACCAAGTGGAGTTTTAATGCATCTTTAATTAGATTGAAATGATATCCAAAGGAAGATTAAAGAATAAATTTAAAGAATTTATCTTTGATAAAATTAATGGGAACCTTTCCCAAAGTATAAGAATATTTGAATAAAGGAATATTCTGGATTGGAATAAGGCATGTGTTGTGTTTTTGTAACACTTGTTTATTATACACGCGAGTTATTCGGAAAGACCGGGTTTATCCCATTTTGAATAATTGATTCGACGATATGTCGAGGATGAAGACGGTGGTCGAAGACCAGAGGTCATCACATAGTTTGGATGATTACTGAGGTCTTGATTGGGCTGTACACCCAAGACAAGGTAATAAGTGGTGATCGTCCAGACGTACTTGGAGATCGACCGGATATGCGAGGACCTCTCCCCTGTATTGGACAAATGGGGGAGGAATAAGGTGCCTTCGGTTTCGTTCAGACCCAAAATGAACTTGTAAATGGATGTGTGTCTGACATCGGATTTCATTCTGTGTGATTGATATACATCGGTTGCATAGTGTGAATTGCCTGTGTGGCATGCTGAGATGCAAATGATCAAGGCTTCTGTTGAAAGGCAGAGTCTTGTGGTTGATGTTCAAAGCATGGCTTTAATATAGCGTAGCTTTGTGTAGCGTTAACTCGCGAGCCTCACACCCCGGTGTGAACCAGAAATGGGAGAGGACCTCAGGGAGGGCATGCGTTTCCTTCTAGCTAGGAGTGGTGTCAATGTTTTGCACGCCCTGGCATTTTACTTATGTGGATGATGGATAGGAGGCACATCATTTATATCAGTTGATCCAGGGACAATGGAATCATTTTGCTCATTTACGCCCCATAGGGCGGGGAAACGTAGTGTTCAGACATTTTAATCCACATCGAGTGGACCGGCCCTGATGATCCAAATGCTTGAAAGAGTACTTGCCTGAGACATGGGCAAGATTGTCTCGAAGCGGTAAGGACGATCCCTTGCCTTGGTTCACAGATGGAAATCCAACTTCCAATACATGACATTTGCGGTTTTGATTGTAGAGCCTAGTATTGACGACATGATATATGGTACCCATGCCGTCTAGGATTGATACATTTATATTTGAAGTTATTTTAAACACTATGCACTTATAATAGTCTCAAATGATTTGTTTTAACATACCAAGCATGTTTGGCTATTATAAGGGAAAACCCTATCCCCCGGCTTGCTTGCATTGTGTGATAGGACCTGGGTCTTATGATAGCTCCATTTTTCCAAAAAGCATTGCGTTGTTTTGTTATATGCACTGGTATTCTTGGGAGGAAACCCGTTCCGTGTCATACGGTGTGGTCCCTTGATATATCTGATTTTGAAGTAAAGTTTTAAATAACTGTTTTAGTTCTCACACCAGTCACATGACTGACCTGGAGTTTATTGTTTTAACCTAAACTCTGGGTTCCCTTATTTTCCACACGGGCAGCTAGTAGTTTTGGTTTTGCAGATTTATATTCATAGGATCCTGGTTTACAGCTGGAATGATATTCGGAAAGCTCTCTATCTGTATATTCCTTTCAGTTGTGTTTTGTATTATTTTTCCGCTGCATTGTAACTTGTAAATCTCTGATATTTAGTAAATGTGTAATATTTATTCATACTCTGTATATTCTTGTATTCTGATGAAATTATTGTAATGAGCAATGAAATTTTCTTCTGTTTGTGTTCTGATTCATCTTGTCCTCAAAGCAATCCATTCTTTCCCTTCTCCTCGGAGACCGGGGAAGTTCGGGTCTTTACAGTGGTATCAGAGCTTTGGTTTACAGAGCTCGGAGAATAAGACACGTTAGAACCAAATGAAAGAATTCATCAGAGATTGGATTAGCAATATCCAATAAGAATTACTTGTTAGAGATAGGATCAGCAGTATCCTAGAACGAGTGTAAAGAGTATATTTTTAAAATGAAAAGCAATTTTGTTTTGAAAATTTAAACCTTATTCAACGTATTTGAATATTTATTTGTATTGAATTTGGACAATCCAATATATAAAGATTTTGCATATACGCCTTGCAAACGTGTATTCGAAGTTTTAATATACTGGATAGATATAGAATCACACTCTAGTCGCCCGGACATGATCCTGATGATGAAGTATACCATCACCAGTATTTATTTTCGAGTTTCGAAAGTGGGATTTCTATATGATTTCAATTGACTGGTGTCAGAACCAAAACTAGATAGGGCTTATTGTTGTGATTTGGCATAAAAAAAAATCTGATTTTTGGACTATATATCAAAGTTATGAATTTGAAAAGCTAATCAACTAATTGATTGATGGTTGTGTTGTATGATTATTTGTTATCTAATAAAACCATTATGTGAAAGAACGGTATATTTAGCCAAATGGTACTAAACATTGAACTGTGTTGAAAATTGTTCGAAATTGCAAACATGTACATGCATATACATTGAACAGGTCATTGCAAAGAGGCTAGAGCAGAAGAATAAAATTGTTTGCCCGACAAATAGGTACGTGTTTACTAATTTCTTGGGTTTGGATGATTTTATGAGCCAGTTGGCTAGCCGCTTGGCTGTTTCTTTTCCTTTTTGGATTGGAGAGGCCTGTATGGCGATTTCGAGATTTTCCCGGTGCTCCTGTACATGGGAGGCAATGGCAAAAAATTTCGAAAATTTAGGGAGTTAGCCAAATTTTTGAAAATTTTGAAAAGTTCTTGGAAACTGAAAAGTTGAAGAACTTAAGCCATAATGGAAATAATGAAAGTTGAGTTGATTTGTAAAACAACTTTCAGCTCCATTCCTTTTCGAGGACGAAAAGATTTTAAGTTGGGGAGATTGTAATAACCCGGAAAATCTGAACCAATTTAAAATTTTAAAATTTTTATTTCGGCAATTTTAGTGAATTTTGAACATTTAAAATGAATTATTTTAAATAATAACGACAAGAAATTTTTGAATAGAATTAGAATGTATATATTTAATTGAATCGACGTTAGAATATAAATATTTATTTTTAATTATAAAAGGAATTGGAAATGGCGTGGTAGTTAGAAAATTAGATTTCAAATTTCAAATGAATGTACAGGATTCAGAATAAACCGGATTTTAGCGAAACAAAAAATATTAGAATCTATTTGGAAATATCTTTCGAACGAATCCGAAAAATTGAAATTTCATAGCGGGAATAAAAAGTTATGCCCAATTGAAAATTCAGAATAGTCGCTATGGAATTTTGGCCCTTAAAAATGGAAATTTTGCAAGCTACCCCCGTTTTCGACGAAACCACTTTTGTTGGATCCGGGATGTCAAGTTATTGCTAGATTCCAAAATTCATAATTTTTTAAATCAATATTTGAGCATGGCGAAGTAAAACGTGTTTTGACAATTTCATTCGATTTGGATCGACCAAAAAATGGCCATTTTACAAACGGCCTCCAAATCTAACGAAGTTAGTTCTATTAGAATTGTATCGTCAATACGAAGCTAGAAAATATTTTTTGGCAATTTTTAAAGTCCGTATGTGGCCCCGGTAAATGGGAATGTACGTTTAAATTGAATATATACTGATTCATGTTTTGATTTTAACGAAAACCGATCGAAACAGCCAAACTGGCCTACAATACATATCCCATTGTGTTCGGAATGGGGGTAATTAGTTATGCACGACAATCATTGGGTTTGAATCGGGATTCGAATGAAAAATTAACTTTTTGGAGGAATAAAATAATATAATAATTAAATTATTATATAAATTCAAACTCACCCCCCTTCTCTCCTCATTATAGTCAACTAACGAAACAAAAAAAAGAGAAAAAGGGGAAATCGCACAACCCCGTCGCTTCCCCTAAATCGACGCCACCGCACCATCTCCCCTCCCACCACCGACTGTTTCCCCCCTCTCCGATCCACCAATGGCTGCCCCTCTCTCTCTCCCCCTCTTCAAACCCCCGAAGCACGAAAACCCCACTGGCCGACCACCACAACCCTACGTCCGACCGCCATGATCCCCTACCACCTCCACACGGCCAGCGCGCGCTGCCCCCGACGCCAAGCACCTCCACGACCTCTCCTCCACCACCACGAGTCAAGGAGTTTCGCCATCGAACTGGAGCCGTGCTCGTGCTCAGATCCGAAGCTCCAGCAGCCGCCTACGCCTGAATCGAAACCCTAGGAAAAATTGTAAGTATATATGATTTTTAAGTTTATAAAATTATGATTTTTGATTATAGAAAGATATGATTTTTAGCTATGAAAGGTTATGATTTTTCATGATAGAAAAATAGGATTTTTAGCTTTATGAAGACATGATTTTTATATATGAAAAAAATATAATTTTTAAAGTGTATGAAAGATATGATTTTTATTATGCGAGGAGCTTTATAAAAATATGTTTTTATAACATAAAGATGTAGTTTGTCATAACATAAAGATGTGATTTTTCATTATGTAAAGGAGAGATTTTTGTTAATGTAAAGAATAGATTTTTATTTAAAATAAAGATTTGATATTTATCGTATGAACTGATTCATAAAGATATGATTTTTATTATGAAGTTAGCGATGTAAAAATATAATCCTTGTATAGAAATTATAGTTGTAAAAATATAATCTTTGTATAGGAATTAGAAATGTAAAAATATAATTTTCTTTGAAATAAAAATAAGATTTTATAAGATAGAAAATTATAATTTTCTTTGATATGAAAAAAAACTATTTTCTTTGTTATAAAAAATACTATTTTTAGTTCGATAAAAATATTATTCTTATCATATGTATGATATGATTTATAGTTAGATAAAAATAGAATTTTATCGTATGGGAGGAAATAATTATTAATGGGTTAAAAATATGATTTTTAATGTAGGGATGCAATCTAGATCGACAATCAAAGAATGACGGAGTGGATCCCCAAGGTGAGAACTTCTCACTTTTATTTTATTTTCTAGTTAAAATATATACTAGGATGCAGACGGTGCTTAGCAGCACCCGACACCCGTCGTCCACAGACCATGGCGACTTGTTTGTTTGATTTTGTTGTGAAAGTTGATTGTGTGATATGGAATGGAATAAATAAAATATTCATATATTGAACTGAATATTTTATAGTTAAAAATATATTTTTTAACGTGTATATGAATAAAATAAATATTTATAAACAAGTCGGGCGATTTGTTTATGTACACACATTTGACTGATATTGATTGGGATGATAAATTTTACATATCGCCCAACTGCACAAATAAAATTCGTTATTTGTTGGTTGAAAACCCCACACGGGTATTGGGATGATATTGGACATACACTAATCCTAATATTTAGTTGTATGACAATCGATTGGTTGAAAAGCTGTAATAAGCGTTAAATATTTATATTTGATGCTTATGCGGTGTAGAGTGCACTTTGGATGATGGTTGACTGTGTTCGATTGTTGTTGTGTACATGTGTGTATGAAATCCATATAAATCAAATTATATGGTAATTGACTGTGTTTGATTCCAGTTCAGAAAGAATGAATATTTTAAAATAACAAATATTTTAAAATAGTGAATATTTTAAAATAACATTCAGTAAAAGATCAAAATTTGGTTTTGATGTCCTATTTGGGATGGACACGAATATATTTAAATATATAAAGCCGTGTTAATTATATTAACGCCATTTTGACGTGAACGATATTTATATCAATTTTATTCACTTTTAGAATGAATATCGAAAAAGAATTGATTTCAAAATCTAATGTTTTGAAAATATTATCATTTATATATCGATGACATGGAATATTCAATTTTGATTAGAAATTGAATATGAAGTTGAAATCGTTTTGAAAACGAATTTAAAACGATTTATAAAATACATTTTAAATGGAAATCGATGAAATATATATAATATATCTTATTATATAATGGCCTGAATAGAACGCGCCGCACCGCGGTAGTTCGCGAATTTCGACAATTGACTTCAAACGGACATTACGGGAGATCCGACCGTCGGATTCTCCTAAAACCAGAACCGTTAGGTTCGCATCGAAAAGAGCTTTCTAAATAATATTAGAGATTTGAAATCTAACGGTTGGATTTGGAATTATGTCCAAATCCAATTTGGAAAAGGTCGTTGTAAGTTCAGTTCGATGGCCATTTATGGAAATCGAATGTATTGGCCTTGATAAAATTATTAAAAATATCAATAATTAGTGTAAAATCATAAGAAATGATTTAGAAAGAATTGGGATGAAAAATTCCATATTTGAAAAGATAAAAATAGATTTTTATCGAAATGAACTAGTTTTGAATTAGAATAATAAATCCAATATTTTTAAAATAAATAAATTAGATTTGAAATGGTTTTAAAAATAACCAGGATTTCCAATATATGAATTGGAATGGATTTGAATCGAAATTATGCTCGGAATATTTCGATATTGGATTTCGTGATTATATGGAGATTATGGAGGAATTTGGAAGATATATATATCGTTATTCCAATACGATATTTGTTGGTTTCAGAATTAGATATTGAATATAAGCCGATATATTTTCTATTCAGAGCCTTGTATTTAATATCAAATTGGATTTTTGGTTCGTCTTGAATGGTATCTTTAATAATACTGTTCTTGAACCGAATGGAGTTAAGAAAATTAGAAACTAACTGGAGATTAGTTAAGTTGAATGGTTTCCTGAGTATTGATCTGATGTTGGTTTCGGCCTTTGGGGTTAATACTTAGGGGATTGTTCTCTTACTAATTTACAGTTAGAGGCTAATGTGAATTGGGTTTATTGTGAACTGCGTTTTTAACGACATTCGTTCTTTAACCCGATTTACAGTGAAATGCGATTTGGGATTTATAAATCTTTTTATTTAGATTTAACGGGAATTTTCCAAGGTAACGTTTTCCAATTAAATATATTAAACTGGAATTGAATGGATTTCGATTTGATAATAATCGAAGTGAACTTATGTGGAGGAAGACTGTTAATACATATGGAATTTAAGAGGCGTTGTCGTTATTCCATTTATATTATTGGTCGGATATGGAAATTGATATCGATTATATATTGATTTGTTTTTTCATAAAGATTCCCTAATTAATGGAATGTAATTTGGTTTGTCGTAAATGGTATCTTTAATAATACTATTCTTAGAACCAATGGAGTTAAGAGAATCAGAAACTAACGGGAAATTAGTTAAGTTGGATGGATTACTAGGTATTGATCTGATCTTGGTTTCGCCCTTCGGGGTTGATACTTAGGGAATTGTTCACTTGCTAATTTACGGTTAAAGGCTGATGGAATGGAATGTGATATTGGGTTCATCGTGAACCGTGTTTCAAATGACATTGGGTCTTTAACCCAGTTAAAGACAGGATATGGTTTCCCAAGTTAAACAATCGTCAATATTGATTTTTGGGAAGATTAAAACCAAGTGGAGTTTTAATGCATCTTTAATTAGATTGAAATGATATCCAAAGGAAGATTAAAGAATAAATTTAAAGAATTTATCTTTGATAAAATTAATGGGAACCTTTCCCAAAGTATAAGAATATTTGAATAAAGGAATATTCTGGATTGGAATAAGGCATATGTTGTGTTTTTGTAGCACTTGTTAATTATATATGCTAGTTATTCGGAAAGTCCAGGTTTATCCCATTTTGAATAACTGAGTCGATGATATGTCGAGGATGAAGACGGTGGTCGAAGACCGGAGGTCTTCACATCGTTTGGATGATTACTGAGGTCTTGATTGGGCTGTACACCCAAGACAAGGTAATAAGTGGTGATCGTCCAGACGTACTTGGAGATCGACCGGATATGCGAGGACCTCTCCCCTGTAATGGACATATGGGGGAGGAATAAGGTGCCTCCGGTTTCGTTCAGACCCAGAACGAACTTGTAAATGGATGTGTCTCTGACATCGGATTTCATTCTGTGTGATAGATATACATCGGTTGCATAGCGTGAATTGCCTGTGTGGCATTCTGAGATGCAAATGATCAAGACTTCTGTTGAAAAGCAAAGTCTTGTGGTTGATGATCAAAGCACGGCTTTAATATAGCGTAGCTTTGTGTAGCGTTAAATCGCGAGCCTCACACCCCGGTGTGAACCAGAAACGGGAGAGGACCTCAGAGAGGGCATGCGTTTCCTTCTAGCTAGGAGTGGTGTCAGCGTTTTGCACGCCCTGGAATTTTACTTATGTGGATGATGGATAGGAGGCGCCTCAGTTATATCGGTCGATCAGGGGCCGATGGAGTCATTTGTCTCATTTACGCCCCATAGGGCGGGGAAACATAGTGTTCAGGCATTTTAATCCACATCGAGTGGACCGGCCCTGACGATCCAAAGGCTTGACAGAGTACTTGCCTGAGACATGGGCAAGATTGTCTCGAAGCGGTAAGGACGATCCCTTGCCTTGGTTCACAGATGGAAATCCAACTTCCAATACGTGTCATTTGCGGTTTTGATTGTAGAGCCTAGTATTAGCGACATGATATATGGTACCCATGCCATCTAGGATTGATACATTTATATTTGAAGTTGTTTTAAACACTATGCACTTATAATAGTATCAAATGATTTGTTTTAACATACCAAGCATGTTTAGCTATTATAAGGGAAAACCCTATCCCCTGGCTTGCGTTGCATTGTGCGATAGGACATCGGTCTTATAATAGCTCCATTTTTTTCAAAAAGCATTGCGCTGTTTTGTTATATGCACTAGTATTCTTGGGAGGAAACCCGTTCCGTGTCATACGGCGTGGTCCCTTGATATATCTGATTTTGAAGTAAAGTTTTAAATAACTGTTTTAGTTCTCACACCAGTTACATGACTGACCTGGAGTTTATTGTTTTAACCTAAACTCTGGGTGCCCCTATTTTCCACATGGGCAGCTAGTAGTTTTTGTTTTGTAGATTTATATTCACAGGATCCTGGTTTACAGCTGGTATGATATTCGGAAAGCTCTGCATCCGTATATTCTTTTCAGTTGTGTTTTGTATTATTTTTCCGCTGCATTGTAACTTGTAAATCTCTGATATTTAGTAAATGTGTAATATTTATTCATACTCTGTATATTCTTGTATTCTGATGAAATTGTTTTAATGAGCAATGAAATGTTCTTCTGTTTGTGCTCTGATTCGTCTTGTCCTCAAAGCAATCCGTTCTTTCCCTTCTCCTCGGAAACCGGGGAAGTTTAGGTCTTTACAAAATTTAATACTAATTCTAGAATAATGTAGTAAAATATTATTTTAATCATTTAAGTAATTACTTCTTAAATGAAATACATTTAAGTAAGTAACCGATTTTTGAGGTGGAATATGGATGAGTTTTGAAAAGAGGTTATAAACGAGTTCTATATTAAACTCGAGTTTTATAATAAAGTTATAAAGGAGATTTTTAAGCAAAAATGATGGCTTAAAATAAATGTTCACTTAATATTTGAATTAAGTAAAAGAAAATGAGATAAAATGTGATTAGCCTGAGATTTTATAACAAAGTTTATGAAAGGAAATGAGAAGTCAAAGCGTGATTGAATTGGCGATACTTAATAATGGAATTAAGTAAAAGGGTTAGAATCAAAATGAGATTTCCAAAAAGGAATGAAAATGGAAAAGATTTGTAAGTGAATTTGGTAAAGGATTTTGAAATGGGATTTAGTAATAATAAATTCTAATTATAGATGAATGCTTTGAAAGAAGTTAAGGTTCATAAGTGATTTAATCAATATATTAAGTAATTATAGGTTGGATTTATAAAGAAATATTTTCAAAAAGTAAGAAGGTTTTATAAACCATATATTAAAAAAAAAGTAGTTTAATGAGATTTTGTTGATATTAGAATAAATATCAGTTTCAAATTACAATTTGTATCTATCTTAAGATAAGAACGTTGTTGATCAAGGTCTGAGAGGTAGTTCAAATACCCCAACAAGGATTATCTGAGAATGATATTAGTTTGTAATGGAAAAGAGGTTAAGAACATTTCCATATGAGAAATAATAACGCAACGTAAATTGCGAGAGTTGAGAATATAATGGGATTTCCAAAGTAACGGAAATAAATAGAATTTTAGAATATATAATGCGATTTCCAAAGTAACGGAAATGACAAGATTTGGTAATATAAATTGAAATTTCCAAAGTAACGGAAATGGAAAGATTGGAGTATATATATAACGATATTTCCGAAGTAAAAGAAATAAAAAGGAGATTGAGAAATTATGACGGTATTTTCGAGTAAAAAGGAAATGAAAGGTGAAGTGTTGAAATGTGTTTATTCTAAAAGAATAAGGATTAGTTTTTGTTTCAAATGATGAAACAAAAGAGATTTCGTAACGTTATTTTAAGAATGATAAGATAAATTAATTTCCCAATTATAGATAAGAAGAGTGATATAGAAAATGTTTTGAAAACAATAATAGAGAGAAAGTTGGATTTGATTATAGGATTTTTATAAGTATTATAATAAATTAAGTTTAAAAATTATCTTATGTTGAATAAGAAATGAAAAGCAATATTCGTAATATCGAAATACATTTAAAGAGTTTAAATTAACATTCGTTAATTGTTTTAATTAAAGAGGCCAAGTAATGCCAAGTACTGAATCGGTCAATTCATTTTATTTTATATTGTTATTTGATAGTTAAATAACCGACTATCAAATCTGGCCAATACGATTGTTGGTACGGAAAGACCGGGATCGAATTTTATATTCAAAAACCATTCTGCCAACAAATACGCAACGTTGAAGATAGAAGATGGAGCTATTGAAGACCGTGGTTCTTCATAAGCGGAAGGATTGCTTGTAGAATATTCTCTGTGATGCAACCAGAGGTATTCTAACGTGATTCAGTCGTAAGTGAGGTTTTACGGATTACAAGGACTTCTCGCTACTGATCTATAGGGTAATTCGAGGTTGTGGTAGGAGAGCGCCTTCAGTTTGTCCAGTCCCAGGACAACTTGTATGGACGGATGTCTGAAAGAGTATTTCCAAAAGGTCACGTACGTTGATTTCTTTAAACGTATTTCTGTTGTTGGCAGAGAAGACACCTTCTTTAGCTTAACGCTCGGTATTTTTGTGGATGTCAACTAGTGATATCTAGCGGATCTGACAATGTGGCATTCAAAGTGAATGGTGATCAGATGTTCAAACATAAAATTAAATTCAAGGTAAATTAATTAATCAATTTTTTATAACCTTAAGCCTCATCAACTGGGAAATGGTATAAAATCGGGTAGGTCGCATGGCTATATGGGTCGCACCTATCAAAAGGGCATATTCATTACCTGATCTGGTGAAATCAAATGCCTTCGGTTGTTCCTTTATCTATGTATGTTATCGGTTCAGTTGGCTGGCCCCAACTATGGTAATGATATATTCGGTATTCTCAAGCGAAGTGAGGGGCTGGTCATGTTTAGCCTGGGTTGCAAGGTGTTCTTGTTGAATCCCCAATGTATTCATATCCAAAGGTACATTGTCGGAAGGTGGTCTCATACCTTTCCATAGTTGGAAATCCATTCTCCAATAGGCGCCCGCAGTTTTGATTGTATAATATGTATGTAGAGCATGAGATGCAAGCGTTCTTCTAGATTGCTATTTACTTGATATTAGGCATTATTATAATATCAGAAAATATATGATTTCAAAAATGTTTTGGGTTATAGTAAGGTAAAAAACGTCCGTATTTATGTGTGGATTTGGTCTTACTATTATACTTTTCTTTCAGAAAGATTTTAACTTACCTATAAACTTAGTGTGTATTCACTCTGGTTCACCAGACTGGCCTAGCGTTTGTAATGCTCGGGTTATACCGGGGTGCACAGGTTCAGGTTATCGGATGCAGTGAAGAGACGAGCTGGAGAAGTCCAGACATGTTATATATATTTATTCCGCTGTGTGTTATATATGAGGACATGTCATTATAACTATCCATATGTGTTGATGTACTCCGATGATTGTAAGTATTTTTCAAGCTCTATATAAAATTTATTTCTATATTATATTTTGTTCCGCTGCGATGTGAGACTCTAATTCGGTGTTTGTGTTTCTTCTTCTTCTATTCTAAAATTTCTTTCTTTCTTATCTCACCCTCTATATTCTTTCTATTTGTATCTGGGTATCTAGTGCATTTTGGGTTGGACTTGTGTCATTTTGGTCATCTCAAAAGGTGCCGGAAGTTCGGGCCGTCACATCTAGGCACCTATATATATCTCGTATCTTCAAACCTTGAATCAAAATCCCTAAGAACTAACATGTTAAATCTCTGAAAAGGTTCAGAGAGAAAAGAGAATGGTAGAGCCTGGGCAGCACCTCATAAAATATGAGATTAAAGCTAGGCCTTACTAGTCTATTTATAGGTGTACTAGAAAAGTCCAGTCCATCGGATTTAATCCATCAAAAAACCAAACCGAACACATCAAAAAACCATGTCACAAAAATGAACCTGGACCCGCTTGGGTCAACCCGTGTGTCGACCCGCCCTACAGGTGGGTAGACCCCTAGATTGACCCATGCATAATGTTGGTCGACCCATGTGTTGACATGCCCTATAGGTGGGTTGACCCATAGGTTGACCCATGCATAACATTGGTCGACCCGTGTGTCGACCCGCCCTATAGGTGGGTCGACCCGTAGGTTGACCCATGCATAACGTTGGTCGACCCATCTGGTTCCAAGCGGGGTATTTGCTGCACTATGATTACGGAGTTTAGCATTTTATTTAGCAACTTAATCACTTGCTTTATGTAATCCTTTTTGATTTATTTTGTTCCTCGATTAAACCATACTTAAGTTTGAATTTCAGTCGTATGCATACATATATATATATATATACATACAGTCTTCAGATTATTTAGTTCATTGATAACTTATGTATACGTACTCCATTTTGGCCATGCCATATATCGAAACGAGTCAG
This sequence comes from Allium sativum, assembly GCA_030737875.1. Taxonomy (NCBI): domain Eukaryota; kingdom Viridiplantae; phylum Streptophyta; class Magnoliopsida; order Asparagales; family Amaryllidaceae; genus Allium; species Allium sativum. The sequence continues at coordinate 279,939,101 of CM060922.1, forward strand.
AAAATTACCACGAACACATCGGTAAATGTTCCGGGGTCAAATATTAAAAATATAACCTTTGATATTTTTATTATTAATATAAAAATACGAGGTGTTACACCGGCCATGCAAATCGTTAACTTCTTGGTGGGAAACTACTGACAAGGTCTTACTCGGATCAAACCTTATACGTGAGTCAATTAAAACTATCGCTTTGATTCGGCAGAGAATGACGACTTCCTAAGACCATCAGAAGTCATCCACACATAGAAGGAGGAAAGAATTAAAAATTGAAGTCGGAAATTTGGTATTTGTTAGGATTTTCACTCTGAAGAAGACAGTTCGGTTTCGGAAGACTAGGAAGTTGGCTCCAAGGTTTGTTGAGCCTTTTAAGATTTTAAAAAGGATTAGGAAGATGGCTTACCGAGTGAATCTTTCCAAGCGTTTGTAGGGAGTCCACAACATTTTCAATTTTTCTCATCTTCACAAATTCCTTCATGATTCAGTCGACAGACTCAAGCTTAATGATATTGGGGACATAGGTAGCTACGAGATAGAGTCTATGGGTTCCCCATGCCACCGCAAAGATCATGGAGCATGGAATCAAATGACTCCACAACAAATCTATCCGCCTAGTCCAAGTTTAGTGGGGAGATAACCATACAAAAAGCACCTGGGAAACTGAGGAGAAGATTAGACTAACTCATCCAGAACTTTTCTCGGGTAACTAATTTCTCCCAAATTCTTGTTTTTGGTTTCATTGTGGTTTCTACATTGGACGGTAGGAGATGGATGCAACACTTGTGCATCGTGCACTCATATAGAATTGTATGCATATTATGGTGTTTTGCATACATATTGCATCACTTATTGCACATACACATTAGGAATGAGCCCATTGTTAGTAAGTTTATAGTTAATAATCACCATGAGTCATGAATGTTTATGTATGTTTATAAAAATAACATGGGTGTATAACACGCTTTTAGAGCGAATTGTGTTCTTCGTCCATTCAAAAGATTTCGGGGCGAAATCTCTAATACGGGGAGAGAATGTAACAACCATAAAATAAACTTAAATTAGACATAAGGGAATTTAATTTTAATTAAACAATAATAGTCAATAATGAACTATTGGGCTGAAAATGGAAATTTGGATAAACATGAATTGATCCATGAAAGTATTGTAGTTGCTTTTGTGGTGAGATTTTGATCCGTTTTCATAATTTGTTTATTGAAAACAGAATCCGTATGCAAAAGATATCAATAAAACAAGTTATGCGTATATTTTAACACACAAAGTTTGAATTTCAAATAAATAAATATACAAACCTGGAATATATTAATTGAATTAGCATGAAAAAGTATATTCCTTTTTAATTCAAATTTATGCGTATATATTTATATACATTGGGGATAAGAATAATCAATATAAGGTAACAAATCAACCAAATCAATTCAGAAATTAATAGAAAGCAACATAAAGGAGAATTACTCTCCTGGGCTCGACCACAGAAGGGGGTCGACCGCTATAACGATCTGAAATCCCCCGGTCTCCGAAGAGAAGAGAAATAGCAGATTATTTGAGAACACGACGCGTCAGAACACAAACAATAGAACATTTCATTGCTATTACAACAACGAAATCAGAGTACAAGAATATTCCAGAGTATGAATAAATATTACACATTGGAAATACAATATCAGAGATTAACAATTAACATAGCAGCGAAAAATAATACATAAGTACAATGTGTAGTGGAAAATAACAACTGACACAACTGAAACATATATACGGATACAAAGCTTTCTGAATATAGCTCCAACTATAATCCAGGATCCTGTCAAAAGAAATATCTGCAAAAACCAAAACTACTAGCTGCCCATGTGGAAAATATGGGCATCTAAAGTTTAGGTAGAAACAATAAACTCCGAGTCAGTCATGGGACTGGTGTGAGAACTAAAACAGTTATTAAACTTTTACTTTAAAGGTGGAAAACTCATGGGACCATAACGTATGACACGGAATGGGTTTACTCCACATGAATACGAGTTTAAAACATGAAACAATGCAATGCTTTTTGAAAAATGAAGCTATTATAAGACTCAGGTCCCATCACACAATGCAACGCAAGCCGGAGGATAGAGTTTTCCCTTATAATAGCCAAACATGCTTAGTACGTTTAAAAACAAATCATTTTAATATTGCTGTAAGTGCATAGTGTCAAATCAATTTCAAATATAAATGTATCAATCATAGATGGCATGGGTACCATATATCATGTCGCCATACTAGTTCTACAATCAAAACCGAAAAGTCACGTATTGGAAATTGGATTTCCATCTATAAGTCGAGGCAAGGGATGGCTCCTCACCGATTCGAGACACTCTAGCAAATGCCTCAGATTTCAGATGCTGGCGAACCCTGGGAACAGAAGGGTCGGTCCACATTTACTTTAGTGGAATGGCTATTCCTAAACACACGTTTCCCGGTCCTATCGGACCTATCTCTGAGCCACTAGGGACTCAATAATCAAGGCACCTCATTCCATCATCCACATAAGTAAAACCGTCTGGGTTCCATACCATAACACCACTCCAAGCTAGAAAGGAACGTCGTGCACTCCCAACGGTCCCTCAACCCGTTTTTGACTCATACCGGGTGTGAAGCTCGCGAATTAACGCTATACGCAAAGCTATGCTATTTAAAGCCGTGCTTTGATAATCAACCACAATACTTTGCTTTTCAACAAAAGCCTTGATCGTTTGCATCTCAACATGCCACACTGACAATTCACGCAATGCAACTGATGTCTATCAATATATAACATCTAAGCTCGTACGTCTCAGAGAAGGGTTAAGCAAGAGAATAAATTCTCTGCCACCAAACAGGTATATATTTAATAGAAAACAATCAACACAGAATGAAATCCAATGTCAGACATACATCCATTTACAAGTTTGTTCTAGGTTTGAACGAAACCGGAGGCACCTAATTCCTCGTCCCATATGTCCAATACAGGAGAGAGGTCCTCACATATCCGGTTGATCTCCAAGTACGTCTAGACTATCACCACTTATTACCTTGTTTTGGGTGTAAATCCCATTCAAGACATCAGTAATCATCCAAACGATGTGAAGATCTCCGGTCTTTAACCACCGTCTTCATCGTCAACTTTTAGTCGTCGTATTAATTATTCAGAATGGGTTAAACCCGGTCTTTCCGAATAACTCACGTGTTTTATAATCAAGTGCTATTAAAACACATCATACGCCTCATTCCAATTCACAATATTCTTTTATTCAAATATTCACATCTTTAGGGAAAGGTTCCCATTAATTTTATCAAAGATAAATTCTTTTAAATTTTCTCTTTAATATTCCTTTGGATATCGTTTTCAAAAGATTTTATTTTATCTTTTAACAATTTGAAACCAAATTAAGGTTAATAAAACTAGTCAGGATTATCGAGCCTTCCTGAAGTAATTATTTATTTTATCTTTCCAATCCCAACCTATTCATCCCAGGGAGCAAAACTGGTAGTACTACATATCTAACGCCCATTGTGTAACGACCCGGATTTTTCGGTCATTTGAATTCGAATATTTAAATTGGTTTTAAATATTTTATTTGAAATATTAATGGATTTCAATATTTAATTCATTTATAAAACGGCGATTAAACGTTTATATTTATATTTAATTTAAAACGAAATCGAAACGGCGTGATAGTTCATAAAATCGACTTCTGAACTTCAATTGAATATACATAATCTGTTTTAAGTCGGAATTCTGTGAAACAAGAAATGATATGATCAGATTGATTATAATTTTCTAATGGAAAAGAAAAATCGAGATTTTAGTTTATATATGGTAAGTTATGTCCAAATCAAAATTTAAAGTCGCTATAGAAATCGTTAATTAACGATAACGTTTATTTAATAATTTAAATAGGATTTTTAATAGAATTTGAATATCGTTTTAGCTTGCAAAAATTAACGTTGAGTAACATTTTCATATTGGTTATATTTAAAGTTGTATAATATATTATTTGGATATAATAATTAATTTATTATTATTTAATTTATTTGTTTTGAAATTTATCGATATTTATAAGCGTTACAAATAGTTATTTTTCCAAATGACCTCCATTTTCGAGGAAATGAAATTTCTTGGTATACGTACAGTTAATTATTGCTAAATTTCCAGTTTGGAACCTAACAGGGTTGTTTTATCGGTAAACGAAATTTTTATGTGAACCGATGAATAATTCGAAAGTAAAATAACACCGTTTTTTTTGCAAACGAAGTCGGTTCTCAATGAAATTAATTTCATTAAATCCAGAACGTCAAGATGCGGCAGTATATCTGTTTTCGTGGTATTTGGACTGCGTGTGTGACGGATCATATATTTAACGTGCAACGTTAAATGGTGGTTGAAATTAAAACGAACGTATTTAAGAAAAGGTAAAAAAAAATATTTCAAACTACATGCCTAGCATAACTCAACCTACCGAGAATCAGAATAGCAAAACTAGTAAAGAACAAATTTTAGAACCGTGTAAACAATTTACACTAGAATCGCTTCAAACATGTTAACTATATCGCATAAAAATTGAATTACCAAAAACATATTGTATGATAGAATACATATATTCCGCATGGCAGCCATCGTGAATGTTCTAGACTTCATGGCAGTAAAATTCAATACACCCAATGAATACAAACAAATATTTAAAGGCAAGAAAACATGCCATGTGCGTACAACAGCTACTCTACTTTTCCTTTGCCTACCTTGTCTGTTCTTTCTTTCACACTCTGTTCTTTCCTTCTTTCGCACATGCCAACCAGCTATTGAAAGGAAATTTTGGTAGACCTATTTTATGTTTTACAGCTACCCTACTATGACGCCGTGATCCCCAAACTGCTAAGAACCGTGATAGCCAAGTTTTCCAATACCGTGCCATCCAAGCTGCCCACGCTATAAATATGCTCCTCCTTCACTGTTTTTTTATCTAGTAAATAAAATGGAAGCTTCAACTCTTAAATATATATATATATATACTTAAATATAAACAAACTGGTACACATTTCCGAAGGGGTATACTACGCAAACGCTAGGCTGATTCATGCTACAGAGACCGCAGAGCAGGAGCTTTGTAGGAGGTACAGTGTAATGTTTGTGAGTGGCGGTTGTTCGGTTTACTGAATATTATGGGTTCGGCTTACTGGAAATGGAGGTGGTGTATATATGTTGAAGCCACTATGTTGTTGTAGAAGGAGTGCTGAGTGGAGGAAGCAGCGAGTTGGTATATTCTAATGGCACAAGGATGAGCAGTTGTCGGGAAGGTTGGTCTGTAAGGTGTCGAAAAGGGTGGAAGGAGTCTACCTGAATAATAATAGGGTGGAGAATATAATCGTATGGGGGAAGGTTTCAGCGCATGGAAAATGTAAAGAAGAACTTCAGACTTTCTATAGTTGAATGGGAAGGAGAAGCGTTTTAAAGAAGCCGAAGGGAGTCTGTAAGAACCCGTAACTTCCCCGTGAAGGAAAGCGCGGATACTTTGGGAACAACACACATCGGAACACAGACAGAACATTTCATTGTTATTACAAACAATTCCATCAGATACAAGAAAATACAGAGTATAAATGAATAAATTACATTCAACAAACATCAGAGATTTAAATTACATTTAAATACATCGCATGGAAAATAATACAAAAGCACAACTAGAAGTAATGCACGGATACAGAGCTTTCCGAGCATCGTTCCAGCTGTAAATCAGGATCCTGTGAATATAAATCTGCAAAACCAAAACTACTAGCTGCCCGTGTCGAAAATAGGAGCACCCAGAGTTTAGGTTAAAACAATAAACTCCAGGTCAGTCATGTGACTGGTGTGAGAACTAAAACAGTTATTTAAAACTTTACTTTAAAAGAGAGTAATTCAAGGTACCACGCCGTATAACACGGAACGGGTTTCCTCCCAAGAATACTAGTGCATATAACAAAACAACGCAATGCTTTTTGGAAAAAATGAAGCTATTATAAGACCCAGGTCCCATCACACAATGCAACGCAAGCCGGAGGATATGGTTTTCCCTTATAATAGCCAAATAATGCTTGATACGTTTAAAAACAAATCATTTGATACTATTATAAGTGTATAGTGTCAAAACAATTCAAATCATAAATATCAATCATAGGCGGCATAGCTACCATCTACTATGTCGCCATACTATGCTCTACAAATAAAACCGAAACACACGTATTGGAAATTGGATTCCATCATGAGTCGAGGCAAGGGGCAAGCTCCTCTCCGCGTTCGAGACACTCTAGCAAATGTCCCAGGACCCCACTCTGATCCTTGGATCTTCAGGGCTGGTCCTCTCTTACTTTTGAGGATTAGTTATTCCTGAACACACGTTTCCCGGTCCTTACAGACCTATATCCAAGGCGCCTCGCATTCCAACAACCACACAGGTGAAAAGTATATAAATGTCAGGGCTGGTAGGTCACTGACACCATCCTAGCTAGAAAGAAACGTCGTGCTCTCCCTGCAGTCACTATCCCGTTTTTGACTCATACCGAGGTGTGAGGCTCGCGAATTCACGCTATACACAAAGCTATGCCACACAGCCCGTGCTTTGATCATCAACCACAAGACTTTGCTTTTCAACAAAAGCCTTGATCAATTGCCACTTACGCGTGCCACACTGGCAATTCACTCCATGCGACTGATTTCCATCGATATACAACCTCTGAGCTCGTACGTCTCAGAGAAGGGCGTTAAGCAAGAGAATAAATTCTCCGCCGCCAAACAGATGTATATTTAATAGAGATCAATCAACACAGAATAAAATCCAATGTCAGACACACAATCCATTTACAAGTTCGTTTTGGGTCTGAACGAAACCGGAGGCACTTTCCTCGCATATCCATCCATCTCCAAGTACGTCTGGACGATCACCAACTGATTCCCTCATCTAGGGTGTACAGCCCAATCAAGATCATCAGTAATCACCCAAACGATGTGAAGACTTCCGGTCTTCGACCACCGTCTTCATCTTCGACATCTCGTCGAATCGGTTATTCAGAATGGGTATAAACCCGACCTTTCTGAATATCCCACGTATATAATAAACAAATGTTACACAAACACACAAATGCCTCATTCCAATTCAGAATATTCTTTTATTCACAAAATCACATTCTTAGGGAAAGGTTCCCATTAATTTTATCCAAGATAAATTCTTCTAAATTTATTCTTTAATCTTCCTTCGGATGTCATTTCAACCTAGTCGGGATTAGCGAACCACACCGAAGTAATTATTTATTTTATTTCCCAATCCCAACCTATTCATCCCCTGGAGCAAAACTGGTGATACTCCATTCCTAATACCACGGTGTTATCGGTAAAGTTAATTACCATTTCACGTTCAAATCTAATTAAAGATGTAACGACCCGTATTTTTATCGATATATTTTTAAATATTTAATATTTATTTTATATATTTAGTTTTTAATATAAATTGATATTTATATTGAGTTATCGATTTAATAATCGAATACAATTTGATTTAGAATATATCGAAATATTTTATTTCGAAATATAACTGAATCAAAATGATACAGATGATGAGTAGGAATTTTATTTGATATATATGATAATAAATAATAATTTATTTCAAAGAATTTGTGGTTTTCGAATTTAAATTTATATTATATTAATTTAATATGGTATATATGTTGAAATTTAATTTCAGAATATTTACTGTTGAGTTTAGAATAGCGTTATAATATTGAAACGTCAATCTGTACGTTAAAATAGCAGTTCAGAATTTTAAATTAAAGGACCGCGATATAGTTTAGTTTTTAATTAAAGAAAAATCAAATCAAAACTTTAACTAGCTGACCTACTTCTTTTAACGCCACCCTATTGCCTTCCTCGAGCCAAAATTTATGTCTTCCTCTGTTCAACATCAAGCAAACATCGAATTTTGATGGATGTACTTATGTTCCCTTTCAAATCTATATAAACGAACCGAGCTTTCATTCTGAAACCAACATGCAGTTCAAGTCTTTATTCTCATTCCTTTTTCCAATCAAAGACCGTTCCTCATTTTCCAAATCGAATTCGAATCCGATTTCGAGATCTGTTGGTAGACGTGAAGACTGAGTCGATCAATTTTAGGTTAGGGGATGGCGGTCATCACAAACTACGGAGACTCGATTTCGAGTTCAAGCTGAGGAGAAGGTCGCGATTCAGAGATGGGTGCGGTTATGGGATGCGAAGGTTGTAGGGTTATGAGGCGCTGCGGTTTCAAGAAGGAATCGACATGGTATCGCAATTTGAAACTTCGATCAAAAGGCCACGAGCCTTATGTAGCTCGACGTCAGTATTGCAATAAGGAACAGGAAGGGATGCCAGGTCACGATGGTTACGATGGTGCGATTCAGGATAAGGGGGAGTAAAGTCGTGACCTTGTTATTCATTTGATGGTGTATTTGAGGTAGGTGGAGGTCGCGACTGTGTTCTGGTCTTCGTTGTTCAACAGTGCATTGGATGGGCTGATTGTCTAGGTGATGGACTGATAATTGACTGGGGAGGATGACGGTAATCAGGGAAGCCGCTCAAAGTGTTGGAGGCAGTGGGATTTAGTTGTGTGTTTTACTGAAGAAGGAAGAAGAAGTTAGAAGTGGTTGGAGCAACAAAATGGTCACAGATTTGCATAGGAGGATAGTGGGAGATACAGACATCCTACTATTCGGATATGGAAGAAGAAGGTATTAGCTGTTTTTAAATTTTATTTAAATAAATTAGGTTAGGTATGTTAATTAGTTTAATTAAGTTATTAATTATTAAAATGAATCCAAAGCTGATATAATTTTTATCTCGTTAATAGAAGACCTGATTATATGAAAACAAGCAACGTCAGATCGTAGCGTCAAATTACATAAGCTGGAATTAAATTTGGAATCAGAGCGGTTCAAAAATAAAAATCACGGTGAGTAAATCTCACTCACCTTTTATTTATAATTATTTTTACTTCGTAAAAATAATTGTTGTTGCTTGTTTGGATTCTTCTGCTTGTTTTATATATATTAGTTATTTAGGCTATTATATATATATATTGGGTTGATTGATTGGTTGGATTCCCGCAGTCTCATTAGCGGATGCCCGCAGTTTCATAGCGGATGATTACCCTATACGCCCCACGCTATGATTAGTGGATGACCTTCTATACCACGATATTCTGCCATGAAGCAGAATGGGTATTATTTATGTGCTAACATCTGTGGATGCAGGAAAACAGGTTGGAGGAATCCAACTGGATTCCTCAAAAATTGATTATCTGTTTGTTTATTTGTTGCATATATATTGTTATATATGATGTGTTAGAAAAATAAATAATTGGTTGCTTTGTGTGTTTAAATATCACTGGGCTTAAGTAATGATATTTAAAAATATCATGAAAAAGGATATTTGAGAATTAGAAAGGAAATTCTATTTTTCTAAAATAGAATTGAAATTTGAAATTTGAATATAGAAGATTCAAATAGAATTGAATTTGAAATTTGAATATAGAAAAATTCAAATAGATCCAAATAGAATTGAAAATGAAATTGAATAATGAAATTCAAATATAGAATTTGAATAAAGAAATGTCAAAGAGGAATTCAAAAGGGATTTGAATAAAAGAATTTGAAATAGAATTTTGAATATAGAAATTCAAATGGTAACTTAATAAAGGAATTTGAATATAGAGAATTCAAACAGAATTGAATATATAATTTGAATCGAGAATTCAAACAGAATTGAATATAGAAATTTGAATATAGAGAATTCAAACAGAATTGAATATAGAATTTGAATCGAGAATTCAAAAAGAATTGAATATGAAATTTGAATATAGAAATTCATAAAGGAATGTGAATAAAGGAATGTGAATAGAGGAATAAAGGAATTTGAATAAATGAATTTGAAATATTGAATTTCAAAGAAGAATTGAATTGAATTTGAAATATTGAATTTCAAAGAAGAATTGAATTTGAAATATAGAATTTCAAAGAAGAATTGAAATAGAAATTGAATAATAGAATTCAAATGGAATTTCAAGTATAGAAATTGAATAATAGAGTTCAAATGGAATTTCAAGTATTGAATTTGAATATGAAATTGAAATAGAAATTCAAGTATTGAATTTGAATATGGAATTGAAATAGAAATTCAAGTATTGAATTTGAATATAAAATAGAAAAGGAAATTCAACTATAGAATTTGAATATAGGAATTTAAATGGGAGTTGAATAAAGGAAATTTAAATATAGAATTTGAATAATAGAAAAGGAAATGGAAATTTGAATTTAGAATTCAAATAGAAAAGGAAATAGAATTTGAACATAGAATTCAAATAGAAAAGGAATTGGAATTTGAATATAGAATTCAAATAAAAGCGAGATTGGAATTTGAATCAAGACATTCAAATAGAGTTAAAATGGAGTTGGATTCATTTTAACGAAGTTTAAAAGTTTATATATATATAAATATAATTAAAACGAACTCGCCGCAGCGCTGCAGTTCGTAAATTGGCGACTCGAACTTCAATTGAGTATACATGACTCAATTGAAGTCGGAATTCTTTGAAACAAGAATCGTCAGGACCGGTTGAATAATAGTTTTCTAATGGAAGAGAAAAATCTGGATTTCGTCGAATAGATTTTGAGTTATGTCAAAATCAATTTTTTTAAAGTGCAGCGCCAGAAACCGTTAAAACCATAATGGATTTTATATAATAAATATAGGGATTTTTAAGCAAATAAAAATCCGAATTTCTATTTAAAAAACCTGGTCTTGAGTTAGAACATAAAGGTGAACTCAAGTGAAGTAAGAAAAGTGATTTTTGAAACAATAATCATATTTTTGATTATTGAATAGAATTAACTAAGTCAAAGAAGAATTAGTTAATCGAGTGGTGAATTGAAGTCGAACTTTGAAAATTGAATTTTTGAATTGTAAACATATATTTGAAATCAAATATAGAACTTAAATTAAAATTTGAATTCAATTAGTTGATAAGTAAGTTGAAATATATTTAAAATGTGTTATATTCATATATACAAGCGAAATGGGCAAAGAGTTAGTTAAAGAGTTACTTTAATGAATTGAGTCAAAACGAGTGTATGAAGTTGAAATGAATTGTACAGGTATAGATATACCGGAGACAGTTATGGGATAAAGTGATGAAGGTATATAATTAGTGTGCTCGACAATAAGGTACATGTTTAATTCACATATGAGATTTTATGCGCCGTATCGGCAAGCCGCTTGGCTTTTTCTTTTTCTTTTTGAGATGAGAAGTTACCGGGAAGCTATTTGAAATTTCCCGATGCTCCCGATACAGGGGAGGTTATGGCGAATTTTTCCGAAAATTTAAGGAGTTAGAATATTTTTAAGAAAATTTGATAGCTAGAAATCCATATATCGATATATATAGAGAATTAGATAATGAAACAAATTTAAATAGGATATTTGAAACAAGAAGGAAAACTATAACTTAGATTTGTTAAAAATAACAAGGGAAATGTATACGTGTTTTAAAAATAGATAATTGGTTTGTATAGTATTGATTATTCGAGTAAGTAGTCTTGTCTGTTTTGACGTTATGAATGTTATTCAGTCAAGGTCTGAGAGGTAATTATACCCCAACTTGATTGGTTTCATTAACAACCGATAAATAGCAAAACTCAGTCTCGAAGATCAACGTTTAAAGAGATTTAGTTGAATGTATATATTTGGGTTGTCGTAACGATGTTTTACACAACATCCGTTTTAACCCAAATAAATGTAAACTTGGAAATAAAATAACAAATGTTTCTAAGTATAGAACTAAATGAGTTCGTGGAAGAGATAAGTGATTGGAATGTTTTCCAATTAAAATTGAAAATATTTTCTAACTATAGAAAATAAAAGGAGGCGATACTTGTAAATATTTGGTTAACAAATATTGATAAGGAAATGGAGAAGAGATTTAATTAATGAAATATTAATTAAAGAGCCCAGTGATTTGTTTGATATGTTTGGATGAACACTTGTTTTTATTCGATAGTTAAATCACAGACTATCGAAGTTTTTGACCATCGTTGTCAATATGGAGAGACCGGTTGGATTATTATCCGAAGAACCACTCCGTATCGGCATTAGCGTTGTGAACCAAGTATGCTGAATATATTGAAGACGGAGTAAAGTGCAAGGACTCTTTCTATTAAATAGAAATAGTGCCTTCGGTTTTGTTCAATCCCAGAACGAACGTAAATGGACGAATGTCTGACAGAGTATTTCCAATGATCAAATGGGTTGGTCTGTATAAATACATATGGTTGCAACGGATTTATTCCCTTAGAATAACATCCAGAATATTTGTGCAAACTTAACTAGTGATTAACGGATCTGACAATGTGGCATTCAAAGTGATTGTGCTATCAATGAATGGTAAGTATTCGTAGCCTCAGGCCTCAACAACCGGGAAAGGACAAAAAATCGGGCAGGCAGCATGGCTATGTGGGTCGCACCCATTAGGATGTATAATCACCTATCTAGAGGTTCATTTAATTTCTTATTCTATTCGATGTTGTCCCAGTCGGGAGACGGTTGCTGATCCCAACCGTTGGTGATATACATTCGATACACTCAAGCGAAATGAGTGGTCGGTCATGTGTGGGTCGGGTTACAAGATGTTCTTGTTGAACCCAGTGTATTCCTCTTTAGAGATACACTAGCGGAAGGTGGTTCCATACCTTGTCATGTTGGAAATCCAATCTCCAATAAGCGCCATGCGGTTTTTGATTTTATACTATATATGTGGAGCGTGAGATGCAAGCGTTCTGCTATTTGGTTATTTATGTGTTGTAAACATTATTATAATATCACTGGATTTTCGTATCAAAGTGTTTTGGGTTATAGTAAGGTAAAAACCGTCCATGTTTATGTATGGGCTGGTCTTACTATTATCTTTTCTTTTGAAAGGATTTTTAAAGGTTAAACCAATGATTTGAGTTTACTCACACTAGTCCCATGACTGACCCAGAGTTTATTTTGTTTTGTTTTCCCTAAACTCTTGGGTGCCCAAATTTGTACGGGCAGTCAAGTAGTCGGGATTTCACAGATTCAATTGGAGGAGCTGAAAGCAGGAGGCTTCACCAGTTAGCTGTAGATTATCGTAATTCCGCTGTGTACTATGTTGTATCTGGAAACAGGTGTTTATAACTGTCCCAGAAATGACTGTTGTGCTCTGATGATGGTATGTATATAAAGTTACTGATTTGTATTTCAAAAGTTATGTTATATAATATATTTTATTCGTTCCGCTGTGAGTTTGTGATCTTCGTTTTTCTTCTATTCTAATATTTCTTTCTTTCTATTTCTCATCCTCTAACTTCTTTCTAAAAATGATTCGTATTTCTTTGCAATTTGGGTTGGACGTGTGGTGTCTTTAGTCAACTCAGATAGCACGGATTTGCGGGTCGTTACAAAAGATTTAACTATCGCATTGGAGCAAAACTGGTGGTACTCCATTCTCGATCACCTTTCAGATTTGATAATTTAAATTATCGATTCACATTTCAATCTAATAAAAGATTCATTAAAACTCCACTTAGTTTTAATCTTTTCAAACATCAATATCCTGCCTTTAACTGGGTTAAAGAACCAATGTCATCTAAAACACGATTCACAATAAACCCAAATCATATTTGATATTAAATACAAGGCTCTGAATAGAAAATATATCGGCTTATATTCAATATCAAATTCTGAAACCAACATATATCGTATTGGAAATAACGATATAAAATATATCTTTCAAATTCCCATAACAATATCTGTGTAGTCACGAAATCCAACATCGAAATATTCCAAAGATAATTTCGATTCAACTCCAGTCCAATTCACGTATTGGGAATATTGATTATTTTTAAATTCACTTTCAAATTCAATTTATTCATTTCAAAAATAAATTGATTTTAATTCTAGTTCGAAACTAGTTCATTTCAACAAAAATCTATTTTTTATCTTTTCAAATGTGGAATTCTTCAGCCCAATTTTTCCCAAATCATTTCTTATGATTTTACACAAATTATTAATATTTTTAATAATTTTATCAAGGCCCGTACAGTCGATTTCCATCAACGGCCATCGAACTGCACTTACAACGACCTTTTCCAATTTTGATTTGGACATAATTCCAAATCCAACCGTTAGATTTTAATTTTCTAATATTCATTGGAAAGCTCTTTTCGATACGAACCCAACAGTTCTAGTTTTAGGAGAATACGACGGCCGGATCTCCCGCAACGTCAATTCGAAGTCAATGGTCGAAATTCACGAACTGCCGCGATGTGGCACGTTCTATTCAGGCCATTATATATAATATATATATATATATATATATATATTATATCGCCGATTTCCTTTTTTAAAATGTATTTTATAAATCGTTTTAAAATTCGTTTTCAAAACCATTTCAACTTCTTTTCAAATTCAAATCAAAATTGAATTTTTCCTTATAAATTCGATTTAAATTCATTTCAAATTGATTTCAATTCAAATCGATTTTTAATTCAATTTTAGTTCGTTTTCAATTTCATTCGATTTCAATTCGAATTCATTTCTATTCACTTTCAATTCGAATTCATTTCTATTCACTTTCAATTCGAATTCTAATTCTGTTCAAAATATCAGATTTTGAAATCACTTTCGATATTCATTATAAAATGGATAAAATCGATATAAATACCGTTCACGTCAAAATGGCGTCAATCTAATCAACACGGCTTTATATATTTCAATAAATTCGTTATTCTATTCAACAAATATATATATATATATATATATATATTCCATTCAACACATGAATCTATATTTCTTTCAACACACGACTAATCTCAACACATGAGTACTGTCAACACACGATTATTTTTGTTATGTAAAATATTTTATAAAATCATGGTATATATCGTTTGATTTTTAATTAGACTTCAACCGTAAAGTAGTTCTAATTTTAAATATGATAAAGATGTAAATTTTATTATTAAAATATTCTACTCAACACACGAATATTTTCAACACATGAACATCGTCAACACATGACTATTTTTATATTCAACACATGAATTTTCCTTTATAATATTCATTATTTTCCCGATTGGAATGAGGCCCAATCAATCACCATATAACGTTAATTATATGGATTCCATACAACACATGTATATAATAGCAACGATAAACAATCAACCATCATTCAAAGTGCACCACACAACTGCATAAGCATCAAATATAAATAATCAACGCTTACACAGCCTGTCGACCAATCGATCGACATACAATTAAATAATTGGGATTAGTGTACGCCAAATTTCATCCCAACACCCGTGTGGGCTTTCAAATCAACAAACACAGATTTTTATTTGTGCAGTTGGGCGATGTGTAAAATTTATGGACCCAATCAATATCAGTCAAATCAGTGTATATAAACAAATCGGCCGATTTGTTTATAAATATTCATTTATTCACATTCACGTTAAAAATTATATTTTTAACGATAAAATATTTTTAACTATATAAATATTTTATTTCCTTTCAACACAAGAATATTTTATTATTCAATCATTCCACAACACAATCAATTTTCACAACACATCAATCAAACAAACAAGCCATCCATGGTCTGTGGATGATGGGTGTCGGGTGCTGCTAAGCACCGTCTGCATCCTAGTATATATATAACTAGAAAAGGAAATTTAAAGTGAGAAGTTCTCAAGCTAATCCAAACTCCACGATACTTCTTATGTAGAAATCTTCGTCGTTCTCGCCTTTTGTCACTTTCGTTGCCCGTAGCCACTACATATATAAAAATCACATTTTTATATTGTTGCTATGTATATAAAAATCATATTTTTACTTCGCTTTTCAATATATAAAAATCCCATTTTTACTTCGCTATTCAATATATAAAAATCTCATTTTTACTTCGCTATTCAATATATAAAAATCTCATTTTTACTTCGCTATTCAATATATAAAAATCTCATTTTTACTTTGCTAATTATCTTCATAAAAATCGTATTTTTATTCCTATATCATACGCACAAAGATCTGAAGTTTAACAATGTTTTTTTTCTTTATATTAAAACCTGAAAATCAAAACAAATGTAAATAAACAATTAAATGGACTCACTGTTTTTCCCGTTTTACAGAGGAGAAGGCGTCGGGGTGGAGTTGTGGCCGTCGCAAGGTTTGGCAGTGGGTTTTAGGGGTTGGGAATCTTCGGTTTTACAGAGGGAAGAGGAGGAGGAGCCATTGACTGGGGGGTGGAGGCTGCATCGCGTCCGAGGTGGGGTCAGGCAGGGGGTGGCGCTCGGCACTGGTGGCGCGCGGTGGAGCTGTGGTCTCAGGAGGTTACGGGTTCGTGGATTTGGGGCGCTCGCGGTCTCGAATGGGAGAAGGGAGGGGGATCGACGGAGAGAAGAGGTGGTGGGGGATTGCGGTGCCAAGGGCGGCGTTGCTCCGCCTGCGGCGGCTTGGGCTGTGGTGTCGCGATTTCCCCTTTCCCCCCTTTTTTTTAATTTTTTTTCTATTTTGAATGAAACGATGAAGGGAGGGCCAGCGGTTTTGAAGGGGAGGGAGAGAGAATATATTCTTTTTTTTTATTTTAAATTTCAGAAAGGTACTTTTTCATTTGACCTCTAAACGAGGCCCACCGCCTGTCGTCCATAGCTAATTACCCCCATTACGAACACAATGGGATATGTATCGCAAGCTGATTCGATCGTTACAATCATTTTTCGTCAAAATCAACATATAAATCTATATATTGAATTTGAATGCGCATTTCAAATTACCGGGATCACATACTAACTCTAAAAATTCTCGAAAAATATTTTCTAGCTTCGTATCGACGATACGGTCCTAACAAAACTAGTTTCGTCGAATTCTGAGGCCGTTGGAAAAATGGCCATTTTCCAGTCGATTAAAATCAACTAAAACTGGTCAAATGCGTTTTCCTTTGCCACGCTCAAACATTGATTCGAAAAATTATGAAATTTGGAATCTAGCAATAATTTGACACCACGGATCCAACAAAAGTGGTTTCGTCGAAATCCGAGGTCGTTTGCAAAATTCCCATTTTTAAGGGCCTGAATTCCATAGCGACTATTCAGAATTTTCAACCGGGCATATCTTTTGATTCCCGCTATGAAATTTCAATTTTTCGGATTCGTTGGAAAGATATTTTCAATTAGATTCTAATATTTTTGGTTTCACTAAAATCCGGATTGTTTTGCACCCGGTACATTCAATTGAAGTTTGAAATCGAATAATCGAACTACCGCGCCATTTTCAATTCTATTTATAATTATATATAATTATTTATATTCTAACGATGACATATAATATATATGTTTGAATTCTATTCAAAATAAATTTTCCCGTCGATGTTATTTAAAATAATCTATTTTAAATGTTCAAACTTCGCTAAAATTGCCAAAATAAAAATTTTAAATTGGCTCAGAATTTCCGGGTTGTTACAGAGTCGGCTAGTTCAGTGGACCTTGGACCAATTTTTAAATAATAAAAAAATAAAAAATGCGTAACAGGAAATTAAATAGGGAGTGGGAAAGCAAGTCTTTGCAGGGAGAAAAGAAAATGGGAGCGGTGCAGTTCAACAAGAATCTGGCGATGCAGCGTTTGTAAACCATGGGGTACGGGTTTTGATGTATGACGTGGGAATATTTTGAATGAGGGAGGACATGCGCGGAGGTGGGAAGGATATACAGCGAGTTAAGGAAGTGAAGACGCTGTGAAGAAAAGTTTATGCTGCTGTGTTGTTCAAATGTTTTAATCCAAGAAGAAACGGTAGCTTTTATTTCCAATGAGAAAGAGTCCTGTAGCAATAGGTTTGGACGCAGGTTTGGGAAATGTTTGAGAAGTGGGCTGTTCAGTTACAGTGGTCCTTGGGCTGATTGAATATATATACATACATACATATATATATATACACACACACACACATATATACATACAAAATGAAAAAAAGGCTGAACGTGAGAAAAGAATTGGGGAACGGAAGAAAGACATTCCAGTAGCGAAGGGTATCAAGTAGGAGCATGCTAATGGAAGATTATCAGGGGGCGGTGGAGTTTTGCAATACTGTTATAGTGAAGTGGCATTTTGGAATGAAGGACTTGTTACTGGGTAAGACACGGGGGGGGGGGGGGGTAAATTGCATGAAATAATGTAGCAAGGTGGAACATAAACACATGGGGATGGCCAAAGTGTTGAACATGAGCGAATACATGGTGAAGTTCTTGGGATTTACAGTGGATTGAGGAAATAAGGAGCAGTCATTCGAAATTTCTGGGGAAGAAACGGTGGAAGCAGGCATACATTTCGTGGAAGGAGACACAATAGTAAGTTGAACGGATTCGTATATATATATAATTATACCCAAAGGATATGGTAATACGTTTAATAACCACACCTATAATTTATATTACTGAGAATAAACGTTTCATATAAGTCTAGGATAGTTTTTTTTCAAATCAGTTATTAGTTATAGCCATGTTTCCATTGAACAAAGGTAGCAACCATAGCAGCTACAATGGTGAGCTAGCGTGAAGAGTCAGGTAGAGGGAAGTAGTCTTAACGTGACCTAACTAAGGTTAATTAGAGAGAACTAGTTAATTAATTTGATGAATAAAATAATTAATAGCAAATAAAGGTTTCGATTTTTAATATATATATATTCAGTTCTTAATATTATTATTGGTTAACCAGTGAATACCGTATTAAAATTATAATTTGGTGGTACAGTACCAGAAGGGATAAACAAAAGTGACCGTATCGACGGACATAAGATTTTGGAAGGGGAACGGACGGTGTGTACGCAGCTGGAAGCATGTAAAACAAATCGTTCTGACAGCGAATGGAAATACAGGTGAGTTAAACTCGCTTAGTTCTCCTACTTATATTTTTATAAGTCGGGTTTATTTTCTTTGTGTGCCATGTTTGTTAATTTTTGGTTGAATTGATGTTTGTTTGGATGTTTACCGGATAATATTTATATTAACCGAATTATTTAAATTAAACGGTTGTTTAATTTAAATGAAATAAAATCGTTATTTTTAACGATCTGTTCCAATCGAGATAACTCACCTCGTTGGTTACGTTTATAATAATATAAACGTATTTAAATTAAATTGGATGGCTTGAATTACTTTTGATTGACTGATATCAATTGAACTGACTGTTTATTTGCATATGATCGTTATATGGACTGTTTAACCGATATGATCGGATTATTGATTTGATTATCGATTGTTGAATATGAATTCAACGTTGTTTGTTATTAACCAATATGTGATATGGGTTGAGAAACAATAGCAGATGGCCAATTGAGACATTGTTTATAAAGTTTGATTTACCGTCTGGTGAAGTGATATAAATGAAGTTATAAATTGATTTTATAATTAAGTATAGATTTTTAAATATATTATTTTTATAAAAAGGAGATAAACCAACCATATATATGTATTGATTATTTTAACCACCAACCACCATTTTTACCAAAATCTACCGTGTGCGAAGCACGTGCTTCATTGTAATTTTAAAGCTAATTCCTATATTACTAAGACGGATGAGCAAGTGAGCAAGGATTAAGGTAACGATTAGTAATCGAGACTAATTATTTTAAATAACAATTAAGATGGATTATTTGGATCGATTATTAGTTATTTAAATAATAATCGAAGTAAATGGGATAATTCAAATTAATTATACTATTAATTCAAATGAAAAGGCGATTTAGAATTGATCAACAAGTTAATCATGTTTTAAAATTTACTAAGTCAATTGTTTTAAATTGAAATTGATTATTAAGTTAAATTAGTTGTGCCGATTAATCCGAGGAAATAATGTAGCGAAGAGTGTTTAACTTAATGAGATTTTGCAAAGGGAAATTTGATTCCAGTTAATGATAATTTTTATTCATAATAATTTAAGGGATTATTACTTAAATGAAGTTCATATAAGTAATCGAAGTAGCGATGTAATATAATTGAATTCCAAGTGAATTTAGGATGGGTTTATATTTAAACCGAGTTCGTCAACTAAGTCATAAAGGAGATTTTTAAGCAGATACGATAAGCTTAAAATTATAAAGGTCACTTAATATTTGAATTAAGTAAAGGAAAATGGTTTGATATTAAACTAGAGTTACATAAACGAGCTATAAAGAGAAATGTGAAGTTTAAGCGTTAATTTTAAATTAACGTCACTTGAGGATGGCCTTAAGTGAAATAGATGAGATTTGAGATAAATTTCCCAAAGGAAAGATTGAAGGGTTTAAAAAGAAAAGATATTTGTAATCGAATTTGGTGAAGATCTGGTAATAAGATTTGTAATAAAATCTGGATAATGAAATAATAGTTTAAAGACGTTAAAGTTTAAAGGTAAATGTTTAATAATAATATATTTTAAAAGGAGATTTCGAAAGTAAGAAGGGTTGTAAAACCGCAGGTTAAATAAATAGTGAAATGATAATTTTTGGTACTAGAATGAATACGGGGTTTTGAATTACATTTTATATTTATCTTAAGATAAGAATGATGTTGATCAATGTCTGAGAGGTAATTAGAATACCCCAACTTGAACGACTTCAGGATTATCGAAAGATGATATTAGTTGTAATGGTAAAGATGTTAGAAGAGAGTTATTTTGAGAATATATACTGCAGCATCATTTGAAAGATTTGAGGATAGATAATGAGATTCAGAAATATAAGATATAAAAGAATTTGAAGAAAAGCATATGGACATTTCCAAATTAGCGAAAGGAAAAGGGGCTTGAGTATATGAAATGATATTTACATAGTAAAGGAAATAAAGGGAGATTTGTGTAAAGATAACGATAATTTCGAAGTAACGAAATGAGATTTAAAATGGGTTTATTATGAAAGGATAAGTGGCAGTTATTTTGTTTAATTAACGAAACAAAAAGGGGATTTCGTAACGATTGTTTATGATGATAAATTGAATCGATTTTCTCAGTATAGGTAATCATTAATGTTGCAGAAATGTTTTAAATGGTAGTTAAGTGGAAATTGGAGATAAATTTTAAGGTATTTATTTTAAGTATTTAAGTAAAAATTTTTGAGAATATTTATATATTAAAACTAATATATTATCTTTGGAATTACAACTGATGTAGAATGGCCAAATGATGCTATGTAATGAACCAATGGATTTGTTTTATTTTTGTGGTTGTTTATTTTGATAGTTAAATAACCGACTATCAAAATCATGCCCATTGCGCTATTGGTACGTAAAGACCGAAATTGAATTTATATTCGAAAACCATTCCGACCAATAAATACGAATACGTTGAAGATGCTGATCGAGATGGAGCTATTGAAGACCGTATATCTTCATAAAACGGAAGAGTTACTTACAATCTCTAACTGATCCCTAGAGATATACTATGATTCTATCGTGATTGAAATCTACGGATTGCAAGGACTACTCGCTACTGATCTATAGGGTGATTCCTAGGATGTGGTAGGAGGGTGCCTTCGGTTTTTCCTGTTCCTGGATGACGTGTATGGATGATGCGGAATTCAAAATCAAATGGTGGCTAGATATTCCAAAAGTCGATTATAACCTCAAGCCTCATCAACCGGGAAATGATAAAAATCAGGCAGGCAGCATGGCAATGTGGGTCGCTTCCATTAGGGTGTATTGTCACCATCTAGAGAATATTCATATTTGTTACTTCTTTTCGTTTCTGTATCTCCCAGGAATGGTTAGCAACCGTATGTGACAATATATTCGATACACTCAAGAGAAATCAGTGGTCGGTCATGTGTGGGCCGGATTGCAAGACATTCTTGTTGAACCCAGTGTATTCCTCTCTAGAGATACACTATCGGCAGGTGGTTCCATACCTTGTCATAGTCGGAATCCAATCTCCAATAAGTCCCCACGATTTTGTTTGTATACTATATATGTGGAGCATGAGATGCAAGCGTTCTGCTAGATTCTATTTATTTATATTTAGACACTATCGTAATATCAGAATAATATATTGATTTCAAAATGTTTTGGGTTATCGTAAGGTAAAAACCGTCCGTATTTATGTGTGTATTTGGCCTTACGGTTATCCTTTTCTTTCGAAAAGATTTTAACTTTAATATCAAGTTGGGTGATATTATGAACATTAGCGAGTTTTTCTCGCTCTGGTTCACCAGACAGACCCGGTATTTGTAATGCTCGGGTTAGCCCGGGTTGTACAGATTCAGGTTATCAGATGCTGTGAAGTCCAAAGACGAGCTGAAGGAGTTCAGACGTACGATGTTACACCATTATTATTCTGCTATGTGTTACATGAGGACAGGCTATTATAACTGTCCAGATGTACTAATATACTCTGATGTTGTAAATATTATTTCAAGCTCTCAATAAAAGTTATTTCTATATTATATCTTGTTCCGCTGTGATGTGAGACTATGTGTTGTGTTGGTTCTTCATACTCTTCTATTCTAACTTTCTTTCTCTCTTATCTCACCCTCTAATTTCTTTCTATTAACGTTATGGTGTTTTCGATGCTTGAATGTTTGACACCGTGTTTTTGTGTCGATTTTCGGGGTCGAAAATCCGTGTTCGTTACAGTGGTATCAAAGCAATGGTTTAGGAATAACCTAGGCTCTGTGGCATAATTCGATAGAGATTGGGATGGTAATACCCTAGATTGAGTTAAGTGTATATATATATGAGAGCGTATATGTAGATTTTATATACAAATGTTTTGTATTGTGTTATTTGATCGGTTCAAATTAAACTGTCAATTTATACAATATTGTTTTGTAAAGCGGGTAAATGAAATAATTTTACCCAAACTATATTTTTATATAGAAAAGAAATATTTTTCTCAAATTTATTGATGTGGATTTGTTGATTGATTTGAATGAGGATTCAGATGAGATTGTAAATCGGGAAGGTTTAATAAAACCAGAAGAGAACTTTTAATATAGAATTTGTGAATAGGAGTTTAAATATATGATTAAATAAATCAGAATTTAACTTTAACTAAGTTAAAATAAAATTGAAATGCAAATTGATTAATTTGGTTATGTTGACTACTGATTGTTTGTTATAGGATGATATATATAGGTTGAATTATAAAACTCATCAATGAATGGAAACTAAGAAATAAAATCCAGAATAATAAATTAGAATATATTCACTTATGAACTAAAACTAGACGATTTAACCCTGTGATGAGTTATGTGCACTATATATTGAGTTAGTACAGGTCGAAAGAGAAAGGACAGTTAGTGATATGCTTGGTGATCAGAGTTTGGTTGCCCGACAAATAGGTAAACCTTAATATTATTGATTTGGTGATTGATTATACCCCTGAGATGGGTAGCCGCTTGGCTTTGATTTTCTTTTGATCGGTAAGAGGCCAGAAAGGAAATTGCAGTTGTTTCGATCGAATAGTACAGAGGAGGTGCTGGCAAATTTTTCGTAAATTTTTAAACTTGGAAAATTTTGGAAATAGCTTTTTAAAACTTGAAATTTTATATGTATGGTTTGAATATAATCATTTTGAAAATAATCGAATTTGTGTCATTTTTCTTATTTAGAAATTTCGGGGATGAAATTCTTTAAAGGGGGGAGAATGTAACGACCCGGATTTTTCGGTCATTTGAATTTGAATATTTAAATTAGTTTTAAATATTTTATTTGAAATATTAATGGATTTCAATATTTAATTCGTTTATAAAACGGCGATTAAATGTTTACATTTATATTTAATTTAAAACGAAATCGAAACGGCGTGGTAGTTCATAAAATCGAGTTCTGAACTTCAATTGAATATACATAATCTATTTTAAGTCGGAATTCTGTGAAACAAGAAATGTTATGATTAGATTGATTATAATTTTCTAATGGAAAAGAAAAATCGAGATTTTAATTTATATATGGTAAGTTATGTCCAAATCAAATTTTAAAGTCGTTATAGAAAGCGTTAATTAACGATAACGTTTATTTAATAATTTAAATAGGATTTTTAATAGAATTTGAATATCATTTTAGCTTGCAAAAATTAACGTTGAGTAACATTTTCATATTGGTTATATTTAAAGTTGTATAATATATTATTTGGATATAATAATTAATTTATTATTATTTAATATATTTGTTTTGAAATTTATCGATATTTATAAGCGTTACAAATAGTTATTTTTCCAAATGACCTCCGTTTTTTAGGAAACGAAATTTCTTGGAATACGTATAGTTAATTATTGCTAAATTTCCAGTTTGGAACCAAACAGGGTTGTTTTATCGGTAAACGAAATTTTAATGTGAACCGATGAATAATTCAAAAGTAAAATAACACCGTTTTTTTGCAAACGAAGTCGGTTCTCAATGAAGTTAATTTCATTAAATCCGGAACGTCAAGACACAGCAATGTATCTGTTTTCGTGGTGTTTGGAGTGCGTGTGTGACGGATCATATATTTAACGTGCAACGTTAAATGGTGGTTGAAATTATAATGAACGTATTTAAGAAAAGATAAAAAAAATTTCAAACTACATGCCTGGCATAACTCAACCTACCGAGAATCAAAATAGCAAAACTAGTAAAGAACAAATTTTAGAACCATGTAAACAATTTACACTAGAATCGCTTTAAACATGTTAACTATATCGCGTAAAAATTGAATTGCCAAAAACACATTGTATGATAGGATATATATATTCCGCATGGCAGCCATCGTGAATGTTCTAGACTTCATAGCAGTAAAATTAAATACATCAAATGAATACAAACAAATATTTAAAGGCAAGCAAACAAGCCATGTGCGTACAACAGTTACTCTACTTTTCCTTTGCCTACCTTGTCTGTTCTTTCTTTCACACACTGTTCTTTCCTTCTTTCGCACATGCCAACCAGCTATTGAAATGAAATTTCGGCCGAACTTTTTTAAGGTTTACAGCTACCCTACTATGATGTCGTGATCCTCAAACTACTAAGAACCATGATAGCCAAGTTTTCCAATACCGTGCCATCCAAGCTGCTCATGCTATAAATATGCTCCTCCTTCACTGTTTTTTTTATCCAGTAAAGAAAATGGAAGCTTCATGTCTTAAATATATATATATTTATACACTTAAGTATAAACAAACTGGTACACATTTCTGAAGGGGTATACTACGCAAACGCTGAGCTGATTCATGTTACAGAGACAATAGAGCAGGAGCTTTGTGGGAGGTACAGTGTAACGTTTGTGAGTGCCGGTTGTTCGGTTTACTGAATATTATGGGTTCGGGTTACTGGAAATGGAGGTGGCGTATATATGTTGAAGCCACTGTGTTGTTGTAGAAGGAGTGCTGAGTGGAGGAAGCAGCGAGTTGGTATATTCTAATGGCACAAGGATGAGAAGTTGTCGGGAAGGTTGGTCTGTAAGCTGTTGAAAAAGGTGGAAGGAATTTACCTGAATAATAATAAGGTGGAGAATATAATCGTACGGGGGAAGGTTTCTGCGCATGGAAAATGTAAAGAAGAACTTCAGACTTTCTATAGTTGAATGGGAAGGAGAAGCGTTTTAAAGGAGCCGAAGGGAGTCAGCTAGTTCAGTGGACCTTAGACCAATTTTTAAATAATAAAAAATAAAAAATGCGTAACAGGAAATTAAATAGGGAGTGGGAAAGCAAGTCTTTGCAGGGAGAAAAGAAAATGGGAGCAGTATTGTTCAACAAGAATCTGGCGGTGCAGCGTTTGTGAACCATGGGTACGGGTTTTGATGTATGACATGGGAATGTTTTGAATGAGGGAGGACATGTGCGGAGGTGGGAAGGATATACAGCGAGTTAAGGAAGTGAAGACGCTGTGAAGAAAAGTTTATGCTGCTGTGTTGTTCAAATGTTTTAATCCAAGAAGAAACGGTAGCATCTATTTCCAACGAGAAAGAGTCCGGTAGCAATAGGTTTGGACGCAGGTTTGGGAAATGTTTGAAAAGTGGGCTGTTCAGTTACGGTAGGCCTTGGGCTGATTGAATATATATATATATATATACACACACACACACACACATACATACATACAAAATGAAAAAAATAAAGGTTGAACGTGAGAAAAGGATTGGGGAACGGAAGAAAGACATTCCAGTAGCGAAGGGTATCGGGTAGGAGCACGCTAATGGAAGATTATCAGTGGGCGGTGGAGTTTTGCAATACTGTGATGGTGAAGTGGCATTTTGGGATAAAGGACTTGTTATTGGGTAAGACACGTGGGGGGGGGGGGTAAATTGCATGAAATAATGTAGCAAGGTGGAACATAAACACATGGGGATGGCCAAAGTGTTGAACAGGAGCGAACATGTGGTGAAGTTCTTGGGGTTTACAGTGGATTGAGGAAATAAGGAGCAACCATTCAAAGTTTCTGGGGAAGAAACGGTGGAAGCAGGCATACATTTCGTGGAAGGAGACACAATAGTAAGTTGAATGGATTCGTATGTATATAATTATACCCAAAGGATATGGTAATACGTTTAATAACCACACCTATAATTTATATTACTAAGAATAAACGTTTCATATAAGTCTAGGATAGTTTTTTTTCAAATCAGTTATTAGTTATAGCCATATTTCCATTGAACAAAGGTAGCAACCATAGCAGCTACAATGGTGAGCTAGCGTGAAGAGTCAGATAGAGGGAAGTAGTCTTAACGTGACCTAACTAAGGTTAATTAGAGAGAATTAGTTAATTAATTTGATGATTAAAATAATTAATAGCAAATAAAGGTTTCGATTTTTAATATATATGTAAGAACCCGTAACTTCCCCGTGAAGGAAAGAGCAGATACTTTGAGAACAACACACAAATGAACGCATACAGAAGATCATTTCATTGTTATTACAACAATTCCATCAGATACAAGAATATACAGAGTATAAATGAATAAATTACATTCGATAAATATCAGAGATTACATTTAAATACATCGCAGCGGAAAATATACAAAACACAACTGAAAGTGATACACGGATACAGAGCTTTCCGAGCATCGTTCCAGCTGTAAACCAGGTTCCTGTGAATATAAATCTGCAAAAACCAAAACTACTAGCTGCCCGTGCGGAAAATAGGGGCACCCAGAGTTTAGGTTAAAACAATAAACTCTAGGTCAGTCATGTGACTGGTGTGAGAACTAAAACAGTTATTAATATTGGTTTTAAAGTTAGGTAAATCAAGGGACCACGCCGTATAACACGGAACGGGTTTCCTCCCAAGAATACCAGTGCATAGAACAAACAGCGCAATGCTAAATAAAGAAAAATGAAGCTGTTATAAGACCCAGGTCCCATCACACAATGCAACGCAAGCCGGAGGATAGGGTTTTTACCTTATAACAGCCAAAGCATGCTTGATACGTTTAAAACACATTATTTGATACTATAATAAGTGTATAGTGCCAAAACAATTCAAATCATAAATATCAATCATAGGCGGCATGGGTACCATCTATCATGTCGCCATACTAGTTCTACAATTAAAACCGCAATACACGTATTGGAAATTGGATTCCATCATGAGTCGAGGCAAGGGGCAAGCTCCTCTCCGCGTTCGAGACACTCAAGCAAATGCCTCAGGACCCCACTATGATCCTTGGAATCGGCTGGGCCGGTCCTCTCTTACTTTTGAGGATTGGCAATTCCTGAACACACGTTTCCCGGTCCTTACAGACCTATATCCGAGGCGCCTCGTATCCAACAACCACACAGGTGAAAAGTATATAAATGTCAGGGCTGGTAGGTCACTGACACCACCCTAGCTAGAAAGAAACGTCGTGCTCTCCCAGTGGTCCATCTCCCGTTTTTGACTCATACCGAGGTGTGAGGCTCGCGAATTCACATTATACACAAAGCTACGCCACACAGGCCGTGCTTTGATCATCAACCACAAGACTTTGCTTTTCAATAGAAGCCTTGATCAATTGCCACTTATGCGTGCCACATTGGCAATTCACTCCATGCGACTGATGTCCATCGATATACAACCTCTGAGCTCGTACGTCTCAGAGAAGGGCGTTAAGCAAGAGAATAAATTCTCCGCCGCCAAACAGATGTATATATAATAGAGATCAATCAACACAGAATAAAATCCAATGTCAGACACACAATCCATTTACAAGTTCGTTCTGGGTCTGAACGAAACCGGAGGCACTTTCATCGCATATCCATCCATCTCCAAGTACGTCTGGAAGATCACCAACTGATTCCCTCATCCTGGGTGTACAGCCCAATCAAGATCATCAGTAATCACCCAAACGATGTGAAGACTTCCGGTCTTCAACCACCATCTTCATCTTCGACATCTCGTCGAATCGGTTACTCAGAATGGGTATAACCCGGCCTTTCTGAATAACCCACGTATATAATAAACAAATGTTACACAAACACAACAAACGCCTCATTCCAATTCAGAATATTCCTTCATTCACAAAATCACATTCTTAGGGAAATGTTCCCATTAATTTTATCCAAGATAAATTCTTCTAAATTTATCCTATAAACTTCCTTTGGATATCATTTCAAACTAGTCGGGATTAGCGAACCACACCGAAGTAATTATTTGTTTTATTTCCCAATCCCAACCTATATATCCCATGGAGCAAAACTGGTGATACTCCATATCTAACACCACGGTGTTATCGGTAAAATTAATTACCATTTCACATTCAAATCTAATTAAAGATTTAACTATCGCTTTGGAGCAAAACTGGTGATACTCCACTCTCGATCACTTTTCAGATTTGATAATTTAAATTATCAATTCACTTTTTAATCTAATTAAAGATTCATTAAAACTCCATTTAGTTTTAATCTTCTCAAAAATCAATATTATGTCTTTAACTGGGTTAAAGAACCAATGTCTTCTAAAACACGATTCACGACAAACCCAAATCACATTTGATATTAAATACAAGGCTCTGAATAGAAAATATATCGGCTTATATTCAATATCAAATTCTGAAACCAACATATATCGTATTGGAAATAACGATATAAAATATATCTTTCAAATTCCCATAACAATATCTGTATAGTCACGAAATCCAACATCGAAATATCCCAAAGATAATTTCGATTCAACTCCAGTCCAATCCACGTATTGGGAATATTGATTATTTTTAAAATCACATTCAAATTCAATTTATTTATTTCACAAATAAATTGATTTTAATTCTAGTTCAAAACTAGTTCATTTCGACAAAAATCTATTTTTATCATTTCAAATGTGGAATTCTTCATCCCAGTTCTTTCCAATTCACATGTTATGATTTTACACAAATTATTAATATTTTTAATAATTTTATCAAGGCCCATACAGTCGATTTCCAACAACGGCCATCGGACTGCACTTACATCGACCTTTTTCAAATTTGATTTGGACATAATTCCAAATCCAACCGTTAGATGTCAAATTTCTAATATTCATTGGAAAGCTCTTTTCGATACGAACCCAACGGTTCCGGTTTTAGGAGAATCCGACGGTCGGATCTCCCGCAACGTCAATTCGAAGTCAATGGTCGAAATTTACGAACTGCCGCGGAGCGGCGCGTTCTATTCAGGCCATTATATATAATATATATATATATTATATATATTTCATCAATTTCCTTTTAAAACGTATTTTATAAATCGTTTTAACTTCGTTTCAAAACCATTTCAACACTATTTCAATTTCTAATCAAAACTGAATATTTTATATCATTACTATATAAATGATAATATTTTCAAAACGTTATATTTTGAAATCACTTCTTTTCTATATTCATTATAAAAACGAATATAGTCGATATAAATATCGTTCACGTCAAAATAGCGCAACTCTAATCAACACGGCTTTATATATTTCAATAGATCCGTTATTCTATTCAACAAATGAATATTTATTCCATTCAACACATGAATCTATATTTCTTCCAACACCTGGCTAATCTCAACACATGAGTACTGTCAACACATCACTATTTTTGTTATGTAAAATATTTTATAAAACTATGGTATCTATCGTTTGATTTTTAATTAGACTTCTACTGGGAAGTAGTTCTAATTTTAAATATGATAAAGATGTAAATTTCATTGTATAAAATATTTCACTCAACACATGAACATCGTCAACACATGACTATTTTTATATTCAACACATGAATTTTCTTTTATAATATTCATTGTTGTCCCGATTGGAATGAGGCCCAATCAATCACCATATAACGTTAATTATATGGATTCCATACAACACATGTATATAATAGCATTGATAAACAATCAACCATCATCCAAAGTGCACCACACAACTGCATAAGCATCAAATATAAATAATCGACGCTTACACAGTTTGTCGACTAATCGATCGACAATAATTAAATAATTGGGATTAGTGTACGCCAAATATCATCCCAACACCCGTGTGGGGTTTCAAATCAACAAACACATATTTTTGTTTGTGCAGTTGGGCGATGTGTAAAATTTATCGACCCAATCAATATCAGTCAAATCAGTGTATATAAACAAATCGGTCGATTTGTTTATAAATATTTATTTATTCACATTCACGTTGAAATTTATATTTTTAACGATAAAATATTTTATTTCAACACATGAATTCCTATTCAGTTCATTTACACAATAAAAATGATATTTTCATTTTTCTAACATATTTTAGAAAATTTCGGCGGCATAACGGCACGATACTAGAAACGGGATGAGGCCTAGCCTTATCCCAGGTCTAGTGAAGGCCCACGCCATTCATACATCAATCAAATCCATTCCATTTCACCAAACAATTCAATCCAAACCAATTAGACTAACCAACTACACAACCAAACAATTTAACAAACAAGCCATCCATGGCCTGTGGATGACGGATGTCGGGTGCTACTAAGCACCGTCTGCATCCTAGCATATATATATATATATATATATATATATATATATATATATATATATATATATATATAACTAGAAAAAGAAATTTAGAGTGAGAAGTTCTCACCGAAAGCTATCCAATACCACGACTCTTCATTTATAGGAATCTTCTTCATTCTCGCCTTTTTATCATCTTCGTTTGCCCGTAGCCACTACATATATAAAAATCATACATTTTTATATTTTGATGTCTTTAAAATAAAAGTCACATTTTTATTTGTTCACTCTCAATTTAAAAATCATATTTTTACTATGCTGTTCAATATATAAAAATCATATTTTTACTATGCTGTTCAATATATAAAAATCATATTTTTACTATGCTGTTCAATATATAAAAATCATATTTTTACTATGCTGTTCAATATATAAAAATCATATTTTTACTATACTGTTCAATATATAAAAATCATATTTTTACTCCATTACATATGTAAAAAACTCATCTTTCTCCATTTAAAAATATCGTCTTTCTTCCTTTAAAAATCTAATCTTTTATATTTTAAAAATCACGTCTTTTATATTTTAAAAATCCTGTATTTTATATTTGAAAAATCCTAACTAAAACTGATTTTTATAATTGCTAATACCAATTACATAGGAAAAAGAAATAAAATAAATAAGTAAAAAGGGCTTACAGTCAAAATCGAAGGCTGGGGGGCTTCACCGCGTCCGAGGTGGTCGGAGGTCGGGTTTTCGGCCAAGGGGGGTGCGGGTTCGGGTCTAGGGGGCGGATGTCGGGTCTGGGTCACGGCAGGCGGGGTCAGGGAGGAGGAGAGCAGGAAGAAGAAGGAGGCGGGCGGAGCAGGGGTTTCGAAGGGGGAGGCGGCGGTTGCTGGCGCGATGGGGGGGGGGGGGGGGGGTTCGAT
The DNA here is from genome assembly GCA_030737875.1 of Allium sativum. Lineage (NCBI taxonomy): Eukaryota > Viridiplantae > Streptophyta > Magnoliopsida > Asparagales > Amaryllidaceae > Allium > Allium sativum. The sequence goes on from CM060922.1 coordinate 279,970,998, forward strand.
GGAGGAGATGGAAACGGAGGAAGGGAAGGAGGAAGAAGAGGAAAGCAGCGGCGGCAGCGTCGCTGGGGGGGGAGGGGGGGGGGCGATGTGGTGGCGGCGGCTCCCCCCCCCCCCCCCCCCCCCCCCCCCGTCGCCCTCCTCTTTCCATTTTTTTTTCTCTCAGTCAGAAGTGATTTCAGAAAAAAGGGGGGGCCAACGATGATTCAAGGAGAAGGGGAGAATTTTTTTATTTTTAATTATATTATTTTGCAAAATGTTGACTTTCACATACGACCTCGAAACGAGGCCCACCGCCTGTCGTCCATAGCTAATTACCCCCATTCCGAACACAATGGGATATGTATCGCAGGCTGATTCGATCGTTTGAATTAGTTTCCGTTAAATTTACATTTAAATCACTATATTGAATTTTAAACGTACATTTCAAATTACCGGGGTCACATACTAACTTTAAAAATTCCAGAAAAATATTTTCTAGCTTCGTATTGACGATACGGTCCTAACAAAACTAGTTTCGTCGAATTCCGAGACCGTTGGAAAAATGGCCATTTTCCAGTCGATTAAAATCAACTGAAACTGGTCAAACGCGTTTTCCTTTGCCACGCTCACATATTGATTCGAAAAATTAGGAAATTTGGAATCTAGCAATAATTCGACATCACGGACCCAACAAAAGTGGTTTCGTCGAAATCCGAGGTCGTTTGCAAAATGTCAATTTTTAAGGGCCTGAATTCCATAGCGACTATTCAGAATTTTCAACTGGACATATCTTTTGGTTCCCGCTATGAAATTTTGATTTTTCGGATTCATTGGAAAGATATTCACAAACAAATCCTATTATTTTTGGTTTCACTAAAATCCGGATTAATTTGCACCCGGTACATTCAATTGAAGTTTGAAATCGAATTATCGAACTACCACGCCATTTTCAATTCTATTTATAATTATATATAATTATTATATATTCTAACGACGACGTATATAATATAAACGTTCTAAATATATTCAAAAATAAATTTCTCGTCGATATTATTTAAAATAATCTATTTTAAATATTCAAAATTCGCTAAAATTGCAAAAATAAAAATTTTAAACTGGCCCAGATTTTCGGGTTATTACAACCTCTCCCACTTAAAACTTTTCGTCCCCGAAAAGGAAAAAAGTCGAAAGTGGTTTGATTAATCAGCTCCACGTTCGATCTGGCTTGCATTCTCCAACTTTTCAGTTTTTGAGAATTTTCAAATTTTCAAAAATTTGGCTAACACCCTAAATTTTCGAAAAATTTCGCCATAACCTCCCCTGCACCGGGAGCCACGGGAAAATCCCGAAATTGCCATATAGGCCTTCTGATCTCAAAAAAAAAAGAAAAAGCCAAGCGGCTAGCCAATAGGCTCATAAAATCATCATCACCCAAACAAAACAGGAAATTATATAGTAAACATGTACCTATTTGTCGGGCAAACAAATTTTATTCTTCGGCTCTAGCCTCCTTGCTATGACCTGTTCAATATAAGTATATGTATATGCAAGCAAATGCGACCAATTTTCAATACAATTCGATATTAGGCATAACGGTTCAAAACTATCAAACAAATAAACAAACAACACAAACATCAATCAATTAGTGAATTAGAGTTTTCAAATTCATAAATTTTGATACCTATATACCAAAAATCATGTTTTTGATGCCAATTCACAACAATGAATCTATCTATATTAGTTTTGGTTCTCACACCAGTCTAATGGAAATATATAGAAAATCACACCTTCGAAACTTGAATATGAATACTGATGATGATGCACCATCATCAGAATCATCCCCGGATGTCTAGAATGTGATTCTATATCTACCCAGTATATTAAAACTTCGAATATACGTTCATGACGCGTATACGCGAAATCTATATATACTTGATTGTCCAAATTCAAAATAAATAAATATTCAAATACGTTTAAAACGATTTAAATTTTCAAAACAAAATTGTTTTCATTTGAAAAATATACTCTTCACACTCGTTCTAGGATACTACTGATCCTATCTCTAACAAGTCATTCTAATTGGATATTACTAATCCAATATCTGATGAATTCTTTCATATGGTTCTAATGTGTCTTGTTCTCGAGCTCTGTAAACCAAAGCTCTGATACCACTGTAAGAACCCGTAACTTCCCCGTGAAGGAAAGAGCGGATACTTTGAGAACAACACACAAATGAACGCATACAGAAGAACATTTCATTGTTATTACAACAATTCCATCAGATACAAGAATATACAGAGTATAAATGAATAAATTACATTCGATAAATATCAGAGATTACATTTAAATACATCGCAGCGGAAAATATACAAAACACAACTGAAAGTGATACACGGATACAGATCTTTCCGAGCATCGTTCCAGCTGTAAACCAGGTTCCTGTGAATATAAATCTGCAAAACCAAAACTACTAGCTGCCCGTGCGGAAAATAGGGGCACCCAGAGTTTAGGTTAAAACAATAAACTCCAGGTCAATCATGTGACTGGTGTGAGAACTAAAACAGTTATTAATATTGGTTTTAAAGTTAGGTAAATCAAGGGACCACGCCATATAACACGGAACGGGTTTCCTCCCAAGAATACCAGTGCATAGAACAAACAGCGCAATGCTAAATAAAGAAAAATGAAGCTGTTATAAGACCCAGGTCCCATCACACAATGCAACGCAAGCCGGAGGATAGGGTTTTTACCTTATAACAGCCAAAGCATGCTCGATACGTTTAAAACACATTATTTGATACTATAATAAGTGTATAGTGACAAAACAATTCAAATCATAAATATCAATCATAGGCGGCATGGGTACCATCTATCATGTCGCCATACTAGTTCTACAATTAAAACCGCAATACACGTATTGGAAATTGGATTCCATCATGAGTCGAGGCAAGGGGCAAGCTCCTCTCCGCGTTCGAGACACTCTAGCAAATGCCTCAGGACCCCACTATGATCCTTGGAATCGGCTGGGCCGGTCCTCTCTTACTTTTGAGGATTGGCAATTCCTGAACACACGTTTCCCGGTCCTTACAGACCTATATCCGAGGCGCCTCGTATCCAACAACCACACAGGTGAAAAGTATATAAATGTCAGGGCTGGTAGGTCACTGACACCACCCTAGCTAGAAAGAAACGTCGTGCTCTCCCAGCGGTCCATCTCCCGTTTTTGACTCATATCGAGGTGTGAGGCTCGCGAATTCACGTTATACACAAAGCTACGCCACACAGGCCGTGCTTTGATCATCAACCACAAGACTTTGCTGTTCAACAGAAGCCTTGATCAATTGCCACTTATGCGTGCCACATTGGCAGTTCACTCCATGCGACTGATGTCCATCGATATACAACCTCTGAGCTCGTACGTCTCAGAGAAGGGCGTTAAGCAAGAGAATAAATTTTCCGCCGCCAAACAAATGTATATTTAATAGAGATCAATCAACACAGAATAAAATCCAATGTCAGACACACAATCCATTTACAAGTTCGTTCTGGGTCTGAACGAAACCGGAGGCACTTTCATCGCATATCCATCCATCTCCAAGTACGTCTAGAAGATCACCAATTGATTCCCTCATCCTGGGTGTACAACCCAATCAAGATCATCAGTAATCACCCAAACGATGTGAAGACTTCCGGTCTTCAACCACCGTCTTCATCTTCGACATCTCGTCGAATCGGTTATTCAGAATGGGTATAACCCGGCCTTTCTGAATAACCCACGTATATAATAAACAAATGTTACACAAACACAACAAACGCCTCATTCCAATTCAGAATATTCCTTCATTCACAAAATCACATTCTTAGGGAAATGTTCCCATTAATTTTATCCAAGATAAATTCTTCTAAATTTATCCTATAATCTTCCTTTGGATATCATTTCAAACTAGTCGGGATTAGCGAACCACACCGAAGTAATTATTTGTTTTATTTCCCAATCCCAACCTATATATCCCATGGAGCAAAACTGGTGATACTCCATATCTAACACCACGGTGTTATCGGTAAAATTAATTACCATTTCACGTTCAAATCTAATTAAAGATTTAACTATCGCTTTGGAGCAAAACTGGTGATACTCCACTCTCAATCACTTTTCAGATTTGATAATTTAAATTATCAATTCACTTTTTAATCTAATTAAAGATTCATTAAAACTCCATTTAGTTTTAATCTTCTCAAAAATCAATATTATGTCTTTAACTGGGTTAAAGAACCAATGTCTTCTAAAACACGATTCACGACAAACCCAAATCACATTTGATATTAAATACAAGGCTCTGAATAGAAAATATATCGGCTTATATTCAATATCAAATTCTGAAACCAACATATATCGTATTGGAAATAACGATATAAAATATATCTTTCAAATTCCCATAACAATATCTGTATAGTCACGAAATCCAACATCGAAATATCCTAAAGATAATTTCGATTCAACTCCAGTCCAATCCACGTATTGGGAATATTGATTATTTTTAAAATCACATTCAAATTCAATTTATTTATTTCACAAATAAATTGATTTTAATTCTAGTTCAAAACTAGTTCATTTCGACAAAAATCTATTTTTATCATTTCAAATGTGGAATTCTTCATCCCAGTTCTTTCCAATTCACATGTTATGATTTTACACAAATTATTAATATTTTTAATAATTTTATCAAGGCCCGTACAGTCGATTTCCAACAACGGCCATCGGACTGCACTTACATCGACCTTTTTCAAATTTGATTTGGACATAATTCCAAATCCAACCGTTAGATGTCAAATTTCTAATATTCATTGGAAAGCACTTTTCGATACGAACCCAACGGTTCCGGTTTTAGGAGAATCCGACGGTCGGATCTCCCGCAACGTCAATTCGAAGTCAATGGTCGAAATTTACGAACTGCCGCAGAGCGGCGCGTTCTATTCAGGCCATTATATATATATAATATATATATATATTATATATATATTGTCAATTTCCTTTTAAAACGTATTTTATAAATCGTTTTAACTTCGTTTCAAAACCATTTCAACACTATTTCAATTTCTAATCAAAACTGAATATTTTATATCATTACTATATAAATGATAATATTTTCAAAACGTTATATTTTGAAATCACTTCTTTTCTATATTCATTATAAAAACGAATATAGTCGATATAAATATCGTCTACGTCAAAATAGCGCAACTCTAATCAACACGGCTTTATATATTTCAATAGATCCGTTATTCTATTCAACAAATGAATATTTATTCCATTCAACACATGAATCTATATTTCTTCCAACACCTGGCTAATCTCAACACATGAGTACTGTCAACACATCACTATTTTTGTTATGTAAAATATTTTATAAAACTATGGTATCTATCGTTTGATTTTTAATTAGACTTCTACTGGGAAGTAGTTCTAATTTTAAATATGATAAAGATGTAAATTTCATTGTATAAAATATTTCACTCAACACATGAACATCGTCAACACATGACTATTTTTATATTCAACACATGAATTTTCTTTTATAATATTCATTGTTGTCCCGATTGGAATGAGGCCCAATCAATCACCATATAACGTTAATTATATGGATTCCATACAACACATGTATATAATAGCATTGATAAACAATCAACCATCATCCAAAGTGCACCACACAACTGCATAAGCATCAAATATAAATAATCGACGCTTACACAGTCTGTCGACCAATCGATCGACAATAATTAAATAATTGGGATTAGTGTACGCCAAATATCATCCCAACACCCGTGTGGGGTTTCAAATCAACAAACACATATTTTTGTTTGTGCAGTTGGGCGATGTGTAAAATTTATCGACCCAATCAATATCAGTCAAATCAGTGTATATAAACAAATCGGTCGATTTGTTTATAAATATTTATTTATTCACATTCACGTTGAAATTTATATTTTTAACGATAAAATATTTTATTTCAACACATGAATTCCTATTTAGTTCATTTACACAATAAAAATGATATTTTCATTTTTCTAACATATTTTAGAAAATTTCGGCGGCATAACGGCACGATACTAGAAACAGGACGAGGCCTAGCCTTATCCCAGGTCTAGTGAAGGCCCACGCCATTCATACATCAATCAAATCCATTCCATTTCACCAAACAATTCAATCCAAACCAATTAGACTAACCGACTACACAACCTAACAATTTAACAAACAAGCCATCCATGGTCTGTGGATGACGGGTGTCGGGTGCTACTAAGCACCGTCTGCATCCTAGCATATATATATATATATATATATATATATATATATAACTAGAAAAAGAAATTTAGAGTGAGAAGTTCTCACCGAAAGCTATCCAATACCACGACTCTTCATTTATAGGAATCTTCTTCATTCTCGCCTTTTTATCATCTTCGTTTGCCCATAGCCACTACATATATAAAAATCACACATTTTTATATTTTGATGTCTTTAAAATAAAAGTCACATTTTTATTTGTTCACTCTCAATTTAAAAATCATATTTTTACTATGCTGTTCAATATATAAAAATCATATTTTTACTATGCTGTTCAATATATAAAAATCATATTTTTACTATGCTGGTCAATATATAAAAATCATATTTTTACTATGTTGTTCAATATATAAAAATCATATTTTTACTATGCTGTTCAATATATAAAAATCATATTTTTACTCCATTACATATGTAAAAATCTCACCTTTCTCCATTTAAAAATATCGTCTTTCTTCCTTTAAAAATCACGTCTTTTATATTTTAAAAATCACGTCTTTTATATTTTAAAAATCCTGTATTTTATATTTGAAAAATCCTAACTAAAACTGATTTTTATAATTGCTAATACCAATTACATAGGAAAAAGAAATAAAATAAATAAGTCAAAAGGGCTTACAGTCAAAATCGAAGGCTGGGGGGCTTCACCGCGTCCGAGGTGGTCGGAGGTCGGGTTTTGGGCCAAAGGGGGTGCGGGTTCGGGTCTAGGGGGCGGCTGTCGGGTCTGGATCACGGCAGGCGGGGTCAGGGAGGAGGAGAGCAGGAAGAAGAAGGAGGCGGGCGGAGCAGGGGTTTCGAAGGGGGAGGCGGCGGTTGCTGGCGCGATGGGGGGGGGGGGGGGGGTTTCGATGGAGGAGATGGAAACGGAGGAAGGGAAGAAGGAAGGAGGAAGAAGAGGAAGCAGCGGCGGCGGCAGCGTCGCTGAGGGGGGGGGGGCGATGTGGTGGCGGCGGCTCCCCGTCGCCCTCCTCTTTCCATTTTTTTTTCTCTCAGTCGAAAGTGATTTCAGAAAAAAGGGGGGGCCAACGATGATTCAAGGAGAAGGGGAGAATTTTTTTTATTTTTAATTATATTATTTTGCAAAATGTTGACTTTCACATACGACCTCGAAACGAGGCCCACCGCCTGTCGTCCATAGCTAATTACCCCCATTCCGAACACAATGGGATATGTATCGCAGGCTGATTCGATCGTTTGAATTAGTTTCCGTTAAATTTACATTTAAATCACTATATTGAATTTTAAACGTACATTTCAAATTATCGGGGTCACATACTAACTTTAAAAATTCCAGAAAAATATTTTCTAGCTTCGTATTGACGATACGGTCCTAACAAAACTAGTTTCGTCGAATTCCGAGACCGTTGGAAAAATGGCCATTTTCCAGTCGATTAAAATCAACTGAAACTGGTCAAATGCGTTTTCCTTTGCCACGCTCACATATTGATTCGAAAAATTATGAAATTTGGAATCTAGCAATAATTCGACATCACGGACCCAACAAAAGTGGTTTCGTCGAAATCCGAGGTCGTTTGCAAAATGTCTATTTTTAAGGGCCTGAATTCCATATTGACTATTCAGAATTTTCAACTGGACATATCTTTTGGTTCCCGCTATGAAATTTTGATTTTTCGGATTCGTTGGAAAGATATTCACAAACAGATCCTATTATTTTTGGTTTCACTAAAATCCGGTTTGTTTTGCACCCCGTACATTCAATTGAAGTTTGAAATCGAATTATCGAACTACCGCGCCATTTTCAATTCTATTTATAATTATATATAATTATTATATATTCTAACGACGACGTATATAATATAAACGTTCTAAATATATTCAAAAATAAATTTCTCGTCGATATTATTTAAAATAATCTATTTTAAATATTCAAAATTCGCTAAAATTGCAAAAATAAAAATTTTAAACTGGCCCAGATTTTCGGGTTATTACAATATATATATATATATATATTAAGGTCTTAATAATATTATTGGTTAACCAGTGAATACTGTATTAAATTTATAATTTGGTGGTACAGTACCAGAAGGGATAAACAAAAGTGACCGTATCGACGGATGTAAGATTTTGGAAGGGGAACGAATGGTGTGAACGCAGCTGGAAGCATGTAAAACAAATCGTTCTGACAGCGAATGGAAATACAGGTGAGTTAAACTCGCTCAGTTCTCCTACTTATATTTTTATAAGTCGGATTTATTTTCTTTGTATGCCATGTTTGTTAATTATTGGTTGAATTGATGTTTGTTTGGATGTTTACCGGATAATATTTATATTAACTGAATTATTTAAATTAAACGGTTGTTTAATTTAAATGAAATAAAATCATTATTTTTAACGATCTGTTCCAATCGAGGTAACACACCTCGTTCCAATCGAGGTAACACACCTCGTTGGTTACGTTTATAATAATATAAATGTATTTAAATTAAATTGGATGGCTTGAATTACTTTTGATTGAGTGATATCAGTTGAACTGACTGTTTATTTGCATATGATCGTTATATGGACTGTTTAACCAATATGATCGAATTATTGATTTGATTATCGATTGTTGAATATGAATTCAACGTTGTTTGTTATTAACCAATATGTGGTATGGGTTGAGAAACAATAGCATATGGCCAATTGAGACATTGTTTATAAAGTTTGATATACCGTCCGGTGAAGTGATATAAATGAAGTTATAAATTGATTTATAATTAAATATAGATTTTTAAATATATTATTTTTATAAAAAGGAGATAACCCAACCATATATATGTATTGATTGTTTTAACCACCAACCACCATTTTTACCAAAATCTACCGTGTGCGAAGCACGTGCTTCACTGTAATTTTAAAGCTAATTCCTATATTACTAAGATAGATGAGCAAGTGAGCAAGTATTAAGGTAACGATTAGTAATCAAGATTAATTATTTTAAATAACAATTAAGATGGATTATTTTGGATCGATTATTTGTTATTTAAATTATAATCAAAGTAAATGGGATAATTCAAATTAATTATATTATTAATTCAAATGAAAAAGCGATTTAGAATTGATCAACAAGTTAATCATGTTTTAAAATTTACTAAGTCAATTGTTTTAAATTGAAATTGATTATTAAGTTAAATTAGTTGTGCCGATTAATCCGAGGAAATAATGTAGCGAAGAGTGTTTAACTTAATGAGATTTTGCAAAGGGAAATTTGATTCCAGTTAATGATAATTTTTATTCATAATAATTTAAGGGATTATTACTTAAATGAATTTCATATAAGTAATCGAAGTAGCGATGTAATATAATCGAATTCCAAGTGAATTTAGGATGGGTTTATATTTAAACCGAGTTCGTCAACTAAGTCATAAAGGAGATTTTTAAGCAGATACGATAAGCTTAAAATTATAAAGGTCACTTAATATTTGAATTAAGTAAAGGAAAATGGTTTGATATTAAACTAGAGTTACATAAACGAGTTATAAAGAGAAATGTGAAGTTTAAGCGTTAATTTTAAATTAACGTCACTTGAGGATGGCCTTAAGTGAAATAGATGAGATTTGAGATAAATTTCCCAAAGGAAAGATTGAAGGGTTTAAAAAGAAAAGATATTTGTAATCGAATTTGGTGAAGATTTGGTAATAGGATTTGTAATAAAATCTAGATAATGAAACAATAGTTTAAAGACGTTAAAGTTTAAAGGTAAATGTTTAATAATAATATATTTTAAAAGGAGATTTCGAAAGTAAGAAGGCTTGTAAAACCGCAGGTTAAATAAATAGTGAAATGATAATTTTTGGTATTAGAATGAATACGGGGTTTTGAATTACAATTTATATTTATCTTAAGATAAGAATGATGCTGATCAAGGTCTGAGAGGTAATTAGAATACCCCAACTTAAACGACTTCAGGATTATCGAAAGATGATATTAGTTGTAATGGTAAAGATGTTAGAAGAGAGTTGTTTTGAGAATATATAATGCAACATCATTTGAAAGATTTGAGGATAGATAATGAGATTCAAAAATATAAGATATAAAAGAATTTGAAGAAATGCATATGGACATTTCCAAATTAGTGAAAGGAAAAGGGGCTTGAGTATATGAAATGATATTTCCATAGTAAAGGAAATAAAGGGAGATTTGTGTAAAGATAACGATAATTTCAAAGTAACGAAATGAGATTTAAAATGGGTTTATTATCAAAGGATAAGTGGCAATTATTTTGTTTAATTAACGAAACAAAAAGGGGATTTCGTAACGATTGTTTATGATGATAAATTGAATCGATTTTCTCAGTATAGGTAATCATTAATGTTGCAGAAATTTTTAAATGGTAGTTAAGGGGAAATTGGAGATAAATTTTAAGGTATTTATTTTAAGTATTTAAGTAAAATATTTTGAGAATATTTATATATTAAAACTAATATATTATCTTTGGAATTACAACTGATGTAGAATGGCCAAATGATGCTATGTAATGAACCAATGGATCTGTTTTATTTTTGTGGTTGTTTATTTTGATAGTTAAATAACCGACTATCAAAATCATGCCCAATGCGCTATTGGTACGGAAAGACCGGAATTGAATTTATATTCGAAAACCATTCCAACCAATAAATACGAATACGTTGAAGATGCTGATCAAGATGGAGCTATTGAAGACCGTATATCTTCATAAAACGGAAGAGTTACTTACAATCTCTAACTGATCCCTAGAGATATACTGTGATTCTATCATGATTGAAATCTACGGATTGCAAGGACTACTCGCTACTGATCTATAGGATGATTCCTAGGATGTGGTAGGAGGGTGCCTTCGGTTCATCCTGTTCCTGGATGACGTGTATGGACGATGCGGAATTCAAAATCGAATGGTGGCTAGATATTCCAAAAGTCAATTATAACCTCAAGCCTCATCAACCGGGAAATGACGAAAATCAGGCAGGCAGCATGGCCATGTGGGTCGCTCCCATTAGGGTGTTTTGTCACCATCTAGAGAATATTCATATTTGTTACTACTTTTTGCTTCTGTATCTCCCGGGAACGGTTAGCAACCGTAAGTGACAATATATTTGATACACTTAAGAGAAATGAGTGGTCAGTCATGTGTGGGCCGAGTTGCAAGACGTTCTTGTTGAACCCAGTGTATTCCTCTCTAGAGATACACTATCGGCAGGTGGTTCCATACCTTGTCATAGTCGGAATCCAATCTCCAATAAGTCCCCGCGATTTTGTTTGTATACTATATATGTGGAGCGTGATATGCAAGCATTCTGCTAGATTCTATTTATTTGTATTTAGACACTATCATAATATCGGGATAATATATTGATTTCAAAATGTTTTGGGTTATCGTAAGGTAAAAACCGCCCGTATTTATGTGTGGATTTGGTCTTACGATTATCCTTTTCTTTCGAAAAGATTTTAACTTTAATATCAAGTTCGGTGATATTATAAACATTAGCGAGTTTTTCACACTCTGGTTCACCAAACTGACCCGGTATTTGTAATGCTCGGGTTAGCCCGGGTTGTACAGATTCAGGTTATCAGATGCTGTGAAGTCCAAAGACAAGTTGAAGGAGTTCAGACGTACGATGTTACACCATTATTATTCCGCTATGTGTTATATGAGGACAGGCTATTATAACTGTCCAGATGTACTAATATACTCTGATGTTGTAAATATTATTTCAAGCTCTCAATAAAAGTTATTTCTATATTATATCTTGTTCCGCTGCGATGTGAGACTCTGTGTTGTGTTGGTTCTTCATACTCTTCTATTCTAACTTTCTTTCTCACTTATCTCACCCTCTAATTTCTTTCTATTAACGTTATGGTGTTTTCGATGCTTGAATGTTTGACACGGTGTTTTTGTGTCGATTTTCGGGGTCGAAAATCCGTGTTCGTTACACATTGTGTTATCGGTGAAATTAATTACCATTTCGCGTTCGAATCTAGTTAAAGATTTAACTATCGCCTGGAGTAAAACTGGTGATACTCCATTCTCGATTATTTCATGAATTCGATAAATTTAATTACCTCATTCTCATTCCAATCTAATTAAAGATTTATTAAAACTCTAGTTCAGTTTTAATCTCAAAAATCATTAATTAATGATTACCCAAATTTTTAGGGAATAAACCCTGCCTTTAACCGGGTTAAAGAACTAATGTCGTTTAAAACACAGTTCACGATAAACCCATATTCATCTTCCATTGAAATGGAATCTTCATGGAAATCATAACAATATATAATCGATATAAATTTCCTTATCAGACTAGTAATATAATTGGAATAATGGAAAATCCTTTTAAATTCCATATATAGTAACGATCTTCATTTGCAGAAGCTCATTTCGATTATTATTAAATCGAGTTCCATTCAAGTCCAATTTATTCTATTAAATTAGAAAAATTTACTTTGGAAAAATTTATTAAATCTTAATTAAAAGATTCACAAATTCCAAATCATAACTTCACTGATAATTGGGTTAAAGAACAAATGTTATTTAAAACACTATTCACGATAAACCCAAAAATCCTTACCATTTAATTCCAAATATATCAATTAATTGGAAAACTTCATTAAATCTTGATTAGAAGATTTATCCTTTCTCAACTGGGTTTAAGAATAGTGTTATTAAAGACACCATTCACGAAAAACCCAAAATCCAATTTGATATTAAATACAAGGCTCTGAACAGAAAATAATATTGGCTTATATTCAATATCAAATTCTGAAACCAACGGATATCGTATTGGGAATAACGATATTTGTATCTTCCATATTCCTTACAATATCCGTATAATCACAGAATCCAATATCGAAATATTTCGAAGATTATTTCCATTTCAAATCCATTTTAATTTATTCGTTGGAAAATTCTAGTTAATTTAAAACCATATACAAATCCAATTTATTTATTTCTAAAAACCATGTGATTATTATTCTAGTTAATAACTAGTTCATTTCGATAAAAATATATTTTTATCTTTTCAAAACTGGATTTTTTCATCCAAAATCTTTCCAAATCATTAATTATGATTTTACATAATTTTTCCATATTTCTAATAATTTTAATATCGCCATTTCAGTCGATTTCCAATAATGGCCACCGAACTCCATTCATAGCGACCTTTTCTGAAATTGATTTGGACATAATTTGAAATCCAGCCATTCAAATTTAAATCTCTTATATTCATTGGAGTGCTCTTTTCGATACAAACCCAATGTTTCCAGTTTTAGGAGAATCTGACGGTCGAATCTCCTGTTATGCCAATTTGAAGTTAATGGTCGAAATTCGCGAACGGTCGCTGTGTGGCGCGTTCTATTCAAGCCATTATATATATATATATATATAACGTCGATTTTCATTTAAAACGAATTTTATAAATCATTTATAAATTCATTTTAAAATGATTTCAACTTCATTTTTCAATTTTAAATCAAAATTGAATATTCTATATCATTAAAATATTGAAATGATAATATTTTCAAAATATCAAATTTTGAAATCAATTCTTTTTTATATTCATTATAAAATGAATAAAATCGACCAATAAACCCTTTCGGGTTAAAATAGCGTATATTAACTTAATTTGGCTTCATATACTTTAATATTCTCGTGTCCATCCAAAATCGGACATCAAAACCATATTTTGATAATTCACTAAATATTATTTTAAAATATTCATTATTTCTGAATTAGAATCAGACTCAATCAATTACCATATAATTTTATTTATACGGATTTCATATCTCACATGTATTCAAAAATAGTTATAAACAACTATTAAACAGCCAATTCACATCCAGAGTGAAATTTACTACTGTATAAGCATTAAATAATTAAATAACGCTTATCACAGTCTATCGATCCATCGATTGACATATAATTAAATTCAGAGGAGATGTGAATAAATTATCATCCCCAGACCCGTGTGGGGTTTTCAAACAACAACAGTTTATTTAAATAAATTATTAGTTAACAAATTTAACCAATCTAAGTCAGTTTGAATTGTTTTTCTAATTAGCCAATTTTCACTGTTTAAAATTATAAATAGATATTTGTAATTTAAATTCAACTACCACATCAATGTTAACATTATTTTTAGTATGTTAAGCATTTCAACAACACAATCAACACATAATACAGTCAATTAAATCGTCCATGGTCTATGTACGAGGGAGGTGAGCTAACAGGCACCGTGTACAATTTATAATGATTAAAACTGATAAAAATCTACACTAACAAGTCTATATATTTTTATACATGAATATAATAACATGATAAAATACAATTTAATGAGAAGGAGTTCTCACATTGGGTTCCACTCCGTCAGTCTTATCTCTGAATTTCTATTTTAATACTGTTCACGTTCAAATTTGCCTGAAATTCTAACGTGCTCCATTTCCGTTCTGGTCAGCTCAATTGTAAAGAGTTCGTTCCCAAGATTCCAAATTGGAATCATCGAATTCCAACCTCATATGAAGAAGTTACAGTATTATTTGCATTAATTACAATTTTAAATAATTAAAAATAATTAAATAACTAATTACTTTTCTTTCCCCAAACCGCCCTCTTCTCGTCGTCATCTTCAATAATCAGGAGAACCAAAAAAGCTCCACCCTTTGACCACAATCGCACCCCTTTAAAAGCCCCCAGAGATCGATCGGACCTCACCACGTCAGAGTCCATTCCCTGCGCCACTGCCGCCTGTGTCCCTGGCCCACTCGCACGCCCGTAGTGCTCCAAAAATCACCTCGAAGTCGCACACTTTGGAGCCCGATTTCTTCCAGAATTTGCAATGGAATTTGATCATACCGGTATAGAATTAAAGCTTTTGGATCGCTCAACGATTTTCCCTTTAGGAGCTAGGGCTAATTCGAATTAGAAAGTGAGAAATTAAAGGGAGAAATTGGGTTGATTTTAATCGTTCAAGAATAAAGGACGGCGAGTGTTAGAAGAGGGCTAGGGTTTTCTTTGGGGGAGGGGGGTATTTATATAATTTTTATTTTACTATATTTAATTCTTTTAATTCCAAAATACATGTTTACAATAGAACTCCAAATCAAACCCAACGACTATTGCCAGTAGCCAAATACCCCCATTCCAAACACAATGGGATATGTTTCATAAGCCAATTCTATCGTTTTGATCAGTTTTTATCTAAATTAAAATATAAATTAAAATATATTGAATTTAAACGTACATTTTAACTTACCAGGGTCACATACTGACTCCAAAAATTATAGAAAAATAAATCTAGATATGTTTTGACAATACGGTCCTAACAAAGCTAATTTCATCCAATTTGGAGACCGTCTGAAAAATGGTCTTTTTCCAGTCGATTAAATTCAAACTAAATCTATCAGAACATGTTTAAATTTACCACACTCACATATTAATTCCAAAAATCATAAAATTTAAACCTAACAATAATTTGACATTCCGGATCCAACAAAAGTGGTTTCGTCGAAAATGGAGGTCGTTTGCAAAATGGCTATTTTTAAGGACTATATATTATATTAAAATATATATAAATTCCATAACGACTATTTTGAATTTTAAAATGGACATAACTTTCAATTCATATTATGAAATCTGATTTTTTTTGCACATTCATTAGAAAGATATAATTAAACAGATTCTAACGTTTCTGGTTTTACTGAAATCCGATTTATTTTGAGTTCTGTATATTCAATTGAAGTTTAAAAATCGAATTTTCAAACTACCGCCCCATTTCAAGTTCTTTTTATAATTAAAATAAATTTGTACGTTATAACTTCGATTTAAATAAAATTTAAATCGTTATTATTTAAAAATAAATCATTTTAAATATTCAAAACCCATTAAAATAGCTAAAATAATTTTTTTTAAATTGATTCAGATTTTCCGGATTGTTACAACCACCCTCTTACAAGAGCGTTCGGCCGCCCTCCCGTAGGATGCCCAGTGAAGGTTTTTTTTTTAAAGAACGAGTAATTTATATTTTTCACCAAATGGTTTAGTTAGATTAAATCTATTGAATCTAACGGCCCATATACACGATGTCAACTATAAATTAGACCCCAAACCCTTACTCAAAAGACTATATCTATTCTTCTCCACGTCTCCATGATGCCTTTCTATCATTGCTAATTTCCGGAAAAGAAAAGGGTTTAGGTTCTTCTATCTTCCTAACCCATTCTATCTCTTTTATTCTATTCTAATATAGATTTAGATTTATACATATAAAAATTCTAATATGTGATATATATATATTTGATATGTTGGAGCACAGCTGTTTACGAAGGCCAAATCTAAATCTTATTCCACTTAATTCTATTGTTGCTCATTCTTATAACATTGTGAGTGGAATTCATTTGTGTTTACTATTTTCTACGATTGCTAGTTTAAAGTTCGATTATTGTACCTAGGAAGATTTAAGTTATTACGAAAAGTAAACAATATCAAACCCCTTCATTTGTTTTATGTTTGCACGTAGGAATGGCTAATCTATTTGTATATGTTGTTTTGGATCGTTGAAATAATAAAAGAGAAGCATGATTAATGTTGTATAATTCTTTGTATCGGTCGAATTTTATCTTATTTTATTTTGTGTAAATTCATATGTATGGTTTTGTGCAAAAGGTTAAGGTTTGGATGGAATTGTAAATCTGAATAGGTTTAAATCTCCATTATTCTAAATAGGGTATTCAAATGTATTGTTTACAAGATGTCCAAGTATTAAGTTTTTGCGTGTAAACATACAAAAAAGTGAATCCATTCAAAATAGGAATTATGTACATATATATTGGATATGTATCACTTTGTTTGTCTTTTATTATTGGGATAATCGAATAAAACCTAGGTTACAAGTTTTGTGTTGTTGTTATTATTTTCCCATTTTGATTGTTACATGTTAATATGTTTATTTATGACATAATTGAAGGGAATATGAGAAATAACTTGTACACCTTAAATTTGAAATTGGGATCGACATTTCCAACGTGGTTAGCACATTAATTTCGTTCGTATAATTCACGCCTATATATATAGCATACACAATGTAATATTAATACATATTAAGTACGTAATAAATACGTTAAATTAGGAAATAAAATTAAAATGTCCCGATAAGAATTTGTATGTATGTGGATATGTGTTAATGGCCTTGAACTATTATTAATGACACACAAACACGAGATTAACCATTACTTGTAGTAGAAGCCTGCTTGGAACCGATCGACATATCCAGCATCTACAAGTAAGCCCGGTTAATGTGAGAGGTCTAAGTTCCATTGGCCATTATAATTAGTATGCTATGATACGAGGTTAGGCCCAACTTATAGTAGAAGCCTTCTGGGAACCACCCAACAAATCCAACATCTACAAGTGGTTGATCTAATGTGAGATGTCTAGTGTATATATATGCACACACACACACACACACACACACACATATATATATATATATATATACATATATATTGTGTGCGAAAGTAGGCTTGCTTGGAGAAAAAGGTATTAAGTGTTGACCTACCTCTAATTGATATTAAGTGGTTAGGATTAGGTCTATTTCTAAGGTTCGCTCCTTGGTTCACGACCCAAGTCATGGGACCCGCCCTTCGACAATTTAAATGGTTGTCTAATCCGCCTATCTCTTATAAGGTATTAAATGGTCCTAATAGACAATAACGTATGAGTAGGGTAGTTCTCCAAGTAATGCCCGCTTCTTATATAGGGGCTTAATGAGGTCCGACCTAAGGATGGTTTATATAAAAGGCCTAAAGGAACCACCGCCTAAGGGAAGTATTAAGTGGCACGGAGTTCACTAAGGTAATCCACCAGGAGGGTCTTAAATGAAACTGTGTTCGTACCTAAACCTGGTATTAATTGGCCATTACTATTTCTTGACCTATAAGGAGAGTTATTATTTACGATGTCGACGTTAGGAACGAGGTATTAAGTGGTTAGAGGTCCTCCATAGGGTCTTAAGTGGTTGTAAGGATGTCCACCTGTAGTAAATTAGGTAACAGCCTTAAGTGATTAGGTATGGCCCGCCTTGTGGGGTATTAAGTGATTGAAAGGATGTCCGCCTTTAGATTTCTTCATGAGGTATTAAGTGACTATAAGGATGTCCATCGTTAGATTTCCATATGGGGTATTAAGTGACTGTAAGTATGTCTACGTCTGCCCTTAGATTTACATATTGTAACAACCCGGAATTTTGGGGGTAAATTTAAAATTTATTTTGAGTAATTTTAATGAGTTTTTGATATTTAAAATGATTTATTTAAAATAATAATGATTAAGAATTGAAGTTAGAATGAATAATTTAATTTTAATTATAAAAGGAGTTAGAAATAGCGCTGTAGTTTGAAAAGTCAAACTTGAACTTTGACTGACCGTACAGGATGCAAAATTTAACGGAATTTAGTGAAACCAAAATATTAGAATCTATTTAAAAATATCTTTCTAACGAATTCGAAAAATCGAAATTTCATAGCGGGAATCAAAAGTTATGCCCAGTTTAAAATTTAGAAAGGTCGCTACGAAATATATAAAGCTCAAAAATGCTACTTTTCACATACGAAGGAATTTGGACTCGAAACCACTTCCATTGAGTTCAGAATGACGTTTCTGCATTGAAAAAACAGTAAACACTTATATATTTCGAGTTTCAGAAGTATTTGTTTAAAAATGTATTTTTAATATTAAATATATTGGCCTTAAAAATAGTCATTTTTCAAGCGACCTCTGTTTTCGACGAAACCACTTTTGTTGGAACCGGAATGTCAAATTATAGCTAGATTTCAATTTTCAAAAATTTTCGAATTAATATGTGAGCATGGCAAAAGAAAATGTGTTTTGACTATTTTAGTTAAATTTAAACGCCTTAAAAATAGCCAATTTTCAAATAATCTCAGAATTCGATGAAAATAATTTTGTTGGATTTGTATCGTCATAAGAAAGCTAAAAATATTTTTTTTAGAATTTTCTGATGTTGTATGTGGCCCCGGCATATTTAAATGTACGGTAGAAATTAAATTATTTATTTAATATTGCATTTTTAAATTAAAACAAAAAAAACGTTACAGACTTCAGAATTGGAGCCCGGGACATAGCCCATCGCGTTCAGAAGGCCTCAAAACGTTAAGATCGACAGTAAGCAGGCCCAAATCGGACAAAGTCCAAAAATCCACCTTTTTAGCACAAATTTCGAGATTTATTAATAAAATAATATTTAATTTCGGGCTGAAACCCTAATGGAGCAGCCGCCGCCCAGATTTTAATGGCTGAAATCATCCGATTTTCAAATGCTTAGATCTCTCAATCCGTTCAACAAAATTTAACGTATGATATACCAAATCGAAGAGAATTTCGAGAGCTTCAAATCTATACGGTCAAGATCGGGTTTTGATTCACGGATTTTGCGAATTCTGACCGAGAAGGGGCTGCGGTTTTTGGTAGTTTGCGGGTCCTAGAGATGGCCGAGTTCGACGGGTTTTAGGGTGGTGGTGGCTCGTGGCGAGGCGGTTCGAATGGAGGTGGTTGATCGGTGCCAGGGTGCTCGGATTGGGGTGCGTTTTGGAGGGTTGAAGGCGACATATGGGTTCAGCCGACGGGTATAGGTGAGGAAGAAGAACACGTTACTTTTTAATTTAATATTATTTTATTATTTTAATATTTTAATTTTTCAATCTTTAAAAAGTACATAACTCTCTCATACGAGGTCCGTTTTACGAACCGTTTGTTGCGTTGGACTCATCTTTCCGAGAGCTTCGCGATGGCGCAGACCAGAGCTGAATCTGAGACAGTCAAATTTTCAGCAAAAATCAATGTGAGAATTTCTAATTTTAATTAATTAAATTAATTATTTTATCGCTGTTAGATAATTGTTTGTATCTTATTTAACTAGATTTGCACTGTGATGAATTGTGATTGTGGTTCTGATCAATTGGATTGTATTGTGTTGTTTAGATCTATTGTTGTGTTATTTTGATCTGATAAAAAAAAAAGAAAAAAAAAATTCAACTTTGGTTGTGAAATTTAAAGGATCCAACTTTGTTGTATATAATGAAAGATTGTAACTTTGTTTATAAGAAAAGATGGTAAGATTGTTTTATAGGAATAAGGATTGTGATTTTGTCTTATCATAAAAGATGGTAGGTTTGTTATAATTATAAAGATCTTACCTTTCTTTTTAAAAATAAAAAATAAAAAAAATCACACCTTTGTTTGTTAAATAGAGAGGTCACCCTTTTCATTATGAAATTAAAAGATATCATTTTTGTTTGAATGAGAAAGACAAATATAAATTCTCTTTTTGTATGTCATTAGAAATGAAACAAATTTGTTAATATATAAATTCACTTCTGATATATCATTAGGAATGAAATGAGTTTGTTAACATATAAATTCACCTTTTACATGTCATTTGTAATGAAATGAATTTGTTAACATATAGAATTCTTTTTTTTATGTCACTAGGAATGGAAAATATGTTAAGATATAATATTTACTTTTTATATATCATTAGAAGAAATAGAAAAATGTGATTACGCATAATATCATTCTTATATGAAATTAAGATCCATAGAGATGGTTAGTGTATTAAATATCATTTTTTTTATGACATTTGAATACATTGAATTTGTAACATATAAAATATCATGGTTATTTGTTCGTTGAGTTAGAGTTGACGACAAACAAATATATCACTTTTCTGTTAATGTTTAGTGTTAGAAACGATGTAACATAAAAAAAATTATATTTTATGTTGATATGAATCATGAGAAAAGAATTGACGATTTTAAAATTTCATTTTTAATAAAAAAAGAGGTTTAGACTTTGAAATGTAAATTACATTTTAATGCAATAATAAAGAAGAGATTTTGTCAAATATAAACATATAAGAATGACAAAATATTCATTTTGTCAAATATAAAAGAAACCATTTTTGCTCGCTACTCTTTTGTTATCAAAATTTGTTCACATTCCTTTTGTCATGCAAAAGTAACAAATTTGTTCATATTTCTTTTCTTTTGGTCGATAAAAAGAAACCCTTTTTGTCAATATTTCTTTTGTCGATAAAAAGAAACATTTTGTCGCTATTTCTTCTTAATGGTAAAAAGAAACATTTTTGTCGCTGATTCTTTTTTAACATTAAAAAGAATCATTTTTATTGTTATTTCTTTTCAATGTAAAATAAATAAATCCTTTTTGTGTCACGATAGTTTAGATAAAAGTAGACACCTTTTTAGTATCAAAATTTATGAATTAAAGAGTTGCATTGTTTACTAACATTTTAAAAAAAAAAATGAATTTAGCAGTAGCATTTTTACTTACCTTTTAGATGTAAGTAAAAGCATGTTTTGAAGAGTCATATTTTTATTTACATGTCAGATGTAAATAAAAGTATAAATTGGAATGTTTATATTTTTATAAATATTTTGATGCGGTAAAAGAGAAATGTTGATATCACATTTTTATCGATATTTCTGGTGCGATAAAAATAGCGATGTTAACATTTCATTCTTATCGTCATTTGAGTTACGATAAAATGAATACGTTTCAAAACTGCATTTTTGCTGCATTTCTTTTTGTTAATAAAAAGTTCATTGTTATGCTGCATATAAAGAAGATATATTTATTTGGTAATGTCATATATTGCATATGAAGGAAATATATTTATTTGTTATATACTGCATATGAAATGAAATGCATGGTTAAGATGATATTTTTGTCAATGAAAAATGGTAGCGATGAAATTTACATTTTTTATTATGTAAAACAAAAGTATGAACTTGTATCGTAAATAAAATTTGCATTTTTATATGTAAACAAAAGTAGGAATGTGCATTGATAATAAAGATTACATTTTTATTATGTAACTTAGAATGAGAACTTGCATTGCAAATAAAAATTACATTTTTATTTGAACTAAAATTATGATATTTGCTTTGCAAATAAAAAATTACGTTTTTAACTATGATGAGGAATTGGCATTGAAAATAAAAATTATATTTCTATTTGTAACTATGGTATGAAATTTGGCGAGCGAACAAAATTTACATTTTATTATGTAACTATGAATGAGAAATTGCACTGTAAATTAAAATTACATTTTTATTATGTAGTTAAGGTATGATATTACACTGTAAATTAAAATTTCATTTTTATGGTGTAACTTAAGAACGGAATTTACATTGCCATTCTAAATAGTCAAGATCATTTTGGTTTTACATTGAAAGAGATAAGAAAAATTATTATTTTTGTTTGGCATTCAAAAGAATAGTAGAATTATTGCTTTTGTCATATTGAAATTAAACAAACAAAAATATATTCATTTGTATAGAAATGAAGTGGACACCAAAATGTGCATGTTTGTTGTAATGGAAATAAAACACAAAAATACTTATTTTTGGTTGTAATTGGAATGACACACAAAACATACATTTTGTGTATAGTATATTTATGGGAATTGAAAAAAAAAAGAAAACATTGTTGCGTGTGATGATATATATATATATATCAATATTGGATATAAATAAGAAGATTTGTTGTTAGCAAAATATAGTAAAATGAAATGGACGAGGAATTATATTTATATAAATTATATATATATATAAATTAAAAGTACTTGAATCGAGCGTGGTAGTTCACATTTTAGAATCGTACTTTTAATTGATTATACCGTATGATCCGACCGACGGATTTTCCCAAAACTAAGATCGGTAGGTTCGCCTTGGGAATATCTTTCTAATGATATGAAGTATATTAAAATCCAACGGTTAGATTTAGAGAAGCGTGTAAAACAAATTTGGGTGAAAATAGCGTCGAAGTCGCCTGTTGACATGAGACGTCGTTAAATAGAATTTAATTATTTTTATATAAATAAAAAAATAAAGACTGATCGTTATAAATTAATATTAACGATATGAAATTGTTTTCAAATTTATATATGCGAGAATTATTTGGAAAGTCCGAGTTTACTCTCATTCCAAATAATGATACGACGTTTGAAGAGTTGAAGACGGTGATTGAAGACCGACGATCTTCACATCGAATGGGTGTGTTGCTATTGAGACCCATGATGGGAGTAGCTACCTTGAAGGGGCGACAGTAGTAGCCGTCCGGACGTAGTGTTGATTGCACGGTTTTGGCTTTCGCTCAAACCCAGAGCATAAGCGCGTAAATGGATTGTATGTCTGACATTGTATTCCTTTATACTGTATTCGTTGATCTCTACTAAACATATATCTGTTTGGTGTTTTACACCCTTCTCTGAGACGTATGAGCTCAGAGGTTATATGTTGGTAGAAATCAATGGTATGGTATGGATTGACGATGTGGCATGCTAAGATGCATATGATCAAGGCTTTGTTGAAAAGCAGGCCTTGTGGGATGATCAAAGCATAGCCTGTTTAGACATAGCTTTGGGTATAGCGTGACTTCACGAGCCTCACACACCGGCGGAGTTTAAAACGGGAGAAGGGAACGCAGGGAGAGCAGCACGTTTCTTTCTAGCTAGAGCGGTGTCAGTGACCTACCAGCCCTGACATTTTACTTATGTGGATGATGGAATGAGGCGCCTCGGATAGGTCCTATAGGACCGGGAAACGTGTGTTCAGGAATAACTAATCCACGAAGCTGTATGTGTGGACCGGCCCTGCAGGATCCAAGGGTTAACTACGGGGAACCCTGAGACATTAGCTAGAGTGTCTTGAATCGGTAAGGAGCTCCTCCCTAGCCTTGACTCAGATAGAAATCCAAATTCCAAATACGACCTTATGGATTTGATTGTATTACTAGTACGGAGGCAAAACATATGGTATCTATGCTTCCTAGGATTGATACATTTACTTTGAAATATTTTAAAACATACACACACTAATAATAATATCGTTTTTATCGTATCAAGCATGTTTGACCATTATAAGGTAAAACCCTATCCTCCGGTTTGCGTTGCATTGTGTGATGGGACTTGGGTCTTATGATGGTTTCATTTTTCTACAAAGCATTGCGTTGTTTTGACGATTTACTTAAATTATGCACGGCAATCCATTGGAATAAAACCCGTTCCGCTTTAGTGGCGTGGTCCTTGGATTTACCTTATTACTATTAGATATATTAGTTAAGAATTCTCACACCAGTCCCACGACTGACCCGTTGTTTGTTTCCACTTTTGCAAACTCGGGTGCCCTCTTTTCCACACGGGCAGTCGAGTAGCTTTTTGCAGATATTTATCTCTTTAGCAGGATCCTGGATTGAAGCTCAAAGCTGTGTCCAGAGCATAGAAAAGTCTTCCGTTGTCTTAGTTATTTTATTTCCGCTGCACTGTATTTAAGTAATGTAAAATTATCTTCCGCTGTAAATTTATTTAATGTACTCTGATATATATTCTGTACTCTGATGTAACATTTATTATTGATGTTATAAAAGTCTGCTGTTATTGTTCTGATGTTGTTGTATTCCCAAAGTTAAAGTATTCGTGGATTTCCGACCTTTGGGTCAGACTTGTGTGGTTTATGGTCGATCCAAAGAGCGGGAATTTACGGGTCTTTACAGTTGGTATCAGAGCTCTGGTTAGCTCAAATCTTTGGGGTATAACTCGTTAGAACTGAACAAAAGACTCATCAGAGATTGGATTAGAAATATCCAATAAGAATATTCATTAGAGATAGGATCAGCAGTATCCTAGAATGAGAAAACTCATTATTGATGGGGTTAGTAATGCCCTAGAATGAGTTGAGAGTAACAAGACTATAATATATGTATTTGTAATTATAATCTATTTTAGAAAATATGATTTTGAATGGATAAAAGATTATATATTTGAAAGTTAATCAACTATAAAATTATTTAAACCAATAAGAGTGGAAAATGGGGTAGGATAATTAAACACTTTTAGTTTCGTTCCTTTTCGAGGACGAAAAGTTTTTAAGTGGGGGAGACTGTAACAACCCAGAATTTTGGGGGTAAATTTAAAATTTATTTTGAGTAATTTTAATGAGTTTTTGATATTTAAAATGATGAAGTTAGAATGAATAATTTAATTTTAATTATAAAAGGAGTTAGAAATAGCGCTGTAGTTTGAAAAGTCAAACTTGAACTTTGACTGACCGTACAGGATGCAAAATTTAACGGATTTTAGTGAAACCAAAAATATTAGAATCTATTTAAAAATATCTTTCTAACGAATCCGAAAAATCGAAATTTCATAGCGGGAATCAAAAGTTATGCCCAGTTTAAAATTTAGAAAGGTCGCTATGAAATATATACAGCTCAAAAATGCTACTTTTCACATACGAAGGAATTTGGACTCGAAACCACTTCCATTGAGTTTAGAATGACGTTTCTGCATTGACAAAACAGTAAACACTTATATATTTTTAGCTTCAGAAGTATTTGTTTAAAAATGTATTTTTAATATTAAATATATTGGCCTTAAAAATAGTCATTTTTCAAACGATCTCTGTTTTCGACGAAACCACTTTTGTTGGAACCGGAATGACAAATTATAGCTAGATTTCAATTTTAAAATTTTTTCGAATTAATATGTGAGCATGGCAAAATAAAATGTGTTTTGACTATTTCAGTTAAATTTAAACGCCTTAAAAATAGCCAATTTTCAAACAGTCTCAGAATTCGACGAAAATAATTTTGTTGGATTCGTATCGTCATAAGAAAGCTAAAAATATTTTTTTTAGAATTTTCTGAGGTCGTATGTGGCCCCGGCATATTTAAATGTACGGTAGAAATTAAATTATTTATTTAATATTGCATTTTTAAATTAAAACCGAAAAAAAAACGTTACAGACATCAGAATTGGAGCCCGGGACATAGCCCATCGCATTCAGAAGGCCTCAAAACGTTAAGATCGACAGTAAGCAGGCCCAAATCGGACAAAGTCCAAAAATCCACCTTTTTAGCACAAATTTCAAGATTTATTAATAAAATAATATTTAATTTCGGGCTGAAACCCTAATGGAGCAGCCGCCGCCCAGATTTTAATGGCTGAAATCATCCGATTTTCAAATGCTTAGATCTCTCAATCCGTTCAACGAAATTTAACGTATGATATACCAAATCGAAGAGAATTTCGAGAGCTTCAAATCTATGCGGTCAAGATCGGGTTTTGATTCACGGATTTTGCGAATTCTGACCGAGAAGGGGCTGCGGTTTTTGGTAGTTTGCGGGTCCTAGAGATGGCCGAGTTCGACGGGTTTTAGGGTGGTGGTGGCTCGTGGCGAGGCGGTTCGAATGGAGGTGGTTGATCGGTGCCAGGGTGCTCGGATTGGGGTGCGTTTTGGAGGGTTGAAGGCGGCATATGGGTTCGGCCGACGGGTATAGGTGAGGAAGAAGAACACGTTACTTTTTAATTTAATATTATTTTATTATTTTAATATTTTAATTTTCCAATCTTTAAAAATACATAACTCTCTCATACGAGGTCCGTTTTACGAACCATTTATTGCGTTGGACTCGTCTTTCCGAGAGCTTCGCGATGGCGCAGACCAGAGCTGAATCTGAGACAGTCAAATTTTCAGCAAAAATCAATGTGAGAATTTCTAATTTTAATTAATTAAATTAATTATTTTATCGCTGTTAGATAATTGTTTGTATCTTATTTAATTAGATTTGCACTGTGATGAATTGTGATTGTGGTTCTGATCAATTGGATTGTATTGTGTTGTTTAGATCTGTTGTTGTGTTATTTTGATCTGATAAAAAAAAAAGAAAAAAAAAAGAAAAAAAAATCAACTTTGGTTGTGAAATTTAAAGGATCCAACTTTGTTGTATATAATGAAAGATTGTAACTTTGTTTATAAGAAAAGATGGTAAGATTGTTTTATAGGAATAAGGATTGTGATTTTGTCTTATCATAAAAGATGGTAGGTTTGTTATAATTAAAAAGATCTTACCTTTCTTTTTTTTTTAAAAAAAAATTCCACCTTTGTTTGTTAAATAGAGAGGTCACCCTTTTCATTATGAAATTAAAAGATATCATTTTTGTTTGAATGAGAAAGACAAATATAAATTCTCTTTTTGTATGTCATTAGAAATGAAACAAATTTGTTAATATATAAATTCACTTCTTATATATCATTAGGAATGAAATGAGTCTATTAACATATAAATTCACCTTTTACATGTCATTTGTAATGAAATGAATTTGTTAACATATAGAATTCTTTTTTTTTTATGTCACTAGGAATGGAAAATATGTTAAGATATAATATTTACTTTTTATATATCATTAGAAGAAATAGAAAAATGTGATTACGCATAATATCATTCTTATATGAAATTAAGATCCATAGAGATGATTAGTGTATTAAATATCATTTTTTTTATGACATTTGAATACATTGAATTTGTAACATATAAAATATCATGGTTATTTGTTCGTTGAGTTAGAGTTGACGACAAACAAATATATCACTTTTCTGTTAATGTTTAGTGTTAGAAACGATGTAACATAAAAAAAAAATTATATTTTATGTTGATATGAATCATGAGAAAAGAATTGACGATTTTAAAATTTCATTTTTAATAAAAAAAGAGGTTTAGACTTTGAAATGTAAATTACATTTTAATGCAATAATAAAGAAGAGATTTTGTCAAATATAAACATATAAGAATGACAAAATATTCATTTTGTCAAATATAAAAGAAACCATTTTTGCTCACTACTCTTTTGTTATCAAAATTTGTTCACATTCCTTTTGTCATGCAAAAGTAACAAATTTGTTCATATTTCTTTTCTTTTGGTCGATAAAAAGAAACCATTTTTGTCAATATTTCTTTTGTCGATAAAATGAAACATTTTGTCGCTATTTCTTCTTAATGGTAAAAAGAAATATTTTTGTCGCTGATTCTTTTTTAACATTAAAAAGAATCATTTTTATTGTTATTTCTTTTCAATGTAAAATAAATAAATAAAAAATCCTTTTTGTGTCATGATAGTTTAGATAAAAGTAGACACCTTTTTAGTGTCAAAATTTATGAATTAAAGAGTTGCATTGTTTAGTTACATTTAAAAAAAAAATGAATTTAGCAGTAGCATTTTTACTTACCTTTTAGATGTAAGTAAAAGCATGTTTTGAAGAGTCATATTTTTATTTACATGTCAGATGTAAATAAAAGTATAAATTGGAATGTTTATATTTTTATCAATATTTTGATGCGGTAAAAGAGAAATGTTGATATCACATTTTTATCGATATTTCTGGTGCGATAAAAATAGCGATGTTAACATTTCATTCTTATCGTCATTTGAGTTACGATAAAATGAATACATTTCAAAACTACATTTTTGCTGCATTTCTTTTTGTTAATAAAAAGTTCATTGTTATGCTGCATATAACGAAGATATATTTATTTGGTAATGTCATGTATTGCATATGAAGGAAATATATTTATTTGTTATATACTGCATATGAAATGAAATGCATGGTTAAGATCATATTTTTGTCAATGAAAAATGGTAGCGATGAAATTTACATTTTTTATTATGTAAAACAAAAGTATGAACTTGCATCGTAAATAAAATTTGCATTTCTATATGTAAACAAAAGTAGGAATGTGCATTGATAATAAAGATTACATTTTTATTATGTAACTTAGAATGAGAACTTGCATTGCAAATAAAAATTACATTTTTATTTGAACTAAAATTATGATATTTGCTTTGCAAATAAAAAATTACATTTTTAACTATGATGAGGAATTGGCATTGAAAATAAAAATTATATTTTTATTTGTAACTATGGTATGAAATTTGGCAAGCGAACAAAATTTACATTTTATTATGTAACTATGAATGAGAAATTGCACTGTAAATTAAAATTACATTTTTATTATGTAGTTAAGCTATGATATTACACTGTAAATTAAAATTTCATTTTTATGGTGTAACTTAAGAACGGAATTTACATTGCCATTCTAAATAGTCAAGATCATTTTGGTTTTACATTGAAAGAGATAAGAAAAATTATTATTTTTGTTTGGCATTTAAAAGAATAGTAGAATTATTACTTTTGTCATATTGAAATTAAACAAACAAAAATATATTCATTTGTATAGAAATGAAGTGGACACCAAAATGTGCATGTTTGTTGTAATGGAAATGAAACACAAAAATACTTATTTTTGGTTGTAATTGGAATGACACACAAAACATACATTTTGTGTATAGTATATTTATGGGAATTGAAAAATAAAATAAAACATTGTTGCGTGTGATGATATATATATATATATATATATATATATCAATATTGGATATAAATAAGAAGATTTGTTGTTAGCAAAATATAGTAAAATGAAATGGACGAGGAATTATATTTATATAAATTATATATATATATATAAATTAAAAGTACTTGAATCGAGCGTGGTAGTTCACATTTTAGAATCGTACTTTTAATTGATTATACCGTATGATCCGACCGACGGATTTTCCCAAAACTAAGATCGGTAGGTTCGCCTTGGGAAGATCTTTCTAATGATATGAAGTATATTAAAATCCAACGGTTAGATTTAGAGAAGCGTGTAAAACAAATTTGGGTGAAAACAGCGCCGAAGTCGCCTGTTGACATGAGATGTCGTTAAATAGAATTTAATTATTTTTATATAAATAAAAAAATAAAGACTGATCGTTATAAATTAATATTAACGATATGAAATTGTTTTCAAATTTATATATGCGAGAATTATTTGGAAAGTCCGAGTTTACTCTCATTCCAAATAATGATACGATGTTCGAAGAGTTGAAGACGGTGATTGAAGACCGACGATCTTCACATCGAATGGGTGTGTTGCTATTGAGACCCATGATGGGAGTAGCTACCTTGAAGGGGCGACAGTAGTAGCCGTCCGGACGTAGTGTTGATTGCACGGTTTTGGCTTTCGCTCAAACCCAGAGCATAAGCGCGTAAATGGATTGTATGTCTGACATTGTATTCCTTTATACTGTATTCGTTGATCTCTGCTAAACATATATCTGTTTGGTGTTTTACACCCTTCTCTGAGACGTATGAGCTCAGAGGTTATATGTTGGTAGAAATCAATGGTATGGTATGGATTGACGATGTGGCATGCTAAGATGCATATGATCAAGGCTTTGTTGAAAAGCAGGCCTTGTGCGATGATCAAAGCATAGCCTGTTTAGGCATAGCTTTGGGTATAGCGTGACTTCACGAGCCTCACACACCGGCGGAGCCTAAAACGGGAGAAGGGAACGCAGGGAGAGCAGCACGTTTCTTTCTAGCTAGAGCGGTGTCAGTGACCTACCAGCCCTGACATTTTACTTATGTGGATGATGAAATGAGGCGCCTCGGATAGGTCCTATAGGACCGAGAAACGTGTGTTCAGGAATAACTAATCCACGAAGCTGTATGTGTGGACCGGCCCTGCAGGATCCAAGGGTTAACTGCGGGGAACCCTGAGACATTAGCTAGAGTGTCTCGAATCGGTAAGGAGCTCCTCCTTAGTCTTGACTCAGATGGAAATCCAAATTCCAAATACGACCTTACGGATTTGATTGTATTACTAGTACGGAGGCATAGCATATGGTACCTATGCTTCCTAGGATTGATACATTTACTTTGAAATGTTTTAAAACATATACACACTAATAATATTATCGTTTTTATCGTATCAAGCATGTTTGACCATTATAAGGTAAAACCCTATCCTCCGGTTTGCGTTGCATTGTGTGATGGGACTTGGGTCTTATGATGGTTTCATTTTTCTACAAATCATTGCGTTGTTTTGACGATTTACTTAAATTATGCACGATAATCCATTGGAATAAAACCCGTTCCGCTTTAGTGGCGTGGTCCTTGGATTTGCCTTATTACTATTAGTTATATTAGTTAAGAATTCTCACACCAGTCCCACGACTGACCCGTTGTTTGTTTCCACTTTTGCAAACTCGGGTGCCCTCTTTTCCACACGGGCAGTCGAGTAGCTTTTTGCAGATATTTATCTCTTTAGCAGGATCCTGGATTGAAGCTCAAAGCTGTGTCCAGAGCATAGAAAAGTCTTCCGCTGTCTTAGTTATTTTATTTCCGCTGCACTGTATTAAAGTAATGTAAAATTATCTTCCGCTGTAAATTTA
This sequence comes from Allium sativum, assembly GCA_030737875.1. Taxonomy (NCBI): domain Eukaryota; kingdom Viridiplantae; phylum Streptophyta; class Magnoliopsida; order Asparagales; family Amaryllidaceae; genus Allium; species Allium sativum. The sequence goes on from CM060922.1 coordinate 280,002,432, forward strand.
TTTAATGTACTCTGATATATATTCTGTACTCTGATGTAACATTTACTATGATGTTATAAAAGTCTGCTGTTGTTATTCTGATGTGTTGTAGCCCAAAGTAAGCGTATCCGGCGATTTCCCGCAAGGGCGATTTTCGGGTCGTTTCACATATAGGCCTTAAGTGACAGTTAGGATGTCCGTCTCATATATTTAATTGTGTGTATGTTTGTTACGTAGAGATAACATGAAGAGTTTAAACTACCGAATATAGGAAATAGTTATTCCTAAATTTATCTGTACTTCATTCACCAGAACTTTATGTTCTGACCTCCCTCTTCTTAACATTAACAGGTTAGTAGGTGAGACTGTTGATTGAGCTTTGAACGAGTGCTTGGAGGAAGAGCCTCTCGAAGATTTAGTTATTATAATAGTAGCTTTATTATTATTGTTGTTAGTGAATGATGTGCCCATTATCATCATGTGTGACTGATTGCATCCGAATTTATGGTTTTTAATAATGGTACATCTATTTTATGCTATTATATTTTATCCCTTCCGCTATGTAAGATTCTGATTTTTGTTTTAGATTGCTCTGTATGTCTATTTTAGTAATTCCTTATAGGAACCAATAATCTGTTTAGAGTGGCTCTAAGTTCCGTTGGGCCTTTTCCGGGTCGGAATTTAGACCCATTTCGGACGGGTTGTTACATGGACAGTGCGAAATACGGCTAAATTCCTATTTCGCACTAATGCATGTCTTTATTTCTTTTTATACTTACAATTATATTTTCCATTTTTCTTACAAAGAAAACTTTGGAAATACATTCACTTTTCCTAACCAATTAACCTAGGCTATTCTAACTTCCTATTTAATAGGTATATATTAATTTCTGTTCTTAATTTATATTCCCAACTTAGCATAAGTACGGTAAAATATGTTTACAATTTGGCTTATACCCATTTTTTATCCCAACAATCTCTGTATTCATTCCATTAAATATGTCGCTTCAACTTATGTTGCAGTTATTTGGCAAGACCTATCAAGTTTGCTTATTTTTAGTCCAATTTTTCTTTTATTACAGTTTTGGCATTACTTATTCTTTTAGACCCAAATCATCAAATCCTCCTTTTCATTATTTTAATTGAATCGTATTTTCCAATGCACGCTAGATAAAAGGATTAATCAGTCGCATAGAATTAAGCGTACAAATTAGTGTCTTGATTAGTCGTACACATATGTCAATAGTGCAGATTCATGCTTATTTTGTGCATAACCAAAATTCAACATAGAATTGAAAAATCTGACGTAGAAAGGGTAAAAAAGGACTGAGAAAATATCTTTTTGATTTAACAGGAATCAAACGATGTTAATGATATATATACCGCTATTAAAAATAATAATTTAAATCCACTCACTTGGGATTTGCACTCCAATTTCCGGATCTGATTTAGATTTATTGTCCATAGTCTTTCCTATTTGAATCCATAAACTATATTTTGCACGGATTTACAAATATGAATCCAAAAGATATAAAAGAATTTATTTAAGTTCAAATCCAAAGAACTCACCTCATATGTACGCAAAATTTGGGCATCTAACCTTAATCTAATAATATCTGCCTGCAAATCCTGATTCAAATAGCCTAAATCTAATACTTTCTATTTTTGAAGAATTGGTGGAGAAAGGAAATGGCAGGGCTTCCGTGCCTACTCAGAAAAATATGAGTTTGATGGCTAATCTTGTAGGTTTGTTTATAAATATCCAAACAAACCACGTCTGTCTGATTTTAAATAATAAAAATATAACTGTTAAAACGAAGAGAGCACGCCGCTTAAACGTGGCCTAGGTCGACCCATACAATGCCTAGGTCGACCCATGGGTCGACCAAACCTATAAGTGGGTTGACTGTGTATTAACACATTAGACCACTCCACATTCCTGCGTTGATTGTGCATACTAAATTTATGAACGTTGTTTTATACCATTATTTTTGGTTTCCTATTTTGTTTTATTTTCTTACGCTTTTGATACACATTTAATTTTAAATTCAAACGCATAACATTTTGAAATTAATACGTACATATAATTTTGAAATAAGTATATTTACTTTTATAAATATTTTTCGACATAAGACTTCGAACGTGAATTACTTTTCCATACGAACCCGTTCAAAACATATTACATATGTAAATAAATCAAAAAAATTGATACGAACGCAATGGTACATGTTCCATAACAAAATTTTAATAATTCCAAAAATGTCCTTTTTCCATTATTAATCATTATTGTAATTATTTTGATAACTTTTATTATTAAAAATGCAGGGCGTTGCAAAATTGTTCAGAAAATTTCCATGAACTCAAAGATACAACTCCGTTAGCTAAATTCCGACAATTTCGTAAGCTTGGTATATTATTTAATTAATTCATTAATTAATTATTATTGCTTAAAAATTTTGGTTGTTACAATGTCCTTCACCCATAAACATTTTAATTACCATCTATTATTTCATGTACCACCATCCAAGAAGAATTGGTAAAATCACTTAATTCATGTTTTTTCTAGCCTATTCTTTCTATGCTAGACTTTAATTATTTAATCAAACTTAACATTAAAATTTCAATCAATATATTTTTAGGCTTGCGTGTTCACTAAAATGAGAGCATTGAAATACTACTATCGTGTATCTTTTTTAATAAAAGTCACAAAAATACATCTCATGTTACATTCTTTTAATATTAGCTTGAGCTACTAAAATGTAATTCATAGATATTATTAAATTCTAATATTACAAAAAATGGATCTCACAAAGAGATTTCATTTACCAATTCAAATTTTTTTCTCTATAAATATTAGTATATCCTAACATCGCTTAAGAATATAATCGAACAAATAAACATTATTAACAAATTTATTTTTTATTATTGACTAATAATAGAAATGAAAATTTAGACTAATAAAAAATAAATGTTGCAACTTAGAAATAACAATTAAAACCAACAAAGTATGATTTCAACATAAGAATATAACTACATAAATGTGCAAACCATATTCCCTTATTTTATAAAGGACTATTTTTTCAATTTAGGCCGCTTTTACAAACTTATTACGTAAATAGCCCAGCATGAAAACTAATTACAAATCTAGCTCATTTGAAATAAAGTCCGTGTAAACTAAAAAAAGAATGTTTCGTGCACTGCCGCCATTTTAAATGGTATCAATGCATGCTCCATTTTTTTTTTAAAAAAAAAAAACCCGACCGTTTCAGATGACTTAAGCATAAATATGAAGAAAAAAAATACGGACGCCATTTGAAATGACGTCAATGCATTCTGGTCAATTCAATGTTGAGTTGGACAAGCATAACTATATTTGTAACTAGTTTTGAAACATGACTATTTGCGTTATAAATGTATAAAATCAAATCAAATTAAAAAAAAAATCAACCATAAAAAGTTGAAAATGTTTACGTATGAAGCCGTGAGGCTGTATAATAACTCGGCAGGACCCTTACATTCTAACTCAGCAGCCCAATTAACATCCTACCCAATCTATCTTGAAAGTTGAGACCGTATGCCCTTTCTTCTCAATCAACTTCATTTTAATAAAGGTTTTTGATTTTAGTGTAATCAAACGTGAATTGCTCAAAGTTTCAGCTCAATTTTGGTTGGAGGCAACTGATTTTCCTAATTCTTTTGATACGACTGATTTTCTATGTACTTTGTGCTTTTGAGCATCTTCCTACCACATAGATCCAATTCTTTTGGCGGTTTTATCTCACTGGGTTTAAACGGGACGAGTTTTTGCCCTATTCTCATCCTGCGTCCGGCCGTAACCGACCCAAGGTGATTGAAATTCCGGTTTTCCGGCTGGAACCTCATACCTTGGTATATACACCAACACAAGTTTGCATTTGATGTCAGGTCAACCTTAGTTTACTATTGCCTTTTCATTTGATTATCAATATGGTTTATTTTCCACTTTAGAGTTGTTGAAGTTGGAGAATGATGATAACATATAAATTACTATTATGTATTTGTTGTAACTAACTTGCATTAACAATGTCGCAGCGAGTGTACCATTAGCTAACGAACTAAACAGAGCATTAAAAGAAACATTTATCGTAAGATGAAATACAAAATAGAAAAGTCTACTCAGACACAAAATATAGAAACAATCACTGACACAATGAATCTTCACCATTGGATCCTCGATTTCCATCTCTCCATAAAAGAACAAAATGATCCAATGACTAAGATTTTATGTTTTTTAATTTATGTCTAATTTTATGTTCAAATAACCGTTAAATTATCAAAGCTGGCCCCAGACCTGTTCTAACCAGGCTTCTGGCCCGGGGCATCAAATATGACCGGGGCATCAGAATACCCAATTGGATAAACAGCGTACTGGGAAATCACGTACCGAAAGAGAAAAGAACAATAAAGAAAGCGTACAGGAGAAATCGCGTGCAGAAGAGAAGATCGTGCAAGCGCAAGCGGAAGAAGAAGATCGCCTACAGGGAGAGACGCTGATCAAATTAGGGAAGAAAGGTAACCCTAACTTAAATTATCCTATTTTTGTGTAATCGCTAGAACTGAAAACCTAATTAATCCACATCTATTGACTTGTTTCAAATAAAAAGGATTTGATTTCCCCACTAGAAATCATGATCTGCTTGAGTGTATTAACAGCATGATTCTACAGTTTTTAAATGGATCCCAAAACCTTGCTGCTATTTGCCAATTTTATTTTGCTAATTCATCGTACAACTTCCTATTTTTGCCTATTACATTAAAACAGCACCAATCTTGATTCCAGTGTAATAGTTTAACGTAATAATTATGCCATTTATGTCAAAATTTAAGAAACCCATAGCACGTCTGGTAATATAATTTTGGGGATTGTTAAAGGGACTCCATATTTGGTTAAAGGGAGGATAATTTTAAGGGGTCTTCAGTTTATTTATTTTTTATTAAGGGAGGGTCTGGTTTATTAAAAAAAAAAAAAAAGAATATGAGACCTAATTATCCCTGGTTCATCATTTGTGTTAAACCTAACTTACTAAATTCAGTGCAAGTAACAAACGTGTGAATTACTAAGCATCTCAATTACACAAATTCGATACAACATATTAGATCAAAATTTTCGTTTCTGCATTTATTTTAAATTAACCATACCAATTCCAATATGAAATTACAGTTATTTACCTGATCTGATATCTTATGATCACTCACGAAACTTTCTTGTGTCTCCATTACACTAACTACGTCATTTTTTTATGTGCAGCATTAAATTATAAGCATTAATTAAGGTTTAGGTTTTATGGTTTATATTAATGAGGATTATAGGGGGTTAATATCGGAATTTTAATTTATATGTTTAAGGGGAGGCTAGTTTATTTTGTCCTCCCCATAACAATTATACAATAAATAAAAATTGGTCCTCCCCTTAACCATATGTGGAGTCCCTTTAATAATCCCTATAATTTTGATTATAGCTGGCTACTCCTAATTTATTATTTTATTTCAAAGAAAAAAAACTAATGTTTTCTTCGTACTAGGAGTTTAGAGGTGAACTTGATTTTAGGCACATATATTAGAATATTTAAATGCTAAACATGTTAAAAAAACAATAATTCAATTTGATGAAAAAAGTATTGTAATAAATTATTTGATTTTTTCTTATTGCAAATATTAATTTATTTTTAATAGGAATTGCATTTTAAATTGAAAAAAAATAAAAGGTAATTGTAATGTTTCCACAAAAACAACCATCGGGAAGCTCCAATAGGAAAAAAAGAAGAAGAAACAAAGCGATAGCTAAATCATTAAAAGGGTCTCTTAGCAATTATTTTCCAAAAAAAAATAAAAAAAAAATACAAATTTAGTTGATAATGCAGAACAGTCTTGTGACTTTGAGCATGGATTTGGTTTTGACGATGTAATAGAAAATGGGACTGCAGGGAATGAAGAAATCAATTATACAAAAGAATCTTCACGGGACATTGAAATTTCACCACAACAAATAGTAAATAAATGTGATGTTTCAATGTTTAGATCAATTGAATAAAACAAAGGTCATATTTTCGGAACAAGTTTTGAATATATATGATTTAGGAGTTTGGGATATATGGATGGAAATAAAAAAGAAGGTACTTCGCACACTTATTCACATGTTGTTTATTTTTATTATTTATTGTTAAAATAACATTATTTTATGTTTATTATTTTATAATTACATTTTTCACAAATGATCATGTTATTCATATAACAAGTTGCAGATATATAGTGGAGTGCTAACTTTCTAATGGTGCAAAAGAAGCAAACGATGATTTTTAGTAGTTGAAATAGCTCAAGTCTTGTATGTAAAATTTCTTCATATTTAGACTTATTATTTATTACTTTTTTGCATTATAAGCATGTTATTTTCATATGTCTTGTTTGCACTATTAGCATGTAATAGCAGTATTAGATTTTTAAATATTAACATGCCTTACGAATATGAATATTATTTAGTATCATTGTGCAAATTTTTGCAATGGGGGCATCTTTTATTAAGTTGCACGGGACATTATATGTCCTAGGACCAGCTCTGAAAAATATATATATTAATAAACATTTAATTACCTTTCACTGCATTTCTTTCCGATTTTTTCCTTACTGCAGTTAGTATAGTTCTTAATCTATTATATTATATAACTCGAAGATAATCTCACAGGAAATTTATTTAACAGACAATTTGTTTGATGAAATACTCAGTATACTGAAATAGCTCTACATGCATAAGATTATATCTGCAATCAAAAACTTGAGTAAATACCTCAATGAAATACAAGTAGCTAAGTAGACCTTATTGGAATCTGGATTTGCAATTAGGTAATCGTACTTGTGAATTTCAAGCAATGACAAGTGAAGATGAAAACAAAAAGAAACAGACGATCGATGCCCGAGCAAGAAACATCAGCCACAATGTTCGTTGCACCGAGTGCGGGAGTCAGTCTATTGAGGACTCCAATGCTGATGTTGCTGTCCTTTTAAGAAAGGTGCTAACCCATTCTGTACTATTTTTCTTTAAAGGCATGATCTTTTTATTTGTTATCATTTTTTATTTTTTTTTGACCTTGTACATATTACTGGATGTCATTTGTGTAATTATATACCCCCAATGCGATAGTGGTGAAGTAGATCATAAACTTGAGATGAGCAGGTTTGAGCAAGTAGGCATTATCTAACTCAAGTAGTGAAATAAGGCCATAAGGGTAACACTAGATTGAATTTGATAGTAGTACTAATTCACAAAGAGGTGCCTTATTTCTCTTGAATTTGATTTAGAGTATCATTTCATTTGTTTAATATGGGGAAGAACGTGTTTGAATATATGAGGGGCAGTACCGGCTTAATTTGTAAATAAACTAATACTTGGGATATATTGAACTTGTATTTTTGTTGTTGTATGCTTGTCGGTTTTTATGTGTAGAATTGGCCTATTACTAAACCATGTAATTCAAGCTACAATAGCATGTGTTGAAATTACAAAACAAATATATGTTTATCCACGATGGTTTACCTATTCAGAACAAGATTAGGCACAAAATCTAACGCTCAATGAAATCACATTGTACAACATATTCTTTTCCTTTATGCCGAGGATGTCACTCAACCATTCTCCTCTATATTTGTTTCTAGTTGATTCGAGATGAGATAAAGGCGGGGAAAAGTGATAAGGAGATATATAAAAAATTGGAGGAAGATTTTGGAGAGACCGTTCTCTATACACCGCATTTTGATTGGCAAACTGCAGCTTTGTGGCTATCACCGGTCAGTATATATTATATAGTTGATGTGTAGTTATTTCTGATGTGGAAATATGAAGTGATTCTGTATGTTCTTATGCTATGCAACAGTTGATTATAGTGGACGCCTGTGCACATGTATAATTACATTTATATACACACACGCCCGGGCACATGCATAGTTATGAAAGGCGCGCCGCGGCGCGCGCCATGGCGCACGGCGCGGTGCCATTTTTGTTTGCGGCGCGGCGCGGCGCATCAAATAGCGCGCGGCGCAAAATGGCGCGCCTTTTCTTTGTTTATGGTTTTTTTTTGGCATTTCAAACTGCTATAACTACTACTACAAATACTGTTACCATCACTACAACCACCATCACAACTACTATTACTATTATCATCATAATGATATGAAATATGAATTTTTTTGTTAATACCTTTTTTTAGTTATATGAAAACATAATTACATCATCATTATTTCCTATACGATTATCATCAGCGAGTTAATAACCTTACAATTATGTAATTGACTGATCTTAGCATACCGATATTTAGAACTGACATATGTTTTATTATCCAACTTAGTTTAGATTCCTTTTAATATTGTCAAAAATATATAATTTAGTGTATAAAAGATAATAAAATATTGTATAGCATTGATGCAAAAGCAAATGAATGAAACTCTGAAGTCGTGAACGATATATCAAGAGAAGCAATTTTGGAAGAAGAAAAAATTTCTCATAAGATAAGCATTCAGGCAGCTCTGAAACATACCCTTGGATTTTATTTTATTTTTGCATATACGTAAATATGTCCAATGTCTTTGTACGATTTGTCTGTAACATAAAAATATTTCATGATTTGGTATTTGTTAAATACAATCGAGCATTAAAAAGAATGTATAATATTCGTGACACTGTTGGTCCAGTATCTTTGAATGATATTGATGATTGTAATTAATGGTTAACTGAATATATGGCCGATATTGAAGATGAGTTTGTATTCGACGATGAGGATGACCTGACTTGGTGTGTTGCTGCTAGAGTAGCAAGAGTGGAGAGATTCAGTTTTTTAGCTCATCTTTAATGTGTATTATTATTTTTGATTTGAAAATTATTGTGCTTGAAATTTTATACTTTTAAAAGTGGTGCCTGGCGCAACGGTAAAGGTTACCCGGCTGGTAATCTAGAGCGCACAGGTTCGAGCCCCAGTCTCTTCACATAATGTGAGGGAAAGGCTGCGCGCGCTAATCGACCACCCCCAGAGCCCGAAAAACCGTGAATAGTACCAGGACGGGAGACTGACCTGGGAAATCCTCGCGCTTGAGTATGGGAGCCTTTGGCACTGGGTATCCACCTTGAAATTTTATGCTTTTATGTTTTTTTTTTTGTAAAATACATATAAAAAAATTTGTTGCGTATATTTTAGCAAAAAATAGATTTTTTTTATATAAATCTTTTGTTAAAATATTAATTATATTAAAAAAATAAACATGCGTAGTAAATTAAAAAGGCGCGCGCCATTTGTCGCGCCGTGCGCCAAGGCTTCAGAGAGGATTTGCACCTTTTTGCGCCGTGCGCCATTAATAACACTGGGCACATGTATACTTATATATACACACATACACACGCGCGCACGCCATAATTCTGTGTAGGGAAAGGATTGACTACTCATTTTTTTGCTACACCTCAAATGTTCTTGATTTCAACCACATGTTCCAAAATAAATAATCGAATGAGATGATAACACAGAGAAGTATAATTATTTAATTTGGAAAGTGTGGTTGAAATCAAAGAGGATTCAATGTGTAGCAAAAATGAGGTGTAGCAGGTCCTTGTGCTTGCGTATGCGTGCGTGCTTGCGTATGCGTGCGCGCGCGCGCACACACACACACACACACACACACACACAAAAGAGAAGGTTTATATTCTTCATTGCTTAATTTTTCTAGAACTTACATGTGTGTGTGCATGCGCATGCACACACACACACACATACATACAAGAAAAATAAAAATCTATATTCCTCATTGTTTTTTTTTTCTGCAACTTTTTTTCGATTTACACAGATGGATATATGCTAAGTTAAGGTATTCTTTTATACTTTATGTTTTGATTGCATAGATATCTACATGAAATTTAACATTATTTTGAAACTGTTTACCCTATCAAAATACATTGTTGATTAATGATTCCAAGATCTTGCATCAGTTTATGGTTTTAAAAGAGCTAAAAGGAAATCACCAAATAGAACATGGTATATACAAAATTTGGTTTATTATAGGCATACGTATACTTTGAAGCTGAACTGGAAAATTGGCAGTAATAAAACAATGGGGATTTAGGGACTCCTTATATTGTGTGGTTCATGTGTATGGCTGTTGCTCTGTGTGTGTGTGCATGTATACATGCTGATAGATTCTATTTTGCACCTTAGTCTTGAATTGTTTTAATCAATGATCACTATTGATGCTGAATTGCTGATCAAATAATTGATACTGATTTAGTCAGTGGTGTTAACAACAATGTTCATTGTTACAAGAATCAAATGTTTAAGGTGCACAAGTGGCAAAAGATTTAGGTACCATACAAAGTATTCAACTAACTGGTAGCACTTGCAAACTCCAAACTCTCCCATGAGACCTACATTGCAAACCCAGTTAACAAACATACAACTAAACAAGCTACAAACATTCAATTGATTTGATCGATTTATACTACGGACCAGATAATTTGTGCGGGGGCATTTGCGGGGGTATCAGTTTATCAAAGGCGTAGACAGAAGACAAATGTGCATGTAATGACTCTTGACCTTATAAGAGGAGTTCCTCTTACTCCAATTGAGAGGGAAACAATGCTCGATTTGCTTACACCTCCAGCTCCACCGCCTAGAGGAAAGTTGTGGTCTTGGTTTTCTCAGCGACTAAATAACAGCGGGTAAATATTTTATTTCTGTTATTGCTACTGATTTTACTTTGATATATAAGAAATATTAAAGTGTGCCCACTACACATAATTTTTCTGTCTTTCCAAATAATCACCCTATGTCATTTAGATGGTTAACTCTTCCTGCTATGTTAGCTTTTCCACTTTTATGCTCTATGTAGTGGATGGATGAAATAAAATGTGGCATAACAATATTATATATTTTAGGGATGTATGACACAAGTATCTATTTCACATTTTGTAATTGCCAATTATTTTAATTATGTTTTTCTAGTCAAATGTATCTTGTTATGTGCTTTTGGAAACTTACCCTATAATGTCATAATACCATATACTTCTAGGTTTGGTGCTAGCAGGTAATATTTGTAACATCAGTAAAAGATAGATGTTTCGCTGGTTCTACTCATTTTGCATCTTAATCTTACACATTTCATGGTTTCATTTCCTCCACTCCCTCTCACTATCATCATCTTAACGTGCACTTCTGATTCAAATCATATTACTACATATTCAGTTAGTATGCGTTCTTTAGTGATTCACCGATTGCACCCTGTTGTTTTAGACCATGGTGATTTTACGGTAAGCACCTCTATTATGTCCTCTGTAATAATATGTCTTGTACTTTCTGAAGCTGAAGCTTTACTTCTCAATTGCCAACTTCTGTTTGATGTCGTATAGCTGAACTATTTTTTGGTGCTACCCAGACATAGGTACTAAGTCCTAGCTTGAAGTTCAAGGGATTTTTTTTTTTGCTTGCTTGCTAGGGTTTGCTGCTAATGAGTCCCAAGAAGGTTCAAATTTTGTTCCATTTCTGTCCGCAGTGAAAAATTTGCTATTTTTACCCAGCCACTGCAAAATTCAGTTAGTATGTATGTGTGCTTTCAACTTGGCCGCTGGCCACAATGTTTTTTTTCCTGTGTATACGTGGGATTGCTCCTTTTTAGAGGACTTGCTGCAATTGGTTGGGTTTTGAAATATTGGCAATTATTAAGTTGTCCGTGGTATTTGTGACTTATAAACGTTGGTATAACCGAAGTTTAAGCTGATTATATATGTTTTTCTTTTCAAAAATATGTTTTGAGTAAGACTAGTTTTATTTAGCACTCGGTTTGTTGCTTTGTTATTGATCTTTTGTGGTTGTTTGGTACTCCGTTTTAACATATCATTGGTTATTATTTAGTGTCTCCGTAAATAATAATACTTTCATTTGCAGCTAAACAAGAGCCTCTTTCTTCTTTTCATTTTCGTTTTCATTTTAATTATTTGTATATTTACAAAGGAGTCCTTATTCGTTTGAGACTTGGCATTAAAATCATGGTTAAGAATCTCATTCTTTTTAGTGTCATTGGCTACCAGAATTCTACCGAGTTAATGAAAATTTGTCAACATCAAGTTAATATAAATAGGCCAAGTCATTAAATGAACAAATGACGCTTCTCAAGCAGCTCCAGGGTGGTGAAGATTTTAAGAGCTTTTGCAATATATGGTAAACGTTTATATCGCGGTATTTATGTAAATTGCAAACCCACGAGCGTGCATGCGAACTCAATTGAATCTCTAGGGTTATGGCTTCAGGTTGTGGAGATATGTATTCTAACCTTTAAAATATCAAAATGAATCTTCTACTTGAATATATTTTTTAAAATTCATTTTTGTCTTGCCGAGCTCAGTACTAGAAATTGCTCGATTTTTTTAGATTATGTATCCATATTGCTTCTATACAATGTTTTTCTCTTAACTGTTGGATGTTTTTCTTGAGCTTTTATGCATATATTAGAATAGTATGATCATACAATGCAACAAAATTCTTGTACGACATGTTGCTGTAAGGTTTCAAACATCGGATAGCATGCTTGTGTTTATTTTCATGCTTTTGTGAGATTGTCGAGTTAATGTATAAGGATATTATGAGGTTGATCGACCATCAATTTAACAGAGCACTGTAACAGATTAGGACAACACACCAGTATTACCCGCACCTTGAAACCTGTATTGAGGCTACTGAAAATGCACATGTAGTTACCCATGTGTCCACCATAGTGATCAAGCCCTATATTGGACGTTTGCTCGATATTTACATTTATACGAGCAAAACGAAACTGCATAAGTCTTTGGAGTAAGTTTTTCATTTTGTTTTAGCCAGCGTAAATTGGTTTTTCTTCATTCACTAACAAAACAATATTATTTAGTTGATTCGGGATATCCATAATAGATTATGCTGACTAAATGTCTAGCCAATCTCGGAAGATTGATTAAGAGTAGGAATTAGCGAAACCAGTTACTAGCACCATGTTTAGGAACTGTACCATTACAAGAAAGAAAACGTAATCCATTATGGATATCCAAATGTCCCTCGGTACAAGAAGAAAAACGTTTTGATTAAGGAAAACATCGCACCTTCCGCCAAACAAGATAGTTGGGTGACGGCGAGCTACACGAGAAGTGGAGCTGGATCCAAATATCATTCAGAGTTTTGGACCCGAGAAAGTATTGAGCAGTTTCTGTGTACTTCCCAACGACTAAGAGCATATAAGCATGCGTGTTGAAGATTTTGCAACTTATCTAGTTTTTGTTTATTAATAATAGTTACTTTGTTTCGGTTAGAAATTTAAATATCGACTCGTTTATAACTAGGCACGATGAGATCAAACGTGTGACTCTTGGTCAAGCATTATTTGTTTATATGCAACGATTTGCAATTATGATACAGAAGACATTATACACACACTTCTCGGTGAAGTGAGACTTGATGATTTCATTAGTACGTGTTCACATAACTATCATCAAATTCATACTTTAATATAGCTTAATCTAACCATAAATTAATATTCTACATAAAAAAAAACCTTTTAAATTCAGATGTTGTGTTGACTGGGGCATTAGTCTCCTGTTGGTGGATGACCACTCATGCGTCTCGTTTTTGGTTTGGAGAGTTTGACTTTACCCCTTTAGACCATACCATGCTTGCCAGACTTTCGATAGGATTGGATGAGACATTGCCTTAAGATGAACATTATCAGCGCTCTAACATTTATCCTTTATACTGCCTCATTTTAACTTCCAAGATTGATTGACTCTCAGATTACAGTTGTTGGTAGTTACATTAGACAAGCAATCCAAAATTTAATCATTGTATATGACGAAGAAACCCATAATTTTGAGATAGCACGGCTGTTTATTCTATGTCTGATAGGAAACTTTTTTTTTCAAACCCATCAAGCACAATACTGACTGGACACGTAGCAGCAGTTGCAGATTTGACATTTGATCGTCCAATTGTATATGATTGGGGGATTTTGGTCCTAGAATATTTGTATTACTCTTAGACCATCAGTGTGTTGTTAGGAAGAGATCCACGTCCATTAAAAGTTTTTTTTGCATGTTTTACAGTACTAGTACTACGAGTACTTCCGTAATTTGACTTATCTGACATTGGGCGCTGCTTTATCCCTATACTTTCCTCGAGTTAGGGCATGGGCTTGTGAGAGCCGGAGACCCGTGCAAGGAGGTTAGGCCCATCACATATCTGTAGCGGCTCGTAATCAAACCGAGTTACGCATTTGACATCCTTATAAGGGTTCGTCTTATTTGACCTATGAGAGTGTGGCTCATGCTGCATTTCTTTCGATAAGACGTTTTACTTTGGTGTCATCTCCGCCTACTTGTGGTTGTTCATGGTTCCATGTGAAATTTTTTTGAAGGCAGATATTAAATGGTGATTTCGTGTCTGATGATCCACATCTAGATACACTTTACTTAATGGTGTATAAGAGTGGCGCTGTGGATGCAACCCGGGATCGTGAGTGGTTGTTTGCTGTAACAACCCGTATTTTTAGTAATCGAGTATTTAAACTATTTAATTAATTAAATATTGATTTGGCAATTTAAACAACTCAAAATCAATGATTTTTAGTTATTAATTCAATTTGAATAGTGAACTAGTAAATTAAATTTTGAAATAGTTGAGAATAAATTGGATTTGAAGTATAGTATGAAATGGATGATTTATTAAGACCTAAGAAACTTCATATTTGAATTATAATAAGGAATTTATTAATTGAATGAAGTTTGAACATATAAAGTTAATTTAATTAAAATGAGCTTGCCACGTCGCGGTAGTTCGTAATTTTACGTTTTGAACATCAGTTGAATATGTAGGATCCAATATAAGTCGGAATTCTTTGAAACAAGAATCTTTCGGATATATTGGATTATAGTATTCTAATTAAAGAGAAAATTTGAGATTTCATCTTATAAATTTTGAGTTATGTCAAAATAAAATTTTCAGAAAAATCGCGGTATAATTGTTTTTGAACTATAACGATTATTAAATAAAAATGAAAAGATTTTAAATAATTTGGATAACGATTTAACTTGGAATCCAAATTGTTAAGTTTAAAATTCAAATAGTTTGTTTTGAAGTTATATAAAATTCTATTTGAACATATATATATATATATATATATATATATATATATATATATATGATAATAATTTGCTATCAATGGATTTGATTATTTTGAAATCAATTTATATTTTATCGATTCAATTCAAACCATGAAAATAGCCAATTTTCAAACGATCTCGAATTTCAACGAAACCAAATTTATAAAATACGAAATGGGTAATTATTGTAAGATTTTCACTTTGAGTCAGTCAGAGTTGTGGTGTGATCGTGCGCGATATAAACGTGTATCAATTAACGGTTTGAAAATAAAAATAGTATTTTTGCAAACGATCTCGAAATTCAACGAAACCTGTTCCGTTGAATCCGTAACGGTATGCTATTATCTGATTTTAAATTTCGTAACATTTGGTGTTATCGTTTGGCCGAACGAGTTGAAAACGCTTAGAAATAATTTAATTGAAATCAATATAAATCGTCGATTATAAACTGATATCTTTTCCATACGATCAAATTAGACATCGAAACTTGTTCTAGTGTGCTTAAAATAGCGGTTATAGCCTAAAAACGCCGGTCGCGACGTCTTGATTGGAGTTCGGAACCGTGAGATATTTTATAAATAAGGTTCAACACTTCAACTTCAGCACATCAATTTGAAATCTTTACAATCTGGCAAAATCTTTTATATAGTCAAAGATAAGATACACTGTCCTAGGCAAAAACTTTACACTCAGCTTCGTTTTTCCCATTTCATAATCTCAGCAAATCACACCGTAGTCTTTACCAAGTCATAAACAAATCTGAAGAAAAATCTCGGCGAATCTCTGTACAAAATCTTACAACATCTTCATAATCTTGGATAAGATACGGCTGATGTTCAATTTGACTTTGAAATCTTCACACTGTCTTCGTTCCTTGTTCATTCCAAAACACACCATGTTGAAACAAATGAAAAACCGATTCTTCTAAAATTCCTAACAAATCCAAAACTCAATGAAACTGCATTGAATTGGATCCGTTGAGAGGAGGAAGAGCTTCAATCATGTAGTCATATTTTTAGGTTCGATTTATTTTTTTGTTGCACGAAGTTTTTCCGGCGAGGCTTTAGGCTGGTCATGTTAGAGATTGGGGAGGAGTTTGGGGACGAGGGTGATTGCATTGAGTTCCTGGTGGCAAGGGGGATTGGTCGCCGAAGTTTGGAGAAATTTCATGCAATTCAGTGTTGCGACTTATGGCGAGGCAGCGAAGATGAAAACCTAGGTCGCGGTTTCTTTATGCCGAAGCCATTTCGGTGGTGGTAGGTGAGAAGAGGTCGGGAAGTGGAGTACGACGGTGCATTCAGAAGATTGAACATGTAACAACCTGCATTTTTGGACCAACTTAAATTTTGATTTTTAATTGATTTAATGGATTTTAAACATTTAAAATGATTTATTTTGAGAATTTAACGACTTATAATTTATTTAAAGATGAAGTTAGAACGTATGAATTTAGAATTTAATTAAAACGAACTTGTAATGGCGCGGTAGTTTGAATTTTTTTTTGAACTTTAAATGAATGTACAGAATTCAAATTAAGTCGAATTTCAGCAAAACAAAAAACATTAGTATCTATTGAACAATATCTTTCTAACGAATATAAGAAATTGAGATTCAATGTTATAAATTGTAAGTTATGTCCAAATTAAAATTTCAAATAGTCGCTATGAAATCGATTATAAAATATAACGATTTTTCTTGGTATAACCGGCTGGTTTTTATAGTGTTCCGTAACACTCTTTTATTATGACTAATAATAAAATTACAATTTAGTATAGGTGACTGTAGTTAGCAGTCAGCTAATTCGGTTTTTAAGGTGGACCATCCACCGTCTACGGAGTTTATAGTGTTCCGTCCACTCTACCCATCAGGCTTACAGTACTGAGCTAGCTAATAACTAGACTACAATATTATCACTCCACGCAGGGAGGATTTGACATGTTGCATTACATACTACACAAGGTAGTGGGTATCATAGCTTACACCCAAACATATACTTTACAAAGAAGCAAGTGGGCATAAACAAGTACATAAGAAATGTACAATTACATAAAGTTGCAGCTTAAAGAATGGGAAGTGACATGCCATCTGCAACAGGAAGTACCACGAGCACCAAACCCAAGAAGTATGGCCTGACAAACCCATCAAACCTCAAGGACTGGGATCGAGGTGTCTTGGCGATCTTACATTGCAAAAACCTTGGCATTCCATGAATAAGACCATTGCTAGACCAGCTTACAGTAAATGTACCTAAACCGGACCAGCAAATGACCTCCATCCTCTGACATAATTGGAGACAACGGTGATGGCACATAATGAGGGCAAAACGAAAAGACTCGCAATATTGGAGCATTGCTTCCCATTTCTGCAAAGTCTGTGCATTAGTGCAAAAGAAGAGGTCCACCTCCACTGCCGAGGAAAGAAAAACGACACACAAGCTTACCCCAAACCACATTGATACTCAGCTCACCTTCACCCTATGAAAAAAGTGATACCGCAACAACAAAACGACATCTCCAAGACGAATAACTGACTTCCGGTTCATCAAAATATCACCGCATTTACCAACACACAAATTTCAACTTGCCAGCACCAAAAAGATTCAGAAGTGCTTACCGGGCTAAAGACATAGCTTTGCTTCACCTTTTCGAGCTTACACGGTAAATAGGGAACCAGATACTGACCTGTTTCCAGATGGAGTCGCGAACCATACGATGAAATAATCAGAAACAAAAAAAACTGTAACAACCCAGAAAATCGGAACCAATTTAAAATTTTTATTTTGGCAATTTTAATGAATTTTGAATATTTAAAATGATTTATTTTAAATAATAACGACTAGAAATTTATTTTGAATAGAATTAGAACATATAAATTTATTTAAATCGAAATTAGAATATAAATATTTATTTTAATTATAAAAAGGAATTGAAAATGGCGCGGTAGTTTGAAAATTCGATTTCAAATTTCAAATGAATATACAGGATTCAAAATAAACCGGATTTCAGTGAAACCAGAAATATTTGAATCTGTTTGAAAATATCTTTCCAACAAATGTGAAAAATCCAGATTTCATAACGTGAATAAAAAGTTATGTCCAGTTGAAAATTTAAAATAGTCGCTATGAAATTTATATAATATATATCCCTTAAAAATAGTGATTTTGCAAACGACCTTCTTTTTCGATGGGACCATTTTTGTTGGATTCGGAATGTCAAGTTATTGCTAGATTCCAATTTTCATAATTTTTGGAATCAATATGTGAGCGTGGTGAATTTAAACGTGTTTGGTCAATTCAGTTTGAATTTAATCGACCGGAAAATGACCGTTTTTCCAAACGGTCTCCAAATTCGACGAAATTAGTTTTGTTAGGACCGTATCGTCAAAACATAGCTAGATTTATTTTTCTGGAATTTTTGGAGTCAGTATGTGGCCCCGGTAAATTAAAATGTACGTTGAAATCAATATAGAACATTATATTAATTTATATTTTAATTTTAACGAAAACTAATCGAAACAGTCGAACTGGCTCACGAGACCTATCCCATTGTGTCCGAAATGGGGGTATTTGGTTAGGGACGTTAGTCGTTGAGTTCGATTTGGAGTTCGAATGAAAAACTAACTTTTTGGAAATAAATTAGATTATATATATTATTATACTTGGTCAACTCTCCCTCTCTCTTCCTCTCTTCCATCGTAAAAAAAAAAGAAACGCACGACGCTCACGCTCCAGCCCCTCCCCGCGCGCCACCACCACCTCAGGCCTCTCCCCTCCTCCTCCTCCTCCTCCTCTCCTCCTCTTCTTCTTCCTCCTCTTTCCCTCTTTCAATTAGCCGAGGGATAAGGCTAGACCTTATTCCGGTTCTAGTATCGCGTCGTTATGCTGCCGAAATTTTCTAAAAATGTTAGAACAATAAAAATATCGTTTTTATTGTATAAATGAACTGTATAAAATATTCATGTGTTGAAATAAATATTTTAAAGTTAAAAATATAATTTTTAACGTGTATATAAATAAAGAAAATATTCATTTACAAATCGGACGATTTGTTTATGTACACACATTTGACTGATATTGATTGGTACGATATATTTCACATATCGCCCAACTGCACAAATAAAATCTGTGTGTGTTGATTTGAAACTTCACACGGGTATTGGGATGATATTTAACATACACTAATCCCAATTTTAGTTGTATGTCAATCGATGGGTTGACAGGATGTTGTAAGCGTTAACTATTTATATTTAATGCTTATGCAGTTGTGTGCTGCACTCTGGATGATGGTTGACTGTGTTTGATTATTGTGGTGTGCATGTGTGTATGAAATCCATATAAATAAAATTATATGATAATTGACTGTGTTTGATTCAAATTCGGAAGGAATGAATATTTTGGAATAACGAATATTTTAAAATGGCGAATGATAAATATTTTAAAATAACTACCATTTTAAAATAATATTCAGTAATGGATCAAAATATGATTTTGATGTCCGATTTGGGATGGACACGAAAATATTTAAATATATAAAGCCGCGTTGATTAAATTAACGCCACTTTGACGTGAACGATATTTATATCGATTTTATTCATTTTTATAATGAATATCGAAAAGGAAGTGATTTCAAAATCTAATGTTTTGAAAATATTATCATTTATATATTAATGATATGGAATATTCAATTTTGGATTTGAAATTGAATATGAAGTTGAAATCGTTTTGAAAACGAATTATAAAATATGTTTTAAATGGAAATCGACGAAATATATAATATATATATTATATATATTTAATGACCTGAATAGAACGCGTCGCGCCGCGGCAGTTCGCGAGTTTCGACATTGACTTCGATTTGACATTACGGGAGATCCGACCGTCGGATTCTCCTAAAACCGGAACCTTGGGTTCGTATCGAAAAGAGCTTTCCAACGAATATAAGAGATTTGAAATCTAACGGTTGGATTTGGAATTATGTCTAAATCAAATTTGGAAAAAGTCGCTGTAAGTGCAGCTCGAAGAACGTTTATGGAAATCGAATGTACGGGCCTTAATAAAATTATTAAAAATATTAATAATTTGTGTAAAATCATAATAAATGATTTGGAAAGAATTGGGATGAAAAATTCCATATTTGAAAAGATAAAAATATATTTTTATCGAAATGAACTAGTTATTAACTAAAATTTATAATCCAATTATTTTTAAATAAATAAATTGGAATGACAATGAGTTTTTAGATATAATCAGAATTTCCAATATATGAATTGGAGTGGATTTGAATGGAAATAATCTTCGAATATTTCGATGTTGGATTTCGTGATTATACGGATATCGTTATGGAAATTTGGAAGATATATTTATATCGTTATTTCCAGTACGATATTTGTTGGTTTCAGAATTTGATATTGAATATAAGCCGATATAATTTCTATTCAGAGCCTTGTATTTAATATCAAATGGGATTTTGGGTATGTCGTGAATGGTGTCTTAAATAACACTGTTCTTAAACCCTGTGTGAAAAGAATAAATCTTTTAATTAAGATTATTGGAGTTTCCAGTTAATTAACATTTAATTGGAATAAAATGGGATGTGAATTGGGTTTATCGTGAACTGTGTTTTTAACGACATTCGTTGTTGAACCCGATTTACAGTGAAATGTGATTTGGAATTTATAAATCTTTTAACTAAGATTTAAAGGAAATTTTCCAAAGAAAAGTTTTCCAATTCAATAAAATAAATTGGAATGGAATGGAATTCGATTCGGTAATAATCGAAGTGAACTCCTGTGGAGGAAGACTATTACTATATATGGAATTTAAATTCTTTGTCGTTATTCCATTTATATTATGGTTGGATATGGAAGTTTATATCGATTATATATATATATATATATATATATATATATATATATATATATATATATATTGATTTGTTTTCCGTGAAGATTCCATTGTTAATGGGATGTGATTTTGGGTTTATCGTGAGCTGTGTTTTATATGACATTAGTTCTTTAACCCAGTTAAAGATAAGATTAATTTCTTAACTTTGAAAAATCATTAAGTAATGATTTTTGGGAGATTAAAACTGAATTAGAGTTTTAATGAATCTTTAATTAGATTGGAATGTGAATGGGATAATTAAAATTATCAAATTCATGAAATGATCGAGAATGGAGTACCACCAGTTTTACTCCGAGCGATAGTTAAATCTTTAATTAGATTTGAACGTGAAATGGTAATTGAATTTACCGATAACACCGTGGTGTTAGATATGGAGTACTACCAGTTTTGCTCCATGGGATGAATAGGTTGGGATTGGGAAATAAAACAAATGATTACTTCGGTACGGTTCGCTAATCCCGACTAGTTCGAAAAACTTTAATATGTTTAAATTGTGAAAAGAATATTTGAATAAAATAATATTCTGTATTGGAATGAGGCATATGTTGTGTTTTTATAACACTTGTTTATTATATACGCGAGTTTTTCGGAAAGGCCGGGTTTATACCAATTTTGAATAACTGATTCGACGATAGTCGACGATGAAGACGATGGTTGAAGACCGGAGGTCTTCACATCGTTTGGATGATTACTGATGTCTTGATTGGGATGTACACCCAAGACGAGGTAATAAGTGGTGATCGTCCAGACGTACTTGGAGATCGACCGGATATGCGGGGACCTCTCTCCTGTATTGGACATATGAGATGAGGAATAAGATGCCTCCGGTTTCGTTCAGACCCAGAACGAACTTGTAAATGACTGTGTGTCTGATATTGGATTTTATTCTGTATTGATTGATCTCTATTAAATATATATCTGTTTGGTGGCGGAGAATTTATTCTCTTTCATAACACCCTTCTCTAAGACGTACGAGCTCAGAGGTTATATATCGATAGACATCAGTCGCATGGCGTGAATTTCCTGTGTGGCATGCTGAGATGCAAATGATCAAGACTTCTATTGAAAAGCAGAGTCTTGTGGTTGATGATCAAAGCACGGCTTTAATACAGCATAGCTTTGTGTATAACGTTAATTCGCGAGCCTGACACCCTGGTGTGAACCAGAAAAGGGAGAGGACCTTAGGGAGGACATGCGTTTCTTTCTAGCTAGGAGTGGTGTCATGGTATGGATCCCAAACATTTTACTTATGTGGTTATTGGATTGTGAGGCGCCTCGGATATATCAGTTACTACGGAGCTGATGGATATTGAGTCGTCTGGCTCATTTACGCCCCATAGGGCGAGGAAACGCATTGTTCAGGCATTTTAATTCACTCCGTGTGGACCGGCCCTGACGATCCAAGGGTCACTCAAGCTATGATCCTGAGACATGGTAGGCTAGATTGTGTCGAAGCGGTAAGGACAATCCCTTGCCTTGGTTCACAGATGGAAATCCAACTTCCAATACATGACTTTGCGGTTTTGATTATAGAGCCTAGTATGGCGACATCATAGATGGTACCCATGTCGCCTATGATTGATACATTTACATTTGAAATTATTTTATACACTATGCACTTATAATAGTATCAAATGATTTGTTTTAAACGTACTAATCATGTTTGGCTATTATATAGGAAAACCCTATCCTCTGGCTTGCGTTGCATTATCTGATGGGACCTGGGTCTTATAATAGCTTCATTTTTCCAAAAAGCATTGCGCTGTTTGTTTTATGCACTAGTATTCTTTGGAGGAAACCCTTTCCGTGTTATACGGCGTGGTCCCTTGATTTACCTTACTTTAAAAACAAGTTAATAACTGTTTTCAGTTCTCACATCAGTCACATGACTGACCCGGAGTTTATTGTTTTAACCTAAACTCTAGGGATCCCTATTTTCCACACGGGCAGCTAGTAGTTTTGGGTTTGCAGATTTATTCTTACAGGATTCTGGTTTACAATTGGAGATATATTCAGAAAGCTCTGTATCCGTGTATTTGTTTCAGTTGTGTTATGTATTATTTTTCCACTGCATTGTAATTTAAACCTCTGATATTTTTCTGATGTATAATATTTATTCATACTCTGTATATTCTTGTACTCTGATGTAAATTGTTGTAATAAGCAATGAAATGTTCTTCTGTTTGTGTTTTGATTTGTCGTGTTCTCAGACAATCCGTTCTTTCTCTTCTCTTCGGAGACCTGGGAAGTTCGGGTCGGTATAGTTTGGCATCAGAGCTTTGGTTTACAGAGCTCGATAACAAGACACATTAGAACCAAACGAAAGAATTCATCAGAGATTGGATTAGTAATATCCAATAAGAATGACTCGTTAGAGATAGGATTAGTAGTATCCTAGAATGAGCATGAAGAGTGTATTTAAAAAAAATTGAAATGAAAACAAATATTGTTTTGAAAATTTAAACCTTATTAAACGTAGTTGAATATTTATTTTATATTGAATTTGGACAATCAAGTATATAAAGATTTTGCATATTCGCCTTGCAAACGTATATTCGAAGTTTTAATATACTGGATAGATATAGAATCACACTCTAGTCGTCCGGGGATAATTCTACCGATGCCCTGGCATCTTCTGTATTTATGATCGAGTTTCGAAAGGAGGATATCTATATATTTCCAATTGACTGGTGTGAGAACCAAAGCTAGATTGGATTTATTTGTTGTGATTTAGCATCAAAAATCGATTTTTAGTATATGTAAAAAGTTATATATTTGAAAAGATAATCAAAAAATTGATTGTTGATTGTGTTGTTTGATTATTGGTTTGATTAATTAAAATTTTGAACCATTAAGCAAAATTGAATCAAATTTTGAACTGAATTGAAAGTTGATCGAAATTGCATGCATATACATGTATAAAATGAACAGGTCATTGCAGGGAAGCTAAGAAGAGGAATAAAATTGTATGCCCGAGAAATAAGTACATGTTTACAAATTTATTGGGTTTGGATGATTTTATGAGCCGCTTGGCTTTTTTTCCTTTTTGGATAATGAGGGCCCTGCGTGGCTAGTTGAGGTTTTAAATGTCTCCCTATACAAAGGAGGTTAAGGCGAAATTTTTCAAAAATTTAGGGTGTTAGCCAAAATTTTGAAGAATTGGAAAATTCTTAGAAACTGAATAGTTAAAGAATAAAAGCCAGAACGAAAGTTGAGTTGGTTTGTTAAACAACTTTCAACTCCGTTCCTTTTCGAGGACGAAAATCTTTTAAGTGGAGGAGATTGTAACAACCCAGAAAATCAGAACCAATTTAAAATTTTTATTTTGGCAATTTTAATGAATTTTGAATATTTAATATGATTTATTTTAAATAATAACGACTAGAAATTTATTTTGAATAGAATTAGAACGTATAAATTTATTTAAATCGAAATTAGAATATAAATATTTATTTTAATTATAAAAAGGAATTGAAACTGGCGCGGTAGTTTGAAAATTCGATTTCAAATTTCAAATGAATGTAAAGGATTCAAAATAAACTGGATTTCAATTAAACCAGAAATATTTGAATCTGTTTGAAAATATCTTTCCAACGAATGTGAAAAATCCAGGTTTCATAATGGGAATAAAAAGTTATGTCCAGTTGAAAATTCAGAATAGTCGCTATGGAATTTATATAATATATAACCCTTAAAAATAGCGATTTTGCAAACGACCTCCGTTTTCGACAAGACCACTTTTGTTGGATCTGAAATGTCAAGTTATTGCTAGATTCCAATTTTCATAATTTTTGGAATCAATATGTGAGCGTGGTGAAATTAAACGTGTTTGGTCAATTCAGTTTGAATTTAATCGACTGAAAAATGACCGTTTTTCAAACGGTCTTCAAAATCGATGAAATTAGTTTTTTCAGGACCGTATCGTCAAAACATAGCTAGATTTATTTTTCTGCAATTTTTGGAGTCAGTATGTGGCCCCGGTAAATTAAAATGTACGTTGAAATCAATATAGAACATTATATTAATTTATATTTCAATTTTAACGAAAACTGATCGAAACAGTCGAACTGGCTAACGGGACCTATCCCATTGTGTCCAGAATTGGGGTATTTGGTTAGGGGCGACAGTCGTTGGGTTTGATTTGGAGTTCAAATGAAAAACTAACTTTTCGGAAATAAATCATATACATATTTATATATATAATTATACTTGGTCAACTCTCCCTCTCTCTTCCTCTCTTCCATCATGAAAAAAAAGAGAGAAACGCACGACTCTATCGCTCCAGCCCCTCCCCGCACGCCACCACCACCTCAGGCCTCTCCCCTCCTTCTCCTCCTCCTCCTCTCCTCCTCCTCTTCTTCTTCCTCCTCTTTCTCTCTTTCAACTAGCAAAAACCCTAGGCCCCAAATCACCAAACCCGCCACCGTGGGCCCCTCTAGCACCACCACCATTGGATGCTCCTCCCCCACGTCCAATCAGGTCCGACGCCGCCCTCTGGCCACCCAGCTCTGGCCGTGGGCCTCCTATCACCAAAATCCCATTTTTCACAAAAATCCCGTTTTGCAAAAAAAACCCTGTCAATATTTCGCCAATAACCCTCAAACGGTGCGCTTCTGGCCAAAACTCCACAGTACCAAAATCGATTTTCTATTAGATTTGGTATATGGAATTCCTATTTTGGATTGCGGAGCTGTCCGGAAATCGCATCCAAAGTCAACGGACCTGTTGCTGTTTTTCGCGATTTCCGGCAAATTGGTGCAGTTTTGGAAGAAAGTCTAATAGACAAAAGTTGTCCAGAATGGCGCATTTAGGCTGGTGACAAAGTTTGGTGAAGATTGGAGGCCGTATGCAAATTCTAGAGACAAAGAGACGAATTCAAGTGCGAGAAAGCGACTAAATGGAGCGCGATGGCAAAATCTGCCAATTAAAAAATGACGAAGTGGATCCCAAAGGCGAGAACTTCTCGCTCTAATTTATTTTCTAGTTAAAAATATATACTAGGATGCAGACGGTGCTTAGTAGCACCCGACACCTATTTTTGAAACCATATTTGTTTGGTTGATTAGATTATTTGTTTGAGTTTGGTTGTTTGGTTGAAACGAATTGATTAGAATTGGTACGTACATGGCACGATCCATTATTATGCGAGGGATAAGGCTAGACCTTATTCCGGTTCTAGTATCGCGCCGTTATGCTGCCAAAATTTTCTAAAAATGTTAGAACAATGAAAATATCATTTTTATTGTATAAATGAACTGTATAAAATATTCATGTGTTGAAATAAATATTTTAAAGTTAAAAATATAATTTTTAACGTATATATGAATAAAATAAATATTCATTTACAAATCGGACGATTTGTTTATGTACACACATTTGACTAATATTGATCGGGACGATATATTTCCCACATCGTCCAGCTGCACAAATAAAATCTGTGTGTGTTGATTTAAAATCCCACACGGGTATTGGGATGATATTTGACATACACTAATCCCAATATTTAGTTGTATGTCAATCGATGGGTTGACAGGCTGTTGTAAGCGTTAATCATTTATATTTAGCGCTTATGCAGTTGTGTAATGCACTCTGAATGATGGTTGACTGTGTTTGATTATTGTGGTGTACATGTGTGTATGAAATCCATATAAATAAAATTATATGGTAATTGACTGTGTCTAATTCCAATTCGGAAGGAATGAATATTTTAAAATAACGAATATTTTAAAATGGAGAATGATAAATATTTTAAAATAACTAATATTTTAAAATAATATTTAGTAATGGTTCAAAAAATGATTTTGATGTCCGATTTGGGATGGACGCGAAAATATTTAAATATATAAATTGATTAAATTAACGCCATTTTGACGTGAATGATATTTATATCGATTTTATTCATTTTTATAATGAATATCGAAAAGGAAGTGATTTCAAAATCTAATGTTTTGAAAATATTATCATTTATATATTAATGATATGGAATATTCAATTTTGGATTTGAAATTGAATATGAAGTTGAAATCTTTTTGAAAACGAATTTAAAACGATTTATAAAATACGTTTTAAATGGAAATCAACGAAATATATAATATATATATATTATATATATTTAATGGCCTGAATAGAACGTGCCGCGCCGCGGTAGTTCGCGAATTTCGACCATTGACTTCGAATTGACATTACGAGAGATCCGCCCGTTGGATTCTCCTAAAATCGAAACCGATGGGTTCGTATCTAAAAAATCTTTCTAACGAATATAAGAGATTTAAAATCTAACGGTTGGATTTGGAATTATGTCCAAATCAAATTTGGAAAAGGTCGCTGTAAGTGCAGTTCGATGACCGTTTATGGAAATCGACTGTACAAGCCTTAATAAAATTATTAGAAATATTAATAACTTGTGTAAAATCATAATAAATGATTTGGAAAGAATTGGGATGAAAAATTCTATAATTGAAAAGACAAAAAATATATTTTTATCGAAATGAACTAGTTATTAACTAAAATTTATAATCCAATTATTTTTAAATAAATAAATTGGATTGAGAATGAGTTTTTAAATATAACCAGAATTTCCAATATATGAATTGGAGTGGATTTGAATGGAAATAATCTTCGGAATATTTCGATGTTGGATTTCGTGATTATACGGATATCGTTATGGAAATTTGGAAGATATATTTATATCGTTATTTCCAGTATGATATTTGTTGGTTTCAGAATTTGATATTGAATATAAGCCGATATAATTTCTAAGCAGAGCCTTGTATTTAATATCCAATGGGATTTTGGGTTTGTCGTGAATGGTGTCTTAAATGATGTTGTTCTTAAACCTCGTGTGAAATGAATAAATCTTTTAATTAAGATTATTAGAGTTTCCAATTAATTAACATTTAATTGGAATAAAATGGGGTGTAAATTGGGTTTATCGTGAACTGTGTTTTAAACGACATTCGTTCTTTAACCCTATTTACAGTGAAATGTGATTTGGAATTTATAAATCTTTTAATTAAGATTTAAGGGAAATTTTCCAAAGAAAAGTTTTCCAATTTAATAAAATAAATTGGAATGGAATGGAGTTCGATTCGGTAATAATCAAAGTGAACTCTTGTGGAGCTAGGCTGTTACTATATATGGAATTTAAAAGGCTTTGCCGTTATTCCATTTATATTATCAGTTGGATATAGAAGTTTATATCGATTATATATAGGGCCGTCAATTTCTAACACGACCCGAAACACGACTCGTAACCCGCACGATAAAAATCCGACCCAACCCATTTATAAATGGGTCAATTTCGGGTCAACCCGCTCTGACCCGTTTAATAAATGGGTTGACCCAACCCAACCCTTGAACCCGTTTCTGACCCGTCATGACCCGTTTAATATAAAACCTATTTTTATTACTCTACAATCTACAAAACATAGGCCCAACCTAGTCCATTACCCATTTGCCGCTTTACCTTAATTTATCAATTACCAAACCACCACTCATTCATTCATTCTAATTTCTACGGTTCTACCTCTTTACTCCTTAAGACTTCAGTCTTCTCTTTCCTTTATACACCGAGCCCTATATTCTATGATATCCTTCTGAAATCGTGCATCAGATTGTAGAACAACTGCGACACCAGGAAAAAGCATCGGCATTAGCATCACCTTGAGACTCTCGATACTCAACAGGTTTGACAAGGTTTGTGAAATCTATGTTCTTTACCGAAATTGTGATTGTTGTTCACTTTGGATGATATACTTCATGGAATTTCAAGTTTTTGATTTCTTCACAAAGGGCGTTGCAACTTTCTTGATCTTGAGTAAACCATTTTTTCCAAAATGAGCACTTCGTTGTAGCATAGTAATTTTTCTTTCTTAATTTATGCTACAAAGAGTCAATCAAAAGCAACCATCATTTGAAACCCACAAAGTTTTTTATACAAATATTTTTCTTAACGGGTTACATGGATCAAACCCGAAACCCGCACGATTACAAATGACCCGACCCAAACCCGACCCGTTTAGTAAGCGGGTTGAGATGACCTGACCCGAACTCAACCCGAACACGACTTGACCCGACCCGAACCCGACCAACCCGACCCATTGACAGCCCTAATTATATATATATATTGATTTGTTTTCCGTGAAAATTCCATTGTTAATGGAATGTGATTTTGGGTTTATCGTGAGCTGTGTTTTAAATGACCTTTGTTCTTTAACCCAGTTAAAGATAAGACTAATTTCTTAACTTTGAAAAATCATTAGGTAATGATTTTTGGGAGATTAAAACTGAATTAGAGTTTTAATGAATCTTTAATTAGATTGGAATGTGAATGGGATAATTAAAATTATCGAATTCATGAAATGATCGAGAATGGAGTACCACTAGTTTTACTCCAAGCGATAGTTAAATCTTCAAATAGATTTGAACGCAAAACGGTGATTGAATTTACCGATAACACCGTGGTGTTAGATATGGAGTACTACCAGTTTTTCTCCATGGGATGAATAGGTTGGGATTGAGAAATAAAACAAATGATTACTTCTGTAAGGTCCGCTAATCCCGACTAGTTTGGAAAACCTTAATATGGTTAAAAATGTGAAAAGAATACTTGAATAAAAGAATATTCTTGATTGGAATGAGGCGTATGTTGTGTTTTTATAGCACTTGTTTATTATATACGCAATTTATTCGGAAATACAGGGTTTATACCCATTCTGAATATCTGATTCGACGACAAGTCGACGATGAAGACGGTGGTTGAAGACCGGAGGTCTTCACACCGTTTGGATGATTACTAATGTCTTGATTGGGCTGTACACCCAAGACGAGGTAATAAGTGGTGATCGTCCAAACGTACTTGGAGATCGACCGGATATGCGAGGACCTCCCTGCTGTATTGGACATATGGGATGAGGAATAAGGTGCCTCCGGTTTCGTTCAGACCAAGAACGAACTTGTAAATGGCTGTGTGTATGACAATGGATTTTATTCTGTGTTGATTGATCTCTATTAAATATATATCTATTTGCTGGCGGAGAATTTATTCTCTTGCTTAACACCCTTCTCTGAAACGTACGAGCTCAGAGGTTATATATCGATAGACATCAGTCGCATGGCGTGAATTGCCTGTGTGGCATGCTGAGATGCAAATGATCAAGACTTATGTTGAAAAGCAGAGTCTTGTGGTTGATGATCAAAGCACGACTTTAATATAGCATGGCTTTGTGTATAGCGTTAATTCGCGAGCTTCACACCCCAGTGTGAAGCAAAAACAGGAGAGGACCTCAGGGAGGACATGCGTTTCGTTCTAGCTAGGAGTGGTGTCATGGTATGGATCCCAGACATTTTTACTTATGTGGTTATTGGGTTGCGAGGCGCCTCAGATATATCGGTTACTACGGAGCCAACAGATATTGAGTCATCTGGCTCATTTACGCCCCATAGGGAGGGGAAACGCATTGTTCAGGCAATTTAATCCACTCCGTGTTGACTGGACCTGACGATCCAAGGGTTACTCGAGCTCTGATCCTAAGACATGGCAGGCTAGATTGTCTCGAAGCGGTAAGGACAATCCCTTGCCTTGGTTCACAGATGGAAATCCAAATTCCAATACGTGACTTTGTGGTTTTGATTGTAGAGCCTAGTATGGCGACATGATAGATGGTACCCATGCCGCCTATGATTGATACATTTACATTTGAAATTATTTTATACACTATGCACTTATAATAGTATCAAATGATTTGTTTTAAATGTACCAAGCATGTTTGGCTATTATAAGGGGAAACCCTATCCTCCGGCTTGCGTTGCATTGTGTGATGGGACCTGAGTCTTATAATAGCTTAATTTTTCCAAAAAGCATTGCGCTGTTTGTTTTATGCACTGGTATTCTTTGGAGGAAACCCGTTCCTTGTTATACGGTGTGGTCCCTTGATTTACTTTACTTGAAAACCAAGTTAATAACTGTTTTCAGTTCTCACACTAGTCACATGATTGACCTGGAGTTTATTGTTTACCTAAACTCTGGGTGCCCCTATTTTCCACACGGGCTGCTAGTAGTTTTGGGTTTGCATATTTATTCTTACAGGATCCTGGTTTACAACTGGAGATATATTCAGAAAGCTCTGTATCCATGTATTTGTTTTAGTTTTGTTATGTATTATTTTTCCGCTGCATTGTAATTTAAACCTCTGATATTTTTCTGATGTATAATATTTATTCATACTCTATATATTCTTGTACCCTGATGTAAATTGTTATAATCAGCAATGAAATGTTCTTCTGTTTGTAATCTGATTTGTTGTGTTCTCAAACAATCCGTTATTTCTCTTCTCTTCGGAGACCGGGGAAATTCGGGTCGGTATAAAAACAATTGACTCCGCGAAGATGTTATACTACAACCAACCGGCAAGTCGAACCATGCCATCAGATGCCATAGAAACAAAACACAAGCTCACATAGGAATTCTGAAATTAAACAAAGCATGCCAACCCTCTGACAAAGGTCATAAATTCGGACAATAATCACCTGGTAATGTAGCTCGTAATCTCCTAGAAACACGAATTTGCACATTATGGGCCACCGACACTCTAGAAAACCTGAAAACCCCGTGCAAAGCAGTGATTCGAAACTATGGGACAAGACTTGGACACCGCACTGACAGGAGGAGGTTGCTGACGAAGTATATTTCAAAGGGGAAAGTGAGGAGGACTATAAGACAAGGGGCTTTGGAGGAGACAGCTGAAATTAGGTTTTGCAGAACCACCTATGATGACGAAAGCATAAGAGAGGAGATAAAATTTGAAGCAGATTGAAACGATGAGAATGAGAGGAGGGAGACATGGAGATCGCAGAAAATAAAGAATCGAAGGGCTCATGTCGCCATTAACAAGGGTTCTCCCAGAAATTGCGTGCCGTTTTTGATCCTAAATATTTATTAAAATATAATAAAAGGGATTTTCATGTAAATTGAACACTGCTTGATTAGAAATTTGGATATCGAGTTTAAAAACTCAAGTATGTTTATTTTATAGCTATATGATCTTTTATTTAGATATATGCGATAATAAAAAAAATTTATTTTTAATTTGATTAAATTTGGAATTTAATAATATTTTATCGATATTAGATACGCCTTAAAAATGGCCATTTTGTAAATGACCTCTGCTTTCAGCGAAATCAATTTTTTTTGGATCCGGAATATTAATTTATTGCTAGATTCCAACTTTCATAATTTTTGGAGTAAGTATGTGGTCGTGGAAAATTAAAACGTATGTTGAAAATATATTTTGAACGTTATATTGATTTATATTTTAATTTTGATAAAAAATGATCAAAACAATCGAATCACGTTACAAAACATATCCATTTTGTCCGGAATGGGGGTATGTGGCTAGGGGCGGAAGTCGTTGGGGTTCGTTTGGAGCTCGGAGCATTAATCAAGGAACGTTTGAATTAAATAATATTGAAAAATATATGTATATAAATAATTTTCACTAAACGCTAGGCCATACTCTCTGTGCCACCGCCATTCACGAACCCACGGCCATGGAGGTCCGATTTTGATCCTTAAATTTATCTAAATCCACACAAAATTATAGGAAATCATTGTTTAAGAAAATGTTGTGCTCATCAAGCTCTAGAGAATGGATGGTGGCGATTGGTTTTTGTGGCCTGGATCTCTCGAATTTCGTGCTGGAAGCATGGCCGTTCGCACGCCGTTTGGAGGCGCTAAGGACCACCGAGATGGCCACGGTGACCAGTGCAGGGAGGTGGTGGTCAGGCCTTCAACGTGGTGCGACTTGATGGGATTCCGACGCGACGATGGGGTGGCGGTTTCAAACCCTAGAAATGGATAATGGGTTTGACGGGTTTTCTCAAGTGCCAGAAGAAGACGGTGGGTTAAACGATGATTAGATTAGGTTAATTAGCTTGTTAATTGTCTTAAGAAATTAGTGTAAGTAATTAAATTTTAAAAGGCCATAACTTGTTCAAACAGATACGGAAACACGCAAACTCAGGTGCATTGGAATCTAGAAGACAATATCTACGCAATGGAACAGATTTGGTCAGAAATAGAAGCTATTGGAATTTTTTGATAAAATTAAACGCTTATTCAATTTTGTTAAAACAATCATTATTTAAAGATTTCAAAACTGATTGATGTGAGAATTCTCTCACTGGAATAATTTGTCAAGTTATTTTATTTTATAACTGAATATATATTGATTGCCTGTGATTGCAATGTTTGTTTGGTGATTGATGGATGTTTACAATTTTAATGTTATTATTGTCAAACTGTGAATATAAATGTTATCAAATGAAACGTTGAATTTAAATTATCTTGGGATGACAATTTATCCACACGTCTCTCAAGTAAGTAGATACGTTCACACTGATTGTGATGTAAACCCACGTGGGTATTGTGACGGTAATTTTACACATCGCCCAAGTGTGTAGACAATAATTCATGTTTGTTGGTTGAAACCCCACACGGGTCTTAAGATGATAATTAATTCATATATCTCCCTTGTGTTTAGTTTCTATGTCAACCGATTGATTGACAGACGGTTGTAAGCATTATTTAATTATTCAATGCTTATACGGTTGTAGATGCACCCTGGTTGTGGATTGGATGTTTAATAATTGTTTACAACTATTGTTGAATATATACGATGTATGTAATCCATATAACTATATTTATATCGTAATTGGTTGAATCTCAATTCAATCCGGAATTAAAACGAATATTTTAATATAATATTCAGTGAAAAAGCGAAGTTGATTTTGATGTCCGATTTTTTATGGACAACAAAAATTATAATGAATATTCATAACTGAAATGAATATAAAGTTGAGTTAAGGAACGATTTTTTAGCTTGAACAGATTTTTCTATTGATTTTATTCATTTTTATAACGAATATCGAGAAAATTGGATCTCAAAGTCTGATATATTGAATATATTATTATTTTAATATTATAATAATATGGAAGGTTCAATTTTGATTTAAAATTGAAATGGAAGTTGAAATCGTTTTTAAATGAATTTATAAATGTTTTATAAAATTCATTTTTAATGGAGGTCGACGAAATTTTTTATACATATATTTAAATGGTTTGAATAGAACGAGTCGCGCCGCGGCCATTCGCGAATTTCGACCACTAAATTCGAATTGACGTAATGGGAAATCCGACCGTCGAATTCTCTTGAAACTGGAACCATTAGGTTTGTGTCGAGAAGATCTTCCAAAGGATAATAAGAGATTTGAATTATAACGGTTAGATTTTGAGAAATGTTTAATTCAAATTTGAATAAAAACAGGGCCAGTTTAGTTAAATGACCTAAAACGCCATTTAACTGAAAGGGCCTATTTTTAAATAATTAAAAGTAGAGAAAAATTATGTTAAAACATAATAAATGATTTGAAAAGATTTTTGGATGAAATTTCCAGTTTTGAAAAGATAAATGATATTTTATCTGAATAGGCTAGTTAACAACTAGTGTAAGAATCCAATTTTTTAAATTAACAAATTGGATTGCGAATTGTTTTGATATAACCAAAATTTTCCAATATATATAAATTGGATGGGAATTGAATGGAAATTTACTTCGGATGTTTCGATATTAGATTCCGTGATTATACGAATATGTTGAAGAATTTAGAAGATATAGATATCGTTATTACCAATACGATATCTGTTGGTTTCATAATTTGATGTTGAATATAAGCCGATATAATTTGTATTTAGAGCTTTGTATTTAACATCAAATTAGATTTTGGATTTGTCGTGAATGATATCTTTAATAATACTGTTCTTCAACCCAGTTGAGAGTAGAATAAATCTTTTAATTAAGATTAAGGAAGTTTTCCAATTAATAAATACAATTGGATTTAAATGGAAATTGATTTTGGGTTCATTGTGAATGATGTTTTAAATAACATTAGTTCTTAAACCCAATTAACAGTGAAGTTACGATTTGGAATATAAATCTATTAATTAAGATTTAATGGAATTTTTTCCTAAGTATTATTTTCCAATTTAACATATTAAATTGGAATTAAGTGGAATTCAATTGAATAATAATCGAAATGAACTTCCATGGAGGAAGGCCTTTACTATTTATGGAATTTAGTGGGCTTTACCGTTATTCCACGTATAGTATTAGTCTGATATGGAAATTCATGTTGATTAGACTGATCTGATTTTCGTGAAGGTTCCGTATTAAATGGAAGATGATTTTGGGTTTATCGTGAGCGATGGTTTAAACGACATTCATTCTTTAACCCCGTTAAAGATATGATTAATTTCCTAAAGCTAGATGACCATTAAGTAATGATTTTTGAGGAAAAAAACTAAGTTGGAGTTTTAATGACTCTTTAATTAGATTGAAATGTAAATGAGGTAATTAAATTTAATGAATTCGAGAAGTGTTCGAAAATGGAGTATCGCTAGTTTTACTCCATGCGATAGTTAAATCTTTAATTAGATTTGAAACGTTAAATAGCAATTAAATTTACCGATAACATAATGGGTACTAGATATGGAGTACTACCAGTTTTGCTCCATGGGATGAATAGGTTGGGATTAGGATAATAAAATGAATGATTACTTCGGTAAGGCTCGATGATCCCGACTAGTTTTATAAACCTTAGTTTGGTTTAAGTTGAGAAAAGATATAACAATATCTGTTGAAATGATTTCTAAGGAATGGATCAAACAATAAGTTTAAAAGAGATAGTATTTGATAAAATTGATGGGAACCTTTCCCAAAGTTAAGAATATTTGAATAAAAGAATATTCTAGATTGGAGTGAGGAGTATGATGTGTTTTATATCACTTGATTATAAGATACGCGAGTTATTTGGAAAGGCCGGTTCTAACCCATGCTGAATAACCGATAGGACTATTAAAAGTCGAGATTTAAGACGGTGGTTGTGATAACTCTATATTTTGGAACATTTATGATTTCATAATTTTATATGATAGTTTCTCTATATAAAATGGAATATGGATATATGTACATTATTGAACACATGAAAATCAGTATAAAAGACAATGGTAATATTTAGGCAAGTGATCATGTTTTAACATAGAATATGTGTGAGTAAAACATTTATACTTAGAATATGTAACATGGTAGCCGAGGAAATGAAATTGGAATTTGGGTATTCTTCTTTTTGCCCATTTTATTTTGTTCTCTGGTTTTAAAAAGAAAAGCAGAAATAAGAGGAGGGGACAACTAGAGTCATACCATTTGAATGATAATCAAATTGCCAATAATAGCCTGAAAACTGAATGCATTAAGAATAGTACCTGAAAGATTTCGTACATCACAATGTAGTTATATTAATATACATAAACAAAGGATAATACTGGTATTTGATATGAGGCAAAAACCTAGGAAAAACACTGATTACAAATAGTATATAAATCATTTAAAGAAAGGGGTAATGCCATAACATTATCTCTAGAAAATATTTTCTAAAGAAGCCGTAGGAAAATAAGGAAGAAAACTAGAAAACCTAGGGGAAGGGAGAACTTTGGTGAGTATATCTCACACTTTAATGGCCATAAGTCCTATTCAGGCAGCCTTAGTTGTATAAATATTACAGTTCATGGTGTGTGATATGTTTTCATGTTTAGCTTGATTATCTGCTTGGGTGAATTCTACTGATAGGATCCATGTAGAACTGAGATTAAAACTCAAAAAAATAACATAAATATTGTCATGAGGTAGGATTTTTAAGTTAAGGTCATACAACATTAAACAACGAGGTTTAAAGCTTATGTGTGCTCTTGATAATGGTGAATAGAGCTATGATAAGTGCTCATAAGCTTACCTATTCATTAAAAATACTCTCCGGATTTGGATTATAGATCTGATAAGGAGAAATTACTGGCTAGGAGTTGTCCTAATCATCTTCATCCTATCCTCAAGGTAATGAAAAACCTATGATTATTGATTATTAGTAACTTGAATATTTCATCATTGAAGTCTGCTTGTGTTTACTATATTTTTTATGCTTCTGAATGATTGTGTCTTTCTGATATGTTAAATATAAGTTCACCGTAAACTCTGCATATACATTCAACACTGGTATTGGGGAAGTCATTTATTTTTAGGGATAGGGAACATGCATCAATGAAAGGAATGCGTGGGGTAGTTGGGTCAAAAAAAACAATAAAACTTAACTAGAAACATGAAAGTGGATCAGGTGGGGGTGCCAGTCACCTGTTGTGTTGATCTGTTTATCCTCAAGTAAGGAGGTTAGATATGTACATGGCTTAATATAAGCCCAATAGGCCTTTGTGTATTTGGGAAATATAGTGTGCACTTGTTTTCAACACATGGTATTTTAGGATGGTGATCCACTAGTAAAAATTGGTTGTCAGTCCAGATTTATAGAGTGCATGAAGTTATGGGGAATAATGACATGTATGAGAGGGACTAGGATATGTATGTGCATTGTATGATGTAAAGTAAAGTCTGCATATGCCATGATTTGTTTATATATACAAATGTTTGTGTTAAAGATTTTTGTCCTAGTATACCATATTAGTACTGATTTATACTCACACCATATTGCAAATCCGACCCTGTTTGATTTTTTATCCAATCTTTAGGGTACCTCAATTGTAATGGGGTAGCTTAAGGAATTGATTCAGGAAAAGAGGCTTGAGTGTGGTGTCTTGAAAGTGCAAATGGAAATGCTTTATCAAATGCAATTGCTGCAGTTAACTTAATGAATTTTAAGTAGTTTTTATGTTAAAAATAAATGTATGCAAATGCTTGCAAGAATCTAAGGAAATTATCTGCTATATGAATGATGCAAATGTAATGCACGAACCTCTATGGAACTAGCAAAAGTATTAGTGTTATGTGCTTTATTATCCTATTATAAATGGGTAATCTGTTTTGCCATGGTACATGGTATATTAGAATTCCCTACATGAAGGCAGGTTTTGACTTAATGAAATTATAGAGGGGATGCATTCTTATATGAGCATTGTGTTTTATATTTACTTATTAGCAGAAATGAATTATAAGTGGTAGTTTGCACAGTTTCAATGTGCATACCTTACCACTAAACCATTCTCATGCCATGTCTATTTTAAGTATTATATAATTTTACCAGTAATTAGTAAGTATTTTTTGTGTATATGATATTATTTATGGAGCATTAGTATTTTTCTTTCTCTAAAAAGTTTATGACAAATCTTGTGACGGCCCGCCCCGCACTAGCCGACATTTCCAATGAAAGTGCGCTGTGCCAATGCCCGACTAGCACGGGACGGTCACCGAAGAAAGGAAAAGAAAGGAATTTGAACTAACAAGGAATCTGTATAATGTCTCACAACGCATGGGGTAAAATATAATAATAACATAACTTTGACATAAAACAAGCGAGACAGTGCATAAGCTGAAAACTAAACCATCATAGCAGCGAAAATCCAAAATACGGCTTATTATCCACATTATTACAACTTTGAAATACTGTCTCTAAAGAAAATAGAAAGAGAAACACTACTTATGCCCAAAGTAGTGACCCGCAACAACACAGGGAGAATATCTATATATATCATACGTGGAAGCCTCCTGCTCGTCTCCGGTACAGCTACTCGTGCATAACACCTAACCTGTCTCTAGTCTGCCCGTTCAAGAGCACCCAGAGTAATAAGAAGAGACATAAAACTCTGGGTCAGACAAAAGTCTGGTATGAGCGATAAACAACAAAACAGAACAATAACAGGTATATATAACCATACCTGAACCTGGACCTACAACCAAAGAGTTAGCACATAAGATGTACAATACTCTAAGGT
Organism: Allium sativum; assembly: GCA_030737875.1. NCBI lineage: Eukaryota > Viridiplantae > Streptophyta > Magnoliopsida > Asparagales > Amaryllidaceae > Allium > Allium sativum. The sequence continues at coordinate 280,041,321 of CM060922.1, forward strand.
GACACTAACATATAGTGTAAAGACACGGGGAAGGGGGTGTGCATGTCATAGTGATGTCAAACAATCAAGCATAGAAACCATCCTCACATCTCTCACTCAGTGCGTAAAGCATACGATATCCACTGCTTTGACCACCCAAATCCTTTGCTATGATCACTCTGCCCCATGGAGTCATGATAGCTCCACTGCACTGATCCATAGCCACTAATCCCTTGCTATGTCCACTCTGCCCCATGAAGTCATGACGACTCCACTGCACTGGCTCATAGCCATGCTACGATCACTCTGCTCCATGGAATAATAACTACCCCACTGCACTAATCTGTAGCCTAACATCCGTCTTGGTGGTGAATCAAAGTTATGGATGTCGATAACCCCTTAGCACATGTCTCGTAGCAAAGCCCAACTCATGAAGTTAACTCGTTGGTTCCCAACTAGATCCTGAGTTCTACTTCCTATTTGGACTACCTTTGCGTCTCGGGTTATTGGTTTCCTCCGGATCGGTTCAAAAATGAGTTTCCATTCTGTTCGGTTCGGTCCTGCAGAGGTAGTTCCCCATCAGGTTGGTTCGTGTTGTCTCTTCCGGGTCGGCTCGTGAGCACCCACTGGGTTCGGGTCGGACTCCTCAGTTCGTGATGAATCTCCGGTTTGGTTCGTGGTGATGCTCCGGTTCGTGGGCATCAGGCGGTTGTGGTCAGCTCCTTCACTCGAGCGGGTCGGTTCGTGATCTGTGGCTCACCACGGTTCGGTTCGAGCTCCCTAACTCGAGAAAGCGGCTCATGATACACGTACATGGTTGGGACTCGCGGGGTTAGACTCACAATCGGGTCGGTTCGGTGGGGGCGATCTGATCCGGTTCTTGCACAATTTTCCTGAAACTTTTCCAACGGCAGTTTTACGCCATACGACGGCATTTTCGACCATTCTAACAATTCTAAGCAATCATAAAACATTACAAACAGTCATGGCAACATGTATAATCAACCATAAACACCAAAACAACAATCTAATGCGTTAAAATGGATCAAACATACCCAAAACCCATGTTTTCCCCTTAATCATGCTTAACCATAAATAATGATAGGATTAGCAAAACATATCCAAATTTAACCAAATTTCAAACAGAGGCTTAAAATAATATTTAAGAATTTTTAAACATTTTTCCAGAATTTAATAATGTATAATTTCGCTAATTAGCACTAATCACTCCTAATTAGCCGTAATTAGTAAAAAACAATGCAAATCACTCACCTTAGCCACAAATTAATCTTAGATCTAAACTTTGCTACTGTTATAGGTTGAATTCCAATGCTTAGCAGCAGCTCCAACTCTGATTTGGTGCTATTTCTCCTTGATTTGACATAGATTAGCTTAATCCTTGATTAGAGAGCGATTTGGGATGAAATTAAAACGTGGAGACCATTGTTAGGGTTTCTAAGATGTAAATGGCGGTTAGAAAACTGAAATAGAATGAAAACCTAACTCATTTCAGCCTCCCCATAACCCTAATCCCGAAATGGGTTATGGGCCCATTTGCTAATTACCCTAATCAGCCCACTTAAGTAGTTTTTCACCTTCTAAACCTTGTTTCAGCCATATCTCCCAAACGGTGAGTCCGTTTGGCTAGTGTAACCACTCTACGGAAATGTAAACCATCATTCAAATCCAATGGAAGTGCTTTCGGGTCAAAACTCCTTAAGAATCAAAAGTTATGGCCGAAACAAGATTAGGTAGGGGCAAAACGGTCATTTAAAAATCGGCAAAAATCGTGAACATGAGAAATGACCTCAATAGTCGTTCCCTAAAGTTATACGACCTGATATGAAAATAAAATAAATATTCTACGATCCTCCGATGCGTAGAATGTGTGTCGTTACAAATCTGGTAAGTATAGATCAATGCACTTGGTGCATTGGTGCTTAGCTAGTGAACTAAGTATGGCCATCACGTACCAGTGATGATCTGGATATGTCTTTAGTTATCACAAGTGTAGTTTAAAAATGAATTTTATAAAAGAACTTAACCTGATTTTGTAAGATCATGGATTTCCCTACACCACTTTTGTAGTTTTTTTTGTGTAGGCATTTCATCATATACTTTGACAAGTGTCTGAGGAAATTCCACTATGAGGTTAAATGGTATTTTTCATGTTAAAATCTTAGAAACTACATGAGATTTTCTCCATATAAATGCATTTTGATAAATGATCATTTTAATTTATAACATTTATATATACCAAGGGGATGTGTAGGTGTACATCTTGTGCACGTGCACACACTCCCAATGCTTTGTACATTCAAAGCTTTGCTGATTTGTTTGAAATTCTTTTAGGAAGAATGATTAGATGTGTTTATCAAAGATTATATCACGCTATTATATAGGTAAGCTACAATGATATGAATTTATATCTTTTAGGATTTAAAGAAGCTATGAATTCATATAATTTCAAAAAATCTGCATTTTAAATAAAAGACATATTATGCGGGAAGCTATGGACTTCATGTATGAAGTATATTAAGTAATGTGATTCAAACAACTATACCATATTTTTATATTGGTGGATGTCTGGTCTTGAGGGCTTAATAAGGGAAATTATTAAGCAAGTGATCCACGAGTTCAATGATTTTAAGTTAGTGCAATTGTTTAAGTAAGAAATTGGATATATATAAAGGGTGGGTCACTTCATTTGGTATCAGAGCTATGTTAGAACTAAAACATAGCTAGAATATGCATCACATGTCTGTTTGTATTGATTGTCTTGTTTGAAAATGGTTACATATGTGATTGTATGTTTGTTTTGTTTGAAAATGTGTAACGACCCGCATTCTACGCATCGAAGGATCGTATAATATTTCTTTCTTTCACATAAGAAGTCATATAGTCATGTAACTTTGGGAGACGACTATTGGGGTCATTTCCCATGTTCACGATTTTTACCGATTTTTAAATGACCATTTTGCCCCTAACTGATCTTATTTTGGTCATAACTTTTGATTGGAAAGGAGTTTTGACCTGAAACCACTTCCATTGACTCCGGATAATAGTTTACCTTTCCATAGAGTGGTCACATGTGAAAAACGGACTTATCGTTTGGGAGTTATGGCTGAAACAAGTTTCAAATGGTGAAAAACTGCTTAACCGAGCCTAATTTGGGTGATAGTGAGTGGGCCCATAACCCATTTCGAGATTAGGGTTATGGGGAGGCTGATAGGGTTAGGAAATTCAGTTCCTATCATTTTCTAGCTGCCACTTTTTGTTTCTTCAAGTTTAGCAATGGCCTCCCATTTCTAAAACACCCCAAATCACCTTCTAATCACTAATTAAGCCAAATCTACATCAAATCAAAGCGGATTAGCACAAGAATCGAGGTAGAGCTGCTGTGTTGCATTCGTATTCGTGCCCAAACAGAGATATTTTCAGATTTGGTATTTTATTTGTGGCTAAGGTGAGTGATTTGCATTGTTTTTCACTAATTATAGTTAATTAGGGTGATTAGTGTTAATTAGCGAATTTATGCATAAATAAATTCTGGAAAAATGTTTAGAAATTCTTAAATATTATTTTAGACCTATGTTAAGAAATTTGGGTTAATTTGGTTAAGTTTTGCTAATTGTATTCTTAAACATGATTAAGAGGGATTAAGGGAAAAATATGGGGTTTTGGCTATGTTTGATCTGTTTTAACTTATCATATTGTTGTTTTGATGTTTGTGAATGATCATACATGTTGCTATGACTATATGGTATGCTTTGTGATTGTCTAGAAGTGTTAGATTGGTTGAAAAAGCCGTCAAATGGCGTAAAACAGTCGCTGGAAAGAAGTGTAGGAAATCAGTTGAACCGGATCGGATCGCCCCTCTTTACCCGACCCGACTCGATGGTTGAGCACGACCCGAACTGTGGCCCATCTCCCCTTGAACCATGTAGTTGTTGGACTGATGCCAGGACCACGAACTGATGAGGGATCACGATCCGACTCCACTTGGTGACCATGAGTTGAAGCACAACTGAACAGAGCTATGGAGCTACCCCGACCTGAAGAACACGACCCAACCTGGAGGGATTGCCATGAACTGCTGATGCATGACGACCTGAACTAGGTGGATTACCACGACCCGATCCAAAGGGGGAAGCACGACCCGACCCGAACAGAGTTGACGGCCACAGACTGAACAAAGAGGGAAGGACCGATCCGAAGTGATGTGAAGAACCGAACTGATCCAGTGAAGACCAAAAGCCCGAGATGCAAAGGTAGTCCAAGTAGGAAGTTTGTACTCAGGATCCAGTTGGTAACCAACGAGTTAACTTCATGATTGGGCTTTCCTGCGGGACGTGTGCTAAGGGGTTGTCGGTGTCTATGACTTTGGATCACTATGTATGGGAGGTACGTGGACGGATTCAAGGCCACAATGGCCTAGGTACGACTAGTGGGCTATAGACCAATGAAGTGGGGTCATTTGAAAGGGTTTGGTCATGATCCCATGGGATAAGCTTGGTGGTAGCAGTAGTTATACAAGTCGAACTCCGTCATTACCTCGATGGGTCTAGTGATCAAAGTGGTGGATATCGTATTCTTTACGAACTGAGTGAGAGATGTGAGGATGGTTGCTATGCTTGATTTGTTTGCCATCACTATGACATGGACACCCCCACCCCCATATTCTTTATACCATGTGTTAGTGGCACCTCAGAGTATTGTACAGTATGTAGTGCTAACTCTTTGATTGCAGGTCCAGGTTCAGGTATGGCTTAGTATACCTATTATTGTTCGGTTTTGCTGCTTATCGCTCATACCAGACTTTTGTCTGACCCAGAGTTTTATGTCTCTTCTTATTACTCTGGGTGCTCTCACGAGCAGACTAGAGACAGGTTAGGTGGTATGCACGAGTAGCTGTACCGGAGACGAGCATGAGGCTTCCACGTATGATATATAGATATTCTCCCTGTGTCACTGCTGGTCACTACTTTGGGCATTAGTAGTGTACCCTTCCTTTCTTTTACTTTAGAGGCAGTTTTAAAGTTGTAATAATGATGATGTGGAACATAAGCTGTATTTGGATTTTCCGCTGCTATGATGTTTAGTTTTCATCTTATGCACTGTCTCGCCTGTTTTATGTCAAGTATGTTGTTATTATATTTTATCCCATGCGCTGTGAGACATTCTATAGGTTTTCGATTAGTTCATTCTCTTCTTTCCTTTCTTTGGCGACCGTTCCGGGCTAGTCGGGCATGTGTACAGCGCACTTTCGGAGGAAATGCCGGCTGGTGTGGGGCGGGATGTCACACTTGGTATCAGAGCTAGGTTGCGTAGTTAACCTAGGGAAAGACACCAGGGAGAGATAATATGTATATGAGAGCGGTATTTGTGATTATTTTGGTTTTTAAAAGCTATATATATGTATATACTATTAGTATATCTAAGGATGAAGTCGCACTGCACTAACATCACAAAGAGGATGGTTAATTGTTTCTCTTTACAGATTGAACGATGAGCCGATACGCAAGGGGTGCCGGTAGGGGAGCCAATAATGGGAATGCTACTGAGATGAGGACAATGTTTACTGAACTCATGAGGGAGATGCTTAGGGATGTGCAGAGGGCAGCTCCCAATGCTAGTAATGGAGGTGGTCCAATAGTGCAGGCGCCTAGGGCCGATTTCGCCAAGCTGAATAAGGATTATACTAGTCTTGGTGGGAAGCCGTTCCACGGAACGGAGTCGGCTATGGATGTTCAGGATTGGTTGGATAGCTGCGAGCGTATCTTCGAAGACTTGGGTATCGAGGATGCGATGAAGAGAAGGCTAGCATCCCGTCAGTTGCAAGGACGGGCAATGAATTGGTGGAATGCTATAAAGGCAGCTACTCCCTAAGATCAGATTACTTGGGATCAGTTTAAGGTTCGCTTTAGCGATAAGTTCATTCCAGCTGCTCAGAAGTCAGTGCTGTTTAAGAAATTCTTGGAACTCAAGCAGAATGACAGAGCTATCTCGGAATATATTGCCGAATTCAACACTTTGTTGAAATATGGGTTATCCCTAATAGATACTGCCAAGAAGAAGAACGAGAAGTTCATAACTGGCTTGGATGGATACTTGGGGGAAAGGCTTATTAACCACATCAATGAGACATTTGAATCGGTTGTGGGGAAAGCTTTAAGATCGGAAAATCTTTACCCTTAGTCGAAGACTGAGGTTGCATCTGCAGAGGAGCCAAATCCGCAAGCAAGCGGTGAAGGCAAGAATGGATCTCAGAATAAGAGGAAGCAGAACCAGAATAAGGATGGCCAGAAGAAGAAGAAAGATGTTGAGTGCTTTAGTTGTGGCAAGAAGGGATACTATGCTAGTAATTGTCGAGCAAAGCCAGCAGACAGGAAGTGCTTCAACTGTGGCCAAGTGGGATATCATAAGGACAAGTGTCTGCAACTCCCTAAGGAAAAGTAGATGGTGAAAGCATATGGCCTTAATGTTATTCCTTCTTCGTCGAATGCCCCAACTACGGCGAAGAAGGGAAAGAATGTCGTCATTCAAGGTATGCTTTCTGTTTATGATGTTCCTGTTAGAGTTTTGTTTGATACCGGAGCTTCCAGTTCTTTCATATCTAGTGACCTGGTAGATAGGTTGGGATTGGAACCCGAGATAGTCGATAGACCTTTAGTGGTAACGAACCTGATTGGTGGTTCGACTAGCCTTAGCATGATTTGCCGTAATGTGGTCTTATCGAGTCATGGATGCATGTTTGTTTGTGATTGTTTTGTTTTGGGCTTTACTGGGTTTGGCATTATTTTGGGAGTCAATTGGCTCCAAAGATACGGGGCGGTGGTAGACTGTGAGGGCTTTTTGGTGACAGCTAGAGCGAATGATGGGCGGAGGGTAGTGTTTGGTGGTCTACCTAGTGATGGGGTAAAGGCTAGTTTTCTAAATTCCCTCGACATCCCGCATGATGAGTTGTCAGGTTTGCCCGTGGTTGGCTAGTATCCGGACGTCTTCGAGGAAGTGACCGGGCTTCCACCACACTGAGAGATTGAGTTCCGTATTGATTTGGTGAAAGATGCCAGACCTATAGTGATGCCACTTCGTCGTATGGCGCCAAGGGAGCAGCGAGATCTCGGGGTGCAAGTAAGCGATCTTTTGAAGAAGGGCTTTAGCAGAAGAAGTGTTTCTGAGTGGGGAGAACCAGTTGTGTTTTCTACCAAGGCTGATGGTTCCCTTCGATTGTGAGTGGACTACCACGAATTGAATAATGCGACGAGGAAGAATAAGTATCCTCTACCGCGGATAGATGATTTGTTTGATCAGTTAAGTGGCGCGAGGGTATTTTTCCAGTTGGATCTCGCGACAGGTTTTCATCAGCTTAGAGTAGAAGCTGAGAGTATAGCTAAAACGGCCTTCCGAACGTCGTCTGGATTTTATGAGTGGTTGGTTATGCCATTCGGGTTAGCCAATGCACCAGCATATTTTGTGGATCTTATGAATAGAGTATTCAGAGATCAGTTGAATAAGTTTGTTCTTGTATTCATGGATGATATTTTGGTCTACTCGAGGATAGAGGAAGAACACAAGGAACATTTAAGAATAGTGATGGAGGTGTTGAGGAAACGCCAACTGAAAGCAAAATTTTCTAAGTGTCACTTCTGGAGAAAGGAAGTGAGGTTCTTGGGCCATGTTGTTTCAGAAAATGGTATTGCCGTGGATCCTGCGAAAGTCGCTATGGTAAAAGATTGGTCTACGCCCAAGAATGCAACAGACGTAAGAAGTTTCTTGGGATTAGCTGGATATTATCGTAAGTTTATCCAAGACTTCTCCAAGATAGCAACAACGTTGACTCAGTTGACCAAGAAGAAACAAGCTTTCGTCTGGGATGAAAAGTGCGAGAATGCATTCAAGAGTCTAAAGGAAAAGTTGACATGTACACCAGTGTTAGTCATTCCTAAGGGGAATGAAGAGATGACGGTATATACGAATGCATGTGGTACCAGACTAGGTGCTGTGTTGATGCAGGGAGGTAGGGTTGTAGCTTATGCAAGTCGGCAACTGAAACTGCACGAGAAAAGATACCCTACCCATGACTTGGAATTAGCAGCGATCGTGTTCGGAAGATTTGGAGACATTATCTCTTAGGAGAAAGATTTGAGCTGTTTACTGATCATAAATCATTAAAGTATCTCTTCTCTCAGAAAGATCTAAATCTCCGACAATAAAGGTGGTTAGAATTCTTGGCTTCCTATGATTTCTATATCGCAATCACACCAGGAAAGGGCAATGCGGTACCTGATGCATTTAGTAGAAGACATGCCAATTTAGGGGCTATGTTTCTAGAATGGAAGCAACTGGAGTACATCGCTGGGTATGATTTCAGACTAAAGTGCGAATTGGATCCAGAAATGTTAGCAAGTTTGATGACCAGACCCACTTTGATTGAGCGGATTGGTTCTAGTCAGAAGAATGATCCTAACCTATTGGAAATCATCTCCAAGTTGGAGATGGGTATCGATGAGGAGATGAACAAGTATGAGCTTGATCGAGATAGACGGCTTAGAAAGAATGGAAGACTTGTTGTGCCCAATGTCAATAGATTGAGAGATGAAGTGCTTAGAGAATGTCATCACTCAAAACTGACTATACATCCCGGTGGTAACAAGATGTATTGAGACATGAAGCAGACCTACTACTGGGAAGGGATGAAAAGAGACATTGGGAAGTTTATATCCAAATGCATGAATTGCCAGCTAGTTAAAGCTGAACAAAAGAAGCCTAGTGGGTTGTTGCAACCATTAAAGATTCCACAATGGAAATGGGAACAAGTCTCAATGGATTTCATTGATGGGTTACCAAGGACTAGATCGGGCCATGACAGCATTTGGGTGATTGTGGACCGACTGACCAAGAGTGCAAGATTTATACCCGTCAAGTCGAATAGAACGGCAACTAAGTTAGCTGAACTATATGTAAAGTGGATAGTGAGATTTCATTGAATACCCAAAGGTATTGTGAGTGACCGAGATCCGTTGTTCACTAGTGGATTTTGGAAGAGCTTACAAGAGGCATTAGGATCAGAATTACATCTCAGTACCGCGTATCATCCTCAAACCGATGAACAGACAGAGAGGGTGAATCGAGTATTAGAAGACCTCTTGAGAGCTTGCATATTAGACTTTGGTGGATCATGGGATGACCATTTGCATCTTGTAGAGTTTGCATATAATAATAGTTATCAATCCAGTATTGGTATGGCTCTATTTGAAGCTTTGTATGGATGACCATGTAGCTCACCATCATGTTGGTTAGAAACTGGTGAGAAGTTTGTGCTTGGACCAGATGTGAAGAGAAACTTCAGCTAAGATTAAGGTTATCCAACAACGAATGAAGGCTGCCCAAGATAGGCAGAAGAGTTATGCGGATAAGAGAAGAAGAGAATTAATGTTCTCCATTGGCGACTTGGTGTTTGTCAAGATTTCTCCGTTGAAGAGCGTGATACGATTTGGCAGGAGAGGCAAGTTAGCACCAAGATTTGTTGGTCCATTCTCAGTTCTTGAGCAAATTGGGAATTTGGCATATAAAGTTGAATTACCAGAGAAGATGGCAGGAGTTCATATTGTATTTCATGTTTCCCAGTTAAGGAAATTCGTACACGACCCCAATGTGACTATTTCACCTGATCAGTTGGATGATATCGAGGTTGAACCCGAGGTAGTTGGGAACCGCAAGCCTATGCGTATTATTGGGAATGATACGAAGCAACTTCGAAGGAAGGCGGTGAAATTAGTCAATGTTCAGTGGGGCGAGAATGAGAATGACTGTACTTGGTAGACAGAGGAGAGCATTAGGAAGGCGTATCCAGAACTCTTTACCTGGTAAGATTTCAGTTTCGATTTAGTCTTTTTGATGCTAGGATAGGTTTGTTTTGTTTGTTTTACATGTTTGATCGTTGTATATGGCTTGTAGGCATGCAGGATCCTTTGTATGATTTGGGTTAAGGAATTTCGGGGACGAAATTTCTTAAGGGGGGAGAGTGTAACGACCCGCATTCTACGCATCGAAAGATCGTAGAATATTTATTTCTTCCACATACGAAGTCGTATAGTCATGTAACTTTGGGAGACGACTATTGGGGTCATTTCCCATGTTCATGATTTTTATCGATTTTTAAATGACCATTTTGCCCCTAGCTGATCTTGTTTTGGCCATAACTTTTGATTGGAAAAAAGTTTTGACCTGAAACCACTTCCATTGGCTCCGGATGATGGTTTACCTTTCCGTAGAGTGGTCACATGTGAAATACGGACTTACCGTTTGGGAGATATGGCTGAAACAAGTTTCAAATGGTGAAAAACTGCTTAACTGGGCATAATTTGGGTGATTAGTGAGTGGGCCCATAACCTATTTCGGGATTAGGGTTATGGGGAGGCTGATAGGGTTAGGAAATTCAGTTCCTATCATTTTCCAGTCGTCACTTTTTGTTTCTTCAAGTTTAGCCATGGCCTCCACTTTCTAAAACACACCAAATCACCTTCTAATCACTAATTAAGCCAAATCTACATCAAATCAAAGTGGATTAGCACAAGAATTGAGGTATAGCTGCTGTGTTGCATTGGTATTCATGCCCAAACAGAGATATTTTCAGATTTGGTATTTTATTTGTGGCTAAGGTGAGTGATTTGCATTGTTTTTCACTAATTACAGTTAATTAGGGTGATTAGTGTTAATTAGCGAATTTATGCATAAATAAATTCTGGAAAAATGTTTAGAAATTCTTAAATACTATTTTAGACCTCTGTTAGAAATTTGGGTTAATTTGGTTAAGTTTTGCTAATTGCATGCTTAAACATGATTAAGAAGGATTAAGGGAAAAATATGGGGGTTTGGCTATGTTTGATCCGTTTTAACTTATCATATTGTTGTTTTATGTTTGTGAATGATTATACATGTTGCTATGACAGTATGGTATGCTTTGTGATTGTCTAGAAGTGTTATATTGGTCGAAAACGCCGTCGAATGGCGTAAAACAGTCGCTGGAAAGAAATGCAGGAAATCAGTTGAACCGGATCGGGTCGCCCCTCTTTACTCGACCCGATGGTTGAGCACGACCCGAACTGTGGCCCATCTCCCCTTGAACCATGAAGTTGTTGGACTGATGCCAGGACCATGAACTGGTGAGGGCTCATGATCCGACTCTGCTTGGTGACCACGAGTTGAAGCACAACTGAACAGAGCTATGGAGCTACCCCGACCTGAAGAACACGACCCGACCCGGAGGGATTGCCACGAACTGCTGATGCACGACGACCTGAACCTGGTGGAGTACCGCGACCCGATCCAAAGGGGTAAGCACGACCCGACCCGAACAGATTTGACGGCCACGGACTGAACAAAGAGGGAAGGACCGATCCGAAGTGATGTGAAGAACCGAACCGATCTAGTGAAGACCAAAAACCCGAGATGCAAAGGTAGTCCAAGTAGAAAGTTTGTACTCAGGATCCAGTTGGGAACCAACGAGTTAACTTCATGATTGGGCTTTCCTGCGGGACGTGTGCTAAGGGGTTGTCGGTGTCTATGACTTTGGATCACTATGTATGGGAGGTACGTGGACGAATTCAAGGCCACAGTGGCCTTGGTACGACTAGTGGGCTATAGACCAATGAAGTGGGGTCATTTGAAAGGGTTTGGTCATGATCCCATGGGATAAGCTTGGTGGTAGCAGTAGTTATACAAGTCGAACTCCGTCATTACCTCGATGGGTCTAGTGATCAAAGTGGTGGATATCGTATTCTTTACGAACTGAGTGAGAGATGTGAGGATGGTTGCTATGCTTGATTTGTTTGCCATCACTATGACATGGACACCCCCACCCCCATATTCTTTATACCATGTGTTAGTGGCACCTCAGAGTATTGTACAGTATGTAGTGCTAACTCTTTAGTTGCAGGTCCAAGTTCAGGTATAGTTTAGTATACCTATTATTGTTCTGTTTTGCTGCTTATCGCTCATACCAGACTTTTGTCTGACCCAGAGTTTTATGTCTCTTCTTATTACTCTGGGTGCTCTCACGAGAAGACTAGAGACAGGTTAGGTGGTATGCAAGAGTAGCTGTACCGGAGACGAGCATGAGACTTCCACGTATGATATATAGATATTCTCCCTGTGTCGCTGCTGGTCACTACTTTGGGCATTAGTAGTGTACCCTTCCTTTCTTTTACTTTAGAGACAGTTTTAAAGTTGTAATAATGATGATGTGGAACATAAGCTGTAATTGGATTTTCCGCTGCTATGATGTTTAGTTTTCAGCTTATGCACTGTCTCGCCTGTTTTATGTCAAGTATGTTGTTTTTATATTTTATCCCATTCGCTGTGAGACATTCTACAGGTTTTCGATTAGTTCATTCTCTTATTTCCTTTCTTTGGCGACCGTTCCAGGCTAGTCGGGCATGTGTACAGCGCACTTTCGGAGGAAATGCCGGCTGGTGCAGGGCGGGATGTCACAAAATGTTTACAAACAGTAATGATAACGGTTAAGTTACTCTGATATATCAATAACTAACTTAATGAAAGTATGGATTGTCTCTTGAGATTCATGGTTGGGAGAGGAGCTCATCAAGGAGCAGGGGGTTCAAATGACCCTCCTATGATTAATGTTCAAGAATTTATGAGAGCAGTGAGGGATGGGATGGGGGCAAGGCCTGAAAACCCCCATGAAGAGTTGTCTAAATTGCTAAAGACCTATACCCATCTAGGTGGAAAAGAATTTGAAGGCACTGAAGTAGTCATTAGTGTGCAAACTTGGTTGAGGAATTTGGATAGGATATTTGCTGATATGCAAATAAATGATTTAAGGAAAAGACAAATTGCTTCAAGGAGATTGAAAGGGGTAGCTTTGGATTGGTGGGAGGTAATGATAGCTAGGAGGGAAGAAAATGACATCACCTGGAACCAGTTTAAAGAAATGTTGGAAGCAAGGTTAGTTCCAACATTAGCAAGAGCCAATTTACTGGAAGAGTTTATTAGGCTTAGACAGAACAATATGAGTGTAACTGAGTATACCCAGAAGTTTGAGAGTTTATCAAAATATGGCACTGTTCTAATAGCTGATGAAACAACTAAAAATGGGAGATACATTCAAGGACTTAATGCAGGGTTGAGTAGGGCTATGTTACCCTATATAGATAGAACTTTCGACCAGGTCTTGGATTTAACCCTGAAGTTTGAATAGCATGACAATGCAAGAGAAAAATTCAGAAATATGAAAATAACAACAAGGGAAAAGCAAGAGTCCAACCTTATGAGAAGAAGCCAGTGGATTTTAATGATAAGAAAGGATAAAGTGGAATAGCTTATAAAACTAAGAAGAAAATCTTTTGCTTTAATTGTGGAAAGGAAGGCCACATGAAATTAACTTGTAGATTTGGAAAGGTGGCAGCATTTAAATGCTTTAATTGTGGGAAAGAGGGTCATATTTAAAAGTATTTCCCTGAACCAAGTAAGTCAGCAAAAGTGAGAGCTCTGGAGGGAAAGGAGGAAATAGCTAGTCAAGTGGAAGGTATAATTTTTATTGAAAATTTACCCATACCAGTAGTATATGATACAGAGGCTACTCACTCTTTGATATCCTATGATGTTGTCCAGAACTTGAAACTTGCTTGTGTGTATGTTCAAAACCCTTTGCATATAAAAAGTCCTTTAGGAAGTACATGTGTTTTAGAAATGCAACGCATAGGGGTAAAAGTGAAAATAAGAGGCCATATATTTTTAGCAGATTTATATGTATTAAAATATCCTAGAATTGGATTAATTTTGGGTGTTAATTGGCTACAAAAACACAAGGGCCGTAATCAACCTGGAAGAATTCACCATTTCTTTGATAAATTCAAATAACAAAAGAATAACCATTGAGTGTGAGACCATTAAGTCTGGATCAGGAAACATTTGGGAAGTAGATGGGGATGATAATATGATAAAATTAGAATGCATACACATAGTTAACCAAACACTGATGTATTTGTAGAGGTAAGTGGAGTTCCACACGAGAGACCAATAGAGTTCCAAATCAGATTAGTTTCAGGGGCAAGCCCTATAATTAAGAAACCAGATGGGTCCTAAAGAGTTAATTGAGCTTAAACAACAACTTGAGGATTTAGAGAAAAAGGGGTTTATAAGACCTAGCAGTTCTTGTTGGGGTTCCCCGGTTGTCTTTGTTAAAAAACAGGATGGATCTTTTAGGATGTGTATTGATTACAAAGAATTGAACAAATTAACTATTAAAAACAAATATCCACTTCAAAGAATTGATGATTTATTTGATCAATTAAATGGAGAAAGGATTTTTAGCAGGCTAGATTTGGCATCAGAGTTTCATCGGATGAAAGTGGAGGAGGAAAGTATCAAATATACTACTTTTAATGCTAGGTATGGATTATATGAATACTTAGTAATGCCCTTTGGCTTAACCAATGCTCCATCTTACTTTGTTGACTTGATGAATAGAACCTTTAGAGACTATTTAGATAAATTTGTTTTTGTGTTCACAGATGATATCCTTATTTATTCAAAATCCAGAGAAGAACATGAAGAGCACTTACATTTAGTCCTAAGCTGGTTGAGATAACATGAATTAAAATCCAAGTTTACAAAGTATGTTTTCTGGCAATCTAAAGTAAAAAAATTTGGACATACCATTTCAAAAAAAGGCATTGCAGTGGATCCTTAGAAAGTGATAGCAGTGCAGGCATGGCAAAAACGAGGACAACGACTGAAGTTAGATCATTCTTAGGCATGGCTGGATATTGTAGAAGGTTTATAAAAAATTTTGCAAGGGTGAACATACCCTTGACTATGTTAAACAGAAAGGATTAGCCTTTTATTTGGACTGAGAAGTGTGATCAAGCCTTTGAGAGGTTAAAGCAAGCTTTGATAGAAGCACCTATATTGCATGTTCTAGGAGGAAATGAAGGGTTGGTGATGTACACTGATGCTAGTGGTTCTGGTTTAGGGGCTTTGTTGATGCAACGTAGGCAGGTAATTGCTTGTGCCTCTAGGCAGCTTAAACCCAATGAAACTAGATATGCAACCCATGACCTTGAATTTGCAGTTGTAGTTTATGCTTTGAAATTGTGGAGACACTACTTAATAGGAACAAAATTTTATTTATACACTAATCACAAGTCCTTAAAGTATTTTTTCGCACAAAATGATTTGAATATGAGACAGCATAGATGGGTTGAATTCCTTGCTGCATATGATTTGGATATCTTGTATACTCCAGGCAAAGCAAATAAGGTTGCTAATGCATTGAGCAGGCAACAAGTTAAGTTGACTAATTTAATGATAGGAGAGTTTAACTACTTAACTGTTTTGAGTGCGGCAGTTGAAATAATTGAGAGAAAAGAATTAGATGAAGGACAAAGTTATGGGAAGTTGAGCTTGGTAACCATAAAGCCAGTTATGATGGATAAAATAGGATTGTTACAAGATCAAGATATAAAATTAAAGGAAAAGAAAATTCAGTTAATAGAGGGAAAAGAAGTGGAAAAAATTTCATTGAGTAAAGAAGGGTATTTAAAAGTTAAAGGGAAAATGTGTGTACCAGATTTAAAGGAAATTAAGAAAGAAGTAATGGATGAGCATCATAGAACAAAATATACAATTCATCCAGGAGGGATGAAAATGTATCATGATTTAAAAAGAAGCTACTGGTGGAGAGGCATGAAGAGTGATGTGGTGAAATATGTTTCACAATATCTGATATGCCAACAGGTGAAAGCAAATTATCAAAAACCTTCAGGTATGTTACATCCTTTAGAAGTACCCACGTGGAAATGGGAAAGTATCTCCATGGATTTTATTGTTGGATTTCTTAAATCAAGAAAAGGAAATGATAGCATATGGGTTGTGGTGGATATGCTTACCAAATAAGCTCATTTCATACCAGTAAAACATAACTGCTCCAAAGTTGGCACAATTGTTCATCAATAAAATAGTAAGGTTGCATGGGGTACCCAAAAACATCATAAGTGACAGAGAAGCTTTGTTTACATCCAAATTTGGGGGTGGTTTTCAAGAGGCAATGGGAACTGAATCAAGCTTAAGTACTGCATACCACCTACAATAGGTGGGCAATCAGAAATCATAAACAAAGTGTTGGAGGATTTACTTAGAGCATGTCTATTAGACTTTGGTGGCAATTGGGAGGAATATTTACATCTAGCTGAATTCACCTATAATAATAGCTACCAATTTAGTATTGGGATGGCTCCCTTTGAAGCTTTATATGGAAAACCTTATGCTTCACCAGCATGTTGGATGGATGGAGGTGAAGGAATTCTTTTAGGACCAGAATACATTAAGGAAACAACTGCTAAAATAGAATTAATAAGACACATGATGAAAGTGGCACAAGAGAGACAGAAAACATATGCTGATTGAAGCAGAAAGCCTGTGGAATTTAAGGTGGGAGATTATGTGTTCCTTAAGGTTTCTTTAATCAGAAAGATATTAAGATTTGGCGAAGCAGGAAAACTTGCACCAAGGTATATGAGTCCTTATGAAATCTTGGAAAGAATAGGTACACTAGCCTATAAAATAAAGTTACTAGAGGAGTTAAGAGGCATTCCTGATGTATTTCATGTGTAACAACTAAGGAGGTTGGTACGAGGAAACTATTTTAGAATCACCTACTCAGGTTAAGATTAAAACAGATTTGGGCTACGCAAAGGAACCTATGAGAATTTTAGCAAGAGAAGAAAAGAAACTAAGAAATAAAAGCATAAAGCTGGTTAAAGTGCAGTGGAGTTTGGATTCAAATGATTGCACATGGGAGGTTGAAGATAAAATGAGAACCAGTTACCTAGGATTATTTTCTGATAGAAATGAAAAATCTGAAGTAGATTTGGGTAAGTATTTATTTTTTATATGCATGTTTTTACTTTGGATGTATGCTTTGTTAATATATATATATATATATATATGTATGTATGTATATATTAGCATTAGTAAAAGATTATGGGACATAATCCCTAAAGAAGGGGGGGTGTATGTGTTAACCCTATATTTTGGAGCATTTATGATTTCATAATTTTATATGATAGTTTCTCTGTACAAAATGGAAGGATATATGTACATTATTGAACACAATTGAAAATCAGTATAGAAGACAATGGTAATATTTAGGCAAGTGATCATGTTTTAACATAGAATATGTGTGAGTAAAACATTTATACTTAGAATATGTAACATGGTAGCCGAGGAAATGAAATTTGAATTTCAGGTATTCTTCTTTATTCCCATTTTATTTTGTCCTCTGGTTTTAAAAAGAAAAAGCAGAAATAAGAGGGGACTAACCAGAGTCACGCTGTTTGAATGTTAATCATATTGCCAATAATAGCTTGAAAACCGAATGCATTAAGAACAGTACACCTGAAAGATTTTGTACATCACAATGTAGTTATATTAATATACATAAACAATGGATAATACTGGTATTTGATATGAGGCAAAACCCTAGGAAAAATACTAATTAAAAATAGTATATAAATCACTTTTAGAAAGGGGTAATGCCATAACATTATCTCTGGAAAATATTTGCTAAAGAAGCCGTAGGAAAATAAGAAAGAAAACTAGAAAACTTAGGGGAAGGGAGAACTTTGGTGAGTATATCGCACACTTTAATGCCCATAAGTCCTATTCAAGCAGCCTTAGTTGTATAAATATTACAGTTCATGGTGTGTGATATGTTGTTTTCATGTTTGGCTTGATTATCTGCTTGGGTGAATGCTACTGATAGGATACATGTAGAACCGAGATTAAAACTCAGAAAAATAACATAAATATTGTCATGAGGTAATATTTTTAAGTTAAGGGTATACAACATTAAACGAGGAGGTTTAAAGCTTATGTGTGTTCTTGATAATAGTGAATAGAGCTATGATAAATGCTCGTAAGCTTATCTATTCATTAAAAATACTCTATGGATTCAGATTATAGATCTGATAAGGAGAAATACCAGGTTAGAAGATATCCCAATCATCTTCATCCTATGCTCAAGACAATGAATAACCTATGACTATTGATTTTTAATAACTTGACTATTACATCGTTGAAATCTTCTTGTGTTTACTATATTTTATATGCTTCTGAATGATTGTGCATTGCTAATTTGTTAAATATAAGTTCACCTTAGACTCTGCATATACATTCAACACTGGTATTGGGGTAAGTAATTCATCTTTAGGGATGGGGAACATGCATCAATGAAAGGGATGTGTTGGGTAGTTGGGTCAAAAAAACAATAAAACCTAACTAGAAACATGAAAGTGGATCAGGTGGGGGTGCCAGTCACCTGTTGTGTTGATCTGTCTACATTCAAGTAAGGAGGTTAGAAATGCATATGGCTTAATATAAGCCCAGTAGGCCTTTGTGTATTTGGGAAATACAGTGTGCACTTGTGTTTAACACATGGTATTTTAGGATGGTGATCCACTAGTAAAAATTGGTTGTCAATCCATATTTATAGAGTGCATGAAGTTATGGGGAATATTGACATGTATGAGAGGGACTGGGATATGTATGTGCATTGTATGATGTTAAGTAATGTCTGCATATGCCATGATTTGTTTATGTATACAAATGTTTGTGTTAAAGATTTTTGTCCTAGAATACCATATTAATACTGATTTATACTCACACCATATTGCAAATCTGACCCTATTTGATTGTTTATCCAATCTTTGGGGTACCTCATTGGTAATGGGGTAGCTCAAGGAGTTGGTTCAGGAAAAGAGGCTTGAGTGTGGTGTCTTGAAAGTGCAAACGGGAATGCTTTATCAAATGGGATTGCTGCAGTTAACTTAAAGAATTTTAAGAGTTTTTATGTTAAAAATAAATGTATGCAATTGTTTGCAAGAAGCTGAGAAAATTGTCTGCTATATGAATGATGCAAATGTAATGCATGAACCTCTATGGAACTAGCAAAAGTATTAGTGTTATGTGCTTTATTATCCTTTTATAAATGGTAAACTGTTTTTCCATGGTACATGGTATAATAGAATTCCCTACAAAAAGGTGGTTTTTGACTAAATGAAAGTATGGAGGGGATGCATTCTTATATGACCATTGTGTCCTATATTTACTTATTAGCAGAAATGAATTATAAGTGGTAGTTTGCACAGTTTCAATGTGCATACCTTATCACCGAACCATTATCATGCCATGTCTATTTTAAGAATTATATAATTTTACCGGTAATTAATAAGTTTTTTTGTGTATATGATACCATTTATGGACCATGAATAGTTTTCTTTCTCTAAAAAGTTTATGACAAATCTGGTAGGTATAGATCAATGCACTTGGTGCATTGGTGCTTGGCCAGTCAACTAAGTGTGACCATCACATACCAGTGATGATCAGGATATGTCTTTAGTAATCACAAGTATAGTTTAAAAATGGGTTTTATAAAAGAACTTAACCTGATTTTGCAAGATCATGGATTTCCCTACACCACTTTTGTAGTTCTTTTTGTGTAGGCATTTCATCAAATACTTTGACAAGTATTTGAGGAAATGCCACTATAAGGTCAAATGGTATTTTTCATGTTAAAATCTTAGAAACTACATGAGATTTTCTCCACATAAATGCTTTTTGATAAATGATCCTTTTTATTTATTGCATTTATATATACCAAGGGGCTGTGTAGGCGTACATCCTGTGCACGTGTACACACTCCCAATGCTTTGTACATTCAAAGCTTTGATGATTTGTTTGAAATTCTTTCAGGAAGAATTATTAGATGTGTTTATCAAAGATATATCATGCTATTATATAGGGAAAATACATTGATATGAATTTATATCTTTTAGGATTTAAATAAGCTATGAATTCATATAATTTCAGGAAATCTGCATTTCAAATAAAAGACATATTATGTAGGAAGCTATGGACTTCATGTATGAAGTATATTATGTAA
The DNA here is from genome assembly GCA_030737875.1 of Allium sativum. NCBI lineage: Eukaryota > Viridiplantae > Streptophyta > Magnoliopsida > Asparagales > Amaryllidaceae > Allium > Allium sativum. The sequence goes on from CM060922.1 coordinate 280,061,266, forward strand.
TGTGATTCAAAGAACTATATCAATATTTTTATATTGGTGGATGTGAGGTCTTGTGGGCTTAATAAGGGAAATTATTAAGCAAGTGATCCACGAGTTCAATGATTTTAAGTCAGTGCAATTGTTTAAGTAAGCAATTGGATATATATATATATATAAAGGGTGGGTCACTTCAGTGGCTGAAGACCGGAGATCTGCACATCGTTAGGATAATTGATGATGTCTCGATTAGGATGTCCCCCCAAGATGAGGTTATAAGTGGTGGTCGTCCAGACGTACTTGGAGATTGACCAGATATGCGAGGGCCTCTCTCTCATGTAGTGGACATATGGGACGCGGAATAAGGTGCCTCCGATTTCGTTCAGACCCAGAACGGACTTGGAAATGGATTGTATGTATGACATTGTACTTCGCGCTGTATTCGTTGATCTCTACTACACATACATATATATATATATATATCTGTTTAGTGGCGGAGAATGTATTCTCTTAGCTTAACAACCTTCTCTGAAACGTACGAGCTAGAGGTTATATATTGATTGAAATAATTGGTGTCGTATGGATTGACAATGTGGCATGCTGAGATACATGGATCAAAGCTTTTGTTGAAAATCAAACCTTTGTGAATGATGATCAAGGCATGGGTTTATATAGCATAGCTTTTTGTATGGCGTTAATTTGCGAGCTTTACACCCCTATATGAACCAAAAACGGGTTGAAGGATAACAAAGAAATGGACATACGTTGCCTTTTAGCTAGAAGTGATGTCATGGTATGGATCCTAGACATTATACTTATGTGAATGATGGAAAGCGAGATATCTCGGATTTGGCCGCACAAAGCCCTTAATGGTCGACATACTAACCAGGATGGTTGACATACTGACCAGGTTTTAGGTTCGATAAGACCAGCGTACATATTGTTTACAGTATAACTAATCAGCGATGGTTGACCGGCCCTACATGATCCTAGGTGCACAGGCGCGTGAGTCCTGAGACATGTGCTAGAGTGTCTCGAATCATATGGGGAAGATCCCTTGTCTTGGTTTGTAGATGGAAATCCAAATTCCAATACACGATTTTACGGTTTTAGTTGTAAACCTATATGGAGACATAGTAGGATGGGGTACTACGCCGTCAAGGATTGATACATTTAAATTTGAAATTGATTTCTACACATATAATAATAACAAAAGATAAATTTTGCGTATCAATCATGTTTGGCTATTATAAGGTAAAACTCTATCCTCCACCTTGCGTTGCATTGTGTGATGGAACCTGAGTCTTATAATATCTTCAATTTTCCTTTTAACGTTGCGTTGTTTGTTTTATGCACTGGTATTCATGGGAATAAAACCCGTTCCGTGTTATATGGCATGGTCTCGTGATTTACTTAACTTTAAAATAAAATTAATAACTGTTTTAGTTCTTACACCAGTCTCATGTCTAACTCGGTGATTATTGTTTCTCACCTAAACTTTAGGTGCCCATATTTTCTACACATGCAACTAGTAGTTTTGGTTTTGTAAATATTTCATTTCACAAAATCCTGGATTACGGCTGGAGCTATACTATAGATTGCTTTATATCTGTGTATTTCCTTCAGCTGTGTTAGTTGATGTTTTTCAGCTGCACATTATATATGTGTATTTATATTTCCGTTGTTTTGTAATTTATTAATCTCTAATTATTTTCCGCTATATATTATTTACTTGTACTTTGATATCTTATACTCTGATGCAAATTATTGTAATATCAATGAAATGTTCTCTTTTTCTGTGTTCCGATGTGTCGTGTTCTCAAAGCTATCCGTCTTCTAGTTCGGTTTAGGCCGGTCGGAGAATTTGGGTCATTTCAGCTGGTATCAAAGCTTTGGTTTACAAAGCTCAAGAACAAGACACATTAGAACCAAACAAAAGAATTCATCAGAGATAGGATCAGTAATATCCTATAAGAATGACTCATTAGAGAGAGGGTAGTAATACCCTATAATGAGTTTGTACTGTGTTAGTTATAAAAATAATTTAGTTTTGAAAATTTATATTTTATTATAAAGATTTAAGTATTATATTTGATTTTGAACCTAGACTATCGAGTATAGACATATTTTCCATATACGTCTGATCCACGTACATACAAAATCTCAAATATACTAGGTTGATATATAATCCCACTCTAGTCACCTAGGAATGATTATGGTATTTTTGCAACGTCATCAATATTTTTTCGATTTTCGAAAGTGGGGCATCTATATGATTCCAATAGACTAGTGTGAGTACCAAAAACTTAGTTACAATTTATTGTTTGCGATTTGTCATTGAAAAAATATTTTTGAGTATGTAAAAGATATATGTTTAGAAATTTAATCAACTAGTTGATTGCTGGTTGTGATGTGTGATAATTAATTTAACTAATAAAAATATTGGAATAACAAAACCAATATGAGGATAAAAGATAAATCAAACCAAATTGAATATAAAGTTGAACTAAATTGAAAATTATTTCGGATTTGGATGTGTATATATGTAAAATAGGTTATTGGTTTGAAGCCTAGAAGAGGAATGAAATTATATTCTCGACAAAAAAAGTACATATTTATTATATTTATTGGGTATGATGATTTTATGAGCAGATTGGCTAGCTACTTGCCTTTTGAATTTTCTTTTGATTGATGTGGGCCTATGGAGGCTAGTTGTAGTTGTACTGATAGACCGATACAAAGGAAGTTATGGAGAAAATTTAAGGCATTGGCCAAATTTTGAGAAATTAGAAAGTTCTTAGAAACTGAAGAACTCGGCTAGAACGAAGGTTGAGTTGATAAAGTAAACGACCTACAGTTCCACCTTCCTTTTCGGGGATGAAATGTTTTAAGTGGGGAGATTGTAACAACCTGCATATTTGGGCCAGTTTAAAATATGATTTTTAATTGATTTAATGGATTTTAAATATTTAAAATGATTATTGTGAGAATGTATCGGCTTATAATTTATTTAAAAACGAATTTAGAACATATAAATTTAAAATTTAATTTAAACGAACTTAATGGCGCGGTAATTTGATTTTTTTTTTGAATTTTAAACGAATGCACAGAATTCAAAATAAGTCAAATATCAGTAAAACAAGAAATGTTAGGATCTATTGAATAATATCTTTCTAACGGATATAATAAATTGAGATTTAATGTTATAAATTGTAAGTTATGTCCAAATTAACATTTCTAATTGTCGCTATAAAATCAATTATAAAATATATTGATTTATTAAAATATAATAAAAGGGATTTTCATATGAATTGAATACCGTTTGAATAGAAATTTGGATATCGAGTTTAAAAAATCAAGTATTTTTATTTTACAGCTATATAATCTTTTATTTAGATATATACGATAATAAAAAAATATTTTTAATCTGATTAATTTTGGAATTTAACAATATTTTATCAATATTGTATACGCCTTAAAATGGTCATTTTGCAAACGACCTCTGTTTTTTATGAAACCAATTTTTTGGATCCGGGATTTTAAATTATTGATGGATTCTAAATTCATAATTTTTGGAGTCTGTATGTGGTCGTGGAAAATAAAAACATATGTTGAAAATCAATTTTGAACATTATATTGATTTATATTTTATTTTTTATAAAAACTGATCAAAACAATCGAATCATCTTAAGAAATGTATCCCATTGTGTCCGAAATGGGAGTATTTGGCTAGAGGTGAAAGTCCTTGGGGTTCATTTGGAGCTCGGAGCGTTAAACAAGGAACGCTTGATTTAAATAATATTAAAATATATATGTATACAAACAATTTTCACTAAACCTTAGGCCATATTCTCTGTGCCACCGCTATTCACGAACCGAGGGCCATGGAGCTCCGATTTTGATCCCTAAATTTCTATAAATCCGCACAAAATTACAGGAAATTGTTAACTAAGAAAACGTTGTGCTCTTCACGCTCTAGGGAATGGACGGTGGCGATTGGGTTTTATAGGCTGGATCTCTCGACTTTCATGCTGGAAGCATGGTCGTTCGCACGCTGTTTGGAGGTGGTAGAGACCACCAGGATGACCAGGTGGGCAGCGTTGCGGTGTGGCGGTCAGGCCTTCGACGTGGTGCGACTTGATGGGATTCTGGTGCGACGATGAGGTGGCGGTTTCAAACCCTAGAAATGGATGATGGGTTCAGCGGGTTTTCTCAAGTGCCAAAAGAAGACGGTGGGGTTAAACGATGATTAGAGTGTTGGAGAATGGAGTTTTGATGACAACAGTCTTATTTCAATTAGCATTATTAATTGATTAGAGTAGGTTAATTAGCTTGTTAATTATCTTAAGAAATTAATTTAAGTGATTAAATTTTAAAAGGTTGTAACTTGTTCAAATGGAAACAAAAGCACGAAAACTCAGATGCTTTGGAATCGTGAAGACAAGATCTACATAATGGAATAGATTTGGTCAGAAATGACAACTACTGGAATTATTGATAAAATTAAACGCTTGTTTAATTTTGTTAAAACAATCGTTATTTAACGATTTCAAAACATATCAATGTGAGAACTCTCTCACTCAATAGTTATTCTCTTTTATAACTGAATATATATTAATTGAGTATATATTGATTGCCTGTGATTGCAATGTTTGTTTATTAATTGATTGATTTTTGCAGTTTTAATGTTATTATTGTCAAACTGTCAATATAAATGTTATCAAATGAAACGTTTAAATTATAAATTATTTTGAGATGACAATTTATCCGCACGTCTCCCACGTAAGTAGATAAGCTCACATGGGTTGTGATGTAAACCCCATACAGGTATTGAAACGACAATTTTACACATCGCCCAAGTGTGTAGACAATAATTTCTGTTTGTTGGTTGAAACCCCGCATGGGTCTTGGGATGATAATTAATTCATACATCTCCCTTGTGTTTAGTTTGTATGTCAACTGATTGATTGACAGATAGTTGTAAGCGTTATTCAATTATTAAATGTTTATACGGTTGTAGATACACTCTGGTTGTGAATTGGATGTTTAATAGTTGTTTATAACTATTGTTGAATACATGCAATGTACATAATCCATATAACTAAATTTATATGGTAATTGGTTGAATCTCATTTCAATTCGGAATTAAAACGAATATTTTAATATAATATTCAGTGAAAAAGCGAAGTTGATTTTAATGCACGATTATGGATGGACAACAAAAATTATAAAATTATAATGAAAATTCATAACTGAAATGAATATGAAGTTGAGTTAAGTGAAGGAACAACGTTTTAGCTTGAACGGATTTTTCTATCGGTTTTATTCATTTTTGTGATGAATATTGAGAAAGTTGGATTCAAAGTATTATTTTAATATTATAACAATATGGAAGGTTCAATTTTGATTTAACATTGAAATGGAAGTTGAAATCGTTTTTAAACGAATTTATTAACATTTTGAATGGAAATCGAAGAAATTTATTACGTATATTTAAATGGTTTGAATAGAACGAGTCGTGCAACGACCGTTTGCGAATTTCGACCATTAACTTTGAATTGGCGTAACGGGAGACCCGACCGTCGGATTCTCCTAAAAATGGAACCATTAGGTTTGTGTCGAAAAGATCTTTCGAATGATAATAAGATATTTGAAATCTAATAGTTAGATTTTGAGAAATGTTTAATTCAAAATTGAATAAAAATAGCGCCAGTTTAGTTAAATGATCCGAAACGTCATTTAACTGAAAGGGTCTATTTTTAAATAATTAAAAATAGGGGAAAGTTATGTTAAACCATAATAAATGATTTGAAAAGATTTTTGCGTGAAATATTCCAGTTTTGAAAAGATAAATGATATTTTATCTGAATAGGCTAGTTAACAACCAATGTAAGATTCCAATGTTTTTAAACTGCAAATGGTTTTGATATAACCAGAATTTTCCAATATATATGAATTCAATGGGAATTAAATGGAAAATTTCTTCGGATATTTCGATATTGGATTACGTAATTATACGGATATAGTTGAGGAATTTGGAAGATATAGATATCGTTATTCCCAATACGTATCTGTTGGTTTCAGAATTTAATGTTGAATATAAGCCGATATAATTTCTATTCAGATCCTTGTATTTAACATCAAATTGGAATTTGGGTTTGTCGTGAATGGTATCTTTAATAATACTGTTCTTAAACCCAGTTGAGAATAGAATAAATCTTTTAATTAAGATTAAGGAAGTTTTCCAATTATTAAATATGATTGGAATTAAACGGAAGTTGATTTTAGGTTCATTGTGAACGATGTTTTAAATAAGATTAGTTCTTAAATCCAACTAACAGTGAAATTATGATTTAGAATTTATAAATCTTTTAATAAAGATTTAATGGACTTTTTTCAAAGTAAAGTTTTCCAGTTTAATATATTAAATTGGAATTGAGTGGAATTCGATTTAATAATAAATGAAATAAACTTCAATAGAGGAAGGCCTTTACTATTTATGGAACTTAAAAGGCTTTGCCGTCATTCCACGTATAGTATTAGTCTGATATGAAAATTCATATTGATTACAACTGATCCGATTTCCATGAAGGTTCCATATTAAATAGAAGATGATTTTGGGTTTATCATGAGTGGTGTTCTAAACGACATTTGTTCTTTAACCCCGTTAAAGACAGGATTATTTTCCTAACGTTGAATAATCCTTAAGTAATGATTTTTGAGAATAAAAATAAGTTGGAGTTTTAATGAATCTTTAATTATATTGAAAGGTAAATGAGGTAATTAAATTTACCGAATTCGAGAAGTGTTCGAGAATGGAGTATCACTAGTTTTACTCCATGCGATAGTTAAATATTTAATTAGATTTGAAACTTTAAATGGTAATTAAATTAACTGATAACACAATGGATGTTGGATATGTAGTTCCACCAGTTTTGCTCCAGGGGATGAATAGGCTGGGATTGGGATAATAAAATGAATGATTACTTCAGTATGCTCGATAATCCCAACTAGTTTTATAAACCTTAATTTGGTTTAAGTTGAGAAAAGATATGATAAAATCTTCTGAAATGATTTCCAAAGAATGGATTAAACAATAAGTTTTGAATAGATAATCTTTGATAAAATAAATGGGAACCTTTATCAAAGTTAAAAATATTTGAGTAAAAGAATTTTTTGGATTAAAATGAGGCATGTGATGTGTTTTTATATCACTTGATTATAGGATACGCGAGTTATTCGGAAAGACCGGGTTTGACCCATTCTGAATAACTGATACGATGATTAAAAGTCGAAGATTTGAAAACGGTGGTTGAAGACCGGAGATCTTCACATCGTTAGGATGATTGCCGATGTCTCGATTAGGATGTGCACCTAAGATGAGGTTATAAGTTGTGGTCGTCCAGTAGTACTTGGAGATCGACCAGATATACGAGGGCCTCTCTCATGTATTGAACATATGGGACAAGGAATAAGATGCCTTCGGTTTTGTTCAGACCCAGAACAGACTTGCAAAGGGATTGTATGTCTGACATTGTACTTCATGTTGTATTTGTTGATCTCTACTAAATATATATTTCTTTGATGGCGGAGAATTTATTCTCTTAGATTAACATCCTTCTCTATGACGTACGAGCATATAGGTCATATATTGGTGGAAATCAATGGTATGGATTGACAATGTGGCATGCTGGGATGTATGGATCAATGTTTCTGTTGAAAAGAAGAGCTTTGTGGATGCTTATCAAAGCATGGCTTTGATATAACCTAGCTTTGTGTACGGCATTAATTCGCGAGGTTCATATCCCGGTATGAACCGAAAAGGGGATGAAGGACGGTAGAGAAAGGACATACGTTGCCTTCTAGCTAGAAGTGATAGCATGGTATGGAGCCTAGACATTTTACTTATATGGATGATGGATGATGGAAAGCGAGGTACCTTGAATTTGGCCGCATAAGGCCCTTGATGGTTGACGCACTAACTAGGATGGTCGACGTACTGACCAGGTTTTAGTTCCGATAGGACTGGGGTACGTATTGTTTATGGTATAACTAATCAGCGACGGCTAACCGACCCTGCATGACCCTAGGTGCACATGCGTGTGAGCCCTGAGGCATGTGCTAGAGTGTCTCGAATCAGATTAGGAAGATCTCTTTCCTTAGTACATAGATGGAAATCCAAATTCCAATACGCAATTTTACGGTTTTAATTGTAAACCTATATGGCGACATAGTAGGATGGGGTACTATGCCGTGTAGGATTGATACATTTATATTTGAAATTGATTTATGCACTTATAATAAAAATAATAAAAGATAAATTTCGCGTATCAAGAATATTTGGCTATTATAAGGTAAAACTCTATCCTTCGGCTTGCGTTGCATTATGTGATGGGACCTAAGTCTTATAATTGCTTCATTTTTCCTTTTAGCATTGCGTTGTTTGTTTTATGCACTGGTATTTGTGGGAGTAAAACACGTTCCGTAATATGGCGTGGTCCCATGATTTACCTAACTTTAAAATAAATTTAATAACTGTTTTAGTTCTCACACCAGTCCCATGACTAGCTTGGAGTTTATTGTTTCCCACCTAACTCTAGATGGCCATATTTCCACCCAAGCAGCTAGTAGTTTTGGTTTTGCAGATATTTCTTTTCACAAGATCCTGGATTACGTTAGAGGTATACTATGGATTGCTTTGTATCTGTGTATTTCCTTCAGCTGTGTTAGTTGTTGTTTTTCCACTGCACATTATATATATGATTTATATTTTCGATGCTTTGTAATTTATTAACCTCTGATATTTTTCTGCTGTATATTATTTTGTATTATGATATCTTATATTCTGATGTAAATTGTTGTAAAAGCAATGAAATGTTCTCTTGTTCTGTGTTCCGATGAGTCGTGTTCTCAAAGCAATTTGTCTTCTTGTGTGGTTTAGGTCGGCCGAAAAGTTCGGGTCATTTCAGAACAGTGGTGTGATAATGGAGATATCGCAGCTAGAAATATTGGTAGTGAATGGTTTATACAGCATCGTATTTATGCGAGTGGAGGAGAAAGATTAACGAAAAGGATTAAGGTTAATTTATAACTAATTATTAGTTAATTAAATTTAATTTAGTTCAAACTTGTAACAAGGATATTTTATTCATATGTAATTGGATTTCAACGAAGAAAGATCCGTTGGAATCGTATTGACGAACACTACGCATAAGAACTGGTTGGAAGTGATTTGGAGCTCAATGGAATTTTATCCAATTTTAAACGTTCATTTCAAATTAGATAAAATAATGCAAAATCATCAACCGAAAAGTGAGTTAACTCTCACGCTTTCTGAAATACTGGATTTGATTAAATTCATATAATTATAATTTATTGTTATTAATATAAATTGGATATTTGGACGCCTTGGATGATCATTATTTGGTTGTTGATTGACGTTATTTATACTTCCGTTATTTAAATGATTTAGATTAGAAATTCTATTTCATATGCATATATTAAATAATATTATGATTTGTGATACATGGAAAACAGGTTGGAGGGATTCAACATGATTCCTCAAATATTTTAATGTTATTTGATTTCATATTATTCATATATGACCCGTCAAACCCAAGTAATGTTTAATCTGTTTGGATGTTGATTGTTGAATTAAAATCCGATATTGATATGTTATTATATTAATAGACAATATTGATTAAGTGATTGGCAGCAGATGGCTAAAAATCCATCTTTTTAAGACGTTGATTTGTCATCAAGCGAATTAACGTAATTTAAGTTATAAAATTTGTTTTCATAACTAAAGAAAGATTTTCAATTATATTATTACATGTTATATAAAAATAGAAGTTTTATGAATATATCGATATTTATAATTGGTTTTTACAAAGTAGTTATAAAATACTTATATAGCGAATTCCTATATTTTAATAAAATATTAGGTAAGTAAGTCGGAAATTAACCTACGGGTTAATAATTTTGAATAATTGTTTTTTATGAAACAATTGAGCGGTGTTATTAAGTTAATTATATTCTTAATTAATTCAAGAGAAAGGATTAGTAAAAACCAGTTAAAAGGTTGATTGATATCTTTAAGTTGACTAAGTCAACTTTTTTTAATTGAAATGGGTTATTTAAATTACTTGTTTTCCATTAATTTAATAGAAACAGTTTTAACAAATAGTTGTTTAAAGCCTAATAAGGTTTGCTAAAAGTTTATTAATTTTTCAATTAACAGTGGTAAATGTAAATACTGAATTGTTTATATTAATAAAGTTAATTCTTATTTTAATAACCTTTTAAATAGAGATCAATTATTTTATTTTAGTTAATAATGAAGTAGACTACTTTTACTTCAGTAAATGTTGAATTCGATTATTATTTTATTTGATAATAACTAAAGTGATTACTTTTTAAATGAAATTCATTTAAGAAAGTAATCGAGTTTGTAATGAGATTTAGTTGGATTTTTGTACGGGTTTTTTAAAGGGATTTTATAATAAATCCAAGTATTATAACAACGGTTATAAAAAGAAATTTAAACTAAGGCGATGATTAAAAAATAGTGTTTGCTTAAGAATTTGAATTAAGTAAAATGTTTGTAATCGAAAGAAGGAATCCAAAAGTGGAAAAGAAGGATGTGAATAGGTTTGTGTAAAGGATGTGATAAATGGATTTTTTGTTGTCGATCTAAGTTAGAAGTGAACTGGGTTAATGAGATTTAAAGTTAAAGATTTATGTTTAGTAAGGATTTACGAAATAAATAGAATTAGTAAAAGTGATTAGAATTTGAAAAGCTCCTTTTCAAATGCAAGAAATGGTTTATAAAATCGTATTTTAAATGAAATCGTAATAAAATTGGTAGTATATGAAATCGGTAGGCTATTTTAATTAATATCATATTTTGAGTTACAAATTTTTATATATCTTAAGATAAGAACGTTGTCGAGTCAAGGTCTGAGAGGTAAATAAAATACCCAAACTTGAACGACTTCACTATTACCCAAAGGATGGTACTAGTTTGTAATGGGGATAACGTTGAAAATAAAATATTATTTTCACAAGAAATATTGCAACTTTATTTTGCAAAAACTTAGAAATTTAATAAAAAAATTTTGGATTTAGAATAAACAATGTTTTGCCTGACATTATTGGCCCACAAATGAAGTGTGATCTATACTTATACCATTTAGTTAAGTATATAGCACCATTTTCCAAGTAATGGAAATAGTATGGTTTTGGGAATACTCGTATTCCAAGAAATAAACAAATAGCTAGGGTTTTCGAGGAAATTGAGGTAGGAACTTATATTGGTTTGGAAACGGTAATGAATGTTGGAAATTAAATTATTAGGTCTATAAGTGATAGTGTAAACTTCAATGTATATAGTTTTGAAGTTGAATGAAAACCGTTTGGGTTTATATTATAAAATTTTTGTTGAATGTCATCGTTCTAGACTATATATAAGATTGGTAATTAGATTAATATCATTTGGCTAAGTGTGGGTTTTGTGAAAATATAGCGATATTATTGAATTAAAGGAGAATGTGTGAATACATTTATTCTGAAGAGGTAAGTGTTGGTTGTTTTCAAAGTAACAAAAATAAGAGAGATTCTCCGTTTGAGATAAGTATATAGAGTTGATTTTCAATTATTGATGAAAAAGGTTTTAAAATTAAAAAGGGTCTATGCTACCGATGTACTTGACTGTACTATTTTGATTTGATAGTTAAATAACTCAACTATCAATAAAATTACCTTTTGACTATCGACGTGTTAGTTCGACGAGACCGGGATGAGAACTGGATCTAGACCCACTTCAAACCGACTTTGCATTCAAAAACTAACTTGTAGGGATGCTTATGAAAATGATTTGAAGACATAGATCTTTAGAGTGAAAGGGGGGTTCACTGATGTCTTTGGTTGACTATCAGGATTAAACTTGTAGTAGTAACTGCGACATTCTGAGGTATCTTTGGATTTCGTTCAGTCCGAGAACGACCTTGTATGGACGAATGTCTGGTAGAGTATTTCCAAAAATCATGTACATTGATTTTTACAAATATGCAGAGTATGGAAGCGGAGAATGTAGCCTCTTTTAGCTTAACATCTAAAATATATTTGTGCAAATCAATTAGTGATTTAATGGATCTGACAATTTGGCATTCAAAGATGAATGAGATTTTTTCCCAAAATGTAACCGTAACCTTAAGCCTCATCAACCGGAAAAATGACTGAAATAGGGCAGGCAAAAGGGCTATGTGGGTCGTACCCATTATGGTATATCATCACCTGATGTGGAGAAATTGAATGTCCCCTTTTGTATGCTTCGAAATAAGTTTGATTGGACGACCAACAACCGTGGTGATGATATATTCCATACACTCAAATTGAACGAGTGGTCGATTCTGTGTGGCCGGGTTGCAAGATGTTCTTGTTGAACCCTATTGTTTTATCACCAGAGGACACTGATCGTAAGGTGGTTCCATACCTATTCATGTTGGAAACCCAAACTCTAATATGAGGCATACGTTTTTAGTTGTAAACCAATAATGTCGAAAAGGGAGATGCAAGTTTTTTGACTATATTCCTATTTTATTTGTAGATTGATATATATTATTATAATATCATTGGATTTTATAATAAAAAGTAATTTGGTTATCGTAAGGTAAAAACACATGCCATTTTTATGTGTGGTCGGGTCTTACGAGAGTTCCATTCTTTTAAAGGATTATGTTGACACACTTTTTGGTAAAAGCTGTCACACTGAATATCTGGATAGCATCGCGCTCGGATATGGAGAACATCGTCAGAAGACAGGCAACGATTTGGTCAAAGTCGCATCACGAACAAAGAAAGGCCCGAAACTCCTATCAGACGACCTCTTTTGGGCCCGAAAACAGCAATTACGGAGCTATGCTCCGTAATTCTTGTATATCTCTGAATTAGCTTCAGTTTGAGCTTTGGTTTGGCTCAATCGGACTTACGGTTTGAAAGTTATGCCCGTTTCCGTAAACTGGTGTAATCTGGCAATTTCCTGGATAAAGCAACGAAGCGTCACACGACCGGAGTATGGCTCATGCACCCTCGGATCTCCCCTCATCGGATCGCCCCCCTCGGCTAGTGGTACACCTCCTGATCACGACCCGACCGTGGACACTAGCTTCCCACTCCAGCTTACGACCAGACTTTGGTTCGTGAAGACCTCATCACGACCCGACCCCATGACCACGAACCGACCACCGAATCTGCTAATACACGCGTAGATCTTGACCTATTCTCAAGGCTATTCACACTCCTATTTTCCCGGATTGGATGCCACGTACCCCATCACTAACCAGTCTTCCCAGAAGCTCTCCTACAGCTATAAATACACCATTTGAAGGCATTTTCAAGGATCTTTTGGCTCTAACTCCTCACAGCTTCCACCATTGCTCTCTACAAAGCAACTTCAGCAGCAAAAGAGCCAAATTCCACATTATAACACGAGGGTTTCCTATATAATCTTTTGATTTCTTAACCCTTTTCATTGTAAACACGAGGATTTCTTGTATAAACCAAGAGAATTGTACTTGTAACTTCTTAGGATTTAAGAAGGGATAAAGTGGATGTAGGCTTGGTTCGAGCCGAACCACTATAAAAACTTCGTGTGTCTCCTCTTTATTTACTGTTTTCTGCATTCTGTGATCTGCAATTGGGTGTTAGGCCCAGATTTTGGTCTAACAGATTATTAAAAGTTAAGCAAGTCATTTGCGGTGAGTTTTATCACTGAAAATATTCTAGACTGATCAGGGTGATTTTGCTTTCCACAAAACGTGCTCAGGTCAGGCCGAGTATATTTTCCAAATAAGATTTTACTTGGAAATTCAGTAGAGAAAGTGAAGTTGAGATGTATACTCGTATTTTCTGTTATTAACTTATTTCCGCTATGTGTGTTGTATTTATCAGATTGTACAATCTGATCTAGTGTGTACTCTGATGTTGTAATAATGTATATATAGTTTTCTCTTTGAATGAAGAGTTTTGTTATATTATATTTTATTTGTTCCGATGTGAGATTCTTTTCTACTCTGATTCTGTAGTGTTATATTTTTCTTCTTCTTCTTCTATTCTTACATTTCATTCTTTCGTTTAAAAATCTGGATTTTTGATACTTGAGTTTTAACAAGTGAATACAAGTTATGTATTATTGGCGAAATTCGAGCGTCAAATTTTTACCGGGTCGTTACATTTGCTAATTACTTCATCATTACCGGTTTGGACTATGCAGCATGTTAGCGTAGATTCTATACTCCAACGCATACGACCCTATCGTTCACGGGGTAGTAGTTGATTTGGTTGGACCTTCAGCTATCCGACCTAGTACTGTTCCTTCGGTGCTTCCAAACTTGACTTAGAGCCCACTGTTATGTCATCCTCTACCATAGGCAGCCGATTACGGTTGGGCAATTGGTAGTTTTATAGTTATGGATGATGATAGATATGTTGATATTCCTCGCGTAAAGGTTACTCAGTATGCAGATCCAACTGCTTTTTTGTATGATGATTTATACCAGATGTAGTTGGGGTAGAGACATGTTATGTAAGCAGAGCAACGGTGTAGCATATATGATTTGAAAACTCGTATTAACGAGCTTACTGTTAGAGTTTATGCCCTAGAGGCAATCCATTTGATGTGATTAATAACATTGTTGATGTTATTATTTTATTTGGAAAATTATATTCTATTATGTTATATTTACTACGTAATATAAACATTAACATAATAGAAGTCCTCAGAATAATAATATGGAATTATGTTGCTCGAGTAAGATTTGAACTTGAGATTATATAATATATTAAGTATTATAATTTTTAAATGTCCCTAATCAAGTTTCATTGTTTATATTGGATAACAATAAAACATTGAGACTAGTATGTTGACTGATTGATGATCACATCTCATTGATCATTAATATACATGAAAATAATGTCAAAACATAAGTACGTATTGGAGAATAGCGTATTGGGATGACCCACCATGAGAAAACTACATAGAATACAATTAACAGTATCATAAGTTATTCTCATAGTGGCAGTGATGTAATGGTCCTCGGACCTGAAATCATTATAATTTTATTCGAGGATATTTGTGTTTTGATATCATCTAAAGTTACTTGTAAAAGAGTATACGATAATGGCGATTATTGGATACATCTTGAATCAAATGAAAATTATGAATGATCTAGATGGAATTTAACCCTACATTATATTTAAGGTGACCTTAATTGAGTTAGACTATGAAATGCATGTCGTGCTCAAATATTGTTTTGTTTTATATAGTCTACTCATCGATCAAGATAAAAGGATTAAATTACAAAGAGGATGATATGACCATGCCTCGATTTAATCCTGGATATATTGGTTAAAAGGATTATATTACATTGATACAATGGTCACAGAAAAAGGTTGTATCGAATAGTTGATCTTATTATAACTTGGGTAACAACGATGTGTTGCTAGATACCGCTCACTATTTATGATTTAAATTATTGCCAACGTTACAGTAACATATAGGGTCACATACATAGAACGTTATGAAAGAAGAACATTATTTGGATAAATAAAATATCAAACAGTTGATATTTTATCGAACGTCGGAATAGGCAAGTTGGTTGGTCCTATTATTATGGCTCGCGTTCATTTTATAGGGGATACTTTATTTCCTTTAAAAATACGCGTGACCCATTTTTAGAATAGACCAGGTCAAAAATTATAACCCTAACCGGATGCCCTTTTCTACAAAAATCCAATTTAACGGCGGCTAGCACCTAAAAACTCTTCTCCATACTGTAATCGTTTTAAATTTCGAATTCATGTATGATTATTATGGATTTTGATTTGTTAATTCCACTGCAAACCATTCCTATTATACTTTCAATGGTATCAGAGCGAGGTTCTTTTAAGAATTTGACTAGTTTAGGTTGGCTGTTTATACTGTAATCGTTTTAAATTAGGGTTTTATGTTCTTGAATCATATTGAAATTTGATTGTGTTATGGACACAGACGTAATGGTATTAGACCAAATATCCATTTAATTGTTGAAACTGTTTTATTTATAATATAAAGTTTGAAACAGATTTAGGGATTTATATTTGATATTTCCTTTTCTATTGAGACAATTAACCCTACCCTATGATCTATTATTTTAGCCTAATACGATTTTGTTATCTGTTGTATTTGGAATCATTAATATCCAACTATATGTTTTCATCTTTTCTGAAATAAGTTTGTTTAATACGAATTGATATCTGATATTTTCCTTATTTAAATATTATTGTTTTAGAAACTTGAACCATAAACAAACAGTTTGATATATTAACCATATAAGTTTTAATCTGTATATGGATTTGATAGAACACATAAAACAATTAAAAAACTCATAATTAAAATGTTTGACCGACCTGTGAATAAATATGAGATATTTATTTTAGTATAAAACCATTTGGAAATTCCAGTTGTTATTTTAAGATCTGGAATAATTTCTGCAAGCAAATATAAATATTTGGAATAGATTCATACATAATCTATGATGATACCCCACTGCTATTTCTGAAATAATACAGTGGCTTTACTTATCTGTAATGAAGTTTTGAACTTTCATATATTTATTGTGTTTAAAAAAATATCTAAAATTGTTTTAGATCAGAGTTTTATGTGTGTGTGTATATATATATGTATATATATATATTAAGTATATAATCTATATGAAAGATTACTTACTTAATATAGCTAAATGCATGATTTAGAACATTAATTTTTTTTTTGATTAAAAACCTAGTTTTAATGTTTGTCATTCAGGCTTATGATTTACAATGATATGTAGACTCTGTAAAATATATATGTCATAAGTGTATTACATATGTAAAATGGCATGTTATGTAAATTGAATTTGGATTTCATTGTGTTGATCATATGTTTATAATGACAAATATGTGTTATAACGTGATTACATATCTACAGGAAATTTGATTTCTTATTTAATTTTACACCATATGTATAATTAGTTAAACATGTTTTGTACTAACTTTGATTTGTAATTTCTAGTCTCATTTTATTATACAAATAAAGGTACTAATTTACTTGGACATATACACACACACACACACACAAATACATAATTATATCGTGTTAAATATGCAGATACATATGAATATGATTGACTTAGATATACACTCATTACATTGTTTAATGTTTTAGGAAATATACTGATATTTTTTTTTCAAGTTCAAATCAGTATAATCATATTTAAGTAAAAACCAACTAATCATATATATGTATTTTCAGGCTCTTTTTCCTTTATTTTTTATGGACTGAAACTGTAGTAAGATATGCATATTGATGTACATTGTTGATAGTCTGAATTAAAACAAAATCAAGTTTTAATGATAGCGAATATGTCAGTTATCCCATATAACTTCAACATGTCCTTGAGATTAAGCCTACTGTTATACAAATATGTTTTGTAACCTTTGCACCTAGATCCTTTCATGATGTTTCATCTGCAAACAATTTTTTTGGTATACCTATGGACCATTATATACCTGTATATAATATGTTATGAATAGGTACTAACCTTAATATAATATGTTATGAACATGTGTTAGTGAAATTGCTTATATATACCCTATATTCATACCGGGATATACACAGTGACTTATATTGTGTATATAATCTAGCATGTTAACTAAGATACTACTGAATATTGGCATGATAAATGTAGTGACCCTCCTTCTCGGTCGTTCTAAATCGATCGTTAAACCAACTTGAATCGAACCAAAAAGGCAGATATGCTAACTTTGGGCGTACAACACATCAGAAAAAAATAACAGAAGACTTTTATAAACATCATAATAATGTTCCATCAAAGTATCAAAAATATATACAGTGGAAAATAAATTTACAATAAATGTAATACAATGCAGTGGAAGCAAATAAACTAACACAGCGGAAGACTATCAATGCTCTGGACACAGCTTTAAGCTTCGATCCAGAATCCTGCTAAATGAAATAATCTGCAAAACCAAAACTACAAGTTGCCTGTGTGGAAAATATGGGCACCCAGAGTTTAGGTAGAAACAATAAAATCCAAGTCAGTCATGGGACTGGTGTGAGAACTAAAACAATTATTAAACTTTACTTTAAAATAAGGTAATTCATGGGACCTGCCGCATAACATGGAATGGGTTTACCCTCATGAATACCAATGCCTAAAAAATAATAGATATATGGATCTACAATAATCAAACAACATGAAACTTTCCAATCTACCCATTTAGGCTTAATCCCAAATCTAGATTTTTCGAAATCCAATTCACTTTACAGAAATTATTCCTTTGGACTTCATTTCCCGATTTCCTATTTCAAATCATTTGGAATACATATCTAGCTTTATATCAAAGTAGATTTCACTTTGGGGTATCAAACCAAAATCATTTGGAAATATGATTTCTAAACATCACAATGCATACAAACAATTATGCAACCAAATATCGGGAGGTTTCTTCCATCAACAATGCAAAGGGCATGTACCTAAGCAACTCGACATATATGTGCTCCTCCCACGATGGAGCAGGCTACACTGACGATGCACCTCCTACGCCCTCAGGGAAAATACACTGCCCAAAGCCATTTAAGGCTATATTACCCATACTTTTAGTCGCATGGGTTACCCGAATCTTTAGCCACATACTAAATCATTATATATCCCGAAGTGGAAAAAAATTATTCACACCAATAATCACAAGTATAATCAAAACTATATAGATTTCCACTTCCAAATCATTTTGAAACATAATAATCACAAATACTTTCAAACTATAGTACTTCACATCAGCAATTCACACATATGATCAGTCACAATTAATCACATAACCTTTGAGCTCGTACGTCTCAAAGAAGGGTGTTAAGCAAAAGAATAAATTCTCCACCACCAAACAAATACATCATCAATAGCAACTAATTGGTTACATGATGGACCACAATATCAAATACATAATACATTTCGAAATCATTTCGACAACATCGGGTTTAGCCCTCGAAATCCTTTCTGTTTTATAAAACATTTTTATAAAACATTCCATGTCCATAATCGGGAATACATTTCTTTTCACTTTAGAAAAATATCATTTCAAAATCATTTATTAAATTTGAAATGAACTCAACAACATCGCTAAGCATCTCATAGTCAAATCGTGAAGTGTTTCACAAGATGTTAGCATACCAATATTTCTACCTAACCCAATGCTAAATGTAAAAGCATATTTTGCTGATAAACTGGTTGAGCACAATCCAAACAATCAATCAATCGTAGTCCATATCCATAACCAAGTATATTTGGTTTATATCACACCTCATGTTTTGGTAATTTTAATTACCGTATATTCATTCCAAATCTAATTAAAGATTTATTAAAACTCTTCTTAGTTTTAATCTTCAAAAATCATTACTTAATGGTTATTCAACTTTATGGAAATTAATCCTTCTTTTAACTGGGTTAAAGAACAATTTTATTTTAAACACAATTCACGGTAAACCCAAAATCATCTTCCAACTAATATGGAACATTCACAGAAATCTGATCAGTATATAATCGATATAAATTTCCATATCAAATCAATACTATAAATGGAATAACTACTAAGCCATTTAAATTCCATATATAGTGATGGTCTTCCTTTACAGAAGCTCATCTCGATTATTACCAAATTGAATTCCATTCAATTCCAATTTAATAGATTAAATTGGAAAATTTTACTTTTGAAAATTTCCATTAAATCTTAATAAAAAGATTTATAAATTCCAAATCATAACTTCATTGTTAATTGGGTTAAAGAGCTTGTGTTATTTAAAACATCATTCAGACAAACCCAAAATCCATTTGATATTAAATACAAGGCTCTAAATAGAAATTATATCGGCTTATATTCAACATTAAATTCTGAAACCAATAGGTATCGTATTGGGAATAACGATATCTATATCTTCCAAATTCCTCAACAATATCCGTATAATCACGGAATCCAATATCGAAATATCCCGAAGAAAATTTCCATTCAATTCCATTCCAATTTATTCATTGGAGAATTCTGGTTATATTAAACCCCTTTTTCAATCCAATTTATTTATTTAAAAACATTGAATTATAATTCTAGTTAATAACTAGTTCATTTCGATAAAAATATATTTTTATCTTTTCAAACATGGAATTTTTCATCCAAAATCTTTTCAAATCATTTATTGTGATATTACACAATTTTTCCATATTTTTAATAATTTTATTAAGGCTTTACAGTGGGTTTCCAATAACGGCCACCGAACTACATTCATAGCGACATTTTCTGAAATTAATTTAGACATAATTTAAAATCCAACCGTTCAAATTTAAATCTCTTATATTCATTGGAAAGATCTTTTCGATGTGAACCCAACAGTTCCAGTTTTAGGAGAATCCAACGGTCGGATCTTCCGTTACCTCAATTTGAAGTAAATAGTCGAAATTCACGAAAAGTCGTTGCGCGACACGTTCTATTCAAGCTATTAAATATATATAATATATATCGTCGATTTCCATTTAAAACGTATTTAATAAATTGTTTATAAATTCATTTTAGAAACGATTCCAACTTCCATTTCAATTTTTAATCAAAATTGAATATTCGATATATAGTTAAAAATTATATTTTTAACCATCCAATAATTATTCAATTACATGACCATTTTATATATCGCATATATATGTTAAAAATTATATTTTTAGCCAACTAATATTTAGTTCAATACATGACCATTTTGTATATCACATATATAATTTTATACAACGCTTATATATATATAATTTCATACAACGCTTATATATATAATTTATACAACACATACATATTTTATCTACTCCATTTCACATCATATTATAGTCAATTAAATCGTCCATGGTCTGTGGACGAGGAGGCGAGCTAACAGGCACCGTACACAATTTATAATGATTAAAACTGATAAAAATCTACATTGGCAATCGATATCTGCGGTAATAAAATAGATAACTGTAAAAAAAAATTCGTGAGAGAGTTCTCACATTGGTTTCCAATCCACCATTCTTTATTTGACGATTTAATATCGTTTGGATTTGAATTCGCCTTAAATTCTCATTTTCTTCTTTTTCATTCTGGTCTGTTCCATCATGCAGATCCTGTCAAGACGAATCCAATGCCTCTAATTTCGTTGAATTCTGAGTTTGTATGACAAAGATATGTATTTTATAAGATTGAACCCAATTTAAAATTCATTAGCAAAGTTAATTAATAATTGTAACTCTAATTACATTGTTTAGCCGACTGTTTCTTCTTCTATTTGGTTCTGCTCCTTCAACACGGGAAAACCCATACGCCATCGATTCCTTGGGTTCACCTTTGCACGCCGTACGAACGACTGGACGCCGATTAAGCTGCTACACAACCACCGTCTGAATCTCCTCTATCACCACCAGTCACGCCACCGGTCGCGGCCCCCTCCAGCTTCCAGAAATCAAACCCGTACTGCTCGAGTTTGAGCACCAATTTCAAGCTACATACCAACTCAAATACGATCATCACCTTATGATATTCTACAGCATGAAAATATCTTTCCCTTTTGATTCGAAAGTTTGTTAAATCGATTTGTGGATTTGCAGAAATTAAGCCGCGAATTCCTGATGTTTTCTGCCCTTCGTTTGGCCTAGCGGCGGCTATTGAATTGTGTTAGGGTTTTATTAGGGTTAGGCCTTTATATAATATATATATATATTAATATTTTATAAAATAATTCTAAAATTACTTGTTTATCACTACGAACTCCTAACAACCTCCAACGACTGTCTCCACTAGCTAAATACCCCCATTCCGAACACAATGGGATATGTTTCGTAAGCCAATTCGACTGTTTCGACTAGTTTTTATCAAAATTAAAATATAAATCAATATATATTAAATTTAGAAGTACATTTTAATTTACCAGGGCCATATACTGACTCCAAAAATTACAGAAAAATAAATCTAACTATGTTTTCATGATACGGTCCTAACAAAACTAATTTCATCAAATTTGGAGGCCATTTGAAAAATGGCCATATTCTAGTCGATTAAATTCAAACTGAAATTTCAAAACACATTTAAATTCACCACGCTCACATGTTAATTCCAAAAATTATGAAATTTGAAACCTAACAATAATTTGACATTCTAGATCCAACAAAAGTGGTTTCGTCGAAAACGGAGCTTATTTGCAAAATGACTATTTTTAAGGGCTATATATTATAATATATATATATATATATATATATATATATATATAAATTCTATAGCGACTATTTTGAATTTTAAACTGAGCATAACTTTCAATTTATATCATGAAATCTCAGTTTCTTACATTCATTAGAAATATATAGTCAAAACATATTCTAATGTTTTTTGTTTTACTGAAATCTGATTTATTCTGAATCTTATACATTCATTTGAAATTTAAAATTTAAAATCGAATTTTCAAACTACCGCGCCTTTTCGGGCTCGTTTTATAATTAATATAAATTTATACGTTCTAACTTCGATTTAAATAAATTTTTAGCCATTATTATTTAAAATAAATCATTTTAAATCTTAAAATCCTTTAAAATAGCTAAAAAAATTGGTTCAGAAATTCCGGATTGTTACAATCTCCCCCACTTAAAATATTTTCGTCCTCGAAAAGGAACATAGCTAAAAGTTGTTTAACTAACCAACTCATCTTTCATTCTGGCTTTCATTCTTCAACTTTTCAGTTTCTAAGAACTTTCTAATTTCTCAAAAAATTGGCTAACACCCTAAATTTTCGAAAAATTCCGCCATAACCTCCTTTGTACAGCCCTATCGAAAAAACCAGAACTTGCTTCATAGGGCCCTCATCAATCAAAAAGAAAAAGTCAAGCGGCTTGCCAATCGGCTCATAAAATCATCAAACCACAATAAATACAGTAAATATGTACCTATTTTTCGAGCATGCAATTTAATTCCCCATCTTTGCTTCCATGCTATGACCATCTCATCATATACACATGTACAATGATACGGTCATAACAAAACTAATTTCGTCGAATTTGGAGACCGTTTGAAAAATGGCCTTTTCCCAGTCAATTAAATTCAAACTGAAGTTACAAAACATAGCTAGATTTATTTTTCTGTAATTTTTGGAGTCAGTCTGTGGCCCAAGTAAATTCAAATGTACGTTGAAATTCAATATTGAACGTTATATTAATCATATGTAGTGTCCCTCCCTCTCGGTCACTGATCCACCAACTCCACCTCGAAGCTCATCTCATCGCCTTCCAACTCCTCTAGCGCCATTGAGCTCGGCCTCCCCAGTCGCTCCAAATCATCGCGCAAACCGACGCACTTTGAGCTTCGAGGTGGGGTTGGTGGATCAGTGACCGAGAGGGAGGGACACTACATATGGTATCCCAACTAACATCTTGTGAAACACTTCACGATTTGACTATGAAAAGTATTTGTATGCTAATTTTAACGACTAAAAATTTATTTGAATCTAATTTAGAACATATAAATTTATATTAATTATAAAACGAGCTTGAAAAGGTGCGGTAGTTTGAAAATTCGATTTTAAATTTCAAATGAATGTATAGGATTAAAAACAAATCAGATTTTAGTAAAATAAGAAACGTTAGAATCTGTTTAACTATATCCTTCTAATGAATTAAGAAACTGAGATTTCATTACATAAATTGAAAGCTATGTTCAGTTTAAAATTGAAAATAGTAACTATGGAATTTATATATATTTTAATATAATATATAACCCTTAAAAAATAGCCCTTTTGCAAACGAGCTCCGATACCATATGTAGTGGCCCTCCTTCTCGGTTGATCCAAATTGATCGTTAAACCAACTTTAATCGAACGAAAAAGGCGGATACGCTAACTTTGGGCGCACAACACATCAGAACAAACAACAGAAGACTTTTATAAACATCATAATAATGTTACATCAAAGTACAAAACATCAGAGTATCGAAAATAATAAACAGCGGGAAATAAATTTACAATAAATGTAATACAATGCAGCGGAAACAAATAAACTAACACAGCGGAAGACTATCAATGCTCTGGACACAGCTTTAAGCTTCGATCCAGAATCCTGCTAAATGAAATAATCTGCAAAATCAAAACTACAAGCTGCCCGTGTGGAAAATATGGGAACCCAGAGTTTAGGTAGAAACAATAAACTCCGAGTCAGTCACGGGAATGGTGTGAGAACTAAAACAATTATTAAACTTTACTTTAAAATAAGGTAATTCACGGGACCATGCTGCATAACACGAAACGGGTCTACCCCTGTGAATACCAATGCCTAAACAATAATAGATATATAGATCTACAATGCATCAAACAACATGCAACTTTCTAATCTACCCATTTAGGCTTAATCCCCAATCTAGATTTTTCAAAATCCAATTCATTTTACAGAAATTATTCCTTTGGACTTCATTTCCCGATTTCCTATTTCAAACCATTTGAAATACATATCTAGCTTTATATCAAAGTAGATTTCACTTCGGGATCTCAGACCAAAATCATTTGTAAATATGAATTCCAAAAAATCACAGTGCATACAAACAAGTATGCAACCAAATACCGGGAGGTTTCTCCCATCAATAAGCCAAAGGGCACATACCTAAGCAATTCGATATATATGTGCACTACCCACGACGGACCAGGATACATGAGGATGCACCTCCCGCGCCCTCGTGAAAATACACCGCCCAAAGCCATTTAATGCTATAATACCCATACTTTTAATCACATGGAGTTATCCGAATCTTTAGCCACATACTAAATCATTTTATATCCCGAAGTGGCAAAAAAAATCATTCACACTAATAATCACAAGTATAATCAAATCTATATAGATTTCCACTTCCAAATCATTTTGCAACATAATAATCACAAATACTTTCAAACTATAGTACTTCTCACTAGCAATTCACACATATGATCAGTCATTATTAATCATATGCGCGATTCCTGATGATTTATGCACTCCGTTTGGCCTGGCGGTGGCTATTGAATTGTGTTACGGTTTTGTTAGGGTTAGGCTTTTATATAATATATATATATATATATATTAATATTTTATTAAATTAATTCTAAAGTTACTTGTTTATCACTACGAACTCCAAACAAACTCCAACGACTGTCTCCCCCAGCTTAATACCTCCATTCCGAATACAACGGGATATGTTTCATAAGCCAATTTGACTGTTTCGATCGGTGTTTATCAAAATTAAAATATAAATCAATATATATTGAATTTAAACTTATATTTTAATTTACTGGGGCCACATACTGACTCCAAAAATTACAGAAAAATAAATCTAGCTATGTTTCGACGATACAGTCCTAATAAAACAAATTTCATCGAATTTGGAGGCCGTTTGAAAAATGGTCATTTTCTAGTCGATTAAATTCAAACTGAAATTTCAGAACACATTTAAATTCACCACGCTCACATATTAATTCCAAAAATTATGAAATTTGAAACCTAACAATAATTTGACATTCCGGATCCAATAAAAGTGGTTGCATCGCAAACGGAGCTCGTTTGCAAAATGGCTATTTTTAAGGGCTAAATATTATATTAAAAAATATATATATTCCATAGCGACTATCTTGAATTTTAAATTGAACATAACTTTCAATTTATATTATGAAATCTCAGTTTCTTACATTTGTTAGAAAAATATAGTTAAATAGATTCTAACATTTCTTGTTTTACTGAAATCTGATTTATTTTGAATCCTATACATTCATTTGAAATTTAAAATTGTATTTTCAAACTACCACGCATTTTCAGGCTTGTTTTATAATTAATATAAATTTATGTGTTCTAACATCGATCTAAATAAATTTTTAGTCATTATTTTAAATATGTTTACATATGTATTGGCATTGGCATGATGCATTTGATAACTTATACAATTATAAATATTGCAAATATGATTTGCAATAAAGTCCACTGTATATGAGAATATATATATATATATATATATATATATATATATATGTACATTTATGCATACAAATATATTTTAAACAAGTATGACTTGTTTTTTGATAATTTTATATGTATATATAAATACATATTTATGCATATGTTAAAAATCTTTGCAGATTAATTTTGAGTGTGATGTTGGTTTTATATTTATAAACTTGATGATGTATAGTTTTAAGAACTGAAAACAAAAATGATTTGTTATAATTTCAAACTATCAATATTTATATAATAAAATTGGCATTGAGAAAATTCTGAAACATTACTCTAGGATTTCTGCTTGGACATTTGTGATGGCTAATAGATATATAGTGTAAGCTATTGTCATATTGTAAGAACCTTGCAAAACTGAACTTAACTACATTATACCGTGATATTATAGATTCAATAAGCATATAAATGAATAACCATGTATGGATTCACAAATTAAAGGTATGCATTTTGTAATTCTAATGATCAAAATAGACTACACAGTCTGCAGCTATATAATTTTGATCATTAGATGATTGATCATCATATCACAACAGTCATATCCCTCATTATCATTTGATTTAATTATTAACATTCAGACTAGTACATATATTTTGATATAACTCAAAACCAGTATACTTTTTGATGTACTATTCGTCTATATATGTATATATTCATATTGGTGAATATATAAATTGTACTGTTAATATATATATATATATATATATATATATATATATATATATTGTGACGATCCCAAAACCCCGTGACACGGTGTTAAGGATAATCATTGGAATATAACACATTAATCATCATTAGCAGATCACAGATAATAGCATAAACAGAAATTAGAATAATTTACACACATATGACAGCGGAATCATATAGATAACATCACATCAGAGAAGCACAGAACAGGATACAACTTAGTATTTAATGACACATAATCAGTCACCATCGCCTGAGGCGGAATCATACATTAAGAGTACACAAAAGGAATATCAGTCTACATCGCCAGTGGCGGAATCATAATATAGATACAATAATGGCGGAGAAAATCCAAGTCAGCACGGTGTAGTCAAGCCTCGCCATGAGCAAAAAGGTGCACCAGAAACCTGTAACTAGGCTGCCCGTGTGAAAATGAGGGCACCCGAGTTTGCAAGGTGAAACAAACTACGAGTCAGTCATGGGACTGGTATGAGAAATCTATTCAACTTATTAACAACCATAATAAGGCAAATCAAAGGACCACGCCACTTTCGCGGAACGGGTTTACTCCAATGAGTGCTAGTGCATGAAATAAAACAAACGATTAAATCAACGCAATGCTTTTTCTAAAATGAAGCCACTATAAGACTCAGGTCCCATCACACAATGCAACGCAAGCCGGAGGATAGAGTTTTCCCTTATAATGGCCAAAGATGCTTCATACGAATAAAACAAAGTGTTTGATATTATTACTAGTGCATATATCTTTCAAAAGCAGATTCAATCATAAATATCAATCCTAGACGGCATGGGTACCATATATCATGTCGCCATACTAGTAATACAATCACAACCGCACATTTCGTATTGGAAATTGGATTCCTTCATGAGTCGAGGCAAGGGGCAAGCTCCTCTCCGATTCGAGACACTCTAGCAAATGTCCCAGGACCCCACTATGATCCTTGGATCTTCAGGGCCGGTCCTCTCTTACTTTTGAGGATTGGCAATTCCTGAACACACGTTTCCCGGTCCTTACAGACCTATAATCGAGGCGCCTCGCATTCCAACAACCACACAGGTGAAAAGTATATATAATGTCAGGGCTGGTAGGTCACTGACACCACCTTAGCTAGAAAGAAACGTCGTGCTCTCCCTGCAGTCACTCTCCCGTTTTTGACTCATACCGAGGTGTGAGGCTCGCGAATTCACGTTATACACAAAGCTAGTCACACAGACCATGCTTTGATCATCAACCACAAGACTTTGCTTTGCAACAGAAGCCTTGATCACATGCCACTTAGGCGTGCCACACAGGCAATCCACTCCATGCGACTGATTTCTGTCAATACATAACCTCTAAGCTCGTACGTCTCAGAGAAGGGCGTTAAGCAAGAGAATAAATTCTCCGCCGCCAAACAGATATATATTTAACAGAGATCAATCAACACAGAACAAAATCCAATGTCAGACACACAGTCCATTTACAAGTCCGTTCTGGGTCTGAACGAAACCGGAGGCACCAATTCCTCGCATATCCGTACAATCAACACTATGTTTGGACGGTTACTACTTCAATTCCTTCATGGTAGCTACTCCAATCACGAGTATCAGTAGCGCCCATCCATCCAACGTGGAGATCGTCGGTCTTCAGTCGTCTTCGACTCTTCGACTTCTCAACGTCGATCGATTATTTGAAATGAGATAAACTCGGCCTTTTCAAATAACCCACGTATATTTAGATTTTCAAATCAATTAATCACAAGGTTGAACTATTCAACATTCACATTTCAGTTGTTTAGTTATAATTTTCTCGTCAAATACATTCAACCATCACATATCAAGCAATCACAACAAAATTGGTTCATTTTCACTCTATATCGTCTATAGCACTTAATAACGATATATCGCCATTTTTATTTAATTTAAAAACGGCCATAATTAATTAAACGACGTTTCAGGTCGTATCTACGCACTGGCGCTGCTTTCCACTAATTTTGTTTTACACATATAGGAAAATCTAACCGTTGGATCTTCACAAATTTTACACCATTAGGAAGGTCTTTTCAAAACGAACCCAACGGTTCCAGTTTTAGGAAAATCCGACGGTCGGATCTTCCACACTAACCATTTGAAGTTACGATTTCAATTTACGAACTGCAGCGTCGTTATTCGATTTAATTTAATTATATTTATATATATATATAAATATAATCGTTTCTGGCGCTGTTTTTCCTTAATTTTGTTTCAAACATTCCAGACAATCCAACCGTCGGATCTTCACAAAGTTGGTGCCGTTGGAAAGATATTTCCAAGGCGAACCCAACGGTTGAGGTTTCGGGAAAATCCAATGGTCGGATCTTCCGCACTAGTCATTTGAAATCACGGTTTCAAAATATGAACTGCACGGCCACGTTTCGTTTTAATTATATTTATATTTATATATTTATATAAATATAGTCCATTCAACAATTCCTATATCGTTTTCACTTCAAATATTTTTCTAACACCCTAAAATTTTGGAAAATTTCGCCATAACCTCCCCTGTACCGGGGGCATCGGGAAATCGCAAATAGCGTTCCCGGTCCTTCTAATCTCAAAAAGAAAAAGAAAAAGCCAAGCGGCTAGCCAACAGGCTCAAAATCATCACCCAAACAAATCTGTAAACGTGTACCTATTTGTCGGGCACAAAATTTTATTCCTCTTCTCTAGCCCCTTTGCTATAACCTGTTCAACAGATATGCATGCACATATATACAATTCCTAATATTTATCATTTTCGATTCAACTTCATATTTGACTTGCTTTGGTTTAAAAATACCATTCATTCTAATGTCGCATGCATAGGCTAAAATCATACCATTAGCTAGTTAATGTATATTTCAACTCATGCACGCTTATTTGAACAAGTGGATATTTTTAACACTTCATATTTCAAAGATGATAATTTTGGCGAACTAAAGTAGATTTCAACACATGACTATTTTATTTAGTTCCTATGCATGTTAAAAATAATATTTTTATCATAAATATTTGTTTCAACGTCTGCATATTTTTAGCATATCACACATATGATAAAGATGATATTTTTATCATTTAAAATATTTATTCAACCAACGTATGGTTTCAACACTTCATAGTTTCAATAAAAATGTAATTTTTATCGTTCAATCTTTTTATTCAACACATGAATATTTCCACTACACACACTTCTCAACAAATGAGCATTTCCACACATGGACAATTTATTTATGTTGTTCATATTAGAAAGATGAAATTTTGATTGTTGAAACTATTTATATAAGGCGAATATTTTTCATACTTCATATATATATAAAAATGTGATTTTTATTGTTTATTCACTTCATTCATTCACAAATGAATTTTATTTTCACACAACACTTTTCAACCCATGAATATTTCCACACATGGACATAGTTTCAATATATGGTTTTAATTTCAATGCATGTAAAATAATTTCAACATATGAAAATAATTCTAACACACAAAGATTATTCAAAATTTCGGCAGCATAACGACAGGGTAGTTAAACCGGCACCGTCCCTAGTACGGCTCCTCGCTCTACCTTAAAACCTCGCGGTTTTTGACAATGGGGATCATGCATCTAATTCGCACGCAGGCGGCATGTTTATATTTATTTCATTACCACAAACTAATCCTAAGTGGTTTCAACCAAATATTTTTCCAATCACAAACGGGTATTTTTCAACCTCAATCAATTCAATACCAACCACAAAACTATCCCAAACAACAATTTGCCATCAACCAATTTTCACCACAATTTCAACCAATAAATATCGTCCATGGTTTGTGGACGAGGGGGTGTATATATATATATATATAAATATTTATATATAGCACTTCACTTTTATTTTCCACACACACATATATATATAAAAGAATGAAATTGAAGAGTGAGAATTTCTCACCAGTAGCTATCCAATAACACAACTCTTCCTTTATGGAAATCTTCGGCTATTTCGTCTTCTTGTCGCTTTCGTTTCCCGTATTCTCTACATAAGTAAAAATCGAATTTTTACTATGTTAATCAATATATAAAGATCATATTTTAAAAACAAAGATTATATTTTTAATATTCCTATGATGTAAAAATTATATTTTTATTGCTTTAAAAATATAAGGATCACATCTTACTTCTTCTACTTAACAAAATTCTGTCTTTTCTCTTTTTTTTTAAAAAATATGATCTTTATTTTTAAAAGTTCGAATCTTTTTCTACTAAAAGATTAAATCTTTTTCTATTTCAAAGTTTAAAATAAAATCAGTTTTCTTTTCCTTTTCAAATCAGTTTTTATTTTTCTTTTCAAAACAGTTTTTAAATTATTTTCAAAACAGTTTTTGAAACTCTTTTATAAAAAAAACTGTTTTCAAATCTTTTATTAAAAATGCAGTTTTTTCCTTCCTTTTAGAAAAATGCAGTTTTAAATTTCTTTTATAAAATTTCAGTTTTTAAAATCTTAAAACAAAAATCAGTCTTCACTTTTTTCTCTTTAAAAATTTCTGTTTTTATTTCTTTTCAAAATCCAGTTTTTATTTACTTTAGAAATTTCTGTTTTAAAATCTAAAATAAAAATCAGTTTTTATTTTCTTTTATAATTTCAGTTTTAAAAATCTTTTATAAAATTTCAGTTTTAAAAATCTTTTTTTAAAATTCTGTTTTAAAGATCTTTTTAAAATCCTGTTTTAAAAATTCTCTTTTTAAAACTAAAAGAAATCGGTTTTTAAATTTATTAAAAATACAGTTTTTATATTTACTGTAAAACAAACACATAAGCAAAAATAAAATAAAATTAAACGCTCACCGATTTCGAGTGGGAGGAGGAGTCGGCGGGTTCTGGCGGCGTTCGGAGGTGTCGGGCGGAGGCTTCGGGTTGCTGCTTCGATGTCTGGAGGGAGGAGACTGAACGGGTGTCGTGCGGTGGGAGGAGAAGGAGTCGAGGGCGGCTCAGGCGAAGGGTTCGGCGGTCAGGCGGTGGGGCTTCGGCGGTCAGGCGGTGGCTTCCAGGATCGGGCGGCGGCTTCGAATTAGTTTTTAGGTTTTTTTTTTTTTTTTTCACTTTCTGGTAAATGATCGGGGGGGGGGGGGGGCCAAGGCAGAAGAAAAGGGGAGAAGTTTATTTTTTTATTATTATTTTATTTCATTATTTAATTATTTATATTTGCACTAGGGTTGACTTTTATATATGACCTCGAAACGAGGCCCACCGCCTGTCGTCCATAGCGTTTTACCCCCATTCCGAA
This sequence comes from Allium sativum, assembly GCA_030737875.1. Lineage (NCBI taxonomy): Eukaryota > Viridiplantae > Streptophyta > Magnoliopsida > Asparagales > Amaryllidaceae > Allium > Allium sativum. The sequence goes on from CM060922.1 coordinate 280,093,311, forward strand.
CACAATGGGATATGTGTCGTAAGCTGGTTTGATCGTTACAATCAGTTTCCGTTGAATTTACATTTAAATCCTTATATTGAATTTTAAACGTACATTTCAAATTACCGGGGTCACATACTAACTAGAAAAATTCCAGAAAAATATTTTCTAGTTTCGTATTGACGATACGGTCCTAACAAAACTAGTTTCGTCGAATTCTGAGACTGTTTGAAAAATGGCCAATTTCCAGTCGATTAAATTCAACAGAAACTGGTCAAACGCGTTTTCTTTTGCCACGCTCACATATTGATTCGAAAATTTATGAAATTTGAAACCTAACAATAGTTTGACATCCCGGACCCGACAAAAGTGGTTTCGTCGAATTCCGAGGCCATATGCAAAATATCAATTTTCAAACTGACTTACTATTCTTAACTCACTAATTTATTGAAATATTCTATTTCAATGGTTCAAATTGCTTTGAAATAATCAATTTAAAAATTTTAAATTGGCTCGTATTTTCCGGGTTATTACAATCTCCCCTACTTAAAACTTTTCGTCCTCGAAAAGGAAACAACACTAAAGTAGAAAATAAAATGTAAATGCAAATGATGATGAAGGTACCTTGCACCGGAGTTAGTCAGAGATATCCACTCTGCAGTTGGGGTAAGCTTGCTTAATGCTTTCCTCAGTTTCCCAAGTACAGTCTCTAGGATAACTGCACCACTGCACTTTAACTAGATGAATCTTTTTCCTCCTGAGTTCCCTAGTTTCTTTACCAACAATTTTTAATGGCTCTCGTCTGAGTGCTAATTCTGGAGTTATCTCCACATCCTGTTGCGCTGCTTCTTCTACAACAAGATCCGGATCATGTACATGTCTCCTAAGTTGAGATACGTGAAATACATTGTGCACTCCAGGCAACCAATCTGGCAATTGAACCCTATAAGCAAGAGTTCCAATTCGTTCAAGTATAGGAAAGGGACCAATAAATCTCGGTGCCAACTTCCCAGTCTTACCAAATCTGATTACTCCTCTCATCGGAGAAACCTTTAAATAAACATGATCACCAACAGCAAATGTCAAATCTCTCCTTCTAGAGTCTGCATAACTTTTCTGTCGGCTTTGGGCGGTTTTCAATCGCTTCTTGATGAAGTCCACTTTATCAGATGCTTCCCTAATCATATCGGGTCCTAGTACAAGTCTGTTGCCAGTTTCTACCCAACATGCTGGAGATCTGCAGGGTCTGCCATATAATGCTTCAAATGGTGACATCTTCAAACTTGCTTGATAGCTATTATTATATGAGAATTCTGCCAAATGCAAATGATCTTCCCATGACCCACCAAAATCGATTATACAAGCCCGCAATAAGTCTTCTAGAATTCTATTCACCCGCTCAGTTTGGCCATCTGTTTGGGGGTGATAAGCGGTGCTCATATTCAGTTTTGTCCCCAATTCTGTCTGGAAAGCCTCCCAGAATTTGCTAGTAAATAGGGGATCTCTATCACTGACTATGCTGATGGGAATTCCATGCAGCTTAACAATTTCTTTGAAATATATCTGAGCTAGACTTTGGGCAGTTCGATTGGATCTGACAGGTATAAAATGGGCAGTCTTCGTGAAGCGATCTACGATTACCCAAATACTGTCATTACCTTTCTTGGTTCGCGGCAAACCATCTATGAAATCCATGGAAATCTGTTCCCATTTCCAGCCTGGGACTTCCAATGGTTGCAACAGTCCAGCTAGCTTTTGTTGGTCACTCTTGACCAATTGACAAGTAGGGCATCTGCTAACATACAAAGAAATATCTCTTTTCATTGCCTTCCACCAGAAAGTGCGTTTGATATCGTTGTACATTTTACTTACCCCTGGGTGGATGCAAAATTTGGATTTATGGCATTCATCTAGTACTTCTCTTTTGAGCTCAGGAAGGTTGGGAACACAAATTCTCCCATTCAGCCTCAAAACTCCTTTATTTACTTGGAAACTAGAGGATTCTCCTTTCTGGATTCTTTCCTTGATCCTTTGAATGAAATAATCATTCTTCTGGAGAGCACATATCTTATCGATCAAGCTAGGTGTAATTATAAGATGGGCAACAATTGCGGTTTTTCTACTAAGCGCATCCGCTACTACGTTAGCTTTCCCCGGCGTATACAGGATATCAAGATCATACGCTGCAAGAAATTCTAGCCAACGCTGCTGTCTCAGATTCAGATCTTTTTGGGTATATAAATACTTCAATGATTGGTGATCTGTGTACAGTATAAATTTCTCGCCCAATAAGTAATGTCTCCAGATTTTCAAGGCAAATACGATGGCTAGCAACTCAAGATCATGAGTCACATAATTCTTCTCATGCGGTTTCAATTGGCGGCTTGCATAAGCGACTACCTGGCCTCTCTGCATTAACACTGCACCAAGACCTCTAATAGAAGCATCTGTCCAAACCGTTAAATCTTGATTGCCATCAATAATAGTTAACACTGGAGCGGTGGTCAGCTTCGATTTCAATTCCTGGAAAGCTTCTTCACAGTCGGAAGTCCACTTAAACTTCTCATGTTTCTTTGTGAGCTTCGTTAACGGACCGGATATCTTCGAAAAATCCTTAACGAACTTTCGATAATAACTAGCCAACCCCATAAAACTTCTAACTTCTGTTGGAGTAGTGGGTTGTTTCCAGTCTTGAATCGCTGTTATCTTGCTTGGATCAACAGAAATTCCTTTCCCTGACACGACATGGCCAAGAAATTTAACTTCTTCTTGCCAGAAGACACATTTAGAGAATTTGGCTTTGAAGACGTTCTTCCTTAGAATCCCCAATACTTGTTCTAAGTGTTTTTCATGCTCGGGTTTTGATTTGGAGTAGATCAAAATATCATCGATGAATACGAGGACAAATTTATTCAGAACTCCCCTGAACACTCTATTCATTAGATCGACAAAGTATGCTGGAGCGTTGCAAAGGCCAAACGGCATTACTAACCATTCATAAAATATGTCTGGGCCTCTGAAAGCGGTCAAAGGAACACACTCTTCTGCTATTCTCAATTGATGAAAACCTGTAGCTAGGTCCATTCGGGAAAATACTTTCGCCCCATTCAATTGGTCTAGCAAATCATCAATGCGGGGTAGCGGATATTTGTTTTTAAGCGTCTGTTTGTTGAGGTCTCGGTAATCAACACATAATCTAAGAGTACCGTCTGACTTTGGGACAAACACGACAGCTGCACCCCAATTAGAAAAACTCGGTCTGATTAGACCTTTCCACAATAGTTGACGAGTTTGATCGCCTAATTCTTCTTTTTCTTTGGGAGTCATTCTACGGATTGGATGTACTACGGGTCTGGCATTAGGAATTAGATCGATTCGGAATTCTATTTCTCTTTGCGGAGGTAAGTTTTCAACTTCTTCAAACACATCCGCATAGTTGCTAACAATCGGAATCTTTTCTAAGGAAGTGGGGATAAGTTCTAATGCTGACCAAAATTCTTCTCTATTCGGATTCGAACCATGACAAGGGATATATATATGTCCGAGCTCCGTTCGGATTTTAACGATTCTTTCCGCACACCTCACCTCAGCTTCAAATTTCGTTAACCAATCTAGCCCGAGAATAATATCGAATTCGGGAAAATCCATAACGATTAAATCAAAAGGAAATTTGTAGAAAGAATAGGAGATTGGCACCCTACAATATAAGCCGAGAGTAACAGGACCCCCTATCGGGTTATGAACTTCAACTGATTCTTTAAGCTTTCGCTGTTTTAACTTTAGTTTGTACACTGTGTTTTTAGCAATAAAACTACGCGATGCACCTGTGTCAAATAATACAGAAACAGGAATATTCTTAATTGTAAGGGTACCTCCCAAAACATCGGGTTTACCTGCTCCGTCGGAAGCAGCTGGCGGGCTAGACCCGTCATAGACATGAGCTACAGTAGCTTTCTTTAGCAAAGGACAGTCTTTGACTAGATGGCCGGTCTTGCGACAGTTGAAACACGAGCGAGGGTTCTGAGAGCCTTGGCTCGAGCCTTGAGAGTTTGTTCTCTGCCTCTTCGGAGCTGTGCACACGTTTGAGTAGTGCCCCGGCTTACCACAATTAAAGCAATTTCCTCGTGGCGGATTGCCAGTCTGAGGCTTTGAAGATGCTGCTTGGCTTGACTCGCCCTGATTTGCAGTAGGTTTGCGCTTGTTTCCTGCTTGACTTCTAGCGCGGTCCTGATCCAGATGCCTTTGATCAAGGTCTTCATAGTTGCAGGTCATTTCCACTAGCTCGTTGAAATCCAGCTTGACATGGGCCATTGCTCTATCATGATATTGACGTTTCAGCCCAAAGATAAACCTCTTATTCTTGGATTTTGCGGTAGCAACAAGTTCGGGAGCATAGGGCGACAGCATTGTGAATTTGTTCAGATAATCTTGCACGGAAAGATCCCCTTGCTGGAGATTGGCGAAGTCATCGTGCATTCTTTCTAAAGCTTGTTCTGGGACATATTTCTCCTTGAAGAGTTCTTTGAATCCGTCCCATGTTCTTCCGGCTTCTCTATTCCCGGCGGTAAGAGAGTCCCACCATAATTCGGCTTGTTCCTGCATAAGCCAGGCGCCCATAGTAGCTTTGTCTTCGCTTCCTAGCCTTAGGCCTTCAAGAATCTTCTCGCATGTTTTGAGCCATGCAAGGGCCTCTATTACGGTGCCAGTCCCTGAGAAGGTCTTGCCTCCTAAGTTCTTATATCTCTTAGCTACACGGTCGAGCTCGAAGTATTGAGCTGCCGGAGGTTGAATCAAAGGTCCTTCTTGAGCTGGGATTTCTCCCCTTCCTCGGCCTCGGCCGGCACGGCCTCCTCTAGCAGCGGCTCCTCTGGTAGCCATTTGTCAAATTCTGTATAAGTAACGAAAAAGTCAGTTAACAGAAATGATAGTCTATTGCATAGTTAAGCAGAAATTCCTACGGAAAGATAACGATGGACTGATCAATTGTTTTTGCTATTCTGCTCAGCTCATTCTAGGACTTTACTAGTCCTATCTCTAATGAGCGACTCGCCTTAGAATACTACTGATTCTATCTTGACGAAGTGTTTAATGTGTTAGACTCCAGAACTAAGGTTAACCAAAGCTCTGATACCAGCTGTGACGATCCCAAAACCCCGTGACACGGTGTTAAGGATAATCATTGGAATATAACACATTAATCATCATTAGCAGATCACAGATAATAGCATAAACAGAAATTAGAATAATTTACACACATATGACAGCGGAATCATATAGATAACATCACATCAGAGAAGCACAGAACAGGATACAACTTAGTATTTAATGACACATAATCAGTCACCATCGCCTGAGGCGGAATCATACATTAAGAGTACACAAAAGGAATATCAGTCTACATCGCCAGTGGCGGAATCATAATATAGATACAATAATGGCGGAGAAAATCCAAGTCAGCACGGTGTAGTCAAGCCTCGCCATGAGCAAAAAGGTGCACCAGAAACCTGTAACTAGGCTGCCCGTGTGAAAATGAGGGCACCCGAGTTTGCAAGGTGAAACAAACTACGAGTCAGTCATGGGACTGGTATGAGAAATCTATTCAACTTATTAACAACCATAATAAGGCAAATCAAAGGACCACGCCACTTTCGCGGAACGGGTTTACTCCAATGAGTGCTAGTGCATGAAATAAAACAAACGATTAAATCAACGCAATGCTTTTTCTAAAATGAAGCCACTATAAGACTCAGGTCCCATCACACAATGCAACGCAAGCCGGAGGATAGAGTTTTCCCTTATAATGGCCAAAGATGCTTCATACGAATAAAACAAAGTGTTTGATATTATTACTAGTGCATATATCTTTCAAAAGCAGATTCAATCATAAATATCAATCCTAGACGGCATGGGTACCATATATCATGTCGCCATACTAGTAATACAATCACAACCGCACATTTCGTATTGGAAATTGGATTCCTTCATGAGTCGAGGCAAGGGGCAAGCTCCTCTCCGATTCGAGACACTCTAGCAAATGTCCCAGGACCCCACTATGATCCTTGGATCTTCAGGGCCGGTCCTCTCTTACTTTTGAGGATTGGCAATTCCTGAACACACGTTTCCCGGTCCTTACAGACCTATAATCGAGGCGCCTCGCATTCCAACAACCACACAGGTGAAAAGTATATATAATGTCAGGGCTGGTAGGTCACTGACACCACCTTAGCTAGAAAGAAACGTCGTGCTCTCCCTGCAGTCACTCTCCCGTTTTTGACTCATACCGAGGTGTGAGGCTCGCGAATTCACGTTATACACAAAGCTAGTCACACAGACCATGCTTTGATCATCAACCACAAGACTTTGCTTTGCAACAGAAGCCTTGATCACATGCCACTTAGGCGTGCCACACAGGCAATCCACTCCATGCGACTGATTTCTGTCAATACATAACCTCTAAGCTCGTACGTCTCAGAGAAGGGCGTTAAGCAAGAGAATAAATTCTCCGCCGCCAAACAGATATATATTTAACAGAGATCAATCAACACAGAACAAAATCCAATGTCAGACACACAGTCCATTTACAAGTCCGTTCTGGGTCTGAACGAAACCGGAGGCACCAATTCCTCGCATATCCGTACAATCAACACTATGTTTGGACGGTTACTACTTCAATTCCTTTATGGTAGCTACTCCAATCACGAGTATCAGTAGCGCCCATCCATCCAACGTGGAGATCGTCGGTCTTCAGTCGTCTTCGACTCTTCGACTTCTCAACGTCGATCGATTATTTGAAATGAGATAAACTCGGCCTTTTCAAATAACCCACGTATATTTAGATTTTCAAATCAATTAATCACAAGGTTGAACTATTCAACATTCACATTTCAGTTGTTTAGTTATAATTTTCTCGTCAAATACATTCAACCATCACATATCAAGCAATCACAACAAAATTGGTTCATTTTCACTCTATATCGTCTATAGCACTTAATAACGATATATCGCCATTTTTATTTAATTTAAAAACGGCCATAATTAATTAAACGACGTTTCAGGTCGTATCTACGCACTGGCGCTGCTTTCCACTAATTTTGTTTTACACATATAGGAAAATCTAACCGTTGGATCTTCACAAATTTTACACCATTAGGAAGGTCTTTTCAAAACGAACCCAACGGTTCCAGTTTTAGGAAAATCCGACGGTCGGATCTTCCACACTAACCATTTGAAGTTACGATTTCAATTTACGAACTGCAGCGTCGTTATTCGATTTAATTTAATTATATTTATATATATATAAATATAATCGTTTCTGGCGCTGTTTTTCCTTAATTTTGTTTCAAACATTCCAGACAATCCAACCGTCGGATCTTCACAAAGTTGGTGCCGTTGGAAAGATATTTCCAAGGCGAACCCAACGGTTGAGGTTTCGGGAAAATCCAATGGTCGGATCTTCCGCACTAGTCATTTGAAATCACGGTTTCAAAATATGAACTGCACGGCCACGTTTCGTTTTAATTATATTTATATTTATATATTTATATAAATATAGTCCATTCAACAATTCCTATATCGTTTTCACTTCAAATATTTTTCTAACACCCTAAAATTTTGGAAAATTTCGCCATAACCTCCCCTGTACCGGGGGCATCGGGAAATCGCAAATAGCGTTCCCGGTCCTTCTAATCTCAAAAAGAAAAAGAAAAAGACAAGCGGCTAGCCAACAGGCTCAAAATCATCACCCAAACAAATCTGTAAACGTGTACCTATTTGTCGGGCACAAAATTTTATTCCTCTTCTCTAGCCCCTTTGCTATAACCTGTTCAACAGATATGCATGCACATATATACAATTCCTAATATTTATCATTTTCGATTCAACTTCATATTTGACTTGCTTTGGTTTAAAAATACCATTCATTCTAATGTCGCATGCATAGGCTAAAATCATACCATTAGCTAGTTAATGTATATTTCAACTCATGCACGCTTATTTGAACAAGTGGATATTTTTAACACTTCATATTTCAAAGATGATAATTTTGGCGAACTAAAGTAGATTTCAACACATGACTATTTTATTTAGTTCCTATGCATGTTAAAAATAATATTTCTATCATAAATATTTGTTTCAACGTCTGCATATTTTTAGCATATCACACATATGATAAAGATGATATTTTTATCATTTAAAATATTTATTCAACCAACGTATGGTTTCAACACTTCATAGTTTCAATAAAAATGTAATTTTTATCGTTCAATCTTTTTATTCAACACATGAATATTTCCACTACACACACTTCTCAACAAATGAGCATTTCCACACATGGACAATTTATTTATGTTGTTCATATTAGAAAGATGAAATTTTGATTGTTGAAACTATTTATATAAGGCGAATATTTTTCATACTTCATATATATATAAAAATGTGATTTTTATTGTTTATTCACTTCATTCATTCACAAATGAATTTTATTTTCACACAACACTTTTCAACCCATGAATATTTCCACACATGGACATAGTTTCAATATATGGTTTTAATTTCAATGCATGTAAAATAATTTCAACATATGAAAATAATTCTAACACACAAAGATTATTCAAAATTTCGGCAGCATAACGGCAGGGTAGTTAAACCAGCACCGTCCCTAGTACGGCTCCTCGCTCTACCTTAAAACCTCGCGGTTTTTGACAATGGGGATCATGCATCTAATTCGCACGCAGGCGGCATGTTTATATTTATTTCATTACCACAAACTAATCCTAAGTGGTTTCAACCAAATATTTTTCCAATCACAAACGGGTATTTTTCAACCTCAATCAATTCAATACCAACCACAAAACTATCCCAAACAACAATTTGCCATCAACCAATTTTCACCACAATTTCAACCAATAAATATCGTCCATGGTTTGTGGACGAGGGGGCATATATATATATATATATAAATATTTATATATAGCACTTCACTTTTATTTTCCACACACACACATATATATAAAAGAATGAAATTGAAGAGTGAGAATTTCTCACCAGTAGCTATCCAATAACACAACTCTTCCTTTATGGAAATCTTCGGCTATTTCGTCTTCTTGTCGCTTTCGTTTCCCGTATTCTCTACATAAGTAAAAATCGAATTTTTACTATGTTAATCAATATATAAAGATCATATTTTAAAAACAAAGATTATATTTTTAATATTCCTATGATGTAAAAATTATATTTTTATTGCTTTAAAAATATAAGGATCACATCTTACTTCTTCTACTTAACAAAATTCTGTCTTTTCTCTTTTTTTTAAAAAAATATGATCTTTATTTTTAAAAGTTCGAATCTTTTTCTACTAAAAGATTAAATCTTTTTCTATTTCAAAGTTTAAAATAAAATCAGTTTTCTTTTCCTTTTCAAATCAGTTTTTATTTTTCTTTTCAAAACAGTTTTTAAATTATTTTCAAAACAGTTTTTGAAACTCTTTTATAAAAAAAACTGTTTTCAAATCTTTTATTAAAAATGCAGTTTTTTCCTTCCTTTTAGAAAAATGCAGTTTTAAATTTCTTTTATAAAATTTCAGTTTTTAAAATCTTAAAACAAAAATCAGTCTTCACTTTTTTCTCTTTAAAAATTTCTGTTTTTATTTCTTTTCAAAATCCAGTTTTTATTTACTTTAGAAATTTCTGTTTTAAAATCTAAAATAAAAATCAGTTTTTATTTTCTTTTATAATTTCAGTTTTAAAAATCTTTTATAAAATTTCAGTTTTAAAAATCTTTTTTTAAAATTCTGTTTTAAAGATCTTTTTAAAATCCTGTTTTAAAAATTCTCTTTTTAAAATCCTGTTTTAAAAATTCTCTTTTTAAAATCCTGTTTTAAAAATTCTCTTTTTAAAACTAAAAGAAATCGGTTTTTAAATTTATTAAAAATACAGTTTTTATATTTACTGTAAAACAAACACATAAGCAAAAATAAAATAAAATTAAACGCTCACCGATTTCGAGTGGGAGGAGGAGTCGGCGGGTTCTGGCGGCGTTCGGAGGTGTCGGGCGGAGGCTTCGGGTTGCTGCTTCGATGTCTGGAGGGAGGAGACTGAACGGGTGTCGTGCGGTGGGAGGAGAAGGAGTCGAGGGCGGCTCAGGCGAAGGGTTCGGCGGTCAGGCGGTGGGGCTTCGGCGGTCAGGCGGTGGCTTCCAGGATCGGGCGGCGGCTTCGAATTAGTTTTTAGGTTTTTTTTTTTTTCACTTTCTGGTAAATGATCGGGGGGGGGGGGGGGGGGGCAAGGCAGAAGAAAAGGGGAGAAGTTTATTTTTTTATTATTATTTTATTTCATTATTTAATTATTTATATTTGCACTAGGGTTGACTTTTATATATGACCTCGAAACGAGGCCCACCGCCTGTCGTCCATAGCGTTTTACCCCCATTCCGAACACAATGGGATATGTGTCGTAAGCTGGTTTGATCGTTACAATCAGTTTCCGTTGAATTTACATTTAAATCCTTATATTGAATTTTAAACGTACATTTCAAATTACCGGGGTCACATACTAACTAGAAAAATTCCAGAAAAATATTTTCTAGTTTCGTATTGACGATACGGTCCTAACAAAACTAGTTTCGTCGAATTCTGAGACTGTTTGAAAAATGGCCAATTTCCAGTCGATTAAATTCAACAGAAACTGGTCAAACGCGTTTTCTTTTGCCACGCTCACATATTGATTCGAAAATTTATGAAATTTGAAACCTAACAATAGTTTGACATCCCGGACCCGACAAAAGTGGTTTCGTCGAATTCCGAGGCCATATGCAAAATATCAATTTTCAAACTGACTTACTATTCTTAACTCACTAATTTATTGAAATATTCTATTTCAATGGTTCAAATTGCTTTGAAATAATCAATTTAAAAATTTTAAATTGGCTCGTATTTTCCGGGTTATTACATATATATAATAACATATACTAGTTTGTAATTGGTAATATACTGCATAACTTCCTTGAACCATGTGATGGGCATAAGATCATAAAGGACTTGAACTGTTAATGCATTTTTTGATGCATATTGGATTTGCAGCAAGCTACAACAAGCGGCTATGAAGTCAAGAAGCAAAAGGACAAGTTTGACTTGTTATGTCTGAACGATGGAAAGTGTATATGAGAATCAATGTGCATATTTTGATTCATATATATATATATTTGTATAATGTATGCAAATATCAATAAACTGCTGTGTAGACTGCTGTGTAGACTGCTGTGTAAACTGCTATGTAGACTGCTGTGTAAACTGCTGTGTAGACTACTGTGTAATTCAATGAACTAAGTTATATATATGTATAACAAGTTATAAATATATAATATATACTAATATTTATAAATTTGTATATTAACAATGCAACTTAATAGATGGTCCATTAAACATTGTAATGTTTGAAAGGGTCTGACCAAACATTTGGTTCTAGTCATTTTGTTCTGCGAAATGTTAAATCTGTTGCATGTAAGATACATTGCCTGTCAATGTTTATATATTATGTTTTGAAATGGCATAGAATATTGTTATAAATGTTTAGTTTGGGCTTAAATTCATTTATATGGAACTGTTGTAATCAAAATGCCACTTTAGCTGAACATGAATGGTTATTTTGATTTGTACATAAACCAGAATTGTATATGACTTATATATTTATTTGCAAATATAATATTAGGCCCCATGTTATAAATGAATCTATGTTTTTCATTATATATGAAACTTGCAAATTATTATTAGCAAAGCATTACGATGCATTATGCTACTAAACAACTAGACTCTGATATGATCACTAAATAGCGGGAATGTATATATATGATACACATACATATATATTATTTAAATCCAATTAATGTTAGGAATATAAAATACATATATTTTGATATATGTAAATAACTCTAATAATGTTTGCCACTACGAATTATAAAATTCCCTTTAAAAGCAAATTTTGTTATATTAAGTCATGGTGAAGTCTTCCAACATGTACATTCATTAATGCCCCATCTCATTGGATGTAGGTAATGCAAAAACATTATGCATCCTCTTATTTTTGTTATATGCGGTAGGAGTAAGTGTGGTGCTTCGACTGTATTGTTGGGTCTAATTTAACTAAGACTGCATAATAGGATTATGGCCTTAGAGACAATACCATGAATTATTCTATATTTTGAGTAAATGAATAATACTGAACAAAATGTTCATCATGTGATCCAAGAGTTATATACACGATATAATTGACATAAGTTGTCTACCTAAAAGGTTGTATTTTGGGGAGTAGCCAAAGCTTGGTCAAGGCTTGACTAGATACGGATCTTGGAACTGTAACGACCCAGAAAATCTAAACCAATTAAAATTTTTTAAATTGGCTAAAATAATGGATTTTAAATATTTTAAATAATGGCGATGAAAACTGAGATTGAATCGACAATTGAAAATGAATATAATTAATTATAATTATAAACAAGGCCTGAAATGGCGCTGCAGTTTCAAAAATTGAATTCAAACTTTGTCGGACTGTACCGGGTGCAAAGCAAAACGGATTTTAGCGAAACCAAAAATATTTAAATCTGTTAGTGAATACCTTTCTAACGAATCTGAAAAATCGAATTTTCATAATGGAAAGCAAAAGTTATGGCCGAATGAATTTTCAGAAGGGTCACTATGGATTTTATATAGCCCGTGAAATTGGCCATTTTGCATACGACCTCAGAATTCGACGAAACTACTTTTGTTGGATCCGGGATGTAAAGTTATTGCTAGGTTTCAAATTTCATAATTTTTGAAGCTAGTATGTGAGCGTGGCGAAGGAAAACGTGTTTTGGCCAATTACAGTTAAATTGGATCGACCAGAAATGGGCCTTTTTGCAAACAGTCTCAGAATTCGACGAAATAGTTTTGTTGGGACCGTATCGTCAAAACATAGCTAGATTTATTTTTCTGGAATTTTTCGAATCAATTTGTGGCCCTGGCAAATTGAAATGCACGTTCAAATTAAATATTGAATGTTTTATATTTTAATTTGAAGAATAAATGACTGTAACAATCAATATGGCTTACGAAACATATCCCATTGTGTCCGGGATGGTGGTGATTAGCTAGGGGCGACAGTCGTTGGGTTTGAAAAGGAGTTCGTTTGCGAAAACACTATTTTAAAATTAAATAAACCTCCCGGCCAATAGAAAATTTCCTTTATAATTTAATTTTTAAAAAATGTCTCAAAAATCCCTCGTCTCCTTCCAGACCGACGGCGGAGCTTCTCTCCTCCCTTCCCTTCCATTTTCCGGCGAATCCCTTCATCAAAACCCATAGCCCCTTTGCAACTTTTTGAAGTTCATCTCCTCCTCTTCAAATCAACACCAACCACACCACCCCTCGTCGCTCCACCAGCGAGGACCACCGCTCCAAACTTCGGAGCTTTCGACCGCCGCCTCGTCCTGATCTCGCCACCGAACGCCATCGCACCACCGTGGATAGGAGCGCCTCTCCAAGCTCTTCGCCGCTGCGAAGGCCGATCATCCTAACACGCATCGATTCGCGTGAAATCTGGTGACCTAGTTTCGAACAAACCAAGAGAGGTTCGGTTTTTATTTTCTGAACTGATTTTAACAGTTTAAAACCGTTGCAAACTTCGAAAAATCATATCTTTTTGCTGTTTTAACGAAATTCGATGAAACAGGAAACATCATGACAGTGAGGACGTCTTCTACATTTTAGAAGAGACCACATATTTTTCTGAGCCTTCTGCTATTTTTGGTGGAGTGGAACCCAATGTGAGATTTCTAATTTATAATCGATATGGAAAACGACAATGTATAAATTATATAGTCGATGTATGAGTTATATAAGCGTTGTACACCTCATGTATAAGCGTTGTATAAGTTGTACGTTCGATGTATAAGTTGTATATGCGTTGTGAAAATTATATATGTGTTGAAATAGAAGTGAATTGCTATATATATAAACGCCCCTCGTCCACAAACCATGGACGATATTTATTGGTTGTGATTGTTGTGAAAATTGATTGATAGCGAATGATTGTTTGGGATTGTTTGTGGTTGATATTGATTGATTGTGATTGAAAAATACCCGTTTGTGGTTGAGAAATATTTGGTTGAAACCACATAGGATTAGTTTGTGGAAATGAAATAAATATATACATGCCGCCTGCGTGCGAACTAGATGCATGATCCCCATTGTCAAAAACCGCGAGGTTTTAAGGTAGAGCGAGGAGCCGTACTAGGGACGGTCCCGGTTTTAACTACCCTGCCGTTATGCTGCCGAAATTTTCTGAAATATACATGTGTTAGTACAATTTTCATTCGTTGAAATAAATTACATATGTTGAAACAAATATACATGTGTTAGAATAATTTTCATTCGTTGAAATAAATTACATATGTTGAAACAAATATACATGTGTTAGAATAATTTTTATTCGTTGAAATAAATTACATATGTTGAAAGAATATTCATGTGTTGAGTTGCAATTCATTCGTTGAGTTGAAATTCATGTGTTGAATATTATTTGAATTTAAACAAATAGTTTTAGCGATAAAAATCACATTTTTATATATATACAAACTATAGAGAATATTCATGTGTTGAATTGAAATTCGTTCGTCGAGTTGAAATTCATGTGTTGAATGTTATCGTATTTTAAAATAAAATGAATAGACAATAAAAACTACCTTTTTATTGTGAATATGAAGTGTTAAAAACATTCACGTGTTGAATAAATATTTTTGACAATAAAAATATTCCTTTTATCATGTATACGCTTTGATAAAAATACACACGTGTTGAAATAAATAATAGTTTGCTAGAAATATTATTATTGGCTTTGTTCTGCATATATATACATGTGTTGAACAGGAAAAATGGATTAGCTGTAGAGTAAAGAAATTATTTGCGTGCCCGAAAAATAGGTAAGCCTTGATTAGTTGGCTGCGCAATTTTATTTTTATATCAACTCCTGTGAATGCCATTGGATGCGGAGTGCTGGTTATTCTGTGTGAAATAATAAATATCGCCATAGGATAGTAACAATTAAATTTGAACTACGCTACATGGCATACTTCTTGACGATAGGCATACTTCATCATATTCCACATAAGCAATTGGAGCTTGTGTGACGAGGTGGAAGATTTACCATACGAGCGAGAGGCTTGTATGGCGATGATTATATACAACAGGTTGAACTGATGACTGATATGGACTCTATAAAATATAACGATAAATTGCCAGATTAATAAAAACCCCACATGGGTCTGGAGTTGACAATAATCATGTCTCTCTAGTTATTAGATACGGCACATGGACTATTTATTTCTACACGGAAACGGGGTGACGAGAATTTATTCTCTGGAGTGATCATCTATACATGCTCCCCTGTAAACACCAGAATATATCGCTATAAATATGTGAATGCTTTTTAGGATTTATTGGGTACCTAACACGGCCCAATAAATTTCCAAACCCCTCCCCATACAAAGGAGGTTATGGCGAAATTTTTCGAAATATTAAGGCGTTAGTGAAATATTTGAAGTGAAAACGAAGTTGAAAATATAGAATGAACTATAGTTGGAATTATAGAATGAACTATATTTATATATATAAATAAAAATATAATTAAATGGAATCGAAGCCGTGCAGTTCGCGTTTCGGAATCATAATTTGAAATGATTGTTACGAGGGATCCGACCATCGGATTTTCCCGAAACCGCAACCGCTAGGTTCGCTTTGGAGAAATCTTTCCACCGGCACCAACTTTGTAAAAATCCAACGGTTGGATTGTCTGGAATGTTTAATTCAAATCTGAAGAAAAACAGCGCCAGAAACGATTATATTTATATATATATAATTATATTTAATCGAATAACGACGCTGCAGTTCGTATTTTGAAATCGAAACTTCAAACGATTGTACAGGGAGATCCGACCGTCGGATTTCCCCGAAACTGGAACCGTTGGATTCGTTTTGAAAAGACCTTTCTAATGATGTAAATTTGCGAAGATCCAATGGTTAGATTATCAGATATGTGTAAATCAAATCTGAAGAAAAACAGCGCCACGGCCGCGTTATGGCCCGAAGCGTCGTTTTGAATAAATTGGCTATTTTAAAATAAATAAAAATAGCGATAAATCGTTATAAAATATCATAAACGATATGGAATGGAAATAAACTGAATTTGCTCGATTTATGTGGTATTTGATGGTTGAATGTGTTTGGTGTGAAAATTACATTAAAGAACAAAATTGGTGTTGTCGAATGATTTAACCATTGAAACAAATTGATTTGAAATTCTAATTATACGTGAATTATTTGAAAAGACCGAGTTAATTCTCATTTCAAATAATTGACCGACGATTGAAAGTCGAAGATGAAGACGATGGTCGAAGACCGGAGATCTTCACCTCGTTTGAATGGTAACCGAGGTCCTGATTGGGAGGCATCCCGAAATATGGATAATGAGTGGTGATCGTCCAGACGTACGTGGTGATCGATGGGTTTGCAAGGTATTTAGTGCCTCCGGTTTCGTTCAGACCCAGAACGGACTTGTAAATGGACTGTGTGTCTGACATTGGATTTTATTCTGTGTTGATTGATCTCTATTAAATATACATCTGTTTGGCAGCGGAGAATTTATTCTTTTGCTTAACGCCCTTCTCTGAGACGCACGAGCTCAGAGGTTGTATATCGATGGACATCAGTCGCATGGCATGAACTGCCTGTGTGGCATGCTAAGATGCAGTGATCAGGGATTCTGTTGAAAAGCAAAGCCTTGTGGTGGTGATCAAAGCACCGCCTGTGTGGCGTAGCTTTGTGTATAACGTGGAATCGCGAGCCTCACACCCCGGTATGAACCAGAAACGGGAGAAGGACCTCAGGGAGGACATGCGTTTCTTTCTAGCTAGGGTGGTGTCAGTGACCTACCAGCCCTGACATTTATATATACTTTTCACCTATGTGGTTGTTGCTATCGCGAGGCGCCTCGGTTTGATCGGACGATCCGGGTCCGATGGAGTCATTCGTTGGCTCGTTTACGCCCCAAAGGGCGGGGAAACGTATTGTTTAGGCATTTTAATCCACATCGGTGGACCGGCCCTGTCGCTCCAAAGGCTTGACTGAGTACTTGCCTGAGACATGGGCTAGATTGTCTCAAATTCGGTAAGGACTATCTTTTGCCTTGGTTCATGACGGAAATCCGATTTCCAAATACGTGACTGTGCGGTTTTGATTGTATACCTATATATGGCGACATAGTGGTATGGGGCATTAATGTCGTCTATGGTTGATAGTTATGATTTGAAATTGTTTTCAAAACATATAAACACTAGCAATAATATCAAATGCCTTTGTTTTATTCGTATCAAGCATATTTTGGCCGTTATAAGGTAAAAACTCTATCCTCCGGTTTGCGTTGCATTGTGTGATGGGAACTGAGTCTTATAACGGCTTCATTTTTATAAAAAGCATAGCGATGTTTAAAAGAAAGATTTGTTTTAAAGCACTGGCAATCCAATGGAGTAAACCCGTCCCACGAAAGTGGCGTGGTCCTGTGATTAGCCAAATTATATATGTGTTGAGTAGATTTCTCATACCAGTCCCATGACTGACTCCTAGTTTGTTTCACTTTCAAACTCGGGTGCCCCTTTTTCTTCACGGGCAGCCTTGTATTCAGGTTTAGCTGGTTCTTTCTGGGTAGCTGGAGCTGAAGATGGATTCTATCATTTATCTCTCTTTATGCTGTTCAACTCCTATTGTACATATTATGTTTGTTTTCCGCTGTAGACATTATGTATAGCTGAACTGTATTTTTACTAAGTATGATCCTGTATACTGTGTAACTCTGATGATTACTTTTATCCAGTATATCTATTGTTTATTATCTGGTGTATTTATTTATTTCTGTTCTGCTATTATCTGTTTCTGTGTTATATTCCACGGATTACCCTTGCCGTCGTCAGTACGGGGTTTGGGGTCGTCTCATTTGGTATCAGAGCTTTGGTTAAGCTGTTTCTGGAATATAACGTTTGAACGAACTCGTCAGAAATAGAACCAGTAGTGTTCTAGGACGGGTAACTCTATACAGATAGGATCAGTAATATCCTAGTATGAGTAGCAGAATGAAATAACACCTCGATAGACATATTTACATTGAAGTATATGTTTCTATATTTTAAATTATCTTTTCTGTGACCTGACGCTTGATCTGCTGTTTGCAGTAGTACTAGAAAATGAGTGTCAGAAACAGAAGGAATACAGAACCGGATATTAAGGCCCTATTAATCAAATATCGGAATATGGGTGGAATACCGTTCTCTGGTGAAGAATCTATTATGAAAACACAAGCCTGGATTCGTTCGGCTGAGAAGATCTTTGATTGTTTAAAGCTGAGGGATGACCAGAAAAGATTACTAGCCTCCTGGGCACTCAAAGACACATCCTTGTTCTGGTGGGATTCGGTAATAGAGAATAATCCAGACTTGATCGTGGAAGAAGCAACTCAACAGGATATTGAAATTACTCCAGAATTAGCTGTGAGACGAGAGCCGCTAAAGATCATCGGCAAAGAAACCAAAGAGCTGAGGAACAAGAAGGTTCACTTAGTCAAAGTGCAATGGAGTGGAGATCCGCGAGATTGTACTTGGGAAACTGACGAGAGCATTCAGAAAGCTTATCCTAGATGCCGAGTGGATATCTCTGATTGACTCTGGTGTAAGGTACATTTACCCTACTTTGCACTACCATTTAATTCTCTACTCTGTTGTTATTTTCTTTCCATGAATGTGCACTTTTAAATTCTATGGTCTGAATGATTTTAAAAAGAGTATAGAAATTGACTAGTATATTTTTGAAAGGTGGAAAACAATTGGATTAGTCGTTGTGTTGTGTGATTGTAGATTTATCAAACCACTTTCAACTTTGTTCTTTTCGGGGACGAAAAGTTTTAAGTGAGGGAGATTGTAACGACCTAGAAAATCTGAACCAATTTAAAATTTTTAAATTGGCTAAAATAATGGATTTTAAATATTTTAAATAAATATTTTAAATAATGGCGATGAAAACTGAGTTTGAATCGACAATTGAAAATGAATATAATTAATTATAATTATAAACAAGTCTGAAATGGCGCTGCAGTTTCAAAAATTGAATTCAAACTTTGTCGGACTGTACCGGGTGCAAAGAAAAACGGATTTTAGCGAAACCAAAAATATTTAAATCTGTTAGTGAATACCTTTCTAACGAATCTGAAAAATCGAATTTTCATAACGGAAAGCAAAAGTTATGGCCGAATGAATTTTCAGAAGGGTCGCTATGGATTTTATATAGCCCGTGAAATTGGCCATTTTGCATACGACCTCGGAATTCGATGAAACTACTTTTGTTGGATCCGGGATGTAACGTTATTGCTAGGTTTCAAATTTCATAATTTTTGAAGCTAGTATGTGAGCGTGGCGAAGGAAAACGTGTTTTGGCCATTTATAGTTAAATTGGATCGACCAAAAATGGGCCTTTTTGCAAACGGTCTCAGAATTCGACGAAACTAGTTTTGTTGGGACCGTATCGTCAAAACATAGCTAGATTTATTTTTCTGGAATTTTTCGAATCAATTTGTGGCCCTGGCAAATTGAAATGCACGTTCAAATTAAATATTGAATGTTTTATATTTTAATATTAAGAATAAATGACTGTAACAATCAAAATGGCTTACGAAACATATCCCATTGTGTCCGGGATGGGGGTACTTAGCTAGGGGCGACAGTCGTTGGGTTTGAAAAGGAGTTCGTTTGCGAAAACACTATTTTAAAATTAAATAAACCTCCCGGCCAGTAGAAATTTTCCTTTATAATTTAATTTTTAAAAAATATCTCAAAAATCCCTCGTCTCCTTCCAGACCGACGGCGGAGCTTCTCTCCTCCCTTCCCTTCCATTTTCCGGCGAATCCCTTCATCAAAACCCATAGCCCCTTTGCAACTTTTTGAAGTTCATCTCCTCCTCTTCAAATCAACAACAACCACACCACCCCTCGTCGCTCCACCAGCGAGGACCACCGCTCCAAACTTCGGAGCTTTCGACCACCGCCTCGTCCTGATCTCGCCACCGAACGCCATCGCACCACCGTGGATAGGAGCGCCTTTCCAAGCTCTTCGCCGCTGCGAAGGCCGATCATCCTAACACGCATCGATTCGCGCGAAATCTGGTGACCTAGTTTCGAACAAACCAAGAGAGGTTCGGTTTTTATTTTCTGAACTGATTTTAACAGTTTAAAACCGTTGCAAACTTCGAAAAATCATATCTTTTTGTTGTGTTAACGAAAATCGATGAAACAGGAAACATCGTGACCGTGAGGACGTCTTCTACATTTTAGAAGAGACCGCATATTTTTCTGAGCCTTCTGCTATTTTTGGTGGAGTGGAACCCAATGTGAGATTTCTAATTTATAATCGATATGGAAAACGACGATGTATAAATTATATAGTCGATATATGAGTTATATAAGCGTTGTACACCTCATGTATAAGCGTTGTATAAGTTGTACGTTCGATGTATAAGTTGTATATGCGTTGTAAAAATTATATATGTGTTGAAATAGAAGTGAATTGCTATATATAAATATATATATATATATATATATATATATATATATATATATATATATATATATATATATATATACGCCCCTCGTCCACAAACCATGGACGATATTTATTGGTTGTGATTGTTGTGAAAATTGACTGATAGCGAATGATTGTTTGGGATTGTTTGTGGTTGATATTGATTGATTGTGATTGAAAAATACCCGTTTGTGGTTGAGAAATATTTGGTTGAAACCACATAGGATTAGTTTGTGGAAATGAAATAAATATATACATGCTGCCTGCGTGCGAACTAGATGCATGATCCTCATTGTCAAAAACTGCGAGTTTTTAAGGTAGAGCGAGGAGCCGTACTAGGGACGGTCCCGGTTTTAACTACCCTGCCGTTATGCTGCCGAAATTTTCTGAAATATACATGTGTTAGTATAATTTTCATTAGTTGAAATAAATTACATATGTTGAAACAAATATACATGTGTTAGAATAATTTTCATTCATTGAAATAAATTACATATGTTGAAACAAATATACATGTGTTAGAATAATTTTTATTCGTTGAAATAAATTACATATGTTGAAAGAATATTCATGTGTTGAGTTGCAATTCATTCGTTGAGTTGAAATTCATGTGTTGAATATTATTTGAATTTAAACAAATAGTTTTAGCGATAAAAATCACATTTTTATATATATACAAACTATAGAGAATATTCATGTGTTGAATTGAAATTCGTTCGTCGAGTTGAAATTCATGTGTTGAATGTTATCGTATTTTAAAATAAAATGAATAGACAATAAAAACTACCTTTTTATTGTGAATATGAAGTGTTAAAAACATTCACGTGTTGAATAAATATTTTTGACGATAAAAATATTCCTTTTATCATGTATACGCTTTGATAAAAATACACACGTGTTGAAATAAATAATAGTTTGCTAGAAATATTATTATTGGCTTTGTTCTGCATATATATACATGTGTTGAACAGGAAAAATGGATTAGCTGTAGAGTAAAGAAATTATTTGCGTGCCCGACAAATAGGTAAGCCTTGATGAGTTGGCTGCGCAATTTTATTTTTATATCAACTCCTGTGAATGCCATTGGATGCGGAGTGCTGGTTATTCTGTGTGAAATAATAAATATCGCCATAGGATAGTAACAATTAAATTTGAACTACGCTACATGGCATACTTCTTGACGATAGGCATACTTCATCATATTCCACATAAGCAATTGGAGCTTGTGTGACGAGGTGGAAGATTTACCATACGAGCGAGAGGCTTGTATGGCGATGATTATATACAACAGGTTGAACTGATGACTGATATGGACTCTATAAATTATAACGATAAATTGCCAGATTAATAAAAACCCCACACGGGTCTGGAGTTGACAATAATCACGTCTCTCTAGTTATTAGATACGGTACATGGACTATTTATTTCCACACGGAAACGGGGTGACGAGAATTTATTCTCTGGAGTGATCATCTATACATGCTCCCCCGTAAACACCAGAATATTTCACTATAAATATGTGAATGCTTTTTAGGATTTATTGGAAACCTAACACGGCCCAATAAATTTCCAAACCCATCCCCATTCAAAGGAGGTTATGGCGAAACTTTTCGAAATATTAAGGCGTTAGTGAAATATTTGAAGTGAAAACGAAGTTGAAAATATAGAATGAACTATAGTTGGAATTATAGAATGAACTATATTTATATTTATAAATATAAATATAATTAAAAGGAATCGAAGCCGTGCAGTTCGCGTTTCGGAATCGTAATTTGAAACGATTGTTACGAGGGATCCAACCATCGGATTTTCCCGAAACCGCAACCGCTGGGTTCGCTTTGGAGAAATCTTTCCACCGGCACCAACTTTGTAAAAATCCAACGGTTGGATTGTCTGGAATGTTTAATTCAAATCTGAAGAAAAATAGCGCCAGAAACGATTATATATATATATATATATATATATATAATTATATTTAATCGAATAACGACGCTGCAGTTCGTATTTTGAAATCGAAACTTCAAACGATTGTACAGGGAGATCCGACCGTCGGATTTTCCCGAAACTGGAACCGTTGGATTCGTTTTGAAAAGACCTTTCTAATGATGTAAATTTTGCGAAGATCCAACGGTTAGATTTTCAGATATGTGTAAATCAAATCTGAAGAAAAACAGCGCCACGGCCGCGTTATGGCCCGAAGCGTCGTTTTGAATAAATTGGCTATTTTAAAATAAATAAAAATAGCGATAAATCGTTATAAAGTATCATAAACGATATGGAATGGAAATAAACTGAATTTGCTCGATTTATGTGGTATTTGATGGTTGAATGTGTTTGGTGTGAAAATTACATTAAAGAACAAAATTGGTGTTGTCGAATGATTTAACCATTGAAACAAATTGATTTGAAATTCTAAATATACGTGAATTATTTGAAAAGACCGAGTTAATTCTCATTTCAAATAATTGACCGACGATTGAAAGTCGAAGATGAAGACGATGGTCGAAGACCGGAGATCTTCACCTCGTTTGAATGGTAACCGAGGTCCTGATTGGGAGGCATCCCGAAATATGGATAATGAGTGGTGATCGTCCAGACGTACGTGGTGATCGATGGGTTTGCAAGGTATTTAGTGCCTCCGGTTTCGTTCAGACCCAGAACGGACTTGTAAATGGACTGTGTGTCTGACATTGGATTTTATTTTGTGTTGATTGATCTCTATTAAATATACATCTGTTTGGTGGCGGAGAATTTATTCTTTTTCTTAACGCCCTTCTCTGAGACGCACGAGCTCAGAGGTTGTATATCGATGGACATCAGTCGCATGGCATGAACTGCCTGTGTGGCATGCTAAGATGCAGTGATCAGGGATTCTGTTGAAAAGCAAAGCCTTGTGGTGATGATCAAAGCACCGTCTGTGTGGCGTAGCTTTGTGTATAACGTGGAATCGCGAGCCTCACACCCCGGTATGAACCAGAAACGGGAGAAGGACCTCAGGGAGGGCATGCGTTTCTTTCTAGCTAGGGTGGTGTCAGTGACCTACCAGCCCTGACATTTATATATACTTTTCACCTATGTGGTTGTTGCTGTCGCGAGGCGCCTCGGTTTGATAGGACGATCCGGGTCCGATGGAGTCATTCGTTGGCTCGTTTACGCCCCAAAGGGCGGGGAAACGTATTGTTCAGGCATTTTAATCCACATCGGTGGACCGGCCCTGTCCCTCCAAAGGCTTGACTGAGTACTTGCCTGAGACATGGGCTAGATTGTCTCGAATTCGGTAAGGACTATCTTTTGCCTTGGTTCATGACGGATATCCAATTTCCAAATACGTGACTGTGCAGTTTTGATTGTATACCTATATATGGCGACATAGTGGTATGGGGCATTAATGCCGTCTATGGTTGATAGTTATGATTTGAAATTGTTTTCAAAACATATAAACACTAGCAATAATATCAAATGCCTTTGTTTTATTCGTATCAAGCATATTTTGGCCGTTATAAGGTAAAAACTCTATCCTCCGGTTTGCGTTGCATTGTGTGATGGGAACTGAGTCTTATAACGGCTTCATTTTTATAAAAAGCATAGCGATGTTTAAAAGAAAGACTTGTTTTAAAGCACTGGCAATCCAATGGAGTAAACTCGTCCCACGAAAGTGGCGTGGTCCTGTGATTAGCCAAATTATATATGTGTTGAGTAGATTTCTCATACCAGTCCCATGACTGACTCGTAGTTTGTTTCACTTTCAAACTCGGGTGCCCCTTTTTCTTCACGGGCAGCCTTGTATTCAGGTTTAGCTGGTTCTTTCTGGGTAGCTGGAGCTGAAGATGGATTCTATCATTTATCTCTTTTTATGCTGTTCAACTCCTATTGTACATATTATGTTTGTTTTCCGCTGTAGACATTTATGTATAGCTGAACTGTATTTTTACTAAGTATGATCCTGTATACTGTGTAACTCTGATGATTACTTTTATCCAGTATATCTATTGTTTATTATCTGGTGTATTTATTTATTTCTGTTCTGCTATTATCTGTTTCTGTGTTATATTCCACAGATTACCCTTGCCGTCGTCAGTACGGGGTTTGGGGTCGTCTCAGGAACACTATTGTATATATATACTGATATATATATATATATATATATATATATATATAAACAAAGGGATGTTAATTTGAGTGGGAGCATATTTTAGTTTAAATTATACATTTATGTAAATATAAATATTGATTGTCAAAATTTTGTATTTATATTAAATAAATATTAGAGAATCAGTTATTATTTTATTATCTACTGTAGATATTAAATAATAATTAACTCTGATAATTTAAATTAATCCTTAAGAAGGACAAATTGAATTAAATCAAATTTCTTGACTAACGTTGAAATTTGAGGATTGTCCTCAAACAAATTGAACGTAATTGTTTTACAAATATTGAAGATCTAAAATGAAAGTTGAAGTGTTAATACAGCCGAATAAGATATAAATGTACTTATACATCTCTAATATTAAATGCTAGATATGAATCGCATATATGTATGTGAACTTATAGAATAAGTAGGAATCTGACAGAAGGACAAGTGGACTTACGATTGTAAATAAAGCAAATGTTGTTGGATTATCCATAGGAAGTTGCTTCTTATTCTATATACTGGCTTAATTGAATAATTAAAATAATTGTTATTATGAAATTCCATTTAAAATAAATGTCATAATAAATCTTTTTTAGACAAGGTTGAATTTCATTTATGATAAAAGAACAACTATTATTCGTTTTATTTAAATGTAATATTTTATGGAAATTCACAAATAGTTAATGATCTTTATAAATCCTTAACTATGATATGCTTGACATATGTACTGAGCGGATTAAATTTAATTATTTAACTCCAACACACTTTTAGCATTGTTAGTTAGCCAATAAAAGAAAAAAAATATATTTCAAAACTCCATAATGATGGAATTTTGATGTAATTTGATTTTGAATCATATGAAGAATGCAAATCTTGTTTACAAGGAAAAATAACTTAATCACATTTCACTTGACACAGTGAATTGGCAAGTATGTATTGGGTCTCGTAAATAATGATGTATATGGAGAAATGAATACATAAGCTAAAGGTAGGTTTTGTTACTTCATTATATTTGTTGATGATATCGGTAGATATAGAAATGTGTATCTAATGAAACACAAATCAAAATCCTTTGAAAAGTTCAAAGAATTCAAAAATGAAGTTCAAAACCAATTATGATAGAAAATAAATACTCTTCGAACATATCAAGAAGAATAATTAAGCCAATAATTTAATGACTATCTAATAAGTGTGAAATTGTCTGGCAACTCACTCCACTCAGAACATCATCCTAGAATGGTTTGTCTGAAAGGAGAAGTCGCACCTTATAAGATATTGTACGATCAATGATAAGTCATATAGATCTTCCAATAAATCAAATTTAGAACAATTGCATTTAATCCTACGAAAATGATTTTGAAGATGCCATATAAGATATGGACTAGGAAATATCCTAGTGTGTCTGATGCGAAGATTTGGAATGTAAGGCATTTATTAAACATCCTTCCTCTGATAAGATCAGACCCAAATCAAATAACTGTTTTGTGGAATATCCAAAAGGAACAAATGGATATTACTTCTATAAATCCTCTAAGAATGAAACGTTTATTGCTCGAGTTGGTATCCTTTTAAAAGAGAGCTAGTCTCTAAGATATCGATAGGAACGAAATAGAGTTCGAAATGCCTCCGAAACCACAAAATACCATTGAATCTTGTATAGACAAGAAATTGAGTGGGAGTGACACAATAATTCTAATGTTATATATTGATAACATGTTAATTATTGTGAATAATGTTAGTTTTAAAATAATAAATAGATACTGATTATGAGAAAGAAAATGTTTGGGTTAGGAAGTTCATAATTGAACTTAATTCATTGTTAATCCGATGATTTACATTGCGACAACAATGTGGCTATTGCTCAGGCCTGAAACCTCAAACTCGTTATCGATATATAACATATATTTAAGAAACGTAATTCTTATGTGAAGTTGTTCACAGAGGAAATAAACATATCTGCAATGTTACAGAAGTTGTAATGTTGCAGACCTACTGAATTAAACTCTGCCGGAATAGAAGTTTAACTGTCACACTAAGTTCATGAGTATACAATACATGAAGATTGACTCTATTGCAAGTGGGAGATTGCTAGAGTTTATGCCCTAGAGGAAATCCATTTGATGTGATTAATAACATTGTTGATGTTATTGTTTCATTTGGAATAAAAATATTCTGTTATGTTATATTTACTGCGTAATATAAATATTAACATAATAGAAGTCCTTAGAATAATAATACGGAATTATATAGTTCGAGTAAGACTTGAACATGAGATTGCATAATATATTAAGTATTATAATTCTAAAATGTCCATAGTCAAGTTTTATTGTTTATATTGGACAAGAATATAACCTTGAGACCAGTATGTTGAATAACTAATGATCACATATCATTCATCATTAATATACATGATATTAACATAAATACGTATTAGAGAATAGCGTATTGGGTTGACCCATCGTGAGAAAACTACATAAAATATAATTAACAGTATCATAAGTTATTTTCATAGTGATACTGATGTAATGGTCCTTAGACCTGAAATCATTGTAATTTTATTTGAGGATATTTGTGTTTTGATATCATCTAAAGCTACTTGTAACAGAGTATACGATAACGGTGATTATTGGATACATCTTGAATCAAATGAAAATTATGAATGATCTAGATGGAATTTAACCCTACATTATATTTATGGTGATATCCATGGGCCTCTTGATTGAGTCAGGCTATGAAATGCATGCCGTGCTCAAATATTGATTTGTTTTATATAGTCTACTCATCGATCAAGATAAAAGGATTAAATTATAAAGAGGATGATATGATCCATGCCTCAAGTTTAATCCAGGATATATCGGTTAAAAGGATTATATTACATTGATACAATTGTCACATAAAAAGGTTGTATCGAATCGTTGATCTTATTATAACTGGGTAACAATGATGTGTTGCTAGATTCCGCTCACTGTTTATGATTTAAATACGATTTAAATTATTACCAATGTTATAGTAACCTATAGGATCATACACTTAGAACATTATCACACACTTAACGTTATAATGGAAGAACATTATATGGATAAATAAAATATCAAACAGTTGATATTTTATCGAATGTTGGAATAGGTAAGCTGGTCGGTTCCTATAATTATGGCTCACATTCATTTTATAGGGGATACTTTATTTCGTTTAAAAATATGCATGATTCATTTTTTGAATAGACCAACTAGGTCAAAAATTATAACCCTAACCGGATTCCCCTTTCTACAAAAATACAATTTAACGGCGGCTAGCACCTAAAATCTCTTCTCTATTCGATTTGATTTAATGGAAAACATTCGTATGGATCATCTTTAGAGGAGTCGACAAATAGAGTAGCTAGATTCGGTTTAATCTGATTTCGATTTCTCAGACCTGTGTATGGATTGAAAATGAGAAAAGGTATATTGTTAACTCAAATTTTGAATTCATGTATGATTAATATGGATGTTGATTTGTTAATTCTGCTGCAAACCGTTCCTATTATACTTTCACTTTCTACTGCTGATGAGGAGTGTTACTGTCATCGGCCCTGCGGAGATGTTGATAAGGACGTAGCAGACTCGATGATATTGAATTTGATGATATATAAATGACCATAGTCGTTTTAATTATGATGGTGGTGGTGTTGATGTTGTTGTTTTATCTGCGTACATTACTTTATTATTATTGTTGTACCTATTATTTATATGGTATTATTATAATATCATTACATGTTGTAGTGCCGATATTATGCTGTTGATGGTGACTATGTTACTTTTGTATTATCATTACATGTAGTAGTGTTGATTATGTTGATGTTTGTTATTATATAACTTTTCTGTTGCTATTTATATGTCACTACCGACAAAAAGTTTCCTTCATATGTCACCACTCACTTTTTTGTATTATCATTACATATAGTAGTGTGTATTTGTAACATATATATATATATATATATATATATATATGTGTGTGTGTGTGTGTGTGTGTGTGTGTGTGCGTGCGTGTGTATGTACGTATGTATATGTTTGAGTTATTTTGTGTAATGGCCCAAAAATCCGTACTATCTGAGTTGATTAAATATACCATACTTCCAACCCAAATGACATAGAAATACGAATCATTATTGGTAAAAATACAAAAAAGATAGAAGAAGAACAGAAATAACAAGACATAATCTCACATCGTAGTAGAATAAAATATAATATATATAACAGCTTTTGGAATACAAAATTTTAACTATATATACATACCATTATCAGAGTACAACATTTGTTTATCAGAGCGTAAATTAATAATAAATAGATATCCAATGCTGAAGCCTCCTGCTCCAAGCTTGTAACACCCTGTATTTTCTGTAAACATACGAATAACAAATCAAGGCAGAATTAATTTTTAAAATAGGAACCAAGGGAAACGGGTTGCGCCATTGCGTTCATCTCGAAATTGTGCTTGAAAACGAGTACGAGTTTTCGAAAAACAGAGTTCGTATGACCAAGTTATGACCCTCCGAAGATTTAGGAATTTTCAGAATCGAAAACAGCTCGAAATTTGAATGCAAAATTCGAATTCAAACCTAGAAGCAGGTTGGGCGGGAAATTTCCCTCCCAGGACCCAGGTCGACTAAGGAGTCGACTGGGTAGTCGACCCCCCCTGACCAGGTCGATTGGGTAGTCGACCTGGGTGTCGACCTGCCTCCCGAACCCACTTCCTGAACCTGATGCAATCTGATGTTTTTGGGCCGATTTTCTGACCAGGTTCATGACTCTAAACCTATATAAGCAGCCCCCTAGCCTCATTCTCTCTACACCATTTCATTTTGCCTATACTCTGCCTCTGTTCTAATTAAATTAAAAATGGCGTCGCTACTCTGCTAAAATCTGAACTGGAACTAGGACTAAAGCATCTTCTTCCAAACTGATTAAAATTAAAAGAGAACAACTGCAACTCTTCTTCTTCTTTAATCCAATCAAGGCAAGTGCAGTTATTTTCCGATATAAACTATATTTTTGATTGTGACATGATTGTAACTCTGAATTTGAGGTTATGTATGTTCTGTTCTGTTTGGATCTATCCTATTCTGTTTCTCTTTCTTCTTTCTGTTCTATAGTCAGGCTACCACGAGCCTGCGCCAAATCTCATAAGAGATTAACGCATGAACGTTAAAATAATGAATGATGGCATAAATGGGACATGGCTAATCTATGATTGATTTAAGAAAAAAGGGCATAGGTTGTAGACTAGATTTAGATCTATGCATATTTTGTGAGTTGGGAGAAGAGGAACCATTGTATGTTAACATAGGACTTGAGACTTTGACATAACGCATATTTTGGATTAAGATCTAATTTTGAGGACATAGTATATGTTGTAAGTTAAGATCTATATTTGAGGCATATTTTAAGAAAAGGAAGATATGTGACTTAGGCGTAAAAATATATAGGATAACTAGTAATGTGAATACGCCTAAAACTGGACTTTTTGATACTTGGCATCAAAAGATATAGTTTGGCACAATTCATATTGTTTATCATGATTTATGGGTTTTGGAAAATATTCTGTGCTATGCAATGTTTAACTAAAACGTAGGGTATATGATCATATTGTGAATCATGACAATTATTTAGGCATGTGAACTTAGGCCAAATTTATAGTTAGGCAAGATATATCAATGAAACTTTAAGGAATGATTAAATGTGTTATATTGCCTAATTTGCTAGTTCTGCCATATTGCCTAATCTGCTAGATCTGTTCATCTGCTAAATCTGTCATCTGCTAAGTCTGCTGAAAATGCCTAATCTGTTATATGCTAAATCTGCTAAATTGCTTAATCTGCTAAATCCGTTAAGTCGCTTAATCTGCGAAATCTGTTATCTGCTATATCTGTTGAGTTGATATATTTAGTCTGTTATTGACATAATCTGAATTGGCTATATTTATGAATAATTGACATGTATATTAGGCATGGGCATAAATGGTAAATTATTAATTAATTGGCCGCAAAGATAAACATGGCTAACTCGAGGTTAGAATGAGTTTGCGGCGTAATCCTGCCCGGAACCGCCCGGCACATCCAGTGGCCGCAAACAATAGGTTCTAATGTGAGAAGTTAGTCATAACGTGCTTGAAACCCGAGGTTAGACTCAGTTTGTGGCAGAAACCTACCCGGAACCAACCGGCCTAACCAGTAGCCGCAAACTGTCAGTCTAATGTGAGAGGTCTGGGCATTAATATTTAATCAATGAAAATCTGAGATAAATATGATGTCAAAAATGTGTTGGGTGGATAGGGTTAAACCAACTGGACTAATGAAATTAATAAAACCGTTTCATGAATCTGTAGGCCCAGTACAAAGTTAGACAAGTCTGTAAATCCGTATGTCGGATCCGTTAGTCAGAAAAATTATTAACTTGATTTTCTGATCTGTGAACTAGTTGACCTAAACTCTGAATGTCTGAACTTGTAAACAAGTTAATCTAAAATCTGTTAGTCTAGGGCACAAGGTTAGGAGGGAAAATACTTGTGTCATCTGTTGTTTGGGACCCATATTAGTCAGTAACCCTTTTTGGTTTCAAAACTTCGACCCAATAGTAGGTAGGGTCCGGGCACGCTTACTGAACTAATTATAAGTGGTTCATTCTGATAATGGCGAGGGGTGTTGATGGTGCGTTCCAACCGGGTCATGTGCGTGCATGGATCCCGGCCTGCCTCTGTGGATGTAAGACGCCGTGACATTTGTAAATAGGTCTGTGTCATTCAAAGGTTGCCACTTTAGGGAATGATACACCCTTCTGTGGGGCTGGCACATGGTATTTATGTAATAGGGAGCCGATCGCATGGGGTAGGATTTGGGGTACACTTAGCTTTGTCTTTTTCTGTGGGGTACCTTCTGTTTCTGTTGGGTGGCAACACCTGTCTACGTGGTACCATCTGTCTGTAGGGGTGGTAAAGGCTCATTTACTAGTGCACACCTAATTCTACATTCTGTTTCCATAGGGATTAATCTGTTTCTGTTTCTGTACCTTCTGTTCGGGTGGTAAAGGCCCATTATTAGCATTCTGTTTCTGTCTGTTTCTGTTGGGGTGGTAAAGGCCCATTAGTTGCGTGGTAAAGGCCCATTATTAGTATCCTGTTTCCGTACCTTCTGTCATTTGGGGTGGTAAAGGCCCATTAGTATTATTCTACTTCTGCACTTTCTGTCTGTTGGGGTGGTGAAGGCCCATTACTAGCATTCTGTTTTTGTATAGATTATTCTGTTTCGATTCTGTTTCAGTTTAGACATTGGGGTAACACCTAATCCTGTTATACTAGTATTAGTGCAGAGAGGTGAAAAGTAGTAGCTTACATCATTCTGTTTCTTCTGTTTAACTTAAGTACATCTGTTGCTCCTGTTATATCTCTTATCCAGCTTATTTTCATGTCATAATTATTATTATCTGTTCATATGCTGAAAGTCACTGGACTTGCCAGACTTTATGTCTGACCTTGCTTGTTTTCGCCCCTTTTTCTTCCGTTTCCCCCCAGGTTTTCCAAGGAGGGAATACTTTAGCTTGATCCGGATTTCTTCTGCTTGAAGTGCGTAAAGTATGGCTTAACTTCTTATGGAATCTTCTGTGGGGATTATGATTTTAAAAACTATGCATTCTGAAGGCTTTTGTACAAGACTGATATTTTGTACTTGAATTCTGATATTGTGATTTGAAAGGATGTAACCAAACTTACTTCGGTTTCTGTTGTAATAAAGCTATAATTTTTTTCAACTACTATTTTATCTGTCTTGTAAGTTTCTGTTCTGTCTACTAAAACGCTCCATCAAAGTTAAGGCATTCCCTTTGTGAGTGACCTTAACGGAGGTGGGGTGTTACACTTGGTATCAGAGCTGAAGGTTACCAGAATGGGTAAAAATTTTGAAAAGTATTTTCAAAAATGTTTTAAAAGGAAGTATTTATAAAAGTAAAGTTTGTTTTGAAAAAACATAATCCCCCAAAGCCATGTGCACTATCTCTCTCTATCCTTCGTTTTGAATCTTTCCTTTCTGTTTCAGCATGTCTGGAGACCTTAACCTTCCAGAGGGAGTACCGATACCCGGCTAGTTCAGGAGGTACTTAGAAGCTAGGACCAATGGAGCAGACCCAGCAGACATTCCTCCTCCAGTGGCAGCGGTTCCTCCTCCTCCTCCCCCTCGTGGGAATGCCTTCGCAAAAACATGTAGAGACTTCAAGTTTATGGGTGGGAAAGACTTTTATGGGACAGAATCCTTTGTAGGAGCAAGAAACTGGCTAAAGGAGACCGAGGATCTGTTTGACATCTTCGGAGTTGACGACAGGCAAAAGATACAGCTAGCAGTGTGGTTACTTAAAGATGAAGCTTCCTATTGGTGGGAGATCACTAATGCTCAGCGGCCAGTAGAAACATGGGAAGATTTGAGGACAAGGTTTGAGATGAAATTCCTCTCCCAAGCTGAAAGAAGCCTGCAAATGGAGAAGTTCCTAACTCTTAAATAGGGGAGCATGACAATTAGGGAGTATGTCAATCAGTTTAATCAGCTGGCCAGATTTGGACTGGACTTAGTAAACACCCCACACAAGAAGGCGTTTCGCTTCGTCAAAGGTCTGAATGAGCCTCTACGCAGCCTTGCTATGACCCATGTATCCACAGGAGCGACTTATGAAAGCTTGGTGGACATGGCATTGCTACGCGAGGAAGACAAGGGCAAGAAAGAGGCAAAGAAGGAAGAACCACAGAACAGGAAAGCATGGACCAAAAAGGAAACACAAAAGAAGGATGAGAAATATGGTGATAAGAAGGAGAAAAAGTGCTTTACTTGTGGAAGCTCGACTCATCTGAACAAGGATTGCAGAAAAAGGAAGGGCACTTGCTTCAACTGTGGTGAGATGGGACACTTCACTAGGGACTGCCCAAAAAAGAGGGCAAGGGCAGAAGGCAGGACCAACTTCTGGAGGGCAGGCGAACACTCTCGAGGCTAGTGGATAGGATATGATTAGGAAAACTTTCTGTGGGAGGTTTAATTTCTTTATCTGATTGTTGAGTTGAAACTCTTTCTGATTCTGGCATTCTGATTCTGTAATCAATACTCTGCATTTTAATACTAGTATTGTTTCTGATTCTGCTATAGTCTTAAACCTCATAAGGGTTACAACTCATCTATTTGTGATAAGTTGGGGTTTGAGGGATATCTGTGTTAGGCGTCAAGCATGACGCATGCATTCTGGGTTTTTGCGGGATATGATTTTATCATGCTTAGTTTCCTAAGAATCATTCGATAATCTGATCTGTACCAGTAATCTGTAAACATCTGAATATTTCTGATATGGATAAGATTTCCAGTTTTGACATTGTCTAAAAAGGGTAATCCTCTGGGTGTCAATTTAATGTTGATTTCGGTCTTCGGGGTTGATACTTAGGGGAATTATTCTCTCAACCAATGTTTAATGGAAACCAAGTTTTTGTTTTATCTGTACTCGCTTCCATCATTCGACGATATCCTATCAAGCAAATCTTCGACCTTTAGGTAGAAACTAATGGGTGTAAACATGTGTTTGAGACATGTTATGTTTGATGGTTGCAAGTGGATGCAAGTGGTTGCTAGTGGTTGCTCGTGGATGCATATACACACATTAGGCACTAGATCGGCTCAAAAACACTCTCATACTGCATATGGATGAGTGTGCATTTTCAATTTTGTGGATGCAAAATGATTGACTCATCACATGGATGTTGCATTTGGATGAATGATTGCGCACACATTTATAAATGATATGTATCAAATAGGAAAATTGCATACATGTTGGATTCATGGCACTGACATAATTCACATTAAGGGGGTCAACTGAATCAGTAGACCGCCTGATCTTTGCATTAGATAAGGAACATATAAACACACTTTTGCATATGCTCATACAACATTAGAAATTTTCTAAGGACAATGGATGCTTGTGGATGATAATTGAGTAGATGGATGACTGGATGGTAGGACACATTCTTCTTAACTTGAAGATTTCGGGGACAAAATCCTTTAAGGAGGGGAGAATGTAACATCCCGTATTTTCTGTAAACATACGAATAACAAATCAAGGCATAATTAAATTTTTAAATAAGAACCAAGGGAAACGGGTTGCTCCATTGCGTTCGTCTCGAAATTCTTCTTGAAAATGAGTCCGAGTTTTCGAAAAACGGAGTCCGTATGACCAAGTTATGACCCTCCGAAGTTTCAGGAATTTTCAGAATCGAAAACAGCTCGAAATTTGAATTCAAAATTCGAATTCAAACCCAGAAGCAGGCTGGGCGGGAAATTTCCCGCCCAGGACCCAGGTCGACTGGGTAGTTGACCCCCCTGACCAGGTCAATTGGGTAGTCAACCTAGGGGTCGACCTGCCTCCCGAACCTACTTCCTGAACCTGATGCATTCTGATGTTTTTGGCCCGATTTTCTGACCAGATTCATGACTCTAAACCTATATAAGCAGCCCCCTAGCCTCATTCTCTCTACACCATTTCATTTTGCCTATACTCTGCCTTTGTTCTAATTAAATTAAAAATGGCGTCGCTACTCTGCTGAAATCTGAACTGGAACTAGGACTAAAGCATCTTCTTCCAAACTGAATAAAATTAAAAGAAAACAACTGCAACTCTTCTTCTTCTTTAATCCAATCAAGGCAAGTGCAGTTATTTTCCGATATAAACTTTAATTTTGATTATGACATGATTGTAACTCTGAATTTGAGGTTATGTATGTTCTGTTCTATTTAGATCTATCCTATTCTGTATCTCTTTCTTCTTTCAGTTCTATAGCCAGGCTACCACGAGCTTGCGCCAAATCTCATAAGAGATTAACGCACGAACGTTAAAAATAATGAATGATGGCATAAATGGGACATGGCTAATCTGTGACTGATTTAAGAAAAATGGACATAGGTTGTAAACTAGATTTAGATCTATGCATATTTTGTGAGTTGGGAGAAGAGGAACCATTGTATGTTAACATAGGACTTGAGACTTTGACATAACGCATATTTTGGATTAAGATCTAATTTTGAGGACATAGTATATGTTGTAAGTTAAGATCTATATTTGAGGCATATTTTAAGAAAAGGAAGATATGTGACTTAGGCGTAAAAATCTATAGGATAACTAGTAATGTGAATACGCCTAAAACTGGACTTTTTGATACTTGGCATCAAAAGATATAGTTTGGCACAATTCATATTGTTTATCATAATTTATGGGTTTTGGAAAATATTCTGTGCTATGCAATGTTTAACTAAAACGTAGGG
This sequence comes from Allium sativum, assembly GCA_030737875.1. Classification (NCBI taxonomy): domain Eukaryota; kingdom Viridiplantae; phylum Streptophyta; class Magnoliopsida; order Asparagales; family Amaryllidaceae; genus Allium; species Allium sativum. The sequence continues at coordinate 280,129,382 of CM060922.1, forward strand.
TATATGATCATATTGTGAATCATGACAATTATTTAGGCATGTGAACTTAGGACAAATTTATAGTTAGGCAAGATATATCAATGAAACTTTAAGGAATGATTAAATCTGTTATATTGCCTAATTTGCTAGTTCTGCTATATTTCCTAATCTGCTAGATCTGTTCATCTGCTAAATATGTCATCTGCTAAGTCTACTGAAAATGCCTAATCTGTTAAATGCTAAATCTGCTAAATTGCTTAATCTGCTAAATCCATTAAGTCGCCTAATCTGCGAAATCTGTTATCTGCTATATCTGTTGAGTTGATATATTTAGTCTGTTATTGACATAATCTGAGTTGGCTATAGTTATGAATAATTGACATGTATATTAGGTATGGGCATAAATGGTAAATTATTAATTAATTGGCCGCAAAGATAAACATGGCTAACTCGAGGTTAGAATGAGTTTGCGGCGTAATCCTGCCCGGAACCGCCCGGCACATCCAGTGGCCGCAAACAGTAGGTTCTAATGTGAGAAGTTAGTCTTAACGTGCTTGAAACCCGAGGTTAGACTCAGTTTGTGGCAGAAACCTGCCCGGAACCAACCGGCCTAACCAGTAGTCGCAAACTGTCAGTCTAATGTGAGAGGTCTGGGCATTAATATTTAATCAATGAAAATCTAAGATAAATATGATGTCTAAAACGTGTTGGGTGGATAGGGTTAAACCAACTGGACTAATGAAATTAATAAACCCGTTTCATGAATCTGTAGGCCCTGTACAAAGTTAGACAAGTATGTAAATCTGTTAAATCTGTATGTCGGATCCGTTAGTCTGAAAACTTATTAACTTGATTTTCTGATCTGTGAACTAGTTGACCTGAACTCTGTATGTCTGAACTTTTAAACAAGTTAATCTGAAATCTGTTAGTCTGGGGCATAAGGTTAGGAGGGAAAATACTTGTGTCATCTGTTGTTTGGGACCCATATTAGTCAATAACCCTTTCTGGTATCAAAACTTCGACCCAACAATAGGTAGGGTCCGGGCACGCTTACTGAACTAATTATAAGCGGTTCATTCTGATAATGGCGAGGGGTGTTGATGGTGCGTTCCAACCGGGTCATGTGCGTGCATGGATTCCGGCCTGCCTCTGTGGATGTAAGACACCGTGACATCTGTAAATAGGTCTATGTCATTCAAAGGTTGCCACTTTAGGGAATGATACACCCTTCTGTGGGGCTGGCACAGGGTATTTATGTAATTGGGAGTCGATCACGTGGGGTAGGATTTGGGGTACACTTAGCTTTGCCTGTTTCTGTGGGGTACCGTCTGTTTCTGTTGGGTGGCAACACCTGTCTACATGGTACCATCTGTCTGTAGGGGTGGTAAAGGCTCATTTACTAGTGTACACCTAATTCTACATTTTGTTTCCGTAGGGATTAATCTGTTTCTGTTTCTGTACCTTCTGTTCGGGTGGTAAAGGCCCATTATTAGCATTCTGTTTCTGTCTTTTTCTGTTGGGGTGGTAAAGGCCCATTAGTTCGGTAGGAAAGGCCCATTATTAGTATCCTGTTTCCGTACCTTCTGTCTGTTGGGGTGGTAAAGGGCCAATATTAGTATTCTGCTTCTGCACTTTCTGTCTGTTGGGGGTGGTGAAGGCCCATTACTAGCATTCTGTTTTTGTATAGATTATTCTGTTTCGATTCTGTTTCAGTTTAGACATTAGGGTAACACCTAATCCTGTTATACTAGTATTAGTGCAGAGAGGTGAAAAGTAGTAGCTTACATCATTCTGTTTCTTCTGTTTAACTTAAGTACATCTGCTGCTCCTATTACTGTTATCTCTTATCCAGCTTATGTTCATGTCATAATTATTATTATCATCTATTCATATGCTGAAAGTCACTGGACTTGCCAGACTTTATGTTTGACCTTGCTTGTTTTCGCCCCTTTTTCTTCCGTTTCCCCCCCAGGTTTTCCAAGGAGGGAATACTTTAGCTTGATCCGGATTTCTTCTGCTTGAAGTGCGTAAAGTATGGCTTAACTTCTTATGGAATCTTCTGTGGGGATTATGATTTTAAAAACTATGCATTCTGAAGGCTTTTGTACAAGACTGATATTTTGTACTTGAATTATGATATTGTGATTTGAAAGGATGTAACCAAACTTACTTCGGTTTCTGTTGTAATAAAGCTATAATTTTTTTCAAGTACTGTTTTATCTGTCTTGTAAGTTTCTGTTCTGTCTACTAAAACGCTCCATCAAAGTTAAGGCATTCCCTTTGTCAGTGACCTTAACGGAGGTGGGGTGTTACAAAGATCCTCCAAGGATATATGTAAACACCTGAACTACTTGACTGTCCGTACAAATTTTGGGCACCCAAGATTTTAGGGTAAAACAAAACAGAATAAACTCTGGGTCAGTCATGAGACTGATGTGAGTAAACTTCAACTACTTGGTTTAACTTTTAAAAATCTTTTTAAAAGAAATAATAATCGTAAGACCGACCCACACATAAACACGGATGGTTTTTACCTTATGATAAACCAAAAATTCTTTGAAATCAATACTATTCTGATACTATAATAGTATCTAAATAAAGTAAATAGCAATCTAGCAGAACGTTTGCATCTCACGCTCTACATGTGTAGTATACAATCAAAACTGCGAGTTCTTATTGGAGAATGGATTCCTACTAGCTGGGTATGGGACCACCTTTCGACAGTGTATCTCTAGTGGGGAATACACCGAGTTCATTGAGAACATCTTGCAATTCAGGCTAAACATGACCGTCCACTCACTTCACTTGAGTGTACCGAATGTGTTATCACCAATGGTAGGGATCAACAGACGTTCTCGAAAGGGACAACATCGAAAGAATAAAGAAGCAAATGGATTTTCTCTAGATCAGGTGACAATACACCCTAATTGGGAGCAACCGACTTAGCCATGCAACCTACCCGATTTTATACCATTTCCCGATTGTGAGGCTAGAGGTCACACTTATCCTTTTGACATGCCACATCTTCATTTAATTTGATTGCCGCATCGTCAAACCCACCAAATTTTTTTATTGATTTCCCCGAAAATATCATGGGTTTAAAGCTAAGAGAAATGAATTCCTCCACCACCAATTGTAATACATTGAAGAGATCAACGTAGACGATCTATTTGGCATACTCTATCAGACACTCGTTCATACAAGTTGTCCTGGGACTGGACAAACCGAAGGAACTATTTCATCAATCCATCTTCAATATAATCGGATTCGCAACAGTTATGCCTATAAGGAGTCGTTTTCAGATAATAATCCAACCGAACTCCCCATATTGATAAGGATGGTATTAAATTGGACAATACTTTGATAGTCAGTTATTTAGCTACCGAAGAAACAATCATTCATCTAAAGATTTTATTCCCAGACGGAATACTATTAATTAACATCAAACACCCACTGACCCCTTTACTAATTAATATTTAATTAATTAAATTTATCATTTCCTAATTTCTCTTCGATATCTTTACCCAAATATTTCTTTAATCCTGTTCAGCCTCTCACGATTCCTGGAAAACGTTTACATCTGTCATAACTATTTATTTTCTATATTCCAGAAAATATCTCTTTTTAACATCGAAAAACATTTTCATATATTCGCAAATCCCTAGACTTCCACATTCATTATTCCCAAACCTAACTGTAATCTGTAAGAGAATAACTCCCTAAGTATCAACCCCGAGGGCCAAAACTAACATCAGATCGATACTCAGGATGTCATTCAACTCAATTAATCTCCAGTCAGTTTCTAATTTTCTTAACTTCATTTCTTAAACCATCAACAAAATCATTTCAGTCTGCAAAACGTTTGCTTTAATAATCATTCACTTTTAAACGTGTATACATTTCTCCTTCAAACCTCTCAAGATTTAATTTTATAAATTCCCCTTTTTCTTATAAAATTCCATTCTACATTTATTCTCTTATTAAGTTTCATATATAATTCATAAGTCGATTTTTAGTTATCAAACTTTCTTAAATTTTTCTATCTCCTTAAATTTTCAGAAATTTTTGCCAGCGTCTTTTTTGTACAGCTCAATTGGTACAACTTCAAATCGACTTTATGGGCTCTTTCCGTTCAAAAACAAAATCAAAAGGCCAAGCGGCTTGCCAAATAAACTCATAAAATCTCATATTTAATTAAATATGTAACTCTTCCTCAAGCATTCAATTTATTTCTTCCATTAGCTTCATTCGATGCCTGTTCAAACATATATTCAACAATTCCAATTTACTTACAACTCAATCCAATAATTTTAATTCAATTCGATAATTCATTCTCCAATTAGCGATTTTGCCTAATCCCATTTTATTAGAACATATCATGTTCAATATATTTTTAATTTGCTAATAAACCAATCGAATTTCATTTCCAGCTTAAGTTTCATATTTAATTTCAAATATGAATTCATAAATCCCATTTATTTAACCAAAGTCAAACTCGATTAACTAATTATTATTCTACTTAGTTAATTCTGTTCAATAATTAAAATATGATTTTTGTTTCAAAAATCATTTCGTTTACTCCACTTGAGTTCATATTTATTTAATAATTCAAGTCTGGATTTTTATAATGAAATGCCCAAACTTTATTAACTTAAAATCCTTTGATTTTATTTAATTAATCGTTATAATTTATAAATGATTATACCGTTGTTTTTCTAAAATTTTATTTTGACATAACTCAAAATATATAAGACAAAATCCAAAATTTTCTCTTCCATTATAAAAATATTATTCAATAGATTCAGACGATTCTTGGTTCAAATAATTCTGACTTAGATTAAGTTCAGTATAACCAATTGAAGTTCGAAACATCAAATTACAAAATACATGACGCGGTGAGTTCGTTTTAATTAAATTTAAATATAAATGTTTAAACTTCATTTATTAATAAATTTCCATTCCATTCTTCCATATTTTTTTAATATAAATAAAACTAATTTTCCAAATCTAACCTAAAATTTTCGATTATCCTAAACCATCAATTATTTCATTACTCAGTTACACATTTATTTACCACTTGATCTTCTATATTAAATTTCAATTATAAATTCCTAGGATTTATCTAAATTCGGTTCATATTCCCAATTTCGAAAATAAATCTATCTTTACCTTTTCAAAACGGTTTCTAATTTCTCTTTATAAATTAATATTTGAATCTAAATTCCCAAATTATCCAATGATAATTATTCCATCCATTTATAAACAACATTTATAAATTCACTATTTGTTTTTATTATTCAAACAAGTTAATATTTCCTAGCCCAATCAAAATTCAAATTCTATTTTGGAAAAATAAAATTTCCTATTAAAAATCTCAAATTCTGTTTCACTATATTTTTATATATCAATATTTAGAGCCAATGATGTAGCGACTCGGGAATTTCAACACTGTAATCTAGACACTAACACAACCAGTGTCCAAACTTCAGTATCGAAAACCTCAGAAAGCTAGAAGAAAGAAGTTAGAGGGTGAGGTGAGAAAGAAAGAAGTATTAGAATAGAAGAATAAGAAGAACCACACATCGCAGAGTCTCACATCGCAGCGGAACAAAATATAATATAGAAATAACTTTATTGAGAGCTTTGAAATAAAAACTTACAATCATCAGAGTACATCGATACAACGGGACAATTATAATAATCTGTCCTCATATACATCACACAGCGGAATAATACTAGATAATATTATACATCTGAACACCTTCAGCTCGTCTTTGGACTTCACAGCATCCGATAACTTAAACCTGTACAGCCCGGTCTAACCCGAGCATTACAAACACCGGGTCAGTCTGGTGAACCAGAGTTAGAAAAAACTCGCTAAGTTTATAATATCATCCAACTTGATTTTAACGTTCAAAAATATTTTGAAAGAAAAGGATAATCGTAAGACAAAATCCACACATAAATATAGACGGTTATTACCTTACGATAATCCAAACAGTTTTGAAAACAATACTTATTCTGATATTATAATAATGTATAAATATAAATAAATAGAATCTAGCGGAATGCTTGCATCTCACGCTCCACATATATAGTATACAAATAAAACCGCGGGCGCTTATTGGAGATTGGATTCCGACTATGACAAGGTATGGAATCACCTGCCGATAGTGTATCTCTAGAGGTGAATACACTGGGTTCAATAAGAACGTCTTGCAACCCGGCCCACACATGACCAACCAATCATTTCGCTTGAGTGTATCGGATGTATATCACCAACGGTTGGGTGCGACCCACCGTTTCCTGAAAAGGGACAGCATCGATAGATTAAATAAGGAAATGGATTTTCTCTAGATAGGTGATTATACACCCTAATGGGTGCGACCCACATAGCCATGCTGCCTACCCGATTTTTGTCATTTCCCGGTTGATGACGCTTGAGGTTATAATCGACTTTTGGAACATCTGGCCACCATTCACATCGTCCATACAAGTCATCCAGAAACAGGACGAACCGAAGGCACCCTCCTACTGCATCCAATATTGGGATCACCCCATGGATCGGTATCAAGTAGTCCTTGCAATCCGTAGATTCCAATCACGACATAATCATTGTCGAAATATCTTCGGGGATTAGCCAGAGAAATTCAACAATAGTTCCTCCGCTCATGAAGATTTACAGTCTTTATTGCTCCATCTCGATCAACTCCGGATATCTTCTTCGTTTTCGTTTCTATTGGTCGGAATGGTTTTCGAATATAAATTCGATCCCATTCTTTCCATACCAACAACACATTGGGTATGATTTTGATAGTCGGTTATTTAACTATCAAAATAAACAACCATAAAAATAAAACAGATCAGTTGGTTTATTATACAGCATCACCTGACCATTTAAAAGTAATATATTAGTTTTAATACATTAATATCCTCAAATCGTTTTATTAATATACTTAGAAAAATATCTTAAACCCATATCAAAATTTTCGGTTAACTTTCATTTCAAAACATTTGTTATTACATTACTTATTATTTATAATAGGGAAGCTGATTCAACTTATCATTTTAAAACGATCGTTACGATATCTCCTTTGTTTCGTTATTTGAATACCATCATCGTCACTTATTCTTTAGAATAAATTATTCTACATCTCTTTCCTTTACCTTTTGAAAATATCGTAACAATTTTCACAAATCTCCTTTCATTGATCTCTTTACCATGGAAATATCATTTCATTCTCAAGCTCCTTTATATTTCCTTTTATTTTGAAATTTTATTGTCTATATTCCAAAGTTCTTCAACTAATATTGCGTCATTATTTCTCAAAATAATTTACTTCTAACATCTTTATCATTACAACTAATGTCATCTTTCAATAATCCTGAAATCGTTCAAGTTGGGGTATTCTAATTACCTCTCAGACCTTGACAACCCACATTTTTATCTTAAGATAATATCAGTTGTAATACCAAATCCCCATACTCATTTCCACTATCAAAAACAAATTCCATTTGAGTTATATTTTGATAAAACCTCATCTCTTATTTAATATGGAGAATTCATATCACACCATTATAAATCAGTCTACCTTACCACTTTAATTCAAACTCGGATTTCCATTTTCGTTTCCATTTCATTTCCATCCATATGTCAAATAACCCATTCCAATAATATTCAATAAAGCTTGGGTTTTATAACTTCATTCAAAATAAAATCCCAGTAAGGATTTAATTTAAACTTTAAATTTAACTTATATTATTAGTTATAAAATCACTTCAAAACGTCACTTTACTATAAACAATGGTTTAAAACTTCATAACCCTTCATTTACACATTTTAAATCCCAAGTGATCATCATTCAACAAATATCAATGTTTAAAAATGGTTTAATTATCCATTAACCATCTTTATTAAATTAATAACTAATTACATAACTCACTTTCGAGTATCACCGTTGACTTAGCCAACTCATTACTCAAATCTCAGTTCGTCTTTCCATTTTAGTTTCAAATTAATTTAAATAATTATATTTGGTTATTATTAAATAAATAGTAAACAATCAATAAAATCTCATTTTAAATTGCTTCTTAAAAACAGTTATTAAACATCACATTTAGCCGCTCACTCGCTAATCAGTCTTGTAAATATAAGAATCATCTTTATAAGATCATTTAATAATTAATATGAGGCACGTGCTTTGACACAGATAGATTTTGGTATCAAAAATGGTAATTGGTGGTTAAAGAAAATCAATGTATATAAGGTTGGTTTATTTCTTTTTCATAAACCCAATTAAAATAATATATTAAAAATCTATATTCTGTTATAAATAAATTTTATAACTTCATTTCTATCGATTCACCTAACGGTAAATCAATCTCTACAAAACAGTTTGTATTTTTGGCCATCTGCTATTTATTCTTCAACAAATGCTACCCATTGGTTAATATCAAAACAATGTTTAATTTGGATTCAACATTCAATAATCATATCAATAATCCAGTCACATGGGTTAAACAGTTCATATGATGATCATACGTAGATAAATAATCAATTCAACTGATAGTGGTCAACCAATAATAATAATTCAAGTATCTAGTTTAATACTTTTATATGATTATAATGTAACCAATATGGTAAGTTACCTCTATTGGAAATAATCGTTGAAAATAACGATTGGTTTTCGATTAAATTAAACAACCGTTTAATTTAAATCAATCATGTAAAAATATCAGTATATGTCCAAATGATCAACAAATCAATCAACAAGCAGCAACCATAGCACACAAATAATAAACCCGACTTATAATAAATATAAGTGGGGGAAACTGAGTGAGTTGAAATCACCTAGGGTTAATTCTGATGTTTAAACGAGTCGATTTAATAAAATTAAACAGGCGTTTAATTTCATTAAAGATCCGGTAACTTCCATTGCGGACCATATCAGCTCCATCTTGTAGCCTTCATTCCCACGGTCCCAGCATGACCAACGGTTTGAAAATCTGATAATGTAAGACCGAGATTTTATGTTAACCGGATTTTATAAACCTTTTAATTTATTTAGAACTTCAATTTAACTAAAATGGCCTCACCCATCGCGGTTTAGTCCTCATCTTCTAATGTAAACCCATGTCAAATGCCAAACTTTTTGAGTAGCGTCCATAATTCCCTACCATTTTTTTCCTTTTCATTCACCCGCTTGTAGAAAACATCACCGTCCACATTTGCTTTTTCTCTTCTATCCTCTTATATAATTTGAACACCCCTTTGTTTCATTTCTCCATGCCTTTCTTGCTCCAACTTTCCCGCTACCCTTGTACAGTCACCCTCCTTCATACTTATCCAAATTAAACTATCGGTTCCATTCAGTAACGCATGTACACATCCACCGAAAAATAGGCCATGTCTCCAATTAGTAACCGCACCCATATAGCTCCCTTCTTCTCTTCCGTGCTTAACCCCCATCAGTATTCCTCCTACTGTCATTTTCAGTTTCCATGCACCATACCCAGCTTCTCACATTCATGCAACAATTCGCTTCTCACGGCCTTTCCTTTTCTTTACTTTGAACCCCATCTATCGGCTTCTTCCTCCATACCCTTCTTGTTGTCTTCACGCACAGCTTCTTACCAAATACACTCAGCTAACATCCACCCTTCCCTGCCCCTGTTGTCACCATTTGTGCCTCCGCAATCTCGTCCGACCTTGCCTCCATCTCCCCGATGCTCTGCAACCTTTTGTTCTTTCCTACTGTTGCTCATATCTTGCCATGGTTGGTTTCATTTATATTGTTTACTCTTTCCTTACGGTGGAGCTTCTCATTTTTGGGGTCCGGTGGAGTTTGTACTTTGTTTTGAAAAGAAGGCGTTCGATTCACTTGCTGGGGAAGAATGAAGAAGGGTAGTCATATATATAGGCAAAGGAAGAAGGGATAAGATCAACGTTACATCACATATAGGTTCCAACAGAGATGTTAAGTTAGCTATGCACATTTCCCTTCATGTCGAGGGCTACAGGCGCATGTGTTGCTTCATTTTAGGTCTGCGTGTATTGTCACTGTGATGGGTCTGCTATTGGTGCTTCCCTTCATAGCTGGGCGCGAGTTCTATAGGTTTACATGCATGTGTCAAGAAGGAAAGGATATTGACGTGTACGAGTTCATAGGTTTCTGTAAGCTAAAGATTTTGGGTGTGTTGTCTTGGTAGCATCGCAGTGTGTTTTAGAGTGCAATAGGCTTAGCTTAGATAGTTGCAGTTGATTTAAAATTACATTTTCTTTTGACAGTCTCCACAGCTTTTATTATTTAGGGTAGCTGTACAGTGCAATTCCTTTCATAGCTGGTGTATAGGAGTTGAAATTTTGACAAGAGAAGCAGCGTTTTCAATCGTTGGTTATAGGCTGTGTTGTGCATTAGTTGTAGGCCAGCGTAATATTGAAAACAAAGCAGTGATATGTTGATTTGAAAACTTAGGATAGCTGTTGATGGATGTTAGTTGTGTGTATGCCGTTCTTCAGAAATTGCATGTGCGTAGTGTAGCTGTTTCCAGTAGCAAATAAGTTGAAAAGAAAATACATGGTGGTCATTTTTAGGTGTGGTACTGATTGAAGGTACATGCATGTGCATTAAGTTTAATTGAGAAAAGACACCACTGTATATATATTATAGGTATGAGGTTTCAGCTAGGATGGGAGAGATCGTAAACAACCGTGTATGAATTTGTAATGCTTAGGGTGTACACTCTAGTGTAGCTATAGGGTGGCAGTATTTATTTCTAAGATCGGTTGAATCAATGAAGTATATAAGGTAGGCTTCACTTGATTTAGAATTGTTCAGGGTGGGCTTATTGTGTAAAAATGTTGGCTAGTATACGGTGCACATTTTTATTTAAAATATTGCTTTAGTTTAAAGAAATAGGCTTTCGATTTATTATAGTACGATCATTTTAAATTTCAATTTATTTATTCGTTCATGGTTAAATTTCACGTGCCAACAAAACTACCCCAATTTGCTTCAAACTGGAAAACTAGCAATAATCAACTATACGCAATTCTAATAAATTTTATTTCGCCGAAAACGGACGTTGTTATATTAAATATAAATATAAACGTTCGATTGTCGTTCAATAACGAATTAAATATTAAAATTCCAACCATAATATTTAAAACAAAATTTAAGTATTCGATTTTAAATAACCGAAAAATCCGGATCGTTACATTCTTTCCCCCTTAAGTAAATTTCGTCCTCAAAATTGCTAAGTAAGAAGAGTGCTTCAAACCAGTTAAAATAATTAGTTTAAAATTATTATCAAAAATACCAAGTCTTAAATGTTTACGAAAAATTTGTTAGCACTTCCTCCGTACTGTTCGATCCAAACAATTACAACTCGCCGCTCCAGCCTCACATCGATCAAAAGAAAACAAAGCCAAGCGGCTACCCATCCGGGGTATAAAATCAGTCACCAAATTAATATAATTAAGGTTTACCTATTTGTTGGGCAACTCATGCTCTAGTCATAACGCAAATCAACAACCAGCTATCCCGCTTCATATCTGCACTAGCTCAATTGATAATGCAACGAACACATACAGGTTTAAATCATCTGGTTTTTTTTCATATTGATTCTATTCAATTTATTATACGAATAATTTATTCTTTTCGTTTTCAATTTATTTAGTTGTTCATGAATTTTATTGGTTTAGTCTAGCATCCAACACACAAATAATTCACTATCAACACAGCCAAGTCAATCCATTTTCCTTTCAAATTTCATTCAACTTATCTTTGAGTTGAGTTCTAATTTATTTAATTCCAATTTAAAGTTCTAATTCATGAATCCCATAATTTAATTCTCTTATGGTTTTATATAACCGTTCAAATTTAAAATCAAATTTGAATTCATTCAAATCAATCAAACTCACCAATAAAAATATTTTTTTCTATATAAAAATATCATTTGGCCAATATCATTTACTCCTTTTTCAAAACAATATTGTATCAATTGTCAGTTCAACTTGAACTGATCAAATAATACAATACAAAACATTTGTATATAAAAATAAAAATACGCACTCTTATATAAATACACTCAAACTCAATCTAGGGTATTACTAACTCCATCTCTATCGAGTTATATATACCACAGAGCCAAGGTTATCCCTAAACCTCGCTCTGATACCAACTGTAGCGACCCGGGAATTTTGACACTATAATCTAGACACTAACACAACCAGTGTCCAAACTTCAGTATTGAAAACCTCAGAAAGCTAGAAGAAAGAAGTTAGAGGGTGAGGTGAGAAAGAAAGTATTAGAATAGAAGAATAATAAGAACCACACAACACATCACAGAGTCTCACATCGCAGCGGAACAAAATATAATATAGAAATAACTTTATTGAGAGCTTTGAAATAAAAACTTACAATCATCAGAGTACATCGATACAACGGGACAGTTATAATAATATGTCCTCATATACATCACACAGCGGAATAATACTAGATAATATCATATGTCTGAACACCTTCAGCTCGTCTTTGGACTTCACAACATCCGATAACCTGAACCTGTACAGCCCGGTCTAACCCGAGCATTACAAACACCGGGTCAGTCTGGTGAACCAGAGTGAGAAAAAACTCGCTAAGTTTATAATATCATCCAACTTGATTTTAACGTTCAAAAATCTTTTGAAAGAAAAGGATAATCGTAAGACCAAATCCGCACATAAATATAGACGATTATTACCTTATGATAATCCAAATAGTTTTGAAAACAATACTTATTCTGATATTATAATAATGTCTAAATACAAATAAATAGAATCCAGCGGAACGCTTGCATCCCACGCTCCACATATATAGTATACAAATAAAACCGCGGGCGCTTATTGGAGATTGGATTCCGACTATGACAAGGTATGGAACCACCTGCCGATAGTGTATCTCTAGAGGCGAATACACTGGGTTCAATAAGAACGTCTTGCAACCCGGCCCACACATGACCGACCACTCATTTCGCTTGAGTGTATCGAATGTATATCACCAACGGTTGGGTGCGACCCACCGTTTCCCGAAAAGGGACAACATCAATATATTAAAGAAGGAAATGGATTTTCTCTAGATAGGTGATTATACACCCTAATGGGTGCGACCCACATAGCCATGTTGCCTACCCGATTTTCGTCATTTCCCAGTTGATGAGGCTTGAGGTTATAATCGACTTTTGGAACATCTGGCCCCATTCACATCATCCATACAAGTCATCCAGGAACAGGACGAACCGAAGGCACCCTCCTACTGCATCCAATATAGGGATCACCCCATGGATCAGTAGCAAGTAGTCCTTGTAATCCGTAGATTCCAATCACGACAGAATCATTGTCGAAATATCTTAGGGGATCAGCCAGAGAAATTCAACAATAGTTCCTCCACTCATGAAGATTTACGGTCTTCATTGCTCCATCTCGATCAGCATCGGATATTTTCTTCGTTTTCATTTCTGTTGGTCGGAATAGTTTTCGAATATAAATTTGATCCCGGTCTTTCCATACCAACAACGCATTGGGGTATGATTTTTGATAGTCGTATATTTAACTATCAAAATAAACAACCATAAAAATAAAACAGATCAATTGGTTTATTATACAGCATCACTTGACCATTTAAAAGTAATATATAAGTTTTAATACATTAATATCCTCAAATCATTTTATTAATATACTTGGAAAAATATCTTAAACCCATATCAAAATTTTCTGTTAACTTTCATTTCAAAATATTTGTTAATACATTATTTATTACTTATAATAGGGAAGCTGATTCAACTTATCATTTTAAAACGATCGTTACGATATCTCCATTGTTTCGTTATTTGAATACCATCATCGTCACTTATTCTTTAAAATAATTTATTCTACATCTCTTTCCTTTACCTTTTGAAAATATCATTACAATTTTCACAAATCTCCTTTCATTAATCTCTTTACCATGGAAATATCATTTCATTCTCAAGCTCCTTTATATTTCCTTTTATTTCGAAATTTTATTATCTTTATTCCAAAGTTCTTCAAATAATATTGCGTCATTATTTCTCAAAATAATTTACTTCTAACATCTTTATCATTACAACTAATGTCATCTTTTGATAATCCTGAAGTCGTTCAAGTTGGGGTATTCTAATTACCTCTCAGACCTTGATCAACCACATTTTTATCTTAAGATAATATCAGTTGTAATACCAAATCCCCATACTCATTTCCACTATCAAAAACAAATTCCATTTGAGGTATATTTTGATAAAACCTCATCTCTTATTTAATATAGAGAAATTATATCACACCATTATAAATCAGTCTACCTTACCACTTTAATTCAAACTCGGATTTCCATTTCTGTTTCCATTTCATTTCCATCCATATGTCAAATAACCCGTTCCAATAATATTCAATAAATCTTGGGTTTTATAACTTCATTCAAAATAAAATCCTAGTAAGGATTTAATTTAAACTTTAAACTTAACTTATATTATTAGTTATAAAATCGCTTGAAAACGTCACTTTACTATAAACAATGGTTTAAAACTTCATAACCCTTCATTTACACATTTTAAATCCCAAGTGATCATCATTCAATAAATATCAATGTTTAAAAATGGTTTAATTATCCATTAACTGTAATGACCCGAAAATCTTGTCCAATTTGAGCTGACTAAATAACACAAGTCCAACCCCAAATTTCACTGGGAAATCAGAACACTAATAGAAAGAAAACAGAGGGTGAGGATAGATAAGATAGAAACTTAGAATAGAAGAAGAAGAAGAACACAACATCAGAGTAACACGAATCTCACAGCGGAACGAACAACATATAATAGATAATATATCCTTGAAATAAAATCATTATATGTATACAATAACATTATCAGAGCACAACACTTACAACTCAGCGGAAATAACTATAGCTATATAATCCTGAAGCCTCCTGCTCCATGCTCTTCCAGTATATCTGTAAATCTCGACTGCTTGACTGCCCGTACAAAATTGGGCACCCAAGAGTTTAGGGAAAACAAAAGCAAAATAAACTCCGGGTCAGTCATGGGACTGGTATGAGTAAAACGGTTTAAAACAGTTCAAGCAGGTAAATGATATCTCATAAGACCACGCCGTATAACGGAACGGGTTTTTCCCTTATGAGAATCCAAATTATCTTTATATCAAAAACCTTTTGATATTATAATAATGTCTATCAACCACAATATAATAATCATCTAGCAGAAACACTTTCATCTCACGTTCTACATATATAGTATACAATCAAAACCTCAAGCACGTATTGGGTAATGAATTTCCAACTATGACAAGGTATGGAACCACCTTTCGCTAGTGTACCTCTAGAAAGGAATACACTGGGTTCAACAAGAACATCTTGCAACTCATTTGTATTTACTCCATGATTTTTAGAGAATTTCCTTTAATTGTTTTGATTTTTGTAAAGATCGAAATATTCCTGGAAGAGAATATGACGGCGCAAATGTGTTTGGCCGAAATGAAAATGTAAATTAGGTTTAGAATTTTAGTTGGGGTATTTATAGGAGGATTTAGATATATTTTTTTCCGAATATTATATTGAATTAAATTATAATGCTGCCAGTATTCGCCTTCTAAAAATTCCTGTGATCACACACGATACCCAAAATCACCAAACTGGACATGCAGCTAGAATTCGACATTACGGACCCAACGAAACTGGTTTCGTCGAATTCCGACTCTGTTTGCTCACACAGCGTATTTTTAACCGTCGAAATACTGATTGTTTTTCACTTTAAAATCCCGTACGGCCACATACTGACTCTAAAAATCACAGAACTGGAAATCTAACAACTATTTGACATTGCGGATCCAACAAAATTAGTTTCATCGAATTCCGACTTCATTTGCAAAAGTGGCTATTTTTAAAGTCCTAAATAACCCATTTAAATATATAAATATATTTAAATATAATTAAATTAAATATTAATAAATAAATATTATCGTATATACTCACAGTGGAATACCATACAGCTATAGAATATTCCTATATGAATTTCTAGCTTGATATTTCAAATCCCGAATAAATCGATATTCGATTTAAAATGAAATTCCTTTTTAAAATATAAATAATTCCTTTATAAATTATAAAGGAATTCCACAGCGACTTTTTTGAAATTTGATTTGGACTTAAATCAAAATCTACATGACGAAATCCCGATTTTTCTCTTCCACTAGAAAGATATACTCCACCAGCTCCTAACGTTTCTTGTTTCACAGAAATCTGATTTAAAACGAACCTTGTACATCCAGTTGAAGTTCAAATCGCCCAATTACGAACTGCAGCGCCATTTCAAGCTCGATTATAATTATAATATAATTATACGTTCAAATCTTCGTTCAAATAATATATTCGTTATTATAATTCAATTCTAAACTGAATTATATATCACAGATGATCCAGTTCACACCATATCGCCATTTCAGCCAATTCTTATTATTTCAGAATTATATATATTATTTAATTTATTATTTTAATTAAATATTCACCATTATTTAATTCCACGACCCTTAAATTCACTATATCACTATTTATATAATTAAATAAATTAATTATAATACCTCTGCAAAGGCGGGTCATTACATTAACCATCTTTATTAAATTAATAACTAATTACATAACTCACTTTCGAGTATCAACGTTGACTTAGCCAACTCATTACTCAAATCTCGGTTCGTCTTTCCATTTTAGTTTCAAATTAATTTAAATAATTCTATTTGATTGTTATTAAATAAATAGTAAATAATCAATAAAATCTCATTTTAAATTGCTTCTTAAAAACAGTTATTAAACATCACATTTAGCCACTCACTCGCTAATCAGTCTTGTAAATATAAGAATCATCTTTATAAGATCATTTACTAATTGATATGAGGCACGTGCTTCGCACACGGATAGATTTTGGTATCAAAAATGGTAATTGGTGGTTAAAGAAAATCAATGTATATAAGGTTGGTTTATTTCTTTTTCATAAACTCAATTAAAATAATATATTAAAAATCTATATTCTGTTATAAATAAATTTTATAACTTCATTTCTATCGATTCACCTAACGGTAAATAAATCTCTACAAAACAGTTTGTATTTTTGGCCGTCTGCTATTTATTCTTCAACGAATGCTACCCATTGGTTAATATCAAAACAATGTTGAATTTGGATTCAACATTCAATAATCAAATCAATAATCCAGTCACATGGGTTAAACAGTTCATATGATGATCATATGCAGATAAATAATCAATTCAACTGATAGTGGTTAACCAATAATAATAATTCAAGTATCTAGTTTAATATGTTTATATGATTATAATGTAACCAATAAGGTAAGTTACCTCTATTGGAAATAATCGTTGAAAATCACGATTGGTTTTCGATTAAATTAAACAACCGTTTAATTTAAATCAATCGTGTAAAAATATCAGTATATGTCCAAATGATCAACAAATCAATCAACAAGTAGCAACCATAACACACAAATAATAAACCCGACTTATAATAAATATAAGTGGGGGAAACTGAGTGAGTTGAACTCACCTGGGGTTAATTCTGACATTCAAACGAGTCGATTTAATAAAATTAAACAGGTGTTTAATTTCATCAAATATCCGGTAACTTCCATTGCGGACCATATCAGCTCCATCTTGTAGCCTTCATTCCCACGGTCCCAGCATGACCAACGGCTTGAAAATCTGATAACGTAAGACTGAGATTTTAAGTTAACTGGATTGTATAAACCTTTTAATTTATTTAGAACTTAAATTTAACTAAAAGGGCCTCACCCATCGTGGTTCAGTCCTCATCTTCTACTGTAAACCCACGTCCAAAGCAAAACTTTTTGAGCAGCGTCCATAATTCCGTACCATTTTTTCCTTTTCCTTCACCCGTTTGTAGAAAACATCACCGTTCACATTTGCTTTTTCTCTTCTGTCCTCTTATGTAATTTGAACACCCCTTTGTTTCATTTCTCCATGCCTTTCTTGCTCCAACTTTCCCGCTACCCTTGTACAGCCACCCTCCTTCATACTTATCCAAATTAAACTGTCGATTACATTCAGTAACGCATGTACACATCCACCGAAAAATAGGCCATGTATCCAATTAGTAACCGCACCCATATAGCTCCCTTCTTCTCTTCCGTGCTTAACCCCCATCAGTATTCCTCCTACTGTCATTTTCAGTTTCCTTGCACCATACCCAGCTTCTCACATTCATGCAACAATTCGCTTCTCACGGCCTTTCCTTTTCTTTACTTTAAACCCCATCTATCGGCTTCTTCCTCCATACCCTTCTTGTTGTCTTCACGCACAGCTTCTTACCAAATACACTCAGCTAACGTCCACCCTTCCCTGCCCCTGTCGTCACCATTTGCGCCTCCGCGATCTCGTCCGGCCTTGCCTCCATCTCCTCGATGCTCGGCAACCTTTCGTTCTTTCTTACTGTTGCTCATATCTTGTCATGGCGGGTTTCATTTATATTGTTTAATATTTCCTTACGGTGGAGCTTTTCATTTTTGGGGTTCGGTGGAGTTTGTACTTTGTTTTGAAAAGAAGGCATTCCACTTGCTGGGGAAGAAAGAAGAAGGGTAGTCATATATATAGGAAAAGGAAGAAGGGATAAGATCAACGTTACATCACATATAGGTTCCAACAGAGATGTTAGGGTAGCTATGCACATTTCCCTTCACGTCGAGGGCTATAGGCACATGTATTGCTTCATTTTAGGTCTGTGTGTATTGTCACTGTGATGGGTCTGCTGTTGATGCTTCCCTTCGTAGCTGGGCGCGAGTTCTATAGGTTTACATGCATGTGTCAAGAAGGAAGGGATATTGACGTGTACGAATTCATAGGTTTATGTAAGCTAAAGATTTTGGGTGTGTTGTCTTGGTAGCATCGCAGTGTGTTTTAGAGTGCAATAGGCTTAGCCTAGATAGTTGCAGTTGATTTAAAATTACATTTTCTTTCGCAAGTCTCCACAGCTTTTATTATTTAGGGTAGCTGTACAGTGCAATTCCTTTCATAGATGGTGTATAGGAGTTGAAATTTTGACAAGAGAAGCAGTGTTTTCAATCGTTGGTTTTAGGCTGTGTTGTGCATTAGTTGTAGGCCAGCGTGATATTGAAAACAAAGCAGTGATATGTTGATTTGAAAACTTAGGATAGCTGTTGATGGATGTTAGTTGTGTGTGTATGCCGTTCTTCAGAAATTGCATGTGCGTAGTGTAGATGTTTCCAGTAGCAAATCAGTTGAAAAGAAAATACATGGTGGTCATTTTTAGGTGTGGTACTGATTGAAGGTACATGCATGTGCATTAAGTTTAATTGAGAAAAGACACCACTGTATATACAGTATAGGTATGAGGTTTCAGCTAGGATGGGAGAGATCGTAAACAGCCGTGTATGAATTTGTAATGCTTAGGGTGTACACTCTAGTGTAGCTATAGGGTGGCAACATATATTTCTAAGGTCGGCTGAATCAATGAAGTATATAAGGTAGGCTTCACATGATTTAGATTTGTTCAGGGTGGGTTTATTGTGTAAAAATGTAGGCTAGTATACGGTGCACATTTTTATTTAAAATATTGCTTTAGTTTAAAGAAATAGGCTTTCGATTTATTATAGTACGATCATTTTAAATTTCAATTTATTTATTCGTTCACAGTTAAATTTCACGCGCCGACAAAACTACCCCGATTTGCTTCAAACTGGAAAACTAGCAATAATCAGCTATACGCAATTCTAATAAATTTTATTTTGCCGAAAACGGACGTTGTTATATCAAATATAAATATAAACATTCGACTGTCGTTTAATAACGAATTAAATATTAAAATTCCAACTATATTATTTAAAACAAAATTTAAATATTCGATTTTAAATAACCGAAAAATCCGGATCGTTACAAATTATATTTTAACATCCAAAACACCCAATAATCAATCACAGATTATTTATCACATCATATAACGATATATATGAAAACAAATAATAAAATTGTTGAGCAATCCAGTTGGATTCCTCCAACCTGTTTTCCCTGCATTCATAGATGTTAGACAATATAAATAATACCCATCCGTCTTTAAGGCAAGACATCTGTAACCACCAAGAAAATCAGAACAAATTTTAAATTTTTATTTTAGCAATTTTAAAGTATTTTGAATATTTAAAATGATTTATTTTAAATAATAACAACTAAAAATTTATTTAAATCGAAGTTAGAACGAATTTTTTTAATTTAATTAAAAAAGGAGTTTAAAATGGCGCAGTAATTTGAAAATTTGATTTCAAATTTCTAATGAATGTACATGATTCAAAATAAATTGGATTTTAGTGAAACAAGAAATATTTGAATCTGTTTAAAAATATCTTTCCAACGAATATGAAAAATCCAGATTTCAAAGCGGGAATAAAAAGTTATGTCCAGTTTAAAATTAGAAATAGTTGCTATGGAGTTTAATATAATATATAGCCGTTATAGATAGCTATTTTGCATACGACCTCCGTTTTCGACGAAACCACTTTGGTTGGATTCGGAATGTCAAATTATTGCTAGATTCCAATTTTCATAATTTTTGGATTTAATATGTGAGTGTGGCAAACTAAAACATGTTTGGTCAATTTTAGTTGAATTGGATCGACCAGAAAATGATCATTTTTCAAACGGTCTCTAAATTCGACGAAATTAGTTTTGTTACGACTGTATCGTCAAAACATAGCAAGATTTATTTTTCGGGAATTTTTAGAGTCAGTATGTGGCCCCGGTAAAACAAAATGTACGATCAAATTAAATAATTAAATGTTTTATATTTTAATTTAAAGAAAAATGGGCTGAAACGACCAAATGGGCTGAGGAAACACATCCCATTGTGTCCAGAATGGGGTATTTAGGTAGGGGTGATAGTCGTTGGGATTCGTTCGGAGTTCGGGGTGCTAAACTAGTATTATTGGAATTAAATTGAATTAATTAAATAAAATAATAATAGAAATACTATATAAATACACCGTATTTCATATTCCCCTTAAACCCTAATTAGCCGCCGACGTATATCGTTTCAATGGCTGAAACGATTCAAAATTTAACCCTAAACCATTTCTAATCCCTTCAATAATTTCATAAATTTCTAAAGAAAAAATTATTGAGCTAAGCGAGACCTTCAATTTGCTACAGTGATGATCATGTATAGATCATCGTGGTGCTCGATTTTGTACCCCAAACTCCGGTGGTTCTCATGCAAATTCAGGCCATGTGGGGGGCTTCGAGTTTTGTGCCACATAGGGCGTGGTGGAAGGGGACCGAGGCGCTTCGAACAGTGACTGGCGATCTGACTCCGGACGCCTGGAGGAGAAGCGAGGGGCTAAAGTTGAGGACGATGAAAAGGGTTGGCATGTTACAGATAAATCATGATGAGGAAGAAGATTAATATATATTAATTAAAATTGTTAATTATATTTAATTAATTTTTTATATAATCAAATGTAAAAATATCCATATCTCCTTCATATTTGATCGGAATTTAACGATTTCAAGGCCGTTGGACTCGTGTCTGCGAGATCTACAACATAGAACCGATCAGAACTGAAAACAGTGAGTATTTTCTTACATTGTTTTATTTTCATATTTTCAAATAAATTGACATTGTTTTTTAAAGATCTAAATTTTTAATTAAAATAAAATATAAAATGTATGATGCAAAAGTATGGTTTTGAAAATATAATTAGTATTGTTTTAAAATATATAAATAACATTATTTTTAAAATATATAAATAACATTACTTTTAAAATATATGAAACAGCATTACCTTTAAAATAAAATTAGCATTGACTTAAAAACATAGTAAGCATTGTTTTTAAAATAGAAAAGCACTGTATTTTTTTAAAATAAAAATAGCAATATAAAAATGAAATTTTTATATTTATATATATATATATATATGACTATAACAAAAATATGATTTTATATATAGTTGAATTTTTTAAATATAATAACATTGGTTAAATTTCAGATTTTTATAAATAAATATAGCATTGTTTTTACAAATAAAAATTGCATGGTTTTAGAAAAATAAAAATATGATTTATATATATAGAGTTGAAATAAAAATACGATTTTTATTTAAATAGCATTGATTTTGTTAAATAAAATAGCCTTGTTAAAAATGATATTTTTAATATATATATATAATGTTATAGAAATGTGATTTTTATTTATAAATAGTTTGTTTTAAAATATAGATTTCTATAGAAATAACTTTGAAATTAAAATAGAAATTTATAAAAAAATATAGAACAGTTTAAAATTTTTATCTGTATATATAGCTTATAGAAAAACATTATTTTTCAATATAGAGGAAAAACATTATTTTTCACTGTACAGAAAAACATTATTTTTCACTGTACAGAAAAACATTATTTTTCATTGTATAGGAAAACATGATTTTTCATTGTATAGAAAAATATGATTTTTATTTATAAATATCGTTGTTTAAAAATGCGATTTTTAAATATATAAACATCATATTAAAAATATGATTTTTACTGTGAACAGCATGAAAAAGATTGCGTCGGAATTTCAGGAAAATCCAAATTGTTCAGAAATCCAGAAATTAAACTGGCGGAGTAGAAAACAAAGGTGAGAACTACTCACTCAATTTATTTACAGTTAAACATATATTAGGTTCCAAACGGTGCTTTGTAGCACCCGACACCTTTGATTGAAACCATGATTGTTTGTTTGGACTATATTGTGATATGATAGTTGAATAAAATGTGTGAATAATGAAAATATCATTTTTACTATATAAATGAACTAAATAAAATATTCATATGTTAAATAAAATATTTTATCGTCAAAAATGTAATTTTTAATGTGTATATATATACGAACGGCATAAAATTATCATGAAAAGAAATAAAATAAAATATTCATTTATAAATCGGACGATTTGTTTATGTACACCCATTTATCTGATATGGACTGGGACGATAAATTTTACACATTTCCCAATTGCACAAATAAATAAACTATTGTTGTTTGAAAACCCCACACAGATATTGGGATGATATTCGATATACACTATTCCCAATATTTAGTTGTATGTCAATCGTTGGATTGACAGTCTATGATGAGCGTTATTTATTTATTTAACTGCTTACACAGTTGTAAATTGCACTCTGGATGTTGTATGAATTTTTAATGATTGTTGTATACATGCGATGTTTGAAATCCATATAAATCATATTATATGGTAATTGATTGGGTCTCATTCCTATTTGGAAAATAAAGAATATTTTAAAATAATATTCCATCAAGAATATAAAATATTTATGCATTGAATAAAATATTCATGTGTTGAATAAAAATATTTAAACAATAAAAATATCGTTTTCATTGAATGTATGAACCAATGAAATATTCATTGTTTGAAAAGAAAATGTTTATACAATAAAAATCACATTTTTATTGTATGTATGAATAAACAAAATATTCATTATTTGAAAGAGAATATGTTAACAATAAAAATATACATTCTTATTGTGTGGGCAAAAATGATTGAAAATATTCAATGTTTTAAAATAAAATGTTTAAACAATGAAAATTACATTTTGTTTGTATTATAAAATCATTAAAAAGAACTATGTTAAATAAAAAAGATTAGACGATAAAAAATTGTATTTTTATTGTATGTTTGACTCATTAAAGAGATTTTGCTAAATTAAAAATGTAAATCATTTACATGATAGTAAAGTAGAAAAATGACCATTGATTGAAATAGAAAAGTTAAACAATAAAATTCACATTTCTATTGAATATAGAAATAATGAAAATATTCACTGATTGAAGTAAAAAGATTTAACAATAAAAATTTATAGTTTCATTGTATATAAGAAATGGTGAAAAAGATTCAAGTTCGCGTAATGGGAGATCCGACCGTCGGATTCTCTAAAACAGGAACCTTTGGGTTCGTATTGAAAAGAGCATTCCAACGAATATAAGAGATTTGAAATCTAACTGTTAGATTTGGAGATATGTCCACTTCAATTTCAGAAAAGGTCGCTATGGATGCAGTACGGTAGCCATTATTGGAAACCGACTGTACAGGCGATAATTAAATTATTAAACATATGGAAAAATTATGTAAAATCATAATAAATAGTTTGGAAAGATTTTTGATGAAAAATTCCAATTTTATAAAGATAAAATATATTTTTAACAAAATGAACTAGTTATTAATTAGAATGGTAATTTAATTATTTTTAGAAATAAATAATTGGATTTGAAAATGTTTTTAAAATAACCAGAATTTTCCAATATATATTGATATATATTGGAATGGAATTGAATGGAAATTATCTTTGGAATATTTCGATATTGGATTTCGTTATTATACGAATATTGTAAGGAATTTGGAAGATACATACATACATACATATATATATATATCGTTATTCCCAATACAATATTTGTTGGTTTCAGAATTTGATATTGAATATAAGCAGATATAATTTCTATTTAGAACCTTATATTTAATGTCAAATTGGATTTTTGGTTTGTCGTGAATGGTGTCTTTAATAACACTGTTCTTAAACTGGGTTTAGAAAAAGAATAAATCTTTTAATTAACATTTAGGAAATTTTACCAATTAATTAATATTTGATTGGAATTGAATTGAAATTGGATTTTGGGTATATTGTGAACAATGTTTTAAATAACATGTGTTCTTTAACCCAATTAAAAGTGAAGAAATAATTTGGAATTTATAAATCTTTTAATTAAGATTTATGGAAATTTTCCAAAATAAAGTTTTCCAATTTAATACATTAAATTGGAATTGAATGGAATTCGATTTGGTAATAATCGAGATGAGCTCTTGTGAATGAAGACTGATACTATATATGGAATTTAAAAGACATTGCCACTATTCCATTTATATTTTTAGTCTGATACGGGAGTATCGATTATACACCGTTATGATTTCCGTGAAGATTCCATAGTTAATGGAAGAAGATTTGGGTTTATCGTGAATAATGTTTTTAAAAGACACTAGTTCTTTAACCCAGTTAAAGAGAAGATTAATTTCTTAAATTCGAATAACCATTAAGTAATGATTTTTGAGATTAACAAGAATAAATTTAAAGGAATTTATCTTTGATAAAATTAATTGGAACCTTTCCCTGAAATGTGAATATTTTATTAAAAGAATATTCTGAATTGGAATGAGGCGTTGGATGTTGTTTTATAGCACCTGATTATAAATTACGCGAGTTATTCGGAAAGACCGGATTTAACCCATCTGAATAATGAATACGACGACTAACAGTCAAAGAGATGGAAGACGGCGCAAGACCGACGATCTTCACATCGAATGGATGAGTTGCTATGCCCATGATGGGAGTAGCTACCTTGAACGGGCTACAGTAGTGGCCGTCCGGGCGTACTTGTTGATTGTTCAGATATGCGAGGGCCTCTCTCCCGTATTGGACATATGGGACGAGGAATATGGTGCCTCCGATTTCATTCAGACCTAGAACAGACTTATAAATGGATGGTATGTCTGACGTTGTATTCTTTTACGCTGTATTCGTTGATCTCTGCTAATATATATCTGTTTGGTGGCAGAGAATTTATTCTCTTGCTTAACACCTCTCTGAGACGTATGAGCTCAGAGGTTATATATTGGCAGAAATCAATGGTATGGTATGGATTGACAATGTGACATGCTAAGATGCATGGATCAAGGATTTTGTTGAAATGCTGAGCCGTGTGGATGATGATCAAAGCACAACTTTAATTAGCATAGCTTTGTGTAGCGTGACTTCGCGAGCCTCACACCCCGGTATGATGGTGAACTGATGGTCAGATCAGTATGCTTTCGATATTAGTATGGATTTAGTCGACCGAGATAAGCTGGGTGTGGTCGCTCCACGCTCAGAGGGATAGGTCATATACCCCTGATTCCCATATGGATAGAGTAAGCGGCGTTTTCTCATGCACGGGACGTAAGTCGCGGAGATACTCGATATCCTAGAAATAGTGCGGATGTGCATTACAGTGTTTTCTCTAGCTGGGACGTAAGCCGTTGAGTATTGCATTACGCGATAGATCTTTCGAATCAGGAGCCATCATGATGGAAATCCAACTTTCCAATATGAGCTTTGCGGTTTTAATTGTAAACCTATATATGGCGACATAGTGGGATGGGGCACTCATGCCGGCTATGATTGATACATTTACTTTCGAAATTTATTTCTACACTATACACTTATAGTAATAATAAAAGAGAAATTTTGCGTACCAAGCATATTTGTCTATTATAAGGTAAAACTCTATCCTCCGGCTTGCGTTGCATTGTGTGATGGGACCTGAGTCTTATATAGCTTCATTTTTCTTAAATTAGCATTGCGCTGTTTATTTATGCACTGTTATTCTTGGGGGTAAACCCATTCCGTGTTATACGGTGTGGTCCCTTGATTTACCTAACTTTAAAATCAAATTAATAACAGTTTTGAGTTCTCATACTAGCCTCATGACTGACCTGGAGTTTATTGTTCCTTCCTAAACTTTGGGTGCCCATAATTTCCACACGACAGTCAGTAGTTTTGGTTTTGCAGATTTCTATTTAACATGATCCTGGATTACAGCTGGAGCTATATTCAGAAAGCTTTTCCGCTACGCATTACACTTATGTCTTATTTTTCCGCTGCTATGTAATTTTTAAATCTCCGATATTATTTTATGTTGTATAATTAATCATACTTTGGAATATTCTTGTACTCTGATGTAAATTGTTGTAATAAGCAATGAAATGTTCTTCGTTTGTGTTCTGATTTGTCATGTTCTCAACTTAGTCTAGTCTTTCTAGTAAGGGGAAGTTTCGGTCGTTTCAATATCACAGTATAGAAGGCCATCCATTATATATATTGTGGGCCATATAGGGTCATCCGCTAATGGTACTGTGGGAAATATCAATGTCCAACTACCAAGCCTAAATATAACTTATATATATAGTAACCACAATTGATCAACAATTATTCAATGCATCCAACTAACCAACAAACAATGCATAAAAATTCATTTATAATAAATTATAAATGAATACAAAGAGTGAGTTTACTCACCTTGATTATAATTGTTATTCGCTCTAATTCCTATTCTTAGCAAAGATTTTGCGGCTCCAAACCCCACACGACTTAAATTGATCGATTCAGCCTAATAAAATTGATTTATTCCCTCTATTAATTACACGGTCGAATATATATATATATATATATATATATATATATATATATATATATATATATATGGCTAATTTTGTAACTGCAGTTTGATTTAAACGATTATTACAATAATTTTCAAGCATTACAACTATGCCTAAATTTCAAATTGTAGGAGAATTAATTGTAACAAGCTTTATTTATCAAATCCTAATTCGTCATAATTTCCTTTAACAATTCATTTTAAATTTCAATTTTGGTATAGTTGCCATATTTGGAAATTCGGAGCATTGAAATATTTACTACTACGTAAGTTTTTAATTGATTTAAATTAAAATTAAATGATGAAATTTAATTAAACCGACTCACCTAATTAATCCAAAATAATTATCTTCTTCAAATCTGAAATCATGCTTCTATCTTGCTATTGAAAGCCTCCCTTACTGTAGTTATCCAAAGCTCCAAACAACCCCTTGCCGACTCTTCTTCTCTCACTGCCAAAAACCATGGCATTTTGTTTATATCCAATGTATATCGCCACTTCCATGTAGCATTCGAAACCCCTTAAAAATATCTACCACGACCCTAGTTGAACTCAACAGCATCACCTTCCCTTCATTCGAACCCTCTTCCAGAAATTGCGACCTCGATTTCGCACCTCCAGTAATGTGGAGCGACATTTATTTTGGTTCCATATCCTCCCAAACTCCACTATAAGGAGCGTCTAACCTCCAACATCACTACTCCATCGCTCATTCAACACAGCTTTGCCTCATTTGAAGTCAGTGCTCAACCCTTAGTTGCGACGTTCGAATTCGGGCAGTTGCAGTTTTACATTGCACGCCATTTTTTCTCTAATCGAATAGTATTTGTTGCCAGTTTCGGTTTCATCGAGTCATATTTTTTTCTCGAACGGAAATGATTTTTAAAGAGGGAAAGGGGAAATTTTGTTCCTATTTCGAATTCGTAGATTGAACAAAAAAAGGAAATAGGGAAGGAGATAAAATAAAGGAGAGGAAGAGGGGGTATCGCAGTTTATATAGACGGTGATAGGGAACAACGTACGTACATTTTTCAGTGATTGTCTACCAACGTACACACACCTTTTAAATTAATTTGATTTTATTTTAATACAATTTGAAATAATGGGTTTTTATTTTATTTAAGTAGATTCTGATTTGATTTTGAGCTTATCTGATAATTTTATTATTATAATATCCTCATGAAACTTACACCTCAAGTTTCATGTTTAAATAGCCATCTACGAGATCCAATCGTGATGGAACTTGACACACTGCTATGGTTCAACATTTCGGACTCAATAAAATTGGTTTCGTCAAAAACTGAGCTCGATTGTAAATTTGCTATTCTTATGTACCATATTAAATAGATATAATATATTTTGTAACAACCCGAAATTTTGGCAATAAAAATTAATTATTATAATTTCAAAAATAAGAATTTCTATAAATTATGGAATTTGGCCACAAAACTTTAAACAATGCGCTCATCTTGGAATTCAGGTCAACTTTCTTGTTTGGAGTTTTGTGAATGGAGTCCATATGAAAAAATTGAGCATGAAATACGAAAATGGACGGAAAATAAATAAATCAGAATTTATAAATATATATTACCTAATTTAACTTGCTGACCTGGGCATTTGACGACCCAGGCGGTCGAACATAGTGGTCAACCGGTGGTCGACCGCCACGGTCGACCCCTGGGCGTCAGTTTGCCTAGTGACTATTAGGGTTGACAAGGTTTAGTTTATAATTTATATAAAACACATGGACGGATACGAATTAAAACGAATCCAACAGTTCAAGGTCAATTCTACTCCTATAAATAAAGGGGTAGGGCCTCATTCTTTTCCACACAAATATGTGGGCAGTAGCGAAACTCTGTCATTTTCCTCCTTCTCCAAACCTAATTTCTTAATCAAAATATATTATTATACAAAAAATCAAATACAAATCATATAAGATTGAAAGAGTTATCAAATTCGATGGAAAAGAATGCAAATTAACGCTCAACAATAGATTCTCCCCTCTCTTCCTATTTTCTTATATCTCTACAGATCTGGAATTTCCCCCTTTTAAGATAAATTTTAAATTTATATGAATTTGGGGATTTGTAGTCCTGAAGGGCTCAAATTTTGGATTTGGATGCTTTTAGGTGAGTGGAAAATTTATATATACATTTTTAATAATGTATTTATCTCATTTGTAATGGATCTCAACTTTTATGCCTAATTCTATCAGATCTGTTCAATAAATTGTTGTAATTAGATTGACACCCATCATACCTGATTTAAAAAAAAGTTAAAACTTGTGAATTGTGTATTGTGGTTATGCATAACATTAATTGTAGGATTCTTAAACTTGTTTACACATATTCCTATAGTTATGTTGTAAAATATATTGCAATTGTTGTAAAGCACAATGGATCTGAAAATCAGTCCCATTAGGCACCGTTTAAAGGTAATTACATTCCAGATCTCTAGTTCATTGTTGAATAATAAATATGTGAATTTAGGTAAAAAGATACAATTGTTGAATTATGAAATTGTAAGTTAAAAGAAATAAGCTTGTTTGTATTCAACATTATTAGGTTTTGGCTTGATTGATGTAAATATGCTGTTTTTCCTTTTTAATAAAAAGGCATCATTTTGAAATCACAAGAGGCATGATAAAAAGATCAAAAGGGAAAAGTGGTGCAAATGTATGTATAAATATAAAAATATATATATTTTTGTGTAATTTGCATCAACTGTTCGAAATTGTATATTTACATACATTTCTTATGATTTTGAAATATGTCAGTTCCACAAATTAGGCATAATTTATAATGATTACGACTAAAGGTCTTTTTGTAAGATTAAAACCTTTTGGCAAGATTGAATGCAAAACGGAATGTTTGGTTATTTACTTGACCAAATCATTTAATTTAAATAATAATAAAAATAAAAATAATAACCATGCAGACCGCACGAAAACATAAAATATAAATATATACAGATTATCCGTCCAAATCAGCGTAAAACGGTAAAATATACATTGTTTGGAATGTTTGGATAAGGTTCAATTATGGAATTATATGTAAATGTAATCCATATAGAATTAATATATTTGTGGTGACCATTGGTAGCAATCAATATTATTAATTGCTACAAATAAGACCACAAATCAATAATAACAATTGTAACCAATGTTGATTGAGGAAAAAATAAATATAATAGGATAATGGTTACAATTCCTAAAATTTATTACGATAAATGTTGTACATCCCCAAGTTAGGAAATTTGAATTATAACTGCATTTAGACACGAGGTTTAGCTCAACTTGTGGTATAAGCCTGCCTGGTACCAACTGGTAAATCCAGCATTCACAAGTAGTCAGCTTAACATGAGGGGTCTAATGCGTAAATATAAATGTACTAAGGCCTGAGGTTAAGTTCAATTTGTGGTAGAAGTCTTCCCATAACCGACCGGCAAATTCAGCATTCACAAGTGGTCAACTTAATGTGAGAGGCCTGGTACATAATATATATATATATACATATAACAATCAACCAATAAATAAATAAAAAAGTAAGAATAGTAATTGTCTTTTGGAGTACAACAAATGAATACCTTGGGACTGATAAATAGTTGCCTTAGGAAAATATGACCGTTATGGTCATAAAAGGGCAATAAAATAGAAATAAAAGAAAATGGGTGTCAAAAGGGGATTAATGGACATTATTGTCATTCAAATACTGAGTCCAAATTAGGGAATAAATCAAATAAATATTCTAGGGAAAAGGGGATATAACCTTCCTTATTTATATTAATAAATATAAAACATATAATTAAAAATAGAGTTGGATATAGTAAGGTTAATGATGGAATAATATTATTAACCATAAGAACCCGTAACGATAATAAACCTTATGTACACGATATCTCCATAAAGAGTAATTAACGGAAAAAGAAGCAGTGACGTGGCCCACATTATCCCAATAACGAAAGGTAATAAGGGCTAATGGGGGATGAATCTAATAAACTTCGTGTATAGTTCGCTTCCTGGGTCTTAAGTGGTTGGGGTTGGAGAGTCCACCTGGGATAGGTCCTTTAGTATAGGGGTCTTAAACGACATGTGTGTGTATTGCCTACCCAAACCTGGAAACTAAAAACGTCAGATATGGCTACCTAGCCTACGGGAAGTAGTAAACGACTAAGGGGGTTATCCAATAAGGTTAGCTAGAGGTATAGCAAGCGATAAAATACCATCTCTCACCATATGTGTGGTAAGGGTATATGCGTGAACGACGGAAGCCTTAACTAGTAGGGCCCATAGCTAGTGCTTGTTGTATATAACGGTGTTGTATAAACAAATATATGTTTTTGTTTGATGATAACAACCAAATAAATTTTATTTCAAATGTGTTTGTAATCGTACTGTTTCATATTAACATCACAGACAGGAACATAATATTTAAATTTAAATAGAATATGACTATGCACGAATTCAAATATTCAACAGTATTTTATTTAAATATAAATATTTTATTTCATACATTCAAACAGTACAAATTTTATACTCCACTATTCGGATACATCACTTATATATATTTCAATTTATATTCATTTTCATATTCACTACAACACTCACACTCGACTATACAGACTCTTTGATTTCATATATATATATATATATATATATATATATATATATATATATATATACAATGTCTTTTTCACTCATATACAAATATACATGTCTTTTTTTTGTCTTCTGTCTTCACAACTTACAAGTCAGTCCAGTCTTCATACCTGTCATACAAATGAACAAACACACAGTACACTGCAATAGAAATAATACTGAACACATACAAATATAATTTTTAACTTTAAAAAATTTATTTGCCTCAGTTTTCTGGTGTGTTTCTCATCATTTTTCATTACTTGATCTGATTCATCTGTGTCTAGACAGACGGTTTGTATATGGACAGGGACATGAATTTTTCTGATGGATGCAAACACACAAGTGTATAAATACACGTGTGCACTGCCTCGCCAATCAGTATATACAGCTGTGGAGCAGTCACATGGACCAAGCTCGACACAGTGAAATGGACAAGTGAACACAACAACCATAGTGTCGAGCCAAAGATGTTAAAACATGTACAATGCAACTCAACAGTGGTCGAGGCAGGTCATGTGTAACGAACCATAATTTCTGTATATTTAAAATTTAAATTTAAATTAAATATATTGTATACTATTGGTTAAATTTATATTTATTTATATTACGAGCCTGAAATGGCGCGGTAGTTTGAAAATTCGATTTTAAACTTTGGAAAAATATATAAAATTCATTTTAAATCAGAATTAGGTAAAACTGGAAACGTTAGAATCGAATTAATCATATCTTTCCAGAGAATGTAAGAAATTGAAATTTCGCCGGATAAATTGCAAGTTATGACTAAATCAAAGTTTCGAAAGGTCGCTATGGAATTTATATAAAGAAATTATAAGCGTTTGCGATTAAAATTTGAATTCCGGATTTGTTAAATTTTAAATAATTATATATATGGGAATATAAAATATGTGAATTTGATTTATAAAATTTTATTTAAGTTGTAAATTGATTTAGATTGAATTTTAAGGATATTTAATTTGAAAGTTAAGTTAAAGTTGGAATTTTATTTGTTTATATTTAATTTGATATTCAAGTTTGAAATTTGAAAATAATTAAATGTGGAATTTAAAATATATGTGAAATAAATTTGTAAATTTATCTAAATTGTAATTTG
Organism: Allium sativum; assembly: GCA_030737875.1. NCBI lineage: Eukaryota > Viridiplantae > Streptophyta > Magnoliopsida > Asparagales > Amaryllidaceae > Allium > Allium sativum. The sequence continues at coordinate 280,162,450 of CM060922.1, forward strand.
GTTTAAATATGAATTTATAAATATTTAAATAGGATTTTATAGATATTTAAATTCGAATTAAAACAGTTAATCGAATAATTGAATATTTTATTTATTTAATTAACTGTGGAATTTAACTGTTTTGACGACTGTCTCGGAATTTGACGAAACTGGCGCCATTGGATCCGGAACGGAGAATTATTCTAAGATTCCAAATTTTGTAAACATCGGACTTGTTATGTGAGCGTACGAGAGAAAACGCGAAATGGACCTATGGAACAAGATGGCAAGGGTTTACTGGATCTGGGCCTTCATCTATATAAATAAAAATTTCTTTTAGTTCTCACCAGCCCATTCCTCCTTGTACGTACTTCTCCATCAGCTCATTTTATTTTTATAATGGCTGAAATAATTTTACCAAAACCCTAGAAAAATAAAAATACATCTCCAAAATATAATCTCTCCAAACGCTAGCTTGTTATATATCAATTCGAAGCTCTCAACTAGTAGAATCCAGATCTACAATTCGTTTTGACATGCATCACCTCAGTCGATCAGAATTCGCTGTCAAAGCTGAAGAATTTCGAAACCCTAGCTTTAAATTTGGGGATTTTTGATTTAGCCATCAATCGAGGAATCAGGCATATGGGTTTTGTTGCTCTCGTCGATACGAGCTTATTGGTGGTGGTTAGAGGTTCTATCATTAAGTGTACTACCGGAATTTGCTCGTCAAAGGTGAAAAATCCCCTTTCGTTCGTTGGACCGCCGGCGGCAAGAAGGACCACCGGAGGTGGTGGCTTGGGGACCCAGGGGCGCGGCTTTCAACGCAGGTCACGATGGAGGTGGTCTCGCATCCTCTGATGGCCGGAGCAGGGAGAATCGGGCGGTCAAACATGGCGGGTTTTGGGTTTTGCGCGGTTGACTGTAGCAGGCACGGGCGGGAAGAAGGGTTGACCTGCTGATGACGTGTCGAGTTATCACTTGGTGAGGGTTTATTTTATTAATTATATATATTTAAAATCCAAATAGAAAAACACTGATAACTTCTTCATACGGACTTGGATTGACGAACGGTTTGTTGCGTTGGGATCGCGGCGGAGTTGCGGACGTTTTGACACTAACCTGGCAGCGTTTGAAGACTGTCAAATTTTGGGCCTTTTCTGGATGTTCGATTCAAATTGAAACCGAAAGTGAGTGTTTTTTCTCTCTCACGAAATACCAAATTAATCCCATATTTATCGAATTAAAGTATGAAATGAATTAGTTGCATGGTTGTGCTTGATTTGGTGAATGATTGCTTGAATTTGACATGCCAGTGTGTTACATGCAATAATAATCGATAATTGGTTATTTAAATTTAATTTAAACTTCCAATTAGGAAACACCGACACCTGTCAAACCCGTATATGATTCGATTTACTGTTCGAATGAATGTTTGTGATGGATGCCTCGGTTTACTTGATTTCTGAATTTATACCGCTTGAATTATTCTGTCATTCAGTACATGATGTTGTGTGCCCATGTGACGATAAATCCCATTCACCCTTGATATTACGGGCATCGAATAAACCCGGGATTTATCGATAAAAATGAATTAAGAACACAGAGTGAAATGATACATCTCTGTGACCCTGATTTGGATTGAAATGATAGATCCATCCCTGAATATTGAGAAATAAAAATTAAATCACTTGGCCATAGGATAGCAAATTATATACGGACATCGGTTGGTTAAATAATTTTTAAAAATTATTTGAAATATATTCGATGTGAAATTTCATTTAAAGGAAATGTATCGATTTTCGATAAATTATTATTTTCTTTTAAATTATGGATTCTCGATGACATTTGAAGTGCTTAAGGAAAATCTCCAAATTAATTTGGAATTTGAAATTCGGATTTAAATATAATTTGGGATTTATTCCAATAGTTGGACTCAAGTGTAAATAATTCTTTTGAATTAAAATTTTGGAATAAAAAGTAATCGTGGATATTTGAAGTGTTTAAAAACTATATACGAGTATGGTTTGAATTCTCGAAACGTAAAATGGTTGAAGGGGTTTGAAACAAGACTTTGAAATGGGGTAACTCCATTTGAGGTTGAGATTTAGATTCGAGTGCTGAAATTAGGAAGGAGAAATAATTTAAATTTAAAATTCTATTTTTATTTTATTTTATTTTAAACTATATATATCTACCTTATTTCAAGTAAGTTTTTATACATTATTATTTTGAAATCATTTAGTAAAACCTTGTTTATATATATATAGCAATTTGAATTTCCTCGGTATACTCTAATAATTTATATCAGTAAGTTTTATATATGGTTTATTCTTAAGTATATATATATATATTTTATAAATTTTTATATAAATTTTATTCTTCTTCCGAATGGAAAGTGTTTGGTTTTTTTTAAATCGTTGGTTCAAATGGAGTCGAGAGAATGTTATATTCTTTTTGAATATGAATTGATTTAAATCGATTTTATACGGAAAAGGTAGATTTTATTCTATGTGAATATGAAAGGTGATTTCAAGAATTGAAATGAATAGATATGGAAATATATATACCCTATTTGAATATGAATGGGTTCAAATGTAATTTGATTTGGAATAACTGAAATCGTTTGGAATGAAGTATATTCTGTATGAATATATATATATATATCGATTTGAAATATTATATATGAATATAATAAAATGGTATGGAAATAAATCCTGGTTTGGAATATAATCGTTTTGGGAATGATCGAAATATTTTGATATGAAAATTATATTCTATTTGAATATAAACTGGGCTCGAAACAAAATATGATGTTGATATGAAAGCGAACTTTTGTGAAAGGTAAAAGAACCGACCGATGTGAAAAATGTAAACGTTTGGTTGTTAAGGAGACCAGAGTCGACATAAGGCATACTCTCTGTCAGTGTCGATACCACTTTGACAACTGTGTACGCGGTGGAAGTTCCAGAACCGATGTAGGATGGTATGGAGGCGATTACTGGATTTGAAGAAAGAGAACGATGATGGATTAGCCTTGACCTTCGGGTCATAATTGAAATGACTAAAACAGGAGCCATACCCGGGTTAATGAGATCGCATCTCTGATCGAACGCGCTCCTTCGATACCATCTCTATTACTGTTGTGATTGATTTGGGTGCACCTTTTGAATATGGGAATGTCGTTCGAGGTGGGCGGTAGTTGCGGCTATGCGTTACCACCGGCCTGGGGGCCGCGAATTCGGTAGAATCCTACCGGGGTATTTCCTCAGTGCCTTGTCATATTATCCTGATCGAGCCCCTATGATTTTGATTTAACGTTGTCGTATCACGGCGCATCCCTATCCACCGACGTACTGGTGTGTTATATGCAAACTGTACGGCAATGGTATAAACGGCGTAAGGGTAACATGGTAATCCCGCTTACGCTATTTTCGATATTATATTTTACTGAATAAACACTATTGTAATAGCGTATTATACTATGTATGTATTAGTTTAACGGATCCTTGAGAGATGGAAAATCCCGTAACATCTCTTGAGTTACTGTACCCATGACACCAATGTTATTTCGTATTTTAATTTGACTAATATGAGATGATTTAGTGCTGATCCGAGTGTTTGTTGTGTTTTCTTTTATGCAATATGCTCGGGTCAGCAGTCGTTGCAGTTAATGAAGATTATTTGGCCTTGGAGATCGAAGACGGAGTTTGGTATATGTATCCACTACATTTATTTCCGCTGCATTACTGTATGTAAGAGTATAACTCTGATGATTTAAATGTTGTAACTTGAATGTATATGTTTAAATGCTTTTGAATATTTATTTGTCCATTATATGTTATCCTTCCGCTGTGAGATTCCGTGATTGTTTTTCTTTTCTGTCTTCTTTTTCTTCTTTTTCCTAATAACTATCCGGATTAGTGACTTGTTTGGGTCGACATGTGTGGTTTATTGTCGATTTAAACGGTCAAAAATCTGGGTTGTTACAGTTGGTATCAGAGCGATGGTTAGCGATAACCTTGGCTCTATTTGGGAATTAACTCATTAGAGATGGGGTTAGTAACGCCCTAGAATGAGTTCGAGTGAATATATGAGAGAGCGTATTTGTATTTTTGGATATAAAATGATTTTTTGTTGTGTTAATTGTTCTGTTGAATATTTATAGATTCTGGTCGATATATGGGACGCCATAGAATCGATAGGAATTTCTAAATGATCGGACGGAATGACTTGACATAATATGGTTTTTGATTATATTTTAAAATATATCAAATATACATTATGGTTCAAATATATATGTATTTGTCTTAGTGGGTGATAATATAAAGTTGTTACCCATTATGGTTGATTAAATTATAAATCTATTACGGAAATTTAATGAATTTGGAAAATATTTGGAAATAAAATCTGTTGAATACAATTGGAGGGCAAAACAATTGCGATTTAAATGAAATGGACTTGAGGGTTTGATTCTGGTGCTTTTGAGATAGTTTTGTCAAATTTTGAAATTATATCGTATTATAAGTCTTTACGAAAGAAATGGTTTAAAGGATTTTAAAAAGAACTAAGTGTGTAATCCCTTCTCGGATATCAGAAATTGACTTCGATAATGAGTGCACGCATTATCGACGTTTATTATGAAGTGTCTAAGTGGGGGAGACCACTCCGTACTTTCATAACCTGTTTGAAAAGAATTTTGGATCTAAATTTCCATGGGTATGTAAAGTGTATTTTCAAATTTATACAGGATTGAAATTTCTTTGTTTATTAATTAAAGTTGAATTTTAATTTAGGGTATGTTCCTATGGATTTATAAATACGTATGTATTTTGAACTTAGGTTACAAAAACCAGAATTAAGCAATTTAAGTTCGTCCTAATTTGCGACATCGATTCAAGGTTAATACTCTCGGTTCCTTGAAATTTTAGACTTTGAAATGTTGGAATGGACTTAAGAACTGAGGGGTCGTCACAGAACTCTTGAATTTGGATTGTAAAAATATTTTATCAGATAAAGTATAGCTTTATTTAAGTAGAGGGAATCGAATAATGATAGTTTGAGAATTAAGTATGAATTTGAGTCGTGAACAGTCGTTAATTCAAATCATGACTTGTACGTCGAATAAATAAATTTGGTTAACGGAATAAGGGTCAAGTGAATCCAATTCGTCGAAAATTTTAAAGTGAATTCAAGTTTAATCGGAATATGACACTTGAAACAAAACCGGAAATTGAATAGAAAGAATATCGAATATAAAGTAAGCAATTGAATGTAGATTCAATTATTGAAAATGAGGTGATAACAACGTTAAGTGTTAAGGATTTACAAAGTATTGGAATCGAAAGGTTGAAATTTCAAATAGAAATAAACCAATGTTATGAGAAAATCCAAAATAGCCGATAAGCTGAAATTAAAATGACTATAACTTTTGATGGGCTGATCGGAATCTGACAACTCCGGACTTTATGGAAACCTTAGAGATTGAGTTAAAATTTTCGTTAATAGCGCCCGTTGAAATTCTCATGTTTACTATGCTGAAATTCAAGTTTTAGACATAGTTGTATGTACAGGAAATTAAAAACAGAGGTGTACATCGATATTGTTTTGATCATAACTCCCAAACGAAACGTCTGATTTTAGTGTGCGAGTACAATTCGGAAAGGCCAGAGTGTAAGCTAAAACTTTTCCTTAATGTGCTAAGTAAAATTTTGAGATTTAGAGGGCTGAAAACTGACCTGAACAATTCAGGCCTGCATTTTCAACGCTCGGGCTGAAACGTTCACTTGCGGTAAAACTGCCATAACTTTTAAACCGATTATCCGAATTCGATGAGTCCGGACAGTTCGGAAAGCCTGAAACGAGAGCAACAACTTTTTCCTAGTATGCTTTGATCAAATTCCAACTTTTAATGCGTGATAATCAACGATTTGTTCGCTGGCCTGTTACGGATATGGTGGTTTTTAGTTGAAACGATGAAATTTTGATATGTATGTTGAATGCATTTGCTATATATTGTATATATGTTTGAATTCCATGGTATGATGATTACATGGTAGATAATGATCTTGGCATCTAGCAGCATGAAACAATCATGTGCATGTGGAGTTGAAGATAGTGAACACAAGACATGGTGCAGGTTCAATTTTTCTGTTGCATGTGACAGAGAAACAACATATGTAGATGTTCAGTTTCAAGCATACAAGTGGCCAACAACAAATGAAAGTGGACAAGTACATGTAGGAGCAGCAAGTGACTCAGTTACAATGGCAGCACAGAGCATGATCAATGTGTCAAGACAGTGTGGAGCATGATGTACACTGGGTGAATGGTCAAATCAGTGAAGCAAGTACAAACAAGATTGTAACATGGCAGGATGGTTCAACATCAAAGCATTGGAGTGATAAAGAACAGCAAGATCATAACATATGGCAGTTTAACATCAAGTTCAGTTCACGCATCATAGTAGCAGCATGATTGGCTGAGTTCATCAAATATGGCAAAGTAACATTGAGACAACTGCATGCATAAAACATAGTGATCTTCAAAGTTCAAGTACAAGCAGCATTATCAAAAGTTTCAGCATCAACATGGTTCAATGAAGAATGATCAAGTAAACACAGGTGAAAGTGCAGCTATGGCAATGCAAATATATGGACTGGCGTATGGATGTCAGTATGGTCAAACATGGAAGCATTGGAACAATACACTAAACAGGAAATGTACAAGTGATACATGGTTCAGCACACAGTGTCGAGCACAAACCAAACAACAGTGTCAACACAGCATGGAGGGGTCATGCAGCATCATTATGGTTGAGCACAAATATAAATGGTGAAGCAAAAGTCACAAACACAGCAGCTCTTAAATCCACACAACATGGTGATTTGGCAATTTACACTCAGTAAGCATTATATGCATGGTTTGACAAACTGGCATGTGTAAACACTAGAATGCAAGCACAAAATCAGAAATGAAATTCAATATATGGGATGAGATCAATGCAGCATTATCGGAAATGGTTTCTGGTTTAAAATCAGTTTAAATGTCCATAATCTGTTTCCAGTTTTAATCATCAATAAATCAAATGAAGAAATATATGGCAAGCATTAAGGTGGGACAGATATGCTTCATAGCATGCTCAATTGGCATCAAATCATGTATGAATCCTTTCAAAGGAGAAAATCAGGCATCTCTACATTTCCAGAAATGATTCAAGACAATCAGGTTGCCAGATGTATAAATTCTCTTTTCCAGAAGATAATCAATCAAATTTGCAATGCAACAAATCAGGGGGCAAGATTCATTCTCGGCAAGCAAAATTTCCAGTAATTGCACAAAGTGTTGTAAAGGCAAGAAACAATATTCGAAAGCAATTCATGTGTATTCAAGGCAACAAATTTCCATTTTAATTTGAAAATTTCAAAAGAGGAAACCGAGCCAATCAGCCAAGTCAATTAAATGAAATCAGAGTTTTCGTTTAGGGTTTCTATTTGACCCTATATACACAACCATTTCATCAAAGGCAGACATTATCGAAAAACCAAGGAATAACAATTCAAAAGCACATCAGAAAATTCATTCAGAAAACTCACCTTTTCGATCACAAGTTTCAAATCGAAGTGACCGAGAGCAGGACTATATTCAAGCCATCAGGGGAACAATTCCCAATCAACAATGAAGAGGAAGACATCAGACTCGAGCTTCAGAGATTAACCAATTCCATCAAACAACGAATCGATTTGGGGATTCCAGAGAAACCCTAGTTTCTCAGTTTTGAAGCTGCCATTTTTTTTCCAAAGAAAAGAATAAAGAGATCGGACAAGAAGAATTTTAACAGGGCCGGCCTACTTATTTGGCTAAGCAGAATCTAAAGCTTTTAAATTAGCTTTAAAACTAGGGTTTTTAATTGTGATTTGTTTTATTTTGGTTTGTTTTTCTTTTTGCTTTTCCATCTGTAATATCAAACAATCAGTACTAGAGTCTGTAAAATTCTAGGGATTCAGTCAGGGTGCTGACTGATAGTTGACAGAGTTCGTAAAATCTAGGTTACTAGTTACGGGGTCGTAATCAGGGGAAATCTGATTGAGGGGACATCAATCAGTCTAGGGTTTTGAGCGTAGGGTTAGAATAGGAGCGAGAGTCGCCAGTGTACATGGTCTTGTATGCGGGATTTGTTCTATCAACTAGTAGAAACCTTAGGAATGCAGCAGTAGGCAGGATTTTGCCGAAGCTGGGTATATCTATATGTGATTTATTTTCTGCATTTCTGTTTCTGCTATATTATGTTATCTGTTTATTATATATATCCCGTTAGATTTTTAATTCAGCTAAAAACTGTGATAAACCCTATTCACCCCCCTCTAGGGTTAATCTAGATCCAACAAGTGGTATCAGAGCAGGTATTCTGTTAACTCTAGAGTAATGGTGATTTCTAGTTGTCAGTCCATAGAGAGTCAGTCCAGTCATATTCCAACTATTTTTAATAGTACATATTTTTTAAATTGGAAAATAAAGATGAAAATTTATATAAAATCTGTTCATATTAAATATTGGAATATTATTATTAATGGAGTAGATTTGTTAGATAAAAAGAATATTGTTATCAATACTCATGCTATGGACATTATTTATTCTTGTCTTAGTATTGATCAATTTAAGATTATCTCTCATTGTTTATCTGCACAAGAAATCTGGAAAACTCTCAATACGTTGTATGGACAAAAAGTTGACAACTGCTCAAAACCTGTAAAGATCAACCCAGGTTCAAATTTATGCTTAACAGGTCTTACAAATGATAATTCAGATGGATCAACTGATGGAGACTCAACAGACAATGAAGTAAAAAATTTCTCTTATGAAGATCTGGTTTATTTTTGTTCTGATCTAACTAAGTCTGTTGATAAACTCCAGTCTAAAAACAAATTTTTGAAATCTAAGAATTCTGAGTTGACTAGCAAAATTGATGATTTGGAAACATAACTTGAATATGTTAAAAAATTCTTCAAATTCTGTTTGCAAAAATTGTTTGAAATTAAAAACCAATCTTGTTCATCTCAATAAAAATATTCAAAAGTTTGAGAATGAAATTCTGATCTTAAATGAGAACAAGACCGAGTTATCAAATTTGAATAACCTTCTGCAAAAGGAATTTGAAAATTTTAAAACAGATATAAATTCCAAATTTGAAATTGCCGAAAATGAGAACTTGTTGAAATCAAATTTGATTTTAGAAGAACTTGAAAATGAGATTGAAAAATCCAAGAAATTTGGGTCTGAAATACAAAAACGATTTGAATCTGAAATCATGGAATCTCAAGCCAGAATTAAAATTCTTAAAGATGAAAATTTGGTTTTAAAATCTGATTTTGAAGGATGTAAGATCACTAAAAATCATTGTTCAGATTTAATGAAAGAGAATCATGATCTTAAAACTAAAATTCAACAGCTTGAGTCAACTTTGACCAAATTTTCTAACGGTGAAAAATCTCTGAATATGCTGTTGAAAAATCAACTTTCATCCAGTAATAAAAGTGGTCTCAGCTTTGAGAAAAATAGTGTTTTTGAAGATCAGAACTCAAATGATTTTAAAAATCCTTTAAACTGCTTTAGAAAGAATCGATATGAAAATTCAAACTCTGATAATCACAAAGGATTTTTAAATCATAAACGTGATGTGAATTTGTTTTATAATAATCCAGTTGAACAATTTTGGATCCCAAAAAGAAATAAAACAAACTTCATGAAGTTCAAACAGATTTGGGTTCCAAATGGTACGAAGATAGATTCGAATGGATTATTATACAAATAGGTTTGGGTACCAAAATGTACGAATATAACTGTGAGTGGTTTTACTACTTTTGTTAGACCACTCGATCCCTTCATCTGCTAGGTACCAGTGGAGGCTAAGGAACTGCTGTGCAAAAAGAAATTTGAAATCAAGCTGAGTTATACTTCTGTATTCTTTACAGCTCCTTGGCCAAGATTTGTTGAGTTAGAGATTCTGATTTACACTGGATTCTGGTATGATCTCTAAACTTACCTTTGTACATATTTTTTTTATTTTTTTTCTCCTTCTATCCCTTCTGTTTATTTTTTCTTTGTTTTCTTTTGTTTTGGTTTGTCACTGTCATATCATTGTAACTACTTTTGGGCTTCATTAACTTCCAATTGTAGAACTCATATTGTCTGGAAATTCGCTTTAGTTGAATAGAACTCTGATGGTTTAATTATTTCCAGATCTTGAATTTAATCTTGTAAATATCTGCAATTATTTTGAAGTTTTTTTTTCTGAATTCATAACAGTGTTGATGCATTAATATCATATCTTGAACACTATCATTTCGAATTCTAAAATTTTGAAGATCTGAATAATTAATGAAATTTCACACACTTATGCTGTTTTGAGTTTCTTCCAATTCATTTTGGAAACGCTTAAAATATTATACTCACTACAGTATACTTCTTCTTATCATTCGTGGTAATTTCATTGATTTTCGGATTGGCTTGAATCACAGTGATACATCTTGAATTTCACCTTTATTCATGATTATTATAGTCGAAGTTTGTTTGTTTGAAATCATCTGAAATTCTTGATATTATCACACACCTCTTAAATTTAAAAATATCAACCTTGCGTGATGGATTCATTATATCTCAAAACCCGACATTGATTGAAGTGATTTCAAATAAATTTTCTGGATCATGAATATCCTTCAAATTAGATGTAAATGGTCTGAATATTCTTTATACCTATCAAAAATATTTGTGAAAATTCTTTTGAAAATATGGTCATAAATATCATTGTTATTTTATGATTATTTGATTTGAATATATATATATATTTTAAATCATTTGAAATTATTGATTTATTGAATCTCACACATGATTTTGAATCTGAAATATAACCTGGTGTGATTGATTTGTTAAATACTAATACTTTCACATTTCTTCAAATGATTTAAAATAAAGTATATTTTTTAATCTGGGATCATGGAATATTTTTTGTGACCATCATCTTGACTTGTTTGCTTGGAAACTGTCTTTGTACTGCTCTGATACTGTTCTTAGATAACTGCTTATCTGTCTGCTACTCTGTGCTAAATTTGTCTGCTTGGGCTTTAAATTTCTGTTGTCTGTGATATCATACTTTGTCTCCAGTGTCATGTTAAAATCCTCATTAATAGAGACACCAAGTGGTATCAGAAGTGCCTTATATTTGTCTCACTCATTTGTACTTAGATTCTAATCTTCACCTTGTATAGATCTACACACTCTTTTTGCCTTGTACAAATTAATCCCTCTTGTGTTGTATAGATCTTTTCAAATTCCTCTTGTAATTGATTTTCATTATTTATTGATTATTCATTCAGAAATTGAAATCAATATCCAAATTGAACTGTATTTATAATTCATCAAAATTGTTATCATATTTTGAAATTGTGATGAATTGTGACTGCAGTGTATTTCACAACAAGAGGAGATTTTATTTAGATTTTCATGATGGTTGAACGTTTATTATAATATCTTTGAACTGGCAATCATTTCACGACTATCTCCTTTATCAACCATTATTCTGCCACCCATCGATGATAATTTTATATTAGTGTGGAGAGTTAATATGTTTTAAAAAAATCTTTTTGAATATAAAGTGGAAATATTTGTGATAGAAATGGGACTATGTTGTTATTCAGAATTAGTGATAATTGAAGATTTTCAATGATCCCGGTACAGTCAAGCATATTTCATAATATAATTAATTTAGAAATTTATTTCACAGTCCAATTCTGTACCTATCCCATTTTCTATCATCCATATTTTTTTATATACTGAGGAGTTTTTCATTTTGAAACTGAAAATGATAAAAATATAATAAACATATAAGTGTATCTCTAACCTCATTTAAAAATCCAAGCTCTGGTCATGCATGGTTATGAGACAACTTATAATTTAAGCTGCGACTGACCTCATTTAAAGATCTAAGCTCTGGTTATGCGAGGTCAATGTGCTCTTAAATAAAAGAAAAGGAAAAGAAAATAATTTGAACAAATAAAAAAATTATCTGAAATTCTCCTTGGTGTGTAAAAACAAGTCTATCAATCCATATTCTAATCTGTGAAATGTGTTAATATCTTATGAAGTATTATGAGTTATTGATTGATAGCTACTGGGATTTGAGACTATCTATTTTTGTCACTTAAGTTGAATCTATAATTATAGTTCAAATCCATCACTGTATTTTGTGCTTTATTTTTTTATAAAATTCTTCTGGAAAATAATTGGAAATCAATGTGTTTTGAAACTCTCTACGTTATTATAAAATTCATTGTAAATCCGTCATTCTCTACAATGTGAAATATGCCACTAGTTCTCAGTTTATTATGATTTTTGTTTGACTGATTGAAGTTTATGATGATCGTTCTTCCTCTTATGCTAAATTTTTTTCTGTCATTTTTCATATAAATTTTAAATTCTGTATCCTTTTGATGATAACAAAAGGGGGAGAATGGGTTGAAATTTTGATTTATGAGTGAATATTTTATAAATATTTTTAATTTTGAAAATTTATTATTATTCAATTTTCACTTTTCACTCATGCACAGATATAGGGGGAGTTTTCTGTTGTAGGGGGAGCTAGTAAGTAGGGGGAGTTCAATATGCACTGTTAAACATATTTATTTTGTTTCAAAATCTTATTTTGTTTCAAAATCTATTATTTGTTTGTCATCATCAAAAGGGGGAGATTGTTGTATATAACGGTGTTGTATACACAATTATATGTTTTTTGTTTGATGATAACAACCAAATAAATTTTATTTCAAATGTGTTTGTAATCGTACTGTTTCATATTCACATCACAGACAGGAATATAATATTTAAATTTAAATAGAATACGACTATGAACGAATTCAAATATTCAACGGTATTTTATTTAAATATAAATATTTTATTTCATACATTCAAACAGTACAAATTTTATACTCCACTATTCGAATACATCACTTATATATATTTCAATTTATATTCATTTTCATATTCACTACAACACTCACACTCGACTATACAGACACTTTGATTTCATATATATACAATGTCATTTTCACTCATATACAGATATACATGTCTTTTTTTGTCTTCTGTCTTCACAGCTTACAAGTCAGTCCAGTCTTCATACCTGTCATACAAATGAACACACACAGTACACTGCCATAGAAATAATACTGAACACATACAAATATAATTTTTAACTTTAAAAAATTTATTTGCCTCAGTTTTTTGGTGTGTTTCTCATCATTTTTCATGACTTGATCTGATTCATCTGTGTCTAGACAAACAGTTTGTATATGGACAGGAACAAGAATTTTTCTGATGGCTGCAAATACACACGTGTATAAATACACATGTGCACTACCTCGCCAATCAGTATATACAGCTGTGGAGCAGTCACATGGACCAAGCTCGACACAGTGAAATGGACAAGTGAACACAACAACCATAGTGTCGAGCCAAAGATGTTAAAACATGTACAATGCAACTCAACAGTGGTCGAGGCAGCTTATAAAACAAGCAAAAGTTTCTTTTTCCATTTCTGCATGGAATTTAACATGGTCGAGCAATGGTGCAAGCATGTATTATCAAGTGCAGTTCAAGTGAACAAGCTCATACATAGTGCAACAGTTTCATTCATTCAAGTGCAAGGGTCATTTTTTTAAGTGAACAAGGTGTATGATCACAAACTGTATGGTGATCAAATATAGCAACATAATGGAGCACAACAGCATACTCAGTGATCATTGCAAACTCAACAAGACAAGTATGATGATTACATGGTGGATAATGATCTTGGCATCTAGTGGCATGAAACAATCATGTGCATGTGGAGTTGAAGACAGTGAACACAAGGCATGGTGCAGGTTCAATTTTTCTTGTGCATGTGACAGAGAAACAACATATGTAGATGTTCAGTTTCAAGCATACAAGTGGCCAACAACAAATGAAAGTGGACAAGTACATGTAGGAGCAGCAAGTGACTCAGTTATAATGGCAGCACAGAGCTTGATCAATGTGTCAAGACAGTGTGGAGTATGATGTACACTGGGTGAATGGTCAAGTCAGTGAAGCAAGTACAAACAAGATTGTAACATGGCATGATGGTTCAACATCAAAGCATTGGAGTGATAAAGAACAACAAGATCACAACATATGGCAGTTTAACATCAAGTTCAGTTCACACATCATAGTAGCAGCATGATTGGTCGAGTTCATCAAATATGGCAAAGTAACATTGAGACAACTACATGCATAAAAACATAGTGATCTTCAAAGTTCAAGTACAAGCGGCATTGTCAAAAGTTTCAGCATCAACATGGTTCAATGAAGAAGGATCAAGTAAACACAGGTGAAAGTGCAGCTATGGCAATGCAAATATATGGACTGGCATATGGATGTCAGTATGGTCAAACATGGAAGCATTGAAACAATACACTAAACAGGAAATGTACAAGTGATACATGGTTCAGCACACAGTGTCGAGCACAAACCAAACAACAATGTCAACATTGCATGGAGGGGTCATGCAGCATCATTATGGTCGAGCACAAATATAAATAGTGAAGCAAAAGTCACAAACACAGCAGCTCATAAATCCACACAGCATGGTGATTTGGCAATTTACACTCAGTAAGCATTATATGCATGGTTTGACAAACTGGCATGTGTAAACACTAGAATGCAAGCACAAAATCTGAAATGAAATTCAATATATGGGATAAGATCAATGCAGCATTATTGGAAATGGTTTCTGGTTTTAAATCTGTCTAAATGGCCATAATTTGTTTCCAGTTTTAATCATCAATAAATCAAATGAAGAAATATATGGCAAGCACTAAGGTGGGACAGATATGCTTCATAGCATGCTCAATTGGCATCAAATCATGTATGAATCCTTTCAAAGGAGAAAATCAGGCATCTCTACATTTCTAGAAATGATTCAAGACAATCAGGTTGCCAGATGTATAAATTCTCTTTTCCAGAAGATAATCAATCAAATTTGCAATGCAACAAATCAGGGGGCAAGATTCATTCTCGGCAAGCAAAATTTCCAGTAATTGCACAAAGTGTTGTAAAGGCAAGAAACAATATTCGAAAGCAATTCATGTGTATTCAAGGCAACAAATTTCCATTTTAATTCGAAAATTTCAAAAGAGGAAACCGAACCAATCAGCCAAGTCAATTAAATGAAATCAGAGTTTTCGTTTAGGGTTTCTATTTGACCCTATATACACAACCATTTCATCAAAGGCAGACATTATCGAAAAACCAAGGAATAACAATTCAAAAGCACATCAGAAAATTCATTCAGAAAACTCACCTTTTCGATCGCAAGTTCCAAATCTAAGTGACCGAGAGCAGGACTATATTCAAGCCATCAGGGGAACAATTCCCAATCAACAACGAAGAGGAAGACATCAGACTCGAGCTTCAGAGATTAACCAATTCTATCAAACAACGAATCGATTTGGGGGTTCCAGAGAAACCCTAGTTTCTCACTTTTGAAGCTGCCATTTTTTTCCAGAGAAAAGAATAAAGTGATCGGGCAAGAAGAATTTTAACAGGGCCGACCTACTTATTTGGCTAAGCCAAATCTAAAGCTTTTAAAAGGGGAATTTAAATTAGCTTTAAAACTAGGGTTTTTAATTGTGATTTGATATACTTTGGTTTTTTTTCTTTTTTCTTTTTTCTTTTCCATCTGTAATATCAAACAATCAATACTAGAGTCTGTAAAATTCTAGGGATTCAGTCAGGGTGTTGACTGATAGTCGATAGAGTCTGTAAAATCTGGGTTACTAGTTACAGGGTTGTAATCAGGGGAAATCTGATCGAGGGGACATCGATCAGTCTAGGGTTTTGAGCTTAGGTTTAGAATAGGAGCGAGAGTCGCGAGTGTACATGGTCTTGTATGCGGGATCTGTTCTATCACCTAGTAGAAACCTTAGGAATGCAGCAGTAGGCAGGATTTTTCCGAAGCTGGGTATATCTGTGTGTGATTTATTTTCTGCATTTCTGTTTCTGCTATATTATGTTATCTGTTTATTATATGTATCCCGTTAGATTTTTAACTCAGCTAAAAACTATGATAAACCCTATTCACCCCCCCTTCTAGGGTTAATCTAGATCCAACAATGCTCTCTATTTTAAAAGAATGTAGAATAAATTATCGAGAGGTATTAAGTGATCAATAAGTCCTCCGACCCATATGTCCGCCTAGGGTCTTAAGTGATGGAGAGAATCCACCCTATCTATCATTTATAGTGAGGCGGAAACGATAAAGGGAAAGTGGATGGAAAGGTATATATGTATATAAGGTCCCCGCAGTTGGGAGCTCACTTCTCGGCCTAATAATCAGTTAAATCATGGAATAAAGGGCTTCCTAAATATATGCGTAAACGTTCTATCTCGGTATTATATCTTGGAATACTACTTTAGGAAAGAGTAGTATAGTCATGTGTAAACCGCTTCAAGGTTGGGATAGAATCACTAACCTTGATAGGCATACATCTTGCGTTGGACCAAACGGGATACATCTGTGTATTATAGTCAACATTTCCTGTTCACCAGAATTTTGTTGTTCTGACTCCCCTTCTCATTACAACCACCCAGGTTCTCTAGAGGAGGTCGGGTTCTCACAGGTTTAAGTTTGGCTTTCTGTTCTCGTTCTCTCTCATGCTCGGTATTGGCAGTGTGACTTACTTTGAAAAAGGTAGTTACCTGAGTAAATACTATTTATCCTATTTATTTCTGCTGCGAGTTATCTTATTGTACTCTAGTTATGCTCATGGTCATTTATTTACAGGTACTAGATTTACACGCTCCATGCTTGGATGTGTTTGAGTTTCGATTTTTTTCGAAATTTGGATGTAGAAAAGTGCGGGATGTTACGTTTGATATCAGAGCCTAGGTTAAACAATCAGAGGAATTAGTTGAATTAGGACTTGTGACAGAATGTAATTCGATTTTATTTTCTGTTTTTCTTCGTCTTTCTTACTCGACTTAAAATTTATTTCAACGATGAGTTAGCTGCAAGTCTAAATATATTAAAATGGGCTTTAAGCGACTAAGAGTTGAAGTATGTTGAGTTCAGGTTTCCAGCAAATTCTGTCTTACCCCCACAGTATGTCGGCGATCTCGTCGTGAAGAGCATGAGGACGGCATATGGTGAATTCCGTTGATTCGAGTTTGGAGACTAGAATAGTAATATATATGTATAAATCTAGCTACAACTGAGATAGTCACTTTTCTGGTTTCTGGTTCTTTTTTAATAGTTCCGGTTAAGATCATTCCTCCATCTAAAACGAGAAAAGTCCACGTTATTATGTCGTATCCATTTTGGAATTATAATCACGATGTAAATCCAATTACTACTTCGTTGAATTTCCGAATCTACCTTTATTGAAACATTCATTTGAGTTATTGGCCTTGTATTCAAAGAAATTCATTTTTAAAGCTATTTAGAAAAATAAAATGGTTTTTAATGACTGTTTTGAGAAATGGTTTTGTAAAAGCCGAGTTTATAAAGATATGGTTTTTAAATTTTAATCTATCGATGTTTCAAATTTAGTAGGGCTATTGATTTTAATATATAATCCGATTAGAAGGAAGGAATTGGAAATGACAAGAAATATGCCATTGAACTTAAGAATAATAAATATCTATTCCTTGTGAATTTTAGTATCCCTCTTCCTATATATATTGGATAATTTATTGAAATTACCACAATTAATCCTCAAGATTTTAAAGCTCCAACATTGTTGAACACGAAAGGGTTTTTCCAGTTTTAAATATAAACTGGAATTTAAATAATAATAATAAGAAGAAGAATAATAATAATAAAATGGATTTATGAATACGAAACCGTTAGTTTATAATAAGATTCCAATTTTGTCAAAAAATTAATTTTTCTTCGAAAAGGCTAAGAAAACCCTTCATCCTTATTTTGGGGTATTTGATTTTTGAATCGTTTGTTTGTTTGTCGGCTATTAAGGTGAAAATCTGTTCTAAATTTTATTTCGGATTTCTAGCTGATTTCTTATTTTAAGTCCATTCATTGGGTAGTCGCAGCATTGTTGTTGAGACTATAAATCCTTGGAGTTGGTTCGGAATTTGACTACTGTCTTTGATACCATCATGATGAGGATATTGGTTTTCGGATCGCGTCAAATCTTAAAAGATAACGCGGGATGATTAATATTTCAATCCAGCCTATTAAGGTCAAAGTTTAATCTTTTTCCAAAGCCCATCCAATAGTTGCCCGTCCAGCGGTTTGCAAGAATGGTCAACTAATTGATGAGTTTTGTTGCAACATGAACCTAGGGCTCAACCGTAAATTTTGCGTCCAAATTTTCCCCTTAACTTCTTTCTTTCATCCTTCCTTCCTCATCTAGCCGAACCATATCCTTATCTTCCTTCTCTTTCTTTGTCATCGCCTCGTCTCTTCTTTTTCCATGCTAGTTTGCGCATTAATCTTGCCTCACTAATACTGCAAGATCTAATTTCTTCTCTCCAACCATTTCTTGGCCTATAATACCTAGTTGCAATATTCGATCCTACTCATACCATTTAAGTCTCCTTCTTAAGTAGAGATCAATTGGTTGGATCGAAATAAGCAAAAAGGTCTCACTGCTTTAGGGCTAAGAAAATTTATCGAGGCAGTTGGACTTGCACTGGCCAGTTGCTTCGAGATCTTAGAATAGGTTGTTGTTTGTGCTGCATCTGCCTTTGCTATACCTTGGTAGGATAGATTTTAATGAGGGTGATCGTCGTGTCGAGATGAAAATTTAAGCTATCTTTGGATGGTTTTTCTAAAGAGAATCTCAATGAGATCTTAGGGGCATCCGTGTTTTACGCGGACTTATATGATCTTTTGTTTGATCGGTTTGGGAGATTTTGTAGCAAATCACTTTTTCTCGATGTCGGTTCTTGTGTTCAGGAATCTATGTTAGAACTGCCCATGTAGATGTGTGACCCATTTAGCACATCATTCTTTAAATGGGAAGTTATGACTAAATTTGTCTCATGATGCGGAAATTAATCTTTTGCTTAATCGATGGCGTAACCATCATTTAGTACCACATCGTATTCGATTCAGCTTGTTGTTCTTGTGTGTTATTTCATTGGGTTACTTTCTGTAATTTCGCCTATTCATTTTTACTTTAGAAAATAGTAGATGGATTTCCATGAGAAGCAGTTTTGTGGTGCATTTCTTTTCTCATTGAAAATTCTCTCTAAGAAGAGATGGTGATGTGGTAACCTCCAATAACACCAGCAGTGTTTGTAACACAAGATTGAGCATTTTGCTACATTGATATGGTGAGTTAAAGATCATAAAAGTGGTTTGAGCTCCAGCCGTGGAGCAAAACATCTCATTGTATAGACCATTGTTTTGAGGTTCTCGGTGTTGTTGTTTTGTCGTCGTCTTTGTTGTTTTCCCTTTCCGGAATAGAGTTCTTGGCTTTTATGGTGATTCGTGCTTGTAACTATTAGTGTTGCTTAAATTGCATGACTTTAGGTAATGAGATTTCTATGTTTGAATTTGTCGTGTCATTCACACATATTTATTTAAATGAAATCTCATTCATAAACTTGCATTTGTCCTAGAACTCAAAAGAATAGAATTCTGCATTGGATAAATTTTAATGAAGGACCGGTTATACGTCACGGGTACATAAATAAATAAATTATTGTTCCTTATTAAAGCTAAAATTTATTTTGGTCTTTTTGTAATTTCAGTTTTCGCATTTTTGCGCGATTTACTTCCTTTTTCGCCAACATGTAACTTTGATTGTTTAAATTTCCAAAAAAATTTTTTGAGATTTGTTGAAAACATTGTTTGAAATTTTATTCTTTTATAGGAAAGTGAAACGGTTTTGAAAAAATATTTTCAAAATAAACATAATAATTTTTAAAGCAAAAATTAATTTTTACGATTTTTTTTATTTTTGGTCATATGAATGGTGCGAGGAAGATTTTTGGATGTTTTGTTTGCATGTTTTCATGGTGCAATAGGACCAATGATACTTTACGGCTTGAAAACTTGTAGCTGATGTGAAAATTTCACTGTAGGACGGGAACATAAAAATTTGTAAGGGGAGAAATGTTAAGATTCTTCGCTATGATTTCCTTTTTCCTGTTTAGGAGAAATTAAATAGGGAAAGATTAGATTGCATAACGTTTTGGATGGTAGGGTTTGGATTCAAAATTGGTTTCTTCTCACTTTTATTTGTAATTATGTGAAGGTTATGGATGAAAAATATTTTTAAAAGTTGCATTCATATAGAACTGCCAGTATATTTAGGATGTTCTGCATCATGCTTTCAAAAGTATTTCAAAATTTTAATGCAAACATATAGGAGGATTCGATTTAGAATCATCTTGCATGCATATTTTATGGTTGAATCATATTATGTACACCATGCATATATACACATGGTTGCAAAGTGGAAGTATACAAATTGGTTGTGTAAAATAAGAACATAGGCATCATAATTTTGGGACGAAATTCCTTTTAAGGAGGGTAGAATATAACAACTCAGAATTTAGGCAATAAAAATTAATTATTAGAATTTCAAAAATAGGAACTTCAATGTATCAACCCGAAATTTTGGAACCAATTTAAAATTTTTATTTTAGAAATTTTAATGGGTTTTGAATATTTAAAATTATTTATTTTAAGTAATAACGATTAAAAAAATTATTTAAATCGAAGTTAGAACGAATATATTTATTTTAATTATAAAAGGAGATAGAAATAGCGCGGTAGTTTGAAAATTTGAATTTGAACTTTGACTAATGTACAGGATTCAAAATAAATCGGATTTTAGTGAAACCAAAAATATTTAAACCTATTTAAAAATATCTTTCCAACGAATCTGAAAAATTGAAATTTCATAGCGGGAATAAAAAGTTGTGCCCAGTTTAAAATTCAGAATAATCGCTATAGAATTTAATATACTATATAGCCCGTATAAATAGCCATTTTGCAAACGACCTCCATTTTCGACGAAACCACTTTGGTTGAATCTGGAATGTCAAATTATTGCTAGATTCCAATTTTCAAAATTTTTGGAATTAATATGTGAGCGTGGTAAATCAAAACGTGTTTTGTAAATTTCAATCAATGTTAATCGACTTGAAAAAGGCCATTTTTCAAACGGTCTCCAAATTTGACGAAATTAGTTTTGTTAGGACTGTATCGTCAAAACATAACTCGATATAATTTTTCAGGAATTTTTGAAGTCGATATGTGGCCCCGATAAATTTTAATGTACGATCAAATTAAATAATTAAATGTTTTATATTTTAAATTAAAGAAAAATGGGCTGAGGCGATCAAAAGAGATGAAGGGACCTTGTCCATTGTGTCCGTAATAGGAGTATTTGGCTAGGGGCAACATTGTTTGGGTTGGAATTGGAGTCCATATAGATTAACGGGTTTTTCTGGAAATTAAAGAATTAATAATATTTTATTATATAAATGCCCCATTTAATTAGAAACCAAAACCCTAATCTAACAAACGCAGCCGCCATTCTTTCTGAATCAAAGGCCATTAAGCTCCCAATTTCATTCGCTAATCTCTTCCAATCCAAATCGAATTTCCCAAAAAGTATAAAGCAAAGTTTGAAGAGCCTCTTTAGATCTTCGATTCTGTATGGTGATGATCTGAAATTGTCACCAGAGGAGGCCGAATTTTCCCCGCAAACTAGCCAAGTTCGAATGGAAATCATGAGGCTTAGGGGACCTTGAGTTCATCGCGGCGGCCAGCATAGGGTGGCGGCGCTCCGGCGCATCGAGCAGGGTTGGGGGTCGATCAACTTCCGGTGCTACAGAAGGATGTTGGTGCGTGAAGATAGGTTCGGTGTTCTGAAGTTTTCACGATGGAAGAAACAGTATACAAAGGATTATTTTAATTAAGGTTAAAATAAATAAATAATTAATTAATAATGTAAATCAAAATTTTAAATATTCATATCTTATTCAGACTGAAACAGAATTTGACGAGGTTGGATTCGTTGGGGCTGTAAATTTGAGATCTACATGATGGAACAATCTGAAACAAATTTGGAGCTGACGGCAAATTAAGAAGGAATAATTACCAATGTGAGATTTCTAGATTTAAAATTAAAATTAATATATATATAGAAATATATATATATATATTCATATTGATTGTGATTGTAATATTAAATATAGGCACCGTATAAATTTAGATTGATTGACTGACTGTGGTGGTGATGATTTGTCGAGTTATATTTTGTAACATAAAAACATAATCTTTAATTGTTAAGATAAAGATTGAAATTTGCATACAAACAAATATTCACATTTATTTGTCATATTAAAGATTGAAATTTGTATACAAATAAATATTCACATTTATTTGTCATATTAAAGATTGAAATTTGTATACAAATAAATATTCACATTTATTTGTCATATTAAAGATTGAAATTTGTGTACAAATAAATATTCAAATTTATTTGTCATTAGTAACATAGGAAATGCCATGTAAATAATTTTTCTTTTTATTTGATATTAGAACATTGAGCATGTTATGACAATAAAAATCTTTTTTTTTCATTAATAACTTAGAAAATGTCATGTTGGAATAAATATGTCATTTAGCTAGAAAAAATTTGTAAATAAATATGTTATTCAGTTAAAATATATTTTTGGCAAATAAATTTGTTATTTAGCTAGCATACGTTATGTAAAATATAAATGTCATTTATTTAGATAATGTCATGTTATGTTAAAAATGTCATATATTTAGACTATTTCATGTTACACAAAAAGTCATTTATTTAAAATTATGTTCATGTACAATAAAATTACATATATTTAGATTATGTTCATGTTACATAAAAGTGCCACATATTTAGATTATGTTCATGTTGAATAAAAATTGTCATTTAAATAGAATATCTTTTTGTAAATACAGATATGTCATTTAATTAGAAATGTCATGTTAAATTTTTTTTTTTTTATTTGTTATGTTAAAAACTAGGATTGTAAACAAATAAAAATATTCATTTTTATTTGTCATGTTAAATAATGAAATTTTATACAAATAAAATATCCTTTTATTTGTCATATTTAAAAATAGAATTGCGGTCAAATAAAAACTTTCTTTTATTTGTCACTAGGAAACATTAAATATGTTATATAAATAAATTATCTTTTTATTGTCATAAGGACATTAAAACATGTTATGTAAATAAATTATCCTTTAATATTGTCATTAGGACTAGAACATATGTATGTTCACAAAATTATCTTTTTATTTTTTCACTTGAATTTGAAAACATGTATGTAAACAAAATTGTCTTTTTATTTTTGTCATTAGAAGAATAGAACATGTTGCAAATAAAATACATATCTATTTGACATTAGAAACATGTAGAGAAATTATGCGAATAAAATACAATTTTATTTGATGTTAGAAATACAATAACGTGTTTTTTTTCATTATCATCAACATGTTAGCGGAATTAGAATTGGTCAAATTCATTAACCAATGATTCATTTAGATGAACTGTTGTTGTTTGAAAACCCCACACGGGTATTGGGGTGATATTTGACATACACTAGTCCCAATATTTAGTTGTATGTCAATCGATGGATTGACAGTTTGTGATGAGCGTTATTTATTTATTTATTTATTTTAATGCTCACACAATTGTAAATTTCACTTTGGATGTGAATGGATGGTTTAATGATTATTTATCATTATTATTGTATACATGCGATATCCATATAACTGAAATTATATGGTAATTGACCGAGTCGCATTCCGATTCAGAATGTTTTTAAATAAAGAATATTCAAAAATGAAGAATCTTTTAAAATAAAGAATATTTTAAAATCAAGAGTATTTCAAAATAAATTTAGTGAAGAATAAATTATGATTTTTATGTTCGTCTTCGGATGGACACAAAAATATAAAAATATGAAGCCGAGTTAAGTAGAAAACGCCATTCTTACCCAAATGGGTTTATCATTCGATTTTATTCATTTTATAATGAATATCGAAAAGAAGTGATTTCAGAATATAATATTTTGAAAATATTAATATTATAATATGGCAAAGATATAGAATATTTAATTTTGATTTAAAATTAAAAATGAAGTTAAAATCGTTTTAAAATGAATTTATAAAATATGTTTTAATTGGAAATTGATGATATGTAATATATATATATATATATATTTAATGGCCTGAATAGAACGAGCCGCGCATCGACCGTTCGCGAATTTCGACCATTAACTTCAAATTGATGTAACGGGAGATCCGACCGTCGGATTCTCCTAAATCAGAACCGTTGGGTTCGTATCGAAAAGATCTTTCCAATGAATATAAGAGTTTTGAAATCTAATGGTTGGATTTGGAATTATGTCCAAATCAATTTCAGAATAGGTCGCTATGGATGCAGTTCGATGGCCGTTATTGGAATCCGACTGTACGGGCCTTAATAAAATTATTAAAAATATTAATAAATTATGTAAAATCATAATAAATGATTTGGAAAGATTTTGAATGAAAAATTACAATTTTGTAAAGATAAAAATATATTTTTATCGAAATGAACTAGTTATTAACTAGAATAAATCTTTAAATTAAGATTTAAGGAGGTTTTCCAATTAATTAATATTTAATTGGAATTAAATAAAATAAATTGGATTTTTGGGTTTGTCATGAATGGTGTCATCAATAACACTGTTCTTAAAACCCGTATGAAAAGAATAAATCTTTTAATTAAGATTATTAGAGTTTCAAATCATATTTCGTAATTGGAATAAAATGAAATGTGAATTGGGTTTATTGTGAACTGTGTTTTTAACGACATTCGTTCTTTAACCCAATTAACAGTGAAGATATGATTTGAAATTTATAAATCTTTTATTAAGATTTAAATGGAAATTTTCCAAAGTAAAGTTTTCCAATTTAATATATTAAATTGGAATTGATTGGAATTCGATTTAATAATAATCGTGGTGGGCTTCTGTAAAAGAAGACCGTTATTATATATGGAATTTAAAAGGCTTTGCCATTATTCCATTTATATTGTTAGTCTGATGCAGAAATTTATATCGATTATATACTGATTTGATTTCTCTGAAAATTCCATATTTAATGGAAGGTGATTTTGGGTTTATCGTGAACTGTGTTTTAAATGACATTGGTTCTTTAACCCAGTTAAAGATAAGATTAATTTCTTAAAGTTGAATAATCATAAAGTAATGATTTTTTTATATATTAAAACAAATTGGAGTTTAAATGAATTTTTAAAATAAGATTAAAGATTAAATTTAAAAGAATTTATCTTTGATAAAATTAATGGGAACCTTTCCTCAATAATGTGAATATTTTATTAAAAGAATATTCTGGATTGGAATGAGGCGTATGATGTGTTTTTATAGCACTTAATTATTGATTATAAAATACGCGAGTTATTCGAAAAGACCAGGTTTAACCCATTCTGAATAATTGCTACGACGATTAAAAGTCGAAGATGAAGATGGTGGTTGAAGACCGGAGATCTTCACATCGTTTGGATTATTACTG
Organism: Allium sativum; assembly: GCA_030737875.1. Taxonomy (NCBI): domain Eukaryota; kingdom Viridiplantae; phylum Streptophyta; class Magnoliopsida; order Asparagales; family Amaryllidaceae; genus Allium; species Allium sativum. Next base: position 280,188,047 of record CM060922.1, read on the forward strand.
ATGTCTTGATTGGGTGGCATCCCAAGACAAAGTAATAAGTGGCGATCGTCCAGACGTACTTGGAGATCGATGGATATGCGAGGACCTTTCTCCTGTATTGGACATATGGGACGAGGAATAAGGTGCCTCCGGTTTCGTTCAGACCCAGAACGGACTTGTAAATGGATGTATGTCTGACATTGGATTTTATTCTGTGCCGATTGATTTCTATTAAATATATATCTGTTTGGTGGCGGAGAATTTATTCTCTTGCTTAACACCCTTCTCTGAGACGTACGAGCTTAGAGGTTATATATTGGCAGAAATCAATGGTATGGTATGGATTGACAATGTGGCATGCTAAGATGCAAATGATCAAGGCTTTTGTTGAAAAGTAGAGCCTTGTGGTTGATGATCAAAGCACAGCTTTATTTAGCATAGCTTTGTGTAGCGATACTTCGCGAGCCTCACACCCCAGGATAAACCAGAAATGGGAGAAGGACCCTACGGAGAACATGCATTTCTTTCTATCTAGAAGTGGTGTCATGGTATGGAGCCCGGAAAATTTTACTTATGTAGATGATGGGAAGCGAGGTACCTCGGATTTGAGTCCCTAGTGGCTCTATATTTACGCCTCATAGGGCGGGGAGACGTGTTGTTCAGGCATTACCAATCCACTAACATATTTCTGGACCGGCCCTGGCGCTCCTAGGAGCAGTTGCGACTGATCCTGAGACACGAGCTAGAGTGTCTCGAATTCGGTAAGGACGATCCCTTGCCTTAGTTCATGATGGAAATCCAACTTCCAATACAACACCATACGGTTTTGATTGTAAAACTTGTATGGCGACATAGTATATGGTAACTATGCTGTTTATGATTGATACATTATGATTGAAATGTTTTGGAAACATATACAGTAATAATAATATCAAATATGTTTTATCGTATCAAGCATTTTGACCATTATAAGGTAAAACTCTATCCTCCGGTATGCGTTGCATTGTGTCATGGGACATGAGTCTTATAATGGTATCATTTTTCTAAAAAGCATTGCGTTGTTTAACAGTTTACTTTATTTATGCACTGGCAATCCAATGGAGTAAACCCGTTCTGCAATAGCGGCGTGGTCCTATGATTAGCCTTATTTTTATTACATAAGTTAAGTAAGATTTCTTATACCAGTCCCATGACTGACTCGTAGTTTGTTTCACTTTGCAAACTCGGGTGCCCTCTTTTCCACACGGGCAGTCGAGTGGCTTGTTTTGCAGATATCTATTTATTAGGCTAGATTCTGGATCAAAGTTTAAAGATGTGGCCAGAGTAATGATAGTCTTCCGCTGCATTGTGTTAAGTTTATTGTAAATTAATCTTCCGCTGTATTATTTTCGATGTATCCTGATATTCTGTACTTTGATGTTGCATTATTTTGATGTAATAAAAGTCTTCTATTATTTGTTCTGATGTGTTGTATGCCCAAAGTTAGTATATCCGGCGATTTTCCACGAGGGGAATTTTCGGGTCGTTACATGTGGTATCAGAGCTTTGGTTAATCCAAATCTTTGGGGTACAACTCGTTAGAACTGAACAAAAGACACATCAGAGGTAGGATTAGTAATAGCCTATAAAAGAATACTCATTAGTGATAGGATCAGTAGTATCCTAGAATGAGAAAACTCGTTAGAGATGGGGTTAGAAATGCCCTAGAACGAGTTGAGAGTGACAAGTTTATAATTAATGTATTTATGATTATATATATAATCCAATTTTATAAAATATGATTTTTGAATATATAAAAGTTATATATATTTGGAAAATTTAATCAACTAATTGATTGATGATTATGTTGTGTGATTATTAGTTCAACTAATAAAATTATTGAAACCAATAAAAGAAAATGAAAGTTAAATTGGTTAGTTAAACAACTTTCAGCTCCGTTCCTTTTCGAGGACGAAAAGATTTTAAGTGGGGAAGATTATAACAACCTGAAATTTTGGAACTGATTTAAAAATTTTATTTTAGAAATTTTAATGGGTTTTGAATATTTAAAATTATTTATTTTACATAATAATGATTAAAAAAATTATTTAAATCGTAGTTAGAACGAATATATTTATTTTAATTATAAAAGGAGTTAGAAATAGCGCGGTAGTTTGAAATTTTGAATTTGAACTTTGACTGAATGTACAGGATTCAAAATAAATCGGATTTTAGTGAAACAAAAAATATTTAAATCTATTAAAAAATATGTTTCCGAGAATCTGAAAATTTGAAATTTCATGGCTTGAATAAAAAGTTATGCCCAGTTTAAAATTCAGAATAGTCGCTATAAAAATTAATATAATATATAGCCTGTATAAATAGCCATTTTGCAAACAACCTCCGTTTTCGACAAAACCACTTTGGTTGAATCCGAAATGTCAAATTATTGCTAGATTCCAATTTTCAAAATTTTTGGAATTAGTATATGAGCGTGGTAAATCAAAATGTGTTTTATCAATTTTAATCGACTTGAAAAAGGCCATTTTTCAAACGGACTCCAAATTCGACGAAATTAGTTTTGTTAGGACCGTATCGTCAAAACATAACTCAATATAATTTTTTGGGAATTTTGGAAGTTAGCATGTAGCCTTGGTAAATTTAAATGTACAATCAAATTAATTAATTAAATTTTTATATTTTAAATTAAAGAAATATGGGCTGAGACGATCAAACGGGCTGATGGGACCTAGTCCATTGTGTCCGGAATAGGGGTATTTGGCTAGGGGAAACATTGTTTGGGATGGAATTGGAGTTCGTATAGATTAACGGGTTTTCTGGAAATTAAAGAATTAATAATATTTTATTATATAAATACCCCATCTAATTAGAAACCAAAACCCTAATCTAACAAAATGCAGTTGCCATTCTTTCTGAATCAAAGGCCATTAAGCTCCTAATTTCATTCGCTAATCTCTTCCAATCCAAATCGAATTTCCCAAAAAGTATAAAGCAAAGTTTGAAGAGCCTCTTTAGATCTTCGATTCTGTATGGTGATGATCTGAAATCGTCACCAAAGGAGGCCGAATTTTCCCCTCAGGCCAGCCAAGTTCGAACGGAAATCGTGAGGCTTAGGGGACCTCGAGTTCATCGCGGCGGCCAGCATGGGGTGGCGGCGCTCCGGCGCGTCGAGCAAGGGGATCGATCAACTTCCGGTGCGGAAGGAGGATGTTGGTGTGTGAAGATGGGTTCGTTGTTGTGAAGTTTTCACGATGGAAGAAACAATATACAGAGGATTATTATAATTAAGGTTAAAATAAATAAATAAATATTAATGTAAATCAAAATTTTAAACATTCATATCTTATTCAAACTGAAACAGAATTTAACGAGGTTGGATTCGTTGGGGCCGTAAATTTGAGATCTACGTGATGGAAAGTCTGAAACAGATTTCGAGCTGATGACAAATTAATAACGAATAATTACCAATGTGAGATTTCTCGATTTAAAATTAAAATTAAAAAAAAATATATACATAGAAATATTCACATATATATTCATATTGATTGTGATTGTAATATTAAATATAGGCACCGTATAAATTTAGATTGATTGATTGACTGTCATGGTGATGATTTGTCGAGTTATATTTTGTAAGATAAAAATATAATCTTTAATTGTTAAGATAAAGATTGAAATTTGCATGCAAATAAATATTCACATTTATTTGTCATATTAAAGATTGAAATTTGTATATAAATAAATATTCACATTTATTTGTCATATTAAAGATTGAAATTTGTATACAAATAAATATTCACATTTATTTGTCATATTAAAGATTTAAATTTGTGTACAAATAAATATTTACATTTATTTGTCATTAGTAACATAGGAAATGCCATATAAATAATTTTTCTTTTTATTTGATATTAGAACATTGAACATGTTATGACAATAAAAATCTTTTTTTTATTTGTCATTAACAACTTAGAAAATTTCATGTTGGAATAAATATGTCATTTAGTTAGAAAACATATTTTGTAAATAAATATGTTATTTAGCTAGAATATATTTTTGGCAAATAAATTTGTTATTTAGCTAAAATACGTTATGTAAAATCTGAATGTCATTTATTTAGATAATGTCATGTTATGTTAAAAATGTCGTTTATTTAGACGATTTCATGTTACATAAAAGTCATTTATTTAAAATTATGTTCATGTACAATAAAATGTCATATATTTATATTATGTTCATTTTACATAAAAATGACACATATTTAGATTATGTTCATGTTGAATAAAAAAATTCATTTTGTTAGAATATCTTTTTGTAGATACAGATATGTCATTTAATTACAAATGTCATGTTAATATAAAAAAATCATTTTTTTATTTGTAATGTTAAAAACTAGGATTGTAAACAAATAAAAATATTCAGTTTTATATGTCATGTTAAATAATGAAATTTTGTACAAATAAAAATATCCTTTTATTTGTCATATTTAAAAATAGAATTGCGGTCAAATAAAAACTTTCTTTTATTTGTCAGTAGGAAACAATAAACATGTTATAGAAATAAATTATCTTTTTATATTGTCATTAAGACATTAAAACATGTTATGTAAATAAATTATCCTTTTATATTATCATTAGGACTAGAACATATGTATGTTGACAAAATTATCTTTTTATTTTGTCACTTGAATTTGAAAACATGTATGTAAACAAAATTGTCTTTTTATTTTTGTCATTAGAAGAATAGAACATGTTTCAAATAAAATACATAACTATTTGACATTAGAAACATGTAGAGAAATTATGCGAATAAAATACAATTTTATTTGATGTTAGAAATACAATAACATGTTTTGTTCATCATCATCAACATGTTAGCGGAATTAGAATTGGTTAAATTCATTAACCAATGATTCACTTAGATGAACTGATTTTGTTTGAAAACCCCACACGGGTATTGGGATGATATTTGACATACACTAGTCCCAATATTTAGTTGTATGTCAATCGATGGATTGACAGTTTGTGATGAGCGTTATTTATTTATTTTAATGCTCACACAATTGTAAATTTCACTTTGGATGTGAATGGATAGTTTGATGATTATTTATCATTATTATTATATACATGTGATGTATGAAATCCATATAACTGAAATTATATGGTAATTGATTGAGTCGCATTCCGATTCAGAGCGTTTTCAAATAAAGAATATTCAAAAATGAAGAATCTTTTAAAATAAATAATATTTTAAAATCGAGAGTATTTTAAAATAAATTTAGTGAAGAATAAATTATGATTTTTATGTCCGTCTTCGGATAGACACAAAAATATAAAATATGAAGCGGAGTTAAGTAGCAAACGCCATTTTTACCCGAACGGGTTTATCGATCGATTTTATTCATTTTATAATGAACATTGAAAAGAAGTGATTTCAGAATATAATATTTTGAATATTATAATATGATAAAGATATAGAATATTCAATTTTGATTTAAAATTAAAAATGAAGTTAAAATTGTTTTAAAATGAATTTATAAATATTTTATAAAATATGTTTTAATTGGAAATCGACGATATGTAATATATATAGAATAGAACGCGCCGCGCAGCGACCGTTCGCGAATTTCGACCACTAACTTCAAATTGATGTAACGGGAGATCCAACCGTCGGATTCTCCTAAAATCGGAACCGTTGGGTTCGTATCGAAAAGAGATTTCCAATGAATATAAGAGTTTTGAAATCTAACTATTGGATTTACAATTATGTCCAAATCAATTTCAGAAAAGGTCGCTATGGATGCAGTTCGGTGGCCGTTATTGGAAACCGACTGTACGGGCCTTAATAAAATTATTAAAAATATTGATAAATTATGTAAAATCATAATAAATGATTTGGAAATATTTTGAATGAAAAATTCCAATTTTGTAAAGATAAAAATATATTTGTATCGAAATGAACTAGTTATTAACTAGAATAAATCTTTAAATTAAGATTTAATGAAATTTTCCAATTAATTAATATTTAATTGGAATTATATAAAATAAATTGGATTTTTGGGTTTGTCATGAACGGTGTCTTCAATAACACTGTTCTTAAACCCCGTATAAAAAGAATAAATCTTTTAATTAAGATTATTAGAGTTTACAATCATATTTAGTAATTGGAATAAAATGAAATGTGAATTGGGATTATTATGAACTGTGTTTTTAACAACATTCGTTCTTTAACCCAATTAACAGTGAAGATATGATTTGAAATTTATAAATCTTTTGTTAAGATTTGAAATTTATAAATCTTTAAATGAAAATTTGCCAAAGTAAAGTTTTCCAATTTAATATATTAAATTGGAATTGAATGGAATTCGATTTAATAATAATCGATGTGAGCTTCTGTAAAAGAAGACCGTTATTATATATGGAATTTGAAAGGCTTTTTCGTTATTCCATTTATATTATTAGTCTGATACAGAAATTTATATCGATTATATATTGATTTGATTTCTGTGAAAATTCCATGTTTAATGGAAGATGATTTTGGGTTTATCATGAACTGTGTTTCAAATGACATTGGTTCTTTAACCTAGTTAAAGACAAGATTAATTTCTTAAGGTTTTGAAAGGCATAAAACTTTATTAGCACCAAACAATTACAATGTCATGTACAACTACAAATATACTATACAACTCACTAACATACGCATTGAGAAAAAAAAACAATAACATATACAATGAACCCACAAAAAAACTCAATGCAACAACAATATATGTACAGTCAAAACTCACTCAAGACCAACATCCATAAAATCCATAACCTGCACATAGCCAATCACCATGAATCCAATTTCCTCAAAATTGCATGCTGAATTAATGAATACAATTCATCCATATTAAGGAACTTCGTATTAAACACCCTCATGTTCCTTTCATTCCAAACATCATACACAAAAATCTTCAAAACTTTCAACAATAGCATGTTATTCATTTTCTTCCATCTCGTTGCTTTAAAAAGCACAAATCATTCATCACTGCAAACCCTTGAAGGATTGTGCAAACTGGCAGCTGAAAGAATTCTACTCCACAACTGTAACACCCCACGTCCATTAATGCCACTCACAAAGGGAATTCATTAACTTCAATGGAGCGTTTTAAGTAAGTATAGAATAGAAAATCACAACAAGACAGATATAAAACAGTACTTGAAAATTCAAAACTTTATTTATTGCAGCAGAAGGTAAATATGTTTGGTTACATCATCAAAACCATAAACCAAAGTCAAGTACATCATATCCATCTTGATAAAACAAAGTACATAATCTAAAAGACATAATCCCCAACATTAAAATAGCCATAATTAAAGAGAAGCTGAAATTTACTTCAGCGGTCCAAGAAATCTTCTAAAAGCAGTCCAAAATCAAGCTCCACTGGTTCTAGTTCCAACCTGAGCACCTGGGGGGGGGGGGGGAGGAAAGAGATGGAAAAAGAGGGGTCAGACATAAAGTTGATCCCGCCTACAGACTTAATAATGATATTGGTAGTTTTGTGCACCCCTAGCTGCCTTCATAGGTGCCGTCTGCCCCTATCTCCACTAGGTGTACCCACAACCCCCAAGCGATCGGCTCCCTAACTCGTAGATACTCGTGCTGGCCCCACATTGGGGTTTATCACTCCCCAAAGTGGCAACCCGATACAACCAAGAATGCACGGCTTATACCTACACGATGCAACAACGTCTTACCTACCAGCCCGGGTCCACACACGCATATGAACCCGTTGGACTTGCGTTGCCACCGCTAACCCGGTTTGGCCTCTTACAGTCAAGCCCAGTATGCGTGTCCCGTCCTCGACTTAGGTCGAGCCCACAAAGATACGTATGGGTTACTGGTTGAAACGGGCCCCCATTACTTGACACAAGCTATCCTCCTAAGCTTGGTCCCCTCTAGTACATCCCACTTAACCCACTTCTTATTCATGTTTCAATTACATGTTTCAATTTTGGTTAAGTGTTTCTAATCGTATTTCCAAATGCCACCCAAGGCACCCACTAGATTCCACATTCCATCCAAGGCACCCACTTAACCCCCTCATGTCCCACTACATGCTTATCAGGTTAAGTGTTTCTTAATTCATTAAGACCGTAACCTCATAAAGACCTCTCACATTAGACTGACATTTGTGGCAGCTGGATTTGCCGGGCGGGTCCGGGCAGTCTTACACCACAAAAAAGCCTTACCTCGTGTCTTTACAATTGTTACGTATTTAATTTATGCCTAAGACCTCTCACATTAGACTGGCATTTGTGGTAGCTGGATTTGCCGGGCGGGTCCGGGAAGTCTTACACCACAAAAGAGTCTAACCTTGTGTCTTAGACGATTAATTATTCCTAATTAATCATTCTCCAATTTGAATTACTTTCCCTATTTAAATTATCAATCAATTCCAAATTTAACGATGTCCATAATTGACTCAATTATGTCCATCCATTTATGGTATGTAAAATCATACCAATTTTCATCACAATTTTATTTTATGCCTTTTAAGGCATTTATGCCAATTAAATCTTTTTAATATTATCCCCTTTACCCCACGTAGTACATTTGTTCGTTTAACGTAAAAATATATGTTAGACTCGAATAGTCTAACTCATGGAATAAAGAGAAAACATCACAATATACACACAATTAAAACATAAATCTAACATAGGGGTGAACTTGCATATGTGAATGATGTTCTACACCTAAAACTTGCATAGGCCAAAATTTCAACTTGCATAAACAACATATGTCATGGATCCAAATCTAAAGGTGTGAACTTTGATGAGAAAATGGCCACAAACTTGCATAAATCATGTATGTCATAGGTTTATATCTAAAGGTGTTAATTTGCATAGGCAATACCCCTAAACTTGCATAACATGATTCATATATTCATACAACTTACACATGTGATTTATACATCATAACAAGTGTGTAAACTTGCATAGGTAATAACATAACATGATTCATATCCAACTCATAAACTCACATATGTGATTTATACATTGCAACAATGGTGTAAACTAGTATCTAACATGTAAAGTATCATGTAGAATTTAGCATATGTCATAGCCTAACTTTCAATTAAATTTTCACATAAACTAGGTGTCATAACCATGTAAGTTTACATAAAATTCTACCCAACTTGTATGTGATTCATGTTTAAAACAAAATCCAAACTTGCATACATATGATTTATCATATGAATCAATATAACTACTAGCATATGAAACATGATGATTCAACTAGACCTAAGCCAATCATAGGATTATAACATGGGTGATAACATCATAACTTTACATCGTAAATGATAGCATCATAACATAATATCATAGAAATTACAACACAATTCTACAACATAATTACTACATGCAATCAACAATTCATATCATATCCAAATTATCCGCATTATAACTCAATCCAATTCATTTATTAATTATTTCGTTAAAACTATCGAACTCACAACTCAAAAGCAGTCTTGAGTTCTAAATTCTGATTTCTGGAGTTGGATTAGCTCTCCCTTGATGAAGATTCGCTGTTAGGGTTGAATAGTTCTGATTTGGTTGCTGTATTTCCTCTTAACTTTGGTGGCGGTTGCTCTAGGGTTCAAGACAACAGCATGACGGCCATAGTTTCAATTTTAATTCTGATTTAGGGTTTGAGTCTATGGGTCTTTTTATAGAATTCTGAATTAATTTAAGCGGTCGGATGATCTTAGGGTTAATCAAAACCATTCAATCATGATAGGGTGATGAGTCAGCCCTAATGACTCAGCAAGGAGTCAGAAAGGACTCAACAACATGGGTCAGCCTGAACCAGAAAGTTGTACTGGCGCACTTCCCAAGTGCGCCAGCGCATTATTTATTTATTTTATTTACTTTTTCTACTTTTGGCCACCAATCTTCGTTCGTCCATAACTCCTTCATCCGGTACCCGTTTCCCGCAAACTCGGACTCTATTTCAACCAAAATTCCGAGACGAACACAATGGCGCAACCCAATCCCCATAATTCTCACGTCTGAGATTAATTATTCTTTAATTTAGTTAATTCGATTATTCAAAAATCCAGGGTGTTAAATTCTCCCCTCCTTAAAGGATTTCGTCCCCGAAATCTCCAAGTTAAGGAGAATGCATATCCTACCATCCAAACAACCATCTACTCAACCATCAAACACGGGCATCCATTGTCCTTATAAAGTTTCTAATGCTGTATGAACATATGCAAGAAGTGTGTGTATATGCTCCTTATCTAATGCAAAATCAGGCGGTCTACTGATTCAGTTGACCTCCTTAATGCAAACCATGATAGTGCCATGCGTCCATTATGTATGCGAAAGAACCCTATCGATACATATTATTTCTACATGTGTGCACAACCATTCACCAAAATGCAACATCCATATGATGGTACAACCATTATACATCCATTACTTAAATATGTACACACATTTATATGCAATATGCGGTATGAAGTGACTGAGCCGATCTAGTGCCTAAAGTGTGTGTATATGCATCCACGGGCAACCACTAGTAAACACTTGCATCCATCATACATAACATGTCTCAAACACATGTTTCAACCATAGGACTATCCTATCTAAAGGTCAAAGATACTAGCGAGAGGACATACTAAAGATAGGATAAGTACAAGGTAAGCGATAAAGGAGAAATTAAAAGACATACCCTCGAAAAGAAAAGGGTACAATGAACGCATCTTCGCTTCCGTCTCCCAAGTAGCGTTGCTCTCATCATCTCCCCATTGCACTTTGACTAGTTTGACCTCTCGATTCCTCAACTTCTTAATCTCCGACCCAAGAATGCGCGTAGGAGCTCGTCGAATCGTCGCATCACGCTCGATCTCCACCTCTCTAAGCAAGTTCGGCTCTACCACCTCCGCGGTCTCGTGCAAGCACTTCCTCAAATGTGATACATGGAATACGTCGTGTACACCACTAAGTCTCTCGGGCAACTCCACTCTATACGCCATCTTCCCAATCCTTTCTTTAATAGGAAACGACCCTACGAACCTTGGTGCTAACTTCCTAACAGACCCAAAGCGAATGACGTTCCGTAATGGAGACACCTTGACAAAGACCATGTCCCCAACATCGAACTCAAAATCTGACCTCCTCTTGTCCGCATAAGATTTCTGCTTATCTTGTGCCGTCTTCATCCTCCTTCGAATCAAATTGATCTTTTCCGAAGTCTCTCTAATCATATCGGGTCCAAGCAAGATCTTGTCTATAGACTCCCACCAACATGTAGGCGAACGACACGGCCGTCCATAAAGAGCCTCGAACGGTGCCATGCCAATACTAGACTGAAAGCTGTTATTATATGCGAACTCCACCAACGGAAGATGTTCCTCCGATGTACCTATGAAATCTAAGACACATAACCTCAATAAGTCCTCTAGAATACGATTCACCCTCTCGGTCTGGCCGTCCGTCTGAGGATGATATGCGGTGCTCAAACATAACTGAGTCCCTACCGCCTCTTGTAAGCTCTTCCAAAATTCGCTAGTGAAGATAGGATCGCGGTCGCTCACTATGCTAGAAGGAACACCGTGCAGACGAACTATTTCTCGAATGTACACGGAGGCTAACCATGGAGCAGTCCTCCTACTCTTCACGGGAATGAAATGGGCGCTCTTAGTAAGTCTATCTACCATGACCCAAATCCCCGTATTAACCTTCCTCAATCTTGGTAATCCGTCAACAAAGTCCATCGAAACACTTTCCCACTTCCATTGTGGGACCTCCAATGGGTGTAGCAATCCACCGGGCTTCTTTTGCTCTGCTTTTACTTGTTGGCACACCAAGCATCTAGCGACATACTCGGCTACATCCTTCTTCATGCCGGCCCAAAAGTAAACTCGTCTCATGTCCATGTACATCTTGTCCCCGCCGGGATGGATGGTCATCTTCGAACGATGGTCATCATCAAGAATGGTCTTCCTTAGGTCATTGTCTTTTGGTACAAAAAGTCTACCGTCCCTACGTAACCAACCCTTATCATCTAGGGTAAACCTACGGAGATGGCTCGATGACTCCCCTCCTTTGAGCTTTTCTACTAACTCAACCAACTGTGGGTCGTCTCGCTGTGCCTCGCCAATCTGTCCCAAAAGCGTAGGTCTGACCTCTAAGGATGCTAGCAAACAGGGTACAAAGTCAACGGAAGGTTTAAAGTCAAACGTAGAGATGAACTCTAAGCTTCGCCGCTTAACAAACAACGGACTCAAGGACAACCTTTTTCTACTTAAGGCGTCTGCCACCACGTTACCCTTGCCAGGGGTATATGTTATCTCGAAGTCGTTGGATGCTAAGAATTTCATCCACCTTTGCTGCCTTAAGTTCAAGTCCTTCTGAGAGAATAAGTATTTTAGCGATTTGTGGTCAGTGAATAATTCGAATTTTTCGCCAAGAAGATAATGACGCCAAGACTTAAGCGCGAAGACAATAGCGGCTAACTCTAGGTCATGTGTAGGGTAATTTCTTTCATGCACTCTCAACTGCCTTCCACCATAGGCTATTACCCTTCCCTCTTGCATTAAGACTGCGCCTAGTCCTGTCCCACAAGCGTCGGTATAAACGGTAAATGGCTTACTCCCATCCGGCAACACTAAGGCTGGGGTTGTGGTCAAAGCTCTCTTTAAACGTTGGAACGCATCATCACAGTCTACGTCCCACGTGAAAACTAAGTTCTTCTTCGTTAAGCGTGTTAATGGACTGATATTTTGCGAAGTCTTTGATAAACTTCCTATAGTAGCCAGCCAACCCTAAGAAAATTCTCAACTCGGTGGCATTTTTTGGAACCTTCCAATCTTGGATGGCCACTATCTTTGCGGGATCCACGGCTATCCCTTCTTTGGAAACCACGTGCCCTAAGAATCGCACTTCTTTCCTCCAAAAGTGACATTTAGAAAATTTTGCTTTAAGGCTATGCGCTCGAAGAGTCTCCAACACTTCCCTAAGATGTAGGGCATGCTCTTCTTCGTTTTTAGAAAAGATCAAGATATCGTCCACAAAGACTACCACGACTTTATTAAGGTACTCCCTAAACACCCTACTCATCAAGTCAACAAAGTATGCGGGGTCGTTTGTCAAACCGAAGGGCATCACAAGCCACTCGAAGAAACTGTCTGGAGTCCTAAAGGCAGTCTTGTCTATGCTATCCCCAGCCACTCTCAACTGATGGAAACCAGTGGCTAAGTCCAACTGCGAAAACACTGAGGCGCCAACTAACTGATCTAAAAGATCATCAATCCTCGGCAGTGGGTGTCTATTTTTCTTTGTAAGCTTATTAAGTTCTCTATAGTCCACACAAAGTCTAAGGGACCCATCTGCCTTCATGGCAAACACTACTGGAGCACCCCACTCCGATATACTACATCTGATGAACCCCTTCTCAAGCAATTCTTTCACTTGCTTACTGAGTTCTCTTCTCTCTCTTGGAGCCATGTGGCGCACTGGCAATGCAACCGGCTTCACATTATCTACTAGATATATTCGAAAGTCTATTTCACGTTTTGGGGGTAAACCCCTCACCTCATCGAAGACATCAGCATATTCACGGACTATGGAAACAGAATGCAAATCATCATTGGATGCGTCAAGGGATTCTAGGTAACTAAGCATTACTGGACCTCTAGGGTCACAAGAAATATCAAGGGTCTTTCCGGAACGAGTCATCAATCTAACTACCCTTCTTTCACAATCTAGGATGGCCCCATATCTAGTTAGCCAATCCATACCTAAAATTAAACCGTAGCCCATGAAGCCAAGAACAAAAGCGTTGCACTCAAACTCAATGCCCAAGATAAACACTCTCAAATCCCGACAAATCATAGAAAGATGAGCCGAGCCACCAATAGGATTTGAGACTACTAAGGGATCAGTAACTAGACTAGTATCAAGGTGCAGTGTTTCAATTAATGATGTAGAAATAAACGAATGCGATGCGCCAGAATCGAATAAAGTATGGATAGGATGATCAAACAGAAAAACTAAACTTTCAACGGAAAATGCTCTACCTCGTTCTTGCAGCGGTGGGACCACGAGAGCCTGAACTTGTCCCTTTGCCTACCCTGGTGCCATAAGAGCTTGCACCTGTCCTCCCGAGGTAGACCCTGCCCTCTGCCCTTTCTTTGGGCAGTCCTTAATAAGATGTCCCGCCTCGCCACAGTGGAAACAACCGGTCTTCTTCTTCCTACAATCTTTGCTTAGATGGTCGGGTGTCCCACAGTTAAAGCATTTTTTCTTCCCCTTAGCATTGTTTCCTTTGCCACCTTTCCTTTTCTGTTGTTGCTGTTGTGGCTTCTTTTGATCCCCTGTCTTCTCGGGTGCCTTATTAGCATTGGCGCCCTTCTCCTCTTCATGCATGAGTGCCATTTCAACTAACCTCTCAAAGGTAGCCCCTATGGGAATGTGGATCATAGCTAACCCATGAAGCGGCTCGTTTAAAACCTTAACAAATCTTAGAGCCTTCTTTTCTGGAGTGTTTACCAAGTCCAAGCCAAACCTTGCCAATTGGTTGAATTTGTTAACGTACTTTCTCACCGATAGATTCCCTTGCTTCAGTGACAAAAACCTTTCCATGTATAGATTCTCTTCAGCCCGAGAGAGAAACTTCGCCTCAAACCTCTGCCTAAAATCTAGCCATGTATCAACTGGACGTCCCCCATTAGTGACCTCCCACCAAAACGAGGCCTCATCCTTCATTAGCCAAGCAGCTAGCTGGACTTTTCTTCCATCATCTACTTCAAAAATTCCAAACAATTCTTCCACCTCCTTTATCCAGTTACGAGCTTCAACAAATGTCTCCATCCCGTGAAAAGGTTTTCCACCAATTGCTCTAAAGTCCTTACATATCTTAGCAAAAGTATCGACGCGAGGAGGAGGAGGAGCATTAGCTGGACCTGCAGTGGCGGCCATAGCCTCAAGATATTGATGAAACCAACCGGGCACATGAACGCCCTCTGGTACCTCAGATGCTTCAGACATGCTGAAATGAAAAAGGAAAGATTCAATATAAAAGAACCGAGGGAAAGATATATGGCTCTTGGGGTTATGCTTTCCAAAATATACTTTTCTCTTGAAAATACTTTCCTTAAATCATACTTTTGAAAGTACTTCTTTATAAAAAAAAATTGTTTGAAAAATAGTTTTTAAAAATTCATATCTGTTATGATAACCTTCAGCTCTGATACCAAGTGTAACACCCCACGTCCATTAATGTCACTCACAAAGGGAATGCATTAACTTCAATGGAGCATTTTAAGTAAGTATAGAACAAAAAATCACAACAAGACAGATATAAAACAGTACTTGAAAATTCAAAACTTTATTTATTGCAGCAGAAGGTAAATATGTTTGGTTACATCATCAAAACCATAAACCAAAGTCAAGTACATCATATCCATCTTGATAAAACAAAGTACATAATCGGAAAGACATAATCCCCAACATTAAAATAGCCATAATTAAAGAGAAGCTGAACTTTACTTCAGCGGTCCAGGAAATCTTCTAAAAGCAGTCCAAAATCAAGCTCCACTGGTGCTAGTTCCAACCTGAGCACCTGGGGGGGAGGGGGGAAGGAAAGAGATGGAAAAAGGGGGGTCAGACATAAAGTCTGGCGAGTGCGATAATTCTAACAATATAATTAACAAAGTAACTAGGCTAAGGCATAAGTTGGAAAATAAGGAAATGACCATGAACCATTGAGTATGGCAGAGTAAACAAGGAAACAAGATAAACAACGATATCGTTAAAACGCACCTAACCCACTAAGATATTTTACTAAACTACACCAACACTATGAGATAATTGCTATACTGCACCGCCACTAGTATACTGCACCACCACTACTCACCCTAAGGTTGATCCCGCCTACAGACTTAATAATGATATTGGTAGTTTCGTGCACCCCTAGCTGCCTTCATAGGTGTCGTCTGCCCCTATCTCCACTAGGTGTACCCAGTACCCCCAAGCGATCGGCTTCCTAACTCGTAGATACCCGTGCTGGCCCCACAGTGGGGTGTATCACTCCCCAAAGTGGCAACCCGATACAACCAAGAATGCATGGCTTATACCTACATGATGCAACAACGTCTTACCTACCAGCCCGGGTCCACACACGCATATGAACCCGTTGGACTTGCGTTGCCACCGCTAACCCGGTTTGGCCTCTTACAGTCGAGCCCAGTATGTGTGTCCCGTCCTCGACTTGGGTTGAGCCCACAAAGATACGTATGGGTTACTGGTTGAAACGGGCACCCATTACTTGACATAAGCTATCCTCCTAAGCTTGGTCCCCTCTAGTACATCCCACTTAACCCACTTCTTATTCATGTTTCAATTACATGTTTCAATTTTGTTTAAG
Source organism: Allium sativum (assembly GCA_030737875.1). Taxonomy (NCBI): domain Eukaryota; kingdom Viridiplantae; phylum Streptophyta; class Magnoliopsida; order Asparagales; family Amaryllidaceae; genus Allium; species Allium sativum. The sequence continues at coordinate 280,204,439 of CM060922.1, forward strand.
TGTTTCTAATCGTATTTTCAAATGCCACCCAAGGCACCCACTAGATTCCACATGCCACCCAAGGCACCCACTTAACCCCCTCATGTCCCACTACATGCTTATCTGGTTAAGTGTTTCTTAATTCATTTAGAGCGTAACCTCATAAAGACCTCTCACATTAGACTGACATTTGTGGCAGCTGGATTTGCCGGGCGGGTCCGCGCAGTCTTACACCACAAAAGAGCCTAACCTCGTGTCTTTACAATTGTTACGTATTTAGTTTATGCCTAAGACCTCTCACATTAGACTGGCATTTGTGGCAGCTGGATTTGCCGGGGGGGTCCGGGCAGTCTTACACCACAAAAGAGTCTAACCTCGTGTCTTAGACGATTAATTATTCCTAATTAATCATTCCCCAATTTGAATTACTTTCCCTATTCAAATTATCAATCAATTTCAAATTTAACGATGTCCATAATTGACTCAATTATGTCCATCCATTTATGGTATGTAAAATCATACCAATTTTCATCACAATTTTATTTTTTGCCTTTTAAGGCATTTATGCCAATTAAATCTTTTTAGTATTATCCCCTTTACCTCACGTAGTACGTTTGTTCGTTTAACGTAAAAATATATGTTAGACTCGAATAGTCTAACTCATGGAATAAAGAGAAAACATCACAATATACACACAATTAAAACATAAATCTAACATAAGGGTGAACTTGCATATGTGAATGATGTTCTACACCTAAAACTTGCATAGGCCAAAATTTCAACTTGCATAAACAACATATGTCATGGATCCAAATCTAAAGGTGTGAACTTTGATGAGAAAATGGCCACAAACTTGCATAAATCATGTATGTCATAGGTTTATATCTAAAGGTGTTAATTTGCATAGGCAATACCCCTAAACTTGCATAACATGATTCATATATTCATACAACTTACACATGTGATTTATACATCATAACAAGGGTGTAAACTTGCATAGGTAATAACATAACATGATTCATATCCAACTCATAAACTCACATATGTGATTTATACATCGCAACAATGGTGTAAACTAGTATCTAACATGTAAAGTATCATGTAGAATTTAGCATATATCATAGCCTAACTTTCAATTAAATTTTCACATAAACTAGGTGTCATAACCATGTAAGTTCACATAAAATTCTACCCAACTTGTATGTGATTCATGTTTAAAACAAAATCCAAACTTGCATACATATTATTTATCATATGAATCAATATAACTACTAGCATATGAAACATGATGATTCAACTAAACCTAAGTCAATCATAGGAATATAACATGGGCGATAACATCATAACTTTACATCGTAAATGATAGCATCATAACATAATATCATAGAAATTACAACACAATTCTACAACATAATTACAACATGCAATCAACAATTCATATCATATCCAAATTATCCGCATTATAACTCAATCCAATTCATTTATTAATTATTTCGTTAAAACTATCGAACTCACCACTCAAATGCAGTTTTGAGTTCTAAACTCTGATTTCTGGAGTTGAATTAGCTCTCCCTTGATGAAGATTCCTATTAGGGTTGAATAGTTCTGATTTGGTTGCTGTATTTCCTCTTAACTTTGGTGGCGGCTGCTCTAGGGTTCAAGACAACAGCATGACGGCCATAATTTCAATTTTAATTCTGATTTAGGGTTTGAGTCTATGGGTCTTTTTATAGAATACTGATTTAATTTAAGCCGTCGGATGATCTTAGGGTTAATCAAAACCATTCAATCATGATAGGGTGATGAGTCAGCCCTAATGACTCAGCAAGGAGTCAGAAAGGACTCAACAACATGGGTCAGCCTGAACCAGAAAGTTGTGTAGGCTTCTGCCTCGACCTGGGCGCACTTGGCAGGTGCGCCAGTGTTAATTTGTACTGGCGCACTTCCCAAGTGCGCCAGTGCATTATTTATTTATTTATTTTTCTAATTTTGGCCACCAATCTTCGTTCGTCCATAACTCCTTCATCCGGTACCCGTTTCCCGCAAACTCGGACTCTATTTCAACCAAAATTCCGAGACGAACACAATGGCGCAACCCAATCCCCATAATTCTGACGTCTAAGATTAATTATTCTTTAATTTATTTAATTCGATTATTCAAAAATCCGGGGTGTTACAACAACTCAAAAACAAAAGAGCATTCAAAGTAAAGGTGAGTGTTGCATTCTGGATCAATACCACAAAAAACACAAGTATCCTCATGAATAATCCCAAACTTAAAAAATTTATCTTTAGTGTTAATGGAATTAGCCATTAACTTCCACAAGATTAAATTCTGTTTTGCATTATTCATTACACTCCAAATTCTCTTATGCCATGGAAAAACAGGTTTAATACCGATTAACAGATCATAAACCAAACTAATAGAGTGCTTCTTATCCGTCCACAAAATTCCTTTACCATACTTAAAGCTGGAAGATATATCAGACCAAAGAGCTCTTAAAGAAGAAGAACAACTATTCGGTAAATGAACACCATCCTTATCATATCATCCACAACTGCCGTATTAGAAATACCACTATTTGACCTCAAATTAAACTAAAATTTTTCACTCAAAATAAAACCTTTACCTGCCCAAGGAGAATGCCAAAAAGATACACCTTGATTATTTCCAACTCTGCATTGAATAAAAGGAAGAAATAACCCTCTAAGCTTTAATATCTGCCTCCAGCTCCAACTACAAGAAGCAGGAATATTCATTGTCCAGAAGTTCCTCCTTCCAATGAGGTTATTCTTTACAAACTTTGTCCATAAACAAGTGTCATCTGAAAAAGTCTGTCTATATACAAAGAAACAACAACCTTATTCCACTGAAAGAGGTTTATAACACCTAAACCACCATTGCATTTCTTCTCACACGATTTCGAAAAAGCAATAGGAACAATTTTCATTGCAAAAGGATCACCATGCCCAAGGAACTTATTCATAGCACAAATAACCATATTTATAAGTTTTAAGGGAAGAATATAGTGCCTAAAATAATAAGTAATCATGGCAAAGACAATAGATTGAATGATAACTAATCTTACTGCTTGAGACAAGCTAGAAGACGGCCACAGTTTCATTTTCTCAATGATTTTTTCATATAAAGGCATACACTTATCCTTCGTGATTCTCCTAGTAAACAGAGGCAAACCCAAGTATGTTGAATTTTCAGGAAGATCCAATAAACCAGATGATTCAATCAGTGCATTAGTGTTAACAATACTTAATCCAACAACTTTAATATGAGACTTAGACAAATTTATTTGCAAACCAGTAATCTCATAAAAGTTATTAAGAATGGACAAAATGCATTGAATATTTACCAAAGTAGGCTTGGTGAAGACAATGAGATCATCAGCAAAACACAAATGAGTAATAAGGGGATTCTTGCAATGAGGATGTAATTGAAGATTACCTTTCTTAACTTGAATAAGAACCAGTGTATTAAGAAGCTCCATAACCAATATAAACAAATAAGAATTGATGGGGTCACCCTGTCTTACTCCTCTCTTACTTTTAAAAAAACCATGAAGCATACCATTCCTTGAAACTGAGAACATAGGAGTTGAAATACAGGTGTAAATCCAGGCTAAAAAAGGAAGAGGGAATTTCATTCTAGACAAAACTGCAATAATTGAAGACCAAGAGACACTATCAAAAGCCTTTCTAATATCCAATTTTAACATACAACGAGGTGAAATGTGTTTCCTATCATAACCATGGAGCAACTCCCGAGTAATAAGAATGTTGTCACTAATATTTCTACCTGGCACAAAAGCTGATTGATTACATGAGATTAGAGAAGGAAGTACTGATTGAATTCTGTTAGCCAAAATCTTCGAGATGATTTTATAAAAAACACTACAGCAGGAGATCGGTCTGAAATCTGATACACATGAAGGATTATCAACTTTAGGCACAAGAGCAATGGAAGTAGCTGTAAAAGTAGATGGCAATTCATTCTCCATAAAGAAAAGTTGAACTGCATTTGAGACATCATATCTAATAATCTCCCAACTTTTTTGCAAAAAACAAGCATTATACCCATCAGGTCCACCTGAACTAGTAGCATCCAAACTAAAAACTGCAAACTTAATCTCTTCTCTAGAAACATACTTAATAAGTTCAAGTGATTGCTGATCAGATAAAGATGGGAGATCCAAGTGAAATAAAGGTTTTATATTAATCAAAGGAAGTGAACTTGGAGCTAAAATAGAAGTGAAGTAATCAACAAAAGCTTTATCAAAAGAAGACTGTGTAGATAAGATATTACGATCAGAATCCTTGATCACATGCACAACTTCTTTAATCTTGTTGACTTTTAGGGTATTATGAAAGTACTTGGAATTCCTATCATCTTCCATTTCCTTTTTAAAATTAGATGACTGCCGTAAAGATTGATATTCCATTTGCAAAAAAATACTTCAGTTTATCCTGTAATTCCTTTTCCTTAACCTGTAACTGCACATCAAAGGGACTCCCCACTAATTGATTTTGAACTTGAATAAGTTCAGATCTCACCAATGTTGATTGCTTCATTGCATCCTCATAAAAATGACTAGACCAAGCTTTAAGATGGATCTTCATCAACCTCAATTTATAAAGCAAAATATCCATATGACTCCTACCATGACTATGCTTCCAAACCTGCATCAAAATACCTGAATATTCCTTATTAGAACACCAAAAATTAAAAAAATTAAAAGAGGACTTCCCTTTATTAATAGCATCAGCTATCCCCCAATACAAAAGCAAAGGACAGTGATCAGATATAGAAGGAGAAAGAACATGATAAAAAGATTTAGGCCAAGTTTGAAAAAACGAGGAATTGACAAAAATATGATCCAGCTTGCAAAGAGTTGGAGAACCAGAATGGCTTTTATTAGACCAGGTAAAAGAAGAACCAAAGCTGTTAAGAGGAATTAACCTAGAAGCAATTAAAGCTTGATTTAGAGGAGCAATATCTTTAACAGTAAGAGAACAACCAACAAATTTTTGAGAAGAAGAAAGCATACAGTTGAAATCACCACCCAGTATCCAAGGTTCAGAAGATGAATGAATATTACTAAGATTAAAGAGAAAAGATTTCTCAAAATCAAAGCATTTTGAGCATAAACTGAAGTAAGAAAAAAGGAAGAATTAAAAGGAAGATGAAGACAGTTGTAATGAATAAATTGTTCAGAGGGACAAATCTTAGAAAGCTTAAAAATGGTTGGATTCCATAATGTAATCAATCTACCATAACTGGCATCATCCAAATTATGATCACAATTCCAAGACCTAGCTATAAAAGCAGCAGCCTTTTCAGTTGAATTCATATCTAGTTTAGTCTCAGAAATACATAGAAGGTGAATATTGTTATTCTTCAAGTAGAATTTTATCTTACTTTGCTTTGAGGGAAGGTTCATCCCTCTAATGTTCCAGAAAGATTTGTATATTGAAGTTGAGTAATCATAAAGTAATGATTTTTTTTATATTAAAACAAATTGGAGTTTTAATGAATCTTTAAAAGAAGATTAAAGATTAAATTTTAAAAGAATTTATCTTTGATAAAATTAATGGGAACCATTCCCTAATAATGTGAATATTTTATTAAAAGAATATTCTGAATTGGAATGAGGCGTATGATGTGTTTTTATAGCACTTAATTATGGATTACAAAATATGCGAGTTATTCGAAAATACCAGTTTTAACCCATTCTGAATAATTGCTACGACGATTAAAAGTCGAAGATGAAGACGGTGGTTGAAGACCAGAGATCTTCACATCATTTGGATGATTACTGATATCTTAATTGGGAGGCATCCCAAGACAAGGTAATAAGTGGTGATCGTCCATACGTACTTGGAGATCGACGGATATGCGAGGACCTCTCTCCTGTATTGGACATATGGGACGAGGAATAAGGTGCCTCCGGTTTCGTTCAGACCCAGAACGGACTTGTAAGCGGATGTATGTCTAACATTGGATTTTATTCTGTGCTGATTGATTTCTATTAAATATATATCTGTTTGGTGGCGGAGAATTTATTCTCTTGCTTAACACCCTTCTCTGAGTCGTACGAGCTTAGAGGTTATATATTGGCAGAAATCAATGGTATGGTATGGATTGACAATGTGGCATGCTAAGATGCAAATGATCAAGGCTTTTGTTGAAAAGCAGAGCCTTATGGTTGATGATCAAAGCACAGTTTTATTTAGCATTGCTTTATGTAGCGATACTTCGCGAGCCTCACACCTCGGGTATGAATCAGAAACGGGAGAAGGACCCCAGGGAGAACATGTGTTTCTTTCTAGCTAGAAGTGGTGTCATGGTATGGAGCCCAGACATTTTTACTTATGTGGATGATGGAAAGCGAGGTACCTCGGATTTGAGTCCCTAGTGGCTCTTTATTTACGCCCCATAGGGCGGGGAGACGTATTGTTCAGATATTACCAATCTACTAACATATTTGTGGACCGGCACTAGCGCTCCTATGAGCAGTTGCGACTAATCCTGAGACACAGGCTAGAGTGTCTCTGTAACAGTCCGCATTTTACGTATCGGAAGATCGTAAAATATTTTTATTTTATTCCCTGAGGGTTGGATCATTCTCATCTTTTGGTATGTTGCTTATGGGGATGTGAGACATGTCCATAAATTTTACCGATTTTGTTTGTGACCATTTTGCCCCTATCAGTCTTGTACAGGGCATAACTTTTGACTCAGGTCGAATCAAAGGGTGAGACCTGTGCCATTGGAAAGGAATTGATGATTCTCTTTCCGTAGAGTGGTTACATTAAGGATTTGGTTCCGTGGTTTGGGAGAAATCGCTGTTTTAAGGTTTTTTAGTTGGTTGTTCAGGTTTTGGAAGGCTAATGGGCTGATTTGGAGAAGGCCCATTAAGGGCTTGGTGGAAGCTATAAATAGAGGGTGAGAGTTGTGGAGAATACTTTACTTTCTCCATTCCCTCATTTAGAGGCCTTGTGCTCCTCCTTCTTCTAACACCTTTCTGCCATTAAAATCTAAGATCTACATAGAAGGATCTTAGATCTACACCATAAGAGGCTAGATCTACATCGATTGAAAGGGGATTTCATCGGATCTAAGGGTTTTGTGCAAGGTGCTTGCTGATTGGAATCATATTTCATTGTTTTTGCATCGATTTGAAGAATTGGTGAGTGATTTACATCTCTCATTCGGATTCATGAAAGTATGTGAGTTATAGGATGTTAATTTCATCATTTCCATGTTATTTTCTTTAGATCTACACCATGCTAAGTCCATTTTACATATGAATCACCTTAGGATTTGATCTAGGTAATTTAAATGGTTAATTTCATGATTTCTCTCAAGTTTATGCAAATTAGATCCGTTTTTATGTTCATAAGTTCACTTATCATGTTTTGGGAAATTTTTGTGTTTTGATGGAAATTGTTAGATTGATGATATTGTTGGTTGCATAACATGTTTGTGGTTGCGTTTGAATGAATCGGATAAGCCGGTTTCGTCGGATTCGTCGTTTGGCGAAGTTTTGGTCGAAATCAAAGTTGAAATGGAGTTGTGCAGGAATCGGGTCGGTCTAGAGGGGTCGGTCCTAGACTGGTCGGTCAAGACGTGGCTTGGGAAGCAAGACAGGTTTTGGGTCGGTTTTCTTCCTGGTCGGTCGGTCTCAGGTGAGAAAGGCTGGTCGGACTTGGAGCTGGTCGGTCTGATCGGTCGGTCCATACTGGTCAGGTCGAGCAAATCTGGAGTTCTGATTTGGAGCAGGCGGGTCGGTCATGTTCCAGGAAGGGGTGATCAGGTCGGGTCGGTTTTAGAGGGTTGGGTCGGTCAGATGGTGGCAAACCTGGTCGGTCGGGTCAGCTGATTGGTGGTAGGGTCGAATCCTGAAGCCACAAGGGAATCGGGTCGGCTTTAATTGGGTCGGTTGGACTTAGTTATGGGTCGGGCTCTGTTGGTCGGTCACAGGGGAGTGGTCGGTCATAGGGGGAAGGTGGTCGGACACAAGGAGGGTGGTCGGTCCGTTTTAACAGGGTCGTTTTCTGAAAAAGTACGTTTTTAGGTACGACTCAGGTACGAGCTAAAAAGGTGTTTTCAAAAAATAAATTCGGACAGCGGTGTCCGAACCCGTGCCGCAGCGCAGTGGGGTAACTTGGCTCGGTGATGGTGTGACTTCGAGGTGGTTCAAGTAGGAAGGCTCGAAGTGATGAATGTGTTCGTTGATCAAGGTGGAACAACGAATGCGGTGACAAATCAAAGGTTGTGAGTTGATGGATAATGGCTGCTCGAGAAGGTTGCTTGAGCTATGAAATATCGTCAAGGTTGGACGACTAGAGATGCGAAGGCCGAGAGGTCATCGTTGTCGTAAGTTCTAGCAGGCTCAAAGCAGGGGTACGATGGGGGCACCCAAAAGACCAGAAGGTTGCTGGTCGAGTACCCTGGGTCTTGGGGAAAGGCCTAGTGTTAAGGTTGGACATTGTCAAGGTTGGACATATGGAGTTCATGCTAGAACTGGGGTTACCATTAGCCCTTGACATATGACAAGGTTGGCCATCATACGATAATTATGGTTTCGAAGCAGGATTGGCGGTGATAGCCAGAGTCTGTCATGTATGCTGGATGCTTTGCTTGTGCCATCTCACGTGGGTTATCCAACATCGAAGTAGGTGTTCCTTGAGTGCTTATCTGATATTGGTTTCGTCCTCTGGGGCTTGTATTCGAGGGATGTTGAATTCGACTAGGATGATTTGCGTGAGATATACATAATCTCGATGCCATGATTACTATTGTTGGTTGTTTCTGTTTTCCATGAACAAATGGTTGTTCTGGTTTCTATGGAGTAATGGTTGAAATGCTTGGTGTAAAGGCTATCACTGTCTGATGTGGGGAAGATAAGGTTGAGTTCTTCTCTGGTGATGTGGGTAGATAAGTTGTTCATTTACCCATTCTCATATACTTTCTTGTTGAAGTTTGTTAGTTGTTTTATCGCTCACTAAGACTATTGTCTGACTCAAGGTTTTATGTCTCCTCTTATTACCTTGGGCTGTTCATCCGGTTGTGGATGGGCAGACTTAGTAGCAGGTTACAGGTAATGGAGCTTAGTGAGACGGGGAAGCTGAGCGAAGACGAGCAAGAGGCTGGCGTTCCAGTTTTATTACTATCTAGTATTTCTGTTTCCGCTGTTTGAGTTGCTTGAGAGTTATAGTGAGGCCTTATGTACAAACTTTGATATCAGTTGGATAACCTTTCTGGATGTTGAGAAAGTTTCAAAAGTTTGCTATATGATACCTGTTAGCCCACTTTGTGAACTGGGCAACACAAAGTCGAGATGTGAAATATTGAAGAACTTGGAAAGCGTTATAGCGGATCGGATCGGAGAAGATATAGCGGGTCGGATCGGAGAGGTCTTGCTGTTCGGATCGGTGAGCTATTACTATTGGAATCAGGGAGGCACAGCTGTTCGGATCGGAGAGCAACCTACTGCCAGTTGGAGCGGAGGGCTACCTGCTACAAAGACAGATCGGAACGGAGTGAAAGTGAACGAAGACTTAGCCTTGGGACAAAATCGGATCGGATACCCCGATCCGAACCCCTTCTGTACACTCCTCCGATCCGAACCCATATTCCACGTCACTCTCCTCCATGATCGCCTGGTTATTCGGAGCGGCTATGACCAGTTCCTACCCACAACGTCCACTGCTCTGATGCGTTGTCAACACAGAAATCCATCCGAACCCGAGGCTGATGGGATGGATGACACGTGGCTCCGATCCGGATCGGGTTCTGAGCAAATTTTCACCTATAAATACCCTGTCTGGAGACAATGAAAAGGATCTTCTTTTTGGCACTTTGAGAGTTCAACCACTTTCATAACCCGAATTCCAACACTCCCGGATAATCCAAATCGTCTTTCAACATTTGTTTTTAGACAATTGAGTGAATGTATATGAGTTGTGAGAGAAACTGAGTGAATATCTCATTGTAACTGCAACAATATCATTGAGAATAGTGATTGACAAGTGGACGTAGGCTTTTCTTTACCGAACCACTATAAATTCTGTGTCTCTATTTTACTTTTGATCTTATTTCATTCTGCTTTTAGTCAATTTGGGTGTTAGAACCACTTTTTGGTCTAACATTTTGGTGCTTTCACTGAGAATCATCTGAATTCTCTGTTTTTCGGGATTATCGTTCTACTTTTTGGACCGTTGAGTTCAAAGAAGTTAATCCTCAAGTTTCGACGCTCTTGGATATTTGTTGAATTGATTGTTGAAGAACTATGGCCAAAGGAAAAGGCAAAGAAGTTCAATCTGGTCGAGGAAATGGAGTTGGCGAAGATCAGCAAAATGCGGTCGTGACAAGGTCTCGTGGGCAAAGCTCAGCAGCATGACGGACCGATACAGGAAATCCGAACCGCATACAGGGGGAGAGCTCCGATCCGATCCGGGTAGGAGAATCTGAAGCAGTGCATTCCCCCAACCTAAACCGACCCGAGCAACTTGCCCTACACCGACCCGACCTGGCTTTCCAGCTCCGACCCGAACAGGCTTCCCAGCTCCGACCCGACCCGATTTCCCATCTTCGAACCGACCCGTCACTTGGTGATGTTGGAACCTCTACTCGAGCCCCTACAAATGCTCCAATTCCAGCCACCAGGGTCAATGATCAGGTCAATCCATCCGCGCCCATTACTCAAGGAGATTTCTCGCGCCTACTTGACATGCTTGAGAGTACTAGGGAGGCTATGAAAACCCACGAGCGCACCAATCTCATGTTGCAAGAAAACATGAGACTCATGAGAAGGGAAATTAGCGAACTCCGTAGACAGAGAACCCCATCCCCGGTTCGCCACACACCAACGGATCAGTCTTCTTCTTCCGAGGAAGAACGGCCCCGTGAAAGAAGGCTGCTCGAACGACCTCAGAATTTGGAGCAACTGACGTTCGGATCTTTGGGGTCCCGTGAGAATATTGCACGAGCACTAGGAAACAATGATCCCACTCAGGGGCAAAGGCTCCAGCCCCCTCCTCCCGAGATCGACCGGGAGCGTAGGGAACGAAGTAGAGCAGAAGCAGCTCAAAGAAGAAGGGCATCTCCTGAACAAGAGCCCAGAAGGAACCCGGATACCAGGGCCATGGAGCCTGAACGGCCCCTAACTAATGCTGATGTACAGGCAATGGTACGGCAGATTATGTCCGAGAGCCGGAACTATACCAATGAAGATTATAGCATTGAGCGAAGCCATACTCCTTTCACTGACGACATCCTCAATTTTCAAATTCCCCGACGTTTTAACCTGCCGCAGATGGACAAGTACAATGGGAGAACTGATCCAGGACAACATTTGATGCGATACTCGTGGCTCATGAATGTTGCTACTGCTCCTGATGCAGTGAAGTGTAAAGCATTCCCGATCTATTTAGAAGATGTGGCACTGTTATGGTTTACCCGACTTCCCCCTCGTTCGGTATCGAATTATAGGGAATTGAGCGAACGTTTTATGAATCAGTTCTGACTACATACCCGAAAGTCCAAAAGTGTTATTGAATTATCAAGAATTAAGCAGGCGCCAGGAGAGTCTTTGAGGTCATATCTTGACCGTTTCAACTTAGCTATGACTGAAGTTAGTGACCCGCATGAGCCCACCATCTTGATGGCTTTGAAGGAAGGAGTCGATCCTGAATCCGAGTTTGGAGATTACCTTTCTGGGAAGACACCCTCCACGAGAGAGATATTCTATGAAAAGGCCGATATTTATTTAAGACGAGAGGAGGCCAGGGCAAACCGAAAGAGAAAGTCTGAAGCGGCTTCAAAAGAAAATGTTCAGAGTAACGTCGCCGTGAAGCAGTCTGGGGAAAGTTCCGGAAAAGTTGAAGTGAATGTGGGAAACAAGAGTGGAAACGACAATTCTGGAAACGGGGGCAACAACAATAACCGTAACGCGAACGGTAACAGAAGAAATAGAAATAGGGGAAGTGATCCTAACAAAAGACCCCGATTCCAGACTTATGAGAATTATACACCGTTGAACGACACTCTGGAGAACATTTACTTGGACACATACAATGTTTTGCAATATAAAAGACCACCACCTCGCGACTCAACAGAGAAAGAAATGGCAACTGGGAAGTTTTGTTTATTTCATGGAACTCATGGGCATTCAACCAATGAATGTCGGCATTTGAGAGATGTGATTGAGAAGCTACTGCGCGAAGGGAAACTGGATGAATATAAGGTTGCCCCGAGGGACAGGGGGCAAGGAGAGCAGGCTCCAAAACAGATTCAATCAGCTCCCAAGCCTACAACGCAGCAGAAAGGCAAGGGAATTGTTATCAACTCCATAATGGGTGGACCCCACCCTGCAATCCATAGTTTTAGAGCAATGGATCAATATGTAAATGCTGCCAAGCATGTAGATGTGAATGAAGGTGATGATTTGGAAGATATCGCCCCCATAAAACAACAGAAGACAATGTTTGACGACGTGGTATTCCGTAGCAGAGATAATACCGGGATCCAGTCACCCACCGATGATCCATTGGTCATTACTACCACCATTGGGCCGGCCTTGGTTCATAAGGTGTTAGTAGACAACGGAAGCTCTATTAATATTTTATTTAAAAAGTCATTCGATCAGATGAAGCTTGAATCTGAAGATTTGAAGCCATGTGAAGGTTGGATCCGAGGCTTCAACGGGGCGTCAACAGCTCTCATGGGATACATAGAATTGCCCGTAACCTTGGGGCAAGGAGAACGCCGAAGAGTACGGATGCTTCAATTCATAGTGTTGGATGTAGACTCGCTTTATAATGCATTTTTGGGAAGGCCTGCCCTTGCTGAATTCAGGGCTTGCATCGCCCCTTGGTGTTTATTGCTTAAGTTCCCAACTGAAGCCGGAACTGGGGTAATGAGAGGGGATCAAGTCTCCGGACGGGTCTGCTACGTTGCCGAATTGAAGATGTTGATGAAAGGACTTAACATCAAGAGTAAAGATGCTTCGCCTCCTCCAAAGGAGGGCTCGGCGTAGCAATTAGAGGGACCGGCCCCGAAGGAGTTGCCCAAAGGAATGCCTGAAGACCTGGATTCCTGAAAAGACGAGGAACCAGAGACTAGAAATGCAACTCCTAATGAAGCGACAGTGGACATTCCCATTGATGAAGCTGATCCAACAAGAGTTTTGAAGATTGGATCTCAGTTGGATCCACGTCGGTCCGAAGAACTAACAGACTTCTTGAAGGCGAACTTGGACGTGTTTGCCTAGACCCACGCTGACATGTGTGGGATATCGCCATCCATCATAAGTCACTCCCTAAATGTAAACCCGAAACACCCGCCTGTGAAGCAAAAGAGACGTATGCTGGGCCTAGAGAGGTCGGCTGCTCTCAAAGAAGAAGTGGAGAAGCTGAAACAGAACGGATTTATTCGAGATTCGACATATCCCGACTGGATATCGAATCCCGTCTTAGTAAAGAAGCCGAATGGAAAGTGGCGGACTTGCATTGATTTTTCAGATTTGAACAAAGCTTGCCCAAAAGATAGTTTCCCACTTCCCAGGATTGACCAGCTTGTAGATTCGACAGCGGGTCATGAACTTCTCTCTTTCATGGATGCATATTCCGGATACAACCAAATTCCGATGCACGTGCCAGATCAAGAACATACGAGCTTCGTTACAAATTTGGGGTTATATTGTTATGTTGTAATGCCATTCGGATTGAAAAACGCCGGAGCCACTTATCAGCGCTTGGTGAACAGAATGTTTTATAATCAAATAGGGAAGACTATGGAAGTTTATGTGGATGATATGCTTGTCAAATCGAAACAGTCCTCCAGCCATATGCAAGACTTGGCAGAAATGTTTGGTATCCTGCGAAAATATCGGATGAAGTTGAATCCTTTGAAATGTTCATTTGGAGTGGCATCGGGAAAATTTCTAGGCTTCATTGTGAGTTCCCGAGGAATTGAAATCAATCCTAGCCAAATAGCAGCGATTAGAAACATTGAAGAGCCGAGAAGAATTAAAGATGTCCAAAGTCTTGCAGGGAAAGTAGCCGCGTTGAGTAGATTTATCTCCAAAGCCACGGACAAATGTGTCCCTTTTTTGATTTAATTAAAAGGGGAAAGAGAAACTTCAAGTGGACTCCAGACTGCGTTGAGGCCTTTCGAAATTTATTGGAATTGCTAGAAAAACCACCGATTTTATCAAAACCGGTGGATCACGAAGAGTTATTTGTTTACTTGGCAGTTTCGGCTCACGCCGTTAGCACAGCCTTGGTTCGAGAAGAAGACAAAGTGCAAAGGCCAGTATATTATGTAAGCAAGAAATTGGCAGCGGCAGAACGCAACTACCCAAAGATTGAGAAGCTCTCTTACAGCCTCCTAATCGCATCCCGAAAACTTCGTCACTATTTCCAAGCTCATCCAATAACCATATACACTGACCAGCCTCTGAGGCAGGTGTTGCAGAGACCCGAAGCATCGGGAAGGTTGATCAAATGGAATATAGAATTAAGTCAGTTTGATTTAAATTTTCAGCCACGAAGGTCGATCACGGGGCAAGCTCTAGCAGACTTTATAGCAGAGTTCACTATCCAATAGGAGGAAGTGATCAATGACAGAGTGGTCAAGTCCGAAGATGAGTTAAAGATAGATTCATGGAAGCTATACACAGATGGAGCCAAAAACGACCGAAGGTCCGGAGCGGGAATCGTCTTAGTTACTCCTGAAGGGCGGTCGTTATATTACGCTCTACGATTAGAATTTTCGGCGACTAACAATGACTCTGAATACGAAGCCCTGATTGCCGGGCTAAAGCTTGCTAAAGACCTCGGAATAAAAATGTTGGACATATTCTGCGACTCCAAAATCGTTGTTTGCCAAGTGCGAAAGGAATTTGTGGCCCGGGGACCTCGACTCATCGCCTACCTCGGGAAAGTGGAAAAGTTGTTGAGCAACCTGGAACGGTACAGTATAACGCATATCCCAAGAGCCGAAAACCAGAAGGCAGACAGGCTGGCAAAGCTAGCTAGTTCCGACAATCCAGAAGAAACTGAAATAATTCCAATTGAAACGTTGGAATCGCCAAGCTTTGAGTCGATGGAAATTGAGTTCGCTTTCGAAGCAGAACCGGAGAAGGAGTCGTGGATGACCCCAATTAAGAACTTCCTTAAGAGCGGAACACTCCCATCAAAGAAGAGTGATAAAAGGGCTATAGTTCGCAAGGCTACCAGATATGTCCTACAAGATGATACTCTTTATAGGCAAGGATTTTCTATGCCCCTGTTATGATGTATAGCACACGACGACATCAAACGTGTACTAAGAGAAGTACACGAAGGTGAGTGTGGAGATCATACAGGAGGTCAGACTCTAGCGAAAAAGATATTGCGTTATGGATACTTCTGGCCCACAATTAATAAAGATGCAGCTGATTATTCACGACGCTGCGATAAGTGCCAGAGATTTTCCAAAATCCCCAGAGCACCGTCGACCCAACTCAAATCGATGGTGAGTCCTTGGCCTTTTGCCACATGGGGAATTGATATCATCGGAGTTCTACCGATTGCTAAAGGAGGAACGAAATATGCAATAGTCGCTGTGGACTATTTCACGAAGTGGGTGGAAGCTGAGCCCTTAACCAAGATCACGGCGAGAAAGGTGATAAGTTTTGTGGTTAGAAATATTATATGCCGATTCGGGATCCCATGGACCATTATAACTGACAACGGAACCCAGTTCGATGGTGCTGAATTCAGAAATTTCTGCCAAAAGTATAAGATCGACAAACGATACACTGCGGTTGCTTATCCGCAGTCGAACGGGCAAGTTGAAGCAGTAAACAGAGTGATAAAATCCATCCTCAAGAAACGGTTAGAGCGCGCAAAGGCAAAATGGGTTGACGAATTGCCTTTAGCTTTGTGGGCATATCGAACAACATTTAAGACGGCTACTGGTCATACCCCTTTCTCTCTCTCTTTTGGTTCAGAAGCAGTAATTCCAGTAGAGCTTGAAGTCCCTTCCCACCGGGTGACATATTATGACCCGATGACGAATCGGGCACTCTTACTCGAGTCTCTTGATGAAATCGAAGAAAAAAGGGAAGAAGCGGATTTGTGTGCGGCAAGACATCGACGTCAGATGGCACGCTATTACGACAAAAAAGTTCGCCTTAGGAATTTTGAACCAGGAGATTTGGTGCTAAAGAGAATCTTTCCATCCCTTCCTCACCTCGGTCCGAAGTGGGAAGGACCCTTTGTCATCCAACGGAAACTTGAAAAAGGAACCTTCAAGTTAACGACCGTAGATGGCGAAGAAGTCCCTAGGGCATGGAATTCCCAACACTTGATGCGATATTTGGATTAGAAATGTTGTACTCTTTGTTATTTTTCTTATGAACTCTGTAAAAAGGCACGACTTGCCTTAGGAAAATCTGATGATATGAATGAAGGACTATAAAGTGGATGTAGGCTACGACTTAGCCGAACCACTATAAAAATATCGTGTGTTATTTACTTTTATGCCTTGTATATATACATTCATCGACTATTCTGTTGTGATTATGGAATATAAGATGATTCAAAACCTGAAAGGTTGAAAACAGTTTAAACGTAAGAAAAAACACAACGACTATTTGTGCGACAAGACATAAAAGAATGAGAAAACGACATTCTTAACTCTAACTCTCCAGAGAGAGAAAGTATAAAAGCGTCTCCGATTGAGCGCTGAGAAAGAGATCCCTCCCCGCTGAAGGATCGGGGAGTGAATAAATTGCTGAGCTCGAACTCTAACTCTCCAGAGAGAGAGAGAGAGTATAAAAGGACGGGAAGACGACGTCCTCTGAGGCGTGAAGGTGCACCCAGACAAGAGACCGCCTCAGTAAGAACTCTAACTTGAGTATAAGACAGGAGAGTATAAAAGAAATGCCAGAAAAAACGACAGGCATTGATGACACAGAAAATGCAATCCCGTCAGAAAATCGGGAGCATTCAGATTACTTGATTAAGCCTTGAATAGTTTTTTGAGATTGACTGGGGGCATATATGTATACACATATTTCCTCCCTCCGTAACTTCATTACACAACTATAGTGAAACATGCATTCTTACATAAGTGCAGAACTAGTGACTAACAAACATTGCGGAAAATGAATTATTTTTTATTTACGAATGAATGAATTTGTACAGGAAAACAGCCAAAAAGAAGGTGCAAGAGCCACCCTTACAGCAGCAATTGTTGATCTACCAAATACCAAAACAACGCAAGACAACCCACTATTTAGATTTCGAGTGAGGCTTGGACTTCTTGGCGGCTTTCTCCGCATCCTTTGCCTCTTTCTCGGCCTCCGTCAAGATGCGCTTTGATTTTTTCTTTCCCGAAGATGCAGCGCTGGAATCGGTTGACTTCTTCCCGGAGGGCGGAGCGCTGGAATCAAGAGAAGATTTTTTAGCGAGTTCCTCTGTAATAGATCTAGTTGAAAGCTTAACAACTAACCTTGATCCCGCATCCACAACTGCGAGAGGCTTGAGGATTTCAGGGTCTAAGTCTTCAGCTTTTAACTGCAAGCGTTTATCTTGGTCAGCTTTCATTGCAGCCAAAGTAACATCATCTGCACTTTTCGACTCCCCGACTATTGCCACCTCTGGATCTTCCTCATGTCCTCTGTCGCCGCCATCATCCTTTAAGGCTGCTATCATTTCTTCATCATGGGGAGTGTTAGCCTTAGACGGTTCGCTTCCTTCTCCCAAATCTATAGGAGCAGCCTTGTCCTTCCCCTCTTTTGCCTTCTCCGTAGGCTCTGCCCCAGACGCGGCTCCCTGAGTCACATCTGTCTTTCCGAATGGCTCAATACCTACAGAGTGAGAAGCAACAGTTATCAACTCAGGAGAAAATAATGGGTTTTTCATCGATTGCTCAATCACGTGGCGAAAGGTAGAAATAGCCTTGACGAATTGAGGAGAAAATGTAGGGATACCTTCCGAAGACTTCTCGGCAGGGGTAACTGCTGTCTCTGATGCCATTTCGGGGATAGGGGATAGCAGAGTTGTTCGAGGGATTCCCGGGTTTTCAGGATCATACCCCTCTACTTCAGAAGTTGCGGGGGCAGTAGAAGAGGAACCAGCCTCGGGAACGTTCTTCTGTTTAGTCATCCGCCTCTCTTCTTCCATAGCATTAGCAATGAGGCGGCGCCCTTCAGCTAGGCGTTCTGGCTCATCATCCCTTAAGTATTTCTCCATCAGCTTGTCTTCATTGATGGAATCGACCTTGAGCTCCTCTTTTTCCCACTCAACGACCTGACTCCATACTTGGACTAGAGTAGATGGATAATCCTCAATCTAAGAAATGTTCCGGCGACGGATGATATGCGCGAAGAATTCAATTATTAATTCGCCGAAACCCTGAATCTATGCCTCCGCCTCTAACAGTTGTTTGCGGGCCTCCTCAGCGGATTTGATAGCACACTCGACGTTACCCTCCGCCAGGGCAGCTCTGTTCTCCGCCTCCGTTAGCTTAGAAGCCAAGTCGGCATTTTTCTTTTCTAGCTCAGCATTCCTCTTTTCTAACTCAGCATTTTTCCGTTCAAGGTCAGTGTAGGCAAGGCGCGCTTTAGTGGCATCCGACTTAGCATCTTCAGCTTGCTTTTTTAACTCAGAACGCTCTTGAGTGTGAGATTCAAGCAAATCATGATAATGTTTTGCATATCTTCAAATTGTTGTTTGAAATTAGTAGCGTCCCTTTGAGCAACAGCAAGCTGGGCCTGTGTGTCCTCTAAATCTTTTCCTAGATTCTTTAAGGCCTTTGCATCTACTTCCGCAGTTTTTTGCATTGAATCAGCATTCGTGATTAGAGTACGGATGATTCTGGAAAGGTTGCATGAATATTTGAACATTTCAGAATACTGTTTCTCAACCGCATCTATCTTTGCTTTGGCCTCATCTACCCACCTGGAAGAAATAGGCTCGAGGGCAGGTAAAAAAGTCAACCTCACGAAATAATGTTCAGGAAATTGCTCCTCCAAATACGCCCGCTTGATTGCAGTTTCAGCATTTAGTGGTAGAGGGGCGGGATCGTCAATTCAGTGTCCCTGTGTGTGGAGGATTCAATAGTTTCTTTATCTGTTCTAGGCCGTTTAGCAGGGACCTTGCGTTTACTTCGCGACTCGGTATCTTTTGGTGGACTTCTCTCCCTACTGCGCTTTTCTTGGGAAGAGGTGGAGTCTTTTGATTGTGGCCTGTCCTCTTCCCTACGACCTTGATAACCTTTATATTTTTCTTGGTCCGATCGAACGGGAGAGCGAGAACGCGAGGTTCGAGAGCGATAGGGTTCATAAGGCCTTCTCTCCTCCCTACTGCGATCGTCGCGGCGATCATACTCAGTATCATAAGGTGGATTAGACATGTTGCGGCGGAGCTTCCTGATATCATAGTAAGATCGGGTCATCGTGCCTGCACAATAAGACAAATGAAATTCAGAATCAACAGTTTCACAGAGAGAGAAGTGCAATGAGTGGTAATGCTATTGTGTAAAGTGTGTCGTAAGTGGTGTTTCCCCCCCCCCCCAACCAACCCGAGTCCGAAGCTAGACTAGTACGGGCAGGCCCTTTGGCCTTAGCAGGAGTGGTCTCTTCAGAAGAGGTGAAAACTAAAGGATCCTTCCTAAAATCCTCTGAAGTGTATATAGTTTCAGGTAAGGGGAGATCCCCCAAACCCTGAAATAATGGGTCATCAGTACTAGGGACAGCTCCCTCGGAAGCATCAATTGGCGACTCTTTGGAAGACGTTGACCTTTCTGGAGAAATGGCATCCTCAGGAGCAGTATACCCTTCGCGATGCTTTTTGGCCAGGTTAGCCAATTCATCATCTTAAGTAGAAGATGGAGAAGGTGAAGTTTGAAGAGGCACTGTAGGAGCTCCCGAACCTTCTCCTGTCTCTGGGACTACATCCACTGGAGGAATATATACGTATGGAGCCGTCCCATGACCGATACTACGAGTAACAGATAGCAGCCCATGAAAATGAAGATATTCGTCCTTAAGGACTTCATCGATAGTCAAGAACTTCTGATCGTCATTAAGGAGCTGGTGCATCCGGTCGAAGAATACCTGGTCTGATATTTGTTTGGGGTTGTCGACTGCAAACAAAAAGAAAAACAAGTTAAGGCGATGACTTGAATATATAGAGCCAAGATTTAGAAAATCAGTGCTTTACTTGATTTCTTCCATCTCCTGGCACACCCAGGTTGTCGCTTCACATAAAACCATTCCAGTCTGGAATCTCCAGCTTTACTACTGAATGGTGTTGAAATTATCTTCCTCTTAGGGACAGACTCAAAATAGCAGAAAGAAGGAGTTTCTCGAGTCCGATGCTTGAAGTTGTAGAAGAAATGAACGTCATCGAAAGTGAGCTCTATGCCTAAGATCTCACGGTATGCTATATATAAAGTGTGTAAGTAAGCATAAGAATTGGGATGCAGCTGCATGGGGGCAATCCGCATTTGTCTTAGAAAATCTACGATGAAGGGAGAAAATGGAGGGATAGCACCGACCATGCACATCAACCGAGTGATTGCCATATATCTTTCTGGAGGGTTGTGGGGACGATCAGATCTCGAAGGCACTAGAGTGTCCTTTTTCATTATCCCGTATTTTAAACAAATTCGGATAAGTCGGTCTTGTCGATTGTTGATTCAACAGAATCTTGGCGTGATTCCAATATGACAGCTGATTCAAATTCATCAGGAGCCCGGTCGTCACCAATCCCTCCTTCCTCTTCAAAACCTAGAGAAGCTTCATCCTCCGAAAACACATTGTCACTTTCGCGATTTCCAACCTCGTAATCTGAACCCTCATCATTCCATTCTGGATTCGAAGGGGAAGATATGTCCTCGAGAGTGACTTTGTTGGATGTCTCCGGGGCCTCTTTTTTCTCAGCTAGTCTGGAAGAGCGTCTGGGTCTCATGGTCATAAAACTATTGAAGAACCAATAGCACAAATTAGAGTAAATTAGCCCGTATCCCCCCGTGCATGTGTGCAAACTAAAGTGTAAACGGTGTAGGCGGAAAGTGCAAAGTAAATGTTTAAAAGTGCGACGCAAAAGTTTGGCAAAATATAAAGAATTGAAGTAGTTCTT
Source organism: Allium sativum (assembly GCA_030737875.1). Taxonomy (NCBI): domain Eukaryota; kingdom Viridiplantae; phylum Streptophyta; class Magnoliopsida; order Asparagales; family Amaryllidaceae; genus Allium; species Allium sativum. Next base: position 280,225,571 of record CM060922.1, read on the forward strand.
GATGTCCAGTTACGTTCGCAAGGCATTATCCTAACTGTCCATTAAGTTGAAGATTATGCCAAAAGTTGCTTGGGCCAGTTAAACAAGTTTTTATGCATTAAGATGGACTGCCCTTCGGTTCAGTTCGGGTGCATTCATTGGGGTCGGATCGGGGATGCGGCCTCGACTTGGGCTCGGATAAACTTTGAAACTCAGAAATCAAAATCGGATCGGTTCGGAGGTAGAGTCCCCCAACGGTTCGGTTCAGATCACATAGTCATACTTCTCCTCCTTTTATCTTATAATCCGACCCGATCAGGTTAGGAAAGCTCCCTTCCCCCTTTTTTTTAATTACTTGCTCCGACCCGATCCGATCTTCAGAACTTCTTTTCTTTTCTTTTTCCCTTTCTTTACTTGCCCCGACCCGATCCGACTTCCTGAACCTCTTTTCTTTTCCCTCTCATCCATCTTCTATACTCCAACCCGAACCGATCCCCTCAATCCTCTTCTTCTTCTTCCCCTTCCTCAACCACAGTCAAATCCACATCCATCTCCAAAGCTCCAGTTAAAGACAAGCGCATGCCTCATTTAACCTCTCAGCACCTCGAGATGGTGGTAGAACCACCCACGACGACGGCAGGGGAGGAGGGAGACACGACATCGAAGCAGGAGAGGATCAGTGCTCAAATTATTCGAAATCAACCGCAAATCTCAGTTGAAACCCATTGTTACAAAATTAATTGATGGATTCAAACCTACCAGAGTATGTAGCTTGGAAATTTGCACGAAAAGGGTAAAAAGTTCTTTTTTCTTTCTTCTGGAGTTCCGAAGCAAAAGCGGTAAAACAATAAAAGGAAATGAGAGAAGGAAGAAGACCCAGTTTATATAGAGAAGTAGAGTGACTATTCGTCTCCCCGTTCGGATCGGAACGACAGTCCAATAGTAGAGCTTGGCCCAATAGTCCAATGAAAAATAGAAAGAAGAAGGGGTCTGCTCGGATCGGAATCCGAACCGAACCGAATTATGTAGCTCAGCAGCGAATTAAATTGAAGTTTAAAGAAGAGGATGAAAGCATGAGGAAAGTCGAAGGAAAGATGACCTAGCAGGCGATATGCAATGATGATCAAAGCATGCTCCGTCTCCAACAGAAGCATCCTTTGAGGGGGCAAAATGTTAGCCCACTTTGTGAACTGGGCAACACAAAGTCGAGATGTGAAATATTGAAGAACTTGGAAAGCGTTATAGCGGATCGGATCGGAGAAGATATAGCGGGTCAGATCGGAGAGGTCTTGCTGTTCGGATCGGTGAGCTATTACTATTGGAATCAGGGAGGCACAGCTGTTCGGATCAGAGAGCAACCTACTGCTAGTTGGAGCGGAGGGCAACCTGCTACAAAGACAGATCGGAACGGAGTGAAAGTGAACGAAGACTTAGCCTTGGGACAAAACCGGATCGAATCGGATACCCCGATCCGAACCCCTCCTGTACACTCCTCCGATCCGAACCCATATTCCACGTCACTCTCCTCCATGATCGCCTGGTTATTCGGAGTGGCTATGACCAGTTCCTACCCACAACGTCCACTGCTCTGATGTGTTGTCAACACAGAAATCCATCCGAACCCGAGGCTGATGGGATGGATGACACGTGGCTCCGATCCGGATCCGGTTCTGAGCAAATTTTCACCTATAAATACCCTGTCTGGAGACAATGAAAAGGATCTTCTTTTTGGCACTTTGAGAGTTCAACCACTTTCATAACCCGAATTCCAGCACTCTCGGATAATCCAAATCGTCTTTCAACATTTGTTTTTAGACAATTGAGTGAATGTATGTGAGTTGTGAGAGAAACTGAGTGAATATCTCATTGTAACTGCAACAATATCATTATGAATAGTGATTGACAAGTGGACGTAGGCTTTTCTTTGCCGAACCACTATAAATTCTGTGTCTCTATTTTACTTTTTATCTTATTTCATTCTGCTTTTAGTCAATTTGGGTGTTAGAACCACTTTTTGGTCTAACAATACCTCATTACTATTACCTGTTGTATATGTTCTATTATATTTCATCCTTGCGCTGTGAGTTCTACGACAGGTTTCGATGTGTTTACCTACTCTGTTGATCGTCCATATTAGCCTGGCACACCTTTCAGCGCATTATTCCACTTGTTTAGTGCGGGGGTTATGGGCGGTCGTCACAGTCTCGAATTTTGTAAGGACGATCCTTTTCCTTGGTTCCTGAGACACAGACATAATATATGGTAGCTATGTCGTCTATGATTGATACATTATGATTGAAATGTTTTTGAAACATATATACACTAATAATAATATCAAATTTGTTTTATCGTATCAAGCATTTTTGACCATTATAAGGTAAAATTCTATCCTCCAGTTTGCGTTGCATTGTGTAATGGGACTTGAGTCTTATAATGGTTTCATTTTTCTAAAAAGCATTGCATTGTTTAACGATTTACTTTATTTATGCACTGGCAATCCAATGGAGTAAACCCGTTCCGCAATAGCGGCGTGGTCCTGTGATTAGCCTTATTCTTATTAGATAAGTTAAGTAAGATTTCTCATACCAGTCCCATGACTGACTCGTAGTTTGTTTCACTTTGCAAACTCGGGTGCCCTCTTTTCCACACGGGCAGTCGAGTGGCTTGTTTTGCAGATATCTATTTATTAGGTAGGATTCAGAATCGAAGCTTAAAGCTGTGGCTAGAGCAATGATAGTATTCCGCTGCATTGTGTTAAGTTTATTGTAAATTAATCTTCCACTGTATTATTTTCGATGTACTCTGATATTCTGTACTCTGATGTTGCATTATTATGATGTAATAAAAGTCTTCTATTATTTTTTCTGATGTGTTGTATGCCCAAAGTTTGTGTATCTGGCGATTTCCCACGAGGGGAATTTTCGGGTCATTACATTCAACAAACGATGGAATTTAGCCACGAAACTTTAACCGATGCAATCATCTTGGAATTCTGGTCAACTTTCATGTTGGAGTTTCGCAAACGGAGTCCATATGAAAAGGTTACGGATGAAATACGAAAATTGACAGAAAATAAATAAACCAGAATTTATAAATAAATATTTCCTTATTTAACTAGCCGACCTGGGCATTTGATGACCCAGGCGGTCAAACATAGTGGTCGACCGCCACGGTCGACCCACTGGGCGTCAATTTTCCCAGTGACAGCTAGTGTTGGTAAGGTTTAGCTTATAATTTATATAAAACGGATAGATGAATATGAATTAAAGCGAATCCAAGGGTTCAAGGTTATTCTACTCCTATAAATAAAAGGATAGGGCCTCATCCTTTTCGATACAAATCTATGGGCAGCAGCGAGTCTCTGCTATTTTCCTCCTTCTCCAAACCTAATTTCTTAATCAAAATATATTCTTATACAACAAATCAAATCCAAATCATATAAGATTGGGAGGATTATCAGATTTAATAAAAAAACGCAAATTAAAGCTCAACAAGAGATTCTCCCTTCTCTTCCTATTTTCTTATATCTCTACAGATTTGGAATTTTCCCGTTTTCAGATAAATTGCAGATTTATAAGAATTTGGGGATCTGTAGGCCTAAGGGTTCAAACATTGGATTTGGATGCTTGCGGGTGAGTCGGAAATTTAAATATACATTTATAATAACATATTTATCTCGTTTGTAATCGGTCTCAATTTTTATGCCTAATTCTATCAAATCTATTCAATAAATTGTTGTAATTAGATTAACACCCACCAGATTTGATTATAAAAAAATTGTTAAAACTTGTGAATTGTATATTGTGGTTATGCATAACATTAATTGTAGGATTCTTAAACTTGTTTACACATATTTCTACAGTTGTGCTGTAAAATATATTGCAATTGTTGTAAAGAATTGTGGATCCGGAAATCAATCCCATTAAACACCGTTTAGAGGGAGTTACATTCCAGATCTCTAGTTCAGTGTTGAATAGTAAATCATATGCATTTAGGTAAAAAGATACAATTGTTGAATTATGAAATTGTAAGGTTAAAAGAAATAAGCCTGTTTGTATTCAGTATTGTTGGGTTTTGGCTTGATTTTTGTAAGTATGTCGTTTTTCCTTTTTAAGACGTCATTTTTGAAATCACAAGAGGCACGATAAAAAGATTAAAAGGGAAAAGTTGTGCAAATGTACGTATAAATATAAATATGTATATATTTGTGCGTAATTTGCATCGACTATTCCAGATTATATATTTACATACATTTCTTGGGATTTTGAAATATGTCAATTACACTAATTAAGCATAATTTATAATGATTACGACTGATGATCTTTTTGTAAGATTGAAACCTTTTAGCAAGACTAAATGCAAAAAGGAATGTTTGGTTATTTACTTGACCAAATCATTTAATTTAAAATAATAATAATAATAATAACTATGTTGACCGCACAAAAACATAAAATATAAACAGATTATCCATTCAAAACAGCGTAAAACGGTAAAATATACATTGTATGGTATGTTTGAATGTTTTGGATAAGGTTAAATTATGGAATTATATGTATATGTAATCCATATTGAATTAATATATTTATGGTGACCATTAGTAGCAATTAATATAATTAATTGTTATAAATAAGACTGCAAATCAATAAATAACAATTGTAACCAATGTTGATTGGGGAAAAATAAATATGATAGGATAACAGTTACAATTCCTAATATTTATTAGGATAAATGTCGTACACCCCCAAATTGGGAAATTTAAATAACTGTATTTAGATACGAGGTTAAGCTCAACTTGTGGTATATACCTACCCGAAACTGACCGATAAATCCAACATCCACAAATAGTCAGCTTAATATGAGGGATCTAATCCGTAAATATAAATGCATTAAGGCCTAAGGTTAAGTTCAACTTGTGGTAGAAGTCAGCCCAGAATCGACCAGCAAATCCAGCATCCAAAAGTGGTCAACTTAATGTGAGAGGCCCGGTACACATATATATATATATATATATATATAACAGTCAACCAGTAAATAAATAAATAAATAAATAAGAATAGTAATTGTCTATTGCGGTACAACAAATGAATACCTTAGGACTGATAAATAGTTGACTTAGGAAAATATGACTGTTATGGTTATCAAAGGGAATAAAATAGAAATAAAAGAAAATGGGTATCAAAAGGGGATTAATGGATATTGATTATCGTTTAAATACTAAGTCCAAATTAGGGAAGAAATCAAATATATATCCTTGGGAAAAAGGGGATGTAACCTTCCTTATTTATATTAATGAATATAAAACTTATTATTAAAAATAGAGTTGGACTTAGTAAGGTTAATGATGGGAAAATATTATTAACCATAAGAACCTGTGATGATGATAAACCTTATGTATACGATATCTCTGTAAAACGGAAAATACGCAGTGATGTGGCCCACTTATCCCAATAAGGAAAGGTAATAAGGGCAAATGGGGGACGAATCTAATAGCCTTCGCGTATAGTTCGCTTCCTGGGTCATAAGTGGCTGGGGTTGGAGAGTCCACCTAGGGATAGGTCCTTCAGTATAGGGGTCTTAAACGACATGTGTGTGTATTGCCTACCCAAACATAGAAACTAAAAATGTCAGATATGGCTACCTACCCTACGGAAAGTAGTAAGCGGCAAAGGGGGTTATCCAATAAGGTCAATTAGTGGTATAACGAGCGATAAAATACCATCTCTCACCTTATGTGTGGTAAAGATATATGCGTGAACGACGAAAGCCTTAACTAATAGGGCCCACAGCTAGTGCTCTCTAGTTTAAAAGAATGTAGAATAAGTTATCGAGAGGTATTAAGCGACTAATAAGTCCGTCGACCCATACGTTTGTTGGAGAATGGAGTTTTGATGACAACAACCCTATTTCAATATTAATTGATTATAAAATATATACTAACATCTTTATCTAGAATATGTATATATATATACACATACACACATATACACAGGATTTGTATACATGAATTAATGCTGAAGACTGTACAGTTTTAGAGATTCAAGAGATTCAGAATTCAGAGAAGATTCAAGACTCATGAGTAATCAAAAAATCAAGATTTCAAGATAAATATAGTAATAGAGCCTAGTTTATATGTAATACTTTGAATAACACTCCAGATTCAATTTTAAATTCTATTTTCAAATTATGATTTTAAAATTTCGAATTCTATTTTCAAAATTCAAATTCAATTTTTAATTAATTTTTCTATCTTACCTTTGATTTTAAACTTTAGATTTAAAAGATTATAAGTTTATATATATATATTTATATATTTATATAGTTATATACTTTTATATAAAATATTTATATAGTTTTAAACTTTATAATTTTATAAATATGTTTATATAATTTGTATTTATGATTTCATATGATTTTCTAGTTTATAATACTTATTTATATCACGATGTTCTAATTCGAGACTTTCAAGAATTATATATATATATATATATATATTAAAACCCTTGAAAAAATACTAAAATTTCAAATTTTGAATAACATATGTCGACATACATATGTTGGCATGTCAACATATAACTGTCATTTTTTCAATTTTGAAAGGAGTGTCTTTTCACCATTTGTAATGTTCCAGAAGCATTGCATACTTTCAAATCTTATAAATACATAGATTTTTTAACCATTCTTCTTCTCCATCTTCATCTCTTTTCATTCATCCATTATAATTTCATATTTTTATGGTTTCTGCACTTCTACTGTAATATCCCGGAAATCCGAGCCAATTTAAAAATTTTATTTTGGCAATTTTATTGAATTTTGAATATTTAAAATGAATTATTTTAAATAATAATGACGAGAAATTTATTTTAAATACAATTAGAACGTATATATTGATTTGAATCGACGTTAGAATATAAATATTTTATTTTAATTATAAAAGGAATTGAAAATGGCGCGGTAGTTTGAAAATTCAATTTCAAATTTCAAATGAATGTACAAGATTCAAAATAAACCAGATTTTAGCGAAACCAAAAATATTCGAATCTAATTGAGAATATCTTTCCAACGAATCCGAAAAATTGAAATTTCATAGCGGGAATAAAAAATTATGTCCAGTTGAAAATTCAGAATAGTTGCTATGGAAATTTGGCCCTTAAAAATGGAAATTTTGCAAACGACATTTGTTTTCGACGAAACCACTTTTGTTGGATCCGTGATGTCAAGTTATTGCTAGATTCCAAAATTTATAATTTTCTGAATTAATATGTGAGCGTGGCGAAGGAAAACGTGTTTTGATAGTTTCAGTCAATTTCGATCGACCAGAAAATGACCATTTTTCAAACGGTCTAAGAATTTGACGAAATTAGTTTTGTTAGGACCGTATCGTCAATACGAAGCTAGAAATATTTTTTCTAGAATTTTTAGAATCAGTATGTGGCCACGGTAAATTAAAATGTACGTTAAAATCAAATATATATATATATATATATATATTTTAATTTTGATGAAAGCTGATCGTAACAGCCGAATTGGGTTATGAAACATATCCCATTGTGTCCGGGATGGTGGTAATTAGTTAGGGATGACAGTCGTTGAATTTGAATCGGAGTTTGTATTAGAATTTTACCTTTTAGTAAATTAAAAGAATAAAATAATTAAACTATATAATATTTCCCTTCTCTCTCTCTCCCTTTGGTCAAACCCCCCTCCCCTTTTACATCGTTTACCAGAAACGATCAAAAGAAAAAAAATGAAAATGAATGAACGACGGGGGATGGAAATCGCCACCGCCACGGCTGGCAGCGCCACCGCCACGGCTGGCAGCGCCGCCGCGCCCGGGCGCCGCTCCCTCTGAAGACTCCCGCACCCCCCTCCCGCTCTCTCCTCTTCATCGACATCTACCCGAACCCTAACACCCCTCATGTGAAAACAACCCGCCACTTCAGCCCAAGCCTAGAAGCCTACCTCCGACCAGCGCCTCCACCCTCGACACCCCCTCCGACGCCTCGACCCCCTCAGCATCCGACGAAAACGCAGACCCTCCCCTCTTCGATTTATAGTAAGACTTCTTTTAATTTATTTCGTTCGTTTAATTTCTATAAAGTTAGTTTTAAATTCAATTTTGTTTTAAGTAATTAGAAAATATTAAATTTGTTATATGACAAAGCAATGATTTTTACTTATGCAAAGTTGTGATTTTTAACATGATAAAGATTAGATTTTTGTCGTGTACAAAGATTAGATTTTTGTCGTGTACAAAGATTTGATTTTTTTCATGTACAAAGATCATATTTTTATCATGTAGAAAGATTAGAAATTTTTGAAAGAGAAAAGATTATACTTTTGAAATAGAAAAGATTATATTTTTGAAGTTAAAGATTAGATTTTTATAGTTAAAATGGATATGATTTTTCATAACTAAAAAGGTTTGGTTTTTAATATAGAAAGATTTATTTTTTAATAACGTAAAAATATAATTTTTATCTTATAGAGATAATAAAAATATGATTTTTATATTATAGAGATAATAAAAATATGATTTTTATATAGTAGAGATTATAAAAATGTGATTTTTATAAGACAGAGAATATAAAAATACAATTTTTATATATGTAGAGAAATAAAAATATGACTTTTATTATATATATTGAAATAAAAATGTGATTTTTACTATGAACAGCGTAGAGAAGACTGCGTTGGAATATGAGGAAAATCCAGACTGTTCTGAAATTCAGAAATAAAAATGGAGGAGTGGAACCCTCGGTGAGAAATTCTCACCAAAATTGTTTTTATACAGTTATTTATTTTATAACTGCATATATGAACTGTTTCCCCGTTGTCCACAGACCATGGACGACTTGTTTGTTTAGTTGTGTTTTGATTGATCTGTGTGTGTGAGTTTGGTAAGTGATGTGGAATGGAAAATAATATTCATGTGTTTAAATAAAATAAAATATATTCATGTGTTGAAATAAATCTTCATTTGCAAATCATACGATTTGTTTATGTACACCCATTTGACTGATATTGATTGGGACGATAAATTTTACACATCGCCCTGCACAAATAAAAATCTGTGTTTGTTGATTTGAAACCCCACACGGGTGTTGGGATGATATTTGGCGTACACTAATCCCAATTATTTAGTTGTATGTCGATCGATTGGTCGACAGACTGTGTAAGCGTTAATTATTTATATTTAATGCTTATGTGGTTGTGTGGTGCACTCTTGATGATGGTTGATTATTTATCATTTCTATTATATACAGGTGTTGTATGGAATCCATATAATTAACATTATATGGTAATTGATTAGGCCTCATTCCAATTTAGAAAATAAAGAATATTTTAAATTAATATTCAGAACAGGAAACTAAATATTCATGTGTTGAATAAAACAAATAGTCATGTGTTGACAATACTCATGTGTTGAGAATATTCATATGTTGAAACGTATCATGTGTATTTATACAATAAAATTCACATTTTTATTGTAAGTAAGAATTAATAAATATTCATGTGTTGAATAAAATATATATTCATGTGTTGAAGAAAATATTCATTTGTTGAATAGAATAACGAAGTTATTGAAATATATAAAGCCGTGTTGATTAGATTTGCGCCATTTTGACGTGAACGATATTTATATCGATTTTTTTCATTTTTATAATAAATAGCGGAAAGGAATTGATTTCAAAATATAATTTTTTGATAATATTATCATTTATATATCGATGATATGGAATATTCAATTTTGATTAGAAATTGAATAGGAAGTTGAAATCGTTTTGAAAATGAATTTAAAACGATTTATAAAATACATTTTGAAAGGAAATCGACGGAATATATATATATATATATATATATAATGGCCTGAATAGAACGCGTCGTGCCACGGCAGTTCGCGAATTTCGACCATTAACTTCGAATGGATATTACGGGAGATCCGACCGTCGGATTCTCCTAAAACCAGAATCGTTGGGTTCGTATCAAAAAGAGCTTTCTAAGAATATTAGCGATTTAAAATCTAACGGTTGGATTTGGAATTATGTCCAAATCAAATTTGGAAAAGGTCGTTGTAAGTGTAGTTCGATGGCCGTTTAAGGAAATCTACTGTACGGGCCTTGATAAAATTATTAAAAATATCAATAATTATTGTAAAATCATAAGAAGTAATTTGGAAAGAATTGGGATGAAAAATTCCATATTTGAAAAGATAAAAATAGTTTTTTATCGAAATGAACTAGTTTTGAACTAGAATTATAATCCATTTATTTTTGAAATAAATAAATTGGATTTGAAAGAGTTTTAATAGTAACCAGAATTTCCAATAATTGAATTAGAATGGATTTGAATCGAAATGGTCTTTGGAATATTTCGATGTTGGATTTCGTGATTATGCAGATATTGTTATGGAAATTTGAAAGATATATTTATATCGTTATTTCCAATACGATATTTGTTGGTCGTAGAATTTGATATTGAATATAAGCCAATATATTTTCTATTCCGAGCCTTGTATTTAATATCAAATGGGATTTTGGTTTGTCGTGAGTGGTATCTTCATTAACACTGTTCTTAAACCCAGTTGAGAAAATGATTAAATCTTTTTATTAAATTTAATGAAATATACCAATTAAATGGTATTTAATTGGAATTTAATTTGAATTGATTTTTGGGTTTATCGTGAACGATGTTTTAAATAACACTTGTTCTTTAACCCGATGATTAATGGAATGTGAATTGGGTTTATCGTGAACTGTGTTTTAACGACATTCGTTCTTTAACACGATTTACAGTGAAATGTGATTTGGAATTTATAAATCTTTTGTAAAGATTTAAAGGAGATTTTCCAAAGTAAAGTTTTCCAATTTAATAAAATAAATTGGAATGGAATGGAATTCGATTTGTAATAATCATAATGAATTTCTGTGGAGGAAGACAACTAATATATCTGATATTTAAAAGGCTTTTCTGTTATTCCATTTATATTATTAGTCGGATATGAAGGTTTATATCGATTATATATATCGATTTGTTTTCCATGAAGATTCCATTGTAAATGGAATGTGATTTTGGGTTTATCGTGAACCGTGTTTTAAATGACATTGGTTCTTTAACCCAGTTAAAGACATGATATGATTTCCCAAGTTAAATAATCATTGATAGCGATTTTTCGAAGATTAAAACCAAGTGGAGTTTTAAATGAATCTTTAATTAGATTGAAATGATCGAGAATGGAGTATCACCAGTTTTTCTCCAGGCAATAGTTAAATCTTTAATTAGATTTGAATGTGAAATGGTAATTGAATTTACCGATAACACCGTGGTGTTAAATATGAAGTATGACCAGTTTTACTTCATGGGATGAATAGGTTTGGGTTGGGAAATTTAACAAGTGATTACTTCGGTAAGGTTCGCTAATCCCGACTAGTTTGGATAAACCATAATTTGGTTCGAATTGATATTCAAAAGAAGATTAAAGAATAAATTTAAAGAATTTATCTTTGATAAAATTAATGGGAACCTTTCCCAAAGTGTAAGAATATTTGAATAAAAGAATATTCTGAATTGAAATGAGGCGTATGTTGTGTTTGTGTAACACTTGTTTATTATATACGCGAGTTATTCGGAAAGGCCGGGTTTATCCCATTCCGAATAATTGAATCGAAGATGTGTCGAGGATGAAGACCGGAGGTCTTCACATCATTTGGATAATTACTGATGATCTTGATTGGGCTGTACACCCAAGAGGAGGGAATCAGTTGGTGATCGTCCAGACGTACTTGGAGATCGATGGATATGCGAGGTACAATGTGCCTCCGGTTTCGTTCAGACCCAGAACGGACTTGTAAATGGACTGTATGTCCTACATTGGATATCATTCTATGTGATTGATGGATATCGGTGGGATGGAGTGGTTTGCCTGTGTGGCGTGCTAAGATGCAAATGATCAAGGCTTCTGTTGAAAAGCAGAGTCTTGTGGTTGATGATCAAAGCACGACCTTTGTGGCATAGCTTTGTGTAGCGTTAATTCGCGAGCCTCACACCCCAGTGTGAACTAGAAACGGGAGAGGACCTCAGGGAGGGTATGCAATTCTTTCTAGCTAGGGTGGTGTCAGTGACCTACCAGCCCTGACATTTATATTATTTTCACCTGTGTGGTTGTTGGATTGCGAGGCGCCTCGGATATATCGATGACTATGTGGAGCCGATGGAGTCATAGGACTCATTTCCGCCCCAACGGGAGGGGAAGCGAAATGTTCACGCATTTTAATCCACATCGGTGGACCGGCCCTAACGATCCAAAGGTCACTCGAGCTCTGACCCGAGGCTCCGGCTAGAGAGTCTCGAAGTGGTGAGGACGATCCCTTGCCTCGGTTCACAGATGGAAATCCAACTTCCAATACGTGACTTTGCGGTTTTGATTGTAGAACCTATATATGGCGACATAGTGGTATGGGGCACTTATGTCGTCTATGATTGATATTTATGATTGAAATTGTTTTGACACTATACACTTATAGTAATAATAAAACATGAAATTTCACGTACCAAGCATTCTTTGCTTTTATATGGTAAAAACCCTTTCCTTCGGCTTGTGTTGCATTGTGTGATGGGACCTGGGTCTTATAATAGCTTCATTGTTCTTTATTTAGCATTGCGCTGTTGTTTTATGCACTGGTATCCTTGGGAGGAAACCCATTCCGTGTTATACGGCGTGGTCCCTGGATTTACCTAACTTTAAGGTAAAGTTTTAAATAACTATTTTATTTCTCACACCAGTCACATGACTGACCTGGAGTTTATTGTTTTGACCTAAACTCTGGGTGCCCCTATTTTCCACCCGGCAGCTAGTAGTTTTGGTTTTGCAGATTTATATTCATAGGATCCTGGTTTACAGCTGGAATGATATTCGGAGAGCTCTGTATCCGTTTATCTCTTTCAGTTGTGTTTTGTATTATTTTCCACTGCTATGTAATGTATTGTAATCTCTGATATTTTTCTGATGTATTTTATTCATTCATACTTTGTATATTCTTGTATTCTGATGTAATTGACAATGAAATATTCTTCTGTTTGTGTTCTGATTCGTCTTGTCCTCAGTACAATCCGTGATTTCCTTCGCGGGGGATTGTGGGTAGTTACATTTTGGTATCAGAGCTTTGGTTTACAAAGCTCGTGAACAAGACACATTAGAACCATATGAAAGAATTCATCAGAGACTAGATTAGTAATATCCAATGGGAATGACTCGTTAGAGATGGGATCAGTAGTATCCTAGAACGAGTGTGAAGAGTATATTTTTAAAACGAAAACAATTTTTTTTGAAAATTTAAATCAATTATTCGTATTTGATTATTTATTTTATATTGAATTTGGACAATCCAATATATAAAGATTTTGCGTATACGTCTGATCCACGTGTATTCGAAGTTTTAATATAATGGATAGATATAGAATCACACTCTTATCGCTCGGACATGATTCTGATGATTGACGCATCATCATCAGAATTTATTTTTGTGTTTCGAAAATGGGATTTCTATATGATTCCAATTGACCGGTTGAGAACCAAAGCTAGATATGGCTTATTTTTGTGATTTGGCATCAAAAATCCAATTTTTGGACTATGTATCAAAGTTATGAATTTGAAAAGATAATCAACTAATGGATTACTGATTGTGTTGTTTGATTATTGGTTGATTAATTAAAATTTGAACCATTTAGCCAAATTACATCAAATATTAGACTGAATTGAAAATTGTTTGAAAATGCATGCATGTACATATATATGTTTGAACAGGTCATAGCAAGGAGGCTAGAGAAGAGGAATAAAATTTTTTGTCCGACAAATAGGTACATGTTTATTGTATTTCTTGGGTTTTGGACGATTTTATGAGCCGATTGGCTAGCCGCTTGGCTGTTTCTTTTTCTTTTTGGATTGGAGAGGCCTGTATGGCAATTTCGGGATTTTCCCGGTGCTCCCGTGCAGGGGAGTTTATGGCGAAATTTTTCGAAAATTTAGGGTGTTAGCCAAATTTTTAAGAATTTGAAAAGTTCTTAGAAACTGAAAAGTTGAAGAACTTAAGCCATAATGAAAATAATGAAAGTTGAGTTGGTTTGTAAAACAACTTTCAACTTCGTTTCTTTTCGGGGACGAAAAGTTTTAATTGGGGGAGATTGTAATAACCCAGAAATCCAAGCCAATTTAAAAATTTTATTTTGGCAATTTTAATGAATTTTGAATATTTAAAATGAATTATTTTATATAATAATGACGATAAAATTTATTTTGAATAGAATTAGAATGTATATATTGATTTGAATCAATGTTGGAATATATATATTTTATTTCAATTATAAAAGGAATTGAAAATGGCGCGGTAGTTTGAAAAATCGATTTCAAATTTCAAATTTCAAATGAATGTACAGGATTCAAAATAAACCGGATTTTAGCAAAACTGAAAATATTGGAATCTATTTGAGAATATCTTTCCAACGAATCCGAAAAATTGAAATTTCATAGCGGGAATAATAAGTTATGTCCAGTTGAAAATTCAGAATAGTCGCTATGGAATTTTGGCCCTTAAAAGTGGAAATTTTGCAAACGACCTTCATTTTCAACGAAACTACTTTTGTTGGATCCGTGATGTCAAGTTATTGCTAGATTCTAAAATTCATAATTTTCTGAATCAATATGTGAGTGTGGCGAAGGAAAACGTGTCTTGACAGTTTCAGTCAATTTCAATCGACCAGAAAATGGCCATTTATCAAACGGTCTCAGAATTTGATGAAATTAGTTTTGTTAGGACTGTATCGTCAATACGAACCTAGAAATAATTTTTCTAAATTTTTTAGAATCAGTGTGTGGCCCCGGTAAATTAAAATGTACGTTAAAATCAAATATATATAGATTTATATTTTTATTTTGATGAAAGCTGATCATAACAGCCGAATTGGGTTACGAAACATATCCCATTGTGTCCGGGATGGGGGTAATTGGCTAAGGATGACAGTCGTTGAATTTGAATCGGAGTTGTATTAGAATTTTACCTTTTAGTAAATTAAAAGAATAACATAATTAAACTATATAAAATTTCCCTTATCTCTCTCTCCCTTTGGTCAACCCCCCACCCCCTTTTACATCGTTTACCAGAAACAATCAAAAGAGAAAAAAAATGAAAATGAATGAACGACGGAGGATGGAAATCGCCACCGCCGCGGCTGACAGCGCCGTTGTGCCTCGAGCGCCGCTCCCTCTGAAGACTCCAGCACCCCCCTCTTGCTCTCTCCTCTTCATCGACGCCTACACGAACTCTAACACCCACCTCACGTGAAAACGAGCCGCCACTTCAGCCCTAGCCTAGAAGCCTACCTCCGACCAGTGCCTCCACCCTCGACACCGCCTCCGACGCCTCGACCCCCTCAACCTCCGGCAAAAATGCAGACCCTCCCCTCTTCGATTTATAGTAAGACTTCTTTTAATTTAATTCATTCATTTAATTTCTATAAAGTTAGCTTTAAATTTAGTATTGTTTTAAGTAATCAGAAAAGATTAAATTTGTTATATGACAAAATAACGATTTTTACTTATGCAAAGTTGTGATTTTTAACATGATAAAGATTAGATTTTTGTCATGTATAAAGATTAGATTTTTGTCATGTACAAAGATTAGACTTTTGTCGTGTACAAAGATTAGATTTTTATCATGTAGAAAGATTAGAAATTTTTGAAATAGAAAAGATTATACTTTTGAAATAGAAAAGATTATAATTTTGAAATAGAAAAGATTATATTTTTGAAGTTAAAGATTAGATTTTTATAGTTAAAAAGGATATGATTTTTCATAACGAAAAAGGTTTGGTTTTTAATATAGAAAGATTTAATTTTTAATAATGTAAAAATATAATTTTTATCTTATAGAGATAATAAAAATATGATTTTTGTACTATAGAGATAATAAAAATATGATTTTTATATAGTGGAGATTATAAAAATGTGATTTTTATAAGACAGAGAATATAAAAATACCATTTTTATATATGAAGCGAAATAAAAATCTTATTTTTATTATATATATGTTGAAACAAAAATGTGATTTTTACTATGAACAGCGTAGAGAAGACTGCATTGGAATGTCAGGAAAATCCAGACTGTTCTGAAATTCAGAAACAAAAATGGAGGAGTGGAACCCTCAGTGAGAACTTCTTACCAAAATTGTATTTATACAGTTATTTATTTTATAACTGCATATATGAACTGTTTCCCCATCGTCCACAGACCATAGACGACTTTTTTGTTTGGTTGTGTTTTGATTGATCTGTGTGTGTGAATTTGGTAAGTGATGTGGAATGGAAAATAATATTCATGTGTTGAAATAAAATAAAATATATTCATGTGTTGAAATAAATCTTCATTTGCAAATAAGACGATTTGTTTACGTACACCCATTTGACTGATATTGATTGGGACGATAAATTTTACACATCGCCGAACTACACAAATAAAAATCTGTGTTTGTTGATTTGAAACCCCACACGGGTGTTGGGATGATATTTGGCGTACACTAATCCCAATTATTTAGTTGTATGTCGATCGATTGGTCGACAGACTGTGTAAGCGTTAATTATTTATATTTAATGCTTATGCAGTTATGTGGTGCACTCTGGATGATGGTTGATTATTTATTGTTGCTATTATATAAAAGTGTTGTATGGAATCCATATAATTAACATTATATGGTAATTGATTGGGCCTCATTCCAATTTAGAAAATAAAGAATATTTTAAATTAATATTCAGAACAGGAAACTAAATATTCATGTGTTGAATAAACAAAATAGTCGTGTGTTGACAATACTCATGTGTTGAGAATATTCATGTATTGAAACGTATCATGTGTTGAACGAAATATTTATACAATAAAATTCACATTTTTATTGTAATTAAAAATTAATAAATATTCATGTGTTGAATAAAATATATATTCATGTATTGAAGAAAATATTCATTTGTTGAATAGAATAACGAAGTTATTGAAATATATAAAGCCGTGTTGATTAGATTTGCGCCATTTTGATGTGAACGATATTTATATCGAATTTATTCATTTTTATTATGAATAACGAAAAACAATTGATTTCAAAATGTAATGTTTTGAAAATATTATCATTTATATATCGATGATATGGAATATTCTATTTTGATTAGAAATTGAATAGGAAGTTGAAATCGTTTTGAAAACGAATTTAAAACGATTTATAAAATACGTTTTGAAAGGAAATCGATGAAATATTATATATATATATATTATATATTATATATATATATATAATGGCCTGAATAGAACGCGCCACGCCGTGGCAGTTCGCGAATTTCGACCATTGAATTCGAATGGATATTACGGGAGATCCGACCGTCGGATTCTCCTAAAACCAGAACCGTTGGGTTCGTATCGAAAAGAGCTTTCTAACGAACATTAGAGATTTGAAATCTAACGGTTGGATTTGGAATTGTGTCCAAATCAAATTTTGAAAAGGTCGCTGTAAGTGCAGTACGATGACCGTTTATGGAAATCGACTGTACGGGCCTTGATAAAATTATTAAAAATATCAATAATTAGTGTAAAATCATAAGAAGTGATTTGGAAAGAATTGGGATGAAAAATTCCATATTTGAAAAGATAAAAATAGATTTTTATCGAAATGAACTAGTTTTGAACTAGAATTATAATCCATTTATTTTTGAAATAAATAAATTGGATTTGAAAGGGTTTTAAAAGTAACCAAAATTTCCAATAATTGAATTGGAATAGATTTGAATCGAAATTGTCTTTGGAATATTTCAATGTTGGATTTCGTGATTATAGATATTGTTATGGAAATTTGAAAGATATATTTATATCGTTATTTCCAATACGATATTTGTTGGTCGTAGAATTTGATATTGAATATAAGCCGATATATTTTCTATTCAGAGCCTTGTATTTAATATCAAATGGGATTTGGGTTTGTCGTGAATGGTGTCTTCATTAACACTGTTCTTAAACCCAGTTGAGAAAAAGATTAAATCTTTTTATTTAGATTTAATGAAGTATACCAATTAAATGGTATTTAATTGGAATTGAATTTGAATTGATTTTTGGGTTTATCGTGAACAGTGTTTTAAATAACACTTGTTCTTTAACCCGGTGATTAATGGAATGTGAATTGAGTTTATCGTGAACTGTGTTTTAACGACATTCGTTCTTTAACCCGATTTACAGTGAAATGTGATTTGGAATTTATAAATCTTTTGTAAAGATTTAAAGGAGATTTTCCAAAGTAAAGTTTTCCAATTTAATAAAATAAATTGGAATGGAATGGAATTCGATTTGGTAATAATCGAAGTGAATTTCTATGGAGGAAGACAACTAATATATCTGGAATTTAAAAGGCTTTGTCGTTATTCCATTTATATTATTAGTCGGATATGGAAGTTTATATCGATTTGTTTTCCATGAAAATTCCATTGTAATTGGAATGTGATTTTGGGTTTATCGTGAACCGTGTTTTAAATGACATTGGTTCTTTAACCCAGTTAAAGACAGGATATGATTTCCCAAGTTAAGTAATCATTGATAGTGATTTTTGGAAGATTAAAACCAAGTGGAGTTTTAAATGAATCTTTAATTAGATTGAAATGATCAAGAATGGAGTATCACCAGTTTTTCTCCAGCGATAGTTAAATCTTTAATTAGATTTGAACGTGAAATGGTAATTGAATTTACCGATAACACCGTGGTGTTAAATATATAGTATGACCAGTTTTACTTCATGGGATGAATAGGTTGGGAAATTTAACAAGTGATTACTTCGGTAAGGTTCGCTAATCCCGACTAGTTTGGATAAACCATAATTTGGTTTGAATTGATATTCAAAAGAAGATTAAAGAATAAATTTAAAGAATTTATCTTTGATAAAATTAATGGGAACCTTTACTAAAGTGTAAGAATATTTGAATAAAATAATATTCTGAATTGGAATGAGGCGTATGTTGTGTTTGTGTAACACTTGTTTATTATTAACGCGAGTTATTCGGAAAGGCCGGGTTTACCCATTCTGAATAACTGAATCGACGAAGTGTTGAGGATGAAGATGGTGGTCGAAGACCGGAGGTCTTCACATCGTTTGGATAATTACTGATGATCTTGATTGGGCTGTACACCCAAGAGAAGGGAATCAGTTGGTGATCGTCCAGACGTACTTGGAGATCGATGGATATGCGAGGTACAAGGTGCCTCCGATTTCGTTCAGACCCAGAACTGACTTGTAAATGGACTGTGTGTCTGACGTTGGATATCATTCTGTGTGATTGATGGATATCGGTGGCATGGAGTGGTTTGCCTGTGTGGCATGCTAAGATGCAAATGATCAAGGCTTCTGTTGAAAAGCAGAGTCTTGTGGTTGATGATCAAAGCACGACCTTTGTGGCTTAGATTTGTGTAGCGTTGATTCGCGAGCCTCACACCCCGGTGTGAACCGGAAACGGGAGAGGACCTCAGGGAGGGCATGTGTTTCTTACTAGCTATGGTGGTGTCAGTGACCTACCATCCTTGACATTTATATTATTTTCACCTGTGTGGTTGTTGGATTGCGAGGCGCCTCAGATATATCGATGACTATGTGGAGCCGATGGAGTCAAAGGACTCATTTACTCCCCAAAGGGCGGGGAAACGCAGTGTTCAGGCATTTTAATCCACATCGGTGGACCGGCCCTGATGATCCAAATGTCACTCGAGCTCTGACCTGAGGCTCGGGCTATAGAGTCTCGAAGCGGTGAGGACGATCCCTTTCCTCGGTTCACAGATGGAAATCCAACTTCCAATACGTGACTTTGCGTTTTTGATTGTAGAACCTATATATGGCGAGATAGTGGTATGGGGCACTTATGCCGTTAATGATTGATAGTTATGATTGAAATTGTTTTGACACTATGCACTTATAGTAATAATAAAACTTGAAATTTCACGTACCAAGCATTCTTGGCTATTATAAGGTAAAAACCATATCCTCCAGCTTGTGTTGCATTGTGTGATGGGACCTGGGTCTTATAATAGCTTCATTGTTCTTTATTTAGCATTGCGCAGTTGTTTTATGCACTGGTATCCTTGGGAGGAAACCCGTTCCGTGTTATACGGCGGGGTCCCTGGGTTTACCTAACTTTAAAGTAAAGTTTTAAATGATTGTTTTAGTTCTCACACCAGTCACATGACCGGTCTAGAGTTTATTGTTTTGACCCAAACTCTGGGTGCCCCTATTTTCCACATGGGCATCTAGTTGTTTTGGTTTTGCAGATTTATATTCATAGGATCCTGGTTTACAGATGGAATGTAACAACCCAGATTTTTAAATAACATGTTACAACATAAATCAAGGCAGAATTAAATGAAAAATTCTGAATCGAGGGAAACGGGCTGTGCCATTGCGTTCGTCTCGGAAAAATACGCGAAATAGAGTCCGAGTTTTCGAAAATCGGAGTCCGTATGACCAAGTTATGGCCCGTCGAAGTTTTCAGAAAATTTCAAATTCAAATTTGAATTCAGAAATACAAATTCAGCTGGGCAGGGCAGGCGGGAAAAATTCCCGCCACCCCAAGTCGACTGGGGAGTCGACTTGGGAGTCGACACACACCAGGCTGTGTCGACTGCCCAGTCGACACCCCTGTCGACTTGGGTGTTCGGCCAGTCTGGCCTGGGTGCACCTGACTTGTTTCTCAAGACATGTTTGGAGGCTAGTGACGTGAATTGATGGCCCAGATCTGAATTAGGGTTAATCCTATGGTCTAAACTAACCTAATCATCTATAAAAAGACCCTAATACCTAGCCTAAATCATCATAAATCAATCCTACAACTAAACTATGCCAAAATGTTTAATCATAGCCTCCACCCTCTTGTCATAGCCTCCATCTTCATTCATATGAGAGTTCCTAAGCTTGTTTGAGAGTTCCAAAGCTTGATTCAAGGCCAAAGTTCAATCTTTCTTCATTAAAACAAGGATCTTTCTTCATATAATCAAAGGAGCTTCTTGGAGCTTGTATTCATTCGGGGTTTTTAGAGTTGCTAGTGGCTTCGTCTCAATCTTATTTATATTTTATAAGTCTTCATAGCATTGTAAGCCCTATTCTACTCTTAGATTCTAACTATGAAGTTAAATATGACATGTTGCAAGTTTGAGTTTGGGCCTAAGTATGATCTGTGCTTTGATTCTATCATGTTATGCATAGATTTATTCTATGCATGTTTGTAAAGCTATCACCTTGACTTTGTGCATAGAAAGCTATGAGCTTTGATTCTATCATTTTATGCATAGATTTATTCTATGCATGTTTGTAAAGCTATCACCTTGACTTTGTGCATAGAAAGCTATGAGCTTTGATTTGAAATGTTGCATAAAGCAACATAGAAACTCTCATAACCCTTATGTTATCTTGCATATGATGTTATATGCGAATCACTAGCTATCATCCTATGTCATTTATGGCCATGTTTCACCTATTATGCTAAAGTTGATATCATGCATGTTTTGAGCCTTATAATGTAATATGCAAGTTTATGAACACATTTGCCTCATATGCCACCATGTTTAACTTGTGGAAAAACCTTAACCCCTCATGTTCCTTAATATGCTTGTGGCCAAATCACCCTTATGCTATTATGCATGCTTGTGGCCAAATCACCCTTAGGCTATTTGATATGTTTGAGGCCAAGTCACCTTTTATGCTATCATACATGTTGAGGCCATATGCTAGTATGTTGAACCCCTTTTGGCCTCAAATATCACCATGTTTAATTTGTGATAGACTTTGCCATCTTATGCCCACCTTGTCATATAGTTACGTTCCCTCTTTGATCTATTTGCGTTGATGCGAATTTACGTGCGATGGGAATACGTTATGGGTAGTTGGGCAAACTTAAATAACATGAGAACATGACTTGAAATTATGACATGAAAGTTTGACATGTGTTTATGCTTGAAAACATGGACTTGGACATGACTTCTAGAAAACATGAGGATGGCCAACTCGAGGTTGGGTTGAGTTTGTAGCATAAATCTACCCAGAACCGACCGGCTTAACTAGTGGCTACAAGCAATAGGACCCAATGTGAGTAGTTGGTCATGTCGCACTTAAAACCCGAGGTTAGACTAGGTTGTGGTGTAAAGCTACCCGGACCCGCCCGTCTTAACTAGTAACCACAACAAAGTCTAATGTGAGAGGTTGGGGTGCATTAAGTTAATTAATGCCACATGGTAGGGTTAAGTCATGGACTACTTGAATATACTTAACCAATTAAACACGATGGATTGGTAGGGTTAAGTCACGGACTACTTGAATACTTAACCAATTAAACATGATGGATTTGTAGGGTTAAGTCACGGACTACTTGAATACTTAACCAATTAAACACGATGGATTGGTAGGGTTAAGTCATGGACTACTTGAATATACTTAACCAATTAAACCCGATGTATTGATAGGGTTAAGTCATGAACTGCTTGAATACACTTAACCAACTCAATACATGATTAGGATAGGGTTAACCACACTTAACCCGCTTGAAATCCTAGTTACGTGGTCCTTTTTAGCAGTAACCAACTTGGAAGTATCATGGGTACCCTGGACTAGGCTAGGGTGGGGCACGATTACTGGACTGATTGTAAGAGACCAAAAGAGACGGCTGAAGGGTGCACCGGTTGTTCAGGTGGACCATGGTCGTGCACATTAAGTCCGGAGTTGAACATGGGCACCAGTAGGTTTAGACTATGCGTGCTTGAATTGTGTCTGAGGTTTACACCTTAGGGCTGGATACACCCTGGGGTGGACCTTGTACAGTTAACTACATTCCACGATTAAGCCGTATGACACCGACACTTGACGAGTTAGGCTTTTAGGGAGCCGATCGACTAGACCGTGTTGTTGGACCTTGAACTAGGTCATCTCGGGATATTGGGCCAAGATTGGGCCAAGGGATCACTTCTTGTTTATACTTGACATGGATTACTAGTACACACTTGGTGCAACCTAACCTTGTATATGCGATGCCACACTTGATCTATCTTGTTAACTTTTCACCATGCCAGTTATCACCCTATGTTTCATCTCTGCTTTGCATGTCCAGTTAACTTTACTAGTTTTTATACTAATAGTAGGTAGGGCTTACCAGTCTTTTTGACTGACCCGTTTTCTTTCGCCTCTTTTCTTCCGTCCCCCCCCCCCCCCAGGTTCTCAGGGTGGGAACACTAGCACCTAGCTGGATCTTTAGCTGCTTTTCTGGATAGCTCATGTATGGTTTGGACTTGAGCATGCTATGGTTTTATTCTACTTTGGGGATAGTTACTTTATGTTATTTCCAGTTTTCAGTTTATGTTTTCTAGACTTGTAGTAGTTGGAAAATAATGACAATACTTAGATGTAACTTGACTATGGTTTTGAAATACTAGTTTTATCCGCTGCTTTACTTACTCTGTTTTACTTATATGTTCTGTCTTGTGATATCTGCATGCATGTTTACCTCGTTTAACGCCCCTCCAAAGCTAGTGCGCTTGCAAGAGTGGCATTGGCAGAGGTGGGGTGTTACATTTGGTATCAGAGCATAAGGTTTACAAGATCTGAGCAAAAGGTTTTTAAAACTTACCTTTTGAGAAACTATTTTCAAAACCAATTAAGTATTTTCCAAGAAAAGTCTAGTTTATTTTAAAAGGCTATTCCCCAAGAGCCATTAGCACTATCCTTTGTTTCCTCGTTCTCAATCTATCTTTGTTCTTCGTTTCAGTATGGCCGATAATTTTGCCATTCTGGAGGGCGTACCAGTACCTATTTGGTTTAGAAGGTACATGGAGGCAAGGGCGAATGAAGCCGGCCCCGCGGACATTCCTCCTCCTTCCCCCGTGGCTAACCTTCCTCCCCCTCCCGTAGCTGAGGTTCCTCCTCCTCCTCAGTATCCACAAGCGGATTTCACGAAGATTTGCAAGGACTTTAAGGCGATAGGTGGCAAGAATTTTATTGGGATGGAGACTTTTGTTGAGGCAAGAAACTGGTTGAAGGAAACTGAAGACCTCTTTGCTACCTTTGATATAGAAGACCGTAGGAAAGTTCTATTAGCGGTATGGCTGTTGAAAGGGGAAGCTGCATATTGGTGGGTAGTCACCACCACTACTAGACCAATTCAGACTTGGGATGACTTTAGGAGAAGGTTCAGATTGAGGTTTCTATCATCGACAGAAGAGAACCTTCGGATGGAGAGGTTCCTATCTCTAAGGCAAGGGGACATGACAGTTACGGAATACGTGGATATGTTTAATCAACTTGCTCAAATCGGTCTAGACTTGGTTAACACAGCTCAGAAGAAGGCCCTACGCTTTGCTCTAGGATTGAATGAGCCATTGCGCGGTTTGGCCATGTCTCATATACCCATGGGGGCGACCTTCGAGAGCTTGGTGAATATGGCCCTGCTTCAAGAAGAAGATAAGAGTGGCAAGAAGGAGGTCAAGGCAAATGAGTCTCAAGGCGAGAAGGTAGATTCCGAGAAAGGAGGCAAGAACAACAATAGCAAGGACAACAAGTCAAGAGAAAGGAGGAAGTGCAACTTCTGTGGGATTACTGGGCACATAGCCAAAGACTGTAGGAAGAAGAAAAGGAAGTTGGGAGAATG
This sequence comes from Allium sativum, assembly GCA_030737875.1. Classification (NCBI taxonomy): domain Eukaryota; kingdom Viridiplantae; phylum Streptophyta; class Magnoliopsida; order Asparagales; family Amaryllidaceae; genus Allium; species Allium sativum. The sequence goes on from CM060922.1 coordinate 280,250,240, forward strand.
CTTTCATTGTGGAGAGTCTGGACACTATAGTAAGGATTGCCCGAAAAAGCGGGGAAAAGGCAAACTCAGCGAGCAGGACCTTCTGGAGGGCTAGTGCATACTCTCAACATCGCTCCAGATCTTGATCGAGGTAGTATTTCTATAGAAAACCTTGTTTACATTTCTGATTATCCTGTTCGCACCTTGTTTGATTCTGGCACATCGCATAGTTTTATTTCTGATCTTGTTGAAAGTTTGCACCTAAGTACTAGTCTAGTTGAGGATCCCGTTAGAAGTTTCAAATCCAATTAAGGGTTTCGCCCATCTATCTGCGATTTGTATGGATTTGAGAATCTCTATCTTGAGCGTAGAATTCATGTGTAATGCTTATGTTCTCGGGTTTATGGGATTCGGGTTGATGTTGGGCATGGATTGGTTGTCCAGTTATGGAGCCATTCTTGACTTTGAACATAGGGTTGTGAGGCTCATGACTCGCCTCGGTAATACCCTCGAAATCTCGTGTGACCTTTAGGGTTCCGTCATGATTAGTTATCTAGAATCCCTTGGCACTTTTATTGGAAATTTGTAATCCAATCGAGTAGTGTTCGCCACTAAGGCGGATAGTCCATTCCGCTTAAGCATGGGTTATAGAAATCACCCTAGTAAGAACATTTGGCAACGTAGAGTGGCATTTGTTTTCAAGAGATAGTTCTTCTGCGTGGAATACCGTATGGTATGTAAACGAGATCCAGGATTCACTAACGAATTTTTGAAAGCTTGCATGAAACCATGAGCACGCAGTTATGTTTAAGCCAAGTATTTTAGGAAAATAATAAGTGGAAGTGGAACGAGAGGCAATGGTGAAATGAGTTCTAACTCATATTTTGGAAATAAGAATTAAGAGCTACGAAATTGAAAGACGGTCAAGGCACGACGGGATTAAGCACAAAAAAATGCGGCTTAGAAGATTGAAGACTAGATACGCGCATTATATCTCTTTCTAAGAGTATATCCTTGATCCCTATTATTCTGTAGAGCTTACCCGCATGCTATCTTTTAAGTATATCCTCTCGTTCCTATTCTCAATTCTGTTGAAACCCCAGAAGGAGTATGACTCGCCTGTTTGTGATTTATAGTTGGGGTAAAGATGTCCATTAAGATGACCAAACTATTTGGGCTTTATGGGATATGGGTCATAGTTGATAGGCTTACGAAGAGCACCCATTTCATTCCAGTAAAGAACAAGAGGACTGTATCAGGTTTAGCATCTGTTTATCTTCGAGAGATAGTGCGATTGCATGGAGTTCCTTCCAGCATAATTAGCGGTCGTGACCCAATCTTCACCATCCAGTTCTAGAATAGTTTGCAAGAAGCGATGGGTACGCGATTGAATCTAAGTACAGCCTATCACCCCCGGACGGATGGCCAAACCGAGAGGGTGAATAGAGTGCTAGAAGGTATTTTGAGACTTTGTGTTCTTGACTTAGGTACTTGGGAAGACCACCATCCTCTTGTAGAGTTTGCTTATAATAACTGCTACCAAGCAAGCATAGGAATGACACCATTCGAAGCTTTGTATGGGAGGCCGTGCAAGCCAACAACATGTTGGTGGGAGACGACGGATAAGCTTATAATTGGGCCCGACATGATAAGGGACACATCCGAGAGGGTTGAATTGATTCGAAGACGGATGAAAACGGCCCAAGACCGACAGAAATCCTATGCAGACAAGCGAAGGACAGACTTAGAATTTAAAGTTGGAGATATGGTCTTTGTAAAGGATTCTCCTTTGCGAAATGTGGTTCATTTTGGAGCAGTTGGGAAGCTGGCACCAAGGTTCGTAGGACCCATCCCTATCATAGAGAGGATTGGGAAGATGGCTTATAAGGTGGAATTGCCCGAGAAGCTGGCCGGAGTTCACAATGTTTTTCATGTCTCGCATCTCCGGAAGTGCCTACATGAGTCAGCCAAGGTAGTTGAACCAAGTATTCTTGAAGACACGGAGGTTTAGAAAGAGGCGACCTTGAGGCGAGCTCTGATTCGTATCTTGGGAACGGAGATCAAGAAGCTGAGGAATCGAGAAGTCAAGTTAGTAAAGGTTCAGTGGTGTGAAGCCGAAAAGGACGCAACTTGGAAAACCGAGGAGAAGATGCGCGCGCTTCACCCATTTCTTCTTGAGGGAACATTCTCGATCTCTTTTCCTAGCCAGCATATCTTTCTTTTGCTATCCATGTTTATCTTGTTATCTCGGTAACCGTGTCATGAGAACCTTAGGTAGAAACCCTTTGGATGAAACATGTATTTGAAACATGTTATGCTTGATGTTTGCAAGTGGTTGCAAGTGTTTGCAAGTGGATACTCGTGGATGCATGATACACATTAGGCACTAAGATCGGCTCACACACTTTCATATTGCATATGCATGAGTGTTTATGCTTATTCATGGTTGAAACTTGTTATGCTATCACATGGATGTTGCATATGGATGAATGATATGTGCACTCATATAGAGATTATGAATTATGCTAGGAATTTGCATACATATGGACTCATTTCACTAACATACTTTTCATTAAGGAGGTTTACTGAATCAGTAACCACCTGATTTTCGCATTAGTTAAGTACATATACACACACCTTTGCATATGATCATACAACATTTAGAATCCTTTAAGGACAATGACTGCACGTGGATGATGTTTTGAGTAGATGGATGATGGATGGTAGGATATGTTCTTCCTAACTTGAAGATTTCGGGGACGAAATCCTTTAAGGAGGGGAGAATGTAACAACCCGGATTTTTAAATAACATGTTACAACATAAATCAAGGCAGAATTAAATGATAAAATCTGAATCGAGGGAAACGGGCTGTGCCATTGCGTTCGTCTCGGAAAAATACGCGAAATAGAGTCCGAGTTTTCGAAAATCGGAGTCCGTATGACCAAGATATGGATGGTAAGATATGCCCCCCCCCCCCCCCAGGTTCTCAGGGTGGGAACACTAGCACCTAGCTGGATCTTTAGCTGCTTTTCTGGATAGCTCATGTATGGTTTGGACTTGAGCATGCTATGGTTTTATTCTACTTTGGGGATAGTTACTTTATGTTATTTCCAGTTTTCAGTTTATGTTTTCTAGACTTGTAGTAGTTGGAAAATAATGACAATACTTTGATGTAACTTGACTATAGTTTTGAAATACTAGTTTTATCCGCTGCTTTACTTACTCTGTTTTACTTATATGTTCTGTCTTGTGATATCTGCATGCATGTTTACCTCGTTTAACGCCCCTCCAAAGCTAGTGCGCTTGCAAGAGTGGCATTGGCGGAGGTGGGGTGTTACATGGAATGATATTCGGAGAGCTCTGTATCCGTTTTTCTCTTTCAGTTGTGTTTTGTATTATTTTCCGCTGCTATGTAATGTTTTGTAATCTCTGATATTTTTCTGATGTATTTTATTCATTCATACTCTGTATATTCTTGTATTTTGATGGAATTGTTGTAATTGACAATGAAATATTCTTCTGCTTGTGTTCTAATTCGTCTTGTCCTCAGTACAATCCTTGATTTCCTTCACGGGGGATTGTGGGTTGTTACATCTACTCTGCCGATTTCTATTCTAAATACATAAAACTTCTTCTTTTCTCACTCTCTACTCATTACTCTCTGAATATAAGTGCTATCGAAGAGTTATAGGGTTGTTGTAATCATTTGGGATTGTTTTGGGATAGTCTTGGATACGGTGTGTTCATTATAGCCGTGAAATCAAGGAAGGGGAACGATGTTAACCTTGTAGCCCGGAAATTAATGATGGTGGAAATGGCGGTAACCTTGTAGCCATGAAATTAAGGGGATTGTACTTGGATATGGATATAGTAATAAAAAAATCTGTGCAATTAAGCTTGCGTGGGAATAGATGTAGGAGTAATCCGAACCAGTATAAAATCCGGTGTGTTCTTTCCTTTTCTGCATTTTATTTCTATGTTTGTGTTTGATTCTGTATTTGTGATTATCTCTGTGGTGTGTAACTCATATAGTGGATCATATTCGTTTTAGATTTTCTTAAATTCCTTAAAAACACTATTTACCCCCCTCTAGTGTTAGTTTTGCCTTAAGATCCATTATGCATTCCCTAACAATTGGTATCAGATCAAGGTCTTTCAAAAAGTTCATAATCTGATTTTTGAAAATATTAAATGGTGAATTTTGAAATGATTATTAACACTAGTGTCAATTCATGCATTACATCGATGTTGAAAGAGTCTGCATTCAATCATGTTGAAAATTCAAGTGATCTACCAAAATATTGTCCAATACAGGTAAAGATGTGTTATATGCTTTTAAAAATTCAAAAAGTTGAAAAGATGAGTGAAGTGGCTGTTGAAAATTCAAATTCTGACAAACAAATGGTGGAAATCAAATTGGAAAAATGGATAATGTATAGCAGATGTTCGAGACATATGACGGGAAATTGAGAAATACTAAATAATCTAATCTATGAAGATGGTGGAATGTTGAACTTCGGAGATAATTCTAAAGGATATATTGTTGGGATCGACAATGTTGGTAATTCTGGAACTCCTACTATTTCTGATGTTTTGTTAGTTAGGAATCTAAAACACAACCTACTAAGTATAAGTCAACTTTGCGATAAGGGTTATAAAATAAACTCCAAAAAAGATAAATGTTTTATAGAAGATAGGAATTCAAAAGTAATATTTGAAGGAGATAGAAAGAAAAATATCTATATATTGAGTATGAAAATATCCAACGATAATTTATGGCTTATAGCCAATACAAGTGACCCTTGGATCTAGCATAAGAGATTCGATCATATAAGTTTCAAACACATCTGTAGGACTTCTTAATTAGATTCAGTTAAGGGATTACCCAAAAAGAAGTTTAAAGTTAATAATTTATGCGACGCTTGTCAGTTCAGAAAATTAAAAAGAAGTTCATTTAAATCAAAAGAGGAAATTACAACCTCAAAACCATTAGAGTTAATTCATATGGATCCATCTCAAACCCAATCGATAAATCACAATGGATATGTTTACGTAATAGTCGACGATTTTTTAAGATTTACTTGGACTTTGTTTTTTAAAAATAAGTTTAAAACTTTTACTAAGAAGATTCAAAACTTATTATAAATAAATTAAAAAAAATACGTAGTGACCATGGCGGAGAATTTGAAAACAAAAATTTTGAAAAAATTGTAATAAAAAGGGAATAACCCATAATTTTTCTGTTCCTAGAACCCCTCAACAAAACATAGTTAAACGTAAAAATAGGACAATACAAGAGTGCACGAGAACTATGTCATCTGAATGTAATTTACCAAGAAATTTTTGGGCTGAGGCAGTTGCTACAGCTTGTTATATTTTAAATAGAATTTCAATCAGACCCTTAACTCATAAAACACCATATGAACTATTGTATAATAAGAAACCAAAAGTATCATATTTTAAAATATTTGGAAGTAAATGTTTTATACTTAATACTAAAGAAAATTTAGATAAATTTAACTCGAAATCTGATAAAGGAATATTTATTGAATATTCAGATTGAAGTAAGGCATATAGAGTTTTCAATTAAAGAACCAATACTGTAGAAGAAACCTTAAACGTATCCTTTGATGAAAATTATAAAAATACAACACAACATAACGAAGATGAATGTGAAAATGAAGTTAATGAAACAAATAATGAAGATTATTAGCCAAATAAATGAATTAGATTCCTAAGAGACCACCCTGTAGAAAATATCTTAGGAGATATTGAATCTATTGTTAGGACTCGAAATTAATTAAATAATATGAGTGATTCTGCATTTATTTCAACTATTGAACCAAAGAATCCAAAGGAAACATCGTCCGATGATTCATGGATCCTTGCCATATAAGAAGAATTGAATCAGTTTACTAGGAATGATGTATGCAAATTGTTATTAGACCAGAGGATAAGACTATAATAGGAAATAAATGGGTGTATAAAAATAAAATGAATGAACATGGTGAGATCGTAAGAAATAAGGCACGATTAATAGCGCAAGGTTATACTCAAGAAGATGGAATATATTACGATGAAACTTTTCCCCCCTATCCAGATTAGAAGCATTAGGATATTACTAGCCTTTGCAAATCATAATAATTTCAAATTATATCAAATGGATGTTAAATGTGCTTTCCTAAATGGATTTGTTAAAGAAAACGTATATGTATAGCAACCACCTCTTTTTGAAGACGAAAAATTACCAAAGCATGTATATAAGTTAAAGAAAGCGTTATATGGATTAAAACAAGCTCCTAGGGCTTGGTATGATAGATTAAGAAATTACTTATTATAATCTAATTTTGAAACAGGAAAACTAGATAACACTTTGTTTATTAAAAGGAATAATAAGGATATATAATTAGTACAAATATATGTTGACATCGTCAAATAATTAGATGAATAAAGAATTTTCAGATATTATGACCCAAGAATTTGAGATGAATCATATGGGAGAACTAGCATTCTTCTTAGGTTTACAAATTTGTCAATTAAAGAATGAAATATTTATTAATCAAGAAAATTATGCAAAAGATTTAATCAATAAATATAATTTAACAACAATTAATGAGAGACCAACACCAATGACAACTAATATAGCCTTAAGTAAAGATGATATGTCAAAAGACATTGATAAAAAATTATATAAAGGAATGATAGGATCGTTATTGTATATAACCGCTGGTTGACCAGATAAAATGCATAGTATATGTCTCTGTGCAACATATCAATCGCAGCCTAAGGAAACACATTTAAAAGCCGTAAAAGTATTCTAAGATATGTAAAACATACATCAGACTTTGGATTATTTTATCCTAAGGATGATTCATTCGATTTAATTTCTTACTGTGATGTTGATTATGCGAGATATAATTCCAATTGTAAAAGTACTAGTGGACCATGTCATTTCTTAGGACATTCTCTAGTCTCGTGGTTTAGTAAAAAGAAAAATAACGTTTCTTTGTTAATAACTGAAGCAGAATATTTCTCTGCTGCTTTGGCATGTTCACAAGTAATATATATGCAACAAACGCTAAATGATTTTGGATAAAAAATAAATAAATCAACAATATAGTGCGATAATACAAGCGCTATTATCTTAAAATCCAACTCATCACTCAAGAGCTGAACATATTGATATATGACATCATTTTCTAAGAGATAACATAAGTAAAGAGAAAACTTCCCCCTAATTTATAGAAACAAATAAACAAATAATAGATAAGTTAACAAAACCATTAAACGAAGCAACGTTTACTAAATTTAGAAGAGAATTAGGTATTTGTTCACTAAGCGAGTAAGATTAATTAAATATATCAATATATATAAGAATAACATTAAAAATCATAAAAATAAAATTAAAAAAATCCAAGTATGTCGACATACATATGTCACTATGTCGACATATAACTGCCAGATTTTTAAAATTAATTCCCACCAAAAGTTAGTTACAATAACCAATTAAAAACACTCCACTTCAAATTTTCTTCTTCATTCTCTTATTTCACTTCTGTAAAAACTAGAAACCAAAATAAATCATGGCCTCAATCAATTATAACAGCCAAATTAACCCTGAATCAACCACTGGACCATCCAAAGGCCCATTCCAGCATTCCACTCTATCTCGTGTAATCAAATTGGACGAGAAAATGGAATATACTCCTCAAATGCTTGTTGAGATACAAGTGCTCTAAATTCGAATAAGTCAAGAGAAAATTAGACAAGGAAAGATGATATGAAACCTTCATAAATTTGTAATGGATAATCAAGCAAACCCAATTATCATCGAAGATGATAATCAAGCAATGGAATAAGAAGAAGAGGAGGAGGAAGAAATGATGGAAGAAGTGGAACCAGAGGATATACAACAAGAAGTCACGAACGAGGATGTTCAAGTTGTATGCGTTAGTGAAGTCCTATTCGATCAACATGGAAATATAATTGACTGAAATCGAGATTTTTGTCTTCATTATCCAAATTGTCCAACCCATAAGTCTCCTATCGTTAAGAACAAATAGAGTAGGTTTCTTTTCGTTTCGTTTATTCGATGCACTGCACGTATAGCAATTCGTGAAATTTGTTTTCATGTGTATCGCTTATATTGAAAAACATTGTTTAATATAATGCTCGCTTTATCTTTCATAAGCATTTCGTTAGTTTTTTATATATGCACAAGCTTAGGGGGAGTCATATTCATTAGGTTGTTTTAATCACAAGTTATACACATATATATCTTAGTAATTTAGCATAGAATAATATAATATAGATAGATATAGGATTTAGGGGGGGTATTTTTAGAATTTCTTTTTGATAATGCCAAAGCGGGAGGAATTATAAAATATAACTTAGTTTAAGTATAGTATATAGGATTCATATTAACAGAGGGAGTATTAGAAGAATCAACATCAACAGTTATGAACATGTATGAATATTTTATAAACTAAGGTTGTCATCATTAAAAAGGGGGAGATTGTTGGGGAATGAAGTTTTGATGACAACAACCTTATTTCAATGTTAATTGATTATAAAATATATACTAACATATCTATCTAGAATACATATATATATATACATATATGTAGGATTTGTATACAGGAATTAATACTGAAGACTATACAGTTTTAGAGTTTTAAAGATTTAAGAGATCCAGAATTCAGAGAAGATTCAAGACTTATGAGTAATCAAGAAATCAAGGGTTCAAGAAATATATAGTAATAGAGTCTAGTTTATATGTAAGACTCTGAATAACACTCCAGGTTGAAATTTAAATTTAGTTTTTCAAATTATGTTTTTCAAATTTCAAATTCTATTTTCATAATTCAAATTCTAGTTTTAATTAGTTTTTCTATACCTTTGATTTTAAACTAGAGATTTAAAAGATTATAAGTGTGTATATATATTTATATACTTTTATATTTATATATTTTTAAACTTTATAATTTTTAAATATGTTTATATAATTTATATTTATGATTTCATATAATTTTCTACTTTATAATACTTATTTATATCACTATGTTTTAATTCAAGAATTTCCATAATTATATATATATTAAAACACTTGAAAAAATACTCAAATTTCAAATTTTGAATAAGGTATGTCGACATACATATGTTGGCATGTCGACATATGACTGTCATTTCAATTTTGAAAGGAAGTGTCTTTTAACCATTTGTATCGGTCCAGAAGCATTGCAACCTTTAAAATCTTATAAATACATAATTTTTAACCATTCTTCTTTTCCATCTTCATTTCTTTTCATTCCTCCATTATTATTTCATATTATTATGATTTCTACACTTCTACTCTGTCGATTTCTATTCTAAATACATAAAATTCTTCTCTTCTCACTCTCTACTCATTACTCTCTGAATCGAAGTATTATTGAAGAGTTATAGGGCTGTTGTAATCATTTGGGATAGTACTGGAAACAGTGTGTTCCTTGTAGCCATGAAATCAAGGAAGGGAATGGTGTTAACCTTGTAGTCGGGAAATCAAGGGTGACGGAAATGGTGGTAACCTTGTAGCCGTGACATCAAGCGGATTGTACTTGGATATTGATATAGTAATAAAACTCTGCGCAATCCAACATTGCGTGGGACTGGACGTAGGAGTAATCTGAACTAGTATAAAATCCGGTGTGTTCTTTCCTTTTCTACATTTTATTTCTGTGTCTATGATTGATTTTGTGTCTGTGATTATCTTTATGGTGCGTAATTCGTATAGTGGATCATATTAGTTTTAGATTTTCTTAAATTCCTTAAAAACACTATTCACCCCCCATCTAGTGTTATTTTTACCTTAAGATCCATTCCGCATTCCCTAACAACGTCCGACTAGGGTCCTAAGTGATTTAGAGAATCCACCATATCTATCATTTATAGTGAGGTGAAAACGATAAAGGGAAAGTGAATGGAAAAGTATATATGTATATAAGAGCCCCGCAGTTGGGAGCTCGCTTCTTAGTCTATAAATCAGTTAAATCATGGCATAAAGGGCTTCCTGAATATATGTGTAAATGTTCTATCTTGATAATAAATTCATAATTATTTACATGAATAATTATTTACATGAGAATTTTCAATTTGAAATTGTTGAGAACAAAAGTTTTCAGTAGCACCAAAATTGAAATTATTCCCATTGCCAAAATCATTTGAAAAGTGATTCAAATTTTCATTTTGAATTTGAAATTCATTTTGGAGTTCGAAATTGAATTGGCAAGGGTTATAATCAAAATCGTTTGAATTTGAATTTGGAGATGAGTTCGAAATTGATTCATTTAATCTTTGACTTTCTTCCACTAGAGACTGCAGTATTTCAAGACTTGAGGGTGATCATTATTTTGAAAATTTGGTGGTGTAAAATCAGGATTATTTTGAAAACTTTAACTTGAATTGTTGCTCATTACTTCACTTCATCTTTGTCCTGATTCATTATATCTTTGACTTTCTTCAAGTAGAGTCTGAATACTTATTTCGAGACTGGAGAGTTGATTGTTGTTTTGAAAATTTTGTGGTGCGAAATCAGGATTATTTCAAAAAAATTGAGAAGTTAGTGGCGTAAAATCCAAATTGTTTGTACAATAGTTGTTATTAAAGTATCCATATGAATTTGGTGTAAAATTATATGGATTATATTGATTTTCACAACTATCGTAAAATCCGTAGGAATAAGGGAATTAGGACATTTTCAAGAAAGCCCTTAATAAATATGTTAAAATGAACAACTTCGGATTATATGAATACAAGTTTAGGCCACGTTCAGACAGGGGTTATCAATGTGTCATGAATCACCATAGAAACATAACTGAAGGTTTAAGAACCTGTTGAGTTTGAGACTACCATTCCTTAGACACCTCAGAGAGTATTAATCCTAATTGTCAATTTAACAAATATTTTGTCCTATTAGCTTTGGGGAATACTCGATTCGATTTCAAAAATAATTTATTTCAAAAACAAAATTTTCACTTTACCCCACGTTCGTTTTAAAATTTCCAGCCACACATCAACAGACAGAATAATCAATCACAGAATAACAAATTGCAGAAAGAATTTTTTTAAAAGCAAGCCACAGCACCTGTAGAAATTTTTTACAAGTAATTTCTACATATTTATCAAGCAGCAGCAGACCTTGTAGAGTTAGGAAATTCTCACTTAGATCGGTAGTTCGTCTTGTGCAACTGAGTAGCGCTAGCGCATTCACACCCCATTTGGTGTTCAACCGCTCCAACGATTCAAATTCTGCAAATTGCAAATCCGTTCTTCTTTTGAAATCCCTGTCTGTCGATCAAATTCTGCCCTTTTCACTTTGCCTTTGATTTGTTTTTGAGATTTCACTGTCTTTCTCCTTTTTTTTTAAGAATAAATGAAGGCCTAAAATAAAATGAAAGCTAAAATAAATAAAAACAAAATCAAAGGATTTTTTCTTTTACCAAAAGAAAAATGACAAAATAGGACTAAACGAGGAAATTCACAAAGCAAAAGAAAATCGGATTAAGAAGCCTTTTTTTAAAAGCTCAAACAAATGACACAAATAAAACAACTCATTTTTTTATTTAAACAAATACTCTAAACAAATACAAATTTAAGAGAATAAAAAAAAATTGTTGCCCCAAACACCGGCCTGTGCACGCAAACAATGTCTCAAGCCAACTCAAATATTCACTTCTTCAAATAGAAAGCAAACAAGGTCAACTTGCTTTTCCCAAATCCAAATCGAAGGGGAAAATAAAGAAAATTGATCAGCATTGAAATATTTGCACCTTGCCCCCTTTACACATTTCAATCGCAAATCAAGGATACCCAAAATAAAATCACGAGACAAACGGATCGACTTAGTTTACAATTTTCGATTTTCTAATTTGCGATATGAGTTTCGAATTTGGTCTTTGAGGATTGGGAGTCGTGATTCAGGTGCTTCGAAGTGGTGATTGCGTGAGGGAGCATCAGTTATGTTTGTTGGAACCTTCAAGGCAGAGTGGGGGAGGCCATTTTTTTCGATTGCGAGGGGAAGGTGTTAGCGAAGAGTTGAGGGCCACTGCGATTTGTTGTATTGGTGAAGCAGTGAAGGGAATTTGGTTTTAGGGTTTGTGTTTGGTAGAACTGGTTGTATAGAGGTTGACGGCAAATGCACTGATAGTTGATGGATGATCAAGGATGTGAGCATTATCGCAAAGTGTAATGTTGGTGGCAGGAAGATTTACTGGACGCGGTGATTGGTTTTGGAATTTTTGATTTTTGTGTGAGGATGAGCACTTGGTAAAGGACGATGGTGTTTGTGCGTTGTAACTGAAGAGTTATGGGATGTAAATGTTTGAACATGGTGAAAGAGTGGATACAGGCTGCGTTGTTTGGCAAAGTACGGGTGTGATTGGTGAAGGAAGGGTGGTTTCTTGTGGTATTGATAGTTTTGTTGCAAGGAGTAATTTGGCGATTTTTTGATGAGGCTGTGGGAGAAGATGTATGGATGGTTTTGAAGGAATTCGAAGGTTGGCAGGACTGGTATGAAGTGAAGAAGTCCAGGATGGTTTTTTCGCGGGTGTTCAATTTGTGGATTTGCAGAAATTGGTGGCGGCTCTGGATGTCAGTTTGCGATGATATAGTTTGTGGTAGTAGAAAGAAGATGGCAGTTGAGGGATGGTTTGGATGTGGTGTTTGGTAGGTTGGAGGTTCGGTGATTGGGGTAATGAATGTGATGTTGGTCAATGAGGTGGTCGAGAAGGGATGGTTTGTGTAGAAGGTGTTGAGACGACGTGGATGGATGTTGGTGCGCGAAGTGGAGATAGTTGATGCTATAATCGGAGAAAAAGAAAAAATTACAAAAAGGAAAGTGATCAGAGAAATTAGAAAGAAGGAAATGAAGATTACAATTTTTTTTTCATTTTTGTAAAAGAAGGCAGGCTATGTACTGAAAATAGGAAAATATCAAAGAAAATTTGTCAACAAATTCAATTCCGAGTTATGTGAGGAAAGAGATCAAAGAAAGAAATCGGAAGGAGATTGTAAAAATGGAAACAAATTGTAAAGAATACCAAATTGCAATTTTATTTTTTCACAAGATCATAATAGCAATCAGCAATACCAAATCAAAACTAATCAATAGACTCTTTTTTTCTAAATGAAGGAAAAAAATGAAAATAAAAATAAAACTAACAGAATATTTTTGTGTTTTTTTAATGAAAAATAAGAAAATAAAAATATAACCCGAAGGATTTACTAATAAAAATTATTTTAGTCCCCGACAACGGCGCCAAAATTTGTTTGTGAGCAAATTAACAACTGTAAATAATTGTTTAATTCGTTCGGCTTTCCTAATGTTGTTGTAAAGGGTGTCGAACTTTGGGACTAAAAATTATTTTACTAATAAATCCAATCAAGTTATTCCAAAATTTTGATTGGTTGAAAATAAAAGAAAATACATGAAAAAGCGAGTTTTTAATAATAAAAGAAAGCAATTAGGAAGCAATGACATAAACTAGATTAACATAAATTAATAACCAAATAGATTAATGCAGATCTAATTCATACTTCTGTCACAAATATGAATCGACGGTAATTAGGTTTCTAGAAACAAATAGCTGAATAACGACTAGTGTAGCCTATGCAGGAGCCACGCTCTTAAACAACCATAGGCTATCAGGACGGATTCACTATTTTATTTCTAAAACACTAAAAGTTAGATCTAAATCTAATAAGCGTTAGATCGAACACGAATATACCCTGTGAAGGAGCATAGCTCTTAAACGACACTGAATATGAAGGTTCAGATCTAACCCTTGGTTCAGATCTAGATCTATATACATGAAGTTCTAATCTCTTTGGCTATGTGATTCATATTGAATCTAATCTAAATGTCATCACCCCCTAATTAAAGGAGATTAGCTAGACATAGCTAAAGAAGAAGAGAAAAGGGAAATAAACAACATAAATAAAATACAATAAAAAGTAAAGAGAAAAGAAGAAGAATGATCTTATTCCAGGAGAAAGTTTACAGAATAAAACCTAATGTGTCTTTAAATAAGTGAGATACAATGTATTTATAGCTGATATGAGGAAGACTAATTGTCTAATTATGCAATGTGGGACTAAAGATTTAGCCCAAATAACACATAAGCCGGTGTGAACGCAGCTGTAGAATGAGAGGGCTTGCAAATGAGCCAATGTGAACGCAACATGAGTCTTCAGTGAGAAAAATCTACCTAACTGAACTTTATTTGCAAATGTTCTTCAAGCTTTAAACTCTTCAAGCTTTAGTAATTTCAAACTTCACTCTTTTTAAGCAAATTCTTCATGCTTTATCCATCAAATTCTTTAAACCATGCTTTTTATCAACAATCTGAAAACACAACTATAAATACACAATATCGATTATTTTAAAGGGAAAACAAGATAAATAAGCGAATAAAATATACACATTTATGTGTATATCAACTACCTTTTTCAAAGTAAGTCACTTTGCCAATACCGAGCGTGAAAGAGAATGAGAACATAAAGCAAAACTTAAACACTTGTGAGAAATCGACCTTTTCTAGAGAATCTGGGTGGTTCTAATGAGGAGGGGGTCAGAACAACAAAATTCAGGTGAACAGGAAATGACAACACATATTACAATACGCAGATGTCTCCCGTTTGGTTCAACCGAAGATATATGCCTATCAAGGTTTGTGATACTAGCCTAAACTTCTAGATGTTTACACACGACTCTACTACTCATTCCTAAAGTAGTATTCCAAGATTTGATTTTGTTGAGCAAACAAATGAAATTGACGACTTTGTGAAGTTTCATGAGAAACAAAATCAAATCCAAATGTGTGACGATTCGAATAAAAATCCACCTTTGCCCACAATCGACGATTTTCAACTAACAACTTTTGAAACTGGTGAAAATCTTAATGAAGTTGTTGAAATCTCTGTAATTGATTTGAATTCAAATTCTATTGAAAACGACGACGTCAATCTTCAATTTGATCTTCCTCCCTCAAATTCTGAAAACTTTGAAAATTTAGCAACTGTTGATTGTCAACTTGAAAGAAATAATGATGTTGATAATAATTGTTTAGGTGAGGACGACTTTGATGAGTAGAAACTTCTTGAATTGATTGACGAAAATGTTGTTTGGTCTGAGACTGAAAATGAAACATTTGAAAACTTCGAAATTATGAGGTTGAAAACAACGAAACTACTGAATGTGATCTTAAACACAATGATGATTTTTCTGAAACTATTGAACTCCTTATGACTTGATCATTTCAGCTGAACCTCACTGTGATCACTTATTTTTCAATGATAAATTTCTACAGTATATGAACTCTTTCTAGGATAACACTATTTTTGAGAAAACACAATTTCGAAATTTACTGAAAATTCATTTGTTTGATTTTGACTTTAGGTTTACGAATGAACCTTTAGTTAACAAAATTTCAAATATCAAAGCAAAACCAAACAATATTTCTCAAAACAAGTGTGGGGGTGAGAGTGATGCACACGTCTCTCAATTTATACATCATCTAAATAAACCAAATTTTATTTTTGAAACTTTTACTGAACCCCAGCTCAATGACCTCACTTTAGTTGCTACAGAAATTCAATTCGATTTTAGGATCAATTGTATGCTCAAAATTTTAAAATTAGCAAACTCAAACTTTTGAAAAGACAAAATTTGTTTTTCCAAATCTGACACGTAATGCGAAATGCTTTGATTTGGCTTTCTATGCTTCAGCTGTGTCTCAAAATCTTAATGAGGCTGATCCATTAGTCCATTGTGGACCGGTTCATCTATTCGATGACTGCGTATTTTCTGCACGCGCATCTGGTAAGCCATGCTTACCCTCTTATTTTCTTTCCCTTTCACTAAGATAAGTATGATTAACGACTGTGAGGACACAGTCACACTCAAGTGTGGGGGGATTTACATTACATCAGCAATCAAATTTTATGAACTAGGTCATTCGCTAAACAAGGACAAACTTAAAATTCAAAAATAACACCTTGGTTCTTGTTTGATAAGTTGAATTGTTGGGTGATGGGAATGAACATTATTTATTCATTGAGTTATAATGTGTCTTTTTAAGATGCTACCTTGAGACTATGCAGATGGTAGTCGTGTTCTGGAGTAAGCATGTCAACCCTTGTTATACATGTTAGAATGTGCAAGTAAAAATGATCAAAAAAATCATGAAATAAAAATGATTTTGCACCTACATTCGTTGGATTTTCTGAGTTCGTTTTCATGCATCTCACTCAAATTTTCAAACTTGTAGGTTCTAAATTCCACCTGGACCACTTAGGGAGAAATGACTCATTATAGCATTCTTCTTCGATACCCCCACACTATTCGAACCCAAGTTTTAGTCGAATTACATCCATGTTTCGACAAATTTTTCTTATATTGGTATACTTAAGAACCTTTTGTTTTCAAGGGTTAAAAACATCACTTTTATACCAATATTACACTACCCACTCCCAACTTGTTTTAAGGTAGGATAACCGTATACGATATCTTATTTTATATGGGTTATCTGTCTTACGTAACTTTGCTTATCTTTCCTTTCAGCTTTTTATATAACATCAATCTAGAATTGTGTGTTGAATTAGAGTTATAGAAGTAAAGTAACTAGAGCACAAAACTTTCCTTTCATGTAGTGTTGGTTATGATTCGCTTAATAGAGGAGGATTCAAATGAAGTAATACGGTATCATTCCATTCCTTCTCCACTCATCATTCATCATGCAAAAAAAGGGGAGAGAGAGAGAAAGTGCAATAAAGAGAAAATCTCCAAGAATAAAATAGTCACTCATCATTCTTGATTATAAAGCATTCATTTCCATTCCATCCACATCCATCATACCATACTTAGAAGTGAGGATTGTAGTAGAGGAGATGAAAGGAAACAAAACGACCATATGTGCCTTAGTATTACTTTATATTTTGTAGCTTGAAGTTCAACTAATACATTTCCACTATTATCTATACTATTTTTAGGACTTACAAAATTTTCCTTCATCTATGCATAACTCACATCCAATACATTACAGTTACACTGGTGCAAAATTATTCAAAAAAAAAAATGAATAAATGATTGGGTGCACATTGTCGATGTGTAGAACTTTGGTCGACACCACGCACTTAACCTTTAAGACAATTACAGTGTTATCAAGGAATTACGTTCAGCTTGAAAAAATTTATTCATTTTTGCACCAATAGTGGGATGGACAATTTGGGACTGAACCGTTAATATTAAAGTTAGGTAAAGTCGTTGGAATGTGAAAGACCTTAAATATATCATTTGATTAATCTGCGTACATAAGACGCTTTGGATTTTGTGGGTAGTATCCACTGAAAACCCTCACGAGACAACACTCGTCCTACTAGGGACACCTAGCGGTTTAACAGCTTGTTGCATACGCTAAATGCAATCGTATTTCCTATGAAAGTGTGACATATCTTAGTTTAGTTTATTCGAGGACGAATAAAAAGATAAGTGTAGGGGTATTTGATATACACGTAAATGTGTATATTTTATCCGCTTATTTATCTTGTTTTCCCTTTAAAATAATCGATATTATGTATTTATGGTTGTGTTTTCAGATTGTTGATAAAAAGCATGGTTTAAAGCATTTGATGGATAAAGCATGAAGAATTTGCTTAAAAAGAGTAAAGTTCGAAATTACTTGTAAGGACCCGTAACTTCCCCGGTGAGGAAAGAGCGGATACTTTGAGAACAACACACAAAAGAACGCAGGCAGAAGAACAATTCATTGTATATTACAACAATTCCATCAGAATACAAGAATATACAGAGTATGAATAAATATTACATGGAAAATATCAGAGATTTAAATTACATTTAAATACATCGCAGTGGAAAATAATACAATACACAACTAGAAGTAATACACGGATACAGAGCTTTCCGGATATCGTTCCAACTGTGAACCAGGAACCTGATTTACAGCTGGAACGATATCCGAAAAGCTTTGTATCCGTATATCTCTCTCAGTTGTGTATTGTATTATTTTTCCGCTGCGATGTATTTAAATGTAATTTAAATCTCTGATATTGTTGTGTAATATTTATTCATACTCTGTATATTCTTGTAATCTGATGGCATTGTTGTAATATACAATGAATTGTTCTTCTGTCTGCGTTCTTTTGTGTGTTGTTCTCAAAGTACCCGCTCTTTCCTCACCGGGGAAGTTATGGGTTCTTACATCGTGGTATCAGAGCTTTGGTTTACAAAGCTCAGAGAACAAGGCACATTAGAACCATACGAAAGAGCGGATACTTTGAGAACAACACACAAATGAACGCAGACAGAAGAACAATTCATTGTATATTACAACAATGCCATAATATTACAAGAATATACAGAGTATGAATAAATATTACACAGCAATATCAGAGATTTAAATTACATTTAAATACATCGCAGCGGAAAAATAATACAATACACAACTGAGAGAGATATACGGATACAAAGCTTTCCGGATATCGTTCCAGCTGTAAATCAGGATCCTGTGAACATAAATCTGCAAAACCAAAACTACTAGCTGCCCGTGTCAAATAAGGGCACCCAGAGTTTAGGCTAAAACAATAAACTCCAGGTCAGTCATGGGACTATTGTGAGAACTAAAACAGTTATTAATCTTTATTTTAAAGTTAGGTAAATCAAGGGACCACGCCGTATAACACGGAACGGGTTTCCACCCAAGAATACCAGTGCATAAAACCACAGCGCAATGCTAAATAAAGAAAAATGAAGCTATTATAAGACCCAGGTCCCATCACATAATGCAACACAAGCCGGAGGATAGGGTTTTTACCTTATAATAGCCAAAGAATGCTTGATACGCTAAATTTCATCTTTTGATTTTTAATCAGACTCAACCGTAAATTAGTAAGAGAACGATTCCCTAAGTATTAACCCCGAAGGCCGAAACCAACATCAGACCAATACCCAGGAAACCACCCATCTTAGCTCGTTTCCAGTTAGTTTCTGATTTTATATACAATCATAAATATCAATCATAGACGGCATGAGCGCCCCATCCCACTCTGTCGCCATATACAGGATTACAACTAAAACCGAAACGTCACGTATTGGAAGTTGGATTTCCATCTGTGATTAGAGGAAAAAGATAGTCCTCACCGAATTCGAGATGCTCTGGTCCGCCCCTCATGCAAGTACTCAGTCAAGCCTTTGGATCGTCCGGACCGGTCCACCGATGTGGATTAAAATGCCCGAACACTACGTTTCCCCACCCTTTGGGGTGTCAATGAGCCAACGAATGACTCCATCGGCTTCACATAGTCACCGATATATCTGAGGCGCCTCGCAACAGCAACAACCACATAAGTCAAACTCATCAGGGCGTGTAAAACCACTGACGCCACTTCTAACTAGAAGGAAACGCATGTCCTTCCTGAGGTCCTTCTCCCATTTTTGGTTCACAACCAAGGTGTGAGGCTCGCGAATCAACGCTACACAAAGCTATGCCACACAGGCAGTGCTTTGATCATCAACCACAAGACTTTGTTTTTCAACAGAAGCCTTGATCAATTTGCCACTTAGGCATGCCACATAGGCAATTCACTCCATGCGTTTGATATCCATCAATATATAACCCCTGAGCTCGTACGTCTCAGAGAAGGGCATTAAGAAAGAGAATAAATTCTCCGCCGCCAAACAGATATATATTTAATAGAAATCAATCACACAGAATAAAATCCAATGTCAGACACACAGTCCATTTACAAGTTCGTTCTAGGTCTGAACGAAACCGGAGGCACCTGGTACCCTGCATATCCATTGATCTCCAAGTACGTCTGGACGACCACTAACTGATACCCTCCTCTTGGGTGTACGGCCTAATCAAGATCACCAGTAATCACCCAAACGACGTGAAGACCTCCGGTCTTCAATCACCGTCTTCATCTTCGACATATCGTCGTATCAGTTATTCAGAATGGGATAAACCCGGTCTTTCTGAATAACTCGCGTATATAATAAACAAGTGTTACACAAACAAAACATACGCCTCATTCCAATTCATCAGTCACTAACCGTAAATTAGTAAGAGAACAATTCCCCAAATATTAACCCCGAAGGCCGAAACCAACATCAGGTCAATACACAAGAAACCATTTTTCTTAACTAACCTACAGTTAGTTTCTAAATTTCACATTCTTAGGGAAAGGTTCCCATTAATTTTATCAAAGATAAATTCTTCTAAATTTATTCTTTAATCTTCTTTCGAATATCAATTCAAACTAGTCGGGATTAGCGAACCACACTGAAGTAATCATTTATTTTATTTCTCAATCCCAACCTATTCATCCCATAAAGTAAAACTGGTCATACTTCATATCTAACACCACGGTGTTATCGGTAAATTCAATTACCATTTCACGTTCAAATCTAATTAAAGATTTAACTATCGCCTGGAACAAAACTGGTGATACTCCATTCTCGATCTTTTCAATCTAATTAAAGATTCATTAAAACTCCACTTTGTTTTAATCTTTGACTGGGTTAAAGAATCAGTGTCATTTAAAACACGGTTCACGATAAACCCCAAAATCACATCACATTTCAATCAGTCCCTAACCGTAAATTAGCAAGTGAGCAATTCCCTAAGTATTAACCCCGAAGGCCGAAACCAACATCAGACCAATACCCCAGAAACCATTCAACTTACCTAATCTCCAGTTAGTTTCTGATTTTCTTAACTCCTTTGGGTCTAAGAACAGTATTATTGAAGATACCGTTCACGACAACCCAAAATCACATCCCATTAATTATCGGGTTAAAGAATAAGTGTTATTTAAAACACCGTTCACGATAAACCCAAAAATCAATTTCAATTCAATTCCAATTAAATATTATTTAATTGGTACACTTCATTAAATCTAAATAAAAAGATTTAATATTTTTCTCAACTGGGCTTAAGTACAGCGTTAGTGAAGACACCATTCACGACAAACCCAAATCACATTTGATATTAAATACAAGACTCTGAATAGAAAATATATCGGCTTATATTCAATATCAAATTCTACGACCAACAAATATCGTATTGGAAATAACGATATATATATATATATCTTTCAAATTTCCATAACAATATATGTATCATCACGAAATCCACATCGAAATATTCCGAAGACAATTTTGATTCAAATCCATTCCAATTCAATTATTGGAAATTCTGGTTACTTTCAAAACCATTTCAAATCCACTTTATTTATTTTAAAAATAAATAGAATTATAATTCTAGTTCAAAACTAGTTCATTTTGATAAAAATCTATTTTTATCTTTTCAAATATGGAGTTTTTCATCCCAATTCTTCCCAAATCATTTCTTATGATTTTACACAAATTATTGATATTTTTAATAATTTTATCAAGGCCCGTACAGTCGATTTCCATCAACGGCCATCAAACTGCACTTACAACGACCTTTTCCAAATTTGATTTGGACATAATTCCAAATCCAACCGTCAAATTTCAAATCTCTAATATTCATTAGAAAGCTCTTTTCGATACGAACCCAACGGTTCCGGTTTTAGGAGAATCCGACGGTCGGATCTCCCGCAATATCCATTCGAAGTCAATGGTCGAAATTCATGAACTGCCGCGACGCGGCTTGTTCTATTCAGGCCATTATATATATATTATATATATTTCGTCGATTTCCTTTTAAAACGTATTTTATAGATCGTTTTAAATTCATTTTCGAAATGATTTCAACTTCCATCTCAAATTCAAATCAAAATTGAATCTTTCCAATATAAATTCGTTTTAAATTCATTTCAACTCGATTTCAATTCAAATCCATTTCAATTCAAATCGGTTTTAATTTAAATCGATTTCAGTTCAATTTCAATACGTTTTAAATTCAATTCAAAACGATTTCAATTCTATTTCAATCTAATTCGAATTTCAATTCTTTTCAATTTAATTCGAATTTCAATTCATTTCAATTATATTCGAATTTCAATTTAATTCAATTTAATTCGAATTTCAATTTAATTCAAATTTCAATTCAATTCAAAATATCAAATTTTGAAATCACTTTCGATGTTCATTATAAAATGAATAAAATCGATATAAATATCGTTCACTTCAAAATGGCGTAAATCTAATCAACACGGCTTCATATATTTCTATTTTCAAATATTCTATTTCAAATATTTCTTTTTCAAATATTTCTGTTTCAAATATTTCTATTCAAATATTCTATTTCAAATATTCTATTTCAAATATTTCTATTTCAAAACTGGAATGAGGTCCAATCAATTTCCATATAATGTTAATTATATGGATTTTCTACAACACATGTATAAAATAACAATGATAAATAATCAACCATCATCCAGAGTGCTTTCTACACTATATAAGCATCAAATATAAATATTTAACACTTATAACAGCCTGTCAATCAATCAATCGACATACAACTAATTATTGGGACTAGTGTATGTCATATATCATCCCAATACCCATGTGGGGTTTTCAAACTATCAAACACAGATTTTACTTGTGCAGTTGGGCGATGTGTAAAATTTATCGTCCCAATCAATATCAGTCAATTGTGTGTATATAAACAAATCCTTCAATTTATTTATATTTATTTCATTTAAAATACACGTTAAAAATTCTATTTTCAACTATAAAATATTTTTAACTATATAAATATTTAATTTCATTTCACATCACATCACACAATCAACTACACATCAAAATCAAACAAACAAGCATACAAGCCGTCCATGGTCTGTGGACGACGGGTGTCGGGTGCTACTAAACAGCGTCTTCATCCTAGTATATATTTTTAACTAGAAATTTAAATTAAAGGTGAGGAGTTCTCAGCGACTAGCTAAACCAAACGCCACGACTATTCATATGGAGAAATCTTCGTCGTGCTCGCCCTTTGTCTATTTCGTTGCCCGAAGCCACTACATATATAAAAATCACAATTTTAATTCGCTCTATATGGATAAAAATTCTATTTTTACATCGCTACTATATAGATAAAAAAATCTATTTTTATAACGGTGTTCTTATAATAAAGATCATATTTTTATCACGCTAACTTCATAATAAAAATTATATTTTTATATCGCTTCCACATATGTAAATTTCACTCCTTTACAACGCTACTTCCATGATAAAAATTATATCTTTATCTTGCTATCAATATAATAAAAATTATATTTTTATATTGCCTACATAATAAAGATCGAATTTTTATTATCTATATAATATAAAAATCATATTTTTATTAACTCTACTATATAAAAATTATATTTTTATACTTCACATCATATAAAAATTATATTTTTATGATTTCTATGATATAAAAATCATATTTTTTACCCTTCTCATATAATAAAAATCGCATAATAAAACTGATTTTTATTTACCCACATTAAAATAAACACTTATGTATTTTCGATTCTCGACGAAACACTTAGATCGCCTCCACTATTTTCAGATCCTCGCTCGACTAGGCTTCACTGGTTGAATCGAAGAAAAGGGGGCAAAGTGGCGGTTTTGATTGAAGGAGAGGGGCGCGGTTTACATCAGGAAGGAGAGAGAGTGCGAGAGGAGGGTGCCGGCCTGTCGGAGGTCGGAGGAGGGCGCAGGGGGGGTACGGAGGTCGGGCGGTGGGCGTTTGTGGTCGGCGAGGAGGTTCTAGGGCATTGGGGCTGGAACTGAGAGTGGAGGAGGGGAGCAAGGCGCGAGGGGGCTGGAGGCTGCACGGCCATCGCCTTGGGCGGCGCGACGACGAACGTCGACGGGGGAGGGGGGGCTCCGTTCTCTCTTTTTTTTGAAAACGATTTCAAACGGGGGGGCCTGAGAGGTAATAGGGAGGAGAGAGATATTTTTTTATTTAATTAATTAATTTCAAAAAGCAACTTTTTATTTCGACCTCGAAATCGAACCCACTGCCTGTCGTCCATAGCTAATTACCCCCATTCCGAACACAATGGGATATGTATCACAAGCTGATTCGACTGTTTCGATCAGTTTTCGTCAAAATCAAAATATAACTCTATATATTGAATTTGAACACGCATTTCAATTTACTGGGGCCCACGTATGGACTCTAAAATTTCCCGAAAAATATTTTCTAACTTCGTATTGACGATACGGTCCTAACAAAACTAATTTCGTCGAATTCTGAGACCGTTTGAAAAATGGCCATTTTCCAGTCGATTAAAATCAACTGAAACTGGTCAAACGCGTTTTCCTTTTCCACACTCACATATTGATTCGAAAATTTATGAAATTTGAAACCCAGCAATAACTTGACATCACGGATCCAACAAAAGTGGTTTCGTCGAAAACCGAGGTCGTTTGCAAAATTTCCATTTTTAAGGGCCAGAATTCCACAGCGACTATTCTGAAATTTCAACTGGACATATCTTTTGATTCCCACTATGAAGTTTTGATTTTTCGGATTCATTGAAAAAATATTCTCAAATAGATTCTATTATTTTTGGTTTCGCTAAAATCCGGTTTATTTTGCACCCGGTACATTCATTTGAAGTTTGAAATCGAATTATCAAACTACCGCGCCATTTTCTATTCCTTTTATAATTTAAAATAAATATTTATTTTCTAACGACGATCTATATAAATATATACGTCTAATTCTATTCAAAATAAATTTCTCGTCGATATTATTTAAAATAATTCATTTTAAATATTCAAAATTCGCTAAGATTTCCAAAATAAAATTTTTGAATTGGCTCGGATTTCCGGGTTATTACATTACTAAAGCTTGAAGAGCTTAAAGCTTGAAGAACGGTTGCAAATAGAGTTCATTTAGGTAGATTTGGCTCGCTAAAGACTCACGCTGCGTTCACATTGGCTCATTTGCAAGGCCTCTCACTCTACAGCATGACACTACGTTCACATTGGCTCATTTGCAAGCCCTCTCATTCTACAGCTGCGTTCACACTGGCTTATGTGTTATTTTGGCTAAATCTTTAGTCCCACATTGCATAATTAGCCAATTAGTCTTCCTCAAATCAGCTATAAATACATTGTATCTCACTTATTTAAAGACACATTAGGTTTTATTCTGTAAACTTTCTCTTGGAATAAGATCATTCTTCTTCCTTTCTCTTTACTATTTATTGTATTTTATTTATGTTGTTTATTTTTTCCTCTTCTTCTTTAGCTATGTCTAGCTAATCTCCTTTAATTAGGGGGTGATGACGCTTAGATTAGATTCGATGTGAATCACATAGCCAAAGTGATTAGAACTTCATGTATATAGATCTAGATCTGAACCAAGGGTTAGATCTGAACCTTCAAATTTTGTGTCGTTTAAGAGCTATGCTCCTTCACAAGGTATATTCGTGTTCGATCTAATGCTTATCATATCTAGATCTAATTTTTAGGATTTTAGAAATAAAATAGTGTATATGTCCTGATAGCCTATTGTTATTTAAGAGCGTAGCTCCTGCATAGGCTATTCTTGTCATTACTCACCTATTTGTTTCTAGAATCCTAATTACCGTTGATTCGTGTTTATGACAGAAACACGAATTAGATCTGTATTAATCTGTTTGATTATTAATTCATGTTAATCTAGTTTATGTAATTGCTCCCTAATTGCTTTCTTTTATTATTAAAAACTCTCTTTTTCATATATTTTCTATTATTTTCCACCAATCAAAATTTCGGAATAACTTGATTGGATTTATTAGTAAAATAATTTTTGGTCCCAGAGTTCGACACCCTTTAAACTAACCCTTGTTGTAACACCCCGTAATTTTATAACATTAAAATTCACAAATTAAAGTATACTTAATTTTTAGAAGAAGAATTAAGTGAAATGGGTTGCGCTATTATGTTCGTATCAAAATTTTGGGTCAAGATAGACATTTGGTTTGCACGAAACGGATACCTTATGAAGATGTTATTAAGCCTTGAAGTTTGTATGCATATGAGAGAAATATATATACAGATATATATAAAAAAAACATTCAAAAAAATTCAAAACAGCAAATCGGGAGGGGAAATAGCCGAACCGCACCATTTTTGGAGTCGACCCAAGCTCCGCTGGGTCGACTAGGGGTCGATCCAGGGTGTTTGGCTGTCAACCCGTGGCCCGATTCGCGTTGAGGGCTGATGTTGCGTCTGAGTGGTCCTGATGATTTCTGGGTTAATCTAAGAGCTCTAATCGATCCTAGGCATCTATATATACACCTTAAGACCTAACCCTAATTCATAAAATATTATCTATGACACCATTATGCTGTCAAGCTCTCTCTTAAACCCTAGCCGCGCCTCTAAATTAATTCTCAAGTGTTCATACACAATTCAAATCAAAGTTTAGAGCTTCAACAACAATTAAAGAAGATTAATCAACGTCAATTCAACGTTTCTGCACCAATTTCAATTCATTAATCCTTTTCTTAAGCCACGAAAGGTGAGTACAGTTATTTTCATAAATCTAATGGGATTAAAGTAACATGAAAAAGTTGTAAAAAGGATTCATATATATGTTTGTAATGCAAATCTCACCAAGTCTTTACCTTTTTGATTCATGTCATCATATGCCAATGTTTCTATGTAAAGTTCATATCTTTTATCAGTTTATTCATGTTGAATCTTTTATTATGCCTCTATGCCAGTCTATATGCCTCTTTATTTCATGATGATGTTTTATTACAATTTTCTATGAATTGATTCTCTCTTCTTACCCCCTGTTCCTTTTATTTGTGGATCTAGGCTACCTTCGAGCCTATATTAAAATTACGCACGAATGTGAATACGTGGGAACGATGTGGAATATTAGGAATATGGGAAATTTGGAAAATTGGATATTATTGGATATTTTGGATAATTAAATAATATGTGAAATTGGCATATTTGGGTATGAATTACATGGAATTGATGAAATTGCCTAAAATTGTAAATTTGTAATTGAGGCTAATTAATGTGTAATTAGTGACAATTTGGAATAGGCAATATTATAGACATGATTATATGTTTAATTGGATATATATGACATGAAAATTGGGTATGGGTGAAATACGATGTTAATGAACCTTTGACACGAGGTTAGGCGCAATTGTGATGTAAGACTGCCCGGGACCGCCCGGCAAATCCAGCGGTCACAATTGGACGTCTTATGTGGGAGGTCAAAGGAATGAATTGTAGGCGTAACAGTTAATGACACGAGGTTAGACCCGGTTTGTGGTGTAAAACTTCCCGGAACGGCCCGGCAAACCAAGCGGCCACAAAGTGTTCGGTCTAATGTGAGAGGTCATGCACCGTTCGTCATAAGGAATGAATACTAACCATAATAAGACATGGGTATGGTTAGAGGGTTAAGTGGGGTGACATGTAAATATGGAATTAACCGGAATAAGATAGTACATGTAAATTATGACATGTAAGTATGGACTTAACCGTAGCATGTGTAAGACATGGGCATTTAAATTAAAATGGTTAAGTGGGAGAAAAACCAAGTGCGGACCAAGCATAGGTGGCAGGCTTGTCGGATGGGGACCCGTTTCAACCAGTAACCCGTTTGAGTATCTAATTGGGCCCGGTACTAGGCCGGGGTTGGAGCACGCTTACTGGGCTTGAATATAAGAGGTCAAAACGTGAATAGCGGTGGCAACACAAGTCCAACGGGTTCATATGCGTGCATGGGTCCGGGTTGGTAGGTAAGACGTTGTTGCATCGTGTAGGTATGGCCGTGCATTTCATGTTGGTATCGGGGTTGCCACTTTGGGGAGTGATACACCCCACTGTGGGGCCAGCACGGGTGCCAACGGGGTTTAGGGTGCCGATCGAATGGGTAGATTAAGGGTACCTTAGCGGTGGTAGGAGCAAGCCGGCACCTACGATAGCAGCTAGGTACAAGTAACTACCAAGTTTGTCATGTGAGTACAGTTAGTGGGAAGGGATCAACCTCTAGTAAAAAGAGACTAGTAGATGTGTGG
The DNA here is from genome assembly GCA_030737875.1 of Allium sativum. Taxonomy (NCBI): domain Eukaryota; kingdom Viridiplantae; phylum Streptophyta; class Magnoliopsida; order Asparagales; family Amaryllidaceae; genus Allium; species Allium sativum. The sequence goes on from CM060922.1 coordinate 280,278,237, forward strand.
TGTAATTAAGTAATGTGGTGTAACTTAGCAAAAGTGTGGTGCAACGAAATACATGTTGGTTGAGTTGGATAGTCCTTTGGGTGCTAGTCTGATGTTGACTTCGGTCTTCGGGGTTAGTACTTGGAGGGTTGTTCGCTTAGCCAAGGTGTAGGATTGTCTTAGTACTTAGGAACAAAATCATCTTGTCCATCCTTTTTACCTACCTTATCTAAGTTACAGCCATATCATGATGCCTATTTATGTCTTGATCATTTACCTTACCTATTATTTGTAAAAATTACTGGACTCGCCAGACTTTATGTCTGACCCGTTTGTTTCCACCTCTTTTCTTTCCTCCCCCCCCCCCTCAGGTTTGCAAGGAGGGAATACTACAGCTTAGTGTCGATTTCTTTCAGTTGCTTGAAAAGAGTAGATGCATTGCTTTGGACTCTCTCATCTTTATGGCTTTGCTTATGCTCAGTGGGGATTTATGAATTTATGTTATTTAAGTATTTGCTTCTTTATGTACTTTGAAGCTTTGGGAAAAGACCATTGATCCTGTTGTAATGGTTTTGGAAACTACTTATGTAAGCTTGTTTTGAGTTATGATGCTATGAAATAAGTTTTATCTTCCGCTGTGTTGTTTTATTTATTTATTCTTGTAATTTATCTGTTCTATACAACAATAACACTCAATGGATATTGATGCATTCCCTTTGTGAGTAACATTAATAGACATGGGGTGTTACATGTGGTATCGGAGCTATGATTACAAGAACAGATAAAAAGTTTTGAAAAGTGTTTTCAAAAGTATTATTTTCCTAGAAAGTATTTTCAAAAACTTGTTTTAAAGAAGCTATTTTCAAGGAAAGTTTACTTTAAAAAGAATAATCCCCGCAAGCCATACATCTCTCTTTCGCTTCCCTTGTTTTGAAACTCTTTCTTTTTCTTTTCAGCATGTCTGGAGCATCTGAGATACCAGAGGGTGTTCATGTACCCGGTTGGTTTCTTCAATATCTCGAGGCTAGGGCCGCTGCCGCGGGTCCGGCCGACGTTCCTCCTCCTCCCCCCTAGCTCCAGTCATTCCTCCGCGTGGAGATACTTTCTCCAAGATATGTAAAGACTTTCGTTCGATGGGTGGAAAACCTTTTAGTGGATCTGAAACGTTCGTTGAAGCTAGAAATTTGTTGAAAGAAGTGGAGGATCTGTTTGGCATTTTCGATTTGGACGATTGTAAGAAGGTCCAATTGGTTGCTTGGTTGATGAAGGACGAAGCTTCATTTTGGTGGGAGGTTACTAATGGAGAGCGTGCTGTAGAGACGTGGGCAGATTTTAGGGGAAGGTTTGAGTTGAAATTCCTTTCTCAAGCTGAGGAGAGTATGTACATGGAGAGGTTCTTGACATTGAAGCAGAAAAACTTGACCGTGAAGGAGTATGTGACCGAATTTAATAAGTTGGCGAGATTTGGACTAGAGTTGGTGAATACACCTCACTAGAAGGCCTTAAGGTTTGCAAAGCGCCTAAATGACCCGCTTCACAGTTTGGCTATGTCCCACATTCCAATGGGGGCTACGTATGAAAAGCTTGTTGATATGGCATACATGCATGAAGAAGAGAAGGGTGTAAGTACTTTTAGGCCGCAAGATAAGAAGGAGGATCTAAAGAAAGCCCAACAACAAAAGAAAGGTGGTAAAGAAAAGAGGAAGTGTCACAACGGTGGGATACCCGGCCATTTGAAGAAAGACTGTAGGAAGAAGAAGAAGTTCGCTTGTTATCATTGTGGTGATCCAGGTCATGTTGTCAAGGACTGTCCTAAGAAGCAAGAGCAGAGGGCAGGTTCTACTTCGGGAGGGCAGGTTCTCTCTCTCATGGCTCCAAGACAGGAAGGAGGTAGAAAAATTTCTGTCGAAAGTTTGATTTTCTTGTTTGATCATCCTGTCCGTACTTTATTCGATTCTGGTGCATCACATTCGTTTATCTCTACATCATTAGTTGAAACACTGCACTTAAATACTAATCTCGTTGTGGATCTCATTGTAGTCTCAAATCCTATTGGTGGGTCGGCTCATTTATCCATGGTTTGTAGGGATTTGAGATTGTCTATCTTAGGCGTTGGTTTTGAATATAATGCTTTTGTGCTTGGTTTCATGGGCTATGGGTTGATTCTAGGGATGGATTGGCTAGCCAGACATGGTGCCATCCTAGATTGTGAACGAAGGGTAGTAAAATTGTTGACTCGTAGTGGAAAGACCCTTGATATTTCTTGTGACCCTAGAAGATTGGTGATGCTTAGTTATCTTGAGTCACTTGATGCATCCAATGATGATTTACATTCTGTTCGTATAGTCCATGAATATGTTGATGTCTTCGATGAGGTGAGGGGTCTACCCCCAAAACGTGAGATAGACTATCGTATTTATCTTGTATACAATGCAAAACCCGTATCTTTGCCAGTACGCCACATGGCTCCTCATGAGAGGAGGGAACTCAATAAGCAAGTAGAGGAGTTGCTTGAGAAGGGGTTCATAAGACGTAGTATATCGGAGTGGGGTGCTCCAGTAGTATTTGCCACGAAGGTGGATGGGTCCCTTAGAATTTGTGTGGACTATAGAGAACTTAATAAGCTTACTAAGAAGAATAGGCACCCACTGCCGAGGATTGACGATCTCTTCGATCAATTAGTTGGCACCTCAGTGTTTTCATAGTTGGACTTAGCCACTGGTTTCCATCAATTGAGAGTGGCTGAGGATAGCATATACAAGACTGCCTTTAGGACTCCGGACGGTTTCTATGAGTGGCTTGTGATGCCCTTCGGTTTGACAAATGCCCCCGTATACTTTTCTGACTTGATGAGTAGGGTGTTTAGGTAGTACCTTAATAAATTCGTGGTGGTCTTTGTGGATGACATCTTGATCTTTTCTAAGAGCGAGGAAGAGCATGCCCTACATCTTAGGGAAGTGTTGGAGACCCTTCGAGCGCATAACCTTAAAGCTAAATTTTCTAAATGTCACTTTTGGAGGAAGGAAGTGCGATTCTTAGGGCACGTGGTTTCCAAAGAAGGGATAGCTTTGGATCCCGCGAAGGTGGTGGCCATCCAAAACTGGAAGGTCCCTAAAAATGCTACCGAGGTAAGGAGTTTCTTGGGGTTGGCAGGCTACTATAGGAAGTTTATCAAGGACTTCGCAAAGATATCAGCCCCATTGACACACTTGATGAAGAAGAACCTAGTTTTCACGTGGGACGTAGATTGTGATGATGCATTCCAACGTTTAAAGAGAGCTTTGACCACAACCCCAGTCTTAGTGTTGCCAGATGGGAGTAAGCCATTTACCGTTTATACTGATGCTTGTGGGACAGGACTAGGCGCAGTCTTAATGCAAGAGGGGAGGGTAATAGCCTATGGAGGAAGGCAGTTGAGAGTGCATGAGAGGAATTACCCTACACATGACCTAGAGTTGGCCGTTATTGTTTTCGCGCTTAAGTCTTGGTGCCATTATCTTCTTGGCGAGAAATTCGAATTGTTCACAGACCACAAATCGCTAAACTACTTGTTCTCTCTGAAGGACTTGAACTTAAGGCAACAAAGGTGGATGGAATTCTTAGCGTCCTACGATTTCGAGATAGAATATACCCACGGCAAGGGTAACGTGGTGGCAGACACCTTAAGTAGGAAAAGGTTGTCCTTGAGTCCGTTGTTTGCTGAGCGGCGAAGCTTAGAGTTCATCTCTACGTTTAACTTTAGACCTTCCATTGACTTTGTACCCGATTTTCTAGCATCCTTAGAGGTCAGACCTACGCTTTTGGGACGGATTGGTGAGGCACGGCGAGATGACCCACAGTTGGTTGAGTTAGTAGAGAAGCTCATAAGGGGGGAGTCATCGAGCCATCTCAGTAGGTATACCCTAGATGACTAGGGTTGGTTACGTAGGGACAGTAGACTTTGTGTACCATGAAACGAGAACTTGAGGAAGACCATTCTTGATGATGCACATCGTTCGAAGATGAACATTCATCCCGGCGGGGACAAGATGTACATGGACCTGAGACGAGTTTACTATTGGGCCGGTATGAAGAGGGATGTGGCCGAGTTTGTCGCTAGATGTTTGGTGTGCCAACAAGTAAAAGCAGAGCAAAAGAAGCCCGGTGGGTTGCTTCACCCATTGGAGGTCTCACAATGGAAGTGGGAGAGTGTCTCGATGGACTTTGTTGATGAGTTACCAAGATCGAGGAAGGGTAATATGGGGATTTGGGTCGTGGTAGACAGACTTACTAAGAGCGCCCATTTCATTCCCGTAAAGAGTAAGAGGACTGCTCCATGGTTAACCTCCGTATACATTCGAGAGATGGTTCGTTTGCACGGTGTTCCTTCTAGTATAGTGAGCGATCGTGATCCTATTTTTACTAGCGAGTTTTGGAAGAGCTTGCAAGAGGCGGTAGGGACTCAGTTATGTTTGAGCACCGCATATCATCCTTAGACGGACGGCCAGATCGAGAGGTGAATCGTATTCTAGAGGACCTTTTGAGGCTATGTGTTTTAGACTTCGGAGGTACATGGGAGGAGCATCTTCCTTTGGTGGAGTTCGCGTATAATAATAGTTTTCAGTCTAGCATTGGCATGGCACCTTTCGAGGCTCTTTATGGAAGGTTGTGTCATCCACCTACATGTTGGTGGGAATCTACGTATAAGATCTTGCTTGGGCCTGATATGATTAGAGAGACTTCGGAAAAGATTGATTTGATTCGAAGGAGGATGAAGACGGCACAAGATAGGCAGAAATCGTACGCGGACAAGAGGAGGACAGATCTTGAGTTTGATATTGGGGACATGGTCTTTATTAAGGTGTCTCCATTACGGAATGTTGTTCGCTTTGGGTCCGTTGGGAAGTTAGCACCAAGGTTCGTAAGGTCGTCTCCAAGGAGAGGATTGGACAGATGGCATATAGAGTGGAGTTGCCCGAGAGACTTAGTGGTGTACACGACGTATTCCATGTATCACATTTGAGGAAGTGCTTGCATGAGACTGCGGAAGTAGTAGAGCCGAGCTTGCTTAGAGATGTGGAGATAGAGCGTGATGCGACGATTCGACGAGCTCCTACATGCATTCTTGGGTCGGAGATTAAGAAGTTGAGGAATCGAGAGGTCAAGCTAGTCAAAGTGCAATGGGGAGATGATGAGAGCGACGCTACTTGGGAGACAGAAGAGAAGATGTGTTCATTGTACCCTTTTATTTTCGAGGGTATGTCTTTTAATTTCTCCTTTATCGCTTAGCTTGTACTTGTTCTATCTTTAGCATGTCCTCTCGCTAGTATCTTTGACCTTTAGATAGGGTAGTCCTATGGTTGAAACATGTGTTTGAGACATGTTATGTATGGTGGATGCAAGTGTTTGCTAGCGGTTGCTCGTGGATGCATATACACACACTTTAGGGACTAGATCGGCTCAGTCACTTTCATATTGCATATTGCATATAAATGGATGTATTTAGTAAAATGAATGTACATTGAATGTGTGTATCATATGGATGTTGCATTTGAATGAATGGTTGTGCACACATGTAGTAATGATATGTATAGGGTTCTTTGCATACATGATGGATACATGGCACTATCATTATTTGCATTAAGGAGGTCGACTGAATCAGTGGACCACCTAATTTTGCATTAGTATACGGACATATACACACACACTATGCATATGTACATGAAAAGCATTAGAAATCTTTTAAGGACAATGGATGCTTGTGGATGATGGTTAAATAGATGGATGATTGGATAGTAGGATACATTCTTCTTAACTTGGAGATTTCGGGGACGAAATCCTTTAAGGAGGGGAGAATGTAACACCCCGTAATTTTATAACATTAAAATTCACAAATTAAAGTATACTTAATTTTTAGAAGAAGAATTAAGTGAAATGGGTTGCGCTATTATGTTCGTCTCAAAATTTTGGGTCAAGATAGACAATTGGTTTGCACGAAACGGATACCTTATGAAGATGTTATTAAGCCTTGAAGTTTTTATGCATATGAGAGAAATATATATATAGGTATATATAAAAATTAAATAAATAAATATTCAAAAAAGTTCAAAACAGCAAATCGGGAGGGGGAATAGCCGAATCGCACCATTTTTGGAGTCGACCCAAGCCTCGCTGGGTCGACTAGGGGTCGATCCAGGGTGTTTGGCTGTCAACCCATGGCCCGATTCGCGCTGAGGCTGATGTTGCATCGGAGTGGTCCTGATGATTTCTGGGTTAATCTAAGAGCTCTAATCGATCCTAAACATCTATATATACACCTTAAGACCTAACCCTAATTCATAAAATATTATCTATGACACCATTATGCTGTCAAACTCTCTCTTAAACCCTAGCTGTCGCCTCTAAATTAAATCTCAAGTGTTCATACATAATTCAAATCAAAGTTTAGAGCTTCAACAACAAATAAAGAAGATTAATCAACGTCAATTCAACGTTTCTGCACCAATTTCAATTCATTAATCCTTTTCTTAAGCCACGAAAGGTGAGTACAGTTATTTTCACAAATCTAATGGGATTAAAGTAACATGAAAAAGTTGTAAAAATGATTCATATATATGTTTGTAATGAAAATCTCACCAAGTCTTCACCTTTTTGATTCATGTCATTATATGCCTATGTTTCTATGTAAAGTTCATACCTTTTATCAGTTTATTCATGTTGAATCTTTTATTATGCCTCTATGCCAGTCTATATGCCTCTTTATTTCATGATGATGTTTTATTCCAATTTTCTACGAATTGATTCTCTCTTCTTACCCCTATTCCTTTTATTTGTGGATCTAGGCTACCTTCGAGCCTATATTAAAAATACGCGCAAATGTGAATACGTGGGAACGATGTGGAATATTGGGAATATGGGAAATTTGGATATTATTGGATATTTTGGATAATTGGATAATATGTGAAATTGGCATATTTGGGTATGAATTACATGGAATTGATGAAATTGCCTAAAATTGTAATTTAGGCTAATTAATGTGTAATTAGTGACAATTTGGAATAGGCAATATTATTGACGTGATTATATGTTTAATTGGATATATATGACATGAAAATTGGGTATGGGTGAAATATGATGTTAATGAACCTTTGACACGAGGTTAGGCGCAATTGTGACGTAAGACTGCCCGGACCCGCCCGACAAATCCAGCGGTCACAATTGGACGTCTAATGTGAGAGGTCAAAGGAATGAATTGTAGACATAACGTGTAACAACCCGTATTTTCAATAACCTGTAATAACATAAATCGAGGCAGAATTTAATTCTAAAATGGGAATCAAGGGAAACGGGCTATGCCATTGCGTTCGTCTCGGAAAAATACGCGAAATAGAGTCCGAGTTTTCGAAAATCGGAGTCCGTATGACCAAGATATGGCCTCGCGAAGTTTCACGAAAATTCCCAAATTAAAGTATAATTAATTAAGTGAAATGGGTTGTGTAGATATATATATATATATATTGATATATATATATATATATAATTGAAAATTTAATAAATAAATATGCAAAAATGCTCAAAACAGCGAATTGGGAGAGGGGAATAACCGAACCGGCCGATTTTTGAAGTCGACCCGAGCCCGCTGGGTCGACTAGGGGTTAATCCAGGGTGTTTGGCTGTCAACCCGTGGGCCGATTCGCTCAAGTGCAGATTTTGCATTTGAATGGTTCTCATGGTCCATCTTTAATCTAAAGGCCCTAGATGGTTCCTACACTTGACTTCTTCCCCAAGACATGCTTTGATGGCTTGGATTGAATCTAGGGTTAATCCTATGGCCTAAAACACTTGCCTAATCTATAAATAAGACCCTAACCTACCCTAATTCATTCATAATTAAACCTAGTGACTAAACTATGGCAAAATGCTAGCTCTCATGGCCTCCACTAATTTTATGAAGAGGGTTGCATACTAATCACTCTCTAATCAACTTCTAATCCCTTCTTAGCATCTTAATCTTCTTCATTTGGTGTTCAAAGTTGCTAGTTGTGAGTTTCTATCACTTTGATGATCTTTTGGTAAACTAATTAGATGAGATGTGATGAGATTTATGGTTTTGTATGTGGGTTAATGAGCTTTGAATCATATGATATGATGTTAGCATTAATCTTATGTTTATGCATGTTGAGTATGTAAGCTTATGCAAGTTTAATATGATGTATGTTATGTTTGCATGATGCTAAATATGCAAGTTGTGGGCTATGTAATCATATGCATGTTATGCAAGTTCATGGTAATATGCTATGCAAGTTACATGTATGTAAATATGCAAGTTACATGTTTGTTAATATGCAAGTTACATGTTTGTTAATATGCAAGTTACATGTATGTAAATATGCAAGTTACATGTTTCTTTATATGCAAGTTACATGTTTGTTAATATGCGAGTTACATGTATGTAAATATGCAAGTTACATGTTTATTAATATGCAAGTTCATGATGACACATTATGCAAGTCTATAAGCTAATATGCAAGTTTGTTATGCAAAATGAATATGTAAGTTATGTGACATATTATATGCAAGTTATGTGACATGTTATGCAAGTTCATATGCAAGTTATGTGTTTGTTAATATGCAAGATGGCACCTTTGAAACATGTTCATTCATATGCAAGTTGACACCTTTTATATGTGTTATATCATGAACGAAATTACGTGGGAACGATGGGGTAATTAAATGCATAAGTTAATAAGATTGTGTGAAATTAATATAATTATGCATAACACAAAATAAATAAACATAGTATGGGAATTTGCCTATTTGGTTAGGTGTACCCATACTATGTGTTGGGAATTTACCTATTGAGTTAGGTCTACCCCATGGGAATTTACCTATTAAGTTAGGTCTACCCATGTTAAGAAAACTTGATTAATTAGGGATAATTAATATAAAATTATGAGGGTGATTAATTAGGTGTAATTAATTGACTAAGACACGAGGTTGGACTCAGTTGTAGCGTAAAACTGCCCGGACCCAACCGGCTTAACCAGTTGCTACAAATGTTAGCCCAATGTGAGAGGTCTTAGGCACAAACTAAATACGTAATTAATGTAAAGACACGAGGTTAGACTCTGTTATGACATAAGGCTGCCCGGACCCAACCGGCTTAACCAGCGGTCATAAAAGACAGTCTAATGTGAGAGGTCTTTACAAAGGTTACGTTCTTAATTAATTAATTAAGAAACACTTAACCATATTAGCATGTAGAGGGACATGAGGGGTTAAGTGGGTGCCTCGGGTGGCATGAGAAAATCTAGTGGTTGCCTTGGGTGGCAATAGAAAATACGATTAGAATACTTAACCAAAATGGAACATGTAATTAAAACATGATTAAAGGGTTAAGTGGGATATACTAGAAAAAGGGACAAGCTTAGGTGGGTAGCTTGTGGAGGCCCATTTCAACCAGTAACCCATACGTATCTTTGTGGGCTCGACCCATGTCGAGGACGGGACACGCATACTGGGCTTGACTGTAAGAGGCAAACGGGTTAGCGGTGGCAACGCAAGTCCAACGGGCTTCATATGCGTGAGTGGGCCCGGGCTGGTAGGTAAGCCGTTGTTGCATCGAGTAGATATAAGTCGTGCACCTTTAGTTCCATCAGGTTGCCACATTGGGGAATGATACATCCCACGGTGGGGCCAGCACGGGTATCTACGTTAGGGAGCCGATCGAATGGGAAGTAGTGTGTACACCTAGTGGATTGTAGGGCCCCGTGGCGCCTACTTGGTCACCTAGGGGTACGCAGGTACTAATTAGTAAATTTTATAAGTCCTTGGGTGGGATCAACCTTTAAGTTAGGAACGACTGGTGTGGTGCAGTTTAGTAATTTACCTTAGGGAGGGTAGATGCGTCTTTATCCTTTATCTTCGTTTAGTTGACTGCTTAGGGTAGCCATTCATCCCTATATGTTACCGTATATCAGTTTATGTCTTCTCTGGTTACTTTAACGATTGTATTGTTAAAGTTATAGGACTCGCTCAGACTTATGTCTGACCCTGTTGTTTTTATCTTTTTCCCAACCCTCAGGTCCTACGGTGGATCCTAGCAGTAGTGGAGCTTGATCGGATTGCTGTTCCAGTCTTTAGGAGCTTGGATAGATGTAAAGCTCCAGTTACCCCGTTATCTTTTCTTTTGTTTGGCTATTGTATGAGAGTGGGATTATGTACTTCTTTATTTTGATATTGTACTTGACCTTTATTGTGGTTTTATGATGTAACCAGACATGTTTTACTTCCGCTGTTATGAGATGATGTTTTAAAATTTCAAGTACTATTTATATCTGTCTTGTAGTAATTTTTCTGTTCTATATTCACTAAAATACTCCACCGATGCTATGGCATTCCCTTAGTGAGTGATCATAGCGGGAGTGGGGTGTTACACGTGGTATCAGAGCCAGGTTACCAGAACAGACAAATTTTTTGAGAAAAACTACTTTCTAAGAGTATTTTCGAAGAAAGGATTTTTAAAAGCATGTCTTCTAAGAGAAAAAGTTTTTGAAAAAGAAAAGCATAATCCCCAATAGCCATATCTTTATCTTTCGGAATCTCCTTTTTGAATCTTTCCTCTTTCGTTTCAGCATGGCTGAAGATCTTAACATCCCGGAGGGTTTAGTTATACCACTATGGTATAGGAGGTTGCAAGAGGCTAGGGCCGCGGCTGCGGGTCCGGCCAATGCTACTACACCAGAGACAACCGCTCCTCCTCCTCAGCCTAGAGTGGATAATTTTGCTAAGGTTTGCAAGGAGTTCAAGGCTATAGGAGGAAAACCTTTTCTTGGTTCAGAGACTTTCGTAGAGGCTAGAGATTGGCTTAAGGAAGTGGAAGAGTTGCTAGATATCTTTGAAGTGGAAGAGGGAAAGAAAGTCAAGTTGGCGGCTTGGTTAATGAAGGGAGAGGCCTCATTCTGGTGGGAGGTCACTAATGGAGAACGCCCTGTTGACTCTTGGGCAGATTTTAAGTAAAGGTTTGGGGCTAAGTTTCTCTCAAGGGCGGAAGAGAATCTGTTTATGGAGAAGTTCTTGAATTTGAAGCAAGGGAATCTCACGGTGAAAGAATATGTCAACAAATTCAATCAATTAGCAAGGTTTGGCATAGAGTTGGTGAATACACCGGAGAAGAAGGCTTTGAGGTTCGTTAGAGGCTTGAACGAACCATTGCAAGGAATAGCTATGACTCACATTCCTATGGGGGCCACTTTTGAGAAGCTTGTCTACATGGCACTTATGCATGAGGATGATAAGAATTCTAAGGCACCAGAGAAAAAGGGGGATCAGAAGAAACCGCAACAGCAACAACAAGGCAAGGGCGGAAAAGGCAATGGTGACAAAAAGAAGACGAAGAAGAAGTGCTTCAATTGTGGAACACCAGGACACCTTAGTAAGGATTGTCGCAAAAAGAAGAAAACCGGTTGCTTTCATTGTGGTGAAGCAGGGCATCTTGTGAAAAACTGCCCGAAGAAGGGGCAGAAGACGGGGTCTACCTCAGGAGGCCAGGTGCAAGCTCTTATAGCACCACCTCAGTCAGGGGGGCAAGTTCAGGTTCTCTCAGTTCCACTGATTCAGCAGAGAGGTAGAACTATTTCCGTTGAAAGTCTGGTTTTTCTGTTTGATCATCCAGTTCGTACTTTGTTTGACTCTGGCGCATCGCATTCTTTTATCTCATCATCGTTAGTTGAGTCACTGCACTTAGACACCAGTCTAGTTGATGATCCCTTGGTTGTCTCAAACCCAATTGGGGGCTCCATATATCTGTCTATGATATGTTTGGGTTTGAAGATTTCTATACTTAGCGTTGAGTTTAGATGTGATGCTTTTGTATTGGGCTTCACGGGCTATGGGTTGATCTTGGGCATGGACTGGTTATCCAGTAATGGTGCCGTTCTTGATTGCGAAAGGAGAGTTGTCAGGCTCATGACCCGCTTGGGTAACACTCTCGAGATCTCTTGCAATCCCATGGAATCTGTTTTGCTAAGTTATCTTGAATCGCTCGATGCTTCGGTCGAGAGTTTGTGTTCTGTCAGAGTAGTCCGGGAATATCCGGATGTGTTTGAAGAAGTAAAGGGTTTGCCTCCGAAGCGGGAGATAGATTTCCGAATTTATTTGGTGGATAATGCCAAACCAGTGTCTTTGCCAGTACGCCACATGGCTCCTCGTGAGAGAAGAGAACTTCATAAGCAAGTAGGGGAGTTGCTTGAGAAGGGGTTCATAAGGCGAAGTATATCAGAGTGGGGAGCTCCAGTAGTGTTTGCCACGAAGGCGGATGGGTCCCTCAGACTTTGTGTGGATTATAGAGAACTTAATAAGCTCACGAAGAAGAATAGACACCCATTACCGAGGATAGATGATCTCTTTGATCAGTTGGTTGGCGCGTCAGTATTTTCGCAGATGGACTTAGCTACAGGGTTTCATCAGTTAAGAGTGGCGGAGGACAGTATAGAGAAGACTGCTTTCCGGACTCCGGATGGTTTTTATGAGTGGCTAGTGATGCCATTTGGGTTGACAAACGCCCCCGCATACTTTGTTGATCTCATGAGTAGAGTGTTCAGAGAGTATCTGAATAAGTTTGTAGTAGTTTTTGTGGATGACATCTTGGTCTTTTCCAAGAATGAAGAAGAGCATGCCTTACATCTCAAGGAAGTGTTGGAGACTCTTCGAGCGCATAGTCTTAAAGCTAAATTCTCTAAATGCCATTTTTGGAGAAGAGAAGTGCGATTCTTAGGGCATGTGGTCTCTAAGGAAGGGATAGCTGTGGATCCCGCAAAGATAGTATCTATCCAGGATTGGAAAGTTCCTAGAAATGCTACCGAGGTAAGAAGTTTCTTGGGGTTGGCAGGATATTATAGGAAGTTCATCAAAGACTTCGCGAAGATATCAGCCCCATTAACCCGCTTGACGAAAAAGAATCTGGTTTTCTCGTGGGATGTAGATTGTGATGATGCTTTCCGACGGTTAAAGAGAGCTTTGACCACCGCTCCAGTTTTAGTGCTCCCGGATGGGAGTAAGCCGTTTGTTGTTTATACCGATGCTTGTGGAACAGGATTAGGCGCAGTCTTGATGCAGGAGGGAAGGGTAATAGCCTATGGAGGGAGACAATTGAGAGTGCATGAGAAGAATTACCCTACCCATGATCTAGAGTTGGCCGCGATTGTTTTCGCACTTAAGTCTTGGCGCCATTATCTTCTTGGTGAGAGATTCGAGTTGTTCACCGACCATAAATCATTGAAGTACTTATTCTCTCAGAAGGATTTAAACTTAAGACAGCAAAGGTGGATGGAGTTCTTAGCATCCTATGATTTCGAGATAGCGTATACCCCTGGTAAGGGTAACGTGGTGGCAGACGCCTTAAGTAGAAAAAGGCTATCTTTGAGTCCATTGTTCGTGGAACGACGAAGCTTGGAGTTTCTTTCTTTGTTTGACTTCAGACCTTCTGTTGATTTTGTACCTGGTTTGTTGGCATCCTTGGAGGTTAGACCTACTCTTTTGAGACGGATTGGCGAGGCTCAGCGAGACGACCCACAGTTGGTTGTGTTGGTAGAGAAGCTTATAAGAGGGGAGTCGTCCAGCCATTTGGGTAGATACACCATAGATGATAAGGGATGGTTGCATAGAGACGGTAGACTTTGTGTACCGCAAGATGAGGGTTTGAAGAAGGCTATTTTGGATGATGCACATCGTTCAAGAATGACTATTCATCCCGGTGGAGACAAAATGTACCAAGACATGAAGAGAGTTTTCTTCTGGGCCGGTATGAAGAAAGATGTGGCCGAGTATGTGGCTAGATGCTTAGTGTGCCAACAAGTTAAAGTGGAGCAAAGGAAACCCGGTGGGTTGCTACACCCATTGGAAGTTCCACAGTGGAAGTGGGATAGTGTCTCGATGGATTTCATCGACGGGTTACCGAGATCGAGGAAGGGCAATACGGGAATTTGGGTTGTGGTAGACAGACTTACCAAGAGTGCCCATTTTATACCCGTAAAGAGTAAGAGGACCGCTCCATGGCTTGCTTCAGTCTATGTTAGAGAGATTGTTAGATTGCATGGCGTACCATCCAGCATTGTGAGTGATCGAGATCCTATTTTCACTAGTGAGTTTTGGAGAAGTTTGCAAGAGGCGGTAGGGACTCAGTTGTGTTTGAGCACCGCATATCATCCTCAGATGGACGGTCAGACTGAGAGGGTGAACCGTATCTTAGAAGATCTTTTGAGGCTTTGTATCTTGGATTTTGGAGGTACATGGGAAGAACATCTTCCTTTGGTGGAGTTCGCATATAATAACAGCTTTCAGTCCAGTATTGGTATGGCTCCTTTCGAAGCTCTTTATGGAAGGCCTTGTCGATCTCCTACATGTTGGTGGGAATCTACGGATAAGATCTTGCTTGGGCCGGATATGGTTAGAGAGACTTCAGAGAAGATTGATTTAATTCGAAAAAGGATGAAAGCAGCGCAAGATAGACAGAAATCTTATGCGGATCGGAGAAGGACGGATCTTGAGTTTGAGGTTGGGGACATGGTTTTTGTCAAAGTATCTCCATTGAGAAATGTTGTTCGCTTTGGGTCCGTAGGGAAGTTAGCACCGAGATTTGTTGGGCCGTTTCCTATTAAGGAAAGGATTGGACGGATGGCATATAGGGTGGAGTTGCCCGACAGACTTAGTGGTGTTCATGATGTATTCCATGTATCACATTGGAGGAAGTGCTTACATGAGACCGCGGAGGTGGTAGAGCCGAGCTTGCTTAGAGATGTAGAGGTAGAGCGTGATGCGACGATTCGACGAGCTCCTACTCGCATCCTTGGGTCAGAAACTAGGAAGTTGAGGAACAGAGAAGTTCAGCTAGTTAAAGTGCAATGGGGAGATGACGAAAGCAATGCTACTTGGGAGACGGAAGCAAAGATGCGTTCTTTGTATCCATTTCTTTTTGAGAGTATGTCTTTTAACTTCTCCTTTATTGCTTGTCTAGTACTTATCTTATCTTTAGTATATCCTCTCGCTAATACCTATGACCTTTAGATAGGGTAAAACCTATGGTTGAAACATGTGTTTGAAACATGTTATGGTTGATGGATGCATATGGATGCAATTGTTTGCTAGTGGTTGCTCGTGGATGCATATACACACACATTAGGCACTAGATCGGCTCAGTCACTTCATGTTGCATATTGCATAAATGGATGTGGTAGTTAGATTGATGGATGTATCATGGCTGTGTTATCATATGGATGATGCATTTTTGTGTATGGTTGTGCACGCATGTAGAAATTTGTATGTGTCAATAGGGTTTCGCATACATATTGGATGCATGGCACTATCATGGTTTGCATTAAGGAGGTTTACTGTATCAGTAACCGCCTGATTTTTGCATTAGGTAAGTACATATACACACACTTTTGCATATATCCATCCAGCATTTAGAATCTTGTAAGGACAATGATTGCTCGTGGATGATGCTTTGAGTAGATGGATGATTGGATGGTAGGATACGTTCTTCCTAACTTGAAGATTTCGGGGACGAAATCCTTTAAGGAGGGGAGAATGTAACAACCCGTATTTTCAATAACCTGTAATAACATAAATCGAGGCAGAATTTAATTCTAAAATGGGAATCAAGGGAAACGGGCTATGCCATTGCGTTCGTCTCGGAAAAATACGCGAAATAGAGTCCGAGTTTTCGAAAATCGGAGTCCGTATGACCAAGATATGGCCTCGCGAAGTTTCACGAAAATTCCCAAATTAAAGTATAATTAATTAAGTGAAATGGGTTGTGTAGATATATATATATATATATTGATATATATATATATATATAATTGAAAATTTAATAAATAAATATGCAAAAATGCTCAAAACAGCGAATTGGGAGAGGGGAATAACCGAACCGGCCGATTTTTGAAGTCGACCCGAGCCCGCTGGGTCGACTAGGGGTTAATCCAGGGTGTTTGGCTGTCAACCCGTGGGCCGATTCGCTCAAGTGCAGATTTTGCATTTGAATGGTTCTCATGGTCCATCTTTAATCTAAAGGCCCTAGATGGTTCCTACACTTGACTTCTTCCCCAAGACATGCTTTGATGGCTTGGATTGAATCTAGGGTTAATCCTATGGCCTAAAACACTTGCCTAATCTATAAATAAGACCCTAACCTACCCTAATTCATTCATAATTAAACCTAGTGACTAAACTATGGCAAAATGCTAGCTCTCATGGCCTCCACTAATTTTATGAAGAGGGTTGCATACTAATCACTCTCTAATCAACTTCTAATCCCTTCTTAGCATCTTAATCTTCTTCATTTGGTGTTCAAAGTTGCTAGTTGTGAGTTTCTATCACTTTGATGATCTTTTGGTAAACTAATTAGATGAGATGTGATGAGATTTATGGTTTTGTATGTGGGTTAATGAGCTTTGAATCATATGATATGATGTTAGCATTAATCTTATGTTTATGCATGTTGAGTATGTAAGCTTATGCAAGTTTAATATGATGTATGTTATGTTTGCATGATGCTAAATATGCAAGTTGTGGGCTATGTAATCATATGCATGTTATGCAAGTTCATGGTAATATGCTATGCAAGTTACATGTATGTAAATATGCAAGTTACATGTTTGTTAATATGCAAGTTACATGTTTGTTAATATGCAAGTTACATGTATGTAAATATGCAAGTTACATGTTTCTTTATATGCAAGTTACATGTTTGTTAATATGCGAGTTACATGTATGTAAATATGCAAGTTACATGTTTATTAATATGCAAGTTCATGATGACACATTATGCAAGTCTATAAGCTAATATGCA
The DNA here is from genome assembly GCA_030737875.1 of Allium sativum. Classification (NCBI taxonomy): domain Eukaryota; kingdom Viridiplantae; phylum Streptophyta; class Magnoliopsida; order Asparagales; family Amaryllidaceae; genus Allium; species Allium sativum. The sequence continues at coordinate 280,295,044 of CM060922.1, forward strand.
AGTTTGTTATGCAAAATGAATATGTAAGTTATGTGACATATTATATGCAAGTTATGTGACATGTTATGCAAGTTCATATGCAAGTTATGTGTTTGTTAATATGCAAGATGGCACCTTTGAAACATGTTCATTCATATGCAAGTTGACACCTTTTATATGTGTTATATCATGAACGAAATTACGTGGGAACGATGGGGTAATTAAATGCATAAGTTAATAAGATTGTGTGAAATTAATATAATTATGCATAACACAAAATAAATAAACATAGTATGGGAATTTGCCTATTTGGTTAGGTGTACCCATACTATGTGTTGGGAATTTACCTATTGAGTTAGGTCTACCCCATGGGAATTTACCTATTAAGTTAGGTCTACCCATGTTAAGAAAACTTGATTAATTAGGGATAATTAATATAAAATTATGAGGGTGATTAATTAGGTGTAATTAATTGACTAAGACACGAGGTTGGACTCAGTTGTAGCGTAAAACTGCCCGGACCCAACCGGCTTAACCAGTTGCTACAAATGTTAGCCCAATGTGAGAGGTCTTAGGCACAAACTAAATACGTAATTAATGTAAAGACACGAGGTTAGACTCTGTTATGACATAAGGCTGCCCGGACCCAACCGGCTTAACCAGCGGTCATAAAAGACAGTCTAATGTGAGAGGTCTTTACAAAGGTTACGTTCTTAATTAATTAATTAAGAAACACTTAACCATATTAGCATGTAGAGGGACATGAGGGGTTAAGTGGGTGCCTCGGGTGGCATGAGAAAATCTAGTGGTTGCCTTGGGTGGCAATAGAAAATACGATTAGAATACTTAACCAAAATGGAACATGTAATTAAAACATGATTAAAGGGTTAAGTGGGATATACTAGAAAAAGGGACAAGCTTAGGTGGGTAGCTTGTGGAGGCCCATTTCAACCAGTAACCCATACGTATCTTTGTGGGCTCGACCCATGTCGAGGACGGGACACGCATACTGGGCTTGACTGTAAGAGGCAAACGGGTTAGCGGTGGCAACGCAAGTCCAACGGGCTTCATATGCGTGAGTGGGCCCGGGCTGGTAGGTAAGCCGTTGTTGCATCGAGTAGATATAAGTCGTGCACCTTTAGTTCCATCAGGTTGCCACATTGGGGAATGATACATCCCACGGTGGGGCCAGCACGGGTATCTACGTTAGGGAGCCGATCGAATGGGAAGTAGTGTGTACACCTAGTGGATTGTAGGGCCCCGTGGCGCCTACTTGGTCACCTAGGGGTACGCAGGTACTAATTAGTAAATTTTATAAGTCCTTGGGTGGGATCAACCTTTAAGTTAGGAACGACTGGTGTGGTGCAGTTTAGTAATTTACCTTAGGGAGGGTAGATGCGTCTTTATCCTTTATCTTCGTTTAGTTGACTGCTTAGGGTAGCCATTCATCCCTATATGTTACCGTATATCAGTTTATGTCTTCTCTGGTTACTTTAACGATTGTATTGTTAAAGTTATAGGACTCGCTCAGACTTATGTCTGACCCTGTTGTTTTTATCTTTTTCCCAACCCTCAGGTCCTACGGTGGATCCTAGCAGTAGTGGAGCTTGATCGGATTGCTGTTCCAGTCTTTAGGAGCTTGGATAGATGTAAAGCTCCAGTTATCCCGTTATCTTTTCTTTTGTTTGGCTATTGTATGAGAGTGGGATTATGTACTTCTTTATTTTGATATTGTACTTGACCTTTATTGTGGTTTTATGATGTAACCAGACATGTTTTACTTCCGCTGTTATGAGATGATGTTTTAAAATTTCAAGTACTATTTATATCTGTCTTGTAGTAATTTTTCTGTTCTATATTCACTAAAATACTCCACCGATGCTATGGCATTCCCTTAGTGAGTGATCATAGCGGGAGTGGGGTGTTACATAACGGTTAATGACACGAGGCTAGACCCGGTTTGTGGCGTAAGACTGCCCAGAACCGCCCGGCAAATCCAGCGGCCACAAAGTGTTCGGTCTAATGTGAGAGGTCATGCACCGTTCGTCATAAGGAATGAATTAAAGAATACTAACCATAATAAGACATGGGTATGGTTAGAGGGTTAAGTGGGGGTGACATGTAAATTATGACATGTAAATATGGACTTAACCGGAATAAGATAGGACATGTAAATTATGACATGTAAGTATGGACTTAACCGTAGCATGTGTAAGACATGGACATTTAAATTAAAAATGGTTAAGTAGGAGAAAAACCTAGTGGGGACCAACCATAGGTGGGAGGCTTGTCGGATGGGGACCCGTTTCAACCAGTAACCCGTTTGAGTATCTAATTGGGCCCGATACTAGGCCGGGGTTGGGGGCACGCTTACTAGGCTTGAATATAAGAGGTCAAAACGTGAATAGCAGTGGCAACGCAAGTCCAACGGGTTCATGTGCATGCATGGGTCCGGGCTGGTAGGTAAGACGTTGTTACATCATGTAGGTATGGTCGTGCATTTCATGTTGGTATACGGGTTGCCACTTTGGGGAGTGATACACCCCACTGTGGGTCCAGCACGGGTGCCTACGGGGTTTAGGGAGCCGATCGAATGGGTAGATTAAGGGTACCTTAGCGGTGGTAGGAGCAAGCCGGCACCTACGATAGCAGTTAGGTACAAGTAACTACCAAGTTTGTCATGTGAGTACAGTTAGTGGGAAGGGATCAACCTCTAGTAAAAAGACCCTAGTAGATGTGCAGTGTAATTAAGTAATGTGGTGTAACTTAGCAAATGTGCGGTGCAACGAAATACATGTTGGTTGAGTTGGACAGTCCTTTGGGTGCTAGTCTGATGTTGACTTCGGTCTTCGGGGTTAGTGCTTGGAAGGTTGTTCGCTTAGCCAAGATGTAGGATTGTCTTAGTACTTAGGAACGAAATCATCTTGTCCATCCTTTTTATCTACCTTATCTAAGTTACAGCCGTATCATTATGCCTATTTATGTCTTGATCATTTACCTTACCTATTATTTGTTAAAATTACTGGACTCGACAGACTTTATGTCTGACCCATTTGTTTCTACCTCTTTTCTTTCCTTGCCCCCCCCTCAGGTTTGCAAGGAGGGAATACTACAGCTTAGTGTCGATTTCTTTCAGTTGCTTGCAAGGAGGGAATACTACATCCACGTGTTATAATAATTTCAAAAAATAATTCTTTCTATAACAAAATAGAATTTTGGGTAAAAATATATTATTCACCCACTTTAAAACAATATTATGTCAAGTTCTCTGTTTAAGTGTTCAAAAACTCCTATCCATATCGTGGCATCCCACAATTCGACTGGAATTCATAAGCCACTAAACTGGTAAGCCAACACAATATAAAACAATTTTTATATCAACTAACAAGTACGCGCTCTCGCATGTATACACTCAAACTCATTCTAAGGTATTAATGATCCTATCTCTAATGAGTAGACCCCCATCAAGGCCTTTGTGTTTGCTCAACCTAAGCTCTGATACCAACTGTGATGGCCCGCAAATGCATACTATCTGAGCTGACTAAATACACCACACGTACAACCCAAATGACATAGAAATACGAATCATTATGGGTTAAAAGAGAAAAACATAGAAGAAGAACAGAAATAACAACATAGAATCTCACATCGCAACGGAACAAAATATAATATATATACATATATAACAGCTTTTGGAATACAAAATTTTAACTATCTAACATTGAAGCCTCCTGCTCCAAGCTCCTCCAAGGATATTTGTGAATACCTAAACTACTTGAGTGCCCGTGCAAATTTGGGCACCCAAGAGTTTAGGGTAAGACAGAAAAAAATAAACTTTGGGTCGGTCATGGGACTGGTGTGAGTAAACTCCAGCCACCTGGTTTAACTTTTAAAATTCAAGTGATAATCGTAAGATCGATCCACATATATTCAAGTGATAACCCAAAACATTTTTTGAACTCAATACTGTTTTGATGTTATAATAGTGTCTAAATCAAGTAAATAACAATCTAGCAGAACGCTTGCATCTCGTTCTCTACATAGACAGTATATAATCAAAATTGCGGGCTCTTATTGAAGAATGGATTCCAACTGGCAAGGTACGGGACCACTTTTCGACAGTGTATCTCTAGAGAGGAATACACCGAGTTCAACACGAACATCTCGCAACCCAGGCTAAACATAACCAACTACTCGCTTCACTTGAGTATACCGAATGTATTATCATCAGAGGTTAGGATCAGCAAACATTCCGAAAATGGACAACATTGAAAGAATAAAGAAGCAAATGGATTTTCTCTAAATAAGTTGATAATGCACACTAATTGGGAGCAATCCACTTAACCATGCGACCAACCCAATTTTATACCATTTCCCGGTTGTGAGGCTAGAGGCCACGCTTATCTTTTTGACATGCAACACTTCATTTTCTTTGAATGCTACATTGTCAAACTCATCAAAATCATTAATTTATTTTCCCAAAAAGATCACGGGCATAAATCTAAAAGAAACGAATTCCTCCGCCACCAAACGTAATACATTGAAGAGATCAATGTAGATGATCTATACGCATACTCTGTCAGACATTCGTCCATACAAGTTGTCCGGAGACTGGCCAAACCGAAGGCACTATTCCATCAATCCATTTGAGGGAATTTCTACCTAGGATTAACAGAACCACCCTTGCACTTTACGTCGTCTTCAATTATCTTTAGTATAATCTGATTCACAACGTTTATGTAATGCCCCGCCTCTATACCCACTATCGTCCAGTTCATTTCAGAGAAATGTCGTAGACCATAACGGAGAATGAGGTTTGTGAAGGGCGACCGATTGTATGATTACTCCTTGTGAGGAATGCAGATCGAATTCTGATACCGATTAAAATTTTGACATGACCATTCGACACATAGGATAACTACACAACGGTTATAAATAACCCGGAAAGCAGTATAAAATAGACAACAACAATGTATAAATATCTCATAGCCAGACACAGAATAATCATATCCCAAAGGCGGAATAGACATGAATAATCCAAGAGTGTGTACAACAAGCTAGTGGTCAACAAAGATCCACTAATACATGTACCAAGATCTACATAAAATAATATCTACACAATGATAGATAAAGTCATAGGTACAAAAGTACAAGAAGCTACGGAGACAGAGTAGTAAGTAGAAAGCGGAAGATCAACCCAGCGAGGAGTCCCAGAGGAGTACCTAAAATGACTCGGTCTGACCCTAGTATTATTTATAGGAATAAATAATAAAAGAGTCAATCTAGCTGTACTTATCAAATAAACTGAGATAACAAGAGATATAACACAGGATGAGATGATTCTAGTAATAATATCTAGTCATAAACAAATATGAAACATGGCATGTCAACAAAATCAGGAGATGACAATGGAATGTCAGCACACAAATATCTCTAAATAATCACCTAGCTAATGTCGAATGCAACATTCAAACAATAGCACAAAACAGGAAATGACAGAGGAATGCCAACTATAAATCAAATTGACGTGCATCGCATCAAAGTAATCGTAAATCAAATTGACGCGCATCGCATCAAAGTAAACATAAATCAAATTGATGTGCATCGCATCAAAGTAAACATAAATCAAATTGACGCACATCGCATCAAAGTAAACATAAATCAAATTGACGTGCATCACATCAAAGTAATCAAGAATCAGAAATCATTTAACCAATTGGCGCGTTATGCGTCAAAGTGGTCAAATTGACGCGTAATGCATCAAAGTAGTGAGATACGATCTCTAGGTAGCGAACCCATTGTTTGAGCTGAAGCTCCCCACGAAGCCGGGTTGTGACCCGGGAAGAGAGAAAACACATAAATCGTGAAATCTCTAGAAAACATCATAAATCATAGAACATCATAGAAAGTTGGATCGAAGTCCCATAGATTAAGGTCCCAAATCGTAAATTCCCACTAGGGTGATTGCGAACCAAACAACTATGTCGGGAGGCGGATACCAACGATCCGGGTGAGTATGAATTACACCGAGATAGTTAATATAAGAAAATAGTTAAATGTCCCATAACCACTAGCTATTCTCGAATATTTACGAACGCGTTGTTAGTTCATTCTCAAAACATCAAGGATAATCATAAAACGGATCACATCGATCCGGGTGAATAGAAATTACTCCGAGCTAGTTAATATAAGGAAATAGCAACATGTCCCATAACCACATGCTGTTCTCAAATATTTACGAACCCGTAATTGGTTTCTATTCAAAACATAGAAAATCACCACGCATGTTCAAACGCACGAGTCCAAGAGTTATTCGCCGAAGTAAACGTATAAGGGGTCATAGTCCTCAGTTTTACTAAGGTAAATAAACTAAATTTCTCGTCCGATCGATAGGATAAGTAATCGTATATAAATCAACAGAATCAGAACCGAGTTTAGAAATCGAATTGATTTTAAAAGGATTTTAATTTAAAAACTGATTAAACGTTGGTTTGATTCCCATTGACAACATAAAACCCCATTATCCATTGTGGTTCAATTATTCATGAAAACCGTCGCTGTAGGGAGTAGAACACAAACAACATGAAACATAAACTCACATCACACAACATACAGGAATCAAGGGATAACATTGTAATTTCGATCAACAAACGAATTGAAATCCTAAACTAGCACCCGAAGGTATTAAACTACATCAGAATAGACTCGAAGGATATCGAGTCGATAATTCATGTTTTAATGGCGTGAATCATCTTAACAAGAGTATCGAATAAATTCGATATACAAAATAGAGCGCACGAGCTTTAGAATGATTTATAAGTGTAAATTACTCCAAAATTAGTCTCATTTCAAAACTCTCGTCGACACGGTTCCAAGCATCTTGTTTCGCTGAATTCCGACAACGTATGAAAAAGTTATGATCATTTTAATTATTTCGCTCTTTGTTTTTCACTATTCAGTTATTTTCATTGGATGTTTTCCTCCATCAAAAATTATCATGAACTCCAAATCACACCAATTTAGTTTCATTGGAAAGCTCTCGTCGAGACGGTTCCAACGCACCTGATTTCGCTCAATTCCGAGTTCGTATGAAGAAGTTATGGTCGTTTAAAGATTTAAAAAATATTTTTTTTTCTTTTTCACTGTTCAGCCATTAATGGCTGAACAGGAGCCATACCCACGGCCATTAATGGCTGAACGGACTGTTAAACCCCAAATTTTTACATTTTTGCCTGCCAAACATCTCCAAAATGATAATGGCCAATACCCGAAGGCTTATGATGTTAAATACATGCAAATGAGGCGTCTAAAATTCACCAGAGCAACTCATAACACCAAATTCACATGCACAAACATTTGCACAAGAGATTTGCAATGATTCTTGATTATAAACCCCAAAATGATTAAAATCTCTAACAAAAGAAATCAAATGCGATATAAGTGAATTGTAAAGTCTTAGAACTTGCCAGGTGCGACAATGGTACTTCACAACACCATATTCACATGCATAAGCATATATACATAAGATTGCAATGATTCGGTTTATAAATTCAAGTATGAACAAAATTCCAAAACAAAGCACACTAAAGCGATTCAAGCGACTTGTGAAGACTTAGAAATTTGCCGGGGCAATGGAGCTTCACAACATCACTAAATCAACTCAAAACATATGCATTAGATCGTATGAACAATTCTTATCATAATTTTCAACTCAATGAAACATAAAAACATGAAATCGACTAAGTTACACTAACATAACCAATTCACTAGCACATGCAAACCCATATGAACACTAAATTACACTTGTACAAGCCAATGGCTTGTGGCATAGATGTGAGTTCAAAACGAACTCACCTTTGGCTCTTGAATGACAAGAACAAGCTCCAACAAGGAATAAGAAGCCTCTACACTTGCTAAGAATCCAATATCTCATCAATTCTCCTCTCTAAACAACATATACACACACAAGAAAACTTATATGTGTTAGGGTTGTGCAAATACCCGAAAATTGAGAAGGTAGAGAGATAAAGGAGGAGTAAAGAGAGCTTACACAAGTTGTCTCTCCAAATTAGCACTTGATTTGAGCTTGGAAATCAAGAACCCTAGCTTAGGAATTTGGATTTCCTCTTCCTCTCCCCATTTTTACCTAAATCTAAATGTTTAGGAATGTTTTAAGTGAATGAGGAGGAGAGGGGGCTGAAGGAGATTAAGTAAGTGGGCTAGGTTAGCTAACCCAAGACCCAACCAAAGTCCCAAAATTTACAAGCTCGAAATATATCGATGCTTATAGTCAAAAAGGTCGTAAACGATGATCCAGACACAATGGAAGTGGTTCTGAATCCTAATTTTATCGTTTGTGAAAAAAAACGACATTTCGAATGACACATAAGATAAAACGATATATTTAAATCTAAAATCGTCGAATGAGCGGGTTGTTACAGACTATGTGTAATAACCCGGAAATCTGAGCCAATTTAAAATTTTTATTTTGGCAATTTTAGTGAATTTTGAATATATAAAATGATTTATTTTAAATAATAACGATGAGAAATTTAATTTGAATAGAATTAGAATGAATATATTTATTTGAATCGACGTTAGAATATAAATATTTATTTAAATTATAAAGGGAATTGAAAATGGCGTGGTAGTTCGGAAATTCGATTTCAAATTTCAAATGAATGTTCAGGATTCAAAATAAACCGGATTTTGGCGAAACCAAAAATATTAGAATCTATTTGAGAATATCTTTCCAACGAATCCGAAAAATTGAAATTTCATAGCAGGAATAAAAAGTTACGTCCAATTGAAAATTCAGAATAGTCGCTATGAAATTCTGGCCCTTAAAAATGGAAATTTTGCAAATGACCTCTGTTTTCAACGAAACTACTTTTGTTGGATCCGAGATGTGAAGTTATTGCCAGATTCCAAAATTTGTAATTTTCTGAATCAATATGTGAGCGTGGCAAAGTAAAACGTGTTTTAACAGTTTCAATCAATTTCGATCGACCTGAAAATGGCCATTTTTCAAACGGTCTCAGAATTTGACAAAATTAGTTTTGTTAGGACCGTATCGTCAATAAGATGCTAGAAAATATTTTTCGCGAATTTTTAGAGTTAGTATGTGGCCCCGGTAAATTGAAATGCGCGTTCAAATTCAATATATAGATTTATATTTTGATTTTGACGGAAATTGATTGAAATTGTTGAATCAGCCCACGATACCTATCCCATTATGTTTGGAATAGGGGTAATTAGCTAAAGATGATAGGCGATGGGCTCGATTTGGGGTTCGTATGAAAAGTCAACTTTTAGGAGGAAATAAAATAATTATATAAATATTATATATAACTCACCCTCTCCTCTCTCTCACCTCTCAGACCCAAATCAAAGAAAAAAAAAGAAAAAAAACAGCGTTGTCGTGCAAACACCCCCTCTCGTCGTCGACGCCGCCGCCGTGGCACCACCAGGCCACCCCCTCGCGCCTCTCTCTCCCCTTCTCTCTTCTCCCCCCTCTAAAAGCCCTGAAACCCGAACCCTACCCCCAAATCGCGAAGAACCAGTGGACCCCCCCTGCCGCCCTAGCCTCCACTTCAGACCGCGCCACCTCGACCTTCCCCTCTGACGTCGAAACCCCCCCCCCTCCTCAACTCTGGCCAACAAAGTGAGTATTTTCAATTTACAATTTAATCTTCTTTTCAGTTTAAGTATGGATTTTTATACAGAAAGTATGGATTTTTATACATATAAAGTATGGATTTTTATTGTATTGAATTTTATACATAGAAAGTATGGATTTTTATATATGTAAGGAATAAAAAGATTAGATTTTTATCATTTAAAAGATTCGATTTTTAATTAGCTAAAAATATGATTTTTATATTATAGGAAGAATAAAAATATGATTTTTATATTACAGAGATAATAAAAATATGATTTTTATATTACAGAGAGAATAAAAATATGATTTTTATATTACAAAGATAATAAAAATATGATTTTTATATTACAGAGATAATAAAAATATGATTTTTATATTACAGGGATAATAAAAATAAGATTTTTATGTTGAAAAGAAAAATTAGATTTCTACATATGAAGTAGCGATAAATAAAAATGTGATTATTATACGAACAGTATAAAAACAAAAATGTGATTTTTATTTATAAAGATCATTGTTTAAAAATCTGATTTTTAACATACACCGCGTGAAACAGATCGATGGAAACGCGGCGAAAATTTTCTACATAAGAAGAGTCGCGGCGTTTGGTTTAGCTTAAAGGTGAGAACTCCTCACTTTTATTTTAATTTCTAGTTTGAAATATTTAATAGGATGCAAACGGTGCTTAGCAGCACCCGACACCCGTCGTCCACAGACCATGGATGACTTGTTTGTTTGATTGATGCGTTGTGAAATTTTATTGTGTGATGTGGAATGAATAAATATTTTATAGTTAAAAATATACTTTTTAACGTGTATATAAAATAAATATTTATAAACAAATCGGACGATTTGTTTATGTACACCCATTTAACTGATATTAATTGGGACGATAAATTTTACACATCGTCCAACTGCACAAATAAAGATCTGTGTTTGTTGATTGGAAACCTCACACGGGTGTTGGGATGATATTCGGCGTACACTAATCCCAATTATTTAGTTGTATGTTGATCGATTGGTTGACAGATTGTGTAAGCGTTAATTATTTATATTTAATGCTTATGCAGTTGTGTGGTGCACTTTGGATGATGGTTGATTATTTATCATTGCTATTATATACATGTGTTGTATAGAATCCATATAAATAACATTATATGGTAATTAAGTGGGTCTCATTCCAATTTAGAAAATAAATTATATTCACGTGTTGAATAAAATATATATATTCATGTGTTGAATAAAAGAAAAATTCATGTGTTGAATAAAATATAAATTCATGTGTTGAATAAAATATATATTTATGTGTTGAATAAAAGAATATTCATGTATTGAATAAAATATAAATTCATGTATTGAATAAAATATATATTCATGTGTTGAATAAAAGAAAATTCATGTGTTGAAGAAAATATTCATGTGTTGAATAGAATAACGAAGTTATTGAAATATATAAAGCCGTGTTGATTAGACATGCGCCATTTTGACGTGAACGATATCTATATCGATTTTATTCATTTTTATAATGAATATCGAAAAGGAATTGATTTCAAACTATAATATTTTGAAAATACTATCATTTATATATCGATGATATGGAATATTCAATTTTGATTTGAAATTGAATATGAAGTTGAAATCGTTTCGAAAACGAATTTAAAACGATTTATAAAATACGTTTTAAAAGGAAATCGACGAAATATATATAATATATTTATATTATATATATAATGGCCTGAATAGAACGCGCCGCGCTGGGGCAGTTCGTGAATTTCGACCATTGACTTCGTACGGACATTACGGGAGATCCGACCATCAGATTCTCCTAAAACAGAACCGTTGGGTTCACATCGAAAAGATCTTTCTAACGAATATTAGAGATTTGAAACCTAACGGTTGGATTTGGAATTATGTCCAAATCAAATTTGGAAAAGGTCGTTGTAAGTGCAGTTCGATGGCCGTTTATGGAAATCGACTGTACGGGCCTTGATAAAATTATTAAAAATAACAATAATTTGTGTAAAATCATAAGAAATGATTTGGAAAGAATTGGGATGAAAAATTCCATATTTGAAAAGATAAAAATAGATTTTTATCAAAATGAACTAGTTTTGAACTAGAATTATAATCCATTTATTTTTGAAATAAATAAATTGGATTTGAAAAGGGATTTAAAAGTAACCAGAATTTCTAATAATTGAATTGGAATGGATTTGAATCAAATTGTCTTTGGAATATTTCGATGTTGGATTTCGTGATTATACAGATATTGTTATGGAAATTTGAAAGATATATTTATATCGTTATTTCCAATACGATATTTGTTGGTTGTAGAATTTGATATTGAACATAAGCCGATATATTTTCTATTCAGAGCCTTGTATTTAATATCAAATGGGATTTGAGTTTGTCGTGGATGGTGTCTTCATTAACACTGTTCTTAGACCTAGTTGAGAAAAAGATTAAATCTTTCTATTTAGATTTAATGAAGTGTACCAATTAAATGATATTTAATTGGAATTGACTTGGAATTGATTTTTTGGTTTATCGTGAACGGTGATTTAAATAACACTTGTTCTTTAACCCGATAATTAATGGAATGTGAATTGGGTTTGTTGTGAACTGTGTTTTAACGACATTCGTTCTTTAACCCGATTTACAGTGAAATGTGATTTGGAATTTATAAATCTTTTGTTAAGATTTAAAGGAGATTTTCCAAAGTAAAGTTTTCCAATTTAATAAAATAAATTGGAATGGAATGGAATTCGATTTGGTGATAATCGAAGTGAATTTCTGTGGATGAGGACTGCTAATATATATGGAATTTAAAAGGCTTTGCCGTTATTCCATTTATATTGTTAGTCGGATACGGAAATTTGTATCGATTATATATATATATCGATTTGTTTTCCATAAAAATTCCATTGTTAATGGAATGTGATTTTGGGTTTATCCTGAACCGTGTTTTAAATGACATTGGTTCTTTAACCCAGTTAAAGATAGGATTTATTTCCTGGATTTGAATAATCATTAAGTAAGGATTTTTGGAAATTAAAACTGAATTAGAGTATTAATGAATCTTTAATTAGATTGAAAAGTGAACTTGATAACTAAAATTATCAAATTTAAGAAATGATCGAGAATGGAGTATTACCAGTTTTGCTCCAGGCAATAGTTAAATCTTTAATTAGATTTGAACGTGAAATGGTAACTGAATTTACCGATAACACTGTGGTGTTAGATATGAAGTATTTCCAGTTTTACTTCATGGGATAAATGGGTTGGAATTGGGAAATTAAAATAAATGATTACTTCGGTAAGGTTCGTTAATCTCGACTAGTTTGGATAAACCATAATTTGGTTTGAATTGATATTCAAAGGAAGATTAAAGAATAAATTTAAAGAATTTATCTTTGATAAAATTAATGGGAACCTTTCCCAAAGTATTAGAATATTTGAATAAAAGAATATTCTGAATTGGAATGAGGCATATGTTGTGTTTGTGTAACACTTGTTTATTATATACGCGAGTTATTCAGAAAGACCGGGTTTATCCCATTCTGAATAACTGATTCGACGATGTGTCGATGATGAAGACGGTGGTCGAAGACCGGAGGTCTTCACATCGTTTGGGTGATTATTGATTATCTTGATTGGGCTGTACACCCAAGAGGAGGGAATCAGTTGGTGATCGTCCAGACGTACTTGGAGATCGATGGATATGCGAGGAATAAGGTTCCTCCGGTTTCGTTCAGACCCAGAATGAACTTATATAGACTGTGTGTCTGACATTGGATTTTTCTCTGTGTTGATTGATCTCTATTAAATATACATCTGCCTGGTGAAGGGGAATTCATTCCCTTACTTCACCCTTCTCTGAGACGTACGGGATCAGAGGTTGTATATCGATAGACATCAGTTGCATGGTGTGAATTTCCTGTGTGGCATGCCTAAGTGGCAAATGATCAAGGCGCCTGTTCAAAAGCAGAGTCTTATGGTTGATGATCAAAGCACGGCCCGTGTGGCATAGCTTTGTGTAGCGTTAATTTGCGAGCCTTACACCCCGGTTGTGAACCAGAAATGGGAGAGGACCTCAGGGAGGGCATGCGTTTCCTTCTAGCTAGGGTGGTGTCAGTGACCTACCAGCCCTGACATTTATATTATTTTCACCTGTGTGGTTGTTGGATTGCGAGGCGCCTCAGATATATCGGTGACTATGTGGAGCCGATGGAGTCATTTGGCTCATTTACGCCCTAAAGGGCAGGAAAACGCAGTGTTCAGGCATTTTAATCCACATCGGTGGACCGGCCCTGATGATCCAAGGGTCACTCGAGCTCTGATCCTGTAATAACCCGGAAATTCGAGCCAATTAAAAATTTTTATTTTGGCAAATTTAGAGGATTTTGAATATTTAAAATAGATTATTTTAAATAATATCGGCGAGAAATTTATTTTGAATATAATTCGAACGTATATATTATATAGTTCATCGTTAGAAAATATAATATATTATTTATAATTATAAAAGGAATTGAAAATGGCGCGGTAGTTCGGTAATTCGATTTCAAACTTCAAATGAATGTACAGGATTCAAAATAAACCGGAATTTAGCGAAACGAAAAATATTAGAATCTAATTGAGAATATCTTTCCATCGAATCCGAAAAATCAAAATTTCATAGCGGGAATCAAAAGTTATTCCCAGTTGAAAATTCAGAATAGTCGCTATGGAATTCTTGCCCTTAAAAATGGGAATTTTGCAAACGGCCTCGGATTTCGACGAAACCACTTTTGTTGGATCTATGATGTCAAGTTATTGCTAGATTCCAATTTTCGTAATTTTTCGATTCAATATGTGAGCGTGGCAAAGGAAAACGCATTTGACCAGTTTTAGTTGATTTTAATCGACTAGAAAATGGCCATTTTTCAAATGGTCTCAGAATCTGATGAAATTAGTTTTGTTAGAACCGTATCGTCAATACGTAGCTAGAAAATATTTTCTGGAATTTTTAGGGGCTGTATGTGGCCCTAGTAAATTGAAATACGTGTTCAAATTCAATATATAGAGTTATATTTTGATTTTGACAAAAACTGATCGAAACGGTCAAATCAGCTTACGATGCATATCCCATTGTGTTCGTAATGGGGGTAATTAGCTATGGATGACCGTCGGTCGGTTCGATTTCGAGGTTGAAATTAAAAGTTGCTTTTTGAAAATTTAATAATAAATTAAATAATATAAAAACCTTTATAACCCCCCTTCTCCCCCTTTTTCTCTTTATGGGTCAACGCTCAGAAATATATATATAAAAAAAACGAACGAGAATCCCTAAATTGGTACAGCCGACGACGCCATCCCCGTACCCCCTCGTCATCGCTCTACCTCCGCCTGCCCTGGCCGTCGCCCAGTCGCCAGCATCCCCCCTCCTCGACTCCGATTCCCCCCAGTTCTCCTCTTCTTCTCCCCTCCGCTCGAACGAAAATAACGCACCCCCAATTTGAAGCAAACCCCCATGCCCTGGCCTGATAACCACCGCCACCACCTTCTCCGACTCCAGCGACCCCTCCTCCAATCCAAGACCGACGGTGCCTCACCCCCCCCCCCCCCCCATTCGCAGATAACATTAAGTTTTTACTTATTCATTTATTTTAATTCTTTTTCTTTTTTTCTCTTTTTTATATATATTAAAACATTGTTTTGAAAAATCTAGAATAGAAAAACTATGTTTGATATTTTTATTTTAAAGAAAGATGATATTTTTAATTATAAAAGATGATATTTTTAATCATAGGAAAACTAGATTTTCATGTAAAGGAAAATTAGATTTTCATGTAAAGGAAAATTAGATTTTCATGTAAAGGAAGATTAGATTTTTCATGTTAAGGAACATTAGATTTTTATGTTAAGAAAAATATAATTTTTATAAAAATGGCATTGAAAATAAGAATAACAATGTTTTGAAATAGGAAATAGAATTGTTTTTCAAAATATAAATAACATTGATTTTGAAAAGTATAAAACTAGAATTTGATTTTGAAAATATCAACTAGGATTTGATTTTGAAAAGAAAATACTTTTAGATCGGTAAAAATATAATTTTTATATAGAAAGCAGCGTGGTAACGATATACGATTTTTATATATGAAGTGCCATTATAAAAATATTATTTTTAATATCTATAACAACATATTAAAAAGGTGGTTTTTAATATGAACAGCGTGAAAAGGATGGCATAGGAATATCGGGCAAATAAAATTGATCAGAAATTCAAAAATGAAATGGCGGAGTGGATCCCTCGGTGAGAACTTCTCACCTTTAATTTTCTTTTTCTAGTTAATAATATATACTAGGATGCAGACGGTGTTTAGTAGCACCCGACACCCATCGTCCACAGACCATGGACGGCTTGTATGCTTATTTGTTTGATTTTGCTGTGTAGTTGATTGTGTGATATGATGTGAAATGGAAATAAAATATTTATATAGTTAAAATATTTTATAGTTGAAAATAGAATTTTTAATGTGTATTTAAAATAAATTATTATAAACAAATCGGCGGTTTGTTTATATAAACTGATTTGATTGATATTGATTGGGACGATAAATTTTACACATCGCCCAACTGCACAAATAAAATCTGTGTTTGATTGTTTGAATCCCCACACGGGTATTGGGATGATATATGACATACACTAATCCCAATAATTAGTTGTATGTCGATCGATTGATTGACAGGCTGTTATAAGCGTTAAATATTTATATTTGATGCTTATACAGTGTAGAACGCACTCTGGATGATGGTTGATTATTTATCGTTGTGATTTTATACATGTGTTGTAGAAAATCCATATAATTAACATTATATGGTAATTGATTGGGCCTCATTCCAGTTTTGAAAAAGAAATATTTGGAATAGAATATTTGAAAATAGAAATATATGAAGCCGTGTTGATTAGATTGACGCCATTTTGAGGCGAACGATATTTATATCGATTTTATTCATTTTTCAATGAATATCGAAAGTGATTTCAAAATCTGATAAATTGAATAGAATTGAAATTCGAATTAAATTGAAATGAATTGAAATTCGAATTAAAGTGAAATGAATTGAAATTCGAATTAAATTGAAATAAATCAAAATTCGAATTAAATTGAAATGAATCGAAATTCGAATTAAATTGAAATGAATTGGAATTCGAATTAAAGTGAAATGAATTGAAATTCGAATTAAAGTGAAATGAATTGAAATTCGAATTAAAGTGAAATGAATTGAAATTCGAATTAAAGTGAAATGAATTGAAATTCGAATTAAGTTGAAATTGAATTGAAATCGATTTGAAATGAATTTAAAATGAATTTATATTGGAATATTCAATTTTGATTTGAAATTGAATATGAAGTTGAAGCCGTTTTGAAAATGAATTGACAACGATTTATAAAGCACGTTTTGAATTGAAATCGACGAAGTATATATTATATATAATATATATATAATATAATGGCCTGAATAGAACGCGCCGTGCCGCGACAGTTCGTGAATTTCGACCATTGATTTCGAGTGGACATTGCGGGAGATCCGACCGGCGGATTCTCCTAAAACCGGAACCGTTGGGTTCGTGTCGAAAAGAGCTTTCTAACGAATATTAGAAATTTGAAATCTAACTGTTGGATTTGGAATTATGTCCAAATCAAATTTGAAAAAGGTCGTTGTAAGTGCAGTTCGATGGCTGTTGATGGAAATCGACTGTACGGGCCTTGATGAAATTATTAAAAATATCAATAATTTGTGTAGAATCATAAGAAATGATTTGTGAAGAATTGGGATGAAAAACTCCACATTTGAAATGATAAAAATAGATTTTTATTGAAATGAACTAGTTTTGAACTAGAATAATAATTTATTTATTTTTAAAATAAACAAATTGGATTTGAAATGGTTTTGAAAATAACCAAAATTTCCAATAATTGAATTGGAATGGATTTGAATCGAAATTGTCTTTGGAATATTTCGATATTGGATTTCGTGATTATACAGATATTGTTATGGAAATTTGAAAGATATATTTATATCGTTATTTCCAATACGATATTTTTTGGTCGTAGAATTTGATATTGAATATAAGCCGATATATTTTCTATTCAGAGCCTTGTATTTAATATCAAATGTGATATGGGTTTGTCGTGAATGGTGTCTTTATTAACACTGTTCTTGAACCCAGTTGAGAAAAAGATTAAATCTTTTTATTTAGATTTAATGAAGTGTACCAATTAAATAATATTTAATTGGAATTGAATTGGTATTGATTTTTGGGTTTATCGTGAACAGCGTTTTAAATAACACTTGTTCTTTAACCCGATAATTAATGGAATGTGATTTTGGGATGTCGTGAACGGTATCTTCAATAATACTGTTTTTAGACCCAAAAGAGTTAAGAAAATCAGAAACTAACTGAAGATTAGTTAAGTTGAATGGTTTTTGGGGTATTGATCTGATGTTGGTTTCGGCCTTCGGGGTAATACTTAGGGAATTGCTCACTTGCTAATTTACGGTTAGGGACTGATTGAAATGTGATGTTATTTTGGGTTTATCGTGAACCATGTTTTAAATGACACGGATTCTTTAACCCAAGTAAAGATTAAAACTAAGTGGAGTTTTAATGAATCTTTAATTAGATTGAAAAGATCGAGAATGGAGTATCACCAGTTTTACTCCAGGCGGTAGTTAAATCTTTAATTAGATTTGAACGTGAAATGGTAATTTAATTTACTGATAACACCGTGGTGTTAGATATGAAGTATGACAAGTTTTACTTCATGGGATAAATAGGTTGGGATTGGGAAATAAAATAAATAATTACTTCGGTGTGGTTTGCTAATCCCGACTAGTTTGAAGTGATATTCAAAAAAAGATTAAAGAATAAATTTAGAAGAATTTATCTTGGATAAAATTAATGGGAACCTTTCCCTAAGAATGTGAAATTTAGAAACTAACTGTGGGTTAGCTAAGAAGGACGGTTTCCTGGTTATTGATCTGATGTTGGTTTCGGCCTTCGGGGTTAATATTTGGGGAATTATTCTCTTGCTAATTTACGGTTAGTGACTGATGAATTGGAATGAGGCGTATGTCGTGTTTGTGTAACACTTGTTTATTATATACGCGAGTTATTCAGAAAGACCGGGTTTATCCCATTCTGAATAACTAGTTCGACGTGATGTCGAAGATGAAGACGGTGGTTGAAGACCAAAGGTCTTCACGTCATTTGGATAATTACTGATGATCTTGATTGGGACGTACACCCAAGAGGAGGGAATTAGTTGGTGATCATCCAGACGTACTTGGAGATCGATGGATATGCGGGGTACTAGGTGCCTCCGATTTCGTTCAGACCCAGAGCGGACTTGTAAATGGACTGTGTGTCTGACATTGGATATCATTCTTTGTGATTGATGGATATCGGTTGCATGGAGTGGTTTGCCTGTGTGGCATGCTAAGGTGCAAATGATCAAGGCTTTTGTTGAAAAGCAAAGTCTTGTGGTTGATGATCAAAGCATGGCCTTTGTAGCATAGCTTTGTGTAGCGTGAATTCGCGAGCCTCACACCCCGGTTGTGAACCAGAAACGGGAGAGGACATCAGGGAGGGCATGCGTTTCCTTCTAGTTAGAAGTGGCGTCAGTGGTTTTACACTCCCTGACGAGTTTGACTTATGTGGTTGTTGGTTTGCGAGGCGCCTCGGATATATCGGTGACTATGTGAAGTCGATGGAGTCATTCGTTGGCTCATTTACGCCCCATAGGGCGGGGAGACGTATTGTTCAAGCACTATAATCCACTCCGTGTGGACCGGCCCTGACGATCCATGGTGCAGTTGCGGTTGTTCCTGAGACATGGGCTAGATTGTCTCGAATTAGCACAGGACGATCCCTTTGCCTTGGTTCACAGATGGAAATCCAACTTCCAATACGTGACTTTGCGGTTTTATTTGTAGAGCCTAGTATAGCGACATGATATATGGTACCCATGCCGTCTATGATTGATACTTATGATTTGAAGTTGTTTTATACACTATGCACTTATAATAGTATCAAATGATTTGTTTAAAATGGACTAAGCATGTTTGGCTATTATAAGGGAAAATCCTATCCCCCGGCTTGCGTTGCATTGTGTGATAGGACCTGGGTCTTATAATAGCTTCATTTTTTCCAAAAAAGCATTGCGCTGTTTTGTTATATGCACTGGTATTCTTGGGAGGAAACCCGTTCCGTGTTATACGGCGTGGTCCCTTGATATATCTGATTTAAAGTAAAGTTTTAAATAACTGTTTTAGTTCTCACACCAGTCCCATGACTGACCTGGAGTTTATTGTTTTAACCTAAACTCTGGGTGCCCTTATTTTGACACGGGCAGCTAGTAGTTTTGGTTTTGCAGATTTATATTCATAGGAACCTGGTTTACAGCTGGAACGATATCCGGAAAGCTTTGTATTTGTATATCTCTTCTAGTTGTGCATTGTATTATTTTCCGCTACTATGTAATGTATTGTAATCTCTGATATTTATCGAATGTATTTTATTCATTTATACTCTGTATATTCTTGTATTCTGATGGAATTGTTGTAATTAACAATGAAATGTTCTTCCGTCTGCGTTCTATTTTGTCTTGTTCTCAAAACAATCAGGCGTTTCGAACGGTCTGGGTCGGTTTAGCGACTGATTCGGATCGCGTGGAATTCCCGGTCTTTACAGCATGGTATCAGAGCTTTGGTTTACAAGCTCAGAGAACATGATACATTAGAACCATACGAAAGAATTCATCAGATATTGGATTAGTAATATCCAATGGGAATGACTCGTTAGAGATGGGATTAGTAGTATCCAAGAACGAGTGTGAAGAGTATATTTTTAAAATACAAACAAATTTTTGTTTTGAAAATTTAAATCAATTAAACGTATTTGATTATTTATTTATAGTGATTTGGACAATCCAATATATAAAGATTTTGCATATGCGTCCTGCAAACGTTTATTCGAAGTTTTAATATACTGGACAGTTATAGAATCATGCTCTAGTTGCCCGGGGATAATTCTGGTAATGGGACACCGTCGCCAGTATTTATTTTCGAGTTACGAAAGTGAGAGTTCTGTATATTTCCATTAGACTGGTGTAAGAACCAAAATATAGCTAGAATACATTGTTGTGAATTAGCACCAAAAATGTGATTTTTGACTACGTATCAAAATTATGAGTTTGAAACGTTAATTCAGTAATTGTTTGATGGATGTGTTGTTTGATTATTGTTTTAATAATTAAATGTTGAACCTTTAACCAAATTGGTCAAATAGTGAGTTGTATTGAAAATGATCACATTTGCATACATATATGTGTACTTACATTGAACAGGTCATAGCAAGGAGGCTAGAGCAGAGGAATAAAATTGTTTGGCCGACAAATAGGTACATGTTTACCATAATTTACTATTTCGTTTGGGTGATGATGATTTTATGAGCCGATTGGCTAGCCGCTCGGCTTTTTCTTTTTCTTTTGGATTGAAGAAGGCCATGGGAGGCTATATGAAATATCCCGAAGTCCCCGGTGCAGGGGAGGTTATGGCAAAAAAATTCGAAAATTTAGGGTGTTAGCCAAATTTTTGAAAAATTTGAAAAGTTTTTAGAAACTGAAAAGTTGAAAAACTTAAGCCATAAAGAAAATACTGGAAGTTGAGTTGGTTTGTTAAACAACTTTCATCTTCGTTCCTTTTCGGGGACGAAAAGTTTTAAGTGGGGGAGACTGTAATAACCCGGAAATCCAAGCCAATTTAAAATTTTTATTTTGGCAAATTTATAGGATTTTGAATATTTAAAATAGATTGTTTTAAATAATATCGACGAGAAATTTATTTTGAATATAATTCGAACGTATATATTATATAGTTCGTCGTTAGAAAATATAATACGTTATTTATAATTATAAAAGGAATTGAAAATGGCGCGGTAGTTCGATAATCCGATTTCAAACTTTAAATGAATGTACAGGATTCAAAATAAACCGGAATTTAGCGAAACCAAAAATATTAGAATCTATTTGAGAATATCTTTCCATCGAATCCGAAAAATCAAAATTTCATAGCGGGAATCAAAAGTTATGCCCAGTTGAAAATTCAGAATAGTCGTTATGGAATTCTTGCCCTTAAAAATGGGAATTTTGCAAACGGCCTCGGATTTCGATGAAACCACTTTTGTTGGATCTGTGATGTCAAGTTATTGCTAGATTCTAATTTTCGTATTTTTTGATTCAATATGTGAGCGTGGCAAAGGAAAACGCGTTTGACCAGTTTTAGTTGATTTTAATCGACTGGAAAATGGCCATTTTTCAAACGGTCTCAGAATCTAATGAAATTAGTTTTGTTAGGACCGTATCGTCAATACGAAGCTAGAAAATATTTTTCTAGAATTTTTAGGGGCTGTATGTGGCCCTAGTAAATTGAAATACGCGTTCAAATTCAATATATAGAGTTATATTTTGATTTTGACGAAAACTGATCGAAACGATCGAATCAGCTTACGATGCATATCCCATTATGTTCGGAATGGGGGTAATTAGCTATGGACGACAGTCGGTCAGTTCGATTTCGAGGTCGAAATTAAAAGTTGCTTTTTGAAAATTTAATAATAAATTAAATAATATAAAAACCTTTATAACCCCCCTTCTCCCCTTTTTTCTCTTTATGGGTCAACGCTCAGAAATATATAAAAAAAACGAACGAGAATCCCTAAATCGATACATCCGACGACGCCATCGCCGTACCCCCTCGTCATCGCTCCACCTCCGCCTGCCCTGACCGCCGCCCAGTCGCCAGCCTCCCCCCTCCTCGACTCCGATTCCCCCCAGCTCTCCTCTTCTTCTCCCCTCCGCTCGAACAAAAATCGCGCACCCCCAATTTGAAGCAAACCCCCATACCCTGGCCTGAGAACCACCGCCACCACCTTCTCCGACTCCAGCGACCCCTCCTCCAGTCCAAGACCGACGGTGCCTCACCCCCCCCCCCCATTCGCAGATAACAGTAAGTTTTTACTTATTCATTTATTTTAATTCTTTTTCTTTTTTTTCTCTTTTTTATATATATTAAAAAATTGTTTTGAAAAATCTAGAATAGAAAAACTATGTTTGATATTTTTATTTTAAAGAAAGATGATATTTTTAATTATAAAAGATGATATTTTTTATCATAGGAAAATTAGATTTTCATGTGAAGGAAAATTAGATTTTTCATGTAAAGGAAGATTAGATTTTCATGTTAAGGAACATTAGATTTTCATGTTAAGAAAAATATAATTTTTATAAAAATGGCATTCAAAATAAGAATAACAATGTTTTGAAATAGGAAATAGAATTGTTTTTCAAAATATAAATAACATTGATTTTGAAAAGTATAAAACTAGAATTTGATTTTGAAAACATAAACTAGGATTTGATTTTGAAAAGAAAATACTTTTAGATCGGTAAAAATATAATTTTTATATAGAAAGCAGCGTGGTAACGATATACAATTTTTATATATGAAGTGCCATTATAAAAATATGATTTTTAATATCTAGAACATCATATTAAAAAGGTGGTTTTTAATACGAACAGCGTGAAAAGGATGGCATAGGTATATCGGGCAAATAAAATTGATCAGATATTCAGAAATGAAATGGCAGAGTGGATCCCTCGGTGAGAACTTCTCACCTTTAATTTTCTTTTTCTAGTTAATAATATATACTAGGATGCAGACGGTGTTTAGTAGCACCCGACACTCGTCGTTCACAGACCATGGACAGCTTCAATGCTTGTTTGTTTGATTTTGCTGTGTAGTTGATTGTGTGATATGATGTGAAATGGAAATAAAATATTTATATAGTTAAAATATTTTATAGTTGAAAATAGAATTTTTAACGTGTATTTAAAATAAATAATTATAAACAAATCCGAGGTTTGTTTATATACACTGATTTGATTGATATTGATTGGGACGATAAATTTTACACATCGCCCAACTGCACAAATAAAATCTGTGTTTGATTGTTTGAAACCCCACACGGGTATTGGGATGATATATGACATACACTAATCCCAATAATTAGTTGAATGTCGATCGATTGATTGACAGGCTGTTATAAGCGTTAAGTATTTATATTTGATGTTTATATAGTGTAGAACGCACTCTGGATGATGGTTGATTATTTATCGTTGTGATTTTATACATGTGTTGTAGAAAATCCATATAATTAACATTATATGGTAATTGATTGGGCCTCATTCCAGTTATGAAAAAGAATTATTTTAAAAGAAATATTTGAACTAGAAATATTTGAAAAAGAAATATTTGAAATAGAATATTTGAAAATAGAAATATATGAAGCCGTGTTGATTAGATTGACGCCATTTTGACGCGAACGATATTTATATCGATTTTATTCATTTTTCAATGAATATCGAAAGTGATTTCAAAATCTGATAAATTGAATAGAATCGAAATTCGAATTAAATTGAAATGAATTGAAATTCGAATTAAAGTGAAATGAATCGAAATTCGAATTAAAGTGAAATGAATTGAAATTCGAATTAAAGTGAAATGAATTGAAATTCGAATTAAATTGAAATTGAATTGAAATCGAATTGAAATCGATTTGAAATGAATTTAAAACGAATTTATATTGGAATATTCAATTTTGATTTGAAATTGAATATGAAG
The DNA here is from genome assembly GCA_030737875.1 of Allium sativum. Lineage (NCBI taxonomy): Eukaryota > Viridiplantae > Streptophyta > Magnoliopsida > Asparagales > Amaryllidaceae > Allium > Allium sativum. Next base: position 280,319,414 of record CM060922.1, read on the forward strand.
TTGAAGCCATTTTGAAAATGAATTGACAACGATTTATAAAGCACGTTTTGAATTGAAATTGATGAAGTATATATTATATATATAATATAATGGCCTGAATAGAACACGCCGTGCCGCGACAGTTCGTGAATTTCAACCATTGACTTCGAGTGGACATTGCGGGAGATCCGTCCGACGGATTCTCCTAAAACCGGAACCGTTGGGTTCGTGTCGAAAAGAGCTTTCTAACGAATATTAGAAATTTGAAATCTAACGGTTGGATTTGGAATTATGTCCAAATCAAATTTGAAAAAGGTCGCTGTAAGTGCAGTTCGATGGCTGTTGATGGAAATCGACTGTACGGGCCTTGATTAAATTATTAAAAATATCAATAATTTGTGTAAAATCATAAGAAATGATTTGTGAAGAATTGGGATGAAAAACTCCACATTTGAAAAGATAAAAATAGATTTTTATCGAAATGAACTAGTTTTGAACAAGAATAATTTATTTATTTTTAAAATAAATAAATTGGATTTGAAATGGTTTTGAAAATAACCAGAATTTCCAATAATTAAATTTGAATGGATTTGAATCGAAATTGTCTTTGGAATATTTCGATGTTGGATTTCGTGATTATACAGATGTTGTTATGGAAATTTGAAAGATATATTTATATCATTATTTCCAATACGATATTTGTTGGTCGTAGAATTTGATATTGAACATAAGCCGATATATTTTCTATTCAGAGCCTTGTATTTAATATCAAATGTGATTTGGGTTTGTCGTGAATGGTGTCTTTATTAACACTATTCTTGAACCCAGTTGAGAAAAAGATTAAATCTTTTTATTTAGATTTAATGAAGTGTACCAATTAAATAATATTTAATTGGAATTGAATTGGTATTGATTTTTGGGTTTATCGTGAATAGTGTTTTAAATAACACTTGTTCTTTAACCCGATAATTAATGGTATGTGATTTTGGGATGTTGTGAACGGTGTCTTCAATAATACTGTTCTTAGACCCAAAAGAGTTAAGAAAATCAGAAACTAACTGAAGATTAGTTAAGTTGAATGGTTTCTGGGGTATTGATCTGATGTTGGTTTCGGCCTTCGGGGTTAATACTTAGGGAATTGCTCACTTGCTAATTTACGGTTAGGGACTGATTGAAATGTGATGTGATTTTGGGATTATCGTGAACCATGTTTTAAATGACACTGATTCTTTAACCCAAGTAAAGATTAAAACTAAGTGGAGTTTTAATGAATCTTTAATTAGATTGAAAAGATCGAGAATGGAGTATCACCAGTTTTACTCCAGGCGGTAGTTAAATCTTTAATTAGATTTGAACGTGAAATGGTAATTTAATTTACCGATAACACCGTGGTGTTAGATATGAAGTATGACCAGTTTTACTTCATGGGATAAATAGGTTGGGATTGGGAAATAAAATAAATAAATACTTCGGTGTGGTTCGCTAATCCCGACTAGTTTGAAGTGATATTCAAAAGAAGATTAAAGAATAAATTTAGAAGAATTTATCTTGGATAAAATTAATGGGAACCTTTCCCTAAGAATGTGAAATTTAGAAACTAACTGTGGGTTAGCTAAGAAGGACGGTTTCCTGGGTATTGATCTGATGTTGGTTTCGGCCTTCGGGGTTAATATTTGGGGAATTATTCTTTTGCTAATTTACGGTTAGTGACTGATGAATTGGAATGAGGCATATGTTGTGTTTGTGTAACACTTGTTTATTATATAGGCGAGTTATTCAGAAAGACCGGGTTTATCCCATTCTGTGATATCGAAGATGAAGACGGTGGTTGAAGACCGGAGGTCTTCACGTCGTTTGGGTAATTACTGATGATCTTGATTGGGCCGTACACCCAAGAGGAGGGAATCAGTTGGTGATCGTCCAGACGTACTTGGAGATTAATGGATATGCGGGGTACTATGTGCCTCCGGTTTCGTTCAGACCCAGAGCGGACTTGTAAATGGACTGTGTGTCTGACATTGGATATCATTCTGTGTGATTGATGGATATCAGTTGCATGGAGTGGTTTGCCTGTGTGGCATGCTAAGGTGCAAATGATCAAGGCTTTTGTTGAAAAGCAAAGTCTTGTGGTTGATGATCAAAGCACTGCCTTTGTGGCGTAGCTTGTGTAGCGTGAATTCGTGAGCCTCACACCTCGGTTGTGAACCAGAAATGGGAGAGGACATCAGGGAGGGCATGCGTTTCCTTCAAGTTAGAAGTGGCATCAGTGGTTTTACACGCCCTGATGAGTTTGACTTATGTGGTTGTTGGTTTGCGAGGCGCCTCGGATATATCGGTGATTATGTGAAGCCGATGGAGTCATTTGTTGGCTCATTTACACCCCATAGGGTGGGGAGACGTATTGTTCAGGCACTATAATCCACTCCGTGTGGACTGGCCTTGACGATCCATGGTGCAGTTGCGGCAGTTCCTGAGACATGGGCTAGATTGTCTCGAATTAGCACAGGACGATCCCTTTGCCTTGGTTCACAGATGGAAATCCAACTTCCAATACGTGACTTTGCGGTTTTATTTGTAGAGCCTAGTATGGCGACATGATATATGGTACCCATGCCGTCTATGATTGATACTTATGATTTGAAGTTGTTTTATACACTATGCACTTATAATAGTATCAAATGATTTGTTTAAAACGTACTAAGCATGTTTGGCTATTATAAGGGAAACCCCTATCCCCCGGCTTGCATTGCATTGTGTGGTAGGACCTGGGTCTTATAATAGCTTCATTTTTTCCAAAAAAAGCATTGCGCTGTTTTGTTATATGCACTGGTATTCTTGGGAGGAAACCCGTTCCGTGTTATACGGCGTGGTCCCTTAATATATCTGATTTAAAGTAAAGTTTTAAATAACTGTTTTAGTTCTCACACCAGTCCCATGACTGACCTGGAGTTTATTGTTTTAACCTAAACTCTGCGTGCCCTTATTTTGACACGGGCAGCTAGTAGTTTTGGTTTTGCAGATTTATATTAACAGGAACCTGGTTTACAGCTGGAACGATATCCGGAAAGCTTTGTATCTGTATATCTCTTCTAGTTGTGCATTGTATTATTTTCCGCTGCTATGTAATGTATTGTAATCTCTGATATTTATCGAACGTATTTTATTCATTTATACTCTGTATATTCTTGTATTCTGATGGAATTGTTGTAATTAACAATGAAATGTTCTTCCATCTGCGTTCTATTTTGTCTTGTTCTCAAAACAATCAGGCGTTTCGAACGGTCTGGGTCGGTTTAGCGACTGATTCGGATCGAGCGGAATTCCCGGTCGTTACAGATCCTGAGGCTTGGGCTAGAGAGTCTTGAATCGGTGAGGACTATCTTTTGCCTCGGTTCACAAATGGAAACCCAACTTCCAATACGTGACTTTGCGGTTTTGATTGTAGAACCTATATATGGCGACATAGTGGTATGGGGCACTTATTTCGTCTATGATGGATATTTATGATTGAAATTGTTTTGGCACTATACACTTATAGTAGTAATAAAAGATGAAATTTAGTGTATCAAGCATTTTTTGGCTATTATAAGGTAAAACCCTATCCTCCGGCTTGTGTTGCATTGTGTGATGGGACCTGGGTCTTATAATAGCTTCATTGTTCTTTATTTTAGCATTGCGTTGTTGTTTTATGCACTGGTATTCTTGGGAGGAAACCCGTTCTGTGTTATACGGCGTGGTCCCTTGATTTACCTAACTTTAAAATAAAGATTAATAACTGTTTTAGTTCTCACAACAGTCACATGACTGACCTGGAGTTTATTGTTTTAATGTAAACTATGGGTGCCCCTATTTTCGACACGGGCAGCTTGTAGTTTTGGTTTTGTAGATTTATATTCACAGGACCCTGATTTACAGTTGGAACGATGCTCGGAAAGCTCTGTATCCGTGTATTACTTTCAGTTGTGATTTGTATTGTTTTTCCGCTGCTATGTAATTTATTGTAATCTCTGATATTTATCGAATGTATTTTGTATATGCATACTTTGTATATTCTTGTGTCTGATGGAATTGTTGTAATAAGCAATGAAATGTTCTTTTGTTTGTGTTCTGATTCGTCTTGTCCTCAACTCAATCCGTGCTTTCCTTCACGGGGAAGTTCGGGTCGTTATATCGTGCCTATACGGAGTGCTTTTCGTATAATAATCCAACCTATCTCCCCGTATTGACAACGTTGGTATTAAACTGGACGATACTTCGATAGTCGGTTATTTATTTATCAAAGAAACAAACATTCATCCAAAGATTTTATATTAAATTGGACAATACTTCGATACTCGATTATTTATTTACCGAAGAAACAAACATTCATCCAAAGATTTTATTCCTAAAGGGAATACAATTAATTGACATCAAACATCACCGAGCCCTTTTTTAATTAATATTTAATAAAATAATTTTTTATTTCTTAATTTCTCTTCAATATCTTTAGCCAGAAATTTCTCCAAACAAGTTTTGCCTCTCAAGATTCTTGGAAAAACGTTTACATCTATCATAACTATTAATTTTTTATATTCCAGAACGTATCTCTTTTTAACATCCGAAAAACATTTCCATATATTCACCAATTCCTATACTTCCACATTCATTAGTCCCTAACCATAAACTAGTAAGAGAATAACTCCCTAAGTATCATCCCCGAAGGCTAAACCAACATCAGATCGATACTCAGGAAGTCATTCAACTCGACTAATCTCCAGTCAGTTTCTAATTTTCTTAACTTCTTATCAACAAAATCATTTCAATTTGCAAAATGTTTGCTTTTAATCTATTATTCACTTTTAAACGTACATACGTTTCTCCTTCCAACCTCTCAAGATTTAATTTTATAAATTCCCTTTTTTTTCTTATAAAATTCCATTCTATGTTTATTCTCTTATTAATTTCATATATAATTGATAAGCTGGTTTTAAGTTATCAAACTTTCTTAGTTTTTCTATCTCTTTAAATTTCCGGAAATTTCGCTAGCGTATCCTCTGTACGGCTAAATCGATCCTATGACAAATCGCCTCTCTAGGCCTTTTCCAGTTAAAAAGAAAATCAAAAAGCCAAGCGGCTTGTCAAATAGGCTCATAAATCTCATATTTAGTTAAATATGTACTTGTTCATCGAGCATTCAATTTATTTCTTCCATTAGCTTTATTCCATACTTGTTCAAATATCTATTCAACAATTCATATTTTATTTACAACTCAATTCAATTATTTTAACTCAATTCGCTAATTTATTCTCCAATTACTATTTTTCCTTATCCCATTTTATTTGAACATATCATGTTCAATATATTTTTAGTTTTCTTATAAACCAATCGAATTACATTTCCAACTTAAGTTTCATATTTGATTTCAAATATGAATTCACAAATCCCATTCACTTAACCAAAGTATAACTCAATCCAAACTTAATTAAATAATTACTCTTCTACTTAGTTAATTCTATTCAATAATTGAAAATACGATTTTTGTTTCATAAATCATTTCATTTACTCCACTTGAGTTCATATTTATTTTATAACTCAAGTTTGGATTTTCATAATGAAAAATCCAAACTTTATTAACTTAAAATCCTTCGATTTTATTTATTTAATTGTTTTAATTTATAAACGATTATACCGCTGTTTTTCTAGAAATTTGAGTTTGACATAACTCAAAATCTATAAGACAAAATATTGAATTTTCTCTTCCATTAGAAAAACATTATTCAATAGATTCGGACGATACTTGTTTCAAAGAATTCCGACTTAAATTGAGTTCTATATACTCAATTGAAGTTCAAAACGTCAAATTACGAACTACCGTGCGGGAGAGTTCGTTTTAATTACGTTTAAATATAAACATTTAAATTTCGTTTATTGATAAATTTCCATTCCATTCTTCCATATTTTTTATATAAATTAAACTAATTTTCCACAGTTAACTTAAAATTACTGATTATCCGATTTTTTCATTACTCAGTTATAGATTTATTTACCACTCGATCTTCTATATTAAATTTCAATTATAAATTTCGAGGATCTATCGTTACTTTTTAAAAACGATTTCCAAATTCTCTTTTTAAATTCACATTTGAATCTAAATTCCCAAATTATCCAATAATAATTATTCCATTCCATTTATAAACATCGTTTATAAATTCACTACTTGTCTCTGTTATTCAAACAAGTTAATATTTCCTAGCCCATTCAAAATTCAAATTCTATTTTAGGAAAATAAATTTTCCTTTTAAAAATCTCAAATTCAATTTCACTATACTTTTATATATCAATATTTAGAGCCAATGACATTTTAACATTCAAACCGCCCAATAATCAATCACAGATTATTTATCACATCATATAACATTATATATGAAAACAAACAATAAAATTGGTTAGGAATCTAGTTGGATTTCTCAAACCTGTTTTCCCTGCATCCACAGATGTTAGACATCATAAATAATACCCATCCTGTTTCAAGGCGTGATATCGCAGTATAGATGGTCTCCACTATATATAGTGGGGGCGCATAGGTTCATCCTCTAATGATACTACAGGAAATATCAATATCCAACCACCAAGCCTAAATATAACTAATATATATAATAACCACAATTGATCAACAATTATTCAATGCATCCAAACAACCCATAAACAACATATGAAAATTATTTAAAATAAAAATTCGTATATGATAAATTATAAACGAATCCAGATAGTGAGTTTACCGTGGTTATAATTTTCATTCGTTCCAATTTCTATTCCTTAGCAAAGAATTTGCAGCTCCAAACTCCACACGACTTGAATTGATCGATTTAACCTTATAAAATTTATTTATTCCCTCTATTAATTTCATGGTCGAATATATATATATATATATAATTAATTTTGTAACTACAATTTTATTTAAACGATTATTACAATAACTTTTAAATATAACAACTGTATCTAATTTCAAATTATAGGAGAATTAATTGTAACGAGCTTTATTCATCAAATCTTAATTCGTCACAATTTCCTTTAACAAAACATTTTAAATTTCAATTGGTATAGTTGCCATATTTGAAAATTCAGAGCATTGAAATATTTACTACTACATAAGTTTTTAATTAATTCAAATTAAAATTAAATAATGAAATTTAATTAAACCCAATCACCTAATTAATCTCAAATAATTATCTTCTTTAGAACTGAAATCATGCTTCTAATTTTTTGTTGAAAGCCTCCCTTACTGTAGCTATCTAATGCTCCAAACACCCCCTTACCGACTCTTCTTCTCTCACTATCAAAACCCACGACATTGTCTTCTTCCCCAATGTATGTCACAACTTCCCTGTAGCATTCGACACCCCTTACCAATATCTACCCGACCCCCAATGAAACTCAACACCATCACCTTTCCTTCGATCGAACCCACTTCTAGAAATCACGACCTCGAGTTTAGCACCTTTAGTAGTATTGAGCGACAATTTTTAGTTTCCATATCCTCCTAAACTCCACCGTGAGGATCGCCTCACCTCCAATATCACAACTCCATCACTCGTTCAACACAGCTTCATCTCATTTGAAGTCAATGCTCAACCCTAGGTTGCGATATTTGAATTTGAACAGTTGCAATTTTACATCGCACGTTATTTTTTCTTTAATTGAATAGTATTCATTATTGGTTTTGAGTTTGTCAAGTTATATTTTTTCCCTGAACAGAAATGATTTTTAAAGAGGGAAAGGGGAAATTCGATTCCTATTTCAAATTCTGGGAAACAAACAGAAAAAATGGAAATAGAGGAGGAGATATTGCAGTTTAAATAGATGATGACGGGGAACCAACGTACATAGGTTTTTAAATGGTAAACACCTTTAATTGGTTTTATTTTAATACAATTTAAAATAAGGGGATTTTTATTGTATTTAAATAGATTTCGATTTGGTTTTGATCTTATACGATAATTTAATTATTATAATACCCTCATGAAACTTATACCTCAAGATTCATGTTTAAACAACTACCTACGAGCTCCAATCGTGATGAAACTTGACAGCTGCTATGGTTTAATGTTTCGAACTCAATAAAATTGGTTTTGTTGAAAATCGAGGTCATTGGTAAATTTATTATTCTTAAGTACCATATTAAATTGATAAAGTATAATTTAAATTCAAAACAATCAGCTGCTCGATAATAAATTATTATTATCATTTATATTCAAATTAAATTTATACTAATCATCTGAATCATTTCGATTCAGTTTAAACTTAGAATTCAATTATTTAGTTTCATATTACAATGTTTTGATATGCTCAAAATTAATTCATATTCGATTATTAATCGATAAATTCCATATAAAAGTCTTTATATTATCAACTAAACATTCAAAAAAATATTAAATGTTTAAAATTAATTGACCAAAAATGCGGGTCATTATATTTTGATTAACATTTGTATGTTTGATATATTACTTTTTCTCTAAGTCAATCTCTTTTATCTGTTCTAAACTTATCTTACTATATTCAAGTAGTAAGAAATGAGTACAAGAGCAAGGTAGGGAAGGAGGACCGATAATATTACAACCACTAATGGTCGAGTTTAGAATGCAGGTAGGGTAGGAGCTATAGAAAAAGTGACATTAGTGCAACCTTATTTTAACTTTGCATCCTTGTGCACAGACTATACCAATTTTTATGGAAAGCCATTAATATGCGCATATTATAATAACAAAATCTAAATTTGCATTTGTTCTTGTGAAAAAAATTAAGGGGCTTGGCATTTATCATGAGCAAGAGATTCTTTCTGGCATCTTGGCAATTGTTGGATTAAGTTACCTTAAGTGTCATAGGTGATGACTTTCCCTGAAAAAGAATTAAGAAATATCTGAAGATCGATTTAGCCTAGTTGAAGGGAAGACCAATCTTTACAGAAGCTATCTAGATCTTAAGCAAGGAGGAATGATTGCATCGAAGCATGAAACTAGGTTCAATGAGTTTTTGTGCTTTAGGCCATGACTTATCGATGTTTCCTTTAAAAAGAATGAAATATTTGCTGTTAGGATGGTGAATGTAATACCCCAATTGTAGTGAACATTACTCATGAGATTTAATTTGATCGATTAAATAAGAATAATGTAGTAGGATGTTGAGATGGGATTTGTAGTTAATAAATAATGATTTGACCTTAGTAACTAATCAATTTAATTAGACATAAGAAAAAGAACTATGTGAGAGGAAAAATGGAAAACATGTAGCCTCATATATAAGCATAACCCTCTACTCTCTTTTTCATTTTTATTTCATTTTCTCTAAAAAAAACTGAACTAAGATAGAAGAGGTCAGCCATTAACATATAAAGGAAGAAAAAGAAAAGTTAGAAAATGATAAGAATACTTGAGCTTAGGATTTAAGCTACAATAATTCTCAACTAACCAGTCCAAATCTAAGGTGAATAATAATCTTAACCATTGTCATTTTCGGATATTAATCAGACCCAAATTTGTTTTGTGTATATATGATTTTTTTTCGTATGTATTTTTTCCTCTGACATTCTTTGGATAAAACAATGGTTTGTTTTGATTGTATATGCTTGTTTGAATAAGATTTGGTTAGGTTTTTGATTGAAACCCTTAGTTGCATTTCCAATTACTCTGAAATTTTTATATGTTGTTTACTGCATGATTTTGGAGATGAGTTTCAAGTATCAAATTTTTATAAGAATGTATCCTAAGTTAGATTGAGAGTTAATTACGAAATTAATTCTAAAAAATAATTAAAATGATTATTTGTGATGACCGCCTATACCATCGGTACTCACGTAACCTAATATTGTGCTATATAGGAAGCCGATTGATGCAAGACGATTGTCAACGGAAAAAAAAAAGAGAAATGAAACATAAAAGAAAGAAATAAAAGAGAAGAGGAAGAAAGAAATACAATACATAAACACAGTACCTATCATATATCTCACAAAAGATCAGATAAAATATAACAGAAATCACGGATATAAAAAAACGAGATAGTAATAACTATATAAACCATGTGATCATGGTATATTGACTCATATAGTCATATATAAATAAAGTTTATACAAGAGATAAATAAAATCTCTTACAAACTGTCTCTAATAAATAGTCAACACTATCATAGTTACATAGTGTCACACAGCAGAATAAAAAATAGTACAAGTATAAGAACGAGAAGATGTCACCTCTTACCGACAGACATGCATGGCTTCAGATAATTCTTACTCTATTACCTAGCCTACTTATCAACATCGTCGACGAGTACAGTAGGTAATAAGATGGAATATAATCCTTAGGTCTAACAATAGTCTAGTGTGAGCGATAATTAAATCTCAAAATATTGTAAAAGTCGTAATAGTATAAGTCATATATGGTATGGAGGACCATGTTTGACCGATCCCTTGATCCATAGAGTTTACACATAACACTATATATTTTCTACCATATGCCAAATACCAATTCAAAGATGTGATAGATGTCTTAGTACTAAAGTGTTGGTAAACATGCAAACCATAACATCCACCATCCATCCACATCTTCACGCACTCAGTGCATCAAGTATATGGTATCCACTTTTGTGATAACCCAATCCATCGAGGCATCAACAGGTTCTAACGTCAATGAAATCTTCCACACTATCGCTACATAATAACGTCACTCACCGTGAATGATAACCCTACTCAGTCCAAAATGTGAACAGGCTCGGGGGCCTAGGTAGATCAAGTTGAAAACATCAACTGACTCTGGTCACATCCTTGTACTACTCTCTTAAAGGTGTACTGAAGTCTCAAACACTAATAACTCCTTTGTATATGTTCTCTATAGAAGAATCCATCCCATTAATTATTCATAAGGCACACATCTGAAGCCATTTGACAAGTGAGCTATCCTCGATGGATATCTATTACCGTGAGACGACACCAGTTTCTCTCTAAGCCGCAACATTTGTATGCTATCCCCGACGGTCATCAATTGTCATATAATCTCATCATGTTTATCCCATCCTCCTCCAACAATTATCTCAATACCATGTATCTTACTACCTATATATTGGAGAAAAAGCATCCATCGCATCTTCAGACCCTCCACCAGACTCTAATGTTGCTCCATCTTTTAATCAGTCGCCAAGCTTCGTTGCTACTTCATCATTGAATATGTAGACAAGTTACTTTTTGTTCCTAAGTCTTTAAACTAGTCTTTGCATTTTGATACTTCTTTGTGAATCTAGATCACCTGTTCGAATCAATCATCACTTGTTGTAACAACCTAGAAAATCAGAACCAAATTAAATTTTTTATTTTGGCAATCTTAATGAATTTTGAATATTTAAAATGATTTATTTTAAATAATAACGACAAGAAATTTATTTTGAATAGTATTAGAACGCATTTATTTATTTAAATCAAAGTTAGAATATAAATATTTATTTTAATTATAAAAGGAATTGGAAATGGCGCGGTAGTTTGAAAATTTGATTTCAAATTTCAAATGAACGTACAGGATTCAAAATAAACCAGATTTTAGTGAAACTAAAAATATTTGAATCTATTTCAAAATATCTTCCCAACGAATCTGAAAAATAAAATGTGAAAACCCGCAACTTCCCCGTAAAGGAAAGCGTCGGATAGTTCGAGAACAAACCACAACAGAACGCATATAGAAGAACCTTTCATTGTATATTACAACAATGCATCAGATTACAAGAATATACAGAGTATAAATGAATATTACACAGAAATATCAGAGATTTAAATTACATTTAAATACATAGCAGCGGAAAATAATACAATACACAACTAGAAGAGATATACGGATACAAAGCTTTCCGGATATCATTCCAGCTGTAAACCAGGATCCTGTGAATATAAATCTGCAAAACCAAAACTACTAGCTGCCCGTGTCAAAATAGGGGCACCCAGAGTTTAGGTTAAAACAATAAACTCCAGGTCAGTCATGTGACTGGTGTGAGAACTAAAACAGTTAATCTTTATTTTCAAAGTAAGGTAAATCAAGGGACCACGCCGTATAACACGGAACGGGTTTCCTCCCAAGAACACCAGTGCATAAAACAAACAGCGCGATGCTAAATAAAGAAAAATGAAGCTGTTATAAGACCCAGGTCCTATCACACAATGCAACGCAAGCCGGGGGATAGGGTTTTTACCTTATAACAGCCAAAGAATGCTTGATACGTTTAAAACAAATCATTTGATACTATTATAAGTGCATAGTGTATAAAACAACTTCAAATCATAAGTATCAATCATAGGCGGCATGAGCGCCCCATCCCACTATGTCGCCATATATAGGATTACAATTAAAACCGCAATTGTCACGTATTTGGAAATTGGATTTCCATCTATGAACCGAGGCAAAAGATAGTCCTCAACCGATTCGAGACTGCCTAGCCCGAGTCTCAGGATCAGAACGCATCGACCCTTGGATCGTCAGGGCCGGTCCACCGATGTGGATTAAACTTAAACCCTGGACACTGCGTTTCGCCGCCCTTTGGGGCGTAAGCGAGCCAACGAATGACTCCATCGGACCCGGATCGTCCGATCTAACCGAGGCGCCTCGCAACAGCAACAACCACATAAGTCAAACTCGTCAGGGCGTGTAAAACCACTGACGCCACTTCTAGCTAGGAGGAAACGCAGGCCCTCCCTGAGGTCCGTCTCCCGTTTTTGGTTCATACCTGGTGTGAAACACGCGAGGTAAACGTTACACAAAGCTACGCCACAAAGGCCGTGCTTTGATCATCAACCACAAGACTTTGCTTTTCAACAGAAGCCTTGATCATTTGCATCTTAGCATGCCACACAGGCAAACCATCCTATGCAACCGATATCAGTCACACAGAATGAAATCCGATGTTAGACACACAGTCCATTTACAAGTCCGTTCTGGGTCTGAACGAAACCGGAGGCACCTAGTACCCCGCATATCCATCGATCTCCAAGTACGTCTGGACGATCACTAACTGTTTCTATCTTCTTGGGTGTACAGCCCAATCAAGATCATCAGTTATCACCCAAACGACGTGAAGACCTCCGGTCTTCGACCACCGTCTTCATCTTCGACTTATCGTCGTATCAGTTATTCAGAATGGGATAAACCCGGTCTTTCCGAATAACTCGCGTATATATTATAAAAGTGTTACACAAACACAACATACGCCTCATTCCAATTCATTAGTCACTAACCGTAAATTAATCAAGAGAATAATTCCCCAAATATTAACCCCGAAGGCCGAAACCAACATCAGATCAATATCCAGAAAACCATTCTGCTTGGCTAACCGACAGTTAGTTTCTAAATTTCACGTTCAAATCTAATTAAAGATTTAACTATCGCCTGGAGCAAAACTGGTGATACTCCATTCTCGATCTTTTCAATCTAATTAAAGATTCATTAAAACTCCACTTAGTTTTAATCTTCGACTGGGTTAAAGAATCAGTGTCATTTAAAACACGGTTCACGATAAACCCAAATCACATTCCATTAATTATCGGGTTAAAGAACAAGTGTTATTTAAAACACTGTTCACGATAAACCCAAAAATCAATATCGATTCAATTCCAATTAAATATTATTTAATTGGTACACTTCATTAAATCTAAATAAAAAGATTTAATCTTTTCTCAACTGGGTTCAAGAACAGTGTTAGTGAAGACACCATTCACGACAAACCCAAATCACATTCCATTAATTATCGGGTTAAAGAACAAGTGTTATTTAAAACACTGTTCACGATAAACCCAAAAATCAATATCGATTCAATTCCAATTAAATATTATTTAATTGGTACACTTCATTAAATCTAAATAAAAAGATTTAATCTTTTCTCAACTGGGTTCAAGAACAGTGTTAGTGAAGACACCATTCACGACAAACCCAAATCACATTCCATTAATTATCGGGTTAAAGAACAAGTGTTATTTAAAACACTGTTCACGATAAACCCAAAAATCAATATCGATTCAATTCCAATTAAATATTATTTAATTGGTACACTTCATTAAATCTAAGTAAAAAGATTTAATCTTTTCTCAACTGGGTTCAAGAACAGTGTTAGTGAAGACACCATTCACGACAAACCCAAATCACATTCGATATTCAATACAAGGCTCTGAATAGAAAATATATCGGCTTATATTCAATATCGAATTCTACGACTAACAAATGTCGTATTGGAAATAACGATACAAATATATATCTTTCAAATTTCCATAACAACACCTGTAATATCACGAATTCCAACATCGAAATATTCCGAAGACAATTTCGATTCAAATCCACTCCAATGCAATCATTGGAAATTTTGGTTATTTTCAAAACCATTTCAAATTCAATTTATTTATTTAAAAATAAATAGAATTATAATTCTAGTTCAAAACTAGTTCATTTCGATAAAAATCTATTTTTATCTTTTCAAATATGGAGTTTTTCATCCCAAACTTTCACAAATCATTTCTTATGATTTTACACAAATTATTACTATTTTTAATAATTTTATCAAGGCCCGTACAGTCGATTTCCAACAATGGCCATCGAACTGCACTTACAGCGACCTTTTTCCAATTTGATTTGGACGTATCTCCAAATCCAACCGTTAGATTTCAAATTTCTAACATTCGTTAGAAAGCTCTTTTCGATACGAACCCAACGGTTCCGGTTTTAGGAGAATCCGACGGTCGGATCTCCCGTAATGTCCGTTTGAAATAAATGGTCGAAATTTACGAACTGCCGCGGCGCGGCGCGTTCTATTCAGGCCATTATATTATATATATAATATATATAATATATATTTCGTCGATTCTATTTAAAACGAATTTTATAAATAGTTTTAAATTCGTTTCAAAAGCAACTTCAACTTCCATTTCAATTCAAATCAAAATTGAATTCTTCCTTATAAATTCGTTTTAAAATTCATTTCAATTCAATTCAAATTTCAATTCAATTTGAATTCATTTCAATTCGATTTCAATTCAATTTGAATTCGTTTTCAATTCAATTCATTTCGAAATCGTTTTCAATTCAATTCATTTCGAAATCGTTTTCAATTCAATTCATTTCGAAATCGTTTTCAATTCAATTCAATTCATTTCGAAATCGTTTAAAATCGATATAAATATCGTTCACGTCAAAATGGCGTTAATCTAATCAACACGGCTTCATAAATTTCTATTTTCAAAATAGTTGTTATTATCAAAATATTTCGTTCAACACATGACCAATCTCAATGAATGAGTACTGTCAACACATGAACTTTTATTTTATATCGATAAAGATGTAAATTTTAATATTAAAATATTTCGTTCAACACATGACCAATCTCAATGAATGAGTACTGTCAACACATGAATTTTTATTTTATAATATTCTTTATTTTTCAAATTGGAATGAGGCCCAATCAATTACCATATAAAGTTAATTATATGGATTTTCATACAACACATGTATATCATAGCATTGAAAAATAATCAACCATCAACCAAAGTGCACTACACCGTATAAGCATCAAATATAGATATTCAACGCTTATAACAGCCTGTCAATCAATCGATCGACATATTTAATCAATCAGCATGAGTGAACTGCATATTTCATCCTAACACCCGTGTAGGGTTTCAAACAATCAAACAAATATTTTATTTGTGCAGTTGGGCGATGTGTAAAATTTATCGACCCAATCAATGTCAGTCAAATCAGTGTACATAAACAAACCGTCTGGTTTGTAAATGAATAATTTATTTATTCGCATTCACGTTAAAAATTATATTTTTAACGATAAAACATTTTATTTCAACATATGAATTTCTATTCAGTTCATTCTTTAAATAAAATGATATTTTTATTTTTCTAACACATTTTAGAAAATTTCGGCGGCATAACGGCACGATACTAGAAACGGGACAAGGCCTAGCCTTATCCCCGGTCTAGTGAAGGCCCACGCCATTCACACATCATCAAATCAATCCATTTCACCACACAATTCAATTTCAATCAAACAATCTCTAATCTATGCAACCAAACAAACAAGTCCATGGTTTGTGGACGGTTGTGTCGGGTGCTACTAAACACCGTCTGCATCCTAGTATATATATATAACTAGAAAATAAATTTGAAAGGTGAGAAATTCTCACCTATAGCTATCCTAGCTCCACGGCTCTTCATTGGCAGAAGTCTTCGTCGTTTCGCCTTTTTGTCACCTTCGTTGCTGCTTTCACTACATACGTAAAAATCACATTTTTATTCCGATGTTCAATATATAAAAATCAAATTTTTATTTCCAAGTTCAATATATAAAAATCGAATTTTTATTTCAAAGTTCAATATATAAAAATCGAATTTTTATTTCAAAGTTCAATATATAAAAATCGAATTTTTATTTCAAAGTTCAATATATAAAAATCGAATTTTTATTTCAAAGTTCAATATATAAAAATCGAATTTTTATTTCCACGCTATATGGATAAAAATGCTATTTTTATTTCGTTATTCTATATATAAAGATCTCGCCTTTTCAACTATAAAGATTTCATCTTTATAAAAATCAGCACTTTATTTCGACGAATAGAAAATAAAAATCAGTTTTTGCAATATATAAAAATCAGTTTTTGCAATATATAAAAATCAGTTTTTGCAATATATAAAAATCAGTTTTTGCAATATATAAAAATCAGTTTTTGCAATATATAAAAATCAGTTTTTGCAATATATAAAAATCAGTTTTTGCAATATATAAAAATCAGTTTTTAAACTTAATATAAAATCAGTATTTTTTTTTTAAATTCTGTTTTATAAAATAAAAATAAGACAATAAAATAAAATAAAAAGAATTGCTTACAGGGGGGGCTCGTCCTCGTCGCCGGAGGTGGAGGGAGGGCGCAGGGGGTCGGGAGCCTCGGAGACGGCGTTGGCAGGCCGGAAGCGGCGGCTTCGAGCTGACCTAGGCCTGGGGGGGCGTGCGGGTTTTTAACCAGGGAAGGAGGGGAGAGAAGCGAGGGGGGGAAGGGAAGGAGGGGGATCGGAGAAGAGGAGGTGGGGCGGTGAAGGACGGCGGCGCCAGGGAGGGAGTGCGATGGTGGATCGATCGCGTCTTTGGGGTTTTTTTTTTTCTCTTTTTCTTTTCCACGAATAACGGGGGGGGGGCCAGAAAGTTTTAAGGGGGGGGGGAAGATAAGATTTTTTTATTATATTTATTTAATTATTAATTATTTAATTTGCAAAGAGTTGACTTTTACATACGACCTCGAAACGAGGTCCACCGCCTGTCGTCCATAGCGTTTTACCCCCATTCCGAACACAATGGGATATGTCTCGCAAGCTGATTCGATCGTCTCGATAAGTTTCCGTTGAATTTACATTTAAATCGCTATATTGAATTTTAAACGTACATTTCAAATTACCGGGGTCACATATTAACTCTAAAAATTCTCGAAAAAATATTTTCTAGCTTCGTATTGACGATACGGTCCTAACAAAACTAGTTTCGTCGAATTCTGAGACCGTTGGAAAAATGGCCAATTTCCAGTCGATTAAAATCAACTGAAACTGGTCAAACGCGTTTTCTTTTGCCACGCTCACATATTGACTCGAAAAATTATGAAATTTGAAATCTAGCAATAACTCGACATCACGGACCCAACAAAAGTGGTTTCGTCGAAATCCGAGGACGTTTGCAAAATGTCCATTTTTAAGGGCCTGAATTCCATAGCGACTATTCAGAATTTTCAATTGGACATATCTTTTCATTTCTAAAATGAAATCTCAGTTTGTTAACTTCGTTACAAAGATATAGTTATACAGATTCAAATATTTCTTGTTTCGTTCAATCCTGACTTATATTGAATTCTGTATATTCATTTGAAATTAGAAATCGAATTTTCGAACTACCGCGCCATTTTCAATTCCTTTTATAATTATATATAATTATTTATATTCTAACGACGGCGTATATAATATATACGTTCTAATTCCATTCAAAATAAATTTCTCGTTGATTTTATTTAAAATAATTCATTTTAAATAAACAAAATTCGATAAAATTGCCAAAACAAACATTTCAAACTGGCTCGCATTTTACGGGTTGTAACAATCTCCCCCACTTAAAACTTTTCGTCCCCGAAAAGGAACAAAGTCGAAAATGGTTTGATTAATCAACTCTATGTTCGATCTGGCTTCCATTCTCTAACTTTTTAGTTTCTGAGATTTTTCAAAATTTCAAAAATTTGGCTAACACCCTAAATTTTTGAAAAATTTCGCCATAACCTCCCCTGCACCGGGAGCATCGGGGAATTTCAAATAGCTTCCCCGGTCCTTCAGATCTCAAAAAGAAAAAGAAAAAGCCAAGCGGCTAGCCAATAGGCTCACAAAATCATCATCACCCAAACAAAACAGGAAATTATGTAGTAAACATGTACCTATTTGTCGGGCAAACAAATTTTATTCTCTGGCTCTAGCCTCCTTGCTATGACCTGTTCAATGATATATATGTATATGCAAGCAAACGCAACCAATCTTCGCTATAATTCAATATTTGGTTCTGTTAGGCTAAATGGCTAAAAATTAGCAAACAAATAAACAAACAACACAAACATCAATCCATTAGTGAATTAGAGTTTCAAATTCATAATTTTGATACATATGCAAAAATCACATTTTTGATACCAATTCACAACAATAGGTTCTAGCTATATAAGATTTTGGGTTCCCACACCAGTCTAATGGAAATATATAGAAAATCACACCTTCGAAACTCGAATACCAATTCTGATGATGTCTAGACTATCATCAGAATCGTCTCCGGGCGACTAGAGTGTGACTCTATATCTATCCAGTATATTAAAACTTCGAATACACGCGGATCAGACGTATACGCAAAATCTATATATACTGGACTGTCCAACTCAATATAAAATAAATAATCAAATACGAATAATTGATTTAAATTTTCAAAACAAAAATTGTTTTCACTTTAAAAATATACTCTTCACACTCGTTCTAGGATACTACTGATCCCATCTCTAACGAGTCATTCTAATTGGATATTACTAATCCAATATCTGATGAATTCTTTCGTATGTTTCTAATGTGTCTTGTTCTCTAGCTTTGTGAACCAAAGCTCTGATACCAACTGTGAAAACCCGCAACTTCCCCGTAAAGGAAAGCGTCGGATAGTTCGAGAACAAACCACAACAGAACGCATATAGAAGAACCTTTCATTGTATATTACAACAATGCATCAGATTACAAGAATATACAGAGTATAAATGAATATTACACAGAAATATCAGAGATTTAAATTACATTTAAATACATAGCAGCGGAAAATAATACAATACACAACTAGAAGAGATATACGGATACAAAGCTTTCTGGATATCATTCCAGCTGTAAACCAGGATCCTGTGAATATAAATCTGCAAAACCAAAACTACTAGCTGCCCGTGTCAAAATAGGGGCACCCAGAGTTTAGGTTAAAACAATAAACTCCAGGTCAGTCATGTGACTGGTGTGAGAACTAAAACAGTTAATCTTTATTTTCAAAGTAAGGTAAATCAAGGGACCACGCCGTATAACACGGAACGGGTTTCCTCCCAAGAACACCAGTGCATAAAACAAACAGCGCGATGCTAAATAAAGAAAAATGAAGCTGTTATAAGACCCAGGTCCTATCACACAATGCAACGCAAGCCGGGGGATAGGGTTTTTACCTTATAACAGCCAAAGAATGCTTGATACGTTTAAAACAAATCATTTGATACTATTATAAGTGCATAGTGTATAAAACAACTTCAAATCATAAGTATCAATCATAGGCGGCATGAGCGCCCCATCCCACTATGTCGCCATATATAGGATTACAATTAAAACCGCAATTGTCACGTATTTGGAAATTGGATTTCCATCTATGAACCGAGGCAAAAGATAGTCCTCAACCGATTCGAGACTGCCTAGCCCGAGTCTCAGGATCAGAACGCATCGACCCTTGGATCGTCAGGGCCGGTCCACCGATGTGGATTAAACTTAAACCCTGGACACTGCGTTTCGCCGCCCTTTGGGGCGTAAGCGAGCCAACGAATGACTCCATCGGACCCGGATCGTCCGATCTAACCGAGGCGCCTCGCAACAGCAACAACCACATAAGTCAAACTCGTCAGGGCGTGTAAAACCACTGACGCCACTTCTAGCTAGGAGGAAACGCAGGCCCTCCCTGAGGTCCGTCTCCCGTTTTTGGTTCATACCTGGTGTGAAACACGCGAGGTAAACGTTACACAAAGCTACGCCACAAAGGCCGTGCTTTGATCATCAACCACAAGACTTTGCTTTTCAACAGAAGCCTTGATCATTTGCATCTTAGCATGCCACACAGGCAAACCATCCTATGCAACCGATATCAGTCACACAGAATGAAATCCGATGTCAGACACACAGTCCATTTACAAGTCCGTTCTGGGTCTGAACGAAACCGGAGGCACCTAGTACCCCGCATATCCATCGATCTCCAAGTACGTCTGGACGATCACTAACTGTTTCTATCTTCTTGGGTGTACAGCCCAATCAAGATCATCAGTTATCACCCGAACGACGTGAAGACCTCCGGTCTTCGACCACCGTCTTCATCTTCGACTTATCGTCGTATCAGTTATTCAGAATGGGATAAACCCGGTCTTTCCGAATAACTCGCGTATATATTATAAAAGTGTTACACAAACACAACATACGCCTCATTCCAATTCATTAGTCACTAACCGTAAATTAATCAAGAGAATAATTCCCCAAATATTAACCCCGAAGGCCGAAACCAACTTCGGATCAATATCCAGAAAACCATTCTGCTTGGCTAACCGACAGTTAGTTTCTAAATTTCACGTTCAAATCTAATTAAAGATTTAACTATCGCCTGGAGCAAAACTGGTGATACTCCATTCTCGATCTTTTCAATCTAATTAAAGATTCATTAAAACTCCACTTAGTTTTAATCTTCGACTGGGTTAAAGAATCAGTGTCATTTAAAACACGGTTCACGATAAACCCAAATCACATTCCATTAATTATCGGGTTAAAGAACAAGTGTTATTTAAAACACTGTTCACGATAAACCCAAAAATCAATATCGATTCAATTCCAATTAAATATTATTTAATTGGTACACTTCATTAAATCTAAATAAAAAGATTTAATCTTTTCTCAACTGGGTTCAAGAACAGTGTTAGTGAAGACACCATTCACGACAAACCCAAATCACATTCCATTAATT
The DNA here is from genome assembly GCA_030737875.1 of Allium sativum. Classification (NCBI taxonomy): domain Eukaryota; kingdom Viridiplantae; phylum Streptophyta; class Magnoliopsida; order Asparagales; family Amaryllidaceae; genus Allium; species Allium sativum. Next base: position 280,340,697 of record CM060922.1, read on the forward strand.
ATCGGGTTAAAGAACAAGTGTTATTTAAAACACTGTTCACGATAAACCCAAAAATCAATATCGATTCAATTCCAATTAAATATTATTTAATTGGTACACTTCATTAAATCTAAATAAAAAGATTTAATCTTTTCTCAACTGGGTTCAAGAACAGTGTTAGTGAAGACACCATTCACGACAAACCCAAATCACATTCCATTAATTATCGGGTTAAAGAACAAGTGTTATTTAAAACACTGTTCACGATAAACCCAAAAATCAATATCGATTCAATTCCAATTAAATATTATTTAATTGGTACACTTCATTAAATCTAAGTAAAAAGATTTAATCTTTTCTCAACTGGGTTCAAGAACAGTGTTAGTGAAGACACCATTCACGACAAACCCAAATCACATTCGATATTCAATACAAGGCTCTGAATAGAAAATATATCGGCTTATATTCAATATCGAATTCTACGACTAACAAATGTCGTATTGGAAATAACGATACAAATATATATCTTTCAAATTTCCATAACAACACCTGTAATATCACGAATTCCAACATCGAAATATTCCGAAGACAATTTCGATTCAAATCCACTCCAATGCAATCATTGGAAATTTTGGTTATTTTCAAAACCATTTCAAATTCAATTTATTTATTTAAAAATAAATAGAATTATAATTCTAGTTCAAAACTAGTTCATTTCGATAAAAATCTATTTTTATCTTTTCAAATATGGAGTTTTTCATCCCAAACTTTCACAAATCATTTCTTATGATTTTACACAAATTATTACTATTTTTAATAATTTTATCAAGGCCCGTACAGTCGATTTCCAACAATGGCCATCGAACTGCACTTACAGCGACCTTTTTCCAATTTGATTTGGACGTATCTCCAAATCCAACCGTTAGATTTCAAATTTCTAACATTCGTTAGAAAGCTCTTTTCGATACGAACCCAACGGTTCCGGTTTTAGGAGAATCCGACGGTCGGATCTCCCGTAATGTCCGTTTGAAATAAATGGTCGAAATTTACGAACTGCCGCGGCGCGGCGCGTTCTATTCAGGCCATTATATTATATATATAATATATATAATATATATTTCGTCGATTCTATTTAAAACGAATTTTATAAATAGTTTTAAATTCGTTTCAAAAGCAACTTCAACTTCCATTTCAATTCAAATCAAAATTGAATTCTTCCTTATAAATTCGTTTTAAAATTCATTTCAATTCAATTCAAATTTCAATTCAATTTGAATTCATTTCAATTCGATTTCAATTCAATTTGAATTCGTTTTCAATTCAATTCATTTCGAAATCGTTTTCAATTCAATTCATTTCGAAATCGTTTTCAATTCAATTCATTTCGAAATCGTTTTCAATTCAATTCATTTCGAAATCGTTTAAAATCGATATAAATATCGTTCACGTCAAAATGGCGTTAATCTAATCAACACGGCTTCATAAATTTCTATTTTCAAAATAGTTGTTATTATCAAAATATTTCGTTCAACACATGACCAATCTCAATGAATGAGTACTGTCAACACATGAACTTTTATTTTATATCGATAAAGATGTAAATTTTAATATTAAAATATTTCGTTCAACACATGACCAATCTCAATGAATGAGTACTGTCAACACATGAATTTTTATTTTATAATATTCTTTATTTTTCAAATTGGAATAAGGCCCAATCAATTACCATATAAAGTTAATTATATGGATTTTCATACAACACATGTATATCATAGCATTGAAAAATAATCAACCATCAACCAAAGTGCACTACACCGTATAAGCATCAAATATAGATATTCAACGCTTATAACAGCCTGTCAATCAATCGATCGACATATTTAATCAATCAGGATGAGTGAACTGCATATTTCATCCTAACACCCGTGTAGGGTTTCAAACAATCAAACAAATATTTTATTTGTGCAGTTGGGCGATGTGTAAAATTTATCGACCCAATCAATGTCAGTCAAATCAGTGTACATAAACAAACCGTCTGGTTTGTAAATGAATAATTTATTTATTCGCATTCACGTTAAAAATTATATTTTTAACGATAAAACATTTTATTTCAACATATGAATTTCTATTCAGTTCATTCTTTAAATAAAATGATATTTTTATTTTTCTAACACATTTTAGAAAATTTCGGCGGCATAACGACACGATACTAGAAACGGGACAAGGCCTAGCCTTATCCCCGGTCTAGTGAAGGCCCACGCCATTCACACATCATCAAATCAATCCATTTCACCACACAATTCAATTTCAATCAAACAATCTCTAATCTATGCAACCAAACAAACAAGTCCATGGTCTGTGGACGGTTGTGTCGGGTGCTACTAAACACCGTCTGCATCCTAGTATATATATATAACTAGAAAATAAATTTGAAAGGTGAGAAATTCTCACCTATAGCTATCCTAGCTCCACGGCTCTTCATTTGCAGAAGTCTTCGTCGTTTCGCCTTTTTGTCACCTTCGTTGCTGCTTTCACTACATACGTAAAAATCACATTTTTATTCCGATGTTCAATATATAAAAATCAAATTTTTATTTCCAAGTTCAATATATAAAAATCGAATTTTTATTTCAAAGTTCAATATATAAAAATCGAATTTTTATTTCAAAGTTCAATATATAAAAATCGAATTTTTATTTCAAAGTTCAATATATAAAAATCGAATTTTTATTTCAAAGTTCAATATATAAAAATCGAATTTTTATTTCCACGCTATATGGATAAAAATGCTATTTTTATTTCGTTATTCTATATATAAAGATCTCGCCTTTTCAACTATAAAGATTTCATCTTTATAAAAATCAGCACTTTATTTCGACGAATAGAAAATAAAAATCAGTTTTTGCAATATATAAAAATCAGTTTTTGCAATATATAAAAATCAGTTTTTGCAATATATAAAAATCAGTTTTTGCAATATATAAAAATCAGTTTTTGCAATATATAAAAATCAGTTTTTGCAATATATAAAAATCAGTTTTTGCAATATATAAAAATCAGTTTTTGCAATATATAAAAATCAGTTTTTGCAATATATAAAAATCAGTTTTTGCAATATATAAAAATCAGTTTTTAAACTTAATATAAAATCAGTATTTTTTTTTTAAATTCTGTTTTATAAAATAAAAATAAGACAATAAAATAAAATAAAAAGAATTGCTTACAGGGGGGGCTCATCCTCGTCGCCGGAGGTGGAGGGAGGGCGCAGGGGGTCGGGAGCCTCGGAGACGGCGTTGGTAGGCCGGAGGCGGCGGCTTCGAGCTGACCTAGGCCTGGGGGGGGGGGGGGCGTGCGGGTTTTTAACCAGGGAAGGAGGGGAGAGAAGCGAGGGGGGGGGGGAAGGGAAGGAGGGGGATCGGAGAAGAGGAGGTGGGGCGGTGAAGGACGGCGGCGCCAGGGAGGGAGTGCGATGGTGGATCGATCGCGTCTTTGGGGTTTTTTTTTTTCTCTTTTTCTTTTCCACGAATGACGGGGGGGGGGGGGGGCCAGAAAGTTTTAAGGGGGGGAAGATAAGATTTTTTTATTATATTTATTTAATTATTAATTATTTAATTTGCAAAGAGTTGACTTTTACATACGACCTCGAAACGAGGTCCACCGCCTGTCGTCCATAGCGTTTTACTCCCATTCCGAACACAATGGGATATGTCTCGCAAGCTGATTCGATCGTCTCGATAAGTTTCCGTTGAATTTACATTTAAATCGCTATATTGAATTTTAAACGTACATTTCAAATTACCGGGGTCACATATTAACTCTAAAAATTCTCGAAAAAATATTTTCTAGCTTCGTATTGACGATACGGTCCTAACAAAACTAGTTTCGTCGAATTCTGAGACCGTTGGAAAAATGGCCAATTTCCAGTCGATTAAAATCAACTGAAACTGGTCAAACGCGTTTTCTTTTGCCACGCTCACATATTGACTCGAAAAATTATGAAATTTGAAATCTAGCAATAACTCGACATCACGGACCCAACAAAAGTGGTTTCGTCGAAATCCGAGGACGTTTGCAAAATGTCCATTTTTAAGGGCCTGAATTCCATAGCGACTATTCAGAATTTTCAATTGGACATATCTTTTCATTTCTAAAATGAAATCTCAGTTTGTTAACTTCGTTACAAAGATATAGTTATACAGATTCAAATATTTCTTGTTTCGTTCAATCGTGACTTATATTGAATTCTGTATATTCATTTGAAATTAGAAATCGAATTTTCGAACTACCGCGCCATTTTCAATTCCTTTTATAATTATATATAATTATTTATATTCTAACGACGACGTATATAATATATACGTTCTAATTCCATTCAAAATAAATTTCTCGTTGATTTTATTTAAAATAATTCATTTTAAATAAACAAAATTCGATAAAATTGCCAAAACAAAAATTTCAAACTGGCTCGCATTTTACGGGTTGTTACATAAAAATTTCATAGCAGGAATAAAAAGTTATGTCCAGTTGAAAATTCATAATAGTCGCTATGGAAATATAGCCCGTAAAAATGGCGATTTTGCAAACGACTTCTGTTTTCTATGAGACCACTTTTGTTAGATCCGGAATGTCAAGTTATTTCTTGATTCCAATTTTCATAATTTTTGGAATCAATATGTGAGCATGGCGAAATAAAACGTGTTTTGACAGTTTCAGTCAATTTGGATCGACCAGAAAATGACCGTTTTTCAAACGGTCTCCAAATTCGATGAAATTAGTTTTGCTAAGACCATATCGTCAAATCATAGCCAGATTTATTTTTTTGGAATTTTCAGAGTCAGTATGTGGCCCAGGTAAATTAAAATGTGCGTTTGAATTTAGAATATATTGATTTATATTTTAAATTTAGCGGAAACTAATCATAACGGTCGAATTAGCTTACGAGACATATCCCATTGTGTTCGGAATGAGGGTAATTAGTTATGGAAGACAGTCGGTGGGTCCGATTAAGAGTTCGAAATAAAAAGTTACTTACGGAATTAAATAAACAAATAACTAATAATATAAAATTTTATAAAACCCCCAACCCTTTTCCTTCTTCCCAAACCCGTAACCTCCCCTCGCTTCTTTCAGAAAACTGCCGCCGCCCTTTTCGTCTCCCTCCTCATCGCCATCACCCTCCTTCCACAGCACCTTCGGCCGCTGGCGCCCCCCTCTAGCCTCCGCCTCTCCGTCCCTCACCCATCTGTAAAACTGTGTGTCGTAGCCCCTTTTCAGCAACTGTCGCCGCCAATGTGGCCCACGCCGACCAGCAGTCCACCCCCACCGGCCAGTGCGCCTCCCCGCCACCTCCCTGGCCTCCTGCGCAAGTTCCTCCCTCCTCCTCCTCTAATTTGAAACCGCCTTAAACCCCCCCCCCCCCCAATCAGCACCGACCACCCCCTGAGAGACCCGCCACCGCCTGAGCCTTCCGCCGCTGCTCCAGCAATTCCTGCCGAAGACCATGGACCTACCTTCGTCGAAGTTTGAATTTTTTTTAGAAGAAGGAAAATGGAGTTTTTATATTTATTTACATTCATTTTACTTTATTTTCAATTTTAAAATATAATAACCATGTAGAGAAAAATCTGATTTTTTTTATATTTATCAGCGATAGAAAAAATCTGATTTTTATGTGAATGGTATGAAATTAAAAATATGGTTTTTATTTAACTTCGCTTTAAAATTTTGATCTTTACATATAAAGATTTGATTTTTATTTATATGTATAACATATAAAGAAGTGATTTTTGAAAATATAAAGAAGTGATTTTGATTTTATATATAGCGTGATAAAGATGCGATTTTTATTATGTATGTAGCGGTACAAAAATATGATTTTTATAATGTGTGTAGCAAAATAGAAATATGATTTTTATAATATAGATAAAGGTATAAAAATGTGATTTTTAAAATAAACATCATATTAAAAAAGCTATTTTTACTATGAACAGCGGGAAAAGATCGCATTGGAATTTTAGGCGAATCCGAACCGTCATATATAAAAAATGGAGGAGTGGATCCCAAACGTGAGAACTTCTCACCAAAATTATTTTTATACAGTTATTTATTTCATAACTGCATGTATGAACTATTTCCAGTCGTCCACAGACCATGGACGACTTGTTTGTTTGATTGTGTTATGAAAATTGGTTGTGATGTGAAATGGATAAAATAAAATATTCATGTGTTGAAATAAAATAAATATTCATTTACAAATCAGACGATCTGTTTATGTACACTCATTTTACTGATATGGATTGGGACGATAAATTTTACACATCGCCCAGCTGCACAAATAAAATATGTGTTTTGATTGATTGAAACCCAACACGGGTATTGGGATGATAATTGACGTACACTAATCCCAATTGTTTAGTTGTATGTCAATCGATTGGTTGACAAGCTGTTGTAAGCGTTAATTATATATATTTAATGCTTATGCAGTTGTGGAATGCACTCTGGATGATGGCTGATTGGTTATTATTGTTATTATATACATATGTTGTATGGAACCCGTATAAATAACATTATATGGTAATGGATTGAGCCTCATTTCAATTTGAAAAATAAAGAATATTTTAAAACAATATTCAGAAAAGGAATAAATATTCATGTGTTGAATAAAATAAAATATTCATGTGTTGAATAAGAAAATATTCATGTGTTGAATAAGAAAATATTCATGTGTTGAATAAAATAAGATGTTCATGTGTTGAATAAAAATATTTAAACAATAAAAATATCACTTTTATTGAATATAAACCATATAAATTATTCATGTGTTGAAGAATATATTCAAGTGTTGAATAAAATAAAATAACGAATATTTTAAAGTAATATTCAGTTAAAGATCAAAATCTGATTTTGATGTTCGATTTTGGATGGACACGAAAATATTGAAATATATATAGTCGTGTTGATTAGATAGGCGCCATTATGATGTTAATGATATTTATATTGATTTTATTCATTTCTATAATGAATATCGAAAAGGAAGAGATTTCAAAATATAATATTTTGAAAATATCATCATTTATTTATTAATGATATGGAATATTCAATTTTGATTTGAAATTGAATATGAAGTTGAAGTCATTTTGAAAACGAATTTAAAACGATTCATAAAATACGTTTTAAATGGAAATCGACGAAATACATAAAATATATATATATATATATTATAAAAATTGGCCTGAATAGAATGCGCCACGCAGCGACCGTTCTCGAATTTCGACCATTGACTTCGAATTGACGTTACAGGAGATCTGGCCGTCGGATTCTCCTAAAACCGGAACCGTTGGGTTCGTATCGAAAAAAGCTTTCCAATGAATATGAGAGATTTGAAATCTAACGGTTGGATTTGGAATTATGTCCAAATCGGATTTGGAAAAGGTCGTTGTAAGTGCAGTTCGATGACCGTTTATGGAAATCAACTGTACGGGCCTTGATAAAATTATTAAAAATATTAATAATTTGTGTAAAATTATAATAAATGATTTGGGAAGAATTGGGACGAAAATTTCCATACTTGAAAAGACAAAAATATATTTTTATCAAAATGAACTAGTTATGAGCTAGAATTATAATCCAATATTTTTAAATAAATAAATTGGATTTGAAATGGTTTTAAAAATAACCATAATTTCCAATATATGAATTGGATTGGATTTGAATCGAAATCATCTTCGGAATATTCCGATGTTGGATTTCGTGATTATACAGGAATTGTTATGGAAATTTGAAAGATATATTTATATTGTTATTTCTAATACGATATTTGTTGGTTTCAGAATTTGGTATCGAATATAAGCCGATATATTTTCTATTCAGAGCCTTGTATTTAATATCAAATGGGGTTTGGGTTTGTTGTGAATGGTGTCTTAAATAACACTATTCTTAAACCCAGTTGAGAAAAGATTAAATCTTTTTATTAAGATTTAATGAAGTTTACCAATTAATTAACATTTAATTGGAATTGAATTGAAATTGGTTTTTGGGTTTATCGTGAACGGTGTTTTAAATAACACTTGTTCTTTAACCCGATTAACCATGGAATGTGATTTTGAGTTTGTTGTGAATGGTTTCTTTAAAAATGTTGTTCTTAAACCCAATGGAGTTAAGAAAATTAGAAACTAACTGGAGATTAGTTAAGTTGAATGGTTTCCTGGGTATTGATCTGATGTTGGTTTTGGCGTTCGGGATTAATACTTAGGGAATTGTTCTCTTACTAATTTATAGTTAGAGACTGATGGAATGTGATTTTGGGTTTATCGTGAACCATGTTTTTAAATGACATTAGTTCTTTAACCCAGTTAAAGACAGGATATGAGTTCCCAAGTTATATAATCATTAATATTGATTTTTGGGAAGATTAAAACTAAGTGGAGTTTTGACGAATCTTTAATTAGATTGAAAGGTGAATGTGATAATTAAAATTATCAATTCAAGAAAATGATAGAGAATGGAGTATCACCAGTTTTGCTCCAAGCGATAGTTAAATCTTTGATTAGATTTGAACGTGAAATGGTAATTAATATTTACCGATAACACTGTGGTGTTAGATATGGAGTATTACCTGTTTTGCTCCATGGGATGAATACGTTGGGATTGGGAAATAAAATAAATGATTACTTCGGTGTAGTTCTCTAATCCCGACTAGTTTGGAAAACCTTAATATGGTTTGAATTGATATTCAAAGGAAGATTAAAGAATAAATTTAAAAGAAATTATCTTTGATAAAATTAATGGTAACCTTTCCCTAAAAATGTGAATATTTGAATAAAAGAATATTCTGGATTGGAATGAGGTGTATGATGTGTTTGTGTAGCACTTGTTTATAATATACGCGAGTTATTCGGAAAGGCCGGGTTTATACCCATTCTGAATAATTGATTCGACGATAAGTCGACGATGAAGACGGTGGTTGAAGACCAGAGGTCTTCACATCGTTTGGATGATTACTGATGTCTTGATTAGGCAGTACACCCAAGACAAGGTAATAAGTGGTGATCATCCAGACGTACTTGGAGATCGATGGATATGCGAGGGCTTCTCTCCTGTATTGGACATAAGGGAAGAGGAATAAAGTGCCTCCGGTTTCGTTCAGACCCAGAACGAACTTGTAAATGGACTGTGTGTCTGACATAGGACTTTATACTGTGTTGATTGATTTCTATTAAATGTATATCTATTTGGCGGCGGAGAATTTATTCTCTTGCTTAACGCCCTTATCTGTGACGTACGAGCTCAGAGGTTATATATCGATAGACATCAGTCGCATGGAGTGAACAACCTGTGTGGCATGCCTAAGTGGAAAATGATCAAGGCTTCTGTTGAAAGGCAGAGTCTTGTGGTTGATGATCAAAGCACAGCCTTAAATGGAATAACTTTGTGTATAGTGTTAATTCGCGAGCCTCACACCTCGGTTTGAGTCAAAAACGGGATAACGGACCTAAGGAGAACATGACGTTTCATTCTATCTATGGGTGGTGTCATCATTTACAAACCCTGACATTTATATTATTTTACCTGTGTGGTTGTTGGAATGCGAGGCGCCTCGGATATATCGGTCTCTATGGAGCCGATGGATTGGTCCTATAGGACCGAGGAACGTATGTTCAGTTATAATTAATCCGATATGTGTGGACCGGCCTTGGAGGATCCAAGGGATCGCTGTGTGTGACCCTGAGGCACATGCTAGAGTGTCTCGAAGCCGGCGGGGAGTCCATCCCTTGCATTGACTCATGATAGAAATCCAAAATCCAATACGTGACATTTCGGTTTTGATTGTAGAGCCTAGTATTGGCGACATGATAGATGGTACCCATGCCACCTATGATTGATACATTTATATTTGAAGTTGATTTCTTCACTTATAGTAATAATAAAAGATAAAATTTCACGTACCAACCATTATTTGGCTATTATATGGGAAACCCTTATCCTCCGGCTTGCGTTGCATTGTGTGATGGGACCTGGGTCTTATAATAGCTTCATTTTTTTCCCCTTTAGCATTGCGTTGTTTGTTTATGCACTGGTATTCTTGGGGTTAAAACCCGTTCCGTGTTATTCGCGTGGTCCTTTGATTTACTGAACTTTAAAAATCTAGCTAATAACTGTTTGAGTTATCACAACAGTCACATGACTGACCTGGAGTTTATTGTTTTAACCTAAACTCTGGGTGCCCCTATTTTCCACACGGGCAGCTAGTAGTTTTGGTTTTGCAGATTTATATTCACACGATCCTGGTTTACATCTGGAGTGATATTCGGAAAGCTCTGTATCTGTTTATCTCTTTCAGTTGTGTTATGTATTATTTTCCACTGCTATGTAATGTATTTTAATCTCTGATATTTATCAAATGTATATTATTTGCTCATACTCTGTATATTCTTGTACTTTGATGTAAATTGTTGTGATAAGCAATGAAATGTTCTTCTATTTTTGTTCTGATTCGTCTTGTCCTCAAAGCAATCCGTTCTTTCTCTTCTCTTCGGAGACCGGTGAAGTTCGGGTCGTTTTACTTGTGCTCTCAATCAATATGCATCTGACTAGAATTTGACTAGCATATGCCAGACTCTAGCAAATGAGATTTTCCTAGTTTTATATCGCCTATAAACGACGCTTTCAACCAAATACGCAAACAAGCAACAGTGCAACCAATAATCCTAAATTGTTCAAAATAGCATTCAAACATCCATAATGACATCAATAAATTAAATAAAATATATCTAAAGCAATTGGTGCGGGTTTGATGTCAAAAATAGTAGGGGTGGGCATAAACTGCACTGCCATACAGAAACCGCCCACACCGAACCATAAAAGCGGTGTGGAAAACTAGACCGAATCTTCTCTTTAAAGAATATACTCCAAACCAGACCGACTCGGAACGATAGATTCGGTTGTGGTTTGAGTTGTTGACCCAACCGTATTAAACCGGATCAAATCAAATAGTTACACTAGCAATCTTATGACAAAAATATAGCTAATTCCTATCTAATTATTGATTTTAACAAAGTATATTTATGTTGTTGTTATATTAATAATAATTGTTATCACAAAGGAGAAAGTTATAGTTTTGGTATAATAGTTTCTATATCATTTTTTGGATAAATGCGAGTTATAATCTTATTTGAGTTATCTTATTTAATATTTATGCATTGATTAAAATTGATGGTTGGTCAATGTATTGAAACAATCTCACTTATCATTAAATGTAAAATTGAAGTATTCATACAGTTAGAAATTAATCTTTTAATTTTTTGATAACGTTGTGTGCTTTACCCTTTAAGTTACACTGCATGACATGTTTGTAAGTTGATTGTTGATGGAAGTAATTCTCCTATTTCATATTCAATACCGGTTCAAACAGAACCAAAAATGAACCGTTAGATTAGTAGTATAATGGGTTTTATTTTGATCAACCGTTTGATGCGGTGTGGAAGCGATTTGAACTCCAAACAGCTCCAAACCAACCCGCGCCCACCCCTACAAAATAGTGTGTAATAGCATGCAAATGGATAAAAACGTGTCATTCATGTTTAAAATCATCGACCTACTTTTTTATTCTTTTACTAATTAGTAATTAGGTCCAATTATCCTAGAAACTTCATTTTAAGATTGGAAATCATTCTAAAATGTCAATTATTTATAATATAAATAATTACAGTCTGAAAAGAGTGCCAAAAAATATATTTCAAGGAAGGATCAGAATGAAGCATATTATTTTGGAACGTATTGAGAGAGAATGGGATTTTATTTCAGTGAGACACAATATCATCCACCTTATACAAATTAGTTCAAACTAGCACTAGCATAGAGCTCTTAAATACGAGTCCAAAGGAAGAAACTGCGTTCAAACAGAGCTCATATGCAAAAATTACACTACTTAGAACTTTTGAAATTTTAAATGGACATTAATCTAACACCTCCCTGACTAATACAATGAGACGACCCGAACTTCCCCGTGAAGGAAAGCGCGGATAGCGTTGAGAACAGGACAAAATAGAACGCATACGGAAGAACATTTCATTGTTATTACAACAATTCCATCAGATACAAGAATATACAGAGTATAATTGAATAAATTACATTCGATGAATATCAGATATTACAATAAATTACATAGCAGGGGAAAAATATATAAAACACAACTAGAAGTAATACACGGATACAGAGCTTTCCGAGCATCGTTCCAGCTGTAAATCAGGATCCTGTGAATATAAATCTGCAAAAACCAAAACTACTAGCTGCCCGTGTGGAAAATAGGGGCACCCAGAGTTTAGGTTAAAAAAATAAACTCCAGGTCAGTCATGTGACTGGTGTGAGAACTAAAACAGTTATTTAAAACTTTACTTTAAAAGAGAGTAATTCAAGGGACCACGCCGTATAACACGGAACGGGTTTCCTCCCAAGAATACTAGTGCATATAACAAAACAACGCAATGCTCTTTGGAAAAATGAAACTATTATAAGACCCAGGTCCCATCACACAATGCAACGCAAGCCAGAGGATAGGGTTTTCCCTTATAATAGCCAAACATGCTTGGTACGTTTAAAACAAATCATTTGATACTATTATAAGTGTATAGTGTCAAAACATTTTCAATCATAAATATCAATCATAGACGGCATGTGTACCATATATCATGTCGCCATACTAGTTCTACAATTAAAACCGCAATATCACGTATTGGAAATTGGATTTCCGTCATGAGTCAAGGAAAGGGGAAAGCTCCTCTTCGCGTTCGAGACACTCTAGCAAATGTCTCAGGACCCCACTATGATCCTTGGATCTTCAGGGTCGGTCCTCTCTTACTTTCGAGGATTAGTTATTCCTGAACACACGTTTCCCGGTCCTTACAGACCTATATCCGAGGCGCCTCGTATCCAACAACCACATAGGTGAAAAGTATATAAATATCAGGGCTGGTAGGTCACTGACACCACCCTAGCTAGAAAGAAACGTCGTGCTCTCCCTGCAGTCACTATCCCGTTTTTGACTGATACCGAGGTGTGAGGCTCGCGAATTCACGTTATACACAAAGCTACGCCACACAGACCATGCTTTGATCATCAACCACAAGACTTTGCTTTTCAACAGAAGCCTTGATCAATTGCCACTTACGTGTGCCACACTGACAATTCACTCCATGCGACTGATGTCCATCGATATACAACCTCTGAGCTCGTACGTCTCAGAGAAGGGCGTTAAGCAAGAGAATAAATTCTCCGCCGCCAAACAGATGTATATTTAATAGAGATCAATCAACACAGAATAAAATCCAATGTCAGACACACAATCCATTTACAAGTTCGTTCTGGGTCTGAACGAAACCGGAGGCACTTTCCTCGCATATCCATCCATCTCCAGGTACGTCTGGACGATCACCAACTGTTTACCTCATCCTGGGTGTACAGGCCAATCAAGATCATCAGTAATCACCCAAACGATGTGAAGACTTCCGGTCTTCAACCACCGTCTTCATCTTCGACATCTCGTCAAATCGGTTATTCAGAATGGGTATAACCCGGCCTTTCTGAATAACCCACGTATATAATAACCAAATGTTACACAAACACAACAAACGCCTCATTCCAATTCATAATATTCTTTTATTCCCAAAATCACATTCTTAGGGAAAGGTTCCCATTAATTTTATCCAAGATAAATTCTCCTAAATTTATTCTTTGATCTTCCTTTGGATATCATTTCAAACTAGTCGGGATTAGCGAGCCACACCGAAGTAATTATTTATTTTATTTCCCAATCCCAACCTATATATCCCATGGAGAAAACTGGTAATACTCCATATCTAACACTATGGTGTTATCGGTAAAATTAATTACCATTTCACGTCCAAATCTAATTAAAGATTTAACTATCGCTTCGGAGCAAAACTGGTGGTACTCCATTCTCGATCACCTTTCAGATTTGATAATTTAAATTATCAATTCACATTTTTAATCTAATTAAAGATTCAATAAAATTCCATTTAGTTTTAATCTTTTCAAAAATCAACATCCTGCCTTTAACTGGGTTAAAGAACCAATGTCATCTAAAACACGATTCACGATAAACCCAAATCATATTTGATATTAAATACGAGGCTCTGAATAGAAATTATATCGGCTTATATTCAATATCAAATTCTGGAACCAACAAATATCGTATTGGAAATAACGATATAAAATATATCTTTCAAATCCCCATAACAATATTTGTATAGTCACAAAATCCAACATCGAAATATTCCGAAGATAATTTCGATTCAACTCCAGTTCAATTCACGTATTGGGAATATTGATTATTTTTAAAATCACTTTCAAATTCAATTTATTTATTTCAAAAATAAATTGATTTTAATTCTAGTTCAAAACTAGTTCATTTCTATAAAAATCTATTTTTATCTTTTCAAATGTGGAATTTTTCTTCCCAGTTCTTTCCAATTCACATATTATGATTTTACACAAATTATCAATATTTTTAATAATTTTATCAAGGCCCGTACAGTCGATTTCCAACAACGGCCATCGAACTGCACTTACAGCGACCTTTTTCGAATTTGATTTGGACATAACTCCAAATCCAACTGTTAGATTTCAAATTTCTAATATTCATTGGAAAGCTCTTTTCGATACGAACCCAACGGTTTCAGTTTTAGGAGAATCCGACGGTCGGATCTCCCGCAACGTCAATTCGAAGTCAATGGTCGAAATTCACGAACTACCGCGGCGCGGCGCGTTCTATTCAGGCCATTATATATATAATATATATATATATATATATTATATATTTCGTCGATTTTCTTTTTAAAACGTATTTTATAAATCGTTTTAAATTCGTTTCAAAAACAATTTCAACTTCATCTTCAATTTCAAATCGATTTGATTTCAATTCAATTCGAATTCATTTCAATTTTATTTAATTCGAATTCGAATTCGTTTCAATTCAATTCAAATTCTAGTTCGTTTCAATTCAATTCAATTTGAATTTACCTTCTATTTAATTCAATTCAAATTTACTTCAAATTGATTTCAATTCAATTTCAGTTCGTTTTAAATTTCATTCAAAACGATTTCAATTCGTTTTTAATTCAATTTCAATTTAATTCAATTTGAATTCATTTCTATCAAATTCGAATTCAAATTCACTTTCTATTCAGTTCGAATCGAATTCATTTTCTATTCGATTCGAATTCATTTCATATTGATTCAATAGAATTTCAATTTGAATTTTTAATCTAACTTGATTTGAATTTCATTTCAAAATATTAAATTTTGAAATCACTTTTCAATATTCATTATAAAACGAATAAAATCAATATAAATATCGTTCGCGTCAAAATAACGCATCTCTAATCAACACGGCTTTATATTTCAATAATTCGTTATTCAATTCAACAAATGAATATTTATTCTATTCAACACATGAATCTATATTTCTTTCAACACACGACTAATCTCAACACATGAGTACTGTCAACACATCACTATTTTTGTTATGTAAAATATTTTATAAAACTATGGAATCTATCGTTTGATTTTCAATCAGACTTCAACCATAAAGTAGTTCTAATTTTAAATATGATAAAGATGTAAATTTTATTATTAAAATATTTTACTCAACACACGAATATTTTCAACATATGAACTTTCTTTTATAATATTCATTATTTTCCCGATTGGAATGAGGCCCAATCAATCACCATATAATTTTAATTATATGGATTCCATACAACACATGTATATAATAGCAATGATAAACAATCACTCATCATCCAAGGTGCACCACACAACTATATAAGCATCAAATATAAATAATCAACGCTTATACAGTCTGTCGACCCATCGATCGACATACAATTAAATAATTGGGATTAGTGTACCCAAATATCATCCCAACACCCGTGTGGGGTTTCAAATCAACAAACACAGATTTTTATTTGTGCAGTTGGGCGATGTGTAAAATTTATCGACCCAATCAATATCAGTCAAATCAGTGTATATAAACAAATCGGCCGATTTGTTTATAAATATTTATTTATTCACATTCACATTAAAATTTATATTTTTAACGATAATTAATTTATTTCAACCATCTACAATTTATCATCGATTTCACATCAACATCACAAACAATTTTCACAACACATTAATCAAACAAACAAGCCATCCATGGTCTGTGGACGACGAGTGTCGGGTGCTGCTAAGCACCGTCTATATCCTAGTATAAATATATAACTAGAAAAAGAAATTGAAGATTGAGAAGTTCTCACCAATAGCTATTCCAAACATCTCGACTCTTCTTTTGTAGAAGTCTTCGTCATTCTCGCCTTTTTTCACTTTCGTCACTTTCCTCACTTTCGTTGCCCGTATTCACTACATATAGAAAAATCAAAATTTTATTTTGCTATTCAATATATAAAAATCGAATTTTTACTTCGCTATTCAATATATAAAAATCCTATTTTTACATTGCTACTATATAGATAAAAATTCTATTTTTACATCGCTACTATATAGATAAAAATTCTATTTTTACATCGCTATCATCTAGATAAAAATTCTATTTTTACATCGCTATCATCTTGATAAAAATTCTATTTTTACATCGCTGTCATCTAGATAAAAATTCTATTTTTAATTTGCTATCATCTTGATAAAAATTCTATTTTTACTTTGCTATCATCCAGATAAAAATTCTATTTTTACTTTGCTATTCAATATATAAAAATCATACCTTTTCTAAACCCGTATTTATAAAAATCAAATCTTTATGAAGTAAAATTCAAATCTTTATGAAGTAAAAATCAAATTTTTATGAAGTAAAAATCAAATCTTTCCCTTCGCTAACTTCCTAGAAAAACCGAATCTTTACATATAAAATTTCATATCTTTGTTAAATTAAAACTAATGTATTATATAAAAAAAATTCGCTATCTTTATATAAGTAAATTATATAAATAAAAATCAAAAAAAAAAGTGTATTATAATTAAATAAAATAAATAAGGTAAATGAAATAAAGAAGAAAACTTACGGTGGATAATGGGGTGGAGATGGCGTGCATCGGTCGCAAGGGGGGGGGGGTTTGCTGCCACGTCGGAGGTGGGTACGGGGTCTGAGGCGGCGGTGGTCCTGGCCATCGGTGGCGGCGGCTTCGGAGTCTTCGGTGCTGGAGGCTGCAGCCTCTTCGATGAAAAGGGGGGGTCTGGACGGAAATCGAAGGGGCGAGGGAGATGGAAGGGGGCGCGGGGGTGTCGATCGGAGGAGCGACGGTCGGTGGGGTCCCCCTTGGGTGGCGGCGTCGATCGCGAGGGAGGGAGGGCGGCTCCGTCCGTCCTCTTCCTTTCTCTTTTTTTTTATTTTCCTTCTGCTGAATCGATTTTGAAGAAAGGGGGGCAACGGTTTTGAAGGGGAGGAGAGAGGAAGTTAATTATTTTATATTATTTAATTTCAAGAAAAGTTGACTTTTACATATGACCTCTAAACGAGGCCCACCGCCTGTCGTCCATAGCGTTTCACCCCCATTCCGAACACAATGGGATATGTACCATAAGCTGATTCGACTGTTTCGATCAGTTTTCGTCAAAATCAACATATAACTCTATATATTGAATTTGAACGCGCATTTCCATTTACCGGGGTCACATACTAACTCTATAAATCCCAGAAAAATATTTTCTAGCTTCGTATTGAAGATACGGTCCTAACAAAACTAATTTCGTCGAATTCTGAGACCGTTAGAAAAATGGCCAATTTCCAGTCGATTAAAATCAACTGAAAATGGTCAAACGCGTTTTCCTTTCCCACGCTCACATATTGATTCGAAAAATTATGAAATTTGAAAACTAGCAATAACTTGACATCACGGACCCAACAAAAATGGTTTCGTCGAAATCCGAGGTCGTTTGCAAAATGTCTATTTTTAAGGGCCTGAATTCCGTAGCGACTATTCAGAATCTTCAACTGGACATATCTTTTGATTCCCGCTATGAAATTTGTATTTTTCGGATTCGTTGGAAAGATATCATCAATTAGATCCTAATGTTTTTGGTTTCACTAAAATCCGGATTGTTTTTCACCCGGTACATTCAATTGAAGTTTGAAATCGAATTATCGAACTACCGCGCCATTTTCAATTCTATTTATAATTATATATAATTATTATATTCTAACGACGACGTATATAAAATATACGTCGAATTATATTCAAAATAAATTCCTCATCGATATTATTTAAAATAATTCATTTTAAATATGCAAAATTCGCTAAAATTGCCAAAATAAAAAATTTAAACTGGCCCAGATTTTCGGGTTGTTACAATCTCCCCCACTTAAAACTTTTCGTCCTCGAAAAAGAACGAAGTCGAAAGTGGTTTGATTAATCAACTCTACGTTCGATCTGGCTTCCATTCTCCAACTTTTCAGTTTCTGAGAATTTTCAAATTCTTCAAAAATTTGGCTAACACCCGGAATTTTCGAAAAATTTCGCCATAACCTCCCCTGCACCGGGATCCACGGGAAAATCCCGAAATTGCCATATAGGCCTTCTGATCTCAAAAAGAAAAAGAAAAAGCCTAGCGGCTAGCCAATCAGCTCATAAAATCATCATCACCCAAACAAAACAGTAAATTATGATAAACATGTACCTATTTGTCGGGCAAACAAATTTTATTCTCTGCTCTAGCCTCCTTGCTATGACTTGTTCAATGTAAGTACATGTATATGCAAGCAAATGCAACTAATTTTCAATACAGTTCAATATTTGATACTATTAGGCTAAATGGTTCAAAATTATCAAACAAATAAACAAACAACACAAACATCAATCAATTAGTGGATTAACGTTTCAAATTGATAATTTTGATACATATACAAAAATCATGTTTTGATGCCAATTCACAACAATGTATTCTAGCTATATTAGTTTTGGTTCTCACACCAGTCTAATGGAAATATATAGAAATCATACCTTCGAAACACGAATATAAATACTGATGATGTGGCCACATCATCAGAATTATCCCCGGGTGTCTAGAATGTGATTCTATATCTATCCAGTATATTAAAACTTCGAAAATACATTCATGACGCATATACGCGAAATCTATATATACTCGATTGTCCATATTCAAAATAAATAAATAATCAAATACGTATAAAACGATTTAAATTTTAAAAACAAAATTGTTTTCATTTGAAAAATATACTCTTCACACTCGTTCTAGGACACTACTGATCCTATCTCTAACGAGTCATTCAAATTGGATATTACTAATCCAATATCTGATGAATTCTTTCGTATGGTTCTAATGTGTCTTGTTCTCGAGCTCTGTAAACCAAAGCTCTGATACCAAACTGAGACGACCCGAACTTCCCCGTGAAGGAAAGCGCAGATAGCGTTGAGAACAGGACAAAATAGAACGCAGACGGAAGAACATTTCATTGTTATTACAACAATTCCATCAGATACAAGAATATACAGAGTATAATTGAATAAATTACATTCGATGAATATCAGATATTACAATAAATTACATAGCAGCGGAAAAATATATAAAACACAACTAGAAGTAATACACGGATACAGAGCTTTCCGAGCATTGTTCCAGCTGTAAATCAAGATCCTGTGAATATAAATCTGCAAAACCAAAACTACTAGCTGCCCGTGTGGAAAATAGGGGCACCCAGAGTTTAGGTTAAAACAACAAACTCCAGGTCAGTCATGTGACTGGTGTGAGAACTAAAACAGTTATTTAAAACTTTACTTTAAAAGAGAGTAATTCAAGGGACCACGCCGTATAACAGGGAACGGGTTTCCTCCCAAGAATACTAGTGCATATAACAAAACAACGCAATGCTCTTTGGAAAAATGAAGCTATTATAAGACCCAGGTCCCATCACACAATGCAACGCAAGCCGGAGGATAGGGTTTTCCCTTATAATAGCCAAACATGCTTGATACGTTTAAAACAAATCATTTGATACTATTATAAGTGTGTAGTGTCAAAACATTTTCAATCATAAATATCAATCATAGATGGCATGGGTACCATATATCATGTCGCCATACTAGTTCTACAATTAAAACCGCAATATCACGTATTGGAAATTGGATTTCCGTCATGAGTCGAGGCAAGGGGCAAGCTCCTCTCCGCGTTCGAGATACTCTAGCAAATGTCTTAGGACCCCACTATGATCTTTGGATCTTTAGGGTCGGTCCTCTCTTACTTTTGAGGATTAGTTATTCCTGAACACACGTTTCCCGGTCCTTACAGACCTATATCCGAGGCACCTCGTATCCAACAACCACACAGGTGAAAAGTATATAAATGTCAGGGCTGGTAGGTCACTGACACCACCCAAGCTAGAAAGAAACGTCGTGCTCTCCCTGTAGTCACTATCCCGTTTTTGACTCATACCGAGGTGTGAGGCTCGCGAATTCACATTATACACAAAGCTACGCCACACAGACCATGCTTTGATCATCAACCACAAGACTTTGCTTTTCAACAGAAGCCTTGATCAATTGCCACTTACGTGTGCCACACTGACAATTCACTCCATGCGACTGATGTCCATCGATATACAACCTCTGAGCTCGTACGTCTCAGAGAAGGGCGTTAAGCAAGAGAATAAATTCTCCGCCGCCAAACAGATGTATATTTAATAGAGATCAATCAACACAGAATAAAATCCAATGTCAGGCACACAATCCATTTACAAGTTCGTTCTGGGTCTGAACGAAACCGGAGGCACTTTCCTCGCATATCCATCCATCTCCAGGTACGTCTGGACGATCACAAACTGTTTACCTCATCCTGGGTGTACAGGCCAATCAAGATCATCAGTAATCACCCAAACGATGTGAAGACTTCCGGTCTTCAACCACCGTCTTCATCTTCGACATCTCGTCGAATCGGTTATTCAGAATGGGTATAACCCGGCCTTTCTGAATAACCCACGTATATAATAACCAAATGTTACACAAACACAACAAACGCCTCATTCCAATTCATAATATTCTTTTATTCCCAAAATCACATTCTTTGGGAAAGGTTCCCATTAATTTTATCCAAGATAAATTCTCCTAAATTTATTCTTTGATCTTCCTTTGGATATCATTTCAAACTAGTCAGGATTAGCGAGCCACACCGAAGTAATTATTTATTTTATTTCCCAATCCCAACCTATATATCCCATGGAGAAAACTGGTAATACTCCATATCTAACACTATGGTGTTATCGGTAAAATTAATTACAATTTGACGTTCAAATCTAATTTAAGATTTAACTGTCGCTTCGGAGCAAAACTGGTGGTACTCCATTCTCGATCACCTTTCAGATTTGATAATTTAAATTATCAATTCACATTTTTAATCTAATTAAAGATTCAATAAAACTCCATTTAGTTTTAATCTTTTCAAAAATCAACATCCTGCCTTTAACTGGGTTAAAGAACCAATGTCATCTAAAACACGATTCACGATAAACCCAAATCATATTTGATATTAAATACGAGGCTCTGAATAGAAATTATATCGGCTTATATTCAATATCAAATTCTGGAACCAACAAATATCGTATTGGAAATAACGATATAAAATATATCTTTCAAATCCCCATAACAATATTTGTATAGTCACGAAATCCAACATCGAAATATTCCGAAGATAATTTCGATTCAACTCCAGTTCAATTCACGTATTGGGAATATTGATTATTTTTAAAATCACTTTCAAATTCAATTTATTTATTTCAAAAAAAAATTGATTTTAATTCTAGTTCAAAACTAGTTCATTTCTATAAAAATCTATTTTTATCTTTTCAAATGTGGAATTTTTCATCCCAGTTCTTTCCAATTCACATATTATGATTTTACACAAATTATCAATATTTTTAATAATTTTATCAAGGCTTGTACAGTCGATTTCCAACAACGGCCATCGAACTGCACTTACAGCTACCTTTTTCGAATTTGATTTGGACATAACTCCAAATCCAACCGTTAGATTTCAAATTTCTAATATTCATTGGAAATCTCTTTTCGATAGGAACCCAACGGTTCCGGTTTTAGGAGAATCCGACGGTCGGATCTCCCGCAATGTCAATTCGAAGTTAATGGTCGAATTTCACGAACTGCCGCGGCGCAGCGCGTTCTATTGAGGCCATTATATATATATAATATATATATATATTGTCGATTTCGTTTTTAAAACGTATTTTATAAATCGTTTTAAATTCGTTTCAAAAACAATTTCAACTTCATCTTCAATTTCAACTTCATCTTCAATTTCAAATCGATTTGATTTCAATTCAATTCGAATTCATTTCAATTTTATTTAATTCGAATTCTAATTCGTTTCAATTCAATTCAAATTCAAATTCTAATTCGTTTCAATTCAATTTGAATTTACCTTCTATTTAATTCAATTCAAATTTACTTCAAATTGATTTCAAATTGATTTCAATTCAATTTCAGTTCATTTTAAATTTCATTCAAAACGATTTCAATTTGTTTTTAATTCAATTTCAATTTGAATTCATTTCTATCAAATTCGAATTCAAATTCTCTTTCTATTCAATTCGAATCGAATTCATTTTCTATTCGATTCGAATTCATTTCAAATTGATTCAACATAATTTCAATTTGAATTTTTAATCTAATTTGATTTGAATTTCATTTCAAAATATTAAATTTTGAAATCACTTTTCAATATTCATTATAAAACGAATAAAATCGATATAAATATCGTTCGCGTCAAAATAACGCATCTCTAATCAACACGGCTTTATATTTCAATAATTCGTTATTCTATTCAACAAATGAATATTTATTCTATTCAACACATGAATCTATATTTCTTTCAACACACGACTAATCTCAACACATGAGTACTGTCAACACATCACTATTTTTGTTATGTAAAATATTTTATAAAACTATGGTATCTATCGTTTGATTTTCAATCAGACTTCAACCGTAAAGTAGTTCTAATTTTAAATATGATAAAGATGTAAATTTTATTATTAAAATATTTTACTCAACACACGAATATTTTCAACACATGAACTTTCTTTTATAATATTCATTATTTTCCCGATTGGAACGAGGCCCAATCAATCACCATATAATGTTAATTATATGGATTCCATACAACACATGTATATAATAGCAATGATAAACAATCACTCATCATCCAAGGTGCACCACACAACTGTATAAGCATCAAATATAAATAATCAACGCTTATACAGTCTGTCGACCCATCGATCGACATACAATTAACTAATTGGGATTAGTGTACCCAAATATCATCCCAACACCCGTGTGGGGTTTCAAGTCAACAAACACAGATTTTTATTTGTGCAGTTCGGCGATGTGTAAAATTTATCGACCCAATCAATATCAGTCAAATCAGTGTATATAAACAAATCGGCCGATTTGTTTATAAATATTTACTTATTCACATTCACGTTAAAATTTATATTTTTAACGATAATTAATTTATTTCAACCATCTACAATTTATCATCGATTTCACATCAACATCACAAACAATTTTCACAACACATTAATCAAACAAACAAGCCATCCATGGTCTGTGGATGACGAGTGTCGGGTGCTGCTAAGCACCGTCTGCATCCTAGTATAAATATATAACTAGAAAAAGGAATTGAAGAGTGAGAAGTTCTCACCAATAGCTATTCCAAACATCTCGACTCTTCTTTTGTTGAAGTCTTCGTCGTTCTCGCCTTTTTTCACTTTCGTCACTTTTCTCACTTTCGTTGCCCGTATTCACTACTTATATAAAAATCGAATTTTTATTTTGCTATTCAATATATAAAAATCGAATTTTTACTTCGCTATTCAATATATAAAAATCCTATTTTTACATTGCTACTATATAGATAAAAATTCTATTTTTACATCGCTACATATAGATAATAATTCAATTTTTACATCGCTACTATATAGATAAAAATTCTATTTTTACATCGCTATCATCTAGATAAAAATTCTATTTTTACATCGCTATCATCTAGATAAAAATTCTATTTTTACATCGCTATCATCTAGATAAAAATTCTATTTTTACTTTGCTATCATCTAGATAAAAATTCTATTTTTACTTTGCTATCATCTAGATAAAAATTCTATTTTTACTTTGCTATTCAATATATAAAAATCGTACCTTTTCTAAACCCGTATTTATAAAAATCATATCTTTATGAAGTAAAAATCAAATCTTTATGAAGTAAAAATCAAATCTTTCCCTTCGCTAACTTCCTAGAAAAATCGAATCTTTACATATAAAATTTCATATCTTTGTTAAATTAAAACTAATGTATTATATAAAAAAAATCGCTATTTTTATATAAGTAAATTATATAAATAAAAATCAGAAAATAAAAGTGTATTATAATTAAATAAAATAAATAAAGTAAATGAAATAAAGAAGAAAACTTACGGTGGATAATGGGGTGGAGATGGCGCGCATCAGTCGCCGGGGGGGGGGGGGTTGCTGCCACGTCGGAGGTGGGTACGGGGTCTGAGGCGGCGGTGGTCCTGGCCATCGGTGGCGGCGGCTTCGGAGTCTTCGGTGCTGGAGGTTGCAGCCTCTTCGATTAAAAGGGGGGTCTGGACGGAAATCGAGGGGGCGAGGGAGATGGAAGGGGGCGCGGGGGTGTCGATCGGAGGAGCGACGGTCGGTGGGGTCCCCCCTGGGTGGCGGCGTCGATCGCGAGGGAGGGAGGGCGGCTCCGTCCGTCCTCTTCCTTTCTCTTTTTTTTTCCTTCTGCTGAATCAATTTTGAAGAAAGGGTTGCCAACGGTTTTGAAGGGGAGGAGAGAGGAAGTTAATTATTTTATATTATTTAATTTCAAGAAAAGTTGACTTTTACAAATGACCTCTAAACGAGGCCCACTGCCTGTCTTCCATAGCGTTTCACCCCCATTCCGAACACAATGGGATATGTACCATAAGCTGATTCGACTGTTTCGATCAGTTTTCGTCAAAATCAACATATAACTCTATATATTGAATTTGAACGCGCATTTCCATTTACCGGGGTCACATACTAACTCTATAAATCTCAAAAAAATATTTTCTAGCTTCGTATTGACGATACGGTCCTAACAAAACTAATTTCGTCGATTTCTGAGGCCGTTAGAAAAATGGCCAATTTCCAGTCGATTAAAATCAACTGAAAATGGTCAAACGCGTTTTCCTTTGCCACGCTCACATATTGATTCAAAAAATTATGAAATTTGAAACTTATCAATAACTTGACATCACGGACCCAACAAAAGTGGTTTCGTCGAAATCCGAGGTCGTTTGCAAAATGTCTATTTTTAAGGGCCTGAATTCCGTAGCGACTATTCAGAATCTTTAACTGGACATATCTTTTGATTCCCGCTATGAAATTTCGATTTTTCGGATTCGTTGGAAAGATATCATCAATTAGATCATAATGTTTTTGGTTTCACTAAAATCCGGATTGTTTTGCACCCGGTACATTCAATTGAAGTTTGAAATCGAATTATCGAACTACCGCGCCATTTTCAATTCTATTTATAATTATATATAATTATTTATATTCTAACGACGACGTATATAAAATATATGTCGAATTCTATTCAAAATAAATTCCTCGTCGATATTATTTAAAATAATTCATTTTAAATATACAAAATCCGCTAAAATTGCCAAAATAAAATTTTTAAACTGGCCCAGATTTTCGGGTTGTTACAATCAATCTCACCAAATCTGCCTCTGGCCGCCTCACATGTGCATTGACTATACAACCCATGCCTCATTCTCTCACTCAAGTGCATAGACGTGGCTTGCATGTGACTTCTCCCCTTCCAATTTTTGGATATAAGCCATGCTAAAACCATAGCCTTTAAACCTCGATTCCCACCATCATGCTCACTTTTAGGTCATCGATCCACTATCATTCCGACTGTCTCTCGCCCTTTACATTTTCCAGAAAAGTTGAACCACAACTATGCTTCAATCATCGAAAAAACGAAAAAACAGAAATTAGTAAAACTTAAATTTCTGTCTCTTTCGTACTTCGATCGATCTTAAACCAGCGTCATTCTCTTTGTTTTTCAATATTCCACACTTTTCCTTTTGGTGCCAACAACTAATTCTCGACGACCTAACCTGGGTGATCCAAAAACAAAAAACAGGAAAGGATTCATTTTTCTCAATTTACATGCACACCGTTGATTTGATCGATGAACGACAAACATGAATAACTTCATATCGATGATATAAACAACTTTCGTGTTTGGATTTTTTGCTAAAAGTAGACGAATTCTAAAGAACAACGTGGATCATTGAATGCTAGGGTTTCGTGATAGCTAGGGTTAGGGTTTGAGGATAAAATAATATTATCCTTAAATTATGTGCCCATATTTATAGTGGAAGGTCCAAAATAGGCCAAATTAATCCGAACTCCGATTGACACTTACCGATAGACGATTTGGACATATAAATTACTTCTAAACGCAAATGGAGTATGTCTCGAGACCAAAACGTAATTTTTGTGGCACCCAATCCTTTTTTAAGCATTTAACTTTTATAACTGATATGAAATGTGTTTAGAGTTCACACGACCAAACCGTAAATCCGATCATAATGAAACTCACTTGTATGTATCACCTCAACACTATGGTTCTGAAAATATAAATTTCATAGTAATCCAAACACTACGCTTCGAAATGATGATTTTCACACGTATCGAGATCGTTTTCCCACTTAAACGTCAAGTCTTGAAATATGGTGATCCTTATACTTTTCCTTCACTTTATGAACCATACGAACTTAAAGGAAATAGTGTCGAGTCCTAATTCAATCGTATGTAAAAAGTTACATTTCGGATCTTCAATTAATCAATGATTAATATTTAAATAAAATCCAAACACCAAAATATAGGTCGTTACATTCTCCTATTCTTAAAGGATTTTATACTCGAAATTCTTAAGGACTAAACAACACATCCTAACACTCTCAAACTAGTGACGACATAAAATAAATCATCACCCACTTCTCTAAAGAACAACCATTGAAAGAGATCACAACAATGAAATCAGATCCAGAATTTAGCACGGAGCTATAATTCCCATCCCTTGGGAAGATCATAATAAAATATGAGATCAATTGTAGTTGTGTAAAATATCTACATTGCACACCTATTTCCGAACGAACAAGTAATGGAAAATAGAAGTGATAACCCTCTAGTTGGAAGACAACTCAACTAAGCAGCTTCTCTTTCAATTTTGGCTTAGTTTACGAAAAATTTCTTCAGCGTCTCCTTTGTACGGATCAACCCAGACGAACTTCATTTCGCCGAATATGGCTCAACCCAACAAAGAAAGAAAAATCCCATTCCATATTTAGGGAATAAGATCATCAAAGGTGCACCAAGCATAGAAACCATAACTCAGTATCAATCATTTATTGTTAAGTCGCATATGGAAACAATTAGACTCTATAAAATAAAATCGTCTCATCTGCCTAAATATCCTATAAACATAAGCAACCATGAGACTATCAACAGTTGAACATACGAAGAAAAGGTAATAACAATCATCAAAAACAACATTCACGCCTACTTTAGCTTGCAGAATACTATTCTATCTAGTATAGGACGTCTAGTCTTTATATGACTCAACAAACTTGTTTTGCATCTTATTGGGAATAAGGAATATAAATCCAACAGGTCTCGTTAATTGATTGCATATGACTCGAGCGTCTTCATACAATCTTGCACTCACTGACAAACTATTAATGAAAACCATCGACAGTTGCTCCTGCATCCAACCACGAATCTCGGGTAGTTATATGGGACTACTCGACACTTATCATTTAGCGCTATTAACTAATCGTTCATCCGTCTCGATATGAATTATTGATCACTCTCCTCTATTGATGTCGGGAACAGGAAACACCTCTTCTATATAGAGCCAACCATCATTTCAAGAATTGGAGTCATAATCAGTAACTAATAAGAGCAATGTACACTAATGGAATATCTCTCTAAAATCAGTACACCTCTAACTCAAACACAACAACCACATTGGAAGGCTACAAGGCACTACAACAAAAGTGCCTATCGACAGCGTTGAAAAAATGCTGTTATAGACTTTAACAGAGTTTTTATGAACGTTGTCTACCGACAAGTTGTTATAGGCCATGAAATATTACAATACATACCAAAACATTGTAGAAAATTTAACATACTACAGCCTTTTGATGAACGTTGTCTAGCAGCAAGTTGTTATAGGCTATGGAAATATCATAATACATACCAAAACGGTAGAAAATTTAAATATCACATCATTTTTAGAAGTTTACATGCTCTTTACTATCACGGTGTTTTCCCACATCTATCACAACATTTACATATTGTAGTATCAACATATTCATGCACATACATATCAACAACATGTAAATATATATCAACCAACTAATTATATAACATAATATTTATACACAAAGACATCATCAATAAATAATTTCCGTAAAAAATAACACTATAAATTAAATTTACACAATATCCGTCGAACAAAGTTACGTTATCTATAAATAAAAAAATATCCATAAAACAAGTTTGCACCGAATACTAACAAAATGAACATCTAAAAGTTACCGCTTTTTCCGTAATCAGTTGCCACAAGCGCCTAGCGATATTCTGATTATAGCTGAATGCATAACGATGCTCATCTCCAATACCTATAAAATGTGTTTATGTTAGCTTTTGGTCATGCTTACACATTAGCAAGAAAACAATGCTCGACAGCAAGAAAAAAGAATACAAGAAGGATCAAGTTGAATATAACAACATAGCATACTTGGTAATATTTTATAATAGTTAGTTAATTTTTATAATGCTTAGTTAATTTTTTTATTGTTGCTTTTATTATTATAGAATACTTGGCAATATTTATATTTTTATATACTTAGTTAACTTTTGTAAACTAAACTTCTTAATTTTCATAAAATTAGTAAACTTTTTAGAATAGTTAGTTAATTTTTAATTATTGCTATTATTATTATAGAATACTTGGTAATATTTTATATTTTTATATACTTAGTTAACTTTATTTATAAACTAAACTTCTTAATTTTTATAAGATTAGTAAACTAAGTTAATTTTTTATAATAGTTAGTTAAATTTTATAATACTTAGTTAGTTTTTAAATATTGCAATTATTATTACTAAATACTTGGTAATATTTTATATTTTTATATATTTAGTCAACTTTTATAAACTAAACTTCTTAATTTTTATAAAATTAGTAAACTTGGTTAATTTTTTATAATAGTCAGTTAATTTTTACAATACTTAGTTAGTTTTTTATTATTGCTATTATTATTATAGAATTCTTGGTAATATTTTATATTTTTATATACATAGTTAACTTTTTTATAAACTAAACTTCTTAATTTTTATAAAAATTACTAAACTTATTTATTTTTTAATAATAGTTAGTTAATTTTTATAATACTTAATTTTTAATTATTGCTATTATTATTATTATAAAATACTTGGTAATATTTTATATTTTTATATACTTAGTTAACTTTTATAAACTAAACTTCTTAATTTCTATAAAATTAGTAAACTTAATTAATTTTTTATAATAGTTAGTTAATTTTTATAATACTTAGTTAATTTTTAATTATTGTTACTACTATTATAGAATACTTGGTAATATTTTATATTTTTATATACTTAGTCAACTTTTATAAACTAAACTTCTTAATCTTTATAAAATTAGTAAATTTAGTTAATTTTTTATAATAGTTAGTTAATTTTTTATAATACTTAGTTAATTTTTAATTATTGCTATTATTATTATAGAATACTTGGTAATATTCTATATTTTTATATACTAAGTTAACTTTTTTATAAACTAAACTTCTTAATTTTTATAAGATTAGTTAACTTATTTAATTTTTTTATAATAGTTAGTTAATTTTTACAATACGTAGTTCATTTTTATAAGTTTGTCTAATTTTTTATAAATCTTAGTTAATTTATGTAACAACACGTATTTTCAGAACCAATTTAAAATTTATATTTTAGTCATTTAAATGAATTTTGAATATTTAAAATGATTTGTTTTAAATAATAATGACTAAAAATTTATTTTTATCGAAGTTAGAACGTATAAATTTATTTTAATTATAAAACGAGTATGAAATGGCACGGTAGTTTGAAAATTCGATTTTAAATTTCAAATGAATGTACATGATTCAAAATAAATCGGATTTCAGTAAAACCAGAAATATTTGAATTTAATTATATCTTTCTAATGAATATGAAAAATTCAGATTTCATAACAGGAATAAAAAGTTATGTCCAGTTTAAAATTCAAAATAGTCGGTGTGGAATTTATATATTTTTTAAATAATATATAGCCCTTAAAAAAGCCATTTTGCAAACGATCTCTGTTTTCGATGAAACCACTTTTATTGGACCCAAAATGTCAAATTATAGTCAGGTTTCAAATTTCATAATTTTTGGAGTTAATATGTGAGCGTGGTGAATTTAAACGCGTTTGGTCATTTCAGTTTGAATTTAATCGACTAGAAATTGACTGTTTTCAAACGGTCTCCAAATTTGACGAAATTAGTTTTGTTAGGACCGTATCGTCAAAACATAGCTAGATTTATTTTTTTGGAATTTTTGGAGTCAGTATGTGGCTCCGGTAAATTAAAATGTTTAAATTCAATATACATTAATTTATATTTTAATTTTGGATAAAACTGTTCGAAACGATCGAATTAGCTTGCGGGACATGTCCCATTGTGTCCAGAATGGGGAATTTGGCTAGGGGCGACAGTCGTTGGATCTCGTTTTGAGTTCACAGTGTTAAACTAGTTATTCATGAAATAAATAATATTATAAAATTAAAAATAGGTATAAAAGGAAACTCAAAACCCTAATTTTCTCAAACCCTTAAAGCCAGCCGCCAGTAACGTTTTAAAGGCTAGAAAATTCGAAATTTAATCCTTAAAATTCTCCCAAATCTTTTCGAATTAAAATATGAAATATACACGAAAATTATAGAGGGTTTTGAGAGCTTCGAATTGGTATGGATTTGATGGGTTTTCGTTGTGTAGATTGTTCAAATTTTGGGCTTTAAAATGGTTCATTCGGGTGGTTTTTGGGAGAGCGTGGGACCACAGAGATGGTTGAGGTGGGGCGCGCTGGAAGGTGGCGCGATGGCGGTGGGT
Source organism: Allium sativum (assembly GCA_030737875.1). Classification (NCBI taxonomy): domain Eukaryota; kingdom Viridiplantae; phylum Streptophyta; class Magnoliopsida; order Asparagales; family Amaryllidaceae; genus Allium; species Allium sativum. The sequence goes on from CM060922.1 coordinate 280,371,973, forward strand.
GTGGCGGCGTTGGATCGACAGCGGCGACCTCCTAGAAGCGTGTGACAGTCGAGTTCCAAATGGAGCGATGGGTTTAACTGGTTCGGTTCTGAGCGAAAGGGGAAGAAGGGTAATTACCCTTAACAATGTAATTAAGGAAACAAATTAATTATTTAGTTACTTATTAAAGTGTTTAATATGTAAATTGTTATAACTAGTTCATATGAAGTCGAAATTCGATGAAACTGAGTTCGTTGAAACCGTATCAAAGAGCACTACACAAGGAACAGTCCAGAAAAGAAACTAGAGCTATTGAGATTTTTGATATAACTAAACGTCGATTTAATTATATTAAAATAATCGTTATTTAAGATTTTCAAAACAAGTCAAGGTGAGAACTCTTTCTCACTAAACTTACTTTACAGTTAAATATATACTAGGATGAAGACGGGGCTTAGTAACCCCAGACACTATTTATTGTAAAACCATGATTGTTTGTTTGGACTGTATTGTGTTGTTATGTGACATGAAATGTATATAAAATACTCATGCATTGAATAAAATGTTTGAACAATAAAAATATCATTTTTATTGAAGTATGAACTATATAAAAAAATTGTTGAATAAAATATTTTATCGTTAAAAATATAATTTTTACCGTATATATGAACGACATAAAATTCTCTTGAAATGAAAATAAATATTCATTTACAAATCGGACGATTTTTTTATGTACACTCATTTAACTGACATTGATTGGAATGACAAATTTTACACATCGCCCAACTGCACCAATAATATTCAGTATTTGTTGGTTGAAACCCCACACGGGTATTGGGATGATATTTGACGTACATTAATCCCAATTGTTTAGTTGTATGTCAATCGATTGGTTAACAGACTGTTGTAAGCGTTAATTATTTATATTTAATGCTTATGCAGTTGTGTAATGCACTCTAGATGATGGTTGATTGTGTATCATTATTGTTGTGTATATGTGTTGCATGAAATCCATAAAAATAACAATATATGGTAATTAACTGTGCCTAATTCCAATTCAGGAATAACGAATATTTTAAAATAACGAATATTTTAAAATAACATTCAACAAAAGATTTAAACGTGAATTTGATGTCCGATTTTGGATGGACACGAAAATATTGGAATTGTGAAGCCGTGCTGATTAGATATGCACCATTTGAACGTGAACGATATTTATATCGATTTTATTCAATTTTATAATGAATATTGAAAAGGAAATGATTTCAAAATCTGATATTTTGAAAATATTATCATTTATATTTTAATGGTATGGAATATTCAATTTTGATTTAAAATTGAAATGGAAGTGGGAATCGTTTTTAAAATGAATTTATAAAATATGTTTTGAACGAAATATATATATATATATATTATATATATATATTATATTAATGGCTTGAATAGAATGCACCGCGACCGTTCGCGAATTTCAACCATTGACTTCGAATAGACATTACGGGATATCCAACTGTCGGATTCTCCTAAAACTGGAATCGTTGGGTTCGTATCGGAAACGGTGAGGATTCCATAATTAATGGAATGTGATTTTGGGTTTATCGTGAACTGTTTTTAAATGACATTGTTTCTTTAACCAAGTTAAAGAGAGGATTGCATGTCTAACGTCGTGCTTTGAACTGAATTGTTGATCTCTGCTAACTATATATCTGTTTGATGGCAGAAAATTTATTCTCTTGCTTAACACCTTCTCTGAGACGTACAAGCTTAGAGGTTATATATCGGCAGAAATCAATAGTACGGTGTAGATTATCGATGCGGCATGTTTGATTTCCGAAAGTTAAAAAATCATTAATAATGATTGTTGGAAGATTAAAACTAAGTGGAGTTTTAATGAATCTTTAATTAGAGTGAATTGTAAATGGGATAATTTAAATTATCAAATTTGGGAAATGATTGAGAATGGAGTACAACCAGTTTTACTCCAGACGATAGTTAAATCTTTAATTAAATTTGAGCGTGAAATGGTAATTAAATTTACCGATTACACCGTAGTGTTAGATATGGAGTATTACCAGTTTTGCTCCATGGGATGAATAGGTTGGGATTGGGAATAAAACAAATGATTACTTCGGTAAGGCTCGATAATCCCAACTAGTTGATAAACCTTAATTTGGTTTTGGATTGATATCCAAAGGAAGATTAAAGAATAAATTTAAAAGAATTTATCTTTGATAAAATTAATGGAACCATTCCCTAAAGATATGAATATTTGAATAAAAGAATATTCTGGATTGGAATGAGGCGTATGTTGTGTTTGTATAGCACTTGATTATGAGATGCGTGAATTATTCGGAAAGCCCGGGTTTATACCCATTCTGAATAATTGATTCGACGATAATTCGACGATGAAGACAGTGATTGAAGACCATAGATCTTCACATCATTTGGATGATTACTGATGTCTTGATTGGGCTGTACACCCAGGACAAGGTAATAAGTTGTGATCGTCCAGTCGTACTTGGAGATTGACGTGATATGCGAGGACCTCTCTCCTATATTGGACATATGAGACGAGGAATGAGGTGCCTTCGATTTCGTTTAGACCCAGAACGGACTTGTAAATGGATGTGTGTCTAACATTAGATTTTATTTTGTGTTGATTGATTTCTATTAAATATATATCTGTTTGGTGGCGGAGAATTTATTCTCTTTCTTAACACCCTTCTCTGAGACGTACGAGCTTAGAGGTTATATATTGATAGACATCAGTTGCATGGCGTGAATCGTCAGTGTGGCATGCTGAGATACAAGTGATCAAGGCTTCTATTGAAAAGCAGAGTCTTGTGGTGATGATCAAAGCACGACTTTAAATAGCATAGTTTTGTATATAGCGTTAATTCGCGAGCCTCACACCTTGGTATGAGTAAAAAACGGGATAAGGGACCCAAGGAGTGCATGACATTTCCTTCTAGCTATGGGTGGTGTCATGGTATGGAGCCCAGACATTTATTATATTTTTACCTATGTGGATGATGGATAGCGAGGCACCTCGGATATATCAGTCACTACGGGGCTGATGGATAGGTCCTATAGAAAGGGACCGGGAAATGTGTGTTCAGGAATAATTAATCCTCAAACGTAAGGGAGGACCGGCCTTAGAGGATCCAAGGGTTCACTGCGAGGAACCATGAGGCATTTGCTAGAGTGTCTCGAAGCCAGCGAAGAGTACATCCCTTGCCTCGACTCATGACAGAAATCCAATTTCCAATACGTGACATTTCGGTTTTAGTTGTAAAACATAGTATGGAAACATAGTAGCATGGGATATTATGCCGTCTATGATTGATACATTTATATTTGAAGTGATTTTGACACTATACACTTATAGTAATATCAAAATGATTTGTTTTAAAACGTACCAAGCATGTTTGGCTATTATAAGGTAAAACTCTATCCTCCGGCTTGCGTTGCATTGTGAGATGGGACTTGAGTCTTATAATAGCTTCATTTTTCAAAAAGCACTATGTTGTTTATAAATTGTTTTATGCACTGGTATTCTTGGGAGAAAACCCGTTCCATGTTATATGACGTGGTCCCTTGATTTACTTTATCTTTGAAGTAAAGTTTTAATAACTGTTTTAGTTCTCACACAAGTTACATGACTGACCTGGAGTTTATTGTCTTAACCTAACCTCTGGGTGCCCCTATTTTCCATACGGGCAGCTAGTAGTTTTGGTTTTGCAGATTTCTATTTTACAGGATCCTGATTTACAGCTGGAGCTATATTCGGAATGCTCTATATCCGTGTATTTCTTACAGTTGTGTTATGTATTATTTTTTTGTTGCTATGTAATGTATTTTAATCTCTGATATTTTTATGATGTATGCTATTTATTCATACTCTATTATATTCTTGTACTCTGATGTAATTGTTGTAATAACAATTAAATAATCTATTGTTTGTGTTCCAATTAGTCTTGTTCTCAAAGCAATCCGCCTTCTTGTTCGGTACTCAATCCGGGCTTTCCTGAAAGGGGAAGTTTGGGTCGTTTCAATTTATTACTATTATAAATCTTATTGTTATTATTATTATAGAAGTTTAGTTATGTTTTGTATTTGTACATAATTTTTAATCCTACTATGGTGGCATTCTTTATATGAGATGGTATGAGACAGTATTAGTATTACATCCTACTATTGTGACATTCTTTATATGTTAATACATAGTAATATAAATAAGGAACTTACTGAAGGATTTGGTGGCAATGGGCATTCTACTTTTTTCAGCTATGTACTCCTTCATCGGAGAGTCTACTATCCCTGGAAATAAACAATAGTAATTATTATAAAGTGCTCATTTCAAGTGATATTTATGTCCTAAAAAAACCTAAATAATCGATCGTGGCCTCCACCGGTCGATGGAAGGAAAATTAGAAACAACAGCAAATTACAGACGTCTGAACCTATTTTAGACGTCTGAATCTGGTTCAGACATCTGAAATGGATTTCGGCCAACACCCTAAGACCATTTCAGATGTCTGAAATTTACTTTAGACGTCTGAAATTTATTTCAAACGTCTGAAAATGTTCTCAGGCAATTTCTAGGCCTAGTTCAGATGTCTAAAATTTATTTCAGACGTTTGACCTACTCTGATATCAAGGGTGATCAAATAATAGAATCTTCAAGCTGGTGGCTCATGTTATATAGAAATTTTTTATTTTAATAGCCCATTAACATTTTTCTGATCCTTCTGATTTGCAAAAGTACAATGACAATGTCAAAACCTCCAATTTTTCTTATTGGTATACTTGAAAAAATACAAATGGCTGGTAAGTTGTCTCTGTTCTGTGCTAATCAACAAAGTATAAGCAATAATTGGCAAATAGAAGGTTGAGTATTCAAGTTTCCATTTATGGTACTAACCAATCAAAAAAAATTCCTTTAAGAGGAAGGAAGTTGTATTTCTAATCAAACCAATAATGCTAAATATCCGGACATAGTGCTTGAGCTATCAATTTTGTATACTAGTCAGAAAATGAAATGCAGAAATTGAAAGGCATATTAAACAAACCAACACAATAGAGTGTTTTGGCAGGTGATGTACAAATAACAAGGATATATTTGTTTTGTTTGGTATTAGTATATTTAACACCCTACATGCTGTCCTTTTAAGAATTAATTTCATATACAAGTTGGTACTAATTGTATATGAGACTAAAATTAATGGTTAAGTGAAAAGGCTAAAGGGCTTCTCAGGTGTATGACGGAATTCTAAAATTAGAATGGTATGAAAGACCCTGCAGACCAAAGAATTAAATATAAGATGTACACTATACAGTTAACTGTAAATGAAAGAGCAATGTGTCAAAGACTTATTATAATTGAACCTGTACCAATCAATTAATCTACACCTTTAGCTTTCGTAGAATTGATTAATTCACCATGGATAGCCGATGCTAAATTATTTGCATGATCAGCCACTCCTTGTCTATCATAACCAGCAGATGCAACCTGTTAGTCAAAGAAATTGTCCGTGAGAAATAAGAATAAAATTAGAGATAAGCCATAAATAGTATATTTTAATGATGACTCAGTAGAGAAAGCTAAAGGTAGATGTCCAAGGTTAACTTTTCTTTAAGATGCACAAAAATCAGGCATTGACAATACGTACGTATAGGCAAGTTACTATGAAATTCAAGGTGACTCGCAATAAGCTCATGGAAATTGAATATGATATGCATATAAGTGCACTTCAGTTTATTAAGCGATTCAAGTTGGTGCATCAATTTAAAATGGCAATATAGTTGTTCCTTAGCAGCTTGGACAGCTTATGATGAACTGTTCCTTGGAAACTTGGACAGCTTATGACGATGTTGTTCATGCATATCAGCTGGAAGATTAGAGTCCCGACACAGGGCTTTATACAGATTTCTTCTCAATTCGTACTTAGCTGCAAGAAATCTACGAGTCGTGTCTCCTATCACTCTATTTTCTGGCATCTTGCTTAGCTTCCTTCTACAGCAAAGAACAACTATGATTACACTTTCAGTGAATCAACATTGCCAAACAAGAACGTATAATCAGTTAATGGAGCAGAAACGGTTTATGTATACATGTATTCAAGGATGTCCTTTACCAGTCATACTCCAAAATACACCCAAATCCAAAATCAGGTGCTAATTCATGTGGCTCCGAACGAATTTACTATCATGCTTATATGCATCATATGATATGACCTAACTTGATAAACATTACCTTTGTAGTATGAATGTGAATATCGGCTATAAATAGACCGTGCTCTGTATTATGAGCTATTTTCTATGGGACATGTTTTGACATTTTAAGTTCATATTTTTTCCATAAACATAAGTATTTGCAACGAGTGTTTGTAGATTACATGTTTATCAATTCTTGTTTGACATAAATACAGTCCTAGTTTGACCAACCTTGATATCAAATTTCCAGATACCTCCAATCAAATTATTCCATCATTCAATCTTGTCCTCTTTATATTCACCATTTTCAATTGTTGTTAGATACAAGGAGGTCATATCTGGAAAAATAATTCCATCATTTATCTGCACGGAGATGAAGTATATGCTATCATTTTTCAATATCACATCAGCTATATATGCATATGCATAATAAATTTACTCACAAGTTACATACTAGCCATTTATCCCGTCCAGACAGAACTATGTCGAGCATGAAGCTAACTGATGCTAGCTAATTATGGCATGAAGCTCCAATATTTTTAAAATAAATTAACTCTGCAGTTGTAAATAATAGCAAACCAAATGGGGTTCTGACCAGTAGAGTAAACTAAACTGCTCACTAGCTAATTTACAATGTGGTGAAATGGTCACTGAAAATGTTAAGCAGTAAAATCAACTGCTAAGATCATACAAAACCTGGATGATACACCCAAAAGAGGTGCACATAATACACATTAACAAAAAAACATTTATATAATTACAGTTAATTATAAGTATGCAAGTCCAAATTTGTATAATCCTACGGGATCTGATATCAAATAGAAGTATGCAAGCTTCTTATCCTTCTCAAATCACAAAGCTCTGTTGACCAATGAAAAAAAAATGTCCACAAGTGAGGTTAGTTGACGGCATATTCTGGTAATAACATATTATCAAGAGGCAAATAACATTCAAGTATATGTGAATGGGTGCATTATATCAGCCCAAATGGTCCCAAAGTGTGTTGCATTAGCAACATTGGATTCTGTTTGTTGTTATGAAGTTCGACTTGAATGCTTAATAAGTCCAGCATTTGCTTGCTTTTCTTTTTCTCATGATGCATATAATTATTTAAAAAAAGAATACTAGTCCTATTTTGGTAGAAGTAAATGCAAGTTAAAGACTTATTTCTAACAATTTTTATATCATAAGAAAATAATTGAAATTCTTCACCCCTACTTTATAAATCAACAACTACCTAGAGCAAAATAATAGCTCTTAATAAGATGACTTGAATGAACATGAGGAGCGCAATCTGCATATACAACGTAATAACTTCACTGGGGTGTCTAAACTTAAATTCATGAGTCATGTAATAAAGAAACAAAACAAGAGTCTTTTGCACAAATGTGGAGTCGATAAGGCATGCAATGCCTAGCCTATTTTTATGTAAAGGATACCGAAATTTTATTTTTTAATTATATTTTAGTCTAGGGTTCTTCTAAATCTGATAGTGGAAATATTGCTTATTCGCAAACAAACAAAAAAAATTCAAAGATTTGGGAACTTACGGTCTGAGCGAAGCGTGATGATTATATTACACCTAGTTATCCTCATTATACATTAACTTTCCTATAATCTATGCATATAGCTGCTAGTTATAATCTGGTAATTCCACCTACCAATTTTTTTTTCTTTTTTCTCAAATAGTATCTATTTACTTCAAAATCTTTGTTCTACTTTTCAATACTTGAGTAAGACCATGACGAAATTTATTTAGAACTTAATTGACAGAACTAAGATGAACTATATACAAATGATTTTAACATAAACCAACCAAATCGTATATATGAAATAAAGAGTATAGAAGTGCGCTAATTTACATCTACCTTCATGAATTTCTCCAGGGTCTAAATTGGTTTGGAATCCATACCCTAACAACAAATCCATCACAATTGACTTGATCGAATCTCTCCCTCCTCCCCCCTCGAGTCTTCGCCCGTCAACCTTGCAACAGGTTTAAAAAGGGGTTCTGGCTCGACTTCGGAAATTTCGGAAGTGGAATCGAATCAGGAGGAATTTGATTTTGTTATCGCTGCTTTGGTCGTTCGAAGTGAGAGGAGCGCGAATGAGGAAGGAAGAAGATGGAGAGAGAAGGGGCCAATTACCGGATGTGGATTTCATGAAGGATGGGTAATTAAAAGTTTAGGTATTTTTATTTGGAGTACGAGGCTGAAATTAGTGGAAGTGGAGGGAACGAAAATATTTTCCCATTTTAAAATATTTTAGCGTTTCTAACGTTAAAACAACATAGAAACATTTGTATTTGACAACAAAGAGGGCAAAATGCTGTCTATTGATGTTGTGAATGGACACATTTCTTGTAGTGAGCTCTAATCGTCACTATTGTTGAAGGTTGAGTGTAATAATCTGGAATTTTAGCGATAATTAATTTAGTTATTTAATTAAATTTCCAAAAATGGAATTTTCGTACACGATGGAATTTAACGACGAAACTTGACCTTTGGGTTTGTGATAGAATTCCGATCAACCTTCAAGTTTAGAAATTCATGAATGGATTTCGTATGAAAAAGTTGCGGATGAAAATAAATAAAATAGAATATATATAGAAGTAAATATACTTTTACCCGCCCTTATTGCCATGTCGATTTAGGCAGTTAACCGAGTGGTTGACGCTGGATCAACCCTGGTCGATCTTGACAATAGCAGCTAGGGTTTTGTTTTATAAAAATAAATATAAACAGACGGATCTTTATAAAATTAAATCTAATGGTTTAGGGTCATTTTTACGCCTATAAATAAATGGCTAGACCCTTGTTGTTTTACTCGTATTTCCTGGAGGCAATAGCGAAGCTCTACCATTCCCAATTCTCCAATCTCTTTGAAATTCTAAATTATAATCTGTTCATGTCAAACAAAAAAGGAATGGAGATGCTGAATCCAGATCTGCACAAAAGGATTAGTTGTACGAATATGTAATTTATATTATTGAATTTCCTTCTTCTTTTCCTATCATTCTTTCAAATCTACAAATCTAAATCTGTGTTTGTAAAACCCTTTGTAAATAAATTGTAGATCTATAGGATTTGTGAGTCATAAGCCCAAAATATGTTTTCGGATTTAGATTTGGATAGCTTTCAGGTGAGTGAGAAACGTATTCATTGTTTGTAATAACTCATATAATTCGTTTGTGTTGAATCTGAATTACATGCCTAAAAGTTTATCAGATTTGTTTGTTTATATCATATCTGAAATGTTGTGAATGAAATTTAGATATGGATTTGTAAGTTTCCTAGTTTACGATTCTTATATTGCCTACAGTTTATTTTGTATTGTTGTGATTATTGTAGACACCTAAATATGGAATCAGTCCAAAAATATTGTCGTATTTGTAGTGTTATTATTCTAGATTTATAGGATTTGGGTCTAAACTTAGGATTTGTGTAGTTTTGATTTTAAAATGCAAACCTGCTTGTGTTGATATTATTTCGAGTTTTATTGGATTATTGTAATTTTTTCCTTTTTACATTAAAAGACATTATTTGAAATCTACAAGGAACATAAATAAACCAAACAAGAAGAGATATGCAAATTCATGTATTTTTGTACATAGTTTGCAACATCTATTCTAAATAAAATATTAATCTATTTCCCTGTAATTTGAAATATATCAATTTTCCACTTTTAAATAGTTTGGAAATTTTTTACAATAATTACAATAAATAACCTTTTAATAAGATTTTGATTTTTTTTGGCTAAACTGACTGGCTTTTAAAGTGACCGCGAACACTTTTATTATAACCAATAATAAGTACAAGTAAGACAAGAGGTTAGTGGTTACCGCCTTACTATAAATTCGATTTTTAAGGGGGGACCATCCACCGTTATCTTATCTAGGTTACAACATAGGAGCTAGACACTTTTTCTAGACTACTATATGAGTTATTACTTTCAATCTTCACATAGAAGAGCAATTAAATTTCGTATACAAAAACACACATTATATGAATACAAAGTACACAAGTACATAGTACTACCGAATGAGATGCAATGCTCAGTATATACGAATAGTGACTTGTAAGGAAACTCTAGGTTGCTCTAAGATGTGATCATACTGCAAGAAACCTTCACAGGGAAGTGGCCAATGACCATCACATGATAGATTTGAGCTGACAACTAGTAAAAGGAGGGAGATGGTATGCTTAGCTAGCAACAAGGTAGCCATCTGAACTAAGCAGAAAATATCCAGATCATCTTTTACCAACTAGAACAACACAGAACCATTATTGACATAGCTTTGTCCACGTAGGGAACTAACACAACAACAAAGATTATATGACATGAACCATATCATAGGCCAAAGTGAGAACAATCACTAGGAACAAGGGATGGCCACCATTGACCAACAGCGGGTCGAGCAAGCTTTACCTATGCACTGTGCTCAGGTAGCCATACACTACCAGTAACTGAATTCACAACTAACCGTTCCCATTCATGAAAAACCAACAACATGAGCCGAAGAAAAATACCCACAGACCAACCCATATTCTAACTTCAACTCATCATCATCAAAGTCTACCAATCTAGTTTAATAACCAACTCTTCAAAATACCAACACATCCATATAGGCAAAACATAAAAACTAAGGAAAAGTAGGTAGTTACTGTAAACCAAGGAAATACCTTTGACTGTGATGAGCCTCCACTGACTAACAAGTCATCACAACTCCAACGCAACACCTGCTAATAACTAATAACCACAAATATAGAACAAATTTCCTGTAACATCCCCATTTCACCTAACTCGGTTAGACTATCATTGGTCGTTCACTCACGAGGCAATGAAGGGCACAAAGTCGCCTGGATACCAGATGGAGCGCATTATTGAAATCGTATGCAGGGAGGTACATCAGCGAAGCAAGGCATCACCAAAAGAAGATGAAACATTAGAGAAGCCACCGCGCGAGTTAATAAAGGGAAGTCAAAGACGTAGGTGGCCAAGGATAATCGGTCAATGCATGGAGTGATTTTTGAGAATCAGGAAAAAAGGGTTAGATCGGAAAATAAATATCTTGGTTCAACAAGGAGTCACACATAACGAAACCATGAGAATAGCGAGAAGAGATTGAAGGAGAAAAGAGACGCTTTTAGTTGGATGGAGAGAATGACTAGAGGATCGCAGAAAGGAAGAGAGAAAATGATCATGTCGTCAATAACACCTCCTTGTAGAAAACCCAATGCTCTGATTTAAGATTTTGAATCTTAACAAGATTAAACACAAAAAAGGTTGTTTTGGTCATCAGTTTAGACCAGAACTTAAATAGCAATTTTTAATAAAATAAAAACTAGTAACTACGTTAACTTCGCGCTTAAAATATATATTATAATCTCATTTGTCCAAATATATGTTAATAACATTATTATATTAATAAGTGTTATGTGTTTGAATTTGAATGGTTTCCATTTTATGGGGATGTATATGGAATATAACCCATCCCAAATGGAAATAAATATTGTGACCATTATAGCAATAAATGTGGAATTAATTAGCTATAAACAGAAAGGGTCATATATAAGGTAATAAATATTGTAACCATGTCTGTATCAGGTAAATTAATTGAATAGGTATATAAATGCCTAAATGGTTACACTTTGATTTGTGATTAGGAATAGGGATTGTAACTCCAATTAAGGGAAATAAATAAGCAATAAATCTTTATATACACACACACACACACATATATATATATATATATATATATATATACAAGTAAGAACTAAATAGAATTAAATTAGTGCTAGGGAGTTACACCAATTAGATTAGAATGGGAGTGATATAAATAGCAATTGAAAGGTTAATGAATGTCTTCAGAAATATGACCGTTAGGGTCATATATGGTAGGAAATCCTAATAGAAACAATAAATAAAATTAAAGAAATTTATGGGAATTGGTCGTTGTAGTAAGTAATAATTCCAATAAGGAAATAAACATTTAAACATCCTAGGATAGGAAGTTATGGGTTTTTCCTTATGTTATTCTAATTATTCTAGGATTAATATAATTAAAAATAAGAATGGGACTTAGTAGATTAATGTTGTGAGGCCAGTTTCCTTATTCAATAGAAGTCTGCACTTTCCAACAGTCGGATATATGTACAACTGATGTGAGATATCATTAACTATAGGAACACATTACGATAGTTATTTGCATAGAGAGAATTGTTTCCTAAGATAAGGTATATTTCAAATGTTCAAGTATTATGTGCTTATAGGACCTGCCTCCCTTCCGAAAGAAGAAACCATTAAGGGAATGATTCGTAAGCGTAGCCTGCTTTGGGACTAAAGGTATTACGTAGTTTGAACCACCCTTAAAAGTGTTAGGGATTGTGATGTTGATGATTATGGATATGATGACCACAACCTTGTTTTAAGTATTATTGTTATAAAATATATACTAACATTATTCTCTAGAATATATATACAGGAAATGTATGCAAGTATTGACTATCAAAGGCTATTGACGACCCGTGGACCGCGCCTTTTGAACCGACCATAAACCACAACAAGTTAAGTCCAAAAAGTATAAATCCCGAATCTTTATGGGTGAGTTCGAGTTCAACCCTCAGAAGTTGATACATAGCACCTAACAGGTGTTTCTGTATCATGACTAAAAGTGAAGCAACTTGAAACTCTTTGAGTAGAACAATAAAACAGAATAGTAGAAAAGAACAGAATCTCATAGAGAAATAGAACAAATATAATATTCAATATAACTTTACAGTGAAAAACATTTAAATAATCAGAGTAAACATACCATGGATAGTTATAACACTATTCTTACATAATACAACCACGATGTCCAAGTAAGATAGTAGAATACTCCCTTCCTTCTAACAAAGAATGCCAGCTCCTCTGGAATCATCTGGAACTCCTCTAATCCTTCCTAAACTAAAAAAATACACTCGAATTTGACCAGAGTGTCAAACACTCGAGTCAGGCTTGGGTTAACTAGATTGAGAACTAGATAACAAACCATATACATATCAAACAATCATAAATGGGTTTATAGAAATTCATGCATGAGTTTTGGAATATAAAGCTACCAGAACACTCGCATCCCATCACACAATGCAAACGCACACCATAAGGAGAAAGATTTACGTTATGATAGCCAAAAATGCTTTCATATGTAAATTAGTTGGATATTATCATTAATATCTATTAGTGAAAACCTTTTCAAAATAAATGTACAAATCTTAGCAGACATAGGTATCATATATTACGTTACATTGATTACAACTAAAACCATAAAGGCTCGTATTGGGAATTGGATTTCCAATAATGACTATGCAAGGCATCTTCCTTTTTCCACGAGTGGGTACACCTCTAGAGGGGTATCCCTGAGAGCTAACTTCCCCCATGCTCACAAAGCCGGTCGACCCCTTAATAGGGTGGAGTTCGCTAATATCGCTTCTGAAGATAACGTCCCCTGTCGTGATCGACCTTTATTTGAGGTACCTCGATCTATCATCCACTAAGTAAACTACAAGGGCTTCATACCATAGCATCACCTTCTATTTAGAAGGAACATTACATCCATAACTTTGTCGTACACATCATGTTTTGGTCATTTCCGAAGTTGTGAGGCTTCCAGTCATGTTTCCACAAAATACTACGTTATATTAGCCATGCTTTGATCATCAATAGCTCAACAATTAGCATGATACATTGCCAGTTCACACTGGTTTCTATTAATATATAACTCTTTGAGTACATATGTCTCAAATGAGGGTGTTAAGCTAAGAGGATAGATCCTCCGCCATCAACTAATATATCACAAATAGAAACAATGGTTTATTATGTCGTAAGTACAATGTCAGACATACATTCATACAAGTTCGTTCTGGGTTTTGAACGAAACCGAAAGCACTTTATTCCTCATCTAAAAAAGGAGAGAGGTTCTTGCAATCCGAAAATTCTCCAAATACGTCCAGACTTGCCGCCATAATAGAGATCTTGATATTGGAGCAACCCAGTGAAAAGAAAATTAGTAGGCCAATCCTTTCGATGTGAAGATTCCCGGTCTAAAACACTATTTTCAAATATCTTTAGTGCTCGTCGTATAGCTATTCAGAATGGGTTTCACCTAGTCTTTCTAACATAACTAGCGCAACCAATATAGATATACAAGGATATCATGATTCTCATTCCACTTTGAATATTCTTTTAATCGGATCATTATCCCATTCCCATCCTATTCATCCTATAGAGAAAAACTGGCAATACTCCATCTCAAATTTCCCTCGTATTTTAGTAAGTTTTATTACCTTTATTCATCCCAAACTTTAAAACCTTATTAAAGATTAAATCTTATCTTTACGTGAAAACATGCTTACTTAAATCTAAATCATTCATTAACCATAATTATGTTAATTACTTTTAACTTTCTTTGATCATATCTTTAGCACAAAATCGTACTTGCAATTTCTTAATCTTATCGTTAGGGATAAACTCGCTTATATTTTAAACGATCTTTAAACTTTGTTCCCATTATCGTTTGCTAGGGGAAACTCCTTTATTAAATCTATTTTAAATTTAATAAAAATTTCTCTTCGACCTAACTTGGAAAGTCAGATTTTCCTTTAAATGGGTTAAAGAACAAATGTTGTTTAAGACATCGTTCCCGATAAACCAAAAATCATACTTTCATTCTAAATGAAATCTTCATAGAAATCATCTCATAATCGATATAAATCCCCGTATCAGGCTAATACTATAAGCGGAATAACAGTAAAACCTTTTAAATTCTTTAAATAGTAAAGGTCTTCATACATAGAGACTCATCTCAATTATCACCCAATCAACTCCCATTCAACTCAAGTTTATTTATTAATTGGAAAACTTAACTTTGTTACATACTTTTCAAATCCCAAAATAACTTAAAATCCTCATTTTAGTCTTTTAGATATGTTTGCAAAACCAAAACCTTTTTATTTCAACACGTTCCACAAACAGTTGCAAACAACATTGCTAAAACAACTTATTTCCATCAAAGAGCCTTTTAACTTTTCAAAACTTAGTATATTATATACAAATTACTTTTAAATCATTTATTATGATTTATCATATTTTTTCTCTATTTTTTATAATTTAAAAATAGCTTATTTCATCGGGTCCCGAACTACACTACCGCGATTTTTATACAAATTTGATTTGGACTTATTTTAAGATCTAATTATTGGATTATGAAACTTTATTTTTCCTTTGAAAACTCTTTTCATTATGAACCAAACGTTTTGTTTTAAGAAAATCCGATGGCCAGATCTCCCGGTACGTCAATTCGAAGTCAATGGTCGAAATTTGCGAACCACCGTTGCGCGACTATTCCTATTCAAACCCAAACTTCGACTTATATTTGAAATCAAGTTGAATTGCCTTAAAAATAATTTATTAATTATATAAAACATATATAATAATTTTTGGAAGCTATATATCCAACATTTAACTTTATATTCAAATATCCCATTATTTAAATATTATAATATTATTTAAGTCATTAAAATAATATTATTTCTTAAAATTTATCTTTTGAAACTCAATGAAGTCAAATTAAATAATATATAAGACTATCAGAACAATAAAATCGATATTTGGACTTCACTAGTATAACAAACCAAACTTTACTATTCTATTAAACTGAAATCGATTTATTTTCGATTTTAAAGTTTAACATGCTATAACTTGTCTTTAACTTTGTCAAATCAATTTCCGTTTTTTTAGAAAATTTTATCGTAATGACTTCAATTTAATTTCTATAAAAAGTTGAATATCAAATTCAAACTTTTATTTTTCACTTATTATTTAATTAATAAAATATTCAATTTAGTTTTGATTTGGAATGAGACTAAATCAATCACCATATATGTAACAACCAGAATTCAGACAGACCGATTTTTTTCAATAATCTCAATCTATCGAAACTCGAGTTGGCTTGTCTGGTATCATGCAGAAAAACATAGATATAAAATCTATCAGAGCCCGGAAAACATCTCACAATGAAATGGAATAAAATATAACATAATCAAATGTAGTCTTACAAAAGTAATGATACTACCTAACCAGTATCCAAAGCTATCATATTCATATCCCTTCCATAAACCTAACCTACGAGTATGTTATGAGACGGGTTCAGAACACAAGTTCTGGTGACTAGACCTAAATTACACATTCTGAAATAACCATACATATATCGTTCAGTCACATTTTCTTGTTTATTAGGTTGTTTTGGGTCAATAGCACTCAAGGCTTACAAACATGTCATGCCCATCTACCTCCCAGTAGATTAACCTAATACAGTATATATGTAGCTACCCCCAATATATCAAGGTACTCCCTATGGTCCCCTCCTCGGATGGTCTTCGTCGTCACGCCACGGAAGCGTATACAACTCTCATCCTACGTCGAACGATGTATGGACCTACATATTACCACGCCACGTTCCGCACAAAACTACCATCGTTATGCTACGTAAGTGTATGGACTGTCATATCCAATCTCCTCAGTCGAATAGTGTCTGAACCTGGAGTAATCCCTAACGTCTACGATACACCACCCGGTGCGGTGTGCATGTACCTAGACCCTCACATGTACGTACTGTCTACTATACCCCGAGTCCCGTAATAGGGCTTAATATGAATGCGTAGAACTCAATCGGGAGTCTTTCCATATATGTATAATCTATTAAAAAGGCCTAAACTACAGATATATAAACTATGATCTGCATTTTCACGGTGGCTATGGTCCCACCTTGACCCTCCCTCAACTAGTGAAAGACTACATCAAGAGCTAAGTGACGTGCCCTTAGCAAACAATCTACATCCAAATTGGTGTGTCCCACAACCAAAGTCTCGATAGTGAAAGATCAATGGTTTGTAGGTTTAGCTCTAGTCTTTCCGCATCGCACTGACTACCGATGATACATAACTGAAGATTACTGTCATCTATATGGTCCTGACCAGCCTATCTGTAGGCAAATCACCGAATCACCCAATGTCATACCGCCATAGCCTTCTGACTGCCAAAGTACCATTGCAGTAAAGGTATACTCACCAGGTGGTAACGCGCAAACCCAACCTCTGCGAGAACAGCCTGAGCGTGCACCGCAACAGAGGACCATCATGGAGTACCCTACCACGTCCATCAGAAGTCGCGTGCTTCCATCTTGAAACACCCCACCTCCGTTAAGGTCACTCACAAATGGAATGCATTAACTTTGGTGAAGCATTATAGGTAAAAGATACAGATAATTTACAAGACAAACATACAAACAACGGGAAAAACTGGAATTATTTCATAAGCAGCGTGGTTTAGTCAAAACATTACAACCATTGTCTCAAAACCCAACTTCCAAGTCATTACAATAAAACCTCTGTCTTGATTAAAAACTCCAAATACATAAAGAAGCATAAACAAGTAGTAAGCGGCATAAATCCCCAATAAAAGTGTAACCACAGCCATAGCCCAAGACAAGAGAATCCAAGCAATACATCTACTATCTTCAAGCTGGAAAAGGTCTAAACTAAGTTGAAGTATTCCTTCCCTGCAGACCTGGGGGGAATGGAAGAAAAGAAGACGAAAGAAAACGGGTGAGACATAAGCCTGGTAAGCCCAGTGATTTTCAGCATGTAAACAAGAAAAAGGTTCATGACATGAATAAACCGAATATAAGACAATACCATAGTAACAAGATAACATAATACAAGGTAAGGCAAGATAAACTGAATATGTTATCGTACTCATTTCTATTTCTCTGCAACCTACTAACAATTGTTTCAACTAGCCTCATGTGTTCATAATAAAATGATCCCTTTATCGATCGGCTTCTACTCGCATGTATTTATTACTTGTGTCATTCGGCCCCGCTTGTTTGTAGATACCTGTGTTGGTCCCACCATGGGGTGTATCAATTCCTATGATGACAACCCGACACGATTCAAGATGCACAGTGTATAACTACTGATGCCCGGTGCCTGATTTTTCCACTCCGGAGTACGTGCACGCCCATACTCCATCGGAACCTACACTGACGCACCACCTGCCGCTATTTTGACCGCTTATAATCAGCCCAGTAATCATGCCCCACCCTACCTAGTTCAGGGTACCATGATACATCAATGTGGGTTACTGCTGAAATGGGTCCCCGTTACTAGGTTTCTTAATCAACATGTTATAACGGTTAAGTGTTCTCAATTTAACCTAACCCTACCCATTTGTTTAATTAATATGTTGTATTGGTTACGTGTTGCTTATTCATATGTTACTTAACCTTACCATTCTTAGAAGTCTGTTCATTAGCATTAATTCATTAATTAATGCACCAACCTCTCACATTAGAACTGTTATTTTCGGTTGTTGGATGTGTCGGGCGGTTCTGGGCAGACTTCTACCGCACACTCATTCTAACCTCGAGTTTTGGGCTTAATGCGCTAACCACTCACATTAGATATGTTGTTGCGGTCGCTGGATGTGCCGGGCGGTTCCGGGCAGCCTTACACCACAACTCAATTTAACCTTGGGTTAGGCATGTTCATCTTTTAGCCAATTTACATATTTACCACACATGTCCCAGTCTATATTTTTGTATGCCAATTATCCACAATTGTAGTCAATTCAAGTTATGTCGCATTTACTTGTTATGTCCAAAATTACTCCAATAAGTTATACCCAATTCCCCACGTTACAATCGTACGTACAACAAGATTCAAACTAGGTTTCCAATTGAACCTAGTATTCACAAAATAAAACAAAATGGGGAATAGAGAAGAAACGCAAGTATTTACATAAGAGATTAACCACGTAAAGGTGTACCAAACAAAAGAATCATGTTTCCAATAGATTTGTTGTACATTAACAATAAATATGAGCAAACTGAGCAAGTTACATCATAGGCACAAAGATTCGATAGAACTGAACATAAAAGAATCACCAATTTGATGTACAACATGATAGATTCAATTATATCACTAGTAACAGTCTCACAGGCATAGGTAATCTCAGATTTGACAAAAGAATAAGAATGAATCAGAATTGGTTATCATTACAATTAGGCATAGTGCTAGATTCGATTCATTACAGTTATTATTACTATTATGTGTTCAAATTTGAATAATAACTGAACTTACATCGATAGGATTAGAAAAAGAGAATTATTTGACGTTGTAGAAATTCTAATCTCTCTTTATTGATTGGAGCGGAAAACCTTTACTTTAATTTGAAGCTCTCCAATTTGATTTCTAGTGTGGAGAAGAAGGAGGCTAGGCTAGTTTAGAGATGGACAGCATGGTGGCATCATAGAATAGGGTTATAAGGTTAGGGTTAAGTTTAGATATGTATTTATATATGTGTAGGATTCATTAGAGCCTTTAGATCAACATAGGATCCATCCAAACCATATACTCCAAGAAAATGTGTCATCAAGTCAATCAGAGAATGCCACGTATGCCCTAAAATAAAAGAATTCGTCACTGGCCATTCTGGGCTGATGGGACTGACTCCAAACACCCTGAGTCGACCCCGAGTCAACCCAAAAAATAGGTTGGTTCGATGTTTTGCCTTACCGCTTCTGCTGTTTTGAATTTTTTCTTGAATTTTAGGTTGATTTTATTTTATTAATTTATATATACATACATTTCCCTTATATGTATACAAACTTCCAAGGTCCATAACTTTCTCATACATTATCTGTTCAACGCAAACTTTAGGCCCATCTTGACCAGAATTTTGAGACGAACGCAATGGTATTGTCTATTTTACTTAATTCTTCTTCTAAAAATTAAGTATTCTTCATTTTTCCAAATTTAATATTCATATAAAATATGGGGTGTTACATTCTCCTCTCCTTAAAGGATTTCCTCCCCGAAATCTCTGAGTTAAGAAGAATGTATCCTAACGTCCAACATCCATCTACTCAACCATCAATCACAGGTATCCATTGTCCTTAAAAAAGATTTCTAATGCTTTCATGATTATATGCATAGTGTGTGTGTATGTCCTTATCTAATGCAAAATCAGGCGGTCTACTGATTCAGTTGACCTCCTTAATGCGAATTATGCCAGTGCCATGAGTCCATCATGTATGCAATTATTCCTAATCGTACTTTATAACTTCTACATGAGTGCACAACTATTCATACAAATGCAACATCCATATGATAACACATCAAGTTTCAATCCATATACAAATACATATATGCATATGCAATATGAAAGTGACTGAGCCGATCTAGTACCTAATGTGTGTGTATATGCATCCACGAGCAACCACTTGCAACCATCAATAATAACATGTTCCAAATACATGTTTACATTCATTGGTTTCTACTTAAGGATCAAGAATAGGATGGAGGAGATATACTTAAAAGATAGATACAAGCATGCATAAACTTATGGAAAAAGTGATCAAGGATGTACTGTAACACCCCACCTCCGCTAGGGTCACTCACAAAGGGAATGCACTAGGTTTGGTGAAGCATTATCGAGGTAAACATGCACAGAAATATTACAAGACAGAACATATATAAAACAGCGGAAGTAAAACAAATTTCATTACCTTATAAAATAAGGTCTAAAGCCTTTTACATCAGAAGTCTTGGAATAGTAAAGAAGCATAAAACCATCTCATAAATTATTCCCCAAGTAAAACAGTAAAGTAGCCATAGCCAAGAAAAGTCCAAGCCATGCGTGATGATCTTCAGGCAGAAGAAGTCCGAACTAGATAACAGTGTTTCCTCCCTGAAACCTGGGTGGAACGGAAGACAAAGAGGCGAAACAAAACGGGGTCAGTCATAAAGACTGGTAAGTCCTATCTACTTCCAGTATAAAAACAGGTAAAGGTAACATGACATGCATAAACTGAAAGTAAACATAAGGATGACGACAAGGTAGATAAACTAAACCAGGGTAACAGGTTGAACTACTGTAGCAAGGTAAATTAAGATATCATGATAAACTACGGTGTCAAGATAAATCAAGGTATCACATCGTCAGGTTTCTATCAAGTATACTATCCCAAGGTATCTATCCTGTATAACATCCCACGGTATCTATCATGTATATTTCTCATGGTTCTAACATGTATATTTGCTCTGCACCTCTCGTACTAGTGTCCCCACCCGCGTCATGTGTTAACTATGAATATCCCTTGCCCAATGTCATGTAATGGTCCATGTCAACCTGATATATAGCATATGTAGGTTTTCCCAACTCGTATGTTTCTATGTATAAGTTCAGTCCTTTGCCTTAGGTCGTACGGGCTTTCCCATGTTGTACCATCGTATCCTTGAAGTTGTTTTGGACTGTTGCCCTTGACCTGGTTATGTTTTCTTACCATGAACTATCGCGTGTTCACCTAGGATTTACGCCACCTAGGACCACTAGGGATTGTGCTACCTAATGAACATTTCCGTGTCTCAGTTTGGGTTCAGGCCACCTAGGGCCACTAGGGATTATGCCACCCGTCAACCGCACCCTTTATCCCGCGTGTGTATCGTGAATCGTTTTCTATGTCTAGACGCACATGTTCCTCAATGTGACATCGAGTTCCGTGCTAGGGCAAATCAAGAAATATGGAACTCGGTCGGGAGCTTTAAGTCGCCTGCTGATGCAGATATCAAGGTCTGTTTTTGTACCCGTGGCTATGGTCCCACGTGACCCCTCCCTCAACTACTGAAAGGCAATCCAAGAAAAATCATGTATGAGAACCACATCCCGGCCCCACTATAGCCCCACTTTCCTATGGGCCAACCTCACCCATGACTTGATAGCAAGAACATGGTCTGTTGGGGGTTCCCTGCCTTTCCGTTCGTACGCGATTGACTAAAGATGGTAGGTAGTCGACGACGCGCTATCCAAGGCAAATCAAGTATCGTCGACTCCACGCTAATCCATCCCAGTCTTTAGGTCGCTCGCATAACAACCAAGGCATACACTTGGCTCTTCTACCGCAGACCTTAACCTCTGTGAGGTCGGGTTTCATGGACCATCTGCCACCTCACAGAGGGATACCAAGAGTACCCTCACGTCCCCCGAAGCTACCGCTTCGTCACCCAGTTCGTTGGAGCCTTTATCTAAGTCAGATAATTTGCTCCTCCTCGTGTTTTAAGCGATGACCTACCGTACCGGGTTACTCATCTATTCATGAACTAGTCCCATGTCCTTGGCTAAGAATTATTACTTAGTTATACTTAACTAAGGTTTACCACTTAGCTTCATTTCCCCGTTACCCTTGAGTAACTACGATTTTCTACCTAGTTCCTCTACTAGGGTTTTGACTATTGGGTTAAGTGTTGTTATTCAAGTTCATGGCTTAGCCCGCCTATGAATCATGTCAAGATTGGCTAAGTATGCAAGTCCAAGACCTAGCCCTACAAGTTGGTTAAGTATACCAAGAAGCTCATGACTTAACCCTATTCAATCATCAAGTCAATTTGGTTAAGTACTTGTTTATCTTAACCCTATCAGGTTATCGTGTTAGATTGGTTAAGCACAGATTATCTTAACCTCATCGGATTATCGAGTCAGATTGGTTAAGTATAGGTTAACTTAACCCCATCCACTAATCGTATTATAACGGTTGAGTATATTTAAAAGGTCCTATGACTTAACCCTATCAGGTCCGCATATTAGATTGGTTAAGTATAGGTTACTTAACCTCATCAAATCATCATGTATAATTGGTTAAGTATAAGTTACTTAACCTCATTAAATTATCTTGTTAAGTTGGTTAAGTATTGGCTACTTAACCCCATTGAATTACCAAGTTTAGATCGGTTAAGTGTTTAATTTAACCCCATCGAAGTACCGTGTTTAGATTAGTTAAGTGTAGGTTACTTAACCCCATCTAATTACCGTGTTTAGATTAGTTAAGTCTAAAATAACTTAACCCAATCCCCTAATCATCTTGTATGGTTAAGTGTCATTAAGAAATCAAGCCCGGTCCCACTTAACCTACCCATTCGTGTCATATCGGTTAAGTGTCATTAGTCAAATTTACTTAACCTTATCATGTGGCATTAATTTAATTAATGC
This sequence comes from Allium sativum, assembly GCA_030737875.1. Classification (NCBI taxonomy): domain Eukaryota; kingdom Viridiplantae; phylum Streptophyta; class Magnoliopsida; order Asparagales; family Amaryllidaceae; genus Allium; species Allium sativum. The sequence continues at coordinate 280,395,253 of CM060922.1, forward strand.
ACTCTCAACCTCTCACATTAGACCTTGTTGTGGTTACTAGTTAAGCCGGGCGGGTCCTGGTAGTTTTACACCACAACCTAGTCTAACCTCGGGTCTTAAGCGCGACATGACCAACTTCTCACATTGGATCCTATTGTTTGTAGCCACTAGTTAAGCCGGGCGGGTCCGGGTAGATTTATGCTACAAACTCAACCCAACCTCGAGTTGGCCACTTTCATGTTTGGTCTAGTGTCATATTACACTTACAACCCCCGTGTCTAGTTTCAAGTTCCATGTTTTCGTACGTGTCATGTTCATGCTTAAGTGTTTCAAGAGTGTCACATTTTCATGCAACCCCATGTCAAGTTTTCGTGCCACTTTCAAGTCAAGTTTTTGCGTCACGTTCGCGTTTGTCTAACTACCCCAAAATCGTGTTTTCACTTGAGTAAAAGCGAGTCAACATAGTAGGTATACTATGGCTACATGTAGACCCCAAAACTTGCACAATGCCACAAAAGGGATTGGCTCCAAACATGCATGGTATCAAGAGGGGTTTTGGCCTTAAAACATGAACGATAGTGTCATATAGGGATTGGCCATAAGCATGCATAACATAAAAGGGGATTGGCCACAAGCATGCATAATGTCATAAAGGATTTGGCTACAAACTTGCATATTATCATAACGGGATTTGACCTTACATAAACATGATGTCATAAGGGGGTTGGTTTCATTTACATGCATAAGCCCCAAAGTCCAATTTATGCAACTATTTCACAAGTCAAAGTGGCTCTAAGTGTTCATGCTATCATACTACAAGTAAAGGTCCAATCTTGCATGGCAAACTAAGTCCAATGCAACATGAATAGCATGGTTTAGTCGCTAAAACATAACCCAAAGTCATATGTTCATGATAAAGGGGCAAACTAGGTTTGCATAGGTTAACATACTCATGTTTCATCGCATTTTATCCCATGTCATCATTAAACTACCGTTAACATCTCGAAGTAGTTAGAACTTACATAGCATGGCTTAGCGAATTAGCATGAATCGTCTCGACAAAGAAAGGTGGCTCCTTTGAAGAAGAACCGTCGTGAAACCGTCGTAGCAACGTTGATCTAGCCTCGATTTGGTGTAGCAAGCTTGCACCTTTCGATTCAGATCCGATTTGCATGCATAGTCTCTTGGAGTTGGAGATGGAGATGGAGGCCATGATCACTTGGCATTTGGGCAGCACTTCGTGGCATGAGTGATTTGTGAGGGTTTAGGGTAGGCTTAGGGGTCTTTTTATAGAGATTAGGAGTAGTTTAGGCCGTTATATAAACCCTAGGAAAGATCCAAGCCCTCAAAAATCGTCACAAGCCTCCAAAACCGAGCCAAAACCAGAAGCAGGTGCACCAGGTCGCTGGTTCGACCAAGGGGGGTCGACCCAGGGGTCGACACCCATGTCGACCCCCTGGAGGAGGGTCGACCCTGGGGTCGACACCCATGTCGACCACCTGGAGGGGGGGTCGACCCAAGGGTCGACACCCTGTGGGTCTGGCGGGAATTTTCCCGCCTTCTCTTTCTGGGCTGAATTTCAAATCTGTTTTCGGATTTGAATTTTCGTGAAACTTCGTTGGGCCTTAACTGGGTCATACGGACTCCGATTTACGAAATTTCGGACTCTATTTCGCGTATTTTTCCGAGACGAACGCAATGGCACAGCCCGTTTCTCCTGATTCAGATTTTATATTTTAATTCTGCCTTGATTCTTGATTTAACACGTTGTTAAATTTCGGGTTGTTACATTCTCCCCTCCTTTAAGGATTTCGTCCCCGAAATCTCCAAGTTAGGAAGAACGCATCCTACCGTCCATCATCCATCTACTCAAAACATCATCCACAGGCAAACATTGTCCTTAGACGATTTCTAATGTCATATGAACATATGCAAAACATGCGTGTATATGCTCCTTAGCTAATGCTAATGATCAGGCCTGAATGATCTTTCTAATGCAAAATATGTTTAGTGCCATGAGTCCAACATGTATGCAAATAGTCCTAGTCATATAAGTACTATATGCGTGCACAAACATCCATCCACATGCAACATCCACATGATAACATATTCAATTTCATCCATAAACAAGTATAAATACTCGTGCATATGCAACGTGAAATGTGCCTGAGTCGATCTAGTATCAAGTGTGTATTCGCGCATCCACGAGCAACCACTTGCAACCATTTGCAACCATATCAAACATAACATGTTTCAAATACATGTTTACATCCATAGGGTTCTACCTAAGGTTCCCAAGACAGGATCGAGAAGATAAACAAGACAAACTCCTTACGGGGTTTGCAACAGAAACAGGATCGAGAGGATATGCACCAAAAGATAACATGCGAGCAAGCTCTACAGGAAAAACCAGGGATCAAGGATACACTCTTTAAAAAGAGGTACGATGCGCGTGTCTAGCCTTACATCTTCTAAGTCGCGTTTCCTTGAGCTTAATTCCTCGGTGCCTTGGCCATCTTTTTAACTCCATGATTTCGTAGCTCCTTGATTTCTATTTCCAAGATATGAGTTAGAACTCATATTGTTGTCGCCTCTTATTCCACTTTCGCTTATCCTTTCCCTAGTATACTTGGCTCAAACGTATCCACTTACTCATGCAAGCTCTCCAAAATTCACTAGGGAATTCGGGATCTCGTTTGCCGATGCCGGTCCATGTTGCCAAGAGTACTTACTAGGGTGATTCCCATAACTCATGCATAAGCGAAACGAACCATCCGCCTTAGCGGCAAATTTTATTCGAACGGATTACCAACAACTGCATCCCGAGATTCTAGGTAACTAACCATGATAGAACCTAAAAGGTTACCCGAGACTTCGAGGGTAACACCAAGGTGAGTCGAGAGTCTAACTACCCTCTTTCCAAAACCGAGAATGGCACCCCTCATTGGGTGACCACTTTATCCCTAGAATCCATCCGTAGCCGAGACATGTCATTCTCAAATCCAAACAATTCATGAAGAAATGGACCAACTCTCCAACCAGATTTTTGGGACAAAAACTGGGATCCTCTACCATGCTAGTACTAAGGTGCAGAGACTCAACTATCCAAGCAGACTTAAATGATACGATGATCAAGACAAAGTCTGGACGGGATGATAGAAAAGAACGACTAAAGCTTTACCAGAAACGGTACCATCTCTTTTAGGTACCCTAGAAATGGGAGCGTACAATTGCCCTCTCCGATGATCTTGCCCTTGTCCTCCTTGATGGACTGAGCCATACCAACAAGTTGCTTATCCTTAAGCTCGCGCTCTTTATCCTTACTCTTATTATCCTTCCTTGTACCACGGCAACAGGTCTCTCGAGAACCACCTCCATCGCACGGAAAACACCTACATGGCTAGACAAAGATTAGTCACAGTTAGAACTACTGTGACTAAAGATGGAGGAAAGAAAGGAAAAGAGATTCGATCAAGGAAACAAAGGACAGTGCTAATGGCTTTTGGGGAATAGCCTTTAAAAACTTTTCTTGAAAAATGCTTCCTTGTAAACGGTTTTTCAAATAGTTTTCAGAAGGTTTTAAAAACTTTTGCCCAGTCTGGTAACCTTCTGCTCTGATACCAAATGTAAAACCCCACCTCCGCTAGGGTCACTCACAAAGGGAATGCACTAGGTTTGGTGAAGCATTATCGAGGTAAACATGCACAGAAATATTACAAGACAGAACATATATAAAACAGCGGAAGTAAAACAAATTTCATTACCTTATAAAATAAGGTCTAAAGCCTTTTACATTAGAAGTCTTGCAATAGTAAAGAAGCATAAAACCATTTCATAAATTATTCCCCAAGTAAAAGAGTAAAGTAGCCATAACCAAGAAAAGTTCAAGCCATGCTTGATGATCTTCAGGCAGAAGAAGTTCGAACTAGATAACAGTGTTTCCTCCCTGAAACCTGGGGGGGAACGGAAGACAAAGAGGCGAAACAAAACGGGGTCATTCATAAAGACTGGTAAGTCCTATCTACTTCCAGTATAAAAACAGGTAAAGGTAACATGAGATGCATAAACTGAAAGTAAACATAAGGATGACGACAAGGTAGATAAACTAAACCAGGGTAACAGGCTGAACTACTGTAGCAAGGTAAACTAAGATATCATGATAAACTACGGTGTCAAGATAAATCAAGGTATCACATCGTCGGGTTTCTATCAAGTATACTATCCCAAGGTATTTATCCTGTATAACATCCACGGTATCTATCATGTATATTTCTCATGGTTCTAACATGTATATTTGCTTTGCACCTCTCGTACTAGTGTCCCCACCCGCGTCATGTGTTAACTATGAATGCCCCTTGCCCAATGTCATGTAATGGTCCATGTCAACTTGATATATAGCATATGTAGGTTTTCCCAACTCATATGTTTCTATGTATAAGTTCAGTCCTTTGCCGTAGGTCGTACGGGCTGTCCCATGTAGTACCATTGTATCCTTGAAGTTGTTTTGGACTGTTGCCCTTGACCTGGTTATGTTTTCTTACCATGAACTATCGCGTGTTCACCTAGGATTTACGCCACCTAGGACCACTAGGGATTGTGCAACCTAATGAACATTTCCGTGTCTCGGTTTGGGTTCAGGCCACCTAGGGCCACTAGGGATTATGCCACCCGTCAACCGCGCCCTTTATCCCGCGTGTGTATCGTGAATCGTTTTCTATGTCTAGATGCACATGTTCCTCAATGTGCCATCCGAGTTCCGTGCCAGGGCAAATCAAGAAATACGGAACTCGGTCGGGAGCTTTAAGTTGTCTGCTGATGCAGATATCAAGGTCTGTTTTTGTACCCGTGGCTATGGTCCCACGTGACCCCTCCCTCAACTATTGAAAGGCAATCCAAGAAAAATCATGTATGAGAACCACATCCCGGACCCACTATAGCCCCACTTTCCTATGGGCCAACCTCACCCATGACTTGATAGCAAGAACATGGTCTGTTGGGGGTTCCCTGCCTTTCCGTTCGTACGCGATTGACTAAAGATGGTAGGTAGTCGACGACGCGCTATCCAGGGCAAATCAAGTATCGTCGACTCCACGCTAATCCATCCCAGTCTTTAGGTCGCTCGCATAGCAACCAAGGCATACACTTGTCTCTTCTACCGCAGACCTTAACCTCTGTGAGGCCGGGTTTCATGGACCATCTGCCACCTCACAGAGGGATACCAAGAGTACCCTCACGTCCCCCGAAGCTACCGCTTCATCACCCAGTTCGTTGGAGCCTTTATCTAAGTCAGATAATTTGCTCCTCCTCGTGTTTTAAGCGATGACCTACCGTACCGGGTTACTCATCTATTCATGAACTAGTCCCATGTCCTTGGCTAAGAATTATTACTTAGTTATACTTAACTAAGGTTTACCGCTTAGCTTCATTTCCCCGTTACCCTTGATTAACTACGATTTTCTACCTAGTTCCTCTACTAGGGTTTTGCCTATTGGGTTAAGTGTTGTTATTCAAGTTCATGGCTTAGCCCGCCTATGAATCATGTCAAGATTGGCTAAGTATTCAAGTCCAAGACCTAGCCCTACAAGTTGGTTAAGTATACCAAGAAGCTCATGACTTAACCCTATTCAATCATCAAGTCAATTTGGTTAAGTACTTGTTTATCTTAACCCTATCAGGTTATCGTGTTAGATTGGTTAAGCACATATTATCTTAACCTCATCGGATTATCGAGTTGGATTGGTTAAGTATAGGTTAACTTAACCCCATCCACTAATCGTATTATAACGGTTGAGTATATTTAAAAGGTCCTATGACTTAACCCTATCAGGTCCGCATATTAGATTGGTTAAGTATAGGTTACTTAACCTCATCAAATCATCATGTATAATTGGTTAAGTATAAGTTACTTAACCTCATTAAATTATCTTGTTAAGTTGGTTAAGTATTGGCTACTTAACCCCATTGAATCACCAAGTTTAGATCGGTTAAGTGTTTAATTTAACCCCATCGAAGTACCGTGTTTAGATTAGTTAAGTGTAGGTTACTTAACCCCATCTAATTACCGTGTTTAGATTAGTTAAGTCTAAAATTACTTAACCCCATCCCCTAATCATCTTGTATGGTTAAGTGTCATTAAGAAATCAAGCCCGGTCCCACTTAACCTACCCATTCGTGTCATATCGGTTAAGTGTCATTAGTCAAATTTACTTAACCTTATCATGTGGCATAAATTTAATTAATGCACTCTCAACCTCTCACATTAGACCTTGTTGTGGTTACTAGTTAAGCCGGGCGGGTCCGGGTAGTTTTACACCACAACCTAGTCTAACCTCGGGTCTTAAGCGCGACATGACCAACTTCTCACATTGGATCCTATTGTTTGTAGCCACTAGTTAAGCCGGGCGGGTCCGGGTAGATTTATGCTACAAACTCAACCCAACCTCGAGTTGGCCACTTTCATGTTTGGTCTAGTGTCATATTACACTTACAACCCCCGTGTCTAGTTTCAAGTTCCATGTTTTCGTACGTGTCATGTTCATGTTTAAGTGTTTCAAGAGTGTCACATTTTCATGCAACCCCATGTCAAGTTTTCGTGCCACTTTCAAGTCAAGTTTTTGCGTCACGTTCGCGTTTGTCTAACTATCCCAAAATCGTGTTTTCACTTGAGTAAAAGCAAGTCAACATAGTAGGTATACTATGGCTACATGTAGACCCCAAAACTTGCACGATGCCACAAAAGGGATTGGCTCCAAACATGCATGGTATCAAGAGGGGTTTTGGCCTTAAAACATGAACGATAGTGTCATATAGGGATTGGCCATAAGCATGCATAACATAAAAGGGGATTGGCCACAAGCATGCATAATGTCATAAAGGATTTGGCTACAAACTTGCATATTATCATAACGGGATTTGACCTTACATAAACATGATATCATAAGGGGGTTGGTTTCATTTACATGCATAAGCCCCAAAGTCCAATTTATGCAACTATTTCACAAGTCAAAGTGGCTCTAAGTGTTCATGCTATCATACTACAAGTAAAGGTCCAATCTTGCATGGCAAACTAAGTCCAATGCAACATGAATAGCATGGTTTAGTCGCTAAAACATAACCCAAAGTCATATGTTCATGATAAAGGGGCAAACTAGGTTTGCATAGGTTAACATACTCATGTTTCATCGCATTTTATCCCATGTCATCATTAAACTACCGTTAACATCTCGAAGTAGTTAGAACTTACATAGCGTGGCTTAGCGAATTAGCATGAATCGTCTCGACGAAGAAAGGTGCCTCCTTTGAAGAAGAACCGTCATGAAACCGTCGTAGCAACGTTGATCTAGCCTCGATTTGGTGTAGCAAGCTTGCACCTTTCGATTCAGATCCGATTTGCATGCATAGTCTCTTGGAGTTGGAGATGGAGATGGAGGCCATGATCACTTTGCATTTGGGCAGCACGTCGTGGCATGAGTGATTTGTGAGGGTTTAGGGTAGGCTTAGGGGTCTTTTTATAGAGATTAGGAGTAGTTTAGGCCGTTAGATAAACCCTAGGATAGATCCAAGCCCTCAAAAATCGTCACAAGCCTCCAAAACCGAGGCAAAACCAGAAGCAGGTGCACCAGGTCGCTGGTTCGACCAGCCAATCTTTTGGGCAGCTCTACTCTATAAGCCATCGTCCGAATCCTTTCGACGATAGGGAATGGCCCTACGAATTTTGGTGCCAATTTTCCTATGGATCCAAAGCGAATGACATTCCTCAAAGGGAATGCTTTAAGGAAAACCCTGTCTCCAACCTCAAACTCAAGGTTGGTCCTTCTTTTATCCGCGTAGGACTTCTGTCTATCTTGTGCGGTCTTCATTCATCTTCGTATCAAGTACACCTTCTCTGAAGTTTCTCTGATCATGTCAGGCCCAAGTACGAGCTTGTCTGTAGATTCCTACCAACAAGTTAGTGATCGGCATGGTCTTCCATATAAAGCCTCAAAGGGTGCATGCCTATGGTGGCCTGGTAGCTATTGTTGTAGTCGAACTCCACCAAAGGAAGATGATCTTCCCACGTTCCTCCAAAATCAAGAATGCACAATCTCAAAAGATCTTCTAATACTTTGTTCAGCCTTTCAGTCAGACTATTGGTTTGAGGGTGATAGGTAGTGCTTAAACATAGCTGTGTGCCTACATCCTCTTGCAAATTCTTCCAAAACTCACTCGTAAAGATAGGATCTCGATCACTTACTATGCTAGAGGGTATCCCATGCAGTCGAACTACCTCTTTAAGATAAATGGATGCTAATGATGAGGCAGTCCTCATACTCTTAACAGGAATAAAGTGAGTGCTTTTAGTGAGCATGTCAACTATTAGTCAAATACTGGTATTGCCCCTTCATGACCTAGGCAACCCATCTATAAAGTCCATCGAAATGCTATCCCATTTCCACTGTGGGACCTCTAGAGGATGAAGCAGACCACCAGGCTTCTTCTGCTATGCCTTGACTTACTGGCATATCAAGCATTTTGAGACGAATTCAGCTACATCCTTCTTCATGCCATTCCAAAAGAAAACCCTTTTATGTCTTTATACATCTTGTCTCCACCTGGGTGTATGGTCAACTTAGAATGGTGTGCTTCTTCAAGAACTGTCTTCACCAAATCCCTTGCTTGTGGGATACATTGTCTTCCATACCGTCTCAACCAACCCTTGTCATCTATGGAGTATCTATTGAGGTGACTAGAAGTCTCACCTCTAATTAACTTATCCATCATATCAACTATCTGAGGGTCTTCATGTTGCGCGGTTCCTATTGAGTCCAAAAGCGTAGGCCGCACCTCTAGCGTTGCTAAAAACCTGGTACAAACTCAAAAGAGGGTCTAAAGTCAAAGGTTTCTATGTACTCCAAGTTTTGCCTTTCCACAAAGAGAGGACTTAGGGTCAACTTTTTCCTACTTAAGGCATCTGCTACCACATTGCCCTTGCCAGGAGTATAAGCAATCTCAAAATCGTATGAGGCAAAAAATTCCATCCACCTTTGTTATCTTAAGTTAAGATCTTTTCGTGAGAAAAGGTACTTTAATAATTTATGGTCAATAAACAATTCAAACCTTTCTCCTAGTAGGTAATGACGCCATGACTTAAGAGCGAAAACAATGGCGGCTAGTTCTAAATCATGAGTTGGGTAGTTCTTCTAATGTACCTTCAACTGCCTTCCCCTTAACAAACTACCTTGCCTTCTTGCATCAAGACAACGCCTAATCCTGTACCGCATGCATTTGTGTATACTATAAACATCTTACTCCCATCAGGCAATCTCAGGACTAGGGCTGTTGTTAGAGCCCTTTTCAATCGTTGGAAAGAAACATCACAATCCAAATCCCACGCGAAAGTTAGGTTCTTCTTCGTCAATCTTGTAAGTGGGGCTGAGATCTTCGCAAAGTCTTTAATGAACTTTCTGTAATAGCCCGCTAGTTCGAGAAAACTTCGTACTTCGGTTGCATTCCGTTGAATCTTCCAATCTTGCACTGCAACTACTTTTGCGGGATCCACAGCTATTCCCTCTCTGGACACCACATGTCTAAGAAACCTTACTTCTACTCTCCAAAAATGGCATTTGGAGAATTTTGCTTTCAGCCGATGTGCTCGAAGAGTATCCATAACTTCCCTTAAATGCAAAGCATGTTCTTCCTCACTTTTTGAGAAAATCAAAATGTCGTCCATGAAGACCACTACAAACTTATTAAGGAACTCCTTAAACACCCTACTCATCAAGTCTACGAAATAGGCGGGTGCATTTGTTAAGCTGAAAGGCATGACAAGCCATTCGAAGAAACCATTCGGGGTCCTGAACGCGGTCTTATCTATGCCGTCTTCAGCCACTCTTAGCTGATGAAATCCGGTGGCTAGATCTAGTTGGGAGAAAACTGATGCACCAACGAGCTGGTCGAACAAGTCGTCTATTCTTGGAAATGGGTGCCTATTCTTCTTGGTCAGCTTGTTTAGCTCCCTATAATCCACGCATAGGCGAAGTGAACCATCCGCTTTGGTTGCGAACACTACTGGAGCATCACATTCAGAAATACTCCACCTTATGAATCCTTTTCGAGCAACTCTTTAACTTGCTTGCTGAGCTCCTTCCTTTCTGTAACAACCCGGAATTTGGGGCCAATTTAAAAAATTTATTTTAGAAATTTTAAGAGATTTTGAATATTTGAAATAAATTATTTTAAATAATAACGACTAGAAATTTATTTTAATCAAAGTTGATTCGAATATATTCAATTTAATTATAAAAGGAATTAGAAAGAGCATGGTAGTTTGAAAAGTCAAATCTGAACTTTGACCGACTGTACAGGATGCAGAATAAATCAGATTATGGTGAAACCAAAAAATTAGGATCTATTTAAAAATATCTTTCCAACGAATCCGAAAAATCGAAATTTCATAGCGGGAATCAAAAGTTATGGATAGTTGAAATTTCAGAATAGTCGTTGTAGAATTTCTATATATTTTTAATATTCAAAATAGCCATTTTTCAAACGACCTTTGTTTCCGACGAAACCACTTTTGTTGGAACCGGAATGTCAAATTATTGCTAAGTTTAATTTTCCAGAATTTTTAAAGTTAATGTGTGAGTGTGGTAAAGGAAAACGTGTTTTATCAGTTTCAGTCAAATTTAATCGACTGGAAAATAGCCATTTTTCTAACAGTCCCAGAATTTGACGAAATTAACCTTGTTAGAATCGTATCGTCAAAACAAAGCCAGAAATAATTTTTTTGGATTTTTCTGAGTTCGTATGTGGCCCCGGGAAAATTAAAAAGTACGTTCGTATTTAATATTAAAGATTTATTTTAAAAATAAAAGAAACGTGCTATAAACTTCAGAATTGGACTTCGGCACTAGCGCCATTGCGTTCAGAAGACATCAAAACATATTGTTCGACAGGCGTTGGGCTCCGTTTGGAGATCGGACGGAAAAACCCTAATTTTGAAAAAAAAAAATAAGAAATACCCTAAAATACGCGTATAAATACGCGCTACAGTACATCGTCTTCCCCGTTCCTTTCAAGCCGCCCCCCTTCTTACCTTCTCTCCTCCATTTCTCCTAATCCATGGAGAATTAGACCACACCGCAGTTATACTTTTTGAAGTACTTCGAACGCTCTTCCATCTCAGACAAACCTCGCCCGTCCTCGTGCCCCGAAGCTCCCAGAATCCACCGCCGAAGTTCAGTCGTTCGAGCCCCTCCCACCGCCGTCAGGTGCGATCGCACCCCCCAACTCCGGCCGGCGTTCAGGCGCCTCTCTCCCCTCTCCAATCTCCAACAAACCGCTCCTCCAACCATTGATCCAATCTCGAGTTATTTTGATTCTAAGTTTTGAACAAAACCGGAGAAGAAAGGTATGAACGTTTCATATTTTGCGACGCTTTTATCTGTTACAGCAGCAGTTGTGAAAAGTAATTGTTAATTAAAAATTGATAATTAATTCATACGATCTCCGAATCCAAAAATTTCAGATCCGTGTGAATCGTGACAGCAAATACTTCAACTTAGAACTGATTGGAACAAATTTCTGGACCTTTTTGAATTCTAGATCTGACTGAAAAGCAAGGTTAGATTCTATGTTAAATAATTAAATCAATTTAATTATATTCTCTAGTTACTTAAATATGTTGAATTATTCATGAACTAGATCTACGATGTGATAAAATTCTGATTGATTGATTTGTTATTCTATGTTGCATGAGTTTAGATTTGATAGTCAAAACTTTAGAACTGCGTATGGTAGAAAATTTGAACCAATTATTTGTTTAAATATTTGGTTGTATCATGTTTGTGGTTATTCTGTGAATCATGGGAAAATAATTATATACATCACCCTGTTGTATTTGGTTGCACTAGATCTTGTTATTCTAATAAAATATTGTTATGTGGTTGTTAAATTGAAATAGAACGTTATGGTAAAGATTGGGTTTTTATTAAAATTAAAAAGGAAAAGATGACGGTATGGAAAAGATTTACTTTTTGTTAAAAGTAAAAAGATCAGAATTTGTACGTAAAAGAAATTACATTATTTTTAATGTAATTAAAGAGTAGAGTTTACATTGTAAATAAAAAGGCGATATTTTTACATTGTAAATAAAAAGGCGATATTTTTACATTGTAAATAAAAAGACGATATTTTTACATTGTAAATAAAAAGGCGATATTTTTACATTGTAAATAAAAAGGCGATATTTTTACATTGTAAATAAAAAGGCGATATTTTTACATTGTAAATAAAAAGACGATAATTTTACATTGTAAATAAAAAGACGATATTTTTACATTATAAATAAAAGGGCGATATCTTTACATTGTAAATAAAAAGGCGATATTTTTACATTGTGAATAAAAAGATGATATTTTTACATTGTAGATTAAAAGATAAGATTTTTGCAATGGAAATAAAAAGATTAGATTTTTGCATTGTAAATAAAATTACAGTTTTAAAATGATTTAAAAAAAAAGACTTTACCATTGCAATAAAAATTACATTTTCAATTTAATTCATAGGGATAAGAATTCACTGTTTATGAGATTACATTTTTAATGTAATTAAAAAGAAAAATTGGACAATGTAGACAAAATTACATTTTCAATGTGATTCATAAGGATAGAATTTCTCACCGTTAATGTAATTACATTTTTCATGTAAATTAAAAAGTATGATTTTATATTGTAAATTAAAAAGGAAAATTTACATTGTAAATTAAAGGTACATTATTATTATGTAACTTAAGAGTAGAATTTACATTGTAAATTAAAAATTACATTTTTATATGTAATCAAAGGATGAGAATTTACTCTGTAAAGGAAATTACATTTTTTTTATGTAATTAGAAGAAGAATTTGCATTGAAAATAAAATTTACATTTTTATATGTAATGAGAGAATCAGAATTTGCATAGCCAATAAAATTACATTTTTATGTGTAATTAAAGCATAAAATTTACATTGCAAATTAAAAAGTAGAATTTGACGTTGTAAATAAAATTGCATCTTTAATGTAATTTGTAAATGAAACGACCCGAACTTCCCCGGTGAGGAAAGCCCGGATTGAGTCGAGGACAAGCCACAACAGAACGCATACAGAAGAACATTTCATTGTATATTACAACAATTCCATCAGAATACAAGAATATACAGAGTATAAATAAATATTACACAACAGAAAAATATCAGAGATTACAATACATTACATGGCAACGGAAAATAATACAAAATACAACTGAAGAAGATACACGGATACAAAGCTTTCCGGATATCGTTCCAGCTGTAAACCAGGATCCTGTGAATATAAATCTGCAAAACCAAAACTACTAGCTGCCCGTGTCAAAATAAGGGCACCCAGAGTTTAGGTTAAAACAATAAACTCCAGGTCAGTCATGGGACTGGTGTGAGAACTAAAACAGTTATTAATCTTTATTTTAAGGTTAGGTAAATCAAGGGACCACGCCGTATAACACGGAACGGGTTTCCTCCCAAGAATACCAGTGCATAAAACAAACAGAGCAATGCTAAATAAAGAAAAATGAAGCTATTATAAGACCCAGGTCCTATCACACAATGCAACGCAAGCCGGAGGATAGGGTTTTTACCTTATAATAGCCAAAGAATGCTTGATACGCTAAATTTCATGTTTTTAATATTACTATAAGTGTATAGTGTCAAAACAATTTCAAATCATAAATATCAATCATAGACGGCATGGGTACCATATATCATGTCGCCATACTAGTTTTACAATTAAAACCACAAAGTCATGTATTTGGAAATTGGATTTCCGTCTGCGAACTGAGGCTAGGGATCGTCCTCTACCGATTCGAGAGTGTCTAGCCCGAGTCTCTGGGCAAGTACTCAGTCAAGCCACTTGGATCGTCAGGGCCGGTCCACCGACGTGGATTAAAATCCTGAACACTGCGTTTCCCCGCCCTATGGGGCGTAAATGAGCCAACGAATGACTCCATCGGTCCCGGATCGACCGATATAACCGAGGCGCCTCGCAACAGCAGCAACCACATAAGTCAAACTCATCAGGGCGTGTAAAAGCACTGACGCCACTTCTAGCTAGAAGGAAACGCATGCCCTCCCTGAGGTCCTCTCCCGTTTTTGGTTTACAACCGGGGTGTGAGGCTCGCGAATCAACGATACACAAAGCTACGCCAAAAAGGCCGTGCTTTAATCATCAACCACAAGACTCTACTTTTCAACAGAAGCCTTGATCATTTGCATCTTAGCATGCCACACAGGCAAACCACTCTATGCAACCGATATCAGTCACACAGAATGAAATCCAATGTCAGACACACAGTCCATTTACAAGTTCGTTCTGGGTCTGAACGAAACCGGAGGCACCTAGTACCCCGCATATCCATCGATCTCCAAGTACGTCTGGACGACCACTAACTGATTCCCTCCTCTTGGGTGTACGGCCCAATCAGGATCATCAGTAATCACCCAAACGACGTGAAGACCTCCGGTCTTCAACCACCGTCTTCATCTTCGACACCACGTCGAATCGGTTATTCAGAATGGGATAAACCCAGTCTTTCTGAACAACTCGCGTATATATATAATAAACACGTGTTACACAAACACAACATACGCCTCATTCCAATTCAGAATATTCTTTTATTCAAATATTCTTATATTTTGGGAAAGGTTCCCATTAATTTTATCAAAGATAAATCCTTTCAAATTTATTCTTTAATCTTCTTTTGAATATCAATTCAAACTAGTCGGAATTAGCGAACCACACCGAAGTGATCATTTATTTTATTTCCCAATCCCCACCTAGTCATCCCATGAAGTAAAACTGGTAATACTTCATATCTAACACCACGGTGTTATCGGTAAATTCAATTACCATTTCACGTTCAAATCTAATTAAAGATTTTACTATCGCCTGGAGCAAAATTAGTGATACTCCATTCTCGATCTTTTCAATCTAATTAAAGATTCATTAAAACTCCACTTAGTTTTAATCTTTAACTGGGTTAAAGAATCAGTGTCATTTAAAACACGGTTCACGATAAACCCCAAAATAACATTCCATTAATTATCGGGTTAAAGAACAAGTGTTATTTAAAACACTATTCACGATAAACCCAAAAATCAATACCAATTCAATTCCAATTAAATATCATTTAATTGGTACACTTCATTAAATCCAAATAAAAAGATTTAATCCTTTTTCCTCTCAACTGGGCTTAAGAACAGTGTTAATGAAGACACCATTCACGACAAACCCAAATCACATTTAATATTAAATACAAGGCTCTGAATAGAAAATATATCGGCTTATATTCAATATCAAATTCTACGACCAACAAATATCGTATTGGAAATAACGATATATATATATATATATATATATATATATCTTTCAAATTTCCATACAATATCTGTATAATCACGAAATCCAACATCGAAATATTCCGAAGACAATTTCGATTCAAATCCATTCCAATGCAATTATTGGAAATTCTGGTTATTTTCAAAACCATTTCAAATCCAATTTATTTATTTAAAATAAATAAATAAATTATTATTCTAGTTCAAAACTAGTTCATTTAGATAAAAAAACTATTTTTATCTTTTCAATTATGGAGTTTTTCATCCCAATTCTTCACAAATCATTTCTCATGATTTTACACTAATTATTAATATTTTTAATAATTTTATCAAGGCCCGTACAGTCGATTTCCATCAAAGGCCATCGAACTGCACTTAAGCGACCTTTTCCAAATTTGATTTGGACATAATTCCAAATCCAACCGTTAGATTTCTAATTTCTGACATTCATTAGAAAGCTTTTTTCGATACGAACCCAACGGTTCCGGTTTTGGGAGAATCCGATGGTCGGATCTCCTGCAATGTCCATTCGAAGTCAATGGTCGAAATTCACGAACTGCTGCAGCGCGGCGCGTTCTATTCAGGCCATTATATTATATATATAATATATTTTTCGTCGATTTCCTTTTAAAACGTATTATATAAATCGTTTTAAATTCGTTTTCAAAGCGATTTCAACTTCTTTTCAAATTCAAATCAGAATTGAATTTTTCCTTATAAATTCTATTTAAATTCATTTCAAATTGATTTCAATTCAAATCGATTTTTAATTCAATTTCAGTTCGTCTTCAATTCCATTTAATTTCAATTCGAATTCATTTCTATTCAATTTCAATTCAAATTCATTTCTATTCAATTTCAATTCGAATTCATTTCTATTCAATTTCAATTCAAATTCATTTCTATTCAATTTCAGTTCGAATTCATTTCTATTCAATTTCAATTCGAATTCATTTCTATTCAATTTCAATTCGAATTCATTTCTATTCAAAATATCAGATTTTGAAATCACTTTCGATATTCATTATAAAATAAATAAAATCGATATAAATATTGTTCACGTCAAAATGGCGTCAATCTAATCAACACGGCTTCATATATTCTATTTTCAAATATTCTATTTCAAATATTTCTTTTTCAAATATTTCTTTTTCAAAACTGGAATGAGGCCCAATCAATTACCATATAATGTTAATTATATGGATTTTCTACAACACATGTATACAATAACAACGATGAATAATCAACCATCATCCAAAGTGCATTCTACACTGTATAAGCATCAAATATAAATATTTAACGCTCATAACAGTCTGTCCATCAATCGATCGACATACAGCTAAATAATTGGGATTAGTGTACGCCAAATATCATCCCAATACCCGTGTGGGGTTTCAAACAATCAAACACAGGTTTTATTTGTGTAGTTGGGCGACGTGTAAAATTTATCGTCCCAATCAATATCAATCAAATCCGTGCATATAAACAAATCTTCGATTTGTTTATAAATATTTATTTTATATACACGTTAAAAATTCTATTTTCAACTATAAAATATTTTTAACTATATAAATATTTTATTTCATTTCACATCACATCACACAATCAACTACTCATCAAAATCAAACAAACAAGCATACAAGCCGTCCATGGTCTGTGGACGACGGGTGTCGGGTGCTACCAAACACCGCCTGCATCCTAGTATATATTTCAACTAGAAAAAAATAAATTAAAGGTGAGAAGTTCTCACCCAAGCTAAACCAACGCCACGATCCTTCTGATGTAGGAGATCTTCGTCATGTTCGCCCTTTTGTCACTTTCGTTGCATGTAGCCACTACATATATAAAAATCACATTTTTATATTGTTGCTATGTATATAAAAATTCTATTTTTATACCGCTATTATATAGATAAAAATTTCTATTTTTACACCGCTACTATATAAAAATCATATTTTTGTTATCGCCACTATATAAAAATCATATTTTTATTATCGCCACTATATAAAAATCATATTTTTATTATCTACATTATATATAAATAATATTTTTATTATCTACATTATATAAAAATAATATTTTTATATAATGAAAAATCATATCTTTTTAAAACTAAAAATCAAATATATTTTTTATTATAAAAATCTCACCTTTCTTACATTAAAAATCCTACCTTTCACATATTAAAAATCCTACCTTTCACATATTAAAAATATCGTCTTTACACTAAAAAAAAAATCAGATCTTCCCACATACATATAAAAATCAGTTCTTTTATAATTACCTTTCTTACAAAAACCATATTTTATACTACCTAAGCAAATATGAATTAAATTTAAAACTTACTGTTATTTCCCGCTGACTGTCGCCTGAACGGAGCTCTGGCGCTGGTGTTTGCTGACCGAAGAGGGAGGATGGGGCCGGAATTCGCTGTCGAAGGGAGGGGATTTGTTCGTAGGAGGGTGGCGCGTTGGGGTCAGAGGCGGAAAAAGGGTGGAGGAGGCGAACGGTGGCGGGTCTGTGGCCAGAGGGAGGGGGTTGGCGAGGTACCGGAGGGTCGCCGTGGTCTGGTTTGGGGGAATTGGGGGTTTTCTGGTTCGCGGGGAAGAAGGGGAGGGCGACGAGGATCGCCGGCGGAGGAAGGAGGAGGGGGAAGGGGAAGCCGTCGGCGCGTTTGCAAGGGGAGCGACAGCGAGGTTCTCCAGGTGGGCGTGAGATCAATTTTTTTCCTTTTTTTAAAAAAAAACTGAATGAACGGGTAAAGGGGAAGAAGGTATAAGAGGGGGGGCTGACCAAGCTTTAATATTATATATTTAATTAATTTTTATCTCCACTAAAAGTAGCTTTTTCACTCGAACTCGAAACGAGACCCACCGCATGTCGTCCATAGCTAATTACCCCAATTCCGAATACAATGGGATATGTCACGTAAGCTGATTCGATCGTTTCGATTATTTTTCGTCAAAATCAACATATAACTCTATATATTGAATTTGAACGCGCATTTCACTTTACCGGGGCCACGTACTAACTAGAAAAATTCTCGAAAAATATTTTCTAGCTTCATATTGACAATACGGTCCTAACAAAACTAGTTTCGTCGAATTCTGAGACCGTTTGAAAAATGGCCATTTTCCAGTCGATTAAAATCAACTAAAACTGGTCAAATGCGTTTTACTTCGCCACGCTCACGTATTGATTCGAAAAGTTACGAAAATTGGAATATAGCAATAACTTGACATCACGGATCCAACAAAAGTGGTTTCGTCGAAATCCGAGGTCGTTTGCAAAATTTCCATTTTTAAGGGCCAGAATTCCATAGCGACTATTCAGAATTTTTAACTGGACATATCTTTTGATTCCCGCTATGAAATTTTGATTTTTCGGATTCGTTGGAAAGATATTCTCAATTAGATTCTATTATTTTTGGTTTCACTAAAATCCGGTTTATTTTGAATCCTGTACACTCATTTGAATTTTGAAATCGAATTATCGTACTACCGCGCCATTTTCAATTTCTTATATATATATATAAATAAATATTTATATTCTAACGTCGATTCAAATAAATATATACATTCTAATTCTATTCAAAATAAATTTTTCATCATTATTATTTAAAATAATTCATTTTAAATATTCAAAATTCATCAAAATTGCCAAAATAAAATTTTTAAATTGGCTCGGATTTCCGGGTTATTACAGTAAAGATAAAGTTTTCCACCGCTATGTTAATTTCATTCTTATGTAATTAAAAAGAAGAATTGGGCATTGGAATTAAAATTACTTTTTTATGTAATTTAAAAAGGGTAAGAATTTACATGTAATTAAAAAAGAATAATTTTGCATTGGAATGTAAATTACATTTTTGTATGGTAAATTAAAAGATAGAAAATTTTACATGGAATGTTAATTACACTTTTAATGTAATTACAGAGAGGATTTTACAGTGTAATTGAAAGAATGGAATTTACATTTTTAATGTAAATAAAAGAATAAAGAATGGAATTTACATTTTTAATGTAAATAAAGGAATAAAAGAATGTACTTAAAATGTTGAACTATTGTCTTCATTTTAAATGAATTAAAATTGAATGGAGATCGATAGTTGTTTAGCTCGTGGTTAAATCAAACGACGTTATTATGGTTAAACGATATAAATATAATTAAAATTTAACGAATCGAGCGCGGTAGTTCGCATTTTGAAATCGTACCTTTAAACGACTATACCAAAAGATCCGACCGTCGGATTTTCCCAAAACTGGAATCGGTAGGACCGTCTTGGGAAGATCTTTCTAATGATATAAACTATGTTAAGATCCAACGGTTAAATTTTGAGGAATGTGTAAATCAAAATTTGTTGAAAACAACGCCTGGTCGCTCCTTTGACCCGAAGCGTCGTTAATTAAGGATTTAATTATTCTAAATAATTAAGGTAGAATTAATCGTTATAAAATAATATAACGACATGAAATGGGTTTTCTCAAATTATATATGCGAGAATTATTTGGGAAGTCCGAGTTTATCTCATTCCAAATAATCAGACGACGTTAAGAATTGAAGTTGAAGACGACGAATGAAGACTGTAAATCTACCCTCGAATGGACAATGATCAAGATCCTGAATTGACTTGCTCCCAATTCAAGGGTCGGGGTAATTGCCCAAACGTACGTGTTGATTTCACGGATATGCGGGTACCTCCTTTCCGTACTGGACATACGTGACGAGGTATCTCCAATTTTGTTCAGACCCAGAACGGGCTTATAAATGGAATGTGTGTCCGACATTGTGCTCCTTTATATTGTATTTATTAATTTTCTGTCGAATGTATGAATGATTGGTGGCGGAGAATTCATTCTCTTGCTTAACACCCTTATATATATTTTGGCTAAAGATTGATAGTATGATATGGATCGACAGTGTGGCATACCAAGATGCAATGATCAAGGTTTCTTGTTGAAAAGCAGAACCTTGTGGTGACGATCAAAGCACAGCTTGAATAAGCATAGCTTTGTGTATTACGTAGCTTCACGAGCCTCACAACCCGGTTGAGTCTAAAACGGGAGAAGGGAACGCAGGGAGAGCAGCACGTTTCTTTCTAGCTAGAAATGATGTTTGGGATTTTACACGGCCCGGCATTTTATTTATGTGGATGATGGAACGAGGCGCCTCGGATGATAGGTCCTATAGGATCGGGAAATGTGTGTTCAGGAATTGCCAATCCACAAAGCTGTATGTGTGGACCGGCCCTGCAGCTTTCCAAGGATTCACTGCGGGGGATCCTGAGACATTAGCTAGACTGTCTCGAATCAGTAAGGAGCTCCTCCCTAGCCTTGACTCATGATGGAAAACCAAATTCCCAATACGACCCTACGGATTTGATTGTATTACTAGTATGGAGGCATAGTATATGGTAGCTATGCTTCCTAGGATTGATACATTTATTTTGAAATGTTTTTATATACACTAATAATAATATCAAATTCGTTTTTATCGTACCAAGCATGTTTAATCACCATAAGGTAAAACTCTATCCTCTGGTTTGCGTTGCATTGTGTGATGGGACTTGAGTCTTATGATGATTCCATTTTTCCAAAAAGCATTGCGTTGTTTTACGATTTATTTATTTATCTGTTCTGTCACCTTAAATTATGCACGGCAATCTATTGGAATAAAACCCGTTCCGCGTTAGTGGCGTGGTCTTTGGATTTGCCTTATTATTATTAGTTAAATTAGTTAAGAATTCTCACACCAGTCTCATGACTGACTCGTAGTTTGTTTTCACCTTTACAAACTCGGGTGCCCTCTTTTCTACACGGGGAGTCAAGTAGCAGGTTTCACTTTCTTTGGAGTTGTTGTCTTTGAAGTTTTCTTGGAGTTGCTTAGTTGAGGTGATGATTTGGAGCTATGAAGACTATCTATCATTTATATTTTGTTGCATTTTATCTTTAGACTTTGAGACATCCAAACTTATTTTATTTCCAGTTGTTCTATTTTGAAGTTGAAACTGTTTCCTTTTTGCTGAAACCTGATGTAATAATTTAGAACTCTGTGACTGTGGGATTCTGTATTTGATGACATTCATATTCCGCTGCTATGATGTTGTTATTCTATAGTTTTCCTGTGCTATGTTGTATCTGTGATCTGTATTGTTATATTTATGTTGTATTCCAAATGATCATCCCTTACTTTCATTCCGTGGAAGTTTGGGGTCATGACACTTTCCCTTGGAGCCATGTGTCTAACAGGTAAAGCAACTGGTTTTGCATTATCAACTAGGTATATGCGAAAATCTATCTCTCGCTTTGGAGATAAACCCTTCACTTCTTCAAAGACATCCGAGTACTCACGGACTACTCTAACAGATTGCAAATATTTAACAGACACATCAAGACGATCTAGGTAGCTAAGCATAACAGAACTCATAGGATTACAAGAGATTTCGAGAGTATTACCGAGGTGAGTTATAAGTCTAACCACTCTCTTTTCGTAATCAAGGATGGCACCATTACTGGATAACCAATCCATGCCTAGAATCAACCCATAGCCCGTGAAACCCAAAACATAAGCATTACATCTAAACCCAACGCTTAATATGGAAATTTCCAAATCCAAACAAATCATCGATAAATAAGCCGAACCCCCAATTGGATTTGAAACAACCATGGGATCCTCTACTATACCTGAATCTAGGTGCAGAGATTCAACTAAAGCAGTAGATATAAAAGAGTGCGAAGCACCAGAATCAAAAAGAGTACGAACAGGATGATCAAAAAGATAAACTAAACTCTCAACAGAAATGTTTCTACCTCTTTCCTGCGTAGGTGCTGTGAGAGTGTGAATATGCCCTCCAGAAATAGATCCAGTCCTCTGCCCTTGGTCTTGCCTTCTTGGGCAGTTCTTAGCCATATGTCCTATCTCGCCGCGTTGAAAACAACCACCCATCTTCCTCTTCTTCTTCCTGCAGTCCTTAACCAGATGTCCAGGTATGCCACAAAAATTACACTTCCTCTTGTCACAGGGTTTGTTATTCTTCCCGCCCTTCTTGGAATCCATCTTCTTATTCTGCCATCCCTCCACTTTCTTGTCTAGAGGTTCTTCCATCATTGCCTCTTTCTTCCCATCCTTGTCTTCCTCCTGTAATAGTGCCATGTCCACCAATCTCTCATAGGTCGCGCGCATAGGTATATGGGACATAGCTAGGCCGTGCAGTGGCTCATTTGACCCTTTAGCAAAACGGAGAGCCTTTTTATATGGAGCTTTTACCAACTCCAGTCTGAATCTAGCCAGCTGGTTGAACTTGTTGACGTATTCTTTAACCGATAGGCTTCCTTATTTGAGTGCTAAGAACTTCTCCATCTGTAGGCTTTGTTCAGCTTGCTAGAGGAACTTCATTTCAAACCTCATTCTGAAATTATCCCAAGTCTCAACTGGTCTCTCAACATTAGTAACTTCCCACCAGAAAGAGGCTTCGTACTTAAGTAACCATACAGCCAACCGTATCTTCCGCCTATCGTCCACTTCGAAGATAACAAACAAATCCTCTAGTTCGCACCCTTGTCATAAAATTATACATGCTTATGAAAATGTCATATTCTTGTCATATGCTAGTGATGTTATATGTTATTCCTAGATCCAAAACATGTTTAGGCTTATGTTGTCTAAATCATATGTTAATTTATGTGACACCTATTTGGTTAGATCCCTATTTAAATGCAAGTTCACATATATGAAAGTGATTTAGGCTATGTTGTAAATTCACATGTATGTTGATTAGTCATTTTGCAAGTTCACCCCTATTATGTTCATAATGACTATGCCAAAATGCCAAGTTCACACCTATGACATTCATGATGGTCATTTTGCAAGTTCACCCTTATTATGTATAAGTTTACACCTATGACATGTTATGTAGATAGATTTCTTTTTGCAAACTTTGTGCGCTAAAATAGTCTAAGTTTTTAGCCTAATATCATATGTTAAAGTCATGCGAACGAAAATTAGGCTAAGAGTTGTTAGCCTAATATTTAGATGGGGTAACGTTGGGTAAAATGGATAGGAAAACTTGGCATAAAAATATATGAAATTGGCATGTTTTTCACATGCCAAAATTGGTGGCATTTAAAACGGTATAAATCCTTATACCAAAAATGTTAAACTTGGAATGTGGGCCATAACCTTTAATGGTTAACAAATTTACATATAACAGGTAATAAAGACAAATATGTAAATTTAGAAAATACGATATGCTTAACCCGAGGTTGGATTGAGTTGTGATGTAAACCTGCCCGGACCCGCCCGGCTGTCCAGTAGTCACAACAATACCTATCCAATGTGGGTGGTTAAGCATGGAGCCCAATAAGGACCCGAGGTTAGACCGAGTTACGGTGTAAATCTGCTCGGAACCGACCGGCACATCCAGTAACCGTAACAATATCTGTCTAATGTGAGTGGTCGGTGCTTTAAGAGGCTAAGGACAGATGGTAGGGTTAAGTTAACTAAAACACTTAACCAAATTCAACACGTTAACAAGAATTGATGGGTGGGGTTAGGTTAATACAGACACTTAACCACTTAACATGTTTTACTAGAAAACCCTAGTAACGAGGGACCCGTTTCAGTAGTAACCTAAATTAGGTATCTTGGTACCCTGAAACTAGGTAGGGTGGGGCACGATTACCGGGCTGATTGTAAGCGGTCAAAAGTGACGTCGGTTGGTGCACAGTGTGGGTTCTAACGGAGTGCGGGCGTGCACACACTTCGGAACAGACAAACAGGGCACTGGCGCATCAGTAGTATAACCTATGTATTCTAAGGATTGTGTCGGGCCGCCACCATGGGTCTTGATACACCCCATGGTGGGACCAGCATAGGTATCTACAATCATTGGGGGCCGTAAGACACAAATGATTATGCGAGTAGGAGCCGATCTTAAGAAAAAGGGGATCACTTTACCCTCAGCACGGGGTGCCAGTTCAGAACTAATACATGTAGGTGCAGAGATATAATGTGGGGTGCGATAGGATATTCGATTCAAACTGCTTTATCTTAGTTTATGATACTTTCCTATTTCCAGTTTATACCTATCATGCCCTTATTCTTATTCACATACTGAAGAGTCACTAGATTTACCAGGCTTTATGTCTGACTCTATTTTCTTTCGTCTTCTTTTCTTCCGTCCCTCCCCCCCCAGGTCCGCAGGGAGGAAACAACTCAGCTTAGTCAGACTCTTTGCAAAGCTTCAGGATAGTAGATGTACGGTTTGGACTCTCTTGCTTTGGCTATGGCTGTTGGATACAATCATGGGGATTTATGCAGTTTTATATATGTTTTATGCTTCTTTATTTAATAACCAAGACAGAAATGATGATGTAATGTTTTGGAAGTGTTATGTGACAGTTATGGAAGTGTTTTGTATGAACAAGTATTTTATGAAATAAAAGTTTGTTGTTTTCCGCTGCTTATATATATGTGTTTATATCTGTCTTGTGTTTTATCTGTGACTTTTACCTATAAACCTCCACCAAAGTTAAGGCATTCCTTTAGTGAGTGACCTTAATGGAGGGTGGGGTGTTTCACTTGGTATCAGAGCATAGGTTTACCAGATAAGATAAAAGTTTTTGAAACTATTTTCAAAAGTGAAGTTTAAAGAAGTATTTTCAAGAAAAAGTTTTGATATTTTAAAAGGCATAATCCCCCAAAGCCATATGCACTATCTCTCTATCCTTCATTTTGAATCTTTCCTTTTTGTTTCAGCATGTATGGGGATCTTAACCTTCCAGAAGGGGTACCGATACCCGGCTGGTTTAAGAGGTACCTGGAAGCTAGGGCCAATGGCGCGGGCCCAGCAGACATTCCTCCTCCAGTGGCAGCGGTTCCTCCTCCTCCTCGTGGAAATGCTTTTGCAAAGACATGTAGAGACTTTAAGGCTATGGGTGGAAATGACTTTTATGGAACTGAATCCTTTGTGGTAGCAAGAAACTGGCTAAAGGAGACCGAGGATCTGTTTGTCATCTTCAAAGTTGACGACAGGAAAAAGTTACAGCTAGCAGTGTGGTTGCTTAAAGATGAAGCATCTTACTGGTGGGAGATCACCAATGCTGAGAGGCCAGTGGAAACATGGGAAGATTTCAGGACGAGATTTGAGATGAAATTCCTCTCCCAAGCTGAAAGAAGCCTGCAAATGGAGAAGTTCCTAACTCTGAAACAGGGAAGTATGACGATCAGGGAGTTCGTTAATCAGTTTAATCAGCTGGCCAGATTTGGGATGGACTTAGTAAACACCCAACAAAAGAAGGCGCTCCGCTTCGTCAAAGGTCTGAATGAGCCTCTACACAGCCTTGTTATGACTCATGTATCCCCGGGAGCGACTTACGAAAGCTTAGTGGACATGGCATTGCTATACGAGGAAGACAAGGGCAAGAAAGAGACTAAGGTGGAAGAAAAGAAGGAAGGTTTACAGGCTAAGAAAACAGACTTCAAGAAAGGCGGGAAGAACAACAAAACCCGTGAAAAAGAAAAAGTGTAATTTCTGTGGCATTGTTGGGCATATAGTGAAAGACTGCAGAAAGAAGAAGGCGAAGATGAGTGGTGGTTGCTTCCATTGCGGAGAGACTGGGTACTTGGCTAAGGACTGCCCAAAGAAGCGGGGGTAGGGACAGAGGGCTGGATCCACTCCAGGGGGTCAAGTTCATGCACTGGTGGCACCTCCACAGGAACGAGGTAGAAATATTTCTGTAGAAAGCTTAGTTTATCTTTATGATCACCCAGTTCGCACTCTCTTTGATTCTAGTGCATCACACTCCTTTATTTCATCTGCTTTAGTAGAATCTCTGCACCTAGACACTAGTATGGTAGAAGATCCCTTGGTTGTCTCAAATCTAATTGGGGGCTCGGCTTATTTGTCGATGGTTTGCTTGGATTTGAAAATCTCTATTCTAAGTGTTGAATTTAGCTGTAGTGCCTTTGTTTTGGGCTTCTCGGGATATGGATTGATCTTAGGCATGGACTGGTTATCCAGTAATAGTGCCATTCTTGATTGTGAGAAAAGAGTGGTTAGGCTCTTGACTCGGCTCGGTAACACTCTAGAAATTTCTTGTAATCCCTTGAATGTTGTTATGCTTAGTTATCTAGATTCGCTTGACGCTTCTGTTGAGAATTTACAATCAGTTAGAGTGGTCCAGGAATATCCGAATGTCTTTGAAGAGGTGAAAGGCTTACCTCCGAAGCGGGAAATAGACTTCCGCATATATCTTGTTGATAATGCAAAGCCCGTGGCTCTGCCTGTTAGACACATGGCTCCAAAGGAGAGAAAGGAGCTCAGTAAGCAAGTTAAGGAGCTTCTCGAGAAGGGGTTTATAAGAAGGAGTATCTCGGAATGGGGTGCTACAGTGGTGTTCGCCACCAAAGCAGATGGTTCACTACGTCTTTGTGTGTACTATAGGGAGCTAAACAAGCTGACCAAAAAGAATATGCACCCTCTTCCCAGAATCGACGATTTGTTTGATCAGCTTGTAGGTGCTCAGTTTTCTCCCAACTTGATCTAGCTACTGTGTTCCATCAGCTAAGAGTAGCTGAAGATAGCATCGATAAAACAACATTCAGAACCCCAGATGGTTTCTTTGAGTGGCTTGTCATGCCTTTCGGCTTGACAAACGCACCTGCTTATTTCGTAGACCTAATGAGCAGGGTATTCAGAGAATTCCTCAATAAATTCGTGGTGGTCTTCGTAGATGATATTTTGATCTTCTCAAAGAATGAGGAAGAACATGCTCAGCATCTGAAAGAAATCATGGAAACTCTTCGAGTTCATCAGCTAAAAGTTAAATTCTCCAAGTGCCACTTTTGGAGAGAAGAAGTAAGATTTCTTTGACATATAGTGTCCAAAGAAGGGTTGGCGGTGGACCCCGCGAAAGTGGTGGCAGTGCAAGATTGGAAGACACCAAGAAATGCAACCGAAGTCCGAAGCTTTCTTGGGCTAGCAGGTTTTTACCGAAAGTTCATTAGGGATTTCGCGAAAATCTCAGGTCCACTCACAAGGCTAACAAAGAAGAATCTAGCATTTGCTTGGGATTTGGACTGTGACATTGCTTTCCAACGCCTAAAAAGAGCTCTTACAACAGCCCCAGTTCTAACTCTGCCTGACGGAAGCAAAATGTTCACAGTATACACGGATGCATGTGGAACAGGACTAGGCGCTGTTCTAATGCAAGAAGGGAGGGTAGTAGCTTATGGTGGAAGGCAATTGAAGGTTCATGAAAAGAACTACCCAACACACGATCTTGAGTTGGCCGCCATCGTCTTTTCACTTAAGTCTTGGCGCCATTATCTCCTAGGTGAGAAGTTCGAATTATACACTGACCATAAATCATTGAAATATCTCTTCTCGCAGAAGGATCTTAACTTGAGGCAGCAAAGGTGGATGGAGTTTCTTGCCTCGTACGATTTTGAAATTACCTATACTCCCGGCAAAGGCAACGTAGTAGCAGACGTGTTGAGCCGAAAGAAACTGACTTTAAGCCCTCTCTTTGTAGGAAGGCAAAGCTTGGAGTATATAGCCAGTTTTAACTTTAGGCCCTCCTATGATTTTGTACCAGGTTTGTTAGCATCTCTCGAAGTACGCCCTACTCTCTTGGACTCAATAGGGACTGCACAACGTGAAGACCCTCAGCTCGTTGATGTGATTGATAAACTTATTAGGGGTGAGACTTCTAGTCACCTCAATAGATACACCATTGATGATAAGGGTTGGCTGAGGCGAGATGGAAGACTGTGCGTCCCACAAGCAAGGGAGTTGACAAAGAAGGTTCTCGAGGAAGCACATCATTCCAAGATGACTATACACCCTGGAGGAGATAAGATGTACAAGGATATAAAAAGAACTTTCTTTTGGAGCGGCATGAAGAAGGACGTGGCATATTTCGTTTCTAAGTGCATGACCTGCCAACAGGTCAAGGCGGAATAGAAGAAGCCTGGAGGACTGCTTCATCCTTTAGAGGTCCCATAGTGGAAGTGGGATAGCATTTCAATGGACTTCATTGATGGACTGCCTAGGTCAAGAAGGGGCAATACTAGCATTTGGGTAATAGTGTACAGGCTCACAAAAAGCGCCCACTTTTTACCTGTTAAGAGTAGAAGGACTGCCTCATCTCTAGCGTCTCTTTATCTTAAGGAAATAGTTCGACTCCATGGGATACCCTCCAGCATTGTTAGTGACCGAGACCCTATCTTCACAAGCGAGTTTTGGCGGAGTCTGCAAGAAGCTGTAGGCACGCAGTTATGTTTGAGCACGGCCTATCACCCCCAAACCGATGGCCAGACGGAAAGGGTGAATAGAGTTTTAGAGGATCTTTTGAGACTTTGCGTGCTTGACTTTGGAGGGACATGGGAGGATCATCTTCCTTTGGTGGAATTCGCCTACAACAACAGCTACCAAGCCACCATCGGTATGGCGCCCTTCGAAGCTCTATATGGAAGACCGTGCCGATCACCAACTTGTTGGTGGGAGTCTACTGACAAACTTATACTTGGGCCGGACATGATTCGAGAGACTTCAGAGAAAGCAGACTTGATACGAAGAAGAATGAAGACATCCCAAGACAGACAGAGATCCTACGCCGACAAAAGAAGAACCGACCTTGAGTTCGAGGTTGGGAACAGGGTTTTCCTTAAGGTATCCCCTTTAAGGAACGTCGTTCGCTTCGGATCCGCAGGAAAGCTAGCACCAAGATTTGTAGGACCGTTCCCTATCATCGAGAAGATTGGGAAAATGGCTTATAGAGTAGAGCTGCCTGAAAGGTTGGCTGGAATTCACAATGTCTTTCACGTTTCTCATCTCCGGAAATGTCTACATGAATCTGCGGAAGTGGTGGAGCCAAGCATTCTAGAAGAAGCCGAGGTAGAACGTGAAGCAACTGTAAGGAGAGTTCCAACTCGAATCGTAGGAACTGAAATCAAAAAGCTACACAACTGCGAAATAAAGCTCGTCAAAGTTCAGTGGAGCGACGCCGAGGAAGACGCGACTTGGGAAACTGAGGACAGAATTCGCGCGGCTTACCCTTTTCTTTTTGAGGGTATATCCTTGATCTCTCTTTTTCCTTAAGTTGTGCTTTATCTATATTTTTAGGTATATCTCCTCGATATTATCCTTTGTCCTTAGGTAGAAACCCCTTTGGATGTAAACATGTATTTGAAACATGTTATGATTGATGGCTGCAAGTGGTTGCTAGTGGTTGCTCGTGGATGCATATACACACAACCTAGGATTTAGATCGGCTCAGTCACTTCATACTGCATATGCATATATGTATTCATATTTGTATGTGGTTGAAACTTGATATGTCATCATATGAATGTTGCATTTGTATAAATGGTTGCACACTCATGTAGAATTATGAGTAAGGACAAATTTTTGCATACATAATGGATTCATGGCACTTACATGATTTGCATTAAGGAGGTCAACTGAATCAGTAGACCGCCTGATTTTGCATTAGATAAGGACATGTACACACACTGTGCATACGATCATAAAGCATTAGAAGTCTTTTAAGGACAATGGACGCCTGTGTTTGATGGTTGAGTAGACGGATGATTGGATGTTAGGACTTACATTCTTCCAGACTTGAAGATTTCGGGGACGAAATCCTAAAAGGAGGGGAGAATGTAACACCCCAAATTTTCTGTTAACTGTACAATAACAAATTTAA
Source organism: Allium sativum (assembly GCA_030737875.1). Taxonomy (NCBI): domain Eukaryota; kingdom Viridiplantae; phylum Streptophyta; class Magnoliopsida; order Asparagales; family Amaryllidaceae; genus Allium; species Allium sativum. The sequence continues at coordinate 280,425,326 of CM060922.1, forward strand.
GTATAATTAATTCTTAATGAAAGAAATAAGGGAAACGGGTTTCACCGTTGCGATCGTCTCAGAATTCTGCTTGAGATAGAGTCCGAGTTTGTGTGAAACGGACTCCGTATGAAGGAGTTATGACCTCCGGAAGTTTCAGAATTCAAATTAAAATTCAAACAGTTCAAAACGAAGTTCAAAATTCAAAATCAGACCCAAACTGGGCTGGGCGGGAAAATTCCCGCCCAGGCACCAGGTCGACCAGGGGGTCGACCTGGGTGACTAGGTCGACCTGGGGGTCGACCTGCCCAGTCGACCTGGTTTGGCCCCGGCTGGCCTGGTCCGGTTCTGGTCGATTTCTGAGGCTTGGCTGTGTCACTAGGGCTGACATGTCGCATTTTGGTTGGCTCCTTTCGAAGTGAATGGTCTAGATTCGTCTAGGATCATCGGACGGCTCAAATCAATCTAAAATTCTATAAATACAACCTAAGACTCCAACCTAAATTCACATAAGAAATTAGAGACGGAGCCGCCATGCTGTCGGAAGGAAATTGAGAGGAGCCTCCATTTGTAGAAAAGCTTAGAGATGAGCCAAATTAAAGTTAAAACACGAATCAAATCAACGTTAGTCTACCCAAAGGAAAGCATATCAAATTCAGAATTCAGAAATCAGAAAACAAGATCGTCATTTATTGTAAGTATAGTGATTTTTCCGATGTGAATAAAAGTTAGGATTTGGTTCGATGTAAAATGGAAATGGAATTGTGTTATTGTGTAACAACGATGTTAATTCACATCTATGTATTGAAATGATTGTAGTATTGTGATGTTTGTGGTATAGTTGAATTGATATTGATCCTATTGTACATATAGAATCACATGCAAGTTGTATAGTTCATGTTGTAATCGACACCTATATGTTTATGTGATTATATAGGTTGTATGTGATTAAGATGTCATGTACATATATATGTTAGAACCTTTATGCCTAAACGATTATGTTCACATACATGCTAGTATGTTTGTAAGAAAGTTGCAAGTTAATTGGATCCATGCCAAGATCCGCTTTAATACATGTTCCATGTTGTAATTAGATATATAATTGGATCTAGTTCGCACCCTTGTCTTAAAATTATACATGCTTATGAAAATGTCGTATTCTTGTCATATGCTGGTGATGTTCAATGTTATGCCTAGATCCAAATCATGTTTAGGCTTATGTTGTCTAAATCATATGTTAATTTATGTGACACCTATTTGGTTAGATCCCTATTTAAATGCAAGTTCACATATATGAAAGTGATTTAGGATATGTTGTAAATTCACATGTATGTTGATTAGTCATTTTGCAAGTTCACCCCTATTATGTTCATAATGACTATGCCAAAATGCCAAGTTCACACCTATGACATTCATGATGATCATTTTGCAAGTTCACCCCTATTATGTATAAGTTTACACCTATGACATGTTATGTAGATAGATTTCTTTATGCAAACTTTGTGCGCTAAATTAGGCTAAGTTTTTAGCCTAATATCATATGTTAAAGTCATGCGAACGAAAATTAGGCTAAGAGTTGTTAGCCTAATATTTAGACGGGGTAACGTTGGGTAAAATGGATAGGAAAACTTGGCATAAAAATATATGAAATTGGCATGTTTGTCACATGCCAAAATTGGTGGCATTTAAAACGGTATAAATCCTTATACCAAAAATGTTAAACTTGGAATGTGGGCCATAACCTTTAATGGTTAACAAATTTACATATAACAGGTAATAAAGACAAATATGTAAATTTAGAAAATACGATATGCTTAACCCGAGGTTGGATTGAGTTGTGATGTAAACCTGCCCGGACCCGCCCGATTGTCCAGTAGTCACAACAATACCTATCCAATGTGGGTGGTTAAGCATGGAGCCCAATAAGGACCCGAGGTTAGACCGAGTTACGGTGTAAATCTGCTCGGAACCGACCGGCACATCCAGTAACCGTAACAATATCTGTCTAATGTGAGTGGTCGGTGCTTTAAGAGGCTAAGGACAGATGGTAGGGTTACGTTAACTAAAACATTTAACCAAATTCAACATGTTAACAAGAATTGATGGGTGGGGTTAGGTTAATACAGACACTTAACCACTTAACATGTTTGACTAGAAAACCCTAGTAACGAGGGACCCGTTTCAGCAGTAACCCAAATTAGGTATCTTGGTACCCTGAAACTAGGCAGGGTGGGGCACGATTACTGGGCTGATTGTAAGCGGTCAAAAGCGATGGCGGTTGGTGCATAGTGTGGGTTCTAACGGAGTGCGGGCATGCACACACTTCGGAGCAGACAAACAGGGCACTGGCGCATCAGTAGTATAACCTATGTATTCTAAGGATTGTGCCGGGCCGCCACCATGGGTCTTGATACACCCCATGGTGGGACCAGCATAGGTATCTACAATCATTGGGAGCCGTAAGACACAGATGATTATGCGAGTAGGAGCCGATCTTAAGAAAAAGGGGATCACTTTACTCTCAGCACGAGGTGCCAGTACAGAACTAATACATGTAGGTGCAGAGATATAGTGTGGGGTGCGATAGGATATTCGATTCAAACTGCTTTATCTTAGTTTATGATACTTTCCTATTTCCAGTTTATACCTATCATGCCCTTATTCTTATTCACATACTGAAGAGTCACTAGATTTACTAGGCTTTATGTCTGACCCTATTTTCTTTCGTCTTCTTTTCTTCTGTTCCCCCCCCCCCTCAGGTCTGCATGGAGGAAACAACTCAGCTTAGTCAGACTCTTTGCAAAGCTTCAAGATAGTAGACGTACGGTTTGGACTCTCTTGCTTTAGCTATGGATGTTGGATGCAATCATGGGGATTTATGCAGTTTTAATTATGTTTTATGGTTCTTTATTTAATAACCAGGACAGAAATGATGATGTAATGTTTTGGAAGTGTTATGTGAGAGTTATGGAAGTGTTTTGTATGAACAAGTATTTTATGAAATAAAAAGTCTGTTGTTTTCAGCTGCTTATATATGTGTTTATATCTGTCTTGTGTTTTATTTGGGACTTTTACCTATAAACCTCCACCAAAGTTATGGCATTCCTTTAGTGAGTGACCTTAATGGAGGGTGGGGTGTTTCACTAGGTTTCCAATTGAACCTAGTATTCATAAAATAAAACAAAAAGGGGAATAGAAAAGAAACGCAAGAATTGACATAAGAGAATAACCATGTAAAGGTGTGCCAAACACAAGAATCATGGTTCCAATAGATTTGTTGTACATTAATAATAAACATGAGCAAACTGAGCAAGTTACATCATAGGTACAAAGATTCGATAGAACTGAACATAAAAGAATCACCAATTTGATGTACAACAAGATAGATTCAATTATATCACTAGTAACAGTCTCAAGGCATAGGTAATCTCAGATTTGACAAAAGAATAAGAATGAATCAAAATTGGTTATCATTACAATTAGGCATAATTCTAGATTCGATTCATTACAGTCATGATTCCTATTATGTGTTCAAATCTGAATAATAACTGAACTAACAGCGATAGGATTAGAAAAAGAGAATTATTTGACGTTATAGCGATTCTAATCTCTCTTTGTTGATTGGAGTGGAAAACCTTTACTTTAATTTGAAGCTCTCCAATTTGATGTCTAGTTTGGAGAAGAAGGGGGGCTAGGCTAGTTTAGAGATGGACAACATGGTGGCATCATAGAATAGGGTTATGAGGTTAGGGTTAAGTTAAGATATGTATTTATAGATGTGTAGGATTAATTAGAGCCTTTAGATCAACATAGGATCCATCCAAACCATCTAGTCCAAGAAAATGCTTCATCTGACCAATCAGAGAACTCCACGTATGCCCTAAAACACAAGAATTCGTCATAGGCCATTCTGGGTCGATGGGACCGACTCCAAACACCCTGAGTCGACCCCAGGTCGACCCAACGGGACTCGGGTTGACCCAAAAAATAGGTCGGTTCAACGTTTTGCCTTCCGGCTTCCGCTATTTTATTTTTTTTCTTGAATTTTAGGTTGATTTTATTTTATTAATTTATATATATATATATATATACACACATACATTTCCCTTATATGTATACAAACTTCCAAGGTCCATAACTTTCTCATACATTATCTGTTTAACGCAAACTTTAGGCCCATCTTGACCAGAATTTTGAGACGAACGCAATGGTATAGTCTTTTTTACTTAATTCTTCTTCTAAAAATTAAGTATTCTTTATTTTGCCAAATTTAATATTCATAGAAAATACGGGGTGCTACACCTCTAGTCCCGTAGAGCCAGCAAGCAGAATATCAAGCAGAAGAATCAGATGGACGTGCTCCTCTCGTGCCTCCAAGCACCTTGATGATCTACCCCATTTGGTTTTTCACATTCAGTCATGCGGACTGGTCCAAGCGCCTAACGCTAACGAGTTATTAGACCCTATGTTTAATCTTTTAATCGTGTGCTTGCTCTATCTTATCATCTTGCCAATTAACTTGATTATTCTTATTTTATCTTTTATTCAAGTTATCAAGTTTTCTCCGAGCCCCTTATATCTATAAGGAATGGACCCCTTTTGCTTATTAATTTAGTGATATAACTTAATCCATTTAAGTTCATTATTACGCCCATAGCATGTTATCCCCTAGATTGTAATTAACGGAAGTAATCTACAAACTTTTTACATTATTACCATATCATTCATTGTCCAATTTCAGGTTTACAAATTACGATAACATGTTCTAGATAATGTATAATTAAGTATATCTTATCACAATCCATATGTTTTCTGTTAACATGTCACTTGATATGTATAATTAAGTAAACTTATTTCATTTCACTGTTATCTCAGGTCATCAGATTTATTAGCACACAATAGGCTACTTACTTACTTCATTCAGTTCCATGCCGCCAGGGCGGGCTTCCGCTTATTATTAATTCATTTTATTAGACTTCATAATTCTCTTTTATAAGTCTACCAATAATAAGCCTACTTCATTCTTTTTCATTAACCATGACTTGGTTTAATAAAACCTCTTGTTGTTATTTAATTTTTTACTTGGTTCTCTTAACTAAGGTTTATCAATAAGTTTCTTTCCATTTATAATAACCTACGTTATAATTTCCACTTGTCCCTAGGACAAGCCTGCCTATTATCTTCCATTCATATTATCATTCCTCGTTCATTCCAATTCTCATATTGTTGTAATCTTTCTTTCTTTATTCATTGTCATGCATGTTCCTTACTTATTTAAGGAAAAAATTCCATGCACCTTATTAGTTTGATTTACAGAAAGATACAGTGATTTATTTTCATAACATACGCCTATATAAATCTATAGTTGCAAGCTATTTCTTTTATTTTTCATCGTGGCTCTCTTGCAACTACGTTCTAAGAAATAGGTTACCTAGGGAAATATATCACTTTTCCTCAGAATCCAACTAACTCAGTCCATTACATCCCTTCCTTTCTTATTTTTTGAGTTAGACATTTAATTTCTGTTCCACATGATATTCACGACTACTGGAATCTTTTTTTTTAACTATAATAAGCATATTAAATTTATTTACTTATTGTATGTTGTATACATATAATTCTATATATGTTTAGGCACTAGACGTCTCACATTAAGTTGATCACTTGTGGATGCTGGATTTGTCGGTTGGTTCTGGACAGGCTTCCACCACAAGTTGAACTTAACCTCGTATCTCAATGCAGTTATCTACAATTTCCCAATTATTGTAAATTTTACATACAAATCAGGCATATCTGTTATTTTTCTATTATTCCCAATTTCACTGTAATTTGATTTACAATATCCAATTCGTCATTAACAACATTTTCTGTAACATTTTCACTTTTATTGTAAATTCCACAATTCCTGTATTATAGTTATTTTAATCCAATTAACATATTCATAGAATAGATCTATACAACAATATCTATTTCAGTGTGTTCTAAACAGGTTTCATAGCCAATTTCCACAATTATCAGTTGTTCAACATGTTAAATATGCAAATAATGGGGAATGCAAATGATAGATATACCATTACCAAAGGTATAATTTAAATACACTCACCTGACAGCTTTCCAATCCTTGAATCTGATCCAGATTTGCTACTCTGTGGTCTTCCTAACTGAATATAATATCAAAACAACCATGTATTTACAAATCTGATACTGAAAGAAGAGAGAAAGAAAGGAAGAAACCTAAACAGTCAGATTCGAGAATTTACCTCGCGTTGATCAAAATTCTAGACACCTATGTTGTAGATTCATATCTCTTATCTTCAAACCATGAATAAGAATCTCTAAGAACTAATATTTTATTTTCTGAAGAGGTTTGGAGAGGAAAGAGAATGGCAGAGCCTATGTAGCATCTCATAAAATATGAGATTAAAGTTAGGCCCTGCTAATCTATTTGTAGATGCACAAGAAAATTTGGACCATCGGATTTAATCCATAAACATCCGAACTACCGATATCAGAATTACACGTCACATAAAATGGACCTGGACCCGCTTGGGTCAACCTTGTGTCAACCCGCCCTATAGGTGGGTTGACCCCTAGGTCGACCCAAGCAAAGCGTGGGTCGACCCATCTGGGTCCAAGCGCGTTTTCTTCGATGCTGTAATTATTGAAATTAAACGTTTAATTAAAAACGTTACTTACTTTCTTTATATTCTTATTGATTTATTTTATGCCTCTTATACACCATAATTAAGTTTGAATTTCAATTCTACACGTGTAATATACATGCAATCTTTTATTATTTAATTCATTGATAACATACCTTATTCCTTGTCCTTCAATGTAATTAATGACATTATTAATTCATTATTTTATTGCATGCATTTATTCCTTTTTTTCTTAACTTGCACCTTTTTAATTTTAACATTTATATTCATGCATATATACATATATGCAAAATCTTTATTTATTACTCATTTAATGTTTAATAAATGTGGGGTGTTACAATATAATCCAACTCATATGGGTTTAACACATCATTAACAATCATTAACATCCAATTATCACATAATGTCATCATTAGCATACGTGTTAAGGACAACAACACTTAATTACCGTAACATACAATCATTAACTAACCCATAAACATCATTAGCACTTAATTTATTTGTTTATTAGCATTTAGTTGGCGACTTATTTTCCCCAATCAGCTCTCAGTGCAGGAATGGACCACATCTCATTCATTTTATTGGCCACTTATTTTTCCCTAATCATCTTTCGCTACCGGAACAAACCACCTCTTATTATTATATTCATTAAACTTAATCCCTCAATTTTAAATTTACTAACAATAAGCCTACTCTACTCTTTTCCATCTAATTATAACCTCGTGTCATAATATTACCACACCTAATTCTGAGTTTGCTTATTAAACTTATTCCCTTTGTCTAAGTTTATTTATAATAAGCCTCTTACTTCCCATTTCATCCTTTAATTATAACCTGTTTGTTAATATCCTACTTGTCCCTATGACATACCAATTATACTACATTTCCTCCTAATATAATATGTTACATTCCCCATTAATTACATACTTCACAAGTTTCCTATTATTTAACATATATAGTTACGACATTAATCTACTTACCATCTTTGTAAGTTTACACAATAAACCTTTTATATCTCATTTTCTTTTCTAATCTCTTTCAGTTATGTTACCTTCCTTTCTCATCTTTACAATTTATTCTTTTTTTAAGAAGTTAAGCCTACTCCAAATTGATTAGTTAACAAAACAGTAATAAAATCCATTTCCATAGTTTTAGGTAATTACTATAATAGGAACTCATGATTGCAAAACATTTCTTTTATAATTTTTGAGGTCATCAAATTAGTGTATAATACATTTAACTCCCTATTCCACACTAATCTTCATTTATTCATAATTTCAGTTTACAACCATGTTTCCTACTTTTTTCTTTATTTACCAAACTATGCAAGCACATTCCCATTTTTCCTAACCAATCAATCTAGACTATTCCCAACCTTTCAGATTTATAGGTATATATGGATTTTTGTCTTCTTCTTTTTATTATTCCCAAATCTAACATATTTTTTTATACTTAAGTAAGATTTAGACTCATACCAATTTCCCATTTTTGTAATTATTTCGTTTCATCTTTGAAAGGTGATTCCTTACAATTAATATGTAAATTCTCAAAATTTTCCCATTTATTACAATATTGGCACAATATATTCTTTTAGCCCCAAATTATCAAATTTCCCTTATCTATATAATAAAATCCCTTGGAATATAAACAACAAACAAAGAGCAGTCATGATTCATTCTTCAACATTATATCTGATGGCCCGAGTAAATCCACGTTGCACAGCCTTAGTTATGCGACTGCTTAAAAGTTAAAACCAGATCTTTTTCCAACTTCCTCACCGTGATATACCCCACTCACCCATGATCCTCAACGTGTTTTTACCCACTATATCTCAATCTCTTTCACTACTATTTCCGAACTAAAATTATTTGATTGCTCTTCAGTTCTCCTTCTTCCTCATAATGACATATTTTTATTTATTATAGACTGTGACATTTGTAAGTGACTACTATTCCCGAAACACGATGATAATATCTAATGGGACTGCATTGATTGTTGTATATGGGTTTTCCAGGTTTTCATTTCTCATTTATATTAACGAGTTTCATTGATGGTGAATTTGTATAGCTTGATCTTAGGGATTTCGTATGTTATCTTCTAATTCATATTTTTATGCACATAAATTGTTTGATTTAATGATGTGACTAAATTTTTTTGTCTGTTGCATCTCATCCTACAGTAATATGCTATTATTTTCAATTTTTATACTTTCTACACTTCACAGAGTATCCAAACTGAAAGACGTTTCATTTGGAAATGAAGTCAGTTTGTACTACAGCAGACATAAATATATGTTCCCCATACTTGAAAACTACATGAAAATGAAGCTGGCATGCTCAGCAAAATTAGGGAAGGCTACTTCAATCTTGAAAATTCTTCTACCTTAGTTTTGTATATTTAAAGATGCTCTAATATGGATGAAATCGTTTTGTTTGACCCATTATTAATATTTATCTAATATTGATGGGCGGCCATATGTTTCGTTATCTTTTGCATTTTTTGGTTTCATTTATCAAGCTTTTCCAAAAAATTATCAAGACTAACAAGTGGTTGTAGTGTTGAAACATCGCTCTCAAGCTTAGCATATAGTTTATTGTTCCTATTTGTGCACCGCTTCATCTTGATCTGGTTTGGTTGCTATGTTTCCAATCATTATTTCCCTTGAATTTAAAAAAAAATCTATGAGCAAATATTTTACTATGATCAAATTCAGGTTTAGCAGTAAAACTATTAGCTCATATATCTCTGTTGAATGAAAGAAAATACACTATCCGGCTAGCCTCATGATTGTAATTTTACGTTCCTTCCACATCCTTTACAATTCAATTATTTTTTATCTTATTTATCCACGAATTCTGTAATGCATTTAATTATTTTCCTAATCAAACATTTTTCCAAATGGTTTAGGCTTCAGTGCACAATATATGGAGAAGGAGATTTTCTCTCTTTCCAAGCTAAACCTTTCATTTGTGGCTCCTTCAATGTAGGGATGATTTGTTAAGTCATGTACTCATTATTTATAAGGCATGTAAATATGATCTGAGAGTTTCTCTGGTATAATTATGAACAAAATAGTATTTCTTACTATATGAATGAGTCTAAGATAATAGATTTATGTTCTTATGTTTGCTTATTGCAATCATTTTTAGTTAATAATTTAATAACACCACTGCAACAAGATACCACTATAGGAATATTAATTTTATGCCAAACATTCTCATGCATTAGGATGATGTAAAACTTCATAGGCGTAGGCTTTGTGAATTTAGTTAGCCTGCCACATTTTTTTTGTCAATTTATATTTCTATATATTAGATTAGCTACTCATAGGAGTAGTCATCATTTTAAATTCTATCAACAATCATGTCGTACTGATTATGAAAAGCAAATTATGTAATTAGTTGGACATGACCATTCAGTAATAGTGTTATGCTAACCAAGGGTTCGTCCATTGTATTCAGTTCTAAGCTCCTTTAGAAGCATCACAGGGAATAGTCATAGGCTTGGACAAATTTTCGTGGATAAATAACAACTTTTATCCATAGTTGCTCCATTTTGATGTTCTTTAAAACTATCAATGACAACTTTGTTTCTTTTTTTTATTTACTACTTTACCTTATCAGGTTTATATAATGGTTCAGGCATTCCTGCGAGGGTATGGTGACCATCCATTGTGAGTTTGCTTACGCTTTGTTATTTGTTTTCAGTAATTCCAATGAAGACATATATTTTTGTTATTTTCTTTTTTTATCAGTAACGAAACTGCTTGACATAAGTATAAAATTTGGCATTACGTGTAAACTATTGTATAGATTCTTACTGTAAACAAGGAAATTAAAGGTTTGTCTACAAGTAGATACTTCCAACTGTCACTATTGTCAAATTTGCATTCATGTCCAAAATAACGTTCAGTTATCAAATACTTGAAACTGGTCGCACAACAATATTTGATCTTATATGCTTTATACTTTAGGAATATAATACTTCCTTGGTTTTATAAACCATTCGCATACTACTTCCTTTTGTATTTAGGACTTAATTATCCCTTTTTTGATCCACTCCAGTCCTACATTTTACACCTATCCTTTTCAACTCTACATTATATGATCTCTATTGATTCCATGGTGATTAATTAACTTTAATTACAGTGGCTCCACCTAAACTTTGGATTTTAGAAGTAGGAACAACAAGTTTTCAATGTTCTATTGTATTTGCTAACATCTAATTTGATTTTATGCTTAATTTTTACCAAATATAGCTTTTAATAAGTTTGTGTTCTTCATTGATTTTGTCAACTTTCATTCCTATTAAATGCTATTTTTGGTTTTAATGTTTCACCATGTTAATTTTTATGTGTTAAGGGAAATGAATAATACTTGGTTTCAAAACATCATCGGAATTTTTCGTTGACTCATATACTGGTTTGAAATCGAATTTTCATTCTGTATATGGCACTTTTATTTATTTATTTTAAAAGGCAGGTAGGACAATATTAATGTAATAATCAACATGTTAGTTTTTATTCATTCTCTAAATTTAATTATAGTATCTTGCATGCAGCTCCTTACTGGACGTGGTTTAAGGGGGGGGGGGGTAAGAACTAAAGAGGCAAGATGGATTAAGTTTACATAATAGAAAATGAAAACAAGTAGAAAAAATTTCTATGAAGAATGATTGACACTAAAATTTATGGTAGGAGATGAAAAGTCCTAAAGATTTTGTTAAGAACGTAATATTAGTACCAGACATTCAATTGCTAATTTGTAATTTCACTCCTTATCTAATGGTTTTATCATTAGAGTTTCGTTAATAAAAAGTAACTCATTTCAGATTTTGAATACATAAAATTAAGTGAATATTAGGCTCACATCCCTATTTTGAAACTTAATTAGGCTCATATCCGGTCATAAACTTATTGTAAATTAGGTCCCTATTTTTTGAAAAGTCATAAAAAATATAAAAAAAATATAAAAAAATCACGTAAATTCGTATTTAAATAAAACATGTAAACACTAAAAAATTCAGAACAAAAAACCAACAACGAAGGCGTCAAAAATCAAAAAAACAAAAAAAAAACGAAATTTCCAGTTAAATGCATAATAGTATGCACATATATCACTTTCCTGCATACATCCGTGCATATTTTTCACTACATACATCTTCGTTGATTTTTATTCATGCAAATAAATGCATACATGTGCGCAAAAATTTCAAATACTTGCATACATCCGTGCATATTTTTCACTTCATACATCTTCGTTGATTTTTATTCATGCAAATAAATGCATACATGTGCACAAAAATTTCAAATACTTGCATACATTTGTGCAGGTTTATTTTCAGATTTTAATCTGAAAACAGCTTACGGAAAAGTTGCATACATATATGCAATTATCAGTAATATTTGCATAAATGTATGCAATTATTTTTTTTCGATTTCCGTAGATTCCTGACATTATTTCCATATTTTAGAAAAAAAAATTTTATGAACGTACGCACATTTTTTTAAAAAAATACAAAAAGGCGAAAAAAATAAAATAGGGGGCGGGTTTAAAAATTTTCAGAACTTTGTTTTTTTTTATAAATTAGGTCCCTACTTTTTATCCTATAAAAATGTTGCACACATGTGTGCATTTTTTTGAGAAATTTGCACATTTGGATGCAAATAAAAATGAACTGAAAAATTATGTTAAATCTATCCGCTGGAAGAACTGCAATAATTGCATATATGCATGCAATAAAATCAAAAAGGTGCATAATATTATGCATTTAACTGCAGTTTTTTCTGTTTTTTTGCTGTTTTCTTCTTTCTGACATTATTTTTGTTGTTTTTTGAACTGAATTTTTTTTTATAATGCGTAATATATTTTATTACTAATTTACGAATTTTTTTATTTTTTTTTAATTATTATTTTATAAGTTTTGAAAACAGGGACCTAATTTACAATAAGTTTATGACCGGGTTTTTTTTATATTTTGAAACTTAATAGGGACCTCTAAAAAACGCACCCTTAAGTGAATTGTTTCTATAGCAGTGCTCTCGAACATGACATTTCATATTTTTTAAATCTATATAATAAAATCCCTTGGAATATAAACAAGAGACAAAGAGCGGTCATGATTCATTCTTCAACATTATATCCGATGGCCCGAGTAAATCCACATTGCACAGCCTTAGTTATGCGACTGCTTAAAAGTTAAAACCATATCTTTTTCTAACTTCCTCACCGTGATATACCCCACTCACCCATGATCCTCAACGGGGTTTTACCCACTATATCTCAATCTCTTTCACTACTATTTCCGAACTAAAATTATTTGATTGCTCTTCAGTTCTCATTCTTCCTCATAATGACATATTTTTATTTATTGTAGACTACGACATTTGTAAGTGACTACTATTCCAGAAACACGATAACAATATCTAATGGGACTGCATTGATTGTTGTATATGAGTTTTCCAGTTTTTCATTTCTCATTTATATTACCGAGTTTCATTGATGGTGAATTTGTATAGCTTGATCTTAGGGATTTCATATGTTATCTTCTAATTCGTATTTTTATGCACATAAATTGTTTGATTTAATGATGCGATTTCTCATCCTACAGTAATATGCTATTATTTTCAGTTTTTATACTTTCTACACTTCACAGAGTATCCAAACTGAAAGACGTTTCATTTGGAAATGAAGTCAGTTTGTACTACAGCAGACATGGATATATGTTCCCCATACTTGAAAACTACATGAAAATGAAGCTGGCATGCTCAGCAAAATTAGGGAAGGCTACTTCAGTCTTGAAAATTCTTCTACCTTAGTTTTGTATATTCAAAGATGCTCTAATATGGATGAAATCGTTTTGTTCGACCCATTATTAATATTTATCTAATATTGATGGGCGGCCATATGTTTCGTTATCTTTTACTTTTTTTGGTTTCATTTATCAAGCTTTTCCAAAAAATTATCAAGACTGACAAGTGGTTGTTGTGCTGAAACATCACTCTCAAGCTTAGCATATAGTTTACTGTTCCTATTTGTGCACCACTTCATCTTGATCAGGTTTGGCTGCTATGTTTCCAATCATTATTTCCCTTGAATTTCAAAAAAAAAATCTATGAGCAAATATTTTACTATGATTAAATTCAGGTTTAGCAGTAAAACTATTAGCTCATATATCTCTGTTGAATGAAAGAAAATACACTATCCAGCTAGCCACATGATTGTAATTTTACGTTCCTTCCATATCCTTTACAGTTCAATTATTTTTTATCTTATTTATCCACGAATTCTATAATGCTTTTAATTATTTTTCCTAATCAAACATTTTTCCAAATGGTTTAGGTTTCAGCGCACAATATATGGAGAAGGAGATTTTCTCTCATTCCAAGCTAAAACTTTCATTGTGGCTCCTTCAATGTAGGGATGATTTGTTAAGTCATGTACTCATTATTTATAAGGCATGTAAATATGATCTGAGAGTTTCTCTGGTATAATTATGAACAAAATAGTATTTCTTACTATATGAATGAGTCTAAGATAGTAGATTTATGTTCTTATGTTTGCTTATTGCAATCATTTTTAGTTAATAATTTAATAACACCACTGCAACAAGATACCACTATAGGAATATTAATTTTATGCCAAACATTCTCATGCATTAGGATGATGTAAAACTTCATAGGCTTAGGCTTTGTGAATTTAGTTAGCCTGCCACATTTTTCTATCAATTTATATTTCTATATATTAGATTAGCTACTCATAGGAGTAGTCAACATTTTAAATTCTATCAACAATCATGTCGTATTGATTATGAAAAGCAAATTATGTAATTAGTTGGACATGACCATTCAGTAATAGTGTTATGCTGACCAAGGGTTCGTCCATTGTATTCAGTTCTAAGCTCCTTTAGAAGCATCACAGGGAATAGCCATAGGCTTGGACAAGATTTCTAAACAGTGGATGTTGTTATTTTTAGGTATACATTCCTAGGGTGTTTCTTTTTTTATCTACGATTGGATAAAAAAGTACTGGATTTCTAATTAATGCCAACTGTTGTTTTTAGAAATCTATGTTTATGGTGCTAATAGCTTTTGCAGGCTTCTATCTGCATTTGTATTTCAATATCATAACCTTAGTTTACTGACTTGAAATTAATAAATTCCACATGGCAGATCAAGAGTGTTTGTTTTTGTGACATTTGCATCTCCCGAAGAAGCAACTGATGCGATTAGTGGAATGGATGGGAAGAACTTCATGGTCGCAATGTTAGATTCAACTATGCTACTGATCGTACCGGCAGTGGCGGTTATGGCGGTGACGGTTATGGTGGCGGTTATGATGGTGGTGGCTATGGAGGCTGCGGTGGTGGTGGAAGTTATGGTGGTGGAGTATATGGTGTTGCTAGAAGCCGTGGAGGATCCACTGATGGAAGTGGCGGCTATGTTGGCGGAGAATATGGTGCTGGAAGTAATTATGGTGGTGCAAGTAGTGTTGGCGGTAGCTATGGAGGGAGTTACGGTAATGCTACTGCTGGCGATGTTGGCAGTAGCTATGATGATGCCAAAGAGCCCAATGACTATGCCAATAAACACAACTGATAAATCATATTACATTATAAGTATCCTTTATGGTGGGGCAAAACATTTTTGTTGTTAAACTTCAGTATTCTGTAAGGAAAATAATTTGTGAGGTGGGATGAACCATATCTAGATGTGCTTGAATCTGTTATGTTCTGTTGTACTTGCTAACATCTAATTTTATTTTATGCATAATTTTTTCCAGATATAGCTGTTAATAAGTTTGGTTTCTTCATTGATTTTATCAAATTTCATTCCTATCAAATGCTATTTTTGTTTTGAATGTTTCACCATGTTAATTTTTATGCATTAGGGGAAATGTTAAAATTTGTCTAGACATAAAAGATGCATGCACAGGTACATAGTTAGTTGATGCCAATGAATAGCTATAATTTTACTTTACATTCAAGAAACATTATTTTTTTCCTCTACTTAATATCTATACACGTGAATTTTAATTTCTAATTCACTACGGATATGATTTCTTTTAACCGTTCAAATAACCATTATAAGAAGATCAACTAATATCATGAAAATATTTAAATCCAATAATGTCCGTAACTGAAACTATTAAATCAAAAATTGCATCCAAATAAATCAATTTTCTTCTTGCTTTTGGTATCAACCAATTTAAATGCTTATCAAACTTTAATCTGATGCACGGGCTTACCTACAATCTATATAATACAAATCTATGGTATATAAACAAGAGACAAACAATGGTCGGGATTTATTTTCGAAGGAAGACATCGGATGGCTAAAAAAGAAACAGATTTATCCTCAAACAACTGCAATTTCCTACAACCCTTGCAATTCACGTTTCAACGCACGTTTCATATTTCATGCATGCATACGCTCAAATCTGATTATTCCTACTATCAACCTTTGTATATTTGAAAGTGAATTATTTGTATATTGAGAAAGTTATTTAAAAAAGGATATTGACTACCTGCATAATATATGATCAGCAAATCAACTTCAAATTTATTTTTGGTTAATAATGCGTGTTTTAAATACAACAGTAAATGGTATCACAATTTTTGATTGAATAGACAATTATAATTTAAAGCAACAAGATTCAGTTACATATTATAAAAGACCAACATACTAAATTTACATTACATACTACTTAAATCTTGGTCGACACATAGAAGTAAATTTTGTGTAAATAGCAACCTATAAAATTATCACCTGTCATTGTAATATCAATGAATATTAAATGTTTATACGTGTTCATATGGAAAATATGTTAACAAAAAAAAGCTAATTGAATATGTTTTAATTCTCATGTGTCTCATAATTAATAAAGTTTGAAAAATAACAATAATGAAATAGATGTATTCATAAAAAATTCTATGGTAGTAGAACTTCTATGAAAAACAAGTTTAATTATTTGGAACGAAGTGCCTATGCAACATAGATTTTGAGTTGATAGAGTTGACATAGTTGACACCATCAACCCAATAGAGATACATAAATTTGAAACAGTTTACACTACGTGCAAGTTGTACCTACTCACTATACATGCATCATTTTCTTCCTACTGTAAAATTTAGTTTCTACAGTGGAATCCTAACACAGACATATATAAATTATATTATATATCTTACTATTATATGATATGTTCTCACCTTTTATTCATAAATGCAAACTACAACACTGGAAAGTCTATGCTTCCGTGCATCGCACGGGTTTCCACTCGTTTATTACAATCCCTATTAATTTGCACAGAACCATAATTAACTTAATTTTCGCCTAACCATAATTCAATTACTTTGCGTTTAACCACAATTCAATTAGTTTGTACCTAATCTTAATTTAATTATTTTACGCATAACCACAATTTTATTCATTTTGCACAAAACTAAAATTTAACATAGACTGTATATTCTGACGGGAAAGAGAGAAAAAGAAGAAGAAGAACATATTGTAAATTCCAACAGGAATCAAATGATAAAAAATACTATTATTGAAAAAAAAAATTAAATCCACTCATTTAAGATTTACGCTCTAATATTTTGGACCTGATTTGGATCTGCGTTGCTTTCTTTTTAATTCAGATTTATAGAATTGTCTGGACAGAAGACCTGGGCATCAGTAGCTTAGATCTACAATCTTCTTCTCCAAATCTTGAATCAGAAATTCTAAAACTAATATATACATATATATAGAAGAATTTGGAAGAGAAAAGAAATGGTAGAGCTCTGGCACCCTCTCAGAAAATATGAGCTGGAGGCTAGGCATTACTTGTTTATTTATAGGTGCTCAGAAGAACCTCATCCATTTAGTATTGAAGTAAATAAAATCATAGATATTTATAATGTTCAAACCATTTTATTACCCCCAGAATTTGATCGAGCCAAACATCAAGTGGGTCGACCCAGTCTTAAGGCTTGTCGACCCACTTGGTGCATGGGTTGACCCATTTACTGGGTCGTGTACGTGATTTATGCTCCTATTTAAAAATGTTGTATCACCATTATTTTCTTGCCTAATTTCTCTTTAATTTATTTATTATTTTTCGTTTTATTTAGCGCTTTATATTTAAATTTTAAGTTTATGCATATATATATACACACAACTCCATAAAATTTATCACCATTAATAGCTGAGTAATTTTTTTGTTTCTGAAACGTTATTATTCCCTAATCATTTCATTGATTCTTTCCGTTTTTAGTATGCATTTAGATTTCAAATGCATCTATTCTTGGAATTCTTGAACGCATATATATATATATATATATATATATATATATATATATATGCATACAACCTCATTTATTTCAAAATTCATTTAGGGTTATCATAAAAATTATTTCTTACTTGTTTTGGTTAATTGCATGTTAATTTTGAATTTCATGTATATTATATACACTTTTATTTGAATTATATATATATATATATGCACACACACACACATATATATACTTATATATATATTCTTTTTGTATACACACATATACTTTTTTCTTAGAACATGCATATTTTTGGTAAACCTTCTTAAGATTTAAAAACATGACGTTGGTGGGGTTTCGAACTCACGCGCTACAACTTGGGAGGCAGGCGCTCAACCACTGAAAACCACAATGCCTTTTGTTCACAAAATTAGAACATTAGAAACTCTTAGTTTTATGTATGTTCCTTTTTATATCGTTTTCCTGTTTGTTCTTAGACTTCATTTAACGATATATTTTCATTTAAGTCCGTTTTCTACAAACCATAGATCTAAATTGATCAAAAAATCGCCATGGACGCAATATTGCTAGTTTCGTGACCAAATTCAGAAAATTTTACAAATTTTATTTTATTATTTAATTTAAAAATACAGGGTGTTATAGAGACAATTGTGTTGGATGGTGTTCTTGGCATCATATGAGTTTGACATAGCTTATACCCCTGGTAAGGGGAATGTAGTCGTGGATGCCTTGAGTTGGAAGAAGGCATCTTTGAGTCCCATGCTCGTAAAGTGGGAGAGCTTGGAGTATGTAAGTATACATATATATACACACACTTCTGATTTAGAACCTTTATAGACTATACCCCTGGATTGTAAACATATTTGGAGGTTCAGCCTACATTATTGGAGTGTATTGAACGATGGAGATAATATCTCGAGCTTGTAGATATTTTTGATAGTTTTAATAGAGGAGAGGCCTACAGAAATCTCCAACGATACTTTGTATAAAGTAGAGGTTAGCTGGATAGAGATGGAAGGCTTTATATCCCCCAAACTGAAGATTTGGTGAGTGTAGTATTGGCCGAGGCACACCATCCGAGGATAACCATCCATCCCGATGGTGAAAAAATGTATAGGGACACAAAGAGAGATTCTACTAGACTGGCATGAAGAAGAATATGGCCGATATTATGGCTAAGCGCATAGTCTATCAGAGAGTAAAGGTGTAATGACCCGGGGGATTTGCGACCTTGTTAATCGACATAAACTAAATGTCGACTATCAAGCATCGGAAATACCTGATAGTCAATGAAAGAAGTTAGAGGGTGAGAATAGATAAGATAGAAAATTAGAATAGAAGAAGGAGAAGAACATCACAACATTTTCAGAGTAACACGAATCTCACAGCGGAACGAACAAATATATTATATAACATAACTTTGAAACAAAATTTGTACTTGAATATACATATCATTATCAAAGTACAACACTTACAACACCGCAGAAATAAACAATTGCTATATAATCCTGAAGCCTCCTGCTCCAAGCTCTTAGCATATCTGTAAAATCCTGACTACCTGACTACCCATACAAAATTGGGCACCTAAGAGTTTAGGGAAAACAAAACAAAATAACTCTGGTTCAGTCATGGGACTGGTGTGAGTAAACAATTTAAAATAGTTTGAGCAATTAAACGATATCTCATAAGACCACGCCGTATAACGAAATGGGTTTTTCCCTTGTGAGAATCCAAAACATTTGATATAACTTTCATAATCCTTTTGAAACAAACAGTAATTGTTATATCAAATGCTTTTTTGATATTATAATAGTGTCTATCAACCACAACTAAATAATCATTAGCAGAACGCTTTCATTTCACGTTCCACATACATAATATATAATCAAAAACCGCTGGCGCTTATTGGGTAATGAATTCCAACTGGCAAGGTATGGGACCACCTTCCGACAGTGTATCTCTAGAGAGGAATAAAAAGGTTCAACAAGAACATCTTGTAATCTAGGCTAAACATGACCGGTCACTCATTTCGCATGAGTGTACCGAATGTATTATCACCAACGGTTGGGATCGGCAACCGTTTCCCGCAAGGGACAGCATCGAAACAGAAATGAGAAGCAAATGGAATTTCTCTAGATCAGGTGACAATACACCCTAATTGGCAGCTAACCACTTAGCCATGCGACCTACCCGATTTTATACCATTTCCTGGTTGTGAGGCTAGAAGCCATAACGTATAGATCACACCTTTAATTACTTTGAATGTCACATCGTCATACCCGATAAATCACAAATTTATTTCCCCAAAAAATACTACGGGTATACAGCTAAGAGAAACAAATTCCTCTGCCACCAACATAAATAAATTTGAAACGATTAACTTACGTGATCTACCAGATATACTCTATCAGACATTCGTCCATTTCAAGTTGTCATGGGACTGGAAAACCCGAAGGTACTATTCTGTAAATCCATCTTAGGCAATTTCTACCTAGGATTTACTGAACAGCCCTTGCATAAATCTGTCTTTAATTATCTTCATTGTATTTTATTCGCAACGCTAATGCCATACGGAGTGGTTTTCAGATAATATATCTGATCCCGGTCTCTCCGTATTGACAACGGAAATGGTCTAAATCTTTGATAGTCGATGATTCAACTATCAAAGGAAAACATGTGTACAAACAACGGTCGTATTCCCAAATGGAAATCTTACCGATCAATCATCCTTTCATATCCCAATTCCTATGTATCGTTTCCACATATTCATAAATTCCTTGTTTTCTAAAATTAGAAAATATACGTTATTAACTTTGGAAAACGTTTCCATTTCTGATTCACGCATCAATATCTTCCCACCTCTATCAGTCTCTAACTGTAAACTAGTAAGAGAACAACTTCCCAAGCACAAACTCCGAAGGCAGAAACCAACATCAGATTGATACCCAGAAAGCCATTCAACTCAACTAATTTTCAGTCGGTTTCTAATTTCAGTAATTCCATTTAAATTCCTAACTCAAACCCCAAATTCCTTTATAATATTTTATTTGCAAAATATTTACTTTAATCTATTTTTTTCACATAGAATGTGAATAATATTTATTTATATAATCAAATAAGTTTGATTTCGTATTTTAGAAACAATATCTCAAAACCAAATTCTATTTATAATTTTATCTGTAGAATTATTCATACAAAACTCCTTTTTATTTCTAACACTTAAATCTCATTTATAAATTCTTTTATATAATTCTATTTATTTTATATAAATCCTTTTATATAATCTTATTCATTTTATACAAATCCTTTTATATAATTCTATTTATTTCCTATAAATGTTTCATTTTCAAAAAACACTTTGAAAAATCCCTTTTTACATTCCAGTATTTCTTATGGTATTTAAAATACCAAATAACCATGATCAACATCATCTACACACCCATAATCAATCACAGATTATATATCACATCATATATCACAATATATGAAAAAAACAGTATTATAAATATTGAGGAATCCAGCTGGATCCCTCCAACCTGTCTCCCTGCATCCACAGATGTTAAACACTACAAACAACATCGATTTCATTTCAATATAAAATATTCTGATAAATAGAATCAATATTTGATTAATGATTTATATATATCGTTATCTATAATTTCAACCAATAAATCAGCAATTCAACCAAACAATGAACACACAGCAACCAATCATCATTTATCACTACTAGATTATATTTATAAAAATATTAACTTTATAGAGTTAGTGAGATTTACTCACATTGGACGATTATCGTTAAATAACGATAACTGTCGGTTGATTTAGACAGACAATTTATTTTGCTGTAAATCGTGACGAGCTCCAATTCACTCCCAGTCAGTTCCATGGTGTAGCCCTCGTCCATACGATCCCAACGGATCCTGTTTTGTCCAGTTCTGATATTGTATGATCAAGTTATAAATATTATAAGTTTATGTTCATAACATTGAAATTAACGATTAAATAAATAATTAGATTAACACCCTAATCACGTTTTATACTTTAATCGTCCGCTCATTACCTTCCTTCTACACAGCAGGCTTCACGGTCCCATTTCAAAGAAAAACGACGGCATTATTCCTTCCAATGTTCCTCCCATTTCCAAGTATAACTCAGACTACAATAACCACTCAACATCTCATCTCAAACCCTACTTACAGCTCTATATACGCTCACTCCTTCCAAAACCCAGTATCACACATGCTGCTCTTCCTCACACCCATAACAGCTTCCATACTCCACATTCTACAAAACCGTTATCACCCTCTTTAAACTAATTATAAATTAAAACCATACTACTTCACAAATCACGTTTTTAAAAGACTAAACCTTCCTCTCCGTTTATAAAAACAGCGACTTCCTGGAACAATACCATGGTCAATGCCGCATACTTGATTCCTCCTTCCTCCCTCGATGCTTTGTGAATCCACAAACCAAGGGCACCTCCACTCCTCTCTTCAATATTCGCTCCTCTCCATCACCAACAATTTAAGCTCACTGCTTCCGTCATAGTCGCGACACCGACCACGGAACTCCCCAGGTCTGAACTTAACCATCACCAACTACCCCACAAATGTGCAAGCAAGTGCTACTTCTCCCTAGGAATCCATATACGAAATCGAAATCAGCCATTAACGCCTTAATCGGTCCCTGTGATCAACCCTAGTTTTACTGTTACTAGGCGCTACTGCAAACAGGCATCGAACTGGAAGAAAATCCGACTAGGATGACGAGAATCCCAACTACAATACATCTATACGCAGATTATGATTTTTAAAATCTTGTTTGATTTTATTTCGATTTTTAAAGCTCACTTCTTATGAGGAAATGAAAGAAATTGGTGGCGGCCAAAGACTTGTTGACCTAAGGAAAAATAATTTAGGGTTAGGAATGATAGTGAGGGTATTTATAGAATAAGTTTGGCTTCTATGAGAAGCTTCCTTCCAGTTTTATATTAATTTATATAGTCAACGCTACTCGTATTTGTCTTCTAAAAATCTGTATGATCACATACAATACCCAAATCTGATGAAAATGGACATACACCTATAGTTCGACATTACGGACCCAACGAAACATGTTTCGTCGAATTCCGAGTTCGTTTGCTCACACAACGTATTTTTAAAGTCAAATTATTGACTGTTTTTCACATTAAAATTCCGTACGATCACATACTGACTCCAAAAATCACGAAATTGAAATCTAGCAATAATTTAATATTTCGGATCCAACAAAATTAGTTTTGTCGAAAATGGAGTTCGTTTGCAAAAGTGGTTATTTTTAAAGCTCTAAATAAATCCATTTAAATATTAATTTATTTAAAAATAATTAAATAAAATATTTATAAATAAATATTATCATATATTTTCAAAGTGGAATACCATACAGCTCCAAAATATTTCTATCTGAATTTATAACTCGATATTTCAAATCCAGTGTCAAATCAGTATTCAATTTATATCGAAAATCCATTTATAATATAAATAAAACATTATAAATTATAAAGCAATTACATAGCGACTTTCTAGAAATTTGATTTGGGCACAACTCACAATCTATATAACAAAATCTCGATTTTTCTCTTCCATTAGAAAAATATACTTCACCAGCTCCGAACGTTTATTGTTTCACAAAAATCCGATTTAAAATGGATTCTGTATATTCGTTTAAAGTTCGAATCGCCAAATTAAGAACTTCAACGCCATTTCGAGCTCGATTGTAATTATAATATAATTATACGTTCAACTGTCATTTATATAATATATTCGTTAATATATTTCAATTCTAACTTGAATTATATATTCTAAATAATCCAGTTCACACAATATTGTGAATTCTACTATATCCAATTATTTCGGAAATAAATATATTATTCAATTATTTATATTAATTAAATATTCAATATTATTTAATTAAACGACCATTTAATTCTCTAAATCACTATTTATATAATTAAATAAATTAATTATTACACCATAAAAATACGGGACGTTACATTCTTCCCCCATTAAAATAATTTCGCCCTCGAAATTGCTAAGGTAGAAAACAAACCCTATTAACTGGGTTAGAAATTAATTGTTTATCTATTATCTTCAGTTTCACAGTACCAATTAATTTCAATTAAATATTAATTCATTCCGAATAACCAAAATTTTCAAAATTCTAGAAATTTTCTAACACCTTAAATTTTCGGAAAATTTCGCCAGCACCTTCTTTGTACAACCCAATCGGTACAACTACAACTCGCCTCTCTGGGCCTTCCCCAATCGAAAAGAAAATCAAACAGCCAAGCGGCTTGCCAAATGGCTCATAAATCACCAAACTCATATATAAATAAATTTGTAACTTTTTGTCGGCATATCATTATATCATTTCCATCTGTTACCAATTCTGCATATACCAATGTATCCATTCCAATTGATCACCAGTCAGTTTATTCTCAACCAATTATTCGCTTATATCCAAACCAAACTTTATTTCAAACTCGAGTTCCATTCTCGATTCCAAATCTCATTTTACCTTACCAATTCTATTTCAACTTCTTATCTCACAAATCCAATTTGTGTTGATATCATTCTAATCCAATTCAATTTCATTGCCACTTAAATGGCTTTATTTAAATCCTAATTTGTTTTCACAAATTTCATTTAAATTTGTTTTAATTTCTAACAATCCTTTCCTTGGGGGTTTTAAATAGTTTGGATTTTTCTAAAATCAACAAATCCTTTTCAGAATTCACATAACTTGTTTTTTTTTCATAAAACAATTCAAAACAAAACCTTTGGTAGTAATTCATCACTTAGAAACTCGAAAATGAACACCGATGATGTCCGAATCATCATCTGAATTATTTTCCAGCGATCGAAGTGAGTTCAATACTATATTACTTTTTCAAAACTCATATTTAAACACGTCCCATTTTGAAATCAATTTCAAAATACCATTCACAATGCTTGTAAAACAATTTAAAAACTCCCAAGATTTTAAAATTCCATTATACTTAACTCAAATCCATTTACAAACACTTTTCCAAATTTTAGGAATTTTAATTTCAATTCTGACTTTAATTTCAGATTTAATCCTTCTGACTTTACAATTACACTTATACGAATTCAGATTGGTTATTTATAATCATTTCAATTATAATCTTATTTGATTAATATAACAACCAACACATCCAATATACTACAATATATCAAATATCTATACTTTGTTTATATCAAAATATAATTTGGATGTAATTATTTCATTTACCCTCTTTTCAAACCATACTGTGTCGGTCCATCGTATTCAAGTGTTTATAAACTCGTACCGATGCAATGGATCAAAGTGATCAACCGGAATTCATAAACAACTCAACCAATAAATCACCACAATATAAAACATTTTTTATAAAATCTACAAATACGTTCACTCGTATATATACACTCAACTCAATCTAGGATATTACTAACCCCATATCTACTGAGTCACGCCACAGAGCCAAGGTAATTACTTTACCTTCAGCTCTGATACCACTCTAACGACCCGGGGGATTTGCGACCTTGGTAATCGACATAAACTAAATGTCGACTATCAAGCATCAGAAATACTGGATAGTCAATGAAAGAAGTTAGAGGGTGAGAATAGATAAGATAGAAAATTAGAATAGAAGAAGGAGAAGAACATCACAACATTTTCAAAGTAACATGAATCTCACAGTGAAACGAATAAATATATTATATAACACAACTTTGAAACAAAATTTGTACTTGAATATACATATCATTATCAAAGTACAGCACTTACAACATAGCGGAAATAAACAATTGCTACATAATTGTAACAACCCGTAAATCCGTACTATCGGAGTTGACTACATACATCATACGTCCAACCCAAATATCACAGAAATACGAATCATTTTTTTAGAAGAAAAAGGTAGAAGAAGAAGAACAGAAATAACAACACTGAATCTCACATCGCAGCGCAACTAAATATAATAAATCATATTTTTTGAAATAAAAAATCTTAACTGTATAACATACACTTATCAGAGTACAACACCTACAACACAGCGGAAATAAAAATACTATATATCTAACACTGAAGCCTCCTGCTCTAAGCTCCTTTAGATAGATCTGTAAAATCCTGAACTACTTGACTGCCCACACAAATTTGGGCACCCAAGAGTTTAGGTAAAACAAAACAAAATAAACTCTGGGTCAGTCATGGGACTGGTATGAGTAAACAATTTAAAACAGATTGAGAAAATAAACGATATCTCATAAGACCACGCCGTATAACACGGAACGGGTTTTTCCTTTATGAAAATCCAAACCACTTGATTTAACTTTAAAAATCCTTTTGAAAGAAACGATAATCTTTATATCAAAACTATTTTGATATTGTGATAGTGACTAAATCAAATAAATAACAATCTAGTGGAACGTTTGCATTTCACGTTCCACATATATAATATACAATCAAAACCGCAAGCACTTATTGGGTAATGAATTTCGAACTATGACAAGGTATGGAACCATCTTCCGATAGTGTATCTATAGAGGAGAATACACTGGGTTCAACAAGAACATCTTGTAACACGGCCACACATGACCGACCACTCATTTCGTTTAAGTGTATCGAATGTATATCACCAACGGTTGGGATCAGGAACCATTTCGTAAATGGGACAACATCGAATAGAATAAGGAATTAAATGAATCTCTAGATAGGTGATAATACACCCTAATGGAAGCTACCCACATAGCCATGCTGCCTGCCCGATTTTTGTCATTTTCCGGTTGTTGAGGCCTGAGGCTACGATTACTTATATTTCATTGATAGCACAATCACTTTGAATGCCACATTGTCAGATCCGTTAATCACTAATTGATTGTACAAATATATTCTGGATATTATGCTAAGAGAATAAATCCTCCGCCACTATATATATTTATACAGACCAACATATTCGATCAATGGAAATACTTTGTCAGACATTCGTCCATATACGTTCGTTCTGGGATTGAACGAAACCGAAGGCATAATTTCCATTAATAGAAAAAGCCCTTGCACTTTACTCCGTCTTCGATTATCTTTATATAATCTGATTCGCAATGCTACTGCCAATACGGAGTGGTTCTCGGATAATAATCCAACCGGTCTCTCCATATTGACAACGATATTGGCAAACACTTCAATAGTCGGTTATTTAACTATCGAAGAAAAACAAACATCTATTCAAAACATCAAACAATCACTGGACCCATTAATTAATATTTCATTAATTAAATCATTTTTCCATTTCTTTATCAATATTTGTTAACCAAATATTTTCAGTAATCATCTTGGCCTCTTACGCTATTTGGAAAACATTTCCATATATCGTCTTCTTTTATTTTCTATACTTAGAAAATATATTATATTTATAATTGGAAACATTCCAATTACTTATCTCGTCCACGACCATTCATTTATTTCTATACTTAGGAAATGTTTATTATTATATTTCCAAATTTCCACTTACTTGGGTTAAAACGAACGTTGTATAAAACATCGTTACAACAACCCAAAATACTGCATTCAACTAAACTCTTTAAACATCTCTCTTTAAGACTAAATCTTGTTGTTTATCAGTTAGTAATGAAATCAATCAAGTTGGGGTATAATTACCTCTCAGACCTTGACTGAATAACATCTTTAACTTCAAAACAGACACGACCACTTATCTCAAATCATCAACACCATAAAAACCACTTATTCATTTTTAAAACGTATATATATATATATATTTCTCTTTCTATTACCAGATTTTCGATTTCCTTTTTGTTTATAATATTCTATTTTTAAGTTCGTTTCCTTACTGGATTCTATATATATTGATATATAGATTTCTAATTATCAAATTATATTAAAAATATTCTAACTCCTTAAATTTTCGAAAAATTTCGCCATAACCTCCTTTGTACTAGTTGATAGTTCAAACCTCAACTCGCCTCTCTAGGCCCTTTCTATTCAAAAAGAAAATCAAAAAGCCAAGCGGCTTGCCGATTCGGCGCATAAAATCTCATACAGAATTTTAAACGTGTACCTTTATGTCGGGCACTCGAATTATAATCTTCATACACTTCATTCCATATCTGTCTAATCCATATATGTCCATTCCCAGTTTATTCCAATTCAATCTGGTCGTTTTAACTCAATTCGCTAATTTATTCTTTAATTAGATCTTTAGCCTGTTTCACTTTTATTTGAACATATCATGTTCGTATATATATTTTTAATTTACTTAAAAACTAATCGAATTCCATTCTCAACCCGAGTTTCATATTCGATCCCGAATATGAATTCACAAACCCCGTTCACTTATCCAACGCCTAATTTCGATTCAAGACACGCATAACTAATTATTCTTCAAATTAGTTACTTCTATTCAATAATTAAAAACATGATTTTTGTTTCAAAAATCAGTTCACTTACTCCACTTGAGTTCATCTTGTTCTATATCTCAAGTCTGGATTTTCCTAATGGACTTTAAGATTTTATTTTCTTAAAATCCTTTTATTTATTTAAATAAACCGTTATGGTTTTATAATGGTTATGGCGCTGCTTTTTTGAAAATTTGATTTTGACATAACTCAAAATCTATTCGACAAAATCCAAATTTTTCTCTTCTATTAGAAAAATATTATCAAATCGGTCCTGACGGTTCTTGTTTCAAAGAATTGCGACTTAAATTGAGTTCTATACACTCAATTGAATCCAGTTTTATAATGTTTAAACTTCATTTATAATAAATTTCAACTCCATTCCAATATATTTTTAATGTATATTAAATCCAGTTTTCAAATCCAACTTAATATTTTCGATTATATCTAATTGTCGATTTTTCATTACTCAGTTAATAATTCAATTACAACTCCATTTCTGTTATTATTTTCTAATTCCATTAGAAATAAATTAGTTCATAAAATTCAATGAAATCAAATTCTAATTATAATCCATTGGATTTTCCTCAATTCAACTTATATTCCGAATTCCGAAATATAATCAATCGTTCTGTTTCAATCACTTCCTAGTTCACTTTTAAACTCATAATTGAATTTAAATATTTAAATTATCCAGATGATGATTATCTCACTTAATTTATTAACGTTGTTTATAAATTTAACTTCCTTATTTTATATATTAAACAAGTTTCCATTTCAAATTCCATTTGAAATCCAATTCCTTTTTATATTCTGAATCTTGGAATAAAACCATCATTCTCCTTTTCGAAACGATTTCAAATTATATTTCAAATTCATACTTGGATTTAAAATTACAGATTATCTCCAGATAAATAAATTCACTATATTTATAAACATCGTTTGTAAATCTACTTGTTTTATAAATTCCAACAAGTTCCATTCGAAAATCTATTTAAAACCAAAATCTCATTTTGGAATATTTTATTTATTGTAACTTACCCATATATAACATATAGTCTATTTTCACATTTAAATTTAACTTCTATTAAATATAATCCTAATATTTTTATTAGACATATTTTATTTAAACAGATTCGAACTATTCGAATTCAAATCATAAATGCTTACGGATTTATTTTAGTTCAATTTATATTCTGAACATCAGAATAATTTTATCCTTTACTTCTTTAAAACGATTCCCCATTTCTATTTATAAATTCATATTTGAATTTAAATATTCAAATTATCAAATGATAAATTTTCCACTTTATTTATAAATTCATATCAATTCCATGATTATCCAATGAAAATCATTCCATTTTATTTATAAATACCATTTATAAATTTACCTCAATTTCATGTATTATTTAATTTATAAACATCGTTTATAAATTCAATACTTCAATTTCCAATATTATTTAATTTATAAACATCATTTATAAATTCAATAATTGTTTTACTTATTCAAACAAGTTAATATTTCTAGTCAATTCGAATATCAAATTCTATTTTTAGAAAAAAATAGAGTTTCCCCTTTAAATCTCAAAATCTCTTTCCATGAGACTTTTTTATAAATCAACATTTTGGCCCCAGCGATATTTAAACAATCAAACCACTCAATTATCAATCAACACATCATATATGATAATATATGTGAAAAAAAACAAATAATAATATTATTGAGGAATCCAGTTGGATCTCTCCAACCTGTTTTTCCTGCATCCACAGACGTCAGCCAACGTAAATAATACCTATCCTGCTTCGAGGCAGAATATCGCGGTATAGAAGGTCATCCACTATCATAGCATGGGGCGTATAGGGTCATCCTCTAATGATACTACGGGCATCCGCTAATAGTACTGCGGGAACTATCCAATCACCAATATATATAATAACCACAAACAACAATCCGAAATAACTAATATATTTAAATAATAGCCACAATAATATTTCAGTGCATGGAAACAATCAACGAACAATTATTTTAATGAATAAAATAATTCTAAATAAAATACGAAAGAGTTTACTCACTGAGGTTTTTATTTGCAGATCCAAATACGATTTTAACTTACATCGAACTAAAAATCGATTTAATTTTAAATTCTATCCTTGATTCCAAGCGACTCTATTTCGCGGCTATTTTTGATATGGTTCCCACTTATTGGTATGGCCAAATCTAATAATATAAGGAATAATTATACGATATAGGTTTGTATAAATATAAAATAAAAACATTTGTATTTGTTAATCATTAAACTAATATCCAAATCTTTTTACCTTCCCTGAATTCAAACCAGGTTCTCGATCCCTCTCCCCTAACACTTTACTTCCCATTTACTAGCATTCCCTGTTCAACAACCTATCCGAACTTAACCTACATTGCAACCAATCTCCCTCAACAACCCACTGTCTAACACCAGTGGCCTCCCAAAATCAACACACTATGTACAAATCAACAGAGCTACCCCATCTCCAAACCATACTCCCTCAATATCCAACTGCCGTACTCAGTCAACACCGCTCATCACTAGTAAATTCGAACCCCCTCCAATCACCAGCATCTTCACCGTACCTCCTATGCCCCTCTGTAGATTTGACGAGAACAACATATCCCATCCATTTCCATTTCCGAAATGTGAGCGCCTCTGCTTAGGCTCGAACTTCGTGGGGACATCGCGGTTTTTTATCGCAACTTGGTGGTGGGGGTAACGCCTCAACGGCGATTGAAAGAGAGGAGGAAAGGGCGACATTTTCTAGAGCTTCGATCAAAATTTGGCTTATCTGCGGTTTCGATTTGGAGATACAGAAGACGAAAATAGGTAAAAGGAGAAAGGAGGCCTTCGATTTTCTCCTGTTAAACGTTAATTAGGAATGAATGGGGAAACACTGATATGTGAATGAGGAGATAGGCTTTTGATTGCCAATAAATTGGAGATCGCCCTTTCAATTTGGCTTTCAGCAAAATGAATTTGAAGGGTGGGTTGCTTGCAATTTTATAAATAGAAGAATACTTAGCTATTAAGGAATGTGTGTTACTGTATATTTGATGTGATTTGAGTTTGATTTAACCGCGATTTGATTCGTTCTTATCCCTTTATATTTTATAATAATATAATTTGCGGTAACAAACGCCAATTCGAGCGCAACAACTGACGTTTATAGGGTTTAACCACTATTCTGGACACAATGGAACAAGCTACGAAGTCTAATATGATCATATGGAGAAGATATAAATTTTAAATTGATATATTTTAAATTTAAAACAAATAAATTCCTTGATAATAAATTATTATTATCGCTTTTATATTCAAACAGAACAGACACAGATCATCTGAATTATTTTGATTCAGTATTTTACCTTCAATTTCAATTATATTTCATATTACGATATTTTAATATATTCAATATTAAATCAAAATCGATTATTAAATTGATAACTTAAAATAAAAATCCATTTATATTATCAATACAATATTTAAAACCATATCAAATATTTTAAAATTAATTGATAAAAAACGGGTCGTTACAATAATACTGAAGCCTCCTGCTCCAAGCTCTCGGTATATCTGTAAAATCCTGACTACTTGACTGCCCGTACAAAATTGGGCACCCAAGAGTTTACGGAAAACAAAACAAAATATACTTCGGGTCAGTCATGGGACTGGTGTGAGTAAACAATTTAAAACAGTTTGAGTAATTAAACGATATTCACAAGACCACGCCGTATAACGGAACGGGTTTTTCCCTCATGAGAATCCAAAACATTTGATTTAACTTTCATAATCCTTTGGAAAAAACGGTAATCTTTATATCAAATGGTCTTTTGATATTATAATAGTGTCTATCAAGCACAACTAAATAATCATTAGCAGAACGCTTTCATCTCACGTTCCACATACATAATATATAATAAAAAAACCGAGGGCGCTTATTGGGTAATGAATTCCAACTGGCAAGGTATGGGACCACCTTCTGACAATGTATCTCGAGAGAGGAATACACCGGGTTCAACAAGAACATCTTGTAATCCAGGCTAAATATGATCGGTCACACATTTCGCTTGAGTGTACCGAATGTATTATCACCAACGGTTGGGATCAGCAACCGTTTCCCGAAAGAGACAGCATCGAAACAGAAATAAGAAGCAAATGGAATTTCTTTAGATCAGGTGACAATACACCCTAATTGGCAACTAACCACTTAGCCATGCAACCTACCTGATTTTAAACCATTTCCTGGTTGTGAGGCTAGAGGCCATAACGTCTAGATCACACCTTTAATTACTTTGAATGTCACATCGTCATACCCGCCAAATCACAGATTGATTTCCCCAAAAATACCATGGGTATACAGCTATGAGAAACTAATTCCTCCGCAACCAACGTAAATACGTTTGAAACGATCAACTTACGCGATCTACCAGATATACTCTATCAGACAATCGTCCATTTCAAGTTGTCCTGGGACTGGACAACCCGAATGTACTATTCTGTAAATCCATCTTAGGCAATTTCTACCTAGGATTTACTGAACAGCCCTTGCATAACTCCGTCTTCAATTATCTTCATCATATTTTATTCGCAGCGCTAATGCCACACGGAGTGGTTTTCAGATAATATATCTGATCTCGGTCTCTCCGTATTGACAACGGAAATGTCAAAATCTTTGATAGTTGGTGATTTACTATCAAAGGAAAACATGTGTACAAACAACGGTCGTATTCCTAAATGCAAATCTTACCGATCAATCATCCTTTCATTTCCCAATTCCCATTTATCGTTTCCATATATTCATAAATTCCTTATTTTCTAAAATTAGAAAATATGTGTTATTAACTTTGGAAAACGTTTCCATTTCTGATTCACGCATCAATATCTTCCCACCTATATCAGTCTCTGACTGTAAACTAGTAAGAGAACAATTTCCTAAGCATAAACCCCGAAGGCCGAAACCAACATCAGATCGATACCCAGAAAGCCATTCAACTCAACTAATTTCCAGTTAGTTTCTAATTTCATTAATTCCATTTAAATTCCTAATTCAAACCCCAAATTCCTTTATAATATTTTATTTGCAA
Source organism: Allium sativum (assembly GCA_030737875.1). NCBI lineage: Eukaryota > Viridiplantae > Streptophyta > Magnoliopsida > Asparagales > Amaryllidaceae > Allium > Allium sativum. The sequence goes on from CM060922.1 coordinate 280,458,808, forward strand.
AATATTTCCTTTAATCTATTTTTTTCACATAGAATGTGAATAATATTTCTTTATATTCAAAACAGTTTGATTTCGTATTTTAAAAATAATATCTCAAACCCAAATTCTATTTATATTTTTATTTGTAGAATTATTCATACAAAACTCCTTTTTATTTCTAACACTTAAATCTCATTTATAAGTCCTTTTATATAATTCTATTTATTTTATATAAATCCTTTTATATAATCCTATTCATTTTATATAAATCCTTTTATATAATTCTATTTATTTCCCATAAATATTTCATTTTCAAAATACACTTTGAAAATTCCCTTTTTACATTCCAGTGTTTCTTATGGTATTTAAAATACCAAATAGCCATGATCAACATCATCTGCACACCCATAATCAATCACAGATTATATATCACATCGTATATCACAATATATGAAAAAAACAGTATTATAAATATTGAGGAATCCAGTTGGATCCCTCCAACCTATCTCCCTGCATCCATAGAAGTTAAACACTACAAATAACATCGATTTCATTTCAATATGAAATATTCTGATAAACAGAATCAATATTTGATTACGATTTATATATATCATTATCTATAATTTCAACCAATAAATCAGCAATTCAACCAAACAATCAACACACAACAATCATCATTTATCACTACTAGACTATATTTAGAAAAATATAAACTGTACAGAGTTAGTGAGATTTACTCACATTTGACGGTTATCGTTAAATAACGATAACTGCCGGTTGGTTCAAATAGACAATTTATTTCGCTATAAATCGTGATGAGCTCCAATTCACTCCCAGTCAGTTCCATGGTGTAGCCCTCGTCCATACGATCCCAACGGATTCTGTTTTGTCGAGTTCTGATATTGTATGATCAAGTTATAAATATTATAAGTTTGTGTTCATAACATTGAAATTAACGATTAAATAAATAATTAGATTAACACTCTAATCACATTTTATACTTTAATCGGTCGCTCATTACCTTCCATCTACACAACAGGCTTCACGGTCCCATTTCAAAGAAAAACGACGGCATTATTCCTTCCAATGTTCCTCCCATTTCCAAATATAACTCAGACTAAAATAACCACTCAATATCTCATCTCGAACCCTGCTTACTACTCTATATACGGTCACTCCTTCCAGAACCCAGTATCACACGCTGCTCTTCCTCATGCCCATAACAGCTTCCATACTCCACATTCTACAAAACCATTATCACCCTTTTTAAACTAATTATAAATTAAAAACATACTACTTCACAAATCACGTTTTTAAAAGACTAAACCTTCCTCTCCTTTTATAAAAACAGCGACTTCTTGGAACAATACCATGGTCAATGCCGCATACTTTATTCCTCCTTCCTCCCTCGATGCTTCGTGAATCCACAAACCAAGCGCACCTCCACTCCTCTCTTCAATATTCGCTCCTTTCCATCACCACCAATTTAAGTACGCTGCTTCCCTCACAATCGCGATGCCGACCACGGATCTCCCCAGGTCCAACCCCAGCCACCACCGACTACCCCCACAAATGTGCGAACAAGTGCTACTTCTCCCTAAAAATCCATATACGAACTCGAAATCAGCCATTAACGCCTTAATCGATCCCAGCGATCAACCCTAGTTTTACTGTTACTAGGCGCTACTACAAACAAACATCGAACTGGAAGAAAAACCGACTAGGCTGACGGGAATCCTAACAGAAATCCATCTATACATATATTATGATTTTTAAAATCTTGTTTGACTTTATTTCAATTTTTTAAAGCTCACTTCTTATGAGGAAATGAAAGAAACTGGTGGCGACCAAAGACTTGTTGACCTGAGGGAAAATAATTTAGGGTTAGGAATCATGGTGAGGGTATTTATAGAATAAGTTTGGCTTCTAAGAGAAACTTCCTTCCATTTTATATTAATTTATATAGTCAACGCTACTCGTATTTGTCTTCTAAAAATATGTATGATCACATACAATACCTAAATCTGGTGAAAATGGACATATACCTACAGTTCGGACCCAACGAAACTTGTTTCATCGAATTCCGAGTCCGTTTGCTCACACGGCGTATTTTTAAAGTCAAATTATTGACTGTTTTTCACATTAAAACTCTGTACAATCACACATTGACTCCAAAAATCACGAAAATTGTAATCTAGCAATAATTTAATATTCCGGATCCAACAAAATTAGTTTCGTCGAAAACGGAGTTCGTTTGCAAAAGTGGCTATTTTTAAAGCTCTAAATAAACCCATTTAAATATTAACATATTTAGAAATAATTAAATAAAATATTTATAAATAAATATTATCATATATTTTCACAATGGAATGCCATATAGCTCCAAAATATTTCTATCTGAATTTATAACCCGATATTTCAAATCCAATGTTAAATCAGTATTCAAGTTATATTGAAATCCATCTATAATATAAATAAAACATTATAAATTATAAAGGAATTCCATAGAGACTTTCTGGAAATTTGATTTGGACACAACTCATAATCTACACAATGAAATCTCGATTTTTCTCTTCCATTAGAAAAATATACTTCACCGCTCCGAATGTTTCTTGTTTCACAAAAATCCGATTTAAAATGGATTCTGTATATTTGTTTAAAGTTCGAATCGCCAAATTATGAACTGTCGCGCCATTTCGAGCTGGTGAAGAGCAAGAGGACGATAGCTTAGTTAGTTTAGTGTACATTAGAGATATCGCTGGACTACATGGAATTCCTACCAGCATTGTGAGCGACAGAGATCCTATCTTTACTAGTGAGTTTTGGAGGATTTTGTAGGAGGCATTAGGAACACATCTTAGGATAATTACATCTTATCACCCTCAGACACGGACTGAACGGGTGAACAAGGTTCTGGAAGATTTTTTGAGGTTGTGTATCTTAGACTTCGGGCGGATATGGGAGGAGCACTAGCTTTGGTAGAATTCACGTATAATACTACATTCCGGATGAGAATAGGAATGACTCCTTCAAGGAACTTTATGGACGACCTTGCACCTTACCCTCATGTTGGTGGGAGACGATTGATAGATTGTTTTTTGGGCCAGACATGGTGAGAGAGACATTAAAGAACATCGACTTAGTAAAGAAAAGGATGAAGGTGGCCCCATGACCGATAGAAATCTTATGCCGATAGAAGGAGGATAAATTTGGAGTTTGAGGATGGGGATCTAGTTTTTGTGAAGGTATCACCACTTAGGAATATAGTGAGGTTTATATCAGTAGGTAAGTTGGTTTCCAAATTTGTAGGACCATTTCCTATCGTGGATAAACTAAGACGGATGACATACAGAGTTAGACTACCCAAAAGACTATCTAGAGTTCACGGTGAATTTCATGTTTTGCACTTGCGGAAGTGCTTACATGATTCGGTTATGGTTGTCGAGCCCTATCTACAAAAGGATATAGATATTGAGAAAGAGACATATGTTCGTCGCATGCCTACAAGGATTCTGTACCACGAAGTGAAGACGCTCGGAAACAAGGAAGTAAAGTTGGTAAAAGTTCAATGGGGAGACGATGCGAATGAGGCTACATGGAAAGATGAAGAGAAGATACACATCTCCTATCCCTTCCTTTTTTATGGTACGCTTTGAATTTTTCCATCGTTAGCATTGAATAGTTTCTATCTTTCCTATGCTTTGAATCAGTGGATCTTAGGATATAACTTATGGATAATACGATTTGATTGAAACATGTTATGTATGATGTACGCAAGTGGTTGCAAGTCTTTACTAGTGGATGCAGTAGATGCATATACAAACTAGGCACTATTAGTGATCGGAAAATTAGGACACTAAGCATATGTAAATGGATTTGTGTACATTTTAATTTTTTATTTCCATAATTAATATAAGGGATAATTATCAAATGATTGTTGCATTTGAATGTGTTTGAAGCACGCATGTAGAACTATATGTTGCTATTAGGATTTTTGCATATATTTGAATACATTGAATAAGCATAATTTTATAAAAAGAAGGTTAACATAATCAACTCCCAATCTTTTGCATTAGTTCAAGGAATACTCGCTACGCTATTGCATAACTACATAGGTAGCAGTAGAAAACTTAAGGACGATGGATGCTAATAGATGACGTTTGAGTAGATGGTTGTGGTTATTTAGATGAAAATGCTTATCTCATTCTTCTGTCCTTAAAGATTTCGGGGACAAAATTTTTTTAGGAGGGGATAATATAACAACCTGAATTTTTAAGACATGGTAATTAACTGAACAGTTAATTAATAAAATAATAAGTTTGTAAAATTTATAGAATTTGGCTATGAGAATTGCACCATTGGGTCTATGTAACGACCAGGATTTTGAGCCATTTAATTTTGAATATTTAAATTTGTTTAAAATATTTTATTTGAATTATAAAACAATTTTTTTAAGGAAATTATTTATTAAAAACAAAATTTTATATATTAGGGTACATTACACTATAACTTAAATATATTATATTTCCATCTATACTGTAAAAATATCAAGAAAGCAATACCATGTTTCAAATTGATTCTTCTAGTTGTTGAGTCATATCTAAATGATTTAGAATGTTTGATCAAATATCTCATTTTGGTCCTCTATTTTACCATATATAAAAAAAACAATATGATAATGATAATTATAATTGTTGCAAATGCAATTAATTAAAACACAAATGGAAAGATGATTAATTTAGCGTGTGCAACGTGAACACGAAGGAAGCATAAGGTACATATGAACGTGGATTTAAATATCATTATCAGCTTTATATACTAACTCAAGGCCCGCATGTCTTCTCTTTTACCAACAGTTACCTTACCCCGTACACTTCACCTTATGTCTACCAGTTTTCAAACACCGTGCTCTCCACGGCATTTCGTTTCCGTGTTACCCAAGCTATCCAATTACCGTGCATACCACTAAAATAGCCTCGTGCTTTCAAAGCTATTATTGTGTGTGCCCCAAGCTATTGCTTCTTTAAATACCGTATGCCCTCATCTCCATTCTCGTTTTCCAAAAGAAGAAAAAAGGGGAAAATCCACTTATAAATTAATCTTTTAGCACCTCGTTCTGCCAAATCCCTACACCCCAATGTTTTATACCCATTATTACTACAAGTCGAAATCGGCTTCTTAAAGTAATAAAATGAAAATAACTTTCATTTTATAAATTAGAGACTCAACAAAAAAATCGATGATTCCGAATCCACTAAAATTATTATCACTAGTACTTCATGGTCATATTGGTTTTGTTGAGTGCGATAACAATATTGTTGCTCCACTTTTGAAGTTAGCAGCTAAGGCCGAGTTTCACCGCCGTTGTGGTCTAGGTTGAGGGACGCTGGTGATGTCGATGGAGAGGGTAGGCGGGGTCGTCGCCGGTCAGGATGACATGGGTATGGTGAAGTCCGGTAGTGGACAGCGGCGACGTGAAGGAGTGGAAGTCGAAGTTTATTACCGAGGAAGAAGAGATGTCGGGTTCCAGTATGGTGCGTGAGAATGAGGTCAAAGATCGTGATGGAAGGGAGCCTACGAGCCCTGTGCTTTGGTGATGATTGGAAGGAGGAAGCGGAGGGATAATCTACGGGGGTGCGTCCATTTGCCTGGGGAATTATCGAAGGTAATGAACAGATAGGGGCCTGACGCTGCACAAATCATGGTTAGTTAAACTAACATGGTAATTAGTGGAAAAAAAATATATACAGTATGGGTTTTTACTGGAACGAGAAAGTCATATTTCAGGGAGGGTAGTGGTGTGGGTTGAGAATTGAACGATGGTGATAAGCCTTGTTGCATACCGTAACTTAACATTGTAAGGTACAGAAGAAAGAAGAAAATCCCATTTTGTGGTGTGCTCCAATGGTAAGTCTGTGCGGTTGTTTTGGTAAAGAAAGGTAGGTGAAGTTGGACTTTGTTTTGCAGTGTGATGATGGGAAGTTCATATGTGAATTGAACTGTACAGGAAGAACTTCACGTTAACACAGTATTAACGTGAATAAAAGGGCAAAGAAGGAGCAGATTGATAGCGCATTGATGGTGGTATAACTGTGTGGTTGACAAAAGGGTTATGAGCAGACACTGAAGTTAAGTCGCCGAAACTGAGAAGTAAAAGCAAGTGAGTTTTGAAGTGAAGGGAAGACGGGATTAAAGGGTGCTTAGCGGCTAAACCATCATTAGAAATAATTTGAGGGTAATTTGTTTAAATTTTTATTAAGGATGTTTTAATTTAATGTAAAAACTTGTAATGACCATAATCCATCCATTCATTAACAGAATTCAGCGCAACCAGAACCATTTGGATCGTATGATCGGGCACTACGCGTACGAACTAGAATGGAAGGAACCAGGGCTCAATGGAATTTTATATAGTTGCAAACGCCTATTTGAAAACTATATAAAACAGCTGGAAATCGCCGAGAATGGTGAGTAAATTCGCTAACTCTGGCTCGGTTATATTTTTATATAAACGAGTTTTAAATTTATATAGGAATTTTTACTGTGTGATGGTCGTTTGAATGAATGGTTGATAAAATTGGTTGAATGGTTGATATAGCTATATCGTTGATCGATTATTAGTTCCGTTTACTATGACATGTCATATTGATGTGAAATTAATATTATTGATGTTGATTAACATCTGTGGATGCAGGGAAACAGGTTGGAGGGATCCAACTGGATTCCTCAACATTTATATTATTGTGTTTGCATTGATTGTGACATATGCTGTGATACATTGACTGTGATTGATTTCATTGTGTCACTGGCCCTAGAATTTAGGTATTTAAAAACCATAAAATATTTTTTGAATATATATAATGAATTCGAGATTTAAAAAGGAAATACATTTTTCCAAAAATTGAAGTGATATTTCGAATAGAGTAAAAAAATAAAAATAAAAATAGAAACTTGTTTTATTAAAACAAGAAGTTGATTTTAATAAGTTTATAAATTAAGTGGATTATTTATCATTGGATAAATTTAAAAATAAATTAAAATTTTAATTTACATAGAAAAGTGAAAATCGGATTTGAAATCGATAAGTGTAATTGGATTTGTTGTTACAAGTATAAAAAAATCAAACGGACTCGATTTGTATGTAAAAGAACCATACCCACGATTAAAGAAATAATGGTTTAAAGCCAATATTTTGTAAATGAAATATCTATAAACAAAATTTAGATTTGAAGTATGAATCCAAATTGGAATTTGATAAAGAAAGGGAAATGGGTAACCGTTTCAAAGGGAAAATGATGAGCTTTATTCCAAATTCGAAATATGAAATAAATTGTGATAACGTATTGTAGTCAGGAATGGTTATAAAGGAATTTGGTAATAATTTGGAAAGGATAAATTCAAAAGTGAATTTGGAATTTGAATTAACCTGAAACGGTAGATAAATTCCAAAGTTCGAAATATAATCGTATATAGATTATTCGAAAGAGAGTTATTTATTAGAATTCGATTATATCGAATTTAGGAAAGTAGTTATTTTTACTTTCCGTTTGAATCAAATTTATTAAATTATTTACTTATTAAGTTATTTATTGAAATTAATAAGTACAAGTTATGTTTTATAAATCGAATATTTGGAAACAACGATTATAACACTACCATTATAATAAATGATGTTTTGTAAATCTAAACAGCGATTTTAGCGCTGTCTTTATAATAACTGTTGTGTAAATCTAAACAGCAATTTTAGCGCTACTGTTATAATAAATGTTTTGTAAATCTAAACAGCGATTTTAACGTTGTAAATCAAATATTTAGAAACAAAAATTATAATGCTACCGTTATAATCAATGTTTTTCCGTTATAGAAGTGGATTCTTAGATTGAATCTGAGAGTCGCATAAGCGATGTTTTGTTTGAAATGGTGAGCTTTGATTGTTTCAAAATTGAGAATGTTGTTCAATTAAGGTTTGAGAGGTAATTATACCCCAACTTGATTTACTTCATGATTGATGGAGGAATGGTTAAGGTTTGATAGTGAAGAATGGTTAGCAATATGGTTAGTTAATAAATGATAAATGGGTTGAGTTATAATAACGATGTTTTTATAACATCGGGTTAATTTAAAAGGATTTTGAAATGTTTCCCAATAAAATGAGAGATATTATCTACGCATAGAAAATAAAACGAATTGGTCAACGAGAAATTAAGAAATGCAAGATGGAAATATTTTCCAATATTAATAAGGTATATTTTTTGAATATAGAAAATAAGGATTCGTGAATATTTAGAAATGTTTTCTAACTGGAATAAGAGATAATTTCTCGAATAAAGAAATTAGAATATTGGAAATATTTTCCAAGAATCGAGAAAGACAATTGAATTTTGAAAGAATTTAGAGGAGGGGAAAATGTGAACTGGAAATGATAATATAATAAGGAATTAATTTAAAAGGGTACTTTTGTTGTTTGATGGTTGATCGACAGAAATTTCCATTTGGAAATAGGGTTGTTGGTTGTATGGATGTTCCTTTGATAGTTAAATCACCGGCTATCAAGGTTTTGTTTTATTTTATGCCTCCGTTGTCAATACGGAGAGACCGGGATCAGATTTAATATCTGAAACCCACTCCGTATTGGCATAAGCGTTACAAATCAACTTATGCTGAAGATATATGAAGACGGAGTTAAGTGAAAGGGTTGTTCTATCAACCCTAGGTGGAAATTGCCCAAGATGGATTAATATAATGGTGCCTTCAGTTTGTCCAGTCCCAGGACAACGTATATGGACGAATGTCTGACGACGTGATATTCAAAGTAAATGGTGGCAAGATGTTCTAAAAAATAATCGTGACCTCAAGCCTCATCACCCGGGAAATGACAGAAATCGGGTAGGCAGCATGGCCGTGTGGGTCATTCCCATTAAGGGTATTATCACCTGATCTAGATAAATTTCATTTGCTTCTTATTCAATTCGCTGCTGTATGCTTTCGGTAACGGGTGCTAATCACAATCGTTGGTAATAATATGCTCAGTACACTCAAGTTAAATGAGTGGCCAGCCATGTGTGGGTCGGGTTGCAAGACGTTTTTGTTGAACCCAATGTATTCCCTCTAGAGATACACTATCGGAAGGTGGTTCCATACCTTGTCATTTTGGAAATCCAATCTCCAATAAGCGCCCTGCGGTTTTTGATTTAATATTATATATGAAGCATGAGATGCAAGCGTTCCACTAGATTTCTATTTATTTGATTTAGACATTATTGTAATATCATTGGATTTGATATCAAAAATATTTTTGGTCATCGTAAGGTAAGAACCATCCGTGTCTATGTATGGATCGGTCTTACGATTATCATTTCTTTCGAAAGGATTTTGAAACTTAAACAAATGGTTGGAGTTTACTCACACCAGTTCTGTAACAGCCTGCATTTTACGTATCGGAAGATCGTAAAATATATTTATTTTATTCTATGAGGGTTGGATCATTCTCATCTTTTAATATGTTGTTTATGGGGATGTGAGGCATGTCCATAATTTTTACCGATTTTGTTTGTGACTATTTTGCCCCTGTCATCCTTGTACAAGGCATAACTTTTGACTTACGTCGAATCAGAGGGTGAGACCTATGCCATTGGAAAGGAATTGATGATTGCCTTTCCGTAGAGTGGTTACATTAAGGATTTGGCTCAGTGATTTGGGAGAAATCACTATTTTAAGGTTTTTCAGTTGGCTATTCAGGTTTTGGAGCCTTAGTGGAATCCTATAAATTGGGGGTGAGAGTGGAGGGAAAAGGTTTATTTTTTCCCATTCTCTCATTTGAAGGCATTTGATCTCCCTTTTCCTCCTACACCTTTCCACCATTAAAAATCCAAATCTAAGGGAGGAAATCGATGTTCTGCACCATTCAAGGCTAGATCTACATCATTTCAAAGGCGAATTCATCAGATCGAGGGGTTTGATTCGGAGTGCTCGCTGTCCGGATTCTTATTTCTATCGTTTTAGATTATTTCGGCAAATCGATGAGTGATTTACATCTCTCACATGAATGCAATGAAGTATATGAGTATTTGTGCATGTTTCTCATCAAATTGGGATGTTTTACCATAGATTTACAACATTACAAGTTCATTTTCATATGCATCACCCTATGATCTAATCTAACAAGTTTTACTCGTTAATTTCATGTCATTTTACATGTTTATGTTAGTTAGATCTCTCATTTTGATCATATGTTCATTTTAATGGATTTTGGTGAGATTTACATCATTTTTGTGGTAATCATCATATTCATGTGGATAGTAATGCTATGATATGTTTATGATTGTTTTTGATGATTTTAGTTGAGTTAGTTTCGTCGGATTCGTCGTTTGGCGAAGTTTTGGTCGAAATCGGAGTTGAATTGCAATATGCAGAAATTGGCTTGGTCAAGGGTGGGCTCGGCCATAGGTGAATCGGCTAGGAATGGATCGGATTGATTCATATTTGGATCGGATCCTATTTGGATCGGGTCATACTTGGATCGGGTCGGTAGGTTGCAACTGGATCGGTCGGATCGAAACTCTTATTTGTTATAGCACAACCAGGTCGGGTCGAGCTAGACTGGATCGGGTCGGGCTAGACTGGATTAGGTCGGCCTAGACTGGATCGGGTCGGTTGGTTGTTATATGGATTGGATCGGTCATCTTGGATCGGATCGGCCTAGTTTGGATCGGGTCGGTCTGAAAGAGGGCGGATCGGTCATGTTTTTAACAGCGCTTTTAAACGCTGTGGTTGATAGTGATGATGCTATGATTTGTTTCCAATAGGGTCATTTTTCTGAAAAAGTACGTTTTTCGGGTACGACTCAGATTTGGAGAAAAAGGTCTGAAAAAAATATTTTTCGGGGCCAACCCCCTGAACCCTAGCCGCAGCGCAGTGATGTAATTAGCTCGGTGATGGTGTGACTTCAAAGTAAGTTCAAGTAGGAAGATTCGAAGTGTTGAGAGGTGTTCGTTGATCGGAGTAGAACATCGAATGAAGTAACAACTCAATGGTCGTGGGTTGGTGGATAATGGTTGCTCGAGAAGGTCGCTTGAGCAGTAAATAGCCGTCAAGGTTGGACGACTAGAGATATTAAAGGCCAAGGGATTATCGTTGTCGTAAGTTCTAGTACCCTAGATCTTGGGGAAAGGCCGAGTTGTCAAGGTTGGACATTGTCAAGGTTGGACATATGGGGTTTATGATAGAACTGGGGTTACCATTAGCCCTTGACATATGGCAAGGTTGGCCATCATACGATTAACGATGGTTTCAAAGCAGGATTGGCGGTGATAGCCAGAGTCAGTCATGGATGATTGGTTGTTCTGTTTGTACTATCTCACATAGATTATCCAAAGTCGAGGGAGATGTTCTCTGAGTGCTTAACTGATATTGGTCTAGGCAGCTGGGGAGAGTACTTGGGGATGTTAAACTCGATTAGGGTTGTCTGTGTGAGACTTATATAATCTGGATGTCATGTGTGTTTTCCATGATTGAATGGGTGTTCTGGTTTCCATGGATGAATGGTTTAATTGTTATTATAAAGGCTATCACTGTCCGATGTGGGAAAGATAAGGTTGAGTTCTTCTCTGGTGTCGTGGGTAGATTAGTATGTTTATCTATCCTTTCTCATACACTTTATTGTTGAAGTTTGTTAGTTGTTTTATCGCTCACTAAGACTGTTGTCTGACTCAAGGTTTTATGTTTCCTCTTATTACCTTGGTTTGTTCATCCGGTTGTGGATGGGCAGACTAAGTAGCAGGTGATAGGTGATGCTTTAATGAGGACTATGGTGTTGATCGGTGGTGAGCAGGAGGCTCACGTTCTAGTTTTACTAATATTTAATAACTGGATTTCCGCTGTTTGCTTTTATGAGTAATGTAGTGAGGCAACTTTGTACAAACACTATTTCCAAGTTGTGGATATTACTTTCTGGTTCTTTGAAAGTCTTGTATTTCTGCTTCACTATTACTACCTATTGTATATGTTCTATTATATTTTATCCTTGCGCTGTGAGTTTATGACAGGTTCCACTTGTGTTTACCTACCCTAATGATCGTCCATGACTGCCTTGCACACCTTTCAGTGCATTATTTCTTTTGTATAGTGCGGGGGTTATGGGCGGTCATCACATTTGATATCAGAGCCCTGGTCAACAATTTTTGGCCAAAATTCAAGGACATAATCACGTATGAGAGACGTACTTGTAGATTTCAGTTGGATGCTTATTATATATATTAGCATATATGGTAGTAGCGGTTGTTTTCCTTTAGCAGTTTTTCTTGAAGTGACTAATTATTCTAAATTGCAGATTTAGAATGTGTAGACGAGAAACAAGACGCGCGGCTAGGGGAGCTAATACTGGAGGGAGAAATGGTGGTGAACCTAATTACCCGGCCATGTTTGAAGCCATGGCAGAAGCAATTATGCGAAGGGTACCCGCTCCAGTGGCGGCAACAGTAGATGTTGGTTTGCGAGTTCCTAGAGTAGTATATTTTGCAAAGCTGTGTAAGGACTTTACATCTCTAGGGGGAAACCATTCAAGGGAACTGAACCAGCTGAAGAGGTTCAGAGGTGGATGGATTCATGTGTTCGAATCTTTGGAGACTTGGGTATCGAGGATGCAATAAAGAGAAAACTTGCATCAAGGCAACTGCAGAATAGGGCCATGGAATGGTGGAATTCTATTACACCTGAGACTCCAGAGGAAGAAATTTCATGGGAGCTATTCCAAGCTAAGTTTGAAGCAAAGTTTATCTCCACAGCTCAGAAATCTACTTTATTCAAGAAGTTCGTAGAGCTGAAACAGAATGGTCGTTCTGTGCTTGACTATATTTCTGATTTCGAAGCCTTGTCTTGATATGCTCGTTATACATTGATACACCATATCAGAAGAACGAGAAGTTTGTCTTGGGTTTGGATGCTCATATTGGAAAGCCTCTAGTGAACCATCTTGATGATTTGTTTGAGAAGATTATGGAAAAAGCTATTCGTCATGAGAGCTTGTTTCCTAAGGAAGCAAATGTTGTCGCTGCGACCAAAGAGGCTCAGAAACCACAGCAGGGTGGTAATAATAATAAGAGGAAGCAGCAACAACAAAAAGGAAAAGATGGTCAAAAGAAGCCCAAGAGTGAGGTGGTTTGCTTTAACTGCCAACAGAAAGGCCATTATGCTAGTGAGTGCAAGAATCCCAAAGCTGAGAAGAAGTGCTTCAAATGTGGAAAGCCTGGGCATGAAAAGAAAGATTGTCCGGAATCGGCTAAGGGCAAGAAGATTGTAAAGGCATATGCTTTGGAAGCTATGTCATCTTCTTCGAGGGCTCCTACTGCAGAGGAGAAGGAAAAGGGTGTCGTGGTGCAAGGTACTCTTTCTGTTAATGGTGTTTCAGTTCGTGTGCTTTTCGATACTGGATCATCACATTCCTTCATTTGCAATGAGCTTGTGTGTCTCTTGGGTTTGAAACCTGAGATTTGTGATAGACCCTTCGTAGTGACTAATCCAATTGGGGGTTCGTCAAATCTTTGCATGATATGTCGAGGTCTAGTGTTGTAGAGTCGTGGTTGCTCTTTTGTGTGTGATTGCTTTGTTCTTAACTTCGCTGGGTTTGGGATCATCTTGGGCATGGATTGGCTCAAGAGGTACGCGGCAAGGGTGAATTACGAGAAGGTAGAGGTGGGGTCGGGGATGTGGAAGGTCGAAAGGTGTTGATTAGATGTAAGCGCGAAGACAGGGTCTTCGTGAGTTATCTATATTCGCTTGGGATTCCACAAGAAGACCTGTCATCAGTGCTGATAGCTAATGAGTATATAGATGTCTTTGACGAGGTCAAAGGGTTACCACAGCATCGTGAGCTCGAGTTTAGGATCTATTTGGTCGAGGGTGCTAGACCAATCGTTATGCCACTTAGGCGGATGGTGCCTAAGGAACAATGAGAGTTAGAGGTGCAAGTTAGAGACCTTTTGGGAAAAGGATTCATTCAGAGGGGTGTATCCGAATGGGGTGCACTGGTCGTATTTGCAACTAAGGCAGATGGCTCGTTAAGATTGTGTGTGGACTATCGTGAGCTAAACAAGGTGACTAAGAAGAACAAGTATCTGTTACCAAGGATTGATGACTTGTTCGATCAGCTTCACGAAGCCAAAGTGTTTTCTCAGATGGATTTGACAACGGGATTTCACCAGGTGAGAGTGGCTAAGGATAGTGTGCCAAAGACTGCTTTTAGGACACCATCTGGTTTCTTCCAATGGTTGGTGATGCCATTCGGGTAGACTAACGCGCCAGCGTATTTTGAGGATCTTATTAATAGAGTGTTCAGAGATCAGTTGAACAAGTTCGTGCTTGTGTTCGTGGATGATATTCTGGTTTACTCCAGAAATGAGGAAGAACATAAGACGCACTTGAGAGTTGTGTTAGAGATCTTGCGGAAGCATCAGGTTAAGGCTAAGTTCTCAAAGTGTCACTTCTGGAAGGATGATAGGTCATGTAGTTTCTGGAAAAGGGATAGCAGTTGACCTCGCTAAAGTTGCAGCAATCTAGGACTGGGATCAACCTAAGAATGCGACGGATGTTCGGAGTTTCCTTGGGTTGGCAGGATATTACCGACGGTTTATCAAGGATTTCTCCAAGGTAGCTGCACCGTTGACAGGATTGACGAAGAAGAACCAAGTGTTCACATGGGATGCAAAGTGTGAACAAGCGTTTGGAATCCTGAAGGAGAGATTGACGAGTGCACCTGAGTTGACCATTCCAAATGGGAATGAAGAGATGGTGGTATATACCGATGCATGTGGTACTGGACTTAGAGCAATGCTAATGCAGAAGGATAAGATTGTGGCCTATGAGAGTCGACAGCTAAAGCCGTATGAGAAGAATTACCCAACTCATGATTTGGAGTTGGCGGCGATTGTGTTTGCTCTGAAGATGTGGAGACATTACCTGTTGGGAGTTCGATTCGAGTTGTTTACAGATCACAAGTCGTTGAAGTATCTTTTCTCCCAAAAGGATTTGAATCTTCGACAACAAAGATGGTTAGAGTTTCTGGCGTCATATGATTTTGGCATAGCCTATACTCCGGGCAAGGGCAACGCTGTTGCAGATGTGTTAAGTCGAAAACACGCAAGTTTGGGAACGATGTTTTTGGAATGGAAGGGCCTTGAGTACTTGGCAAGGTTCGATTTTAGGCCAAGGTGTGAGTTGGAACCTGAAATGTTGGCGAGCTTGTCGATAAGACCTACTCTTAACGAAAGGATTGGCGAAAGCCAAAAGAAGGATGCGAAGCTTGTTGAGTTCATTCAGAAACTGGAACCAGAAGACAAAGAGTTCGAGGTCGATCGAGAAGGTTGGCTTCGAAAGCAAGGACGATTAGTTGTTCCTGATATTGACGGATTGAGGGATGAGGTTCTGAGAGAATGTCATCACTCGAAGCTGACGATTCATCCCGGTGGAAATAAGATGTATCAGGACATGAAGAGAGTCTACTACTAGGAAGGGATGAAGCGAGATATTGGAAAGTTCTTTTCCAGGTGTATGAATTGTCAGTTGGTGAAAGCTGAACAGAAGAAGCCGAGCGGTTTACTTCATTTGTTGGAAGTTCCTACGTGGAAGTGGGAGCAGGTATCGATGGACTACCTAGATCCAGGGCAGGAAACGAAGGGATTTGGGTCATCGTGGATCATTTGACCAAAAGTACAAGATTCATTCATGTCAAGTTGACTAGGACGGCATCAAAATTGGCTGAACTTTATGTGAAATGGATAGTTCGATTCCATGGTGTCCCAAAGAGTATAGTGAGTAACCGAGATCCATTATTCACGAGTGGATTTTGGAAAAGTTTGCAAGAAGCTTTGGGAACCGAGTTGTGTTTGAGTATGGCATATCATCCCTAAACTGATGGTCGGACCGAGAGAGTCAATCGAGTTTTGGAAGATCTCCTAAGGGCTTGTGTGTTAGAGTTCGGAGGATCATGGGAAGACCATCTACATTTAGTTGAGTTTGCGTATAATAATAGCTACCAATCTAGCATTGGGATGGAACCATACAAAGCGTTGTATGGAAGGCCGTGCAATTCTCCAGCATGTTGGCTAGAAACTGGAGACAAGTTGGTACTCGGGCCTGAGATGATCAGAGAAACCTCGGATTGTATTGAGATAGTTCGACAACGAATGAAGGCAGCCCAGGATCGTCAGAAGAGTTATGCCGACAAGCGTCGTAAGGACTTGGAATTCGACGTGGGCGATATGGTTTTCGTGAAAGCTTCGCCGTTGAAGCACACGGTTAGATTTGGAAAGAAAGGAAAGTAAGCTCCAAGGTTTATTGGACCATTTCCGATAATCGAGCAAATTGGAAATCTCGCATATAGATTGGAGTTACCCGAGAAGACATCAAGTGTGCATAATGTGTTCCATGTGTCGTTTCTATGGAAATTCGTGCATGATTCGAATATAGTGGTATCTCCAGAGCAGTACGAAGACTTAGAGACCGTAGTTTCGAGACTTCGTAAGCCACTTCGTGTTGTGGGGAATGACACGAAACAGCTTAGGAGGAAGACAGTTAAGCTAGTCAAGGTGCAATGGAGTAAGGATGGAGACGATTGTACATGGAAGACGGAAGAGAGCATGAGAGCGACTCATCCAGAACTCTTCGTCGGTAGGACCCTTTGATATCGTATCTTCGTTATATCGTTGTATCTTGTTGTTGATTGTTAGAATTCTGCGTGCTAGGATAAGGCTATGGATGCATGGCTTGAAGGATGCTAGTTTGGATGATAGAATTGGCTTTTCATGGATGATAGGCATGCAGAATCGTTGTGATTACTTGGGTTTATTTGGAATTTCGGGGGCGAAATTCTTAAGGGGGGAGAATGTAACAGCCCGCATTTTACGTATCGAAAGATTGTAAAATATATTTATTTTATTCTATGAGGGTTGGATCATTCTCATCTTTTAATATGTTGTTTATGGGGATGTGAGACATGTCCATAATTTTTATCGATTTTGTTTGTGACCATTTTGCCCCTGTCAACCTTGTACAAGGCATAAATTTTGACCTACGTCGAAACAGAGGGTGAGACCTACGCCATTGGAAATGAATTGATGATTGCCTTTCCGTAGAGTGGTTACATTAAGGATTTGGCTAGCAGTTTGGGAGAAATCGCTATTTTAAAGTTTTTCAATTGGCTATTCATGTTTTGGAGCCTTAGTGGAATCCTATAAATTGGGGGTGAGAGTGGAGGGAAAAGGTTTACTTTTTCCCATTCTCTCATTTGAAGGCATTTGATCTCCTTTTTCCTCCTACACTTTTCCACCATTAAAAATCCAAATCCAAGGGAGGAAATCGAAGTTCTACACCATTTAAGGCTAGATCTACATCATTTCAAAGGCGAATTCATCAGATCGAGGGGTTTGATTCGGAGTACTCGCTGTACGGATTCTTATTTCTATCGTTTTAGATTGTTTTGACAAATCAGTGAGTGATTTACATCTCTCACATGAATGCAATGAAGTATATGAGTATTTGTGCATGTTTCTCATCAAATTGGGATGTTTTGCCATAGATTTACAACATTACAAGTTCATTTTCATATGCATCACCCTATGATCTAATCTAACAAGTTTTACTCGTTAATTTCATGTCATTTTACATGTTTATGTTAGTTAGATCTCTCATTTTGATCATATGTTCATTTTAATGGATTTTGGTGAGATTTACATCATTTTTGTGGTAATCGTCATATTCATGTGGATAGTAATGTTATGATATGTTTATGATTGTTTTTGATGATTTTAGTTGAGTTAGTTTCGTCGGATTCGTCGTTTGGAGAAGTTTTGGTCAAAATCGGAGTTGAATTGCAATATGCAGAAATTGGCTTGGTCAGGGATGGGCTCGGCCATAGGTTGAATCGGCTAGGAATGGATCGAATTGAGTCATATTTGGATCGGATCCTATTTGGATCGGGTCATACTTGGATCGGGTCGGTAGGTTGCAACTGGATCGGTCGGATCGAAGCTCATATTTGTTATAGCACAACCAGGTCGGGTCGAGCTAGACTGGATCGGGTCGGGCTAGACTGGATCAGGTCGTCCTAGACTGGATCGGGTCGGTTGGTTGTTATATGGATTGGATCGGTCATCTTGGATCGGATCGGCCTAGTTTGGATCGGGTCGGTCTGAAAGAGGGCGGATCGGTCATGTTTTTAACAGCGCTTTTAAACGCTGTGGTTGATAGTGATGATGCTATGATTTGTTTCCAATAGGGTCATTTTTCTGAAAAAGTATGTTTTTCGGGTACGACTCAGATTTGGAGAAAAAGGTCTGAAAAAAATATTTTTCGGGGCTAACCCCCTGAACCCTAGCCGCAGCGCAGTGATGTAATTAGCTCGGTGATGGTGTGACTTCGAAGTAAGTTCAAGTAGGAAGATTCGAAGTGTTGAGAGGTGTTCGTTGATCGGAGTAGAACATCGAATGAAGTAACAACTCAATGGTCGTGGGTTGGTGGATAATGGTTGCTCGAGAAGGTCGCTTGAGCAGTAAACAGCCGTCAAGGTTGGACGATTAGAGATATTGAAGGCCAAGGGATTATCGTTGTCGTAAGTTCTAGTACCCTAGGTCTTGGGGAAAGGCCTAGTTGTCAAGGTTGGACATTGTCAAGGTTGGACATATGGGGTTTATGATAGAACTGGGGTTACCATTAGCCCTTGACATATGGCAAGGTTGGCCGTCATATGATTAACGATGGTTTCAAAGCAGGATTGGCGGTGATAGCCAGAGTCAGTCATGGATGATTGGTTGTTCTGTTTGTACTATCTCACATAGATTATCCAAAGTCGAGGGAGATGTTCTTTGAGTGCTTAACTGATATTGGTCTAGGCCTCTGGGAGAGTACTTGGGGGATGTTAAACTCGATTAGGGTTGTCTGTGTGAGACTTATATAATCTGGATGTCATGTGTGTTTTCCATGATTTAATGGGTGTTCTGGTTTCCATGGATGAATGGTTGAATTGTTATTGTGAAGGCTATCACTGTCCGATGTGGGGAAGATAAGGTTGAGTTCTTCTCTGGTGTCGTGGGTAGATTAGTATGTTTATCTATCCTTTCTCATACACTTTATTGTTGAAGTTTGTTAGCTGTTTTATCGCTCACTAAAACTGTTGTCTGACTCAAGGTTTTATGTTTCCTCTTATTACCTTGGGTTGTTCATCCGGTTGTCGATGGGCAGACTAAGGAGCAGGTGACAGGTGATGCTTTAGTGAGGACGATGGTGATGATCGGTGGCGAGCAGGAGGCTCACGTACCAGTTTTACTACTATCTAATAACTGGATTTCCACTGTTTGCTTTTATGAGTAATGTAGTGAGGCAACTTTGTACAAACACTATTTCCAAGTTGTGGATAATACTTTCTGATTCTATGAAAGTCTTGTGTTTCTGCTTCACTATTACTACCTGTTGTATATGTTTTATTATATTTTATCCTTGCGCTGTGAGTTTACGACAAGTTCCGCTTGTGTTTACCTACCCTGATGATCTTCCATGACTGCCTTGCACACCTTTCAGTGCATTATTTCTTTTGTATAGTGCGGGGGTTATGGGCAGTCGTCACAAGTTCCATGACTGATCCAGAGTTTATTTTGTTTTTTTTCCCTAAACTCTTGGATACCCAAATTTGTACGGGCAGTCAAGTGGTCAGGATTTTACAGATTTACTTGGAGGAGCTTGAAGCAGGAGGCTTCATCAGTTAGCTATAGACTATCACATTTTCCGCTATGTACTATGTTATATCTGGAAACAGGTGTTTATAACTGTTCCAGAAATTGTTGTTGTACTCTTATAATGGTATGTATATGCAAAATAAATTTGTATTTCAAAAGTTATGTTATATAATATATTTTATTCGTTCCGCTGTGAAAGTTGTGTTCTTCGTTTTCTTCTATTCTAACTTTTCTTGCTTTCTATTTCTCATCCTCTAACTTCTTTCTATTAATGATTCACATTTCTGTGCAATTTGAGTTGGACGTGTTGTATTATTAGTCAATTCAAATAGTACGGAAATTCAGGCCATTACAGTCTACGACAATTTTTTGATTAATTTGCATATTTGGTTCTTCAAAAATGGAGTCAAAACTTAAATGTTATCGCGAAAAGAAGAATATATATATATGTACACACACATACATGAGGCTGGTAGACCCCTAGATCGACCCATAGGTCGACCCGGCAGGGGGTCGGGTCGATCCACTCAAAATCTGGGCATAAATTTCACCCGGCAATTTACTGTGACGTGTTTTGTTTTTATTTGGCTGAGTTTGTTGATTATTGTTGGCTAAGAATTTAAATTGGGATGACTTGGAAAATTCCTATTAGTTGCGTGGCTGGCTTAGATTTAATGTAGAAATCCAACGGTCTGAGTTCCCTAGTCTAAAATATAAATAGACCTCTTGACCTAGCTAATTCTTCACAACGCAATTTATTTTCCTTTGGGTTCCTTTTTTTTGTGAGACAGACCTGACCTAAATTTTTTAAAGGAAAAGATTTGTTAAAGTAAATATTTATATATATACACCTTTTGGAGGAAGGATCTACAGAGGAACGCTTTGGACAACGAATGAATTTGTAATTATTTAGACTTTTGCAGGAAAACAAGATTTGTAATGGTTGTAGATTTTTCTGTAGTTTTTCTTACATTTATTAGTAGTTTTCTATAAGTTAGTTTTTTCAGTAAGTTTTCCTATAAGTTATTTTCTATAGTATTTTTCAGTCTTTTTCTTATAATTTTATTTTATTCGAGCACTGTAAGATATTCTTTCAGTCTTCTTCCTTCTTTTAGTATGTATTTTGTCGGTTATGTTACAGTTTCTATACCTATTTTTGATTTGCGCCCAAAACATGCCTAGATCTGTAAATGTTAGTATTTCGATGACTGATGTATACCTTTTTGTGTGGAAAAATAGAATTAAAGGACTAATTATGCAAACGTGAATTAAACATATGAGACTAAATTTACAGAAAAAATGTGCATAAATATAAATTTGTAATTAAAAGGGATTGGACTAAAAAAGGAAAATTATTACAGATTTGCAATTAAATTTTGAAATGAGTTGTAACTGGAATAGACCGAAACTATTTGCAAGAGTAATATTATGATAAACTATATAGACACATAAAGAAATCATAATGGACTGATTGGGCTTGTTTGTCAATATAATTATAACATAAATATTATAGTTGAAAGAAACAACGAAAAGACTTATTACTAATATAAACTTAAATCCGAGTTTTCGTTTAGTAAACATGTATTAATTGTGTGTTTTTTCTACCAGCACGTCGCTGCTTTGGGAAATAAGTGACATAAGTTAATAAGCATGTATTAGTTATGGATTGTTCCAACAGCACGGGACCGGTTGAGGAAATAAGTGACGAATGAATAAGACCTAGATCTAAGGGGATCTAGGCAGGTGCATAAATTAGAATATTTGTTTGCTAAGATCTGTATCAGCAGTATTCCCTTTTAGGTTTATCATTGATGGTTTCATAATCGATGGTGGTAGATGTTGGGCAGACTTATGCTAATTAGAGTAAATAAGGGATCAACAGAGATAGAGTCGTGTGTGGGTGCATTTCGACGATGCAATGGGCATGCATATGCATTTACAAGGGAAAATAAGCAATTATTGCATCCAACATCGATTAAATATGTATTTACTGATGAATTGGGTCGGATAAAGCCCAAGATCTATAGTGACATATGCTACCATGTAAGATAGTATGTTAATAGCCAATTGATAGGTAATATAAGGAATTTATCCTAATTGTGTTTATCAGGTTCAATAATTGAGAAAGCACAAATAATCGAATAAATCGTTACTTGTACGGTTCAAGTATATTTCCTTATACATCATTCCAGTATGCTTACCTTTTGTAGTTATACACAGACACTTACCCTATATGATGCTAGAACTACTATTGAAAATATCTTCCTTTATTACTCGATAATATTAGTGATTACATCACTCACCAAACTTTATGTCTGACCCACTCCTCTTTTTTCTTATTTCTTCCCCACTAGGCTGACAGTGTAGAGGTGATTAGTTTAAGTTTCTTGGAGGATTATTCTTGGAGATTCATTCCTGTTGGAGATGTATTCATCTTCTATTTTTATCTTATCTTATGGGGTCGATTGTAATATTGGCTATTTTGAGGGATATTCATATTATTATACTATGATTTCTGACTAGGATTTTCTTGATATAATATGCAATTTATGGTTTGAGACTGAAATACGTGTTTTTTGAAATAAATGTTATCCTTTTAGTCATAAATTTTTTTCTGTTATATTTGTTATTTTATGTCTTTTTAGTATTAATCTCTTTGATATATATCTTTCTACCTACAACTCTTCACATTTCTTAGCATGACCCTACTTTAGGGAAAGTTAAGGGGTGCGAATGCTTCAAAGATCGACAACACTCAAAGAGGAGGTGAATAAACTACTTCATAAAGGCTTTATCTATGACACCCTCTATTCAGAAAGGATCATCAATCATGTGCTTGTAACGAATTTGAATGAGAAATGACAAACATACGTTGATTATTCTAACTTGAATAAATCATGCCCAAAAGAAAGCTTACTAATTCCAAGGATTTACCAACTCGTCGACTCAATGTTAGCCATCAGCTCTTATATTCTATGGATGTGTACTTGGGTTGTAACCAAATTTTGATGCACGTCCCTGATCAAGAACATACAATCTTATTACACTAAGGATTGTATTTCTATGTTGTCATTCCCTTTAGATTAATAAATGCTAAGGGCTGCTTATCAAGGGGTCATCAAATGAATATTTAAAGACCAAATTAGGAGATCCATGGAGGTGATGTAGACGACGCTTGTGAAGTCATGGTAATCGAACGGCCACATCGAGAAAACCTAGCAGAGGTGTTCGGTATTCTCCATCAGTATGGCATGAAACTTAGTCTCTTGAAATGCTCTTTTAGCATTGCGTTAGTAAAATTCTTGGGTTTCATTGCCAAGCCTCAAAGAATTAAAGGAAATCTCGAGAATATTGAAACCATTTGAAAGATAAAAAATACCAGAAAATATAAAGATATTCGGAGTCTCGACGGGAAAGTCGTTGTCCTAAGTAGATTCATTTTCAGAGCCACCGATAAATACATTCCCTTCTTCGACTTGATCCAAAAAGGGGATACGTAACTTTGCTTGGACACCGAAATATAGTACTGCATTCCAGGACTTACTGGATCACTTGGAGAGACCTCTTATCCTGTCAAAGCTTGTGGATCATGAGTATCTATTCATTTATCTAGCTATTTATGTGCATGTTATTAGTTCTGCACTTATGCACGAGGAAATAATATCCGAAGGACGTATACTACATTAGAAAAAGATTAACATAAGATTAATGAAACTATCTGAAACTCGAAAAGCTCATATATTGTCAGTTGCTCTCTTTACGGAAGCTCCTTCCCTAATCTCATTTAATCAAAGTCTATACTGACCAGTCCCTACAACAGGTCCTTCAGCAACTTGAGGCATATGGAAGATTCTTGAAATGGAACATCAAACTGAGCCAATTTGATGTCATCTTTGTCCCATGAAGATCTATCCAAAAGCAAGCACTAACGGACTTTATTACTGAATTCACTACTCCTGATGATCCGAAGAAAGAGAATGAATAACCCGACATCCAGTAGAAATTGTACGTGGATGGCTCATGTAAGACCCCACATCCATTAATGTCACTCTCAAAGGGAATGCATTAACTTTCATGGAGTATTATTGGTGTATAAAACAGAATATAACAAGACAGATACATATATTGGTACTTGAAAATTTTAAAAACAACTTTTATTGCAGCGGAGAAATAGTTTGGTTACAACAACATCAAAACCAACAATAAAACCAAGTACACTTAATATCCATCTTGACAATTTGTTTTCTGAGTACATAAAGTAAAAAAGCATAACCCCAACATAAGTAGCCATAAAAGAGATGAGCTGAACTTTACTTTCAGCAATCCAAGCACTTCCAAAAGAGAGAG
The DNA here is from genome assembly GCA_030737875.1 of Allium sativum. Lineage (NCBI taxonomy): Eukaryota > Viridiplantae > Streptophyta > Magnoliopsida > Asparagales > Amaryllidaceae > Allium > Allium sativum. The sequence continues at coordinate 280,482,855 of CM060922.1, forward strand.
AAAGAGGTCCAAATCAAGCTCCACTAGCACTAGTCCCACCCTGAGAACCTTGGGGGGAAAGGAAGAAAAGAGGCGAAAACAAGGGGGGTCAGACATAAAGTATGGCGAGTCCAATAACTTTAACAATATAATTATTAAAGTAATTAGGATAAGGCATAAATTGGTAAAACAAGGAATGACTGTGAAGCAAATGGGCAAGACAAAACAAACAAGAGGAATATGCTGGCGTTAATCGCGTTCCTAATCACTATAGGATAAATTACTATATTGCACCATTACTAGTCACCCTAAAAGTTGATCCCGCCTACTAGACATAATAATCATAATGATAATGGTAGTTCCGTGTACCCCTAGTTGTCTTCATAGGTGCCACCTGCCCCTATCTCCATTAGTTATACCCACTACCCCCATGCGATCGGCTCCCTAACTCGTAGATACCCGTGCTGGTCCCATAGTGGGGTGTATCACTCCCCAAAGTGGCAACCCGATACCACTAAAGATGCACGGCTTATATCTACACGATGCAACAACGTCTTACCTACCAGCCCGGGCCCACGCACGCACATGACCCCGTTGGACTTGCGTTGCCACCGCTAACCCATTTCCCTTAATTCTCACTTTAACAATTAAATATTTTTTAATTCGTTCTTTTAATAATCATAGAAAATTCAGGGTGTTACAGGTCATCTAACAGTCAGTGTTCTAACATTGGAGTTGTACTTATTACTTTTGAGAAAAGATCAATTTCTTATGCCTTGAAATTTTCCTTTCCCACAACTAATTATGATGCGTAATACAAAGCCTTAATTGCTGAATTTTAAATTGCCAAAGAATTGAACATCAAAGCTACTCGGTTTTTATCCAACTCTCAACTCATTGTATGTCAAGTGCGAGCGAAGTTTCAAGCCTAAACAGTGCATCTTGCTTCTTATCTTGCTCGGGTTCAAGAACTACTCAATGGTTTTGAGCATTATACCATAACTTACATCCCTCTGGATCAAAACGGAAATCCAGATTCGTTACCCAAAATAGCCAGTTTCGGGGATGAACAGCTTATTAGAGTTATCCCAGTCGAAGTACTTGAATCTCCGAGTATCAATCAGATGGAGACCGATTGGATATTAACGATGGAACATGAATCCAAGCCGAAGTCGTGGATGACTCCTATTATAAATTACTTGCAACAGAGAATTCTTCTTAAAAGCCGAAACTAGAAATGTTTGCTTCTTCGCAATGCATCGTTCAAGAAGGAGTACTGTATCGAAGGAGTTTCTTCGTTCCATTACTCCAGTATGTAGCCCACAATGATGCCAAATGAGTGTTACATGACGTGCACGAAGGCGAGTAAGGTGACCACATCCTAATGGCAAGATCTTGTAAAGAAAATTCTCAGCTGCAGTAATTTTGGTCAACTATTAATGGGGATGCAACAGACTACACCTGAAAACGTGGCAAATGCCTGATTTTCTACAAGATTTCACGAGCCCCACCTATAAAACCTACTCAAATGGTCAGTCCATGGCCGCTCGCGATTTGGGGAACTGAGATTATTGGAAGCTTGCCAAGTCTAAAGGCGATGCTTGATATCCCATAATCACAGTTGAGAATTTAACCAACTATGGTGAAGCTGAGCCTCTCACCACAATCACTATCAAGAAAGCATTCAACTTTATTTTCTACAACATCATATAGCGCTTTGATGTTTCCTAAACCATTATTTCTGATAACTAGACCCAATTCGACAGCTTTGATTCAAGGAATTATACTGAATTCATCGTATCGAAACGCATTTTCAAGTGTTGCTCATTCTCAAGCAAATGGACAAGTTGAAGCGATTAATAAAATCAACAAGTACATACTCGAGAAGCGTTTGGAAAAGGCCGGAGGAACGTGGATAAATGAATTCCATTAGCTTTCTAGGCATACTGAACTACCCATTAGTCAATGACTAGCCATATTACATTCGTCCTCTCTTATAGCAACAAAGCCTTGATTTCTATTAAACTAGAAGTTCATTTTCATCGAGTTACATATTGTGATCTAAAGGCGAATATGAATCTCCATTTGGAATCCCTTGGGTGTTATATGGGAAATGAGAGGAAGCTGAACTCAAAGCATCTGCACATAGCCAACGGTTCTCCCGATACTTTAATACCAAAGTCTGTTCAAATCACTTTATTATTGATGACCTCATTCTAAAGCGAATTTTTTCCACACCAGTGTTTTGGGCTCTCGGTGGGAAGACCCTTACGTCATTTAGCGGAGGCTTGAAGATGGAACCATCAAGCTAACGAATGTTAATGGCGCTGAGCTACCAAAAGCATGGAATAACAAGCATTTACGAAGCTACTTTACTTGGCCTTTAATTTATACATTTGTATTTCCATTTTCAGTTAGTGATTTATTTTGAAGCTATATAATAATGCAAATGCTGCCTCATTTTATTAGTTTTTTAATAAAGGATCTTGATACTTCATGATCTTGACATTCCTCAATTATGTGTAGTATGTTAGCTGTGATATGACCAACTTTCATGCGTGAGCTCAATACAATGAATATGACGCCTCAAAGTGTGACAGTAATTTACCACTCCAAGTACATCACTGGACTCTAACAACACGAATGTAATCCAACCTCCCACAAGCTAACTCAAGAGTTGAACAAGCGACAAAGCCGAGTTTTAACAACTCACGGAAACTCATGATTTGAGTGTCCGACCATCGTCGTTTTGACTTTGAACTTGGAGGCAACCATTCCAACATAAGTAAATGTAGTACCGACCGTTCATTTGGCTAAGTCCGATCCTCAGAGCTTGGATTTGAGCACACAATTGCGAATAAATGACGCCTACTGAACAAAACAAAGGGAGCGTGTGAAGGACGTATCAGCGACGTCCAACACTCGAACCCGATCCAATGTCGGGTGAGTATAAAAGGCTGATTACGAGTCTTGACTCTAAGATCCTCATGACATAGAACAAACACTGAAAGGAGGTCCCGAAGAGTAGAGCTCCCAACCCCGAATATCATACGAATTGAGACCAACGATCAGAAGAAGGTATCAGAAGTGGAGTTTATAATTCCAAACTTCACACAACTCAAGCTCACGACCGAAAGAAGAATTCAAAAGTGAAAGTCCTAAACAACTTAACCAAGTTTAAACGTAACGACGAGTGATAGTATACATGTACAACCAATAGAAAGTGCATATAAAACTTGGACAATTAGATAAAATTCACGCAGAATAAAAGGAAACAAAACTTTTATTTACAAACAAAGATAGCCATACAGGTGTTTTCGAAAAGTTAAAAACGAGGGTCGTACCCACGCAACATCGACCAATAATGTGAAAAAATGTATTCACATCTCCAAAAGTCAACATAAGCAATCACCCTACTTTTCTTCTTCAAGCTACCCTTCGATGGTAGTGACTTGCTTTTCCTACTACTCCTCTTTCTTTTCCTCCCACTACTTTGGTCGAAGTCGGCTTGGGCGGAGTTTTATTTTAAATTTCTTCCCAGCATCAGGATCAGATGACTCATCGACATCATCGTTGTTTTCTTTAATTGGATCAATGGCATCCGAAGGAAGGATCATTTTCAAAGGGGTAGGATAAGAAGTAGCCTTCTTTGCTTCTTCCTTGTCCTTTCTCCCCGCTTTAACCTATCTCGGTTTCTTGGCAGTTTCAAATCTTCTTTTTTCTTGAGCATCTTATCCAAGCTACCCGCTTTGCTGGATCAATTTGCCCCTGCACCAAAATTTGCCCTGTCTCCTTCAACGACCTTATGTCCCCGAATTTTATCTTCGTTGGTTCAATATTGGTGGTCTCATCCCAAGCAATGTCTATCATTGATCCTTCAACCAAAGGGATAAAGGGCCCACAAGTCGAAATCATAGGAACTATGATAGGGATTTGCATTCCTTGTGTATTTGTAGTACGAAGACGAAGCAAAATTAATCTTCTTTTATTTTTCTGCGACTCTACAAGAAGCTAAAAGGCTTCTTCGCAATCCTTTACCATTTTTTCGAATGTTAGAGACAAAGTTGATATACCTTAGGCATTATGTAGCTCACCCTCTACAGTAGTAACACCACTCGGAATGGGAGATAGCGATGTTCTGGGTCCAAGACGGGATTCTTGAGGTTGTACCTTGAATCATTGACCGTCTATTGAGAAGAGCCGCCTGTTGCCGGAAGCAGAATGACAAAGGGCTTGGATGTGTTCACCCAACTCGATGACTGGTCCACTGAGCCAGTTGCATAAGCCACAATAGTCCTTCCAGTCGTAATTGTCTTCCCCTTCCTTAGAGCCGTCGCGACTGTCTCTTTTGCTTCTGCATCTTCTCTCAATAGGCGTCTTCCCTCTTCTAAAATCCACAGCTCATCCCCTCTCATAGATTCCATCGCTAGAGCCTATTCATCCAACTCATCCATATCTCTTAAAGTTGCTTCATTATCCAAGAATCGCTCTAACGTTGTGGAATGTTAGTCTCAGATTGGGAAATAAAAGAAACTACATCCGTTTAAATATATGTTTCTCAAGAAAGGGCCAACCCTTTAAGCATTTAAACTTTGCTTTGTTGTTAGGAAAAAGCCAAGCAAGGACATTTCACACATACGTTGTTATCCTTTTAGCCGACACGAGAGAGGATTGACTTAAACAATATTCGTCAATGGTACTATTCTGTTCAAACATGACAGACTTGAATTCCTATCTAAATGGATACAATTGGCTGAAAGTTGGACTGTTGTTGCAAACGAGAAATAAACATAATTGTATGTTGGAAAAATCAAATGAATAGAAACATTGTTCGAAAAGAGATGCAATTGCTCAAATGTACATCTCCTTTTGTGCCTATAAATAACAACACGAGTTATGTTGCAAACTGACTTTCTTCTCCATTGAATTTGTGACATCCGAATGTGTTAGAAAATACAATACTCTTTAAATTATCAAAAGCGCCTAGTAGATGCTATAATTTCGCAACTCCGATTCACTTTCTTCTTCTCCGTTCTATTATCTAATTTCGTATCGTAAAATAATCTATAAAAAGTAATTTTTAGCTAAATCGAAGTTGGACAACTTTGAATTTGATGATGTTTCAATCATGGGTTTCATAACCGTGCCGTGACTCAAACCATAATGACTCAAAGTTTAAAGTTTTCATGGTTTAATAGATCAAACCATGATTTATTTTTTTTATAATTTATGCTTTTATCAACAACTCGTGCAATGAAAAAATGCTAAATATATAAATTATAGATGATCTTAAATTTCTACAACAAAATTTATGTGTTAATGTAGTGCATGACTACATTGGTACAATTACATTGTACACAATAGAATAATGCACAATAATAGAAATTTAATAACGAGATATTAGAGAAACTAGTAAGTAAAAATTGAAATGGTTGAATGTATGATTAAATTTTAGGACGATGATGATTTTTATATACTTTTATTTATTTTCTTCTAATTAATAAAAATGATGGGAATTAGAGAAAATTGCATGGTGAAAAGGTAAGATAAATAAAATAACCGTGGTTCAGGCATCTAAAATTAATGGTTGAATCGTTGGTTTGATTGAATTTTAGACCATAATAATCCATGATTCAGGGTTATTCAAGATTGCACGAGGTTATTGTCTAAAATGATTTACATAGTACATCTTTAAGGTCAGCGAAACAACAATCTTCTCACCATAACTCGAATCACAGGTCAAGATATCAAACAATAAGCAAACACCCTACTTTTGAAGACTTCTTTCAGTTCCAGATTGTTATTTTATTATCATTACCAGGTGCAACATGATATGCTGCAGCCTGTTCTTCATAATACAGAAGAAGATGAACATGACAATATGAGCACGTATGATGCTATAGTTTACCCTAAATGCATAATTCAACCTGTTGTCATTTAAGCAACAATAACTAAGTGTTACAGTGATGCATCAACAACTGATTCCTCTTCCATTAAATACTAGTTTGTATACATATCATATATTTCATCCATTATTGCTCGATGCTATATCTCAAAGTTCAGAAACTGATACTAGTTACTGGTGCAAGTAGCAGTGCAAAGGTCACCAGTATAAGTGTATAACTAAATTAATCAGTTAAAATAATTCGATTTCAATTCAATACGCATAAGTTCATAGAAATTTGATGCAAAACACAAAGTGCTTTGAAAAGAATGAATTCAATAATAAATAATCTACCATCCATCATAAAGAAAACATGCATATTACTATTCCAAAAACAAAACAAAACCGTTAAAACTAAGATTAAACTAAAATACATAATATACACAATAATTATTCTACCAAAAAATTTAATAAAGATACTCAGACACAAGCCTCTCTCCTATTTGCCATGGCAAAAAGAACCTCAAGGTCCGGCGGCTGAAAGTACCCATTTTTCGGCGCTTCCCGCCTTTTCCCGTACGAAGCTGCCGGAGTTCGCTTCCTCGGTGGCGGAGGACATCTCAACGCCGCAGGAATCCGGCAATCCTCCCTCTTCGGCGTCTCCCAACCTTCCACGCTTTCGATTTCCCTGTCTAAAAGCTTCACGTTAAGTTTCTTCTTCCCTCCCATTTCGAAATTTTCGAAGAACGTAATAGAAGTTTGAACTTCGTTCTGAATTATGAGCAGGTTTATTAAAGGGTTTTGGTTCGAAGAGGGAAGAAAGAAGAGTTTGAAATTTATAGAGCTGACATGATTTGGGGTATAATCCCACGGCTGGCGATGGCGCACGTGGAGAGCAGAGAATCGTGTGGTGGAAGGCCCGGGGATCTCCGCGTGGCGGCAGTTCAAATATGGAAAATGTGGCGGGAAGCTTGATAATTTTTGGCGTGGGGTGTTGTGCGGGTATAAATTTTTCCAGGGGGTTTGCGGAATATTGAAACGGAATACTATGTTACAATCGGACGGTTTACGATACGGCAGGAGAGGTGGGAAGGATCCAGCGGTTGAAGTTTTGGTTGTGGTGGCGGGAAAATTGGCGCGGGAGTTGAAATTAGGGAGAGGGGGATGCATGCGCAACTGTGAAACTGTTTGAGGGCTGGATGTGGATAACGTTTTAAAGGTGAGGATGGAGACACGTGGAGGTAGGGACAAAAGAGCACCGACTTGGGAGGGCGTTGAAAATTGAATTGTTTTTATTTTGAGTTAGATAAACCTGGACTGAACAAGGAGGTGGGATGTTGGGTGTCATCGGATACTCTGTTTGCGGCTGTTAGCTGTGGGGTCCACCTGAATGACGTCAGCCGGGATGTACTACAGTTTCAGTACAGAGTTATTTACCTATACGAGTTTGTTGACACCACAATTTGTGGCGTCGAACATGACTCTATCCACCGATTGGTGGATAAAAGGGGACCCATATGAAGTCCCCTGAATTCCATCAATTGATGAATAGTGTTTGGTGGCATCACAAACAAATTATAGTATCAACAAACTCTTATTTGCGAGTGATTGGAGGAAATAAGTGGGGCTCATATGGGCCTTCCTAATTTCCTCCAATCACAGCTTGAGGTGACGTAATGTGGTGTGAACAACTCAACTTCTATTTACGATGGTTCGATTGATGAGTCGCATGAGCTTGGATAACTTAACTAACAATATATGTTGTCCCGGAGACCCCCACCTTCAATTTCTTTGATCGACAGGAACGCAGTTAGAAAACGGAGAATCAAATTGATGCCATCGTGAATCAAAAGACATTCTCCGTTTCAACTTAAAAGGTGAAAAAAGGATAAGTTATTGAATAATTGGATTAAGGACTCTAATATCAAAATTGTTATAAACACACATCAGTGAATATTAGGGATGGGTCCCTAAAATCAAAGTTGTTATAAACACAACCCTCCGTAAGTTTCAATATAAAACAGGTTCTTATTAATATAACAACATGATTTCGTATTTTTTCACATTACTACATAAAAATAAAAATAAAATTCAAAAATTTGTAAATACTAAAAAAATATTACCCAAAAAAATGTAGAAATGTCAGCACTTATTGTAAAAATTTACTAATATGTCTGCTAGTATTCCACGATGTATTGTAAGTATCGAAGAAAGAAAAAACAGATGCAAAAATGTCTTCACTTATTGTGAATAAGTGCGAACATATCTATAACTATTCAATATTTTATTGCAGGCATGTCTCGATGTACATGCCTACGGATTTTCTATGTATTTTCTTCATTTTTTGCAATTTTACCGGAAGTGATATATATTTCATTTGTATGCAATATACATCATTTTTTGATAATTTTTCTATTATACTGTGATGTTTAAATAAGTATAGGTATTGTTTTTGAAAGTACGAAATAATCATCGAAAATTGCATAAAAATATTCAGTATTTTGATATAATAGCTCTAATATCTGCATTTATTCAAAAAAAAATAGTTTTTTCCTTCATTTTTGCTGTAGCGTGATTTTTTTTGTTTTTAAATCATTTTTTGTACTTTTCTTACATGAATACGAAGATGGTCATATATTCAATTGAGTTTTGAATTCTGGTAGTATTTTACGTTGATTTTTTATTTTATTTTATGATTTTCGAAATACATGGACTTAATTTATAAAGTTTTAAGATAGAGAGTTTTGTGTATTTTGAAACTTGACAAAAACCTTATTCAAACTCTGGTTATATTTTAAGTGGTGTCAAAAAAAACTTTTCAGCGTTATGATACACTCGTCTGACTCCGGCTCTGCTGCTTCTTTATACACGTTAATCGCAAATTGGATGCATGAGCACACCGAAATGTGCACTAATATATGCGTTAATCACCTAAACCTAAAAGGAAACAAGATTGTTTTTATTAGTCGTTAATTGCAACCAAATGTTTAATAACAATTGGACCGAGAAACAGAAAAACAAAATGGACAATGTGAAACATCTCTGGCGAGATTGTAACAAATTTCTTGAGATAGCGTGGGATGAATGAGATGTTCAAAATGATTCCTTCGATGATGGAGAAAGGTGGAATGATGTTAAACTTAGGGAACTATATGAGATGTTTGATAGCTACATAGAAGAAAACACTTTCTAGTATGAGATATCAATAGCTCCATCCATTCACTATTGTCAATAAAAAATTGTATGACGATTGGATGACTGGTGACTATACACTTGCTCACCTTAGATGCCCATATTCAAGCAGACATGTGAGTTCGACAGACCATGCGCTTTTGTTCAGGCAAAACGATTCACCAATAGGATGATGCGTTGCTTTTCTCTTCTGTTTGTTGTTGCTTCCGTTCATATGTGTGGGAGGTTATGAAGATTTTTCGCACCGATCTCTTAGTTTTTAATACAATGGAGGTATTATCTAATGAAGAGCTACTTGAGTATAATCGTGAACAAGTTCCACTGTCGCCTATAGTAATAATTTTCTACTTTGATGTAGTTTATTTTTTAGTTTGTATGGTTTGTTTTTCTTGTTCGTTTTGTTCGCTAATATCTAAAATAATAACATATCATTATGATTGAATTAAATATCGAGTTTATATTGTTGTGGTTCATTTGCAATTATTAAACGCATATTGACAACAAAACAAGTGAGTAAACTATAAATCAACTAAATCAAAAGTCACAAAATAAAATACTCTGCTTAAATGTTCCGCTCGAATGTCACGCTTGAAGTCGCAAATACATGCCCCTTTTCATGTCCTATTGCGTTCAAATATCCTATTTGAATGCTCCGCTTAAATATCTTACCCTTACAAATCCTTAATATCTTAGTAGAATGCCGAATTAAATTGAGATGTCCAAAATATCACTTAAATATCGACACTGTAAGTGACTAGTGTTAAATAAACATATATTCTTCATTTCTTTTTTAAATTCCTAAAATACTTTAGATCTTATCTTAGTTTAGATTATTTTTCAACAAAATTTCTCTATAAAATGAAAGCATACACAACCATCCTCTTAATTGTTATCCATCAATGAAATCTTACTGTCAATTTGCAACTTTCAGTAACATTAGAACCGTTTAAAATAAAGATGCAACCATCAAAGGTTTCGACTTACAAAGCACATTTATTGTACAAGTTGTTTTTCTGCATTAAATATATAATAAATAAAAAACATATGTCTTTATTTGTTGAAGGCACATTTATATCAATGTTAATATTCCATACTATCTACAATTGCTATGTTTCTTATTCAAGTGTGTTTTCTTATTCTTTACTTTTCATTTTCCCCTTTCAACTTTGACTGGTTATGCTTGTGAATTGCCTCGCCATTTGGTTCTGCCTTAAACCATCAGCTTCCTCAACCCTCATAAATCGACACAAATACATCATCGATATTCGCGTGCTATAAAACCAAATGCCGATTAGAGAATCGTTTGTGGTAAGAAAGAACTGAAAGAACATAACCTTACATAATAGAAAAATGTATATATATTGCAGTAAACAAAATCATTACAGCGGGAATTTATTATAAGTATCAGAGTATAACAAGTGTTAGCTAGGATAGTTATAAAAGCTTGTCCTCGCAATTGTTGAATAAAACTAAGTCAAGGTAGGAATGGATGACTATCTATAGAATCATTAGTTCCAAGATCCTTCCAATTGATCCAAGTAAAACCTGAGCTACTAAGTTGCCCGAAGAAAATAGGGGCACCCAAAGTTAAAGGAAAAGGGAAATAAACTCTGGGTTAGTAATGCAACTGACGTGAAAAACTTAAATTCGATGTTGTTGAAAATAAAATAATACCGCATAAAACCACGACCACACATAAACATGACATGGGATTTACCCTTGTTGTAACCAAATCTTTGTTATGTAAATTTATCTAATACTCCCTGCTATCCATATTATATGACGTTTTGTAGAAGACAACACTTTTCTTAATATACGACGTTTTAGATAAAAATGCATTTTATTCCCTTTTTTTAATCCTTCATTAATATGCCCAGCTGTGTATTAAACTTCCAATGCATCTCTTTACTGTTATGTTTCCCTCCCATCTCTTCATTCAACTATATTTCCCTCCCATTTTTATGTTATAAACTGATGAAGTTATTCTTTATCTCCTCCATTCATTCTCATACTGCTGTCCAAACTAATATCCATACAAAAATCACAATCACTCATGGATAACAAAGAAGATTCTTTATCTCCTCCAAAACTGAAAAGAAGCATTAGTGATGATATGAAGCATGAAGTTGATGGATTTAAGAAGAAGGTTGCTAAAAGATTTGATTTGAATGAGGTCCCTACAAATGAAGAGGAGCTTGAAGAAGAACTTAGCAATAATCTTGAGGAACCCGAGAAGAAGGTAATTCAGCTTCCCGATTTGAATAAGATCCCTAAGGAAGAAGGAACACTTGACAATGATCCAGATATGCATCAATTCGTAATCTCAATATTGAAGATTATGTACCCTGAATTCTTTTGAGTTAATGTAGGCTAGGGGGACTCCTTTTATCTTTAGTTTCTAGTAGTTTCATTGCTAAATTATTGCACTTTGTTTGTTCCTATTTTGGTTTATGTTATGATGTGTGTAAGCTAAATGTAGTTGTATTGCCTTTTGTTTTGCTAAATGCAATTGTACAAGCTGATGGATTTGTTTTGCTTAACCATGAACAACGGTGTTTTGCTATGCAACATTTGCATATGTACGACTATAGATGTACAAGTCTCATCTAGTTTGTAGAGCACTGAACTATTCTCCTGCATCTATCGTACTCATGATTTACTGTTTTGTATCATTGTGGTTAGTTGGGGGTTTGACTGGATTTCATTTATATCTAATTGGCACCAACCAGACAACAGTGTTTTGCCAGCCGCGGAGCACTGGTAGCCCCAAGGCCTCCATAGTCAATCGCCCGACTAAGGGAAAACTAACACATGAAATGGAAGATATGACATTAAGGGTCTTATACAAGCACATATGTGCACGACTGGTTTAGTTCCGGGACACCAATATGAAATTGTGAAAGAGATTGTGTAGCCTTTTCTTGTATTATTCTTTAGGTAATATACAAACTGATAAGTTATGATGGCAGGGCAATGTCTTTTGAGTTGTTGCCTTGTGTGAAAGGCTTTGTAAATGATGACATGTGATTCATTAAATTGAGAAAAGCTGTTTTTTTAGATGTACAAGTCTCATCTATTTCAACATGAACAAAATGGAATACAAAGTGATTGATACGACAAATTTCAATGCATGTTTCAGCATGTAATTCAGTAAATGAACATGTGAATGAGCTTAAACATGCGCAGGAAAATGAAACCAAATGGAACATGCGAATGCAACGAACCATTCAACAAATGAACATTTGAGAGCAAAATGGAACACAAAGTGAATGGTACAACAAATTATTTATGCCCAATACTGTGTACTATTTTATGAAACTCCAAATGAACATGAAAACCATATTGTGTAATGTTTTAATTAGCTTTAGAATGCACAAGACTTAGCAAATTATATTTAAAATAGAGAAGTTGCACTAACACATACTGTGCAAATTATAGTTAAAACAGAGAGCAAAATGAAACTCCAGATGAACAAGAAAACCATACTTCCTCACATATTAGTGCAATTCAGTAATAACAAAAACAACTTCCTCACATAAATATCAATGCATTTCACTAAATATGAGAGTGCAATTCAGTACACATGCTAAGATACTGAAAGTATATTCATAACACTTTGTACTAAAGTGGCATCACAAGTAATTTGAGTGGGAAGACGACGTTCTCTATCCAGTGCAGCTTTGTTTATGTGCGGAGGATTATAGTTATTCGAACCATCTATCTTCACGATCTCTTTCTTGCATAATTGTAGGCTCAAAAAAAAATCAATCACTTTGCTCGACGAGTATTCATCGAAAGCTTTTTCAACAGCATGGATAAGCTCTTGTACCATTCTTGGACACTCTTTGTGTTGCAATGCTTGAATAGAAGCAGAAAAACCAAGATCTAAAACATTTAAATCCACTGAGTTAGATGGTTGACATGCCAGTCGAATATCAAAATCAGTTTGCGCAACAGCTAACTGAAATGCTTCGTTGTTAGAATCAATGTGTGTTCGTGCATTGTCTTATTGAATGAAGATGGTTTTATTAACATATACTCTTGGCCACTTGCTTTGAATAACAAGAATAACTTTCTCAATCATATATGCTCGCACATTCTCTCTCTTTACAGTGATCATTGATTTAATTTCCCAAGTGCCCGCTTCTCTTTTCCTACTTGATCTATGTGCTTTTTCCATGGTGACAAAAGGAAACACACCTAATTTTCCCGAGAACACTTCATTTCCATCATCAATATACCTAGGGCGATCCATAGTGATATACACGTAAATGTGTATATTTTATCCGCTTATTTATCTAGTTTTCTATTTAAAAGAATTAATATTGTGTATTTATAGCTGTGTTTTCAGATTGTTGATAAAAAGCTTGGTTTATAGCATTTAATGGATAAAGCATGAAGAATTTGCTTAAAAAGAGTGAAGTTGAAATTACTAAAGCTTGAAGAGTTTAAAGCTTGAAGAATGGTTGCAAAAAGAGTTCAGCCGGGAAGATTTGGTTCACTAAAGACTCATATTGCGTTCACATTGGTTCATTTGCAAGGCCTCTCACTCTACAGCTGCGTTCACACTAGCTTATGTGTTAGTTGGGCTAATTCTTTAGTCCCACATTATGGAATTTGCCAAGTAGCCTTTGTCATATCAGCTATAAATACACTTTATCTCATTCATTGTAAAACACACTTAGTTTATTTCTGTAATTCTCTTCTTGGAATAAAACTCTTCTTTCTCTTTTCTGTTTAGTTTTATTTACATGTATTTTCTTTTTTGCAATTAGTGTAGCTATTTAGTTAATATCTTTCCTTAAGTCCTTACTAGTTTTTCTTCAATGTTGAAATATATTTGTGTTGAAATAATAACACAAATGAGGAGCTAAACCCCTACAATTTAGGGGTGATGAAGCTCTCTAATCACATAGATTCAACATAGTTTATTTTTCATGGTCTCTATTTGTGTTTATTAAAGAATGGATGTTTAGCGTATTTTGTTAATCATATTTGGTTTTGATGAACTATGCCTCTAATTAATAGAGGATAGATCATGCTTGATCAAATGACACAAATAATTTACCTTTTCATTTATATATTATTTTGGCAACAAGAGGAAGTGTTAATCTACATTTGATATTCTATATTACTAATTATTAGTAAATAGAGTATTCTTAAAATTGATGTTGCTTTCAACTTGTTTTCTTTTTCATGAGAACTGAATAGTGAATTAGATTTATGTTATAGTTTGATGACTTATATTATGCTAATTAATAGCATAAATATGTCATACTTATAATAAACACAAAATCTAATCTCACTAATGACCAAACAAATAGAGAACATAATTTCATGATGTTGATTTGTGTGATTTAGAGAGTGAAAACACCTCTAAGTTGCTCTTAACCAATAGTTTCATTCTCAACTTAGTCATTAATTTTGTTAAATTTTAGTTAACTCAATTCACAGTTTGGTTTAATTTGATTGAATAGAATTTAAAATAATTCTTTCCCTGTGGATCAACCCGTATTCGCCACGTACTAACAATTGTACGCCGTGCGCTTGCGGTTTATTTCAATATTCGCGACAATTTTCTAATTCATAGAATATTCGTCGTCGAACAAGTTTTTGGCGCCGTTGCCGGGGAAAGAATTTAATTTTAGTTTTATTCTTCGAGTTAATTTTCTTATTTTTTGTTTTTCTAAATTTTTTTTTTTTGTGTTGTTCATAGTTTTATGTTTTGTTTTGATCTTTTGTTGTTTCATTTTGTGTGTGCTTGTTTTTGTGTTCACTAAAAAAAAAAAAAAGAGTTGTGTGTTTTTTTTTCATTTTGTGTTTGTGTGTTTGTTTCTTATCGTGTGTGTGTTTTTATTTTGTGTTTTTTTTTAAAAAAAAATCTTTTGCCAATTTCCTTTATTTCTTTACCTCTCACTTATTTCTTTCCTTCCCTTTCCTTGCTTATTGCTTGCCATTTCTTTTCTAATTTATTTCTTAATCTTCTCTCCAATTGTTTTCCTTTATTTCTTTCCTTTTTCCTCTCTCATTAATTGTCTTTCTGTTTTCTGCCTTAATACCCCCACACTCATTTATTCATTCCCTTTCTCTAATAAATTTCTTTTCCCTTTCTATTAACTTTCAATTCTTACACATAATAAAAATCTTTCCATTTTCCTTTTTTATTTCTATCCTTTCTTTGATTTCTTTCCAACTTTTATCCAAAATTCTTTCCTTTCTTTTACAAATAAAAAAAACCAATTTATTGCTTGCCATTTTTTTCCTTCCTTCCTCTGTAATTTTCCCCTTTTCTGCCTTAATATACCCCAACACCCTCACCAAAAATCACTCACTCCATCTACAAAACTTCTTTCCTCAATTCATAACTCTTCTCCCATCCACCACCATATACTTCTTCTCTGTCCCTTCACCTTACCTTTTCACGACCCTCTCCCCTTCCTCTTATCCAAATCATTCACCACGCAAACAAACTCTTCCTCCACTTTTGTTGTTTGTTTTCACTTTTGTTTATTTGTTTTTTGTGGGTGCTAGTTTTCTTGTTCTTATTATTAAAAAAAAAACTTGTTCTTGTATTTAGTGTTTGTTCACTTGTTGTTGTGTTTTGTGTCACTTTGTTTTTTGTTTATCTTGTGTGTTTGTTTTATTTTGTTGTTCCTCTTTAAAAAAATCCTTTTTATTGTGTATATATTTTGTTTGAATCCCTTTCAGGTTGCAAGATCAAGAAGGAACAACGCCGCTTTCCCGCGCTTGCTAATAAATAAAATTGCTGCTTAAAAAAAATAATTGCTAATAATTTTACACGCTCTGATTTCAATTTGGATGTGCCTGATTTGTGCTTGTAGACTTTTATTTGGGAGTGTGATTTCTAGGTATTGCAGAACTCAGCGGATAAAAAAGTGAAATCTCCAAAAATTGAATCAAAGAACCAATAGTGAAGAAAATCGTTCAAGCAAAGCTAACAAAGTTCTAGGGTCAAACGAAGCAAACAGTTAAGTCTCATAGCTCTGGAAGGACAGCCATAACCCACTATGAGTGATTCCTAAACTCTACAGGTGCTCTGCTGCAAAGAAAAATATATTGAAATTGCTCGTAAAAATCTTCCGCAGGGCATCGGCTTGCTTGTAATTTTTTTTTATTTCTGCAATTATTATTCTGTGACTGTCTGTGATGGATTATTTTGTCTGTTGATTTGTGGCTGGAAATTTTAAAACAAACGTGGAATACATTATTTTTGAAATCAAATCGATGATTCCTCAAAGCTTATAGGACAAAATATTCGTTAAATTGACAATTAGGATTGATACTCTTTAAGGTGTCTAAGGAACGGTAGGGTCTAGAACTCAAACAGGTTCTTAAACCTTCAGTCGTGTTTCTACGGTGATTCGTGGCACACTGATAATCCATGTCCGAACCTGGCCTAGACTTGTATTCATATAATCCAAAGTTGTTAATTTTAACATATTTTTTAAGATCTTTTCTTGAAAATGTCCCAATTCCCTTATTCCTACGGATTTTACGATAGTTGTGAAAATCAATATAATCCATATAATTTTACACCAAATTCATATGGATATTTTAATAACAACTATTGTACAAACAATTTGGATTTTACGCCACCAACTTTTCAAAATTTTCAAGATAATCCCGTTTATACACCACCAAATTTTCAAAATGACGATCAGCCCTCAACTCTTGAAACACATGTTGAATCTTTACTTGAAATGAGCATACAACAAAATAAAGAAATAAATGAATTGTGTAATTTATACATATGCAACAATTCAAGTGGAAGCTTTCAAAATAATCAAAATTCGATTTCACCTCCAAATTCAAATAATTCTGATTATAACCCTTGTCAATTCAATTTTGAACTCCAAAATGAATTTCAAATTCAAAATGGAAATGTAAATCACTTTTCAAAAGATTTTGGCAATGGGAATAATTTCAATTGTGATGCTACTGAAAACTTTTGTTCTCAAAAATTTCAAATTGAAAATTCTCATGTAAAAAATTATAAATTTGATTTTGTTGAGCAAACGAACATACTTGACGATTACTTGAAGTTTCGTGAGAAACAAAATCGAATCCAAACTTGTGACGATTCAAATAAAAATCCACCTTTGCCCACAATCGACGATTTTCAAATAACAACTTTTGAAATTGATGACAATCTTAATGAAGTTGTTGAAAGCTCTGTAATTGATCTGAATTCTCTTGAAAACGCAGACGTCAATCTTCAATTTGATCTTCCTCTCTCTGATTCTGAAAAATTTAAAAATTTAGCAACTTTAGATTGTCAACCTGACAAAAATGATGAAGTTGTTAACAACTGTTTAAGTGAAGATGACTTTGATGAACGAAAACTTCTTAACTTGATTGACGATAATGTTGTTGGGTCTGAATCTGAAAATGAAAAATTTGATAACTCTGAAATTCTTGAGGCTGAAAACAATGATACTGCTGAATGTGATCTTAAGCACAATAACGATTTTTCTGAAACTGTTGAAACTCCTTGCGACTTGATCGTTTCAACTGAATCTCGCCGTGATCATTTTTTTCTTTAATGATAAATTTCTGCAGTATATGAACTCTTTCTGGAATAACACTGTTTTTGAGAAAACACAATTTCGAAATTTACTGGAAATTCATTTGTTTGGTTTTAACTTTAGGTTTACAAATGAACCTTTAGTTAACAAAATTTCAAATATCAAAGCAAAACTAAACAATACTTCTCAAAACAAGTGTGGGGGGAGAATGACGCACATATCTCTTAATTTATACATCATTTAATCAAGTCAAACTTTGTTTTTGAAACTTTTTCTGAACCTCGGTTCACTGACCTCTCTGTAGTTGCTATAGAAATTCAATTTGATTTTTGGATCAATTGTAAGCTCAAAATTTTAAAATTAGCAACTCAAACTTTTGAAATAACAAAATTTGTTTTTCCAAATCTGAAATGTGATATAAAATTCTTTATGATTTGGTTTTCTGTGCTTAATCTGTGTCTCATAATCCTTACGAGGCTGATCCATTGGTCCATTGTGGACCGGTTCATCTATTCGATGACTACATATTTTCTACACACATATTTGGTAAGTCGCACAAACCTTTTTTTTTCTTTGTAAATATGTAAATATTTCTCTTCTGTTCAACTCATTGTGTCATGCATTGACTGTGAGGACACAGTCGAAATCAAGTGTGGTGGGAGTTTCATTTTCATTCTGTTTTGCATAGTTTAAGTTAGCATTTTTTTCCTTTCTCTTTTTGCATTTTTCTTTCTTTCTTTCTTTCTTTTTCAAAAAAAACAGAAAAAAAGTAAAAGTTTTGCACTTCTATTTACTTTTAAATAAGACATGATAGAGTTAGTATATAATTTTGGTCGTTCGATTTAAATATTTGGAAATTTACTTCTCTTAGCGGATAATGGAAGGAAAATTTGAATTATGAGCAAATTTGGTGTAACTGGTATATTGGGAAATTTGTAGGTGATGAGTATGAAATGTGTTCAGAATTGTAATCCGATTAAATGAATGGTTGATTTAGACTACTTGCGATAACATTTTAGATCGTTTAAGTGAAGTTGTGCTAAGAAATTCTCGCTTAACTCTCTCTCTTATGTAAAAAAAAAGAAAAAAAAAGAAGAGAAAAAAGTGTATATATATTTATAATTATCCAAGGGTATCCAACATTGCTGGTACATCTGGCGTTGGTGTGCAAACCCGCCAAGCTCTTTCCGACACCTTGTTGACAAAGTCAGCGTCGGTATATCTTGGTCTCATTTTATGAGTTGGACACCTAAGGATTACCGACATCTTGTTGACAAAGTCAGCGTCGGTCTGCACAATCCGCCAAGCTCTGTCCCAAACTCTCACGGGTGGTATACCTTGGTCTTTTCGGTTAGGTGTTTTTAAATACTAATAATGTAAATATTTTGTAATAAAGAGAGAGTAAGCACTTGAAATCCAAGCACACTCTTCACTTATTCGACTTAACGTGTTAGCAAAAAGGAAGTTGAGATGCCGTTTTACGATTGTTGATATCGATTATAGAATTCATTTCATATTTGCACTATGTTTCTACCAAAACAACTGGCCAAGCTGGAGGAGTTTGTGATGATAACATGACTATTGTTTGAAGTTTTGATTAGTAATGGACTTAAATTTCATAGTGACGACCCAAATTTGTGTTAACTCATTCGTGTAATATTTAAAAGTAAATTATCCATTTGTAAATATTCCTTTAAAAACAAGCATTCATATTGTAAATATTTTCTAATTTTGCATTTTGTACATACCTTATTGCTTTTGGATTTTGTGGGTAGTATCCGCTGAAAACCCTCACGAGACAACACTCGTCCTACTGGGGACACCCAGAGGTTTAACGGCTTGTTGCATACGCTAAATGCAATCGTGTTTCCTACGAAAGTGTGACATATCTTAGTTTAGTTTATTCGAGGACGAATAAAAAGATAAGTGTGGGGGTATTTGATATACACGTAAATATGTATATTTTATCCGCTTATTTATCTAGTTTTCTATTTAAAAGAATTAATATTGTGTATTTATAGCTGTGTTTTCAGATTGTTGATAAAAAGCTTGGTTTAGAGCATTTAATGGATAAAGCATGAAGAATTTGCTTAAAAAGAGTGAAGTTGAAATTACTAAAGCTTGAAGAGTTTAAAGCTTGAAGAATGGTTGCAAATAGAGTTCAGTTGGGAAGATTTGGTTCACTAAAGACTCATATTGCGTTCACATTGGCTCATTTGCAAGGCCTCTCACTCTACAGCTGCGTTCACACTAGCTTATGTGTTAGTTGGGCTAATTCTTTAGTCCCACATTATGGAATTTACCAAGTAGCCTTTGTCATATCAGCTATAAATACACTTTATCTCATTCATTGTAAAACACACTTAGTTTTATTCTGTAATTCTCTTCTTGGAATAAAACTCTTCTTTGTGTTATCTTTTCACAATCTTAAACCAAATTAAGGTTTATCAAACAAGCCGGGATTTACGAGCTTTACCGAAGTATTTATTATCCCAATCCTAACCTATTCATCCCATGGAGCAAAACTGGTGGTACTCCATATCTAACACCCACTGTGTTATCGGTAAAACTAATTACCATTTCACGTTTCAAATCTAATTAAAGATTTAACTATCGCATAGAGTAAAACTGGTGGTACTCTATTCTTGATCATTTCTTGAATTCGGTAAATTTAATTATCTCATTCAGATTCCAATCTAATTTGAGATTTATTAAAAGTCCAACTTGATTTTAATCTCAAAAATCATTACTTAATGAGTATTCAACTTTAAGTAATTAATCTTGTCTTTAACTGGGTTAAAGAACCAATGTTATTTAAAACAAAGTTCGCGATAAACCCCAAATACTCTTACATTAAAATTGAACTTTCATGGAAATTCGATCAGTTGTAATTGACATAAATTTTCGTATCAGACTAATACTATAAGTGGAATAACGACATGACCTTTTAAATTCCATAAATAGTAATGGTCTTCCTTCATAGAAGCTCATCTCGATTGTCACTAAGTTGAATTCCACTCAATTCCAATTTAATGTATTAAATTGAAAAGCTTTACTTTGGAAAAATTCTTTAAATCTTAGTTAAAAGATTTATAAATTCCAAATCATATCTTCACTGTTAATTGGGTTTTAAGAACAAACGTTATTTAAAACATCGTTCACAACAAACCCAATTAAAATCAACTTCCATTTAGTTCCAATTATATGTATTGATTGGAAAACTTCATTAATCTTAAATTCTTAATTGAAAGATTTATTCTTTTCTCAACTGGATTTAAGAACAGTGTTATTGAAAACACCATTCACGACAAACCCAAAATCCAATTTGATATCAAGTACAAGGCTCTGAATAGAAATTATATCGACTCATATTCAATATCAAATTCTAAAACCAACGGATATCGTATTGGGAATAACGATATCTATATCTTCCAAATTTCTGAATAATATCCGTATAATCACGGAATCCAATATTGAAATATTCCGAAGATTATTTCCATTCAAATCCTTTCCAATTCATACGTTGGAAAAATTCTGGTTATATTAAAACCATATCAATTCTTTATTCTACTTGTTAACCATTTCATTTAGATAAAAATATATTTTATCTTTTCATACTTGCAGTATTTTATCCTAAATTAATTCAATATTTTCGTGTCCATCCAAAATCGGACATCAAAATCATATTTTGATTCTTCACTGAATATTATTTTAAGATACTCGTTATTTATGAATCGGAATCATACTCAATCAATTACCATATAATTTTATTTATATGGATTCCATACATCGCATGTATTTTAAAATAGTGATAAACAGCTATTAAACATTTAATTCACATCCAGAGTGCAATTTGCAACCGTATAAGCATTAAATAATTAAATAATGCTTATAACAGTTTGTCAATCAATCGATTGACATAATTGACATATAATTAAATTCAAGGGAGATGTGAATTAATTGTCGCCCCCAGACCCGTGTGGGGTTTTCAACCATCAAACAAATATTATTACTTGTATACTTGGGCGATATGTAAAATAATCGTCCCAACACACGTGTGGGGTTTACATCACAATCCATGTGAACTTATCTAATATTTAGGAGACGGGTGGGTAAATTGTCATCACAAATTAATTTAAAATATAAACGTTTTATTTTCACAGTTTAATAATGATAACATTTAAAACTGTAAACATCCATCATTCACCAAACAAATATTAAAATCATAGGCAATCAATATACATCCAGTTATAAAAATAAATAACTGTACAAAAGTATTGAGTGAGATAATTCTCACCATTGGCTCCCCCTCCGTCTGTCTTTAATTGACGATTTTATAAAATGATTTTGTAAAAATCGGACTGCCGAAATCTATGAATTAGGGAAACTGAAAAGTTACACATAATGGAGAAATAAGCCGAAACTTGCCCGAGAAAGAGCCCGAAACAACCTATACAATAGACCGTGGTTTCCATCGGTCTACTGCCAAAAAACAGCAGGACCAGTCGACTGGTCTATTTTTGACCAGTCGACTGGTCAACTTACCAGTAGACATCAAAATTATTTCTCTCGGGTAGCAGGTACCAGCCGACTGGTCTACTTTTCACCAGTCGACTGGTGGCTGTTAAATGGTGCAATTTGATTATTTTTTAGCCCAACCTTATTTGAATCGTTTTCGGCGAACTACGGAGGCTATGCACTTGATCTACATGATAATAAAGCCTCATAAGCTCGTCGAAATGACTCAAGAACACATACAAACATGCATAAACTTATATACATGAGATTGCAATGATTTTGATTATAAACTCAAAAGTGAACCAAATTCCAAACCAAAGCATGCAAAAGTGATTCAAGCGACTTGTGAAGGCTTAAGACTTTGCCGTGGCGACAACGGAGCTTCACAAGATCACCAATTCAAGTCATAGCATATGAATTCGATTGGGTGCACAATCTAAACGAGAAATTCCAACTTAATGAAACTAGAATTAATGAACCGGAAAGTGTATACTTATCTAACCAATTCATATGCATATACACAATCAAAATTAACCTAAATTACACTTTACAAGTCTCTAGGCTGTGGCATAGATGTGGGTTCTTAGAAACTCACAAAGAACTCACCTTTGCTTGTTTACAAACAAGAATTCGATCCAATGACAAGCTAGAACAACCTCTCTTCCGGTATTGCTTACTGATCTTCATTTCGAATACATATAAATGAGTTTTCTAAGAATTAGGTCATAGGAATCCTCAAAAATAGGAGCGGAGATAAGCTAGAGAAGATGGAGAGGTTGAAGAGGTGGCTTACCAAAGCTTCTACACTTGATTTCCTCAAGAATTGAGCTTCCAATTGCAAAACTTAGCTTAGTAATTTCTATTTCCCATTCCCTTCCCCATTTCTATTTTCTTTTAAGTATTTGGGATGAATGAGAGGAAGAGGGGCTGATTTGGTTATATGGAGTTGGCTAGGTTTAGCCAAACCAAGACCCAACCAAGGTGCCAAATCACTGAATCTTGGAATATATCGATGCTTACAGTCTACGAGGTCGTAAACGACATTTTGAACTCAATGGAAGTGGTTTCGAGTCCAAATTCGTCCATATCCAAAATGTGATATTTTGCTCATACACCTAATGAAAATGACCAAATCTAACCAACTCTAAAGGTATCGATGTTTATAGTTTTAAAAGTCATAAACGGCATTTTGAACTCAATGGAAGTGGTTTCGAGTCCAAATTCATCTGCATGTAAACTGGCTATTTTTAAGGGCTATATATATATATATTCCACAACGGCTATTCTAAATTTTGATTTAGACATAACTTACAATTTTTAAGTGAAATCTCAATGTCTTACATTCAATAGAAAATTACAATTCTAAATATTCCAACGTTCCTTGTTTTATCAAATTATGATTTATATTGAATTCTATACCTTCACTCAAAGTTTAAGATCAAATTTTCAAACTACTACGCCATTTCAAGATCGTTTTAATTAAACTTTAAATTTATACGTTTTAACTTCGATAAAAATAAATTTTAAGTCGTTTATTTTCAAAATAATTCATCTAAAATATTTAATTTCTATGCAAATCAATTAAAAATAATTTGGTTCCAAAAATACGGGATGTTACAACCTCCCCCACTTAAAATATTTTTGTCCCCGAAAATGAAGAAGGAAATGAAGGTCATTTACTTAACCAACTCAACCTTCGCTTGACTCAAGTTCTTCAACTTTTCAGTTTCTAAGAACTTTCTAATTTCTCAAAATTTGGTTAACATCTTAAATTTATGAAAATTTTCGCCATAACCTCCTTTGTATGGGTTGACCAGTACAACTACAAATGGCCTCTACAGGCTCTCTTATATCAAAAGAAAATCCAAAAACCATGCGGCTAGCCAATCGGCTCATAAAAGCATCATACCCAATCAATATAGTATACATATACCCATTGGTCGGACGTATTATTTTATTCCTGTTCTTAGCTTCCACAAAATAACCTGTAAAACATATATATACATGTATATATATACATATCCAATTCGAACTAATTTTCAATTCAGTTCAATATTAAATTTGATTTGGCTTAATTTACCTTTCATTTTCACATTGGTTTTATTATTCCAATTTTTTTTAGTTAAACTCGTAATCACACAACACAACCAGCAATCAATTAGTTGATTAGATTTTCAAATATACAACTTTTATATATACTAAAAATCATATTTTCAATGCCAAACCACAAGCAATAAACTCTAACTAAGTTTTGGTTCTCACACCAGTCAATTGGAATCATATAGATATCCCACTTTTGAAACTCGAACATAAATATTGATGATGACATATCAATCACCAAAATCATCCCCGGGAGACTAGAGTGTGATTCTATATCTATCCAGTATTTTTGAGACTTCGAATACACGTGGATCAGACGTATATACAATATATTCTAATACTCGATAGTCCAAATTCAAAATTAAATAAAATACTTAAATACGTATAATAAGATATAATTATCAAAACTAAATTCATTTTTAGAAATAACACTCTTCAAACTCATTCTAGGGTATTATTAACGCTATCTCTAACAAGTTATTCTTGTAGGATGTTACTAATCCTATTTTTGATGAATTCTTTCATTTGGTTCTAACGTGTCTTGTTCTCGAGCTTTGTAAACCAAAGCTCTAATACCAAACTGTTACGCACCGAATTTCGCCCTAAACCGACCAAGACCTTTCGAGAACGCAGGTTGTAATGAGAACACGACGCATCAGAACATAAAAATGAGAACATTTCATTTCTATTACAGCAATTTACATCAGAGTACAAGATATCAAACTTCAAATAAATTACATACAGCGGAAAATAATATCAAATATTTAAACTACAAAACAACAAAAAATATAGTACATGAATATAATGTGCAGCGGAAAACATCAACTACCACAGCTGAAAGGAATACACGGATACAAAGCATTCCATATATAGCTCCAGCCGTAATCTAGGATCCTATGAAAAGAAACATCATTGAAAACCAAAACTACTAGCTGCCTGTGTGGAAAATATAGGCACCTAGAGTTTAGGTGGAAAACAATAAACTCCGAGTCAGCCATGGGACTGGTGTGAGAACTAAAACAGTTATTAACTTTATTTTAATGCTGGGTAAATCAAGGGACCACGCTGTATAACATGGAACGGGTTTCCTCCCAAGAATACCATAAATAAACAACGTAATGCTAAAAAGGAAAAATGAAGCTATTATAAGACTCAAGTCCTATCACACATTGCAACAAAAACCAAAGGATAGAGTTTTACCTCATAATGGCCAAATATGCTTGGTACACAAAATTTATCTTTTATTATTACTATAAGTGAAGAAATCAACTTCCAATATAAATGTATCAATCATAGACATCATAGTACCCCATCCTACTATGTCGCCATATAGGTTTACAACTAAAACCGAAAAGTCGCGTATTGGAAATTGGATTTCCATCTATGAACCGAGGAAAGGGATCTTCCTCACCGATTTCGAGACACACTAGCAATGCCTCAGGATCATGCCTCTGGGAAACCCTAGGTTAGCCACATGGCTAGTCAGTCGTCGCTGATTGGTTATACCATAAATTATACGTTAGCCGGTTCTATCGAACCTCCAAAATGATGAGTATGTCGACCAATCAAGGGCGATTGGCGACCCAAATCAAATCTGAGGTACCTCGCCTTCCATCAAACAATATCCAACATCCACATAAGTAAAATGTCTGGGTTTCTTACCATGACATCACTCATAGCTAGAAACTAACGTATGTCTATTTCCATGCATTCCTCATCCCGTTTCTGGTTCATACCGGGGTGTGAAGCTCGCGAATTAACGCTACACAAAGCTGCGCTATTCAAAGCTGTTCATTGATCATCAACCACAAGACTCTACTTTTCAACACAAGTCTTGATCCAGGCAACTCAGCATGCCACATTGTCAATATATACCATACCATTGATTTCTACAAATATATAACCTCTAAGCTCGTACGTCTCAAAGAAGTGTGTTAAGCAAGAAAATAAATTCTCCGCCACCAAACAGATATATATTTAGCATAAATCAACGAATACAGCGCGAAATACAGTGTCAGACATACTATCCATTTGCAAGTTGGTTCTGGGTCTGAACGAAAAGGGAGGCACCTTATTCCTCGTCCTATTTGTCTAATAAAGGAGAGAGGTCCTCGCATATCTGGTCGATCTCCAAGTACATCTGGACGATCACCACTTATTACCTCGTCTTTGGTGTACTGCCCAATCAAGACATCAGAAATCATCCGAACGATGTGAAGACCTCTGGTCTTCAACCACCATCTTCAAATCTTTGACTTAGTCGTCATATCAGTTATTCAGAATGGTTTAAACCCGGTCTTTCCGAATAACTCGTGTATCTTATAATCAAGTGCTATAAAAACACATCATACTCCTCATTCCAATCCATAATATTCTTTTATTCAAATATTCATTACATTGGGAATCATTCCCATTAATCTTATCAAAGATTTAATTCATTTAAACCTCTTGTTTAAATCTTTCTTTGAAAACCGTTGCAAAAGATTTTGTGTTATCTTTTAACAATCTTAAACCAAATTAAGGTGTATCAAACTATTCAGGATTTATGAGCCTTACGAAGTGTTTATTATCCTAGTCCCAACCTATTCATCCCATGGAGCAAAACTGGTGATACTCCATATTTAACATCCACTGTGTTATCGGTAAAATTAATTACCATTTCACGTTTCAAATCTAATTAAAGATTTAACTATCGCATGAAGTAAAACTGGTGGTACTCCATTCTTGATCATTTCTTGAATTCGGTAAATTTAATTACCTCATTCACATTTCAATCTAATTAAAGATTCATTAAAACTCCAACTTGGATTTAATCTCAAAATCATTACTTAATGATTATTCAACTTTAAGAAATTAATCTTGTCGTTAACAGGGTTAAAGAACCAATGTTATTTAAAACAAAGTTCATGATAAACCCCAAATCCTCTTCCATTAAAATTGAACTTTCACGGAAATTCTATCAATCGTAATTGATATAAATTTCCGTACCGGACTAATACTATAAGTGGAATACTGGCAAGTCCTTTTAAATTCCATAAATAGTAACGGTCTTCCTTCACAGAAGCTCATCTCGATTGTCACTAAACTGAATTCCACTCAATTCCATTTTAATGTATTAAATTGGAAAGCTTTACTTTGGAAAATTTCTTTAAATCTTAGTTAAAAGATTTATAATTTTCAAATCATTTCTTCACTGTTAATTGGGTTTTAAGAACAAATGTTATTTAAAACATTGTTCAGAACAAACCCAAAATCAACTTCCATTTAGTTCCAATTATATGTATTAATTGGAAAACTTCATTAACTTTAATTAAAAGATCTATTCTTTTCTCAACTGGATTTAAGAATAGTGTTATTGATAACACCATTCATGACAAACCCAAAATCCAATTTGATATCAAATACAAGGCTTGAATAAAAATTATATCGACTCATATTCAATATCAAATTCTTAAACCAATGGATATCGTATTGGGAATAACGATATCTATATCTTCCAAATTCCTCAATAATATCCGTATAATCATGGAATCCAATATTGAAATATTCCGAAGATTGTTTCCATTCAAATCCTTTCCAATTCATACGTCGGAAAAATTCTGGTTATATTAAAACCATATCAATTCTTTATTCTAGTTGTTAACCATTTCATTTGGATAAAAATACCTTTATCTTTTCAAACTAGGAGTATTTTATCAAAAATTATTTCAATATTTTAGTGTCCATTCAAAATCGAACATCAAAATCATATTTTGATTTTTCACTGAATATTATTTTAAAATACTAGTTATTTCTGAATTGGAATCAGACTTAATCAATTACCACATAATTTTAGTTATATGGATTCCATACATCGCATGTATTCAAAATAGTGATAATCAACTATTAAACATTCAATTCACATCCAGAGTACAATTTGCAACTGTATAAGTTTTAAATAATTGAATAACGCTTATAACAGTATGCCAATCAATCGGTTGACGTATAATTAAATCCAAGGGAGATGTGAACTAATTATCGTCACCAGACCCGTGTGGGGTTTTCGACCATCAAACAAACATTATTACTTGTATACTTGGGCGATGTGTAAAATAATCGTCCCAACACCCGTGTGTGGTTTACATCACAATTTATGTGAACTTATATAATATTTGGGGGACGGGTGGGTAACTTGTCATCCCAAATTAATTTAAATTTTGAACGTTTTATTTTCATAGTTTAATAATGATAACATTTAAAATTGTAAACATACGTCAATCACCAAGCAAATATTAAAATCACAGGCAATCAATATATATCTAGTTATAAAAATAAATAACTATACAAAAGAATTGAGTGAGAGAGTTCTCACCATTGGTTTCCCCTCTGTCATTCTTTAAGATGATTTTATAAAATGATTTCGTAAAAATCGGGCTGCCGAAATATGTGGATTAGAGAAACTGAAAAGTCACAAATAGTGGCGAAATGGGCTGAAACTTGACCGGGAAAGAGCCTAAAACAACCTATACAGTAGACCGTGGTTTCCACCGGTCTACTTTCCAAAAACTGCAGGACTAGTCGACTGGTCATCGTACCAGCAGACATCAAATTTATTTCTCTCGGGTAGCACGTACCAGTCGACTGGTCTGCTTTTCATCAGTCGACTGGTGGCTTTCAAATGGTGCAATTTGATTATTTTTTTACTCCAACCTTATATGAATCGTTTACGGTGAACTAAAGAGGCTATGCACTTGATCTAGATGATAATAAGGCCTCATAAGCTCGTCGAAACAACTCAAGAATGAAAGAGGCTATATGATAGTAAGATCGTGTAGAATGGAGAATATGATGTAATGTAAATTTTAGAGTAGAAAGCAGTAAATCACACAGTCGATTTATACTGGTTCGGACCACTGTCCTACGTCCAGTCCCGGAATCACTTCTGGTACTTCACTAACACTAAAACCCTCACTTCACCCGGAGGAATAGGTACACAATTACCCGAACTGTTGAACGGGATTTCTTGCCTCAACCATTGAAGAGGCCTTTTATAATACAGAATAACTGATGACTTGTTTGTGTTCTTGTTAACACTGATATGTCGATATATAGTACACCTTTCCTATAGTCTTTCCTTGATGATAAACGTGTAGCTTGTGAAAGATTATAGAAAATAATATTGAGTATAGTATGCTTTTTGAAAATTAGAGAGCTTTGAATAATATAGAGAAAGTTAGAATCAAATTCAGTGCTTTGACAAGTTAATCAAGTCTCTATTTATAATATACGAATAGTTATAACCAATCATGAAGAGTTTCCATCAAGAGAAGCGATCTAGAAAGTTTTGACTCTTCATAATAGGTTGCAACTTTTCGTAATCCGAAATCTAATTTTTTTTTCTTTCAGATGTCTGTTTTAATTTGAAAAATGAAATAGTGAAGAAGTAGTGTATTTCGTAGAAGATTCAGATGTCTGAAATATTCAGAATAGACGTTTGAATATTATGTTAAATTTAAATTTTGTTTCAGCAAACAGACATCTGTCTGATTTAAATCAAACATCTGTTTTCTGGGCAAAATATATTTTTGCCTCTTTTTGAATATGAATATATATATATATATATATGTGTGTGTGTGTGTGTGTAATCATCAAGGAAGACTTTAACATGAATATCTAGGACTAACAGACCCTTACAACATATTCAATCTTTATTTTGGTGTTCTTGAATCTGTTTGTCGAATATCTTCCTGCAAAAAAAGGTTAGATGATAATATATATGCTTATGTATAGTTGTCATAGTCAAAATGCTATGTAGCGAGATTCAATATTCTCCCCTTTTTGACTAATGATAACTATATAAGCTCCCCCTGTCAATATGCGTATAATGTCACTTGTTTCTCCCCCTTTGTCATTCGACAAAAAGGAATACTTATTAAAGAACTTAAGCACATATGGAGCTCGAGCTTGAGCTTGGCTCGAAGAAGTGCCAGTGCAAGAGACTTTTTCCCAAATTTTATTCAAGAATCCTTTGATAGACTCAAACTTCTTAGTTGTTTTTTCTGATAATTCTTTAATTCTTTATGAAGTTTGGTTTGGTTTTGGGATAGCATTATGGCTACTTGTTTGGAAGAAGTTTCAGGAGGAATAATATGAATATCATCATCTTCTTTTTCTTCTCTAACTTGGCGACGGTGAGAAGGTTCAGGAATAATTGATTCTGGATTGGAGGCTACATGTTCAATCCAAGTCTCAAGCGACATATATTCTAAAGTAGTGGGATTCGGAGGGATATCCATAAGCTTCAAGGATGTGGGGCCAATTTCTTTGATGGTTAAGGAAGGGATGTTTGGTATGTTGATTTCACAAGCGCTAAGAATGCGTGTACTGTAAGCACCATTGTGTAGAGTCTTGTACTTGCGTTTATACATGATGTTAGTCCATTCATCCATGATAATTTTCGCCCAATTAATTTTCTTGTTTGAGTATATGGCGTATAATGCTTAAAAATCTCTTTATAATCTTTTTCACAGCTCCCTTTCCGAGGTTGAATAGTTCGGATAAGTATTCGATTAAGAAGACGAGCTTGTGGTCGAGGATGAGTGGAAGTAAGTTCTTCCATTTTAATGAGATTATCAGCGAGAAATTTATGTGAAACCTCATCTCATGCAGACATATCTACTTCTATTATGTCTATATCTAATCATTGCCACACACATTCTAGAATTTGGCTTAATCGTTGCATTGTTATAAGCACACACTTTCCACATACCCATGACCAAATCGTATCCTTTTTAACTTGAGGCTTAGTATGATCAAGGTTTAGATTTTCTAGAAACAACTTGACTAAAAGAGGGTAGATTTTCACATTGTTTTTGTTATAATCAACAAGTGATTCAAAGTGTAGCAGACGATATTTGGAAAAAGCATCAAATTTTACGAAGGCACCTTCAAAGAATTTTGAATCCTTCATTGCTTTGTACCTAACTTTTGCAGTATCATCCCAAAGACACTTTTGTATCATTTCTTTGGAAGATGGAAGAGATTCTTCTTCATGTGTTCTTTTGCCTCTATGTGCCATGATTTGTTGTAGAAAAGATGAAATTTTTGTGGTAATTTTTGATTTTGGGGCTAGGGTTTATAAAGGAATTGAAAAGGATGAAGAGGTAAAAAGTAAAAGGAAGAGATAATGAATGGTTGTGATGTTTGGGAGGAGTCACATGTCTTTAAAAAAAACACATCGTTTATGTTTCAGACGTTTGATTTGAGAAAATAGACGTCTGTTTTTGGGTAGTTTTGAACCCGAGAAGAATTAGTTCAAAATAGGGCAATTTCATACGTCTGGTATTTTGGATTCAGACGTCTGATTCTGGGAGTACTATACTTCTTATTATTGAAAAAAGCGTCTGTTTTTGAGGAAATTTTAACCCGCAAGCATTTAGTTCATTTTATAACAATTTCAGATGTCTGTTTTATTTGGTGCAGACGTCTGGTTTGAAGTTTAATTTTGTTACTCTTGTTTAGTCAGATGTCTGTTTTGTTTTGCTCAGACTTCTATTCTATGAGATGTTTGCACAATCAATTTTTTATTTCGTATATAAGGAATAAATAACAAGTTAGATATAGAAATATAAAATAAAGTAAATGATACTTTAATTTTTAAAAGGTGGAGTCTTCTTTGGTGTTGATGGATTCTTTCCTTCATTAGCTTGGTAATTTCTATCCCATGAGTTTGGATCATATGATGGTCGTGGAGGTGAGAAAGTGTAGTACTTCATTGTGGGATTTACTGGATCGTTCTCAGTTCGGTAAGAGGAAGATGGATCAATAGGATTTGGCGGAGTTGGTAAAG
Source organism: Allium sativum (assembly GCA_030737875.1). Taxonomy (NCBI): domain Eukaryota; kingdom Viridiplantae; phylum Streptophyta; class Magnoliopsida; order Asparagales; family Amaryllidaceae; genus Allium; species Allium sativum. Next base: position 280,514,902 of record CM060922.1, read on the forward strand.
GTGAGACAACATCTTTTTCTTTTGAACCACAAAATTTGTTGATCATTTTTTCGAGAAGGCTTAAGCGAGTCGATGTTACTTTATGTTCGAAATATAACTCTTTCTGTAGTGCTATCTGATAATGATGGAGATCGTCTATTTTTCATTTTGTATTTGGAGATGAGAATAAAGCTCTTTTAGCTTTTTTTGCTTCAGGAGTAAATCCAGTATGATAGTTCCCCCAACGGTATTGCGGTTCATATCTAGGTGTTGGTGTTGGAAGTTGAGGAGAATCGGAAGAGCTATCCGATGTAAAGGTAATACTGATTGAAGATTTGGAGTTACTTGAAGACATGGTGTTTCTATTTGAGCTTGTTTTAATATTAAAATTTGTGTTTGTAAGATTGTAGTAATCTATAGGTTCATATACGAAAAACAATTAAGGTATTTGTGGTTAAAATTTTCAGAAGTCTGTAGCCATAAAAGAACTTGAATGTTGAGAGGGATTTTAGGAAATGGATAAAAAATAAAAAAGTACTTGATTTTAAGAGAAAAGATTATGTTAAGTTATATATCTTTTACTGAAAAAATCCCTAATTCTCGTCGTAATTTAATAAAAGAATTTTCTAATAATGGTTTAGTAAAAACATCTGCAATCTGGTTTTCGGTTGAAACATATTCTAAGTTAATAATATCTTTATCTATATTATCACATAAGAAATGATGCCGGATATCTATATTTTTAGTTCTAGAGTGATTTACTGGATTTTTAGATAAATTTATAACACTAGTATTATCACAATATATTGTTGACTTAGTTAAATTAACTCCAAAATCTCTGAGTGTTTGTTGCATATAAATTACTTGTGCACATGCTAAAGCAGCATATATGTATTCTGCATTACATGTAGAGAGTGAGACACAGTTTTGTTTCTTACTAAACCAAGATACAAGTGATTTTCTGTAGCAACCCAAGTTTCCGGTACCTTTTGAGCTGACCAAACAACACCAGTCCAACCCAAACTGTACTGGAAACCCAGATGCCATAGAAAGAATTTAGAGGATGAGAAGAAGGTAAGAAAGAAATGTTAGAATAGAAGAGAAGGAAGAAGAAACAACAGAATCAGAGTCTCACATCGCGACGGAATAAAATATAATACATAAATAACTTTATTGAAAAACTTGAGGTAATACACTTACATACATCAGAGTACCACAGACAAATCTGGACAGTTATAACAACCTGTCTTCAAATACAACACACAGCGGAATAATATTAGGTGTATATCATACGTCTGGACTCCTCCAGCTCGTCTTTGGACTTCAGAACATCCGATAACCTAAACCTGCAACCCGGGCTAACCAGAGCATTACAAACACCGGGTCAGTCTGGTGAACCAGAGTGAGAAAAACTCGCTAAGTGATATAACATCCATATTGGTTTTTAAGTCCAAAATCCTTTTGAAAGAAAAGGATAATAGTAAGACCAGCCCACACATAAATACGGATGGTTTTTACCTTACTATAACCCAAATCAATTTTGAAATCATATCTTACTCTGATATTATAATAGTGTCTAAATAAAAATAAATAAAATTCTAGTGGAATTCTTGCATCTCATGCTCCACATATATAGTATACAATTAAAACCGCGGGCACTTATTGGAGATTGGATTCCGACTATGACAAGGTATGGAACCACCTGCCGAGAGTGTATCTCTAGAGGCGAATACACTGGGTTCAACAAGAACGTCTTGCAACCCGGCCCACACATGACCGACCACTCATTTCGCTTGAGTGTATCAAATGTATATCACCAACGGTTGGGATCAGATCCGTTTCCCGAAAAGGGACAACATCGAAAATAGATTAAAGAATGAAATGGGTTTTCTCTAAATAGGTGATTATACATCCTAATGGGAGCGACCCACATAGCCATGCTGCCTGCCCAATTTTTATCATTTCCTGGTTGGGCGGCTTGAGGCTACGTTTACTTATCAGCACATCACTTTGAATGCCACATCGTCAGATCCATCAAATCACTAATTGACGTCCACAAAAATATACTGGTGTTAGCGTAGAGAAGGTGTCTTCTCCGCCACCAACCGAAATACGTTTGTAAAAATCAACGTACGTGATCATCTGGAAATAATCTGTCAGACACTCATCCATACAAGTCATCCAGGAACAGGATGAACCGAAGGTACCCTCCTACCACATCCAAAGGATCAGTAGCGAGAAGTCCTGCAATCCGCAAAATCTCAATCACGACCGAATCACGTCAGAATACCTCTGGTAGCTAGCCAGAGAATATTCGACAAGTAATCCTTCCGCTAATGAAGATCCACGGTCTTCAATGCTCCATCTCGACCATCTTCTGATATCTTCAACGTTTACGTATTTATTGGTTGGAATGGTTTTGAATATAAATTTGATCCCGGTCTTTCTGAACCAATAATCGATTTGGCCAGATTTTGATAGTCGGTGATTTAACTATCAAAATAAACAACCATCATCCATAGAAAAATCAAATGGGTTCATTGGTTCAGAATACAGCATCACTTGGCCTTTTCAGTTAAACAGTTGTTAATTACACTTCTAAATCTTTCAACATTTAGAATATCGCTTTCTCAATTCTTATTTCCAAATCCATTTGTAATGACCCGCATTTTCAGGGATATAATAATTAATTTATTTAATTATTTAAAGGGTGATTTAAAAGGATTTAATGGTCGTTGAATTAAATAATGGTGAATATTTAATTAAAATATTAAATTAAATTTTGAAATAATTAGAATTGGCTGAAATGGCGATATGGTGTGAACTGGATCATCTGTGATATTTAATTCAATTTAGAATTGAATTAGAATAACGAATATATTATTTGAACAATAGTTTGAATGTATATTTATACTATAATTAAAATCGAGCTCGAAATGGCGCTGCAGTTCGCGATTTGGCGATTTGAACTTCAACTAAATGTACAAGATTCGTTTTAAATCGGATTTCTGTGAAACAAGAAATGTGTGGACCTGGTGGAGTATATCTTTCTAGTGAAAGAGAAAAATCGGGATTTCGTCGTGTAGATTTTGATTTATGTCCAAATCAAATTTTAGAAAAGTCGCTGTGGAATTCCTTTATAATTTATAAAGGAATTATTTATATTTTAAAAAGGAATTTCAATATAAATCGAATATCGGGTTGACTCAGATTTGAAATATCAAGTTAGAAATTCATATAGGAATATTCTAGAGCTTTATGGTATTCCACTGTGAATATAGACGATAATATTTATTTTTAAATATTAAATTTAATTATATTTAAATATATTTATATATTCAAATGGGTCATTCAGAGCGTTAAAAATAGCCAGTTTTGCAAACGGCCTCAGAATCCAACGAAACTAATTTTGTTGGATCCGCAATATTAAATTATTGTTAGATTTCAATTTCCGTGATTTTTGAAGTCAGTATGTGGCCGTACGGGATTTTAATGTGAAGAACAATCAGTATTTTAACGGTTAAAAATACGCTGTGTGAGCAAACGGAGTCGGAATTCGACGAAACAGTTTCGTTGGGTCCGCAATGTAGAACTGTAGCTGCATCCCAATTTTTCATGATTTTTGGGTATTGTATGTGATCACAGGAATTTTAAAGGATAAACACAAACAGCGTAAGGATAAAAATGAATTAAATAATAAATATAAAAAATATTATTCTTAACCTATATAATACCCTTACCAATTCCTAACCTAATTCACCTCCTCATAAGTCAACAAAATATCCCGCCGTGATATTTTTGTTTTTCCAGTAAACTACTTCAATCCTCTAAAATCAAATAAAACCATAAAATCCTATAAATCAACAGAGATGTATATTTCGATTCACAAAAGAAAGAGCTTCAAGCTCGTGCCATTTATTTTGAATTCGACGCAAAGTTTCCGGGTTCAGAAATTCGACAGTGGCTCTAGGGTTCCACTTGGTTGCTTCTGTGGTGGTTGTTGGTGGGATTAGAGAGTTCAGTTGAGTTGGTGGAAGAAAACCGCATGTGTATGTTAAAGTTTGGGAAGATCGGTGGTGTAAACGGTCGCTCGAAATCCTGTAGGGCACAACGACGCTGAGGTGACGCGTTTTGTTCGAGAGGGGTGCAGGCCAGTTGGTGGTGAGGGAAAGGAAGAGCTCGTGAAGGGGGTTATTTTGGTGAAATTTGTTTTTGAAATCGTTGAGTATAAATGGAGAAATTAGAACTTAAAAGAAGCAGGAATGGCCATCGTAAGCTTCAGGAGGTCACGACATTGAGGAATTAGGGAAGATGAGTAGGATGGCGGGTCTGGGTAGTAACGTTGGGTTTGGGCTGGAATTAGAAGGGGTAAGGCCCAAAAGGGTATAACTAATTAAATTTAAAATTTAATATGTGTATTAACTTCTGGATATCATAACTATTGCATACGATGTCAGAATCAGACGAAACAAGATCCGTTGGGATCGTATAGACGGTGTCTACACACTGGAACTGACTGGGTGTGGATTGGAGCTCATTTGAATTTATGGCGAAATAAATTGTTTGATTCAAATCAAACAAAACAGTTTATCGTTCTTTAACGATGAACTGCCAAAGTGAGTAAATCTCACTAACTTTGAACAATTTATAATTTCATGTTGTATTTTTAGAACTGTTAAAAGTTGTCCGATTGACTGTGTGTTGACTGTTTGATTGAACTGCTAGTCAGTTAGTGGAAATTATATATATATATATATATATATATATATATATATATATATATATATATATATATATATATAAACGTTAAATTCTGAAAGTGATGTTGATTTTATTGTGTAACATCTGTGATGCAGGAAAACAGGTTGGAGGGACCCAACTGGGTTCCTCAATATTTAATTTACTGCTTGTGTCATATATCGAAATATATGATGTGATTTATAATCTGTTGTCGATTATGTGTGTTAGACGATATTGGCCATCGTGATTTGATATGATTAAATACCATAACATACCAGAATGTCGATAAGGGAATTTTCAAAGTGATATTTGAAAATAAATTATTTAAATCAAAGGATTTTATAAAAGAGGAAATATTTATAAAATCAAAGAAGATTCTATAAACGGGAATATTTATAAGTAGGAAATATTTATAAAAAGGATATTTATAAATGGGATATTTATAAAGTGAATTATTTATTAAGATAAATAAGTAAGACATTTAAATGGATTATTTATTTGGTAAATAAATAAGATATTATAAAGGGAAATATTTGTGAAAAACAAATATAAAGGAAACGTTTGTGAAATCAAATATAAAAGAAGATATTTGTGAAAAACAAATATAAAGGGAAAAACGTTTGTAAAACAAATAGAAAGAAGAATATTGGTAAACCATGTACAAATATTATAGAAAGAAGAATATTTGTAAAATAATTTCAAAGAGAAATAAAAAGGAAAACATTTGTAAAACATTTACAAATGGAAATAGAAAGAGGGATATTTGTGAAACATTTACATATAAGATTAAAAGGAGTTATTTATTTAGAAAATAAATAATAGATTAAAAAGAGTTATATATTTAGAAAACAAATAAAAGATTTTTAAGGAGATATTTATTTAGAAAATAAATAAAGTTAAAGGGAAATATTTATTTGTTAAATAAATAGGAAAGACAAAAGAAATATTTATTTGTTAAATAAATAGAATTGGAAAGGGAATAGTATTTGTTAAGTAAACAAATAGAAAAGGAATTAATCAAAGGAGTTAATTCAAAGGAATTAATCAAAGGAGAAAATCCGAAAGAGTAAATCGAAAAGAGTAAATCGAAAAGGAGTTAGTAGAATATTAGTTATTCGATTAGAGTTAATCAAATAGATTAAATGAGTCAGAGTTAATCAATTAGAGTAAAACCATTAGGGTTAACCAGTTAGGGTTAACCAGTAAGGGTAAATCAGTTAGAGTTAAACCAGTTAGAGTTAAACCAGTTAGAGTTAATCAGTTAGAGTTAATCGATAGAGTTAAATCGAACTAGAGTTAAATAAATAAGAGTTATTCGAATAGAGTTAAATAAATAAGAGTTATTCGAATTAGTTATTCGAATAGAGTTAAACACATAAGAGTTATTGAATGAGTTATTCGAAAGGAGTTATCGATTATAGTTTAATCGAAAGGAGTTATGGAATTAGTTATTCGAAAGGAGTTATCGATTATAGTTTAATCGAAAGGAGTTATGGAATTAGTTATTCGAAAGGAGTTATCGATTATAGTTTAATCGAAAGGAGTTATCGAATTAGTTATTCGAAAGGAGTTATCGATTATAGTTTAATCGAAAGGAGTTATCGAATTAGTTATTCGAAAGGAGTTAAGTAAAAAGAGTTAATCGATTAGGGTTAAATAAATAGAGTTAATCGAATTTAGTTTATTCGAATAAAGGTTTTCGAATCTAGTTATTCGTAAGAGAGATTATCAAATATAGTTATTCGAAGGGAGGAGTTATCGAATAGAGATTTATTCGAACGAGAGTTACGTAAGGAAGTGTTAAAGAGTTAAAAGATGAACTTAACCTATTTCGAGATTTGAATGTTGTTCAGTTAAGGTCTGAGAGGTAGTTATACCCCAACTTGATTGACTTCGTTTTTAATTTAGAAATGGTTAAGGTTCGAGAGTGAAAGTGGTTAAGTGAATTTAGTAAATAAGTATAGTGGTTCGAGTTGTCGTCGCGATGTTGATTTAAACATCTGTTTAAATCCAAGTAAAGAAGATTTGGAAATGTTTTCCAAATAGAATCAGAAACGTAATCAAATATTGAAATTGAAATATGGATTAGGAATGGGAACGTTTTCCAGTGTTAACGTATATTTTCTAAACATAGAAAATAGGAAAATATGAATATATATATATATATATATGATTGATGATTGATTGATAGAATTTCAATTTGGAAATAATATCGTTGTTTGCACAACTGTTTTTCTTTGATGGTTAAATCACAGACTATCGAAGTTTTGAACATTTTAACGTTGTTAATATGGAGAGACCGGTTGGATTATTATCCAAAGAACCACTCTGTATTGGCATAAGCGTTGCGAATCATATATGCCAAAGAGAATTGAAGACGGAGTAAAGTGCAAGGGATATTGTATAAGTCTTAGATAACAGTGCCTAAGATGGATGTACTGAATAGTGCCTTCGGTTCATCCTGTTCCTGGATGACTTGTATGAATGAATGTCCGATAGAGTATTTCCAGAAAGGTCACGTACTGTCAAAACCCGTAAATTCCCCGGTGAGGGAAAGCGCGGATAATTCGAGAACAAGCCAAACAGAACACATACAGAAGAACATTTCATTGTATATTACAACAATACCATCAGATTACAAGAATATACAGAGTATAAATGAATATTACACAGAAACATCAGAGATTTAAATTACATTTAAATACATCACAGCGGAAAAATAATACAATACACAACTAGAAGAGATATACGGATACAAAGCTTTCCGGATATAATTCCAGCTGTAAACCAGGATCCTGTGAATATAAATCTGCAAAACGAAAACTACTAGCTGCCCGTGTCGAAAATAAGGGCACCCAGAGTTTAGGTTAAAACAATAAACTCCAGGTCAGTCATGTGACTGGTGTGAGAACTAAAACAGTTAATCTTTATTTTTAAGTTAGGTAAATCAAGGGACCACGCCGTTTAACACGGAACGGGTTTCCTCCCAAGAATTCCAGTGCATAAAACAACAGTGCAATGCTAAATAAAGAAAAATGAAGCTATTATAAGACCCAGTTCCTATCACATAATGCAACGCAAGCCGGGGGATATGGTTTTTACCTTATAATAGCCAAGGATGCTTGATACGTTTAAAAGAAATCATTTGATACTATTATAAGTATATAGTGTATAAAACAACTTCAAATCATAAGTATCAATCATAGGCGGCATGAATGTCCCATACCACTATGTCGCCATATATAGGTTATACAATCAAAATCGCAAAGTCACGTATTTGGAAATTGGGTTTCCATCTATGAACCGAGGCAAAAGATAGTCCTCAATCGATTCGAGACTCTCTAGCCCGAGCCTCAGGATCAGAACACATCAACCCTTTAGATCGTCAGGGCCGGTCCACCGATGTGGATTATTATGCCTGAACACTACGTTTCCCCGCCCTTTGGGGCGTAAATGAGCCAACGAATGACTCCATCGGATCCGGATCGTCCGATCTAACCGAGGCGCCTCGCAACAGCAACAACCACACAGGTGAAAAGTATATAAATGTCAGGGCTGGTAGGTCACTGACACCACCCTAGCTAGAAAGAAACGCATGCCCTCCCTGAGGTCCTTCTCCCGTTTTTGGTTCACAACCGGGGTGTGAGGCTCGCGAATTCACGTTACACAAAGCTGTGCCACACAGGCTGTGCTTTGATCATCACCACAAGACTTTGATTTTCAACAGAAGCCTCGATCAATTGCATCTTAGCATGCCACACAGGCAAACCACTCTATGCAACCGATATCAGTCACACAGAATGAAATCCAATGTCAGACACACAGTCCATTTACAAGTCCGTTCTGGGTCTGAACGAAACCAGAGGCACTTTCCTCGCATATCCATCGATCTCCAAGCACATCTGGACGACCACCGATTGATTCCCTCATCTTGGGTGTACATCCCAATCAAGATCATCAGTAATCACCCAAACGATGTGAAGACTTCCGGTCTTCGACCACCGTCTTCTTCTTCGACTTATCGTCGTATCAGTTATTCAGAATGGGATAAACCCGGTCTTTCCGAATAACTCACGTATATTTTAAATAAGTGTTACACAAACACAACATACGCCTCATTCCAATTCATCAGTCACTAACCGTAAATTAATCAAGAAAATAATTTCCCAAATATTAACCCCGAAGGCCGAAACCAACATCAGATCAATATCCAGGAAACCATTCTGCTTGGCTAACCGACAGTTAGTTTCTAAATTTCACATTCATAGGGAAAGGTTCCCATTAATTTTATCCAAGATAAATTCCTTGAATTTATTCTTTAATCTACTTTTGAATATCAATTCAAACTAGTTGGAATTAACGAACTTTACCGAAGTAATCATTTGTTTTAATTTCCCACTCCCAACCTATTCATCCCATGAAGTAAAACTGGTAATACTTCATATCTAACACTACGGTGTTATCGGTAAATTCAATTACCATTTCACGTTCAAATCTAATTAAAGATTTAACTATCGCTTGGAGCAAAACTGGTGATACTCCTTTCTCGATCATTTCAGTCTTATTAAAGATTCATTAAAACTCCACTTAGTTTTAATCGTTAACTGGGTTAAAGAAACAGTGTCATTTAAAACACGGTTCACGATAAACCCAAAACCACATTCCATTAATTATCGGGTTAAAGAACGAGTGTTATTTAAAACACTGTCCACGATAAACTCAAAAATCAATATCAATTCAATTAAATATTATTTAATTGGTACACTTCATTAAATCCAAATAAAAAGATTTAATCTTTTCTCAACTGGGTTCAAGAACAGTGTTAATGAAGACACCATTCACGACAAACCCAAATCACATTTGATATTAAATACAAGGCTCTGAATAGAAAATATACCGGCTTATATTCAATATCAAATTCTACGATTAACAAATGTCGTATTGGAAATAACGATATAAATATATATATCTTTCAAATTTCCATAACAACGTATGTATAATCACGAATTCCAACATCGAAATATTCCGAAGACAATTTCGATTCAAATCCATTCCAATGCAATCATTGGAAATTCTGGTTATTTTCAAAACCACTTCAAATTCAATTTATTTATTTAAAAACAAATAGAATTTTAATTCTAGTTCAAAACTAGTTCATTTCGATAGAAATCTATTTTTATCTTTTCAAATATGGAGTTCTTCATCCCAATTCTTCCCAAATCATTTCTTATGATTTTACACAAATTATTGATATTTTTAATGATTTTATCAAGGCCCGTACAGTCGATTTCCATCAATGGCCATCGAACTACACTTACAGCGACCTTTTTCAAATTTGATTTGGACATAATTCCAAATCCAACCATTAGATTTCTAATTTCTCACATTCGTTAGAAAGCTCTTTTCGATACGAACCCACCGGTTTCAGTTTCAGGAGAATCCGACGGTCGGATCTCCCGCAATATCCATTCGAAGTCAATGGTCGAAATTCGCGAACTACCGCGGCGCGGCGCGTTCTATTCAGGCCATTATATATATATAATATATATATATTATATATGTTATCAATTTCCTTTCGAAACGAATTTTAAAAATCGTTTTAGATTCGTTTTCAAAACGATTTCAACTTCCTTTTCAAATTCTAATCAAAACTGAATTTTTCAATATAAATTCATTTTAATTTCATTTCAAATTGATTTCAATTCAATTTCAATTTAATTCGAATTTCTGTCCATTTCAATTTATATTCGAATTCATTTCTATTTAATTTCAATTCGAATTCAACTCTATTCATTTTCAATTCGAATTCGCTTTCTATTCAATTTCAATCCAAATTCGCTTCATTTCAATTTAATTCGAATTTCAAAATCACTTTCTATATTCATTGAAAAATGAATAAAATCGATATAAACATCGTTCACGTCAAAATGGCGTCAATCTAATCAACACGGCTTCATATACTTCTATTTTCAAACATTCTATTTCAAATATTCTTTTTCAAATATTTCTATTCAAATATTTCTTTTTCAAATATTTTAATTCAAAACTGGAATGAGGCCCAGTCAATTACCATATAATGTTAATTATATGGATTTTCTACAACACATGTATACAATAACAACGATGAATAATCAACCATCATCCAAAGTGCATTCCACACTGTATAAGCATCGAATATAAATATTCAACGCTTATAGCTGCCTTTCAATCAATCGATCGATATACAAATAATTATTGGGATTAGTGTACGTCAAATATCATCCCAATACCCGTGTGGGGTTTCAAACAATCAAACCAGATTTTATTTGTGCAGTTGGGCGATGTGTAAAATTTATCGTCCCAATCAATATCAGTCAAATGTGTGTATATAAACAAATCGTCCGATTTGTTTATTTTTATTTCATTTCATATACATGTTAAAAATTCTATTTTTAACTATAAAATATTTCTAACTATAAAAATATTTTATTTCATTTCACATCACATCACGCAATCAACTACACATCAAAATCAAACAAACAAGCATACAAGCCGTCCATGGTCTGTGGACGACGGGTGTCGGGTGCTACTAAACACCGTCTGCATCCTAGTATATATATAACTAGAAAATGAAATCAAAGAGTGAGAAATTCTCACAGAAAGCTAAATCCAACGCCGTGATTCTTCTTAGGTAGAAATCTTCGCCGTTCTTGCCTCTTTTCACTTTCTTTGCCCGTATTCTCTACATATGTAAAAATCACATTTTTACTTCGCTATTCAATATATAAAAATCGAATTTTTACTTCGCTATTCAATATATAAAAATCGAATTTTTACTATGCTATTCAATATATAAAAATCGAATTTTTACTATGCTATTCAATATATAAAAATCGAATTTTTACTTCGCTATTCAATATATAAAAATCGAATTTTTACTTCGTTATTCAATATATAAAAATCGAATTTTTACTATGCTATTCAATATATAAAAATCGAACTTTTACAATGCTATTCAATATATAAAAATCGAATTTTTACTTCGCTATTCAATATATAAAAATCGAATTTTTACTTCGCTATTCAATATATAAAAATCGAATTTTTACTATGCTATTCAATATATAAAAATCGAATTTTTACTATGCTATTCAATATATAAAAATCGAATTTTTACTTCGCTATTCAATATATAAAAATCGAATTTTTACTTCGCTATTCAATATATAAAAATCGAATTTTTACTATGCTATTCAATATATAAAAATCATATGTAAAATCTGAATTTAATCAAGGCTTATTTATGTATAAAATTGAAATTAAAATTAACATTATTAAGTAACCTAAATAAAATAAAATAGGGAAACTTACTGTGTTCGTCAAAGAAAAGAGAGGGGTTGTTCGCCGGAGCTACGTCGAAGGCGCCAGGGGGGGCTGAAGCTCGCTGTGGGGCGCCGGAGTTGAGCGCGGCCTAGGGTTTGGTGGTCGGGGATCTCGCGGGTAGGGCTTCCAACGAGAGAGGGTCGCTTGTGGAGGGAGGGGGGTCGAGGGTGGAGGCCAGCGGTCTGGTGGTCGGCGTCGGTCTTCGGCGGAGGAGGCGTGCGCGATTGGGGTTCCGTTGTTTTTTTTTCTTTATCTGAAAATCGGGTTTGACTTCTTTGAAAGGGGGGGGGGGGCTGTTAAGGAGAAAAGGAAGGTGGGGGGAATTATTATTTAATATATTTTAATTTCTTAAAGCACCTTTTTATTTTGACCTCGAAACGAGACCCACCGACTGTAGTCCCTAGCGTTTTACCCCCATTCCGAACACAATGGGATATGTATCGTAGGCTGATTCCATCGTTTCGATCAGTTTCCATCAAAACCAACATATAACTCTATATATTGAATTTGAACGCGTATTTCAATTTACTGAGGTCACATACTAACTCGAAAAATTCCCGAAAAATATTTTCTAGCTTCGTATTGACGATACGGTCCTAATAAAACTAGTTTCGTCAAATTCTGAGACCGTTGGAAAAATGGCCATTTTCCAGTCGATTAAAATCAACTGAAACTGGTCAAACGCGTTTTCCTTTTCCACGCTTACATATTGATTCGAAAAATTATGAAATTTGAAACTTAGCAATAACTTTACATCACGGATCCAACAAAAGTGGTTTCGTCGAAATCCGAGGTCGTTTGCAAAATGGCTATTTTTAAGGGCCTGAATTCCATAGCGACTATTCAGAATTTTCAACTGGACATATCTTTTTATCCCCGCTATGAAATTTTGATTTTTCGGATTCGTTGGAAAGATATTCTCAAATAGATCCCAATGTTTTTGGTTTCACTAAAATCCGGATTGTTTTGCACCCGGTACATTCAATTGAAGTTAGAAATCGAATTATCGAACTACCGCGCCATTTTCAATTCCTTTTATAATTATAAATAATTATTTGTATTCTAACGACGAACTATATAATATATACGTTCGATTTATATTCAAAATAAATTTCTCGTCGATATTATTTAAAATAATCTATTTTAAATAATCAAAATTCGCTAAAATTGTCAAAATAAAAAATTTAAACTGGCCCAGATTTTCGGGTTGTTACACGTACATTGATTTCTTCAACCGTACCAAGAGTGGAAGCGTAGAAGGAAACTTCTTTAGCTAACACGTAATGTACTGTTGTAGACGTCAATTGATGATTTTCGATGGATCTGACCATGTGGCATTCGAAGTGAATCTGATGTGATAATAAAGCGTAACCTCAAGCCTCATCATCCGGTAAATGATAGAAATCGGGCAGGCATCATGGCTATGTAGGTCGCACCTATTAGGGTGTATAATCACCTGATCTAGAGTTTCATTTACTTCTAAAAATCTATTTTTGATGCTGTCCCATTCGGGAAACAGTTGTTGATCCCAACCGTTGGTGATATACATTCGATACACTCAAGCGAAATGAGTGGTCAGTCATGTGTGGCCGGGTTGCAAGATGTTCTTGTTGAACCCAGTGTATTCCTTTCTAGAGGTACACTAGCGAAATGTGGTTCCATACCTTGTCATAGTTGGAAATCCATTACCCAATACGTGCTTGCGGTTTTGATTGTATACTATATATGTAGAACGTGAGATGAAAGCGTTTCTGCTAGATGATTATTATATTGTGGTTGATAGACATTATTATAATATCAAAAGGTTTTTGATATAAAGATATTTTGGATTCTCATAAGGGAAAAACCCGTTCCATTATACGGCGTGGTCTTATGAGATATCATTTACCTGCTTGAACTGTTTTAAACTGTTTTACTCATACCAGTCCCATGACTGACCCGGAGTTTATTTTGTTTTTGTTTTCCCTAAACTCTTGGGTGCCCAATTTTGTACGGGCAGTCAAGTAGTCGGGATTTACAGATATACTGGGAGAGCTTGGAGCAGGAGGCTTCAGGATTATATAGCTATAGTTATTTCCGCCGAGTTGTAAGTATTGTACTCTGATAATGTTATTGTATACATATAATGATTTTATTTCAAGGTTATATTATCTATTATATGTTGTTCATTCCGCTGTGAGATTCGTGTTACTCTTATGTTGTGTTCTTCTTCTATTCTAAGTTTCTATCTTATCTATCCTCACCCTCTAATTTCTTTCATTAATGACCGGTATTTTTCGATGTTTGGTTAGTCATCAGTGAGTTTATGGCGATAACCAAAGTCGTAAAAACCCGGGTCGTTACACCATTTATTCAACTTATAATTCTTTGAATTATAGTTTATAGTATTCTCCCTAAAAATGTTATTTTAATCTCCTCAACCAACTTCGTTTCTAAACTAATATCATCCCTGGATAATCGTGAAGTCGTTCAAGTTGGGGTATTTTATTTACCTCTCAGACCTTGAGTCGACAACACTCTTATCTTCAGAATAGATAGAAGTTTATTAACGAAATCCCATTCTATTACTTTTTCCTCATTACTTATATTTAATTTAGAATCCAATTTAAATAACCCTTTATCTTAGTTTTTATTTAAATAACTTCATTTCACATCTAAAATACTTATCTTTAGATATCATCGTTAGTTCTTTACTTTGAAAATCAACTTCCATCTACTTAAGCTTTTATTTGATCTTAACTCATATCAAATCTTGTTTGAAACTTTCCTTTTCCTTGGAATTCCTTTCATGATATAAATCAAGGTTCTAACTCATAAGGATATGAGTAAAACTTATTTAAAATTCCTTTTTAATTATAAACAGGGCCTTATTCAACTCAAATTCCTTTACCACTATTTCCCTTTCAACATATTTACTTTCAAATATGATTCACTTTAAAAGTTAAGAAATCTCGACTCAATATACCAAAAGCAACTTAGTTTCATATGAAAACACTATTATATATTCAAAATCTTATCTATCGAGTCGCTTATTGAATTCTCATTCATACTATACTTTAAAACCTCGTTTATAGTTTAATTCCTCGTTAATGGTCTAACATCCTCTACATCACATAGTTAACTTCATTTTCGGGTATACATAAAATAATCAATCTTTCTTAAGGATTATCTCCAAAATGATGTTTATTCCAAAAATAATTAACAATCCAGTAATATGCTTTAATAATCAATTCTCGTACTATTAGTCGACTTGGTCATCTCAACGAGGTTACTCGTTTAACCCTTTCCACTTAGTTATTCCTTTTTAAATAAATAAATAATAATTAATTTAAAATAATTTCATTTGATTAAATTAATAATCTAATTAAATAAAATAATCTCATTTAATTTTACACGGGAAAACACTTAATTCAAATCTTAACTATTTGTTAGTTCTACCTACTTGTTTACAAAACTGATTATCCTATAATCCTCGCTTTATATACTCGTTTATAATCACAAGATAAAAATAATTAATTCATTTCCTTAATTAACTTTATTTAAAATAATCCGTATAAAATAGATTTCAAACTTGTCTTTAATTATAAAACACATTTTATAACTTTCTTTCTATTAATTTACATGATGGTAAATCAATTTCTATAAACCGATTCATTTATAGGCCATCTACTGATAATTACCCAATCAATACCACCCATCGGTTCATATCAAACAAGCGTTGAGTTTGGTTTCAACAAGCAACAATCAGTTAGGTTGATTAACAATTCATATAAGTAAACAACATATTTGAGGAATCCGGTTGGATCCCTCCAACCTGTCCTTCTCTGCATCACAATGGATTAATTTAATACAGCAGTATGTTTATTCATAGAAATTACAGTTCAACCAATAACAATCAACAATCCATTTATAACATCCAATCAACATTAACAACTATTTATTTAATATGTTTATATTTTTATAAACGTAACCAACAAGGTAAGTTACCTTGTTTGGAATCTAATCATTAAAATAACGATTTAATTTGATTAAATTAAACAAACGCTTAATTTAATTCATGAATATTAAATAATATTTAACGTACAAACAAACAGTCATCCAATCATCAACCATTAACAAACAGTGCACACAAAATAAAAACCCAGTTTATATAAAATATAAACGGGGTAAACTGAGTGAGTTAAACTCACCTTGTTTTCATCTATCGCTGAGACATTAAATTAAACAGACGTTTAATTTAAAAAGAATTCCGATAGCTACCAACTTTGATCAATCGGCTCCAACTCGTAATGTTTGTCGGTACGGTTCCAATGCGGCTGACTTCGTCGAATTCTGGCAACATAAGAGCATGTTACACCCATTTTCGCATTACAGTTTAAATCTAAATTAATTAACCCTAAATTAAATCAATAAAATCTTAAATTAAATTTTAATTATATTTTAAAATAAATGGGCCGTGATATATCTACAACTTCCCCAGTCACTTCATACCTTCTTTAAGTTAAAATATAGACCTGTCCATATTAAACTAGATTAGGTATATATTAATTGCATCTATTAATATACCCGGTTCATTATAAAAATAAGGTTAGGCACCACTGTAAATTAAGGTGCAGGCACGGTTGAACACATAGTCTGGTACATTATAATGCAAATTTAAACTTTAATTTTATTAAAATAATGGGCCTCACCCTTTAAGTCACGCGGCCCAAACCTCTTCTCCTTATTGCCTTCTCTTTGTTCTTTCATCCCCATCCATACATAGCGAAATCTGCAGTAGCTTTCCTCTACTATTCATGTTTCTTCCCATCTCCATATTTTTTTCCATGCAATACATTTCCACACAAGTGACACAACCGCCTGCACCCTTCTTTTGGCCCACACCACCTTCACCCGAGTTCGCCAGGGAAGAGACACCGCCCGAGAGCTTCTTCGACGCTCCAGCATCCTACTGCTGTGCCACGCCTCCACCTGCTATATTCATGAAGTCCTGCTATACTTCTTCCCTTCGTTTCATGTGTTATACCATGCCCATCATGTTACAGCCTTTCCCATTCTTTGTTCCATCCTCCTGCTAGTACTCACGCAACATCATGCTTTCTACCCCATTCTCCTGAGCTACTAACAGTTTTTCCCTTCTTGTTTTTTTTCTTTTCTTTGAAACAGAATACCCACTGCTGGTTGCTCCCAAACAACCGCTCCACCTTCCCAAACTGCACCACGTTGAGCTGCCACCCCCTCATACATTCCATCTCAGTCCATGCACTATCACCTGCTCATGCATCCGCTCTTCTTCTTTTGGAAAATCACCTATACGCAAGTTTCCCCCCACTCCACCGAACTACCGTACTCACTGCTCAGATCACCAGAGCTTCCTCGGCAACCGCACCGCCAGAGGTCACCAGATCTCGTCCTGACAGCCTCAAAAATTTCCGCCTTGCGCCAGCTTGGGGAAACTGTTCTGACCTTCCTCACTTGTTTTCGCTGGAAAGTTCAGATTGAGAAAGACACAGTTCGCGTTATTATTTGTTTCAGTAGGGTTCGGTTCCACGGGAAAGAAAATGGGGAGCTTTGTTTTCTTTGTACAGAAATAACACAAAGAATTTGGGCTTTAAACAGAAAAATAAGAACCAAGATAGGCTATTTATAGGGGAGAAGTGTAGGTAGCACGTAACTGAAAATCTTTTTATTTTAGTGATAGCTTGGCTGGCACGGTGAAAGAAAGTGTGGTGGGCAAGAAAACTGAAGTGTGGCGTGCAAGAAATCCACTATGTAACTTGCGGGTAAAGGAATTACTGTAATGTTATTTTATTTGTTATTTTATTCAGAGCTGTTCTCTTGGACAAAACCTTGGTCGGCCAGGTTACTAAATGCTGAAAAGAAAGTTCACAAAAAAATGGCCACGCTGAAATCTATACCTATGGTTTTTGACTTTGGATAGGCTGTGATTCGTCATTTCATATGTATGCAATTGTACAGACCAAGAATTTATATTTGATTTTAGGTCTGCACTTAGCTTGTATTTAGGTGACTGGCTGCGTATTTTCTTTTCATGTGATTGATATTACCATGTGCGTGAATGCGTACCCCTGTCATATGATACTCCGTTTACATACAAACCCTTATGGACAGAAATAAAAATATAGTCATGTCTAGCGAGGTGTCACTATCCCAAAAATGTAATAATATCAGTTGGTTAACTTATATTGTGAAACCCTGAAATACTAGTACAGGGTGCACAATACTTCAAATAAAAAACTGCATATTTAATTTATTAAAAATTATAGTAAAATTATAAAAATTGAATTATAACTACGTCTCAAATGAATCTTGTCCAGATTCGAATCCAGTATGCAGTTATATCAAATAAACTGTTATGGTCGATAAACGATTCCATAACGACTATTGGAAATTTTAATCTAGGCATATCTTACCATCTACACGATGAAATCACGATTTTTTTCTTTTATTAGAAAAATATAATCAAATCGGTTCAATCATTTCTTGTTTTGCAGAATTACGTCTTAT
Organism: Allium sativum; assembly: GCA_030737875.1. NCBI lineage: Eukaryota > Viridiplantae > Streptophyta > Magnoliopsida > Asparagales > Amaryllidaceae > Allium > Allium sativum. The sequence continues at coordinate 280,533,511 of CM060922.1, forward strand.
ATCGGATCTGGTATATTCATTAAAGTTTGAATTGCAAATTACGAACTACTGCGACGTTTCGAGCTCGTTTCAATTATATTATATATATTCAAACATGGTTTTTATATTTAAAATTCGATTTAAAATCCATTAAATCATTATTTAAAACTGAATTAAATATTCGAAATAAACGTTCAAAATCTGGGACGTTACATTTTCCAATGAATCTTTACTAAGAGCTTTAAAATACTTACAATCATCAGAGTACATCACACATCTGGACAGTAATAATACCCTGTCCTTGTATACAACACACAGCGGAATAACAACTAAATATCATACGCCTGAACATCTTCAACGCGTCTCTTCACAGCATTCGATAACCTGAACCTGTACACCCCGGTCTAACCCGAGCATTACAAATGACGAGTCAGTCTGGTGAACCAGAGTGAGAAAAACACTAAGTTTATAGGTAACATCCAGCTTGATTTTAAAGTTAAAATCTTTTTGAAATAAAGGATAATAGTAAGACCAAATCTACACATAAATACAGACGATTTTTACCTTACTATAACCCGAATCATTTTTGAAATCATATATCGTCTGATATTATAATAATGTCTAATATCAAGTAGATATCAATCTAATAGAACGCTTGCATCTCACGCTCTACATATATAGTATACAATCAAAACCGCGGGCGCTTATTGGAGAATGGATTTCCAACTATGGCAAGGTATGGGACCACCTTCCGATAATGTACCTCTGGAGATGAATATTGCAACCCCGGCTAAACATGACCGGTCCGTCACTTCGCTAGAGAGTACCGAATATATCATTACCACGGTTGGGGGCCAGCCAACCGAACCGATAGCATACATATAAAAATAAAAGGGACAACCGATGACATTTGATTTCACCAAATCAGGTAATGAATATACCCTTTTGATGGGTGCGACCCACATAGCCATGCGACCTACCCGATTTTATACCATTTCCCGGTTGATGAGGCTTGAGGTCATAATTAATTAGTTAATTAATTAATCATTATAATAATATTATTTAATTCTTCTGAACATCGACCACCATTCACTTTGAATGCCACATCGTCAGATCTGCCATAAAATCACTAATTGACGTCCACAAAAATACTCTGGGTGTTTACGCAAAAAGAACGAATTCCTCCGCCACCAACAAAGTACGTTTGAAGATATCAATATACATAATCCTTTGGAAATACTCTGTCAGACATTCGTCCATACAAGTTGTCCTGGGACTGGACAATCCGAAGGCACTCTCCTACCACATCCTTGAATTACCCTATGGATCAGTAACGAGTAGTCCTTGCAAATCCGTAAAATCACATTCATGACCGAATCACGTCAGAATACCTCTACGTTGCAACACAGAGAATATTCGACAAATAATCCTTCCGCTTATGAAGATCCACGATCTTCAATTGCTCCATCTTGATCATCATCTTCACGTATTTGCTGGTCGGAATGTTTTCGAATGTAAATTCGATCCCGGTTTTTCCGTACCAACAATCGTATTGGCCAGATTTGATAGTCGGTGATTTAACTATCAAATAACAATCGTGTAATTAAAACGAGTTCATTGATTCAGTACTTGGCATTACTTCGCCTTTATTTAAAAACAATTAACGAAAGTTAAATTAAAACTCTTTAAAATATTTCGATATTAGAAGTATCGCTATTGTTTTCAAAACATTTCCAATATCACTTCTCCGTATCTATAATTGGGAAAATTGATTCATCTTATCATTCATAAAATAACGTTACAAAGTCTCTCTTTTTTCATCATTTGAAACAAAAACTAATCCTTATTCTTTTAGAATAAACCCATTTTAACGCTTCACTTTTCATTTCCTTTTTACTTGAAAATATCATTATAATTTTCCATGCCATCTTCCTTATTTCCTTTATTTAGGAGAATTCCTTATATATACATATATTCTCAAATATTTCTATTTCCTTTACTTCTGAAATCTCCTCTTATATTCTCAATTCTGTTTATTCCCGTTACTTTGGAAATTTCATTATATTCTCAAATCTCGCAATTTACGTTGCGTTATCATTTCTTATCTGGAAATGTTCTTAACCTCTTTCCCATTACAAACTAATATCTTTCACAGATAATCCTGAAGTCATTCAAGATGGGCTATTTATTTACCTCTCAGGCTTGATTAACAACGTTCTCATCTTCAGACATATATGAGTTGTAATTCAAAAACCGATATTTATTCTAATATCAAATCAAATCTTATCTATCCATTTTACTTAGTTCCATTATTAAACATCAATAATTCAAATTACGCTTTGAATTCTCATTTACTTTCATAAACTTCGGTTCTAAATCCCTGGTTTAAATAAAACCCTTCTTATCTTGATTTCCCTTTTCCTTCGTATTTCAAATGTTGAGTAAACATTTATTTAAACCATCGTATGCGATTATAATTCATTTTATAACCTTGTTATAAAAATCGTTTATAACTCCCTTTTCAAAATTCAACCATATTCCATTTCAAAAATGGTTACTTACTTAAATGTATTTCATTTAAGAAGTAATTACTCATTATTATTAAAATAATAATTTACTTCATTATTAACTTAAATTAGTATTAAATTTCTTTTTGAAATCTTATTCAAGTTAAACCGCTATATTCTAAATTATTTCATTTCTAATTGGCACAAACTAATTTAATTAAATAATCAGATTTAATTAAAACAACCGACTTGGTCAACTCTAAACATGATTAACTCGTTGATCACTTTAACTCATCTCTTCATTTAAATTAATTATTGAATTAATTTAAATAACCTCATTTAAATTAATAAATTAATTTAAATAAACATCATTTACTTTGATTAATATTAAATAAATAATAATATAATTCCATTTTAATTGTTTTTTACAGCAATTAATCTCACTTGTAAACCCTTACAATAATTAAGATGTGGCACGTGCTCTGCACACGGCTGATTTCCCTTTTTATAAACTTCATTTTTAAATAATATATTTAAAATTCTATATTCGGTTATAAAATAAATTTCATAACTTCATTTTTATATCGATTTACCTGACTGTAAATTAATATTTCAAACGATTGATTTATCGGCCAACTGTTGCAAATTACTCAACCAATACTGCCCATTGGTTAAAATAAAACAAATGTCGTATTTCAGGCTAATGGTCAACAATCAAATCAATCATCCAAACAGATGGGTTTTAACAGTTCATATAATGATAATATGAAAATAAATAACATCTAATATATTTGAGGAATCTGGTTGGATCGCTCCAACCTGTTCTTCTCTGCATCCAAATGGGTTAATTCATATGATATCATTCAATTCAATTTTACTGATTTAATTCTAAAACAGTAAAATAACAACAATTTAATATTAACCAATTTATTTAACGTTAACAAACAATTCAAACAATTCATTAAATTAAAACACGGTTATTTTATAAAGTTACCCTCATTGGTAAATAATCGTAAAAAACGATTGGTTTTCATTTAAATTTAACTAACATGCAATTCAATCAATTCAATCAACATATACGTAAACATTCAGCACACAACAACCAATCAGCAATTATAGCACACAAAATAAAAACCCAACTTATATAAAATATAAGTGGGAAGGGAAATCGAGTGAGTTTAACTCACCGGATTTCATTTTGTCGCTTGAGCGGTTCAATTCCAGTTAAATTAAACAGCGTTTAATTTAATTATAAACTCCAATCAGTTCCAGCTTTGTCCAGAACAGTTCCAAAATATAGTATTTGTTGATGCGGTCCCAACGCCTCTAGATTTGATCAATTCTGGTAAGTTGTAAAGAGTTATTATTGTTTTAGATTTATATAATTTAATTAACAAATAAATTCCTAAATCATAATTTTAATCTAACTTAATTACTTGCTTGGCTTAAAATAATCAACCGACTTCTGAAACGCTCTGTATCGCCTTCATATTGCCTGTAAATTCACGGTTTAATTTAATACTCTATTTTTATGTATAATTAATCATAGCGCAATAATAAATGATGTGATTTACTTTTGCATTCACAAAGGATCAGCCGGTTTTGCTTTTGCTTCTCCCCTTCCTCCCTTACTGTTCTCGTCACTCTGTACAACAACACCCAGTTTCAACGCACTCTCTTTACCACAATCTTTCTGCCACATCCCTTCAATTTGAACCCATTTACTTTGCTTTGATGTCCCCAAATATCATACGTTTTGTAAACCATAACAAGGCCCGATCATTGCTGTCTTCTATTCATTTACGCACAAACTGACCTTCCTTCCTAGTATTGATGTTTACACCGCCCTATAACAATTATATGACCAATATTAAAACTAATGAATTATTTAATTATAGTTATAATTACTTTGGTTAAACCTAAAATTGGCTGACCCAGTTTCTACTTTCTGATGTTCAAAGAAAAATGGCCCAGGCTATTTCTTCCTTGTTTTGTTCACATTCGATCCTAGCTGCATTGAAAAGCTGCTGCACTCCACCGTTCAGTACCCACGTACCCACATCCAATACACAGAGAAAACCAGTCCCCTTGCTATCGTTCATATTGTAACTGACTTCAGCATATACTTCTTTCTTAATGTTCCTGTTCCAGGTCTTGAAAGCGTTGCACCGATTTTTAATTGGTCAACTTCTAATTATAGATTTATAAACTTAAATCATTAAATTAACAATTATTTACATCGGTTTAAGGATAATTGGCTGATCCATTGATTTGCTTTTGATTTTGTCACCGAACACTCGTTGGAAACAAAGACAGCAGCAGGTCCATCTATACTCCTTGCATATCCTTCTTCTACCGATGCAAACCCATGCTCCATCCAAAAATCCTCACCGCCTCCCCTTAACAGTCCACCAGACGATGATCGGTGACTGCCGTTCAACCCACCTTTCCATCGCCTATCCCCCACCAGAACAACTTGGCATTCGATCACTCCAACCATCCCCATCTCAGCTTCAAACATCGACCCTTTGACGTTAGATTCCAGCCACATCGGAGCCCCAGACTCCATCACGACCGATCAGTTTTGAGATCGTGTCATGCTCGACAACATCGCAGCTTGAAGTATGTGGAGAAATTCAAATAATTTCGAGAAAACGAAGAAGAAAGAATCGAAAGTTAATGATCGTTCAAAACATAGTGGCAGCTGGTTTCCTTACGTTGACTAGGCAGAGCAATAAATTAGGGTTATACAATTTTAAGGGGTACATATAAGGGTTGATTTATTATTATTTTATTTTCATGAAACTTAACGTTGAAGTATCACCTCAAAACACCTACATACGAACTTCGTTTTTGACAAATAAATGTAATCTTAGCGTAAAAAATATTCTGGACCCGATGGGACAGGTTTCTCGAAATCCAAGGTCGTTTGTGAAAAGTCCTTTATAAATATCGATGAAAAATCAAGCTTTTAAAATTCCTATAATTACAGAAAAAATCCAAAATAATATTAGGCCTTGACCTTTTACTAGACCTCTTCCTAACGGATCCAATGAATCTTGTTTCGTTGCAGTTTGTTTGACCAGTCGTTTATTCATTAAAAGTTATCCCTATCTAAATTGTATAAACAATTTAATAGAAATAGAGGCATTTTTGGCCACCGAAGTCACATACAATATCCGTTTGCCACGAAATTTGATTTTCTGACAATGATTTAATGATACGGTTCCAATGTAACTAATTTCATCGAAAACTGAGACCGTTTGCAAAAATGGCTATTTTTAAGGCTTATATAATATCAATTAAAATATTATATAAATTCCAAATAAATTCAATAAAATAAAAATAAATTATTTTTCTCATATATATCCAACCAGAATATATATACAACTTCCAATAAAATTTACACAACTCAATATCCTAAATTTTGAGTTAAACAAAATCAAATTTCCTATGTAAATATATTAAATAAAGCTATATTTTTATAACGATTTCCATAGCGACTTTTTCAAACATTGAGTTGGACATAACTAACAATCTATAACAAAAAATCTCGATTTTTCTCTTCTATATGAAAATTACTACCAATTGGATTCATACGTTTCTTGTTTAACAGAAATCCGACTTATATCGGATCCGTTATATTCAATTGAAGTTCAAAACTCCATTTTACGAACTGCAACGCTATTTCGAGCTAGATTTATAATTATATATAAATTAACGTTCAAACTTCATTTTATAATCTAATTATATATTTTAAATCCATTTAAAATTCCAAATCAATATTTAAAATAATAAAATATATTAAATATCTGACTGCCGAAAATACGGGACATTACAATCTTCCCTTCTTAATAGAATTTCGTCCCCGAAATTACTAAGGTAAGAAAAATGTTGTAAACCCATTAAATTAAAATCCGATTTATTTTAAAATCAAAAACAAATTCACTATCGTCAATATAAATTTTCAAAAATGTCGAAAATTTTCTAACTCCTTAAATTCCTGGAAAAATTTGGCAGAGTCTCCCCTGTACGGAGTGACATCTGTGATATCGCAGGAAAAAATAATATATATACATCGACCACACGGTCGGTAAACAAAATTCAAAACCCAAAAATTTGTATTTTCGCGTAGGAGTACCTTAAGCAAGCGCTATTGAGTATATTACTCAATTTATTGCGATCAAAACATATCCCCATAGTTTTCGGCTACCTGTACTCAACTCAGTTCAATATATAAGTGACATATATGTGAAATTTCACTAATACTTCATTAATCCACATTCTAACTAAACCAATTTCCAAAATCAATGATATAACATCCTTCGTATGAAATTACAGGGTTAACACATTCATTTCTACTTCATATGCTGTTTCATTTCAGTTTATTACTTTGGAGTAAACTTCTCTTGGTTTCCAATTCATTCATCTCCATTAAACTGGTGATTAAGCAATCTATCAATCAATCAACAACAATTCACAATCAACAACCAATACACAACCAAATCAACCAATCAATTGAATTTGCATTCCATATTAATATTTACCTGGTTTTAACATCAATCGATTTATACCAAATTGATTTCCATTTCATTTTTATTAATACGATTTCCCAATTCTCAATCCCATAAACTTATGTATATAGGAATTTTGACCTTTAATTCACAGATATTCTTGCTTAACTCAAGTTAAATCTCCATTTCAAATGATTTGTTTTAATTTCGAATTAAACTCCTCATTTACTATTTCATATGGAAATATTCTTTGGTTACATTAAACCATTTCCAATTTTAGTTCATTTTGAATTCCATTCAAGTCAATCAGCCAAACAACCAAACCAACATCTCAATAATTTGGTAAAATTACTTCCTTTCTATATACAAATATAGTTTGGGTAAAATTATTTCACTTACACTCTTTCCAAAACAATATCGTGTCTCTTGTCAATTCAAATTCTTCTCAACCCTTGAACTGATCAAACAACACAATACAAATCATTTGTATATAAAATTTACAAATACGCTCTCTCATATGTACACTCAACCTCGATCTAGGATATTACTAATCCCATCTCTATCGAGTTTACGCCACAGAGCCAAGGTTATTACTAAACCATTGCTCTGATACCACTATAACATGTCGTCTTTCCCATACCCTTTGGGATGAAAATCACAACTCATGTTCAAACCAAATTGCACCGAAAAGCAGATAGTTAATAGAAAGAAGTTAGAGGGTGAGATAAGAAAGAAAGAAATATTAGAATAGAAGAAGAAGAAGAACACAACACATCACATAGTCTCACATCGCAGCGGAACAAAATATAATATAAAAATAAATCTTTACTGGGAGCTTTAAAATACTTACAATCATCAGAGTACATCACACATCTGGATAGTTATAATACCCTGTCCTTGTATACAACACATAGTGGAATAACAACTAAATATCATACGCCTGAACATCTTCAACGCGTCTCTTCACAGCATCCGATAACCTGAACCTGTACACCCCGGTCTAACCCGAGCATTACAAACGATGAGTCAGTCTGGTGAACCAGAGTGAGAAAAACACATTAAGTTTATAGGTAACTTCCAGCTTGATTTTAAAGTTAAAATCTTTTCGAAATAAAGGATAATAGTAATACCAAATCCACACATAAATACAGACAGTTTTTACCTTACTATAACCCAAATCGTTTTTGAAATCATATATCATCTGATATTATAATAATGTCTAATATCAAATAAATATCAATCTAATAGAACGCTTGCATCTCACGCTCTACATATATAGTATACAATCAAAATCGTGAGTGCTTATTGGAGAATGGATGTCCAACTATTGCAAGGTATGGGACCACCTTCCGACAATGTACCTCTGGAGATGAAATCATCGGGGATTCAACAAGAACGTATTGCAACCCCAGCTAAACATGACCGACCCCTCACTTCGCTTGAGAGTATCGAATATATCATTACCACAGTTGGGGGCCAGCCAACCGAACCGATAACATACATATAAAAATAAAAGGGACAACCCGATTTTATACCATTTCCCAGTTGATGAGGCTTGAGGTCATAATTAATTTGTTAATTATTTAATTAATCATTATAATATTATTATTTAATTCTACTGAACATCGACCACCATTCACTTTGAATGCCACATCGTCAGATCCGCTAGAAAATCACTAATTGACATCCACAAAAATACTCAGGGTGTTTATGCAAAAAGAACGAATTCCTCCCCCACCAACAAAGTACGTTTGAAGATATCAATATATGTAATCCTTTGGAAATACTCTGTTAGACATTCATCCATACAAGTTTTCCTGGGACGGGACAATCCGAAGGAACTCTCCTACCACATCCTTGAATTACCCTATAGATCGGTAGCGAGTAGTCCTTGCAAATCCGTAAAATCACATTCACGACCGAATCACGTCAGAATACCTCTACGTTGCAACAAAGAGAATATTCAACAAGTAATCCTTCTGCTTATGAAGATCCACGGTCTTCAATTGCTCCATCTTGATCAGCATCTTCACGTATTTGCTGGTCAGAATGTTTTCAAATATAAATTCGATCTCGGTCTTTCCGTACCAACAATCGTATTGGCTAGATTTAATAGTCGATGATTTAACTATCAAATAACAATCCTGTAATTAAAATGAGTTCACTGATTCAGTACTTGGCATTACTTCGCCATTATTTAAAAACAATTAACGAAAGTTAAATTAAAACTCTTTAAAATATTTCGATATTAGAAATATCGCTATTGTTTTCAAAACATTTCCTATATCACTTCTCTTTATCTATAATTGGAAAAATAAATTCATCTTATCATTCGTAAAATAACGTTACAAAGTCTCTTTTTTTCATCATTTGAAGCAAAAATTAGTCCTTATTCTTTTAGAATAACCCCATTTTAACGCTTCACTTTTCATTTCCTTTTTACTTGAAAATATCATTATAATTTTCCATGCTATCTTCCTTATTTCCTTTATTTAGGGGAATTCCTTATATATACATATATTCTCAAATATTTCTATTTCCTTTACTTTGGAAATCTCCTCTTATATTCTCAATTCTGTTTATTCCCGTTACTTTGGAAATCTCATTATATTCTCAAATCTCGCAATTTACGTTGCGTTATCATTTCTTATCTGGAAATATTCTTAACTTCTTTCCCATTACAAACTAATATCATTCTCAGATAATCCTGAAGTCATTCAAGCTGGGGTATTTGTTTGCCTCTCAGGCTTGATTAACAACGTTCTTATCTTTAGACATATATGAGTTGTAATTCAAAAACCGATATTTATTCGAATATCAAATCAAATCTCATCTATCCATTTTACTTAATTCCATTATTAAGTATCTCCAATTCAAATTACGCTTTGACTTCTCATTTACTTTCATAAACTTTGGTTCTAAATCTCTGGTTTAAATAAAACCCTTCTTATCTTGATTTCCCTTTTCCTTCGTATTTCAAATGTTGAGTAAACATTTATTTAAACCATCGTATGCGCTTATAATTCATTTTATAATGTTGTTATAAAAATCGTTTATAAATCCATTTTCAAAATTCAACCATATTCCATTTCAAAAGTGGTTACCTGCTTAATTGTATTTCATTTAAGAAGTAATTTCTCATTATTATTAAAATAACAATTTAATTCATTATTAACTTTAATTAGTATTAAATTTCTTTTTGAAATCTTACTCAAGTTAAACCACTATATTCTAAAATTTTCATTTCCAATTGGCACAAACCAATTTAATTAAATAATCGGTTTTAATTAAAACAACTGACTTGGTCAACTCTAAACATGATTAACTCGTTGATCACTTTAACTCGTCTCTTCATTTAAATTAATTAATGAATTAATTTAAATAACCTCATTTAAATTAATAAATTAATTTAAATAAACATCATTTACTTTGATTAATATTAAATAAACAATAATATAATTCCATTTTAATTGTTTTTTTACAACAATTAATCTTACTTGTAAATCCTTACAATAATTAAGATGTGGCACGTGCTCCGCACACGGCTGATTTCCCTTTTTATAAACTTCATTTTTAAATAATATATTTAAAAACTATATTTAGTTATAAAATAAATTTCACAACTTCATTTTTATTTCGATTTACCTGACGGTATATTAATATTTCAACTGATTGTTTTATCGGCCAACTACTGCCAATTACTCAACCAATACTGCCCATTGGTTAAAATAAAACAAATGTCGAATTTTAGGTCAATGGTCAACAATCAAATCAATCATCCAAACAGATGGGTTTTAACAGTTCATATAATGATAATATGAAAATAAATAACATCTAATATAGTTGAGGAATCCGGTTGGATCCCTCCAACCTATTCTTCTCTACATCCAAATGGGTTAATTCATATGATATCATTCAATTCAATTTTACTGATTTAATTCTAAAACAGTAAAATAACAGTAATTTAATATCAAACAATTTATTTAACGTTAACAAACAATTCAGACAATTCATTAAATTAAAACACGGTAATTTTATAACCGTGACCAACAAGGTAAGTTACCTTCGTTGGGAAATAATCGTTAAAAACAATTGGTTTTCATTTAAATTTAACTAACATGCAATTCAATCAATTCAATCAACATATACGTAAACATTCAGCACACAACAACCAATCAGCAATTATAGCACACAAAATAAAAACCCAACTTAAATAAAATATAAGTGGGAAGGGAAACTGAGTGAGTTTAACTCACCGGATTTCATTTTGTCGCTTGAGCGGTTCAGTTCCAGTTAAATTAAATAGCGTTTAATTTAACCATTAACTCCAATCGGTTCCAGCTTTGACTAGAACAGTTCCAAAATACAGTATTTGTTGATGCGGTCCCAACGCCTCCAGATTTGTTCAATTCTGGTAAGTTGTAAAGAGTTACTATCGTTTTAGATTTATATAATTTAATCAACAAATAAATTCCTAAATCATATTTTTAATCTAACTTAATTACTTGCTTAGCATAAAATAATCAACCGACATCTGAAACGCTCCGTATCGCCTTCACATTGCCTGTAAATTCACGGTTTAATTTAATACTCTATTTTTATGTATAATTAATCACAGTGCAATAATAAATGAGGTGATTTAATTTTGCATTCACAAAGGATCAGCCGGTTTTGTTTTTGCTTCTCCCTTTCCTCCCTTACTGTTCTCGTCTCTCTGTACAACACCACCCAATTTCAAAGCACTCGTTTACCACATTCTTTCTGCTACATACCTTCAATTTGAACCCATTTACTTTGCTTTGATGTCCCCAAATATCATACGTTTTGTAAACCATAACAAGGCCTGATCCTTGCTGTCTTCTATTCATTTACGCACAAATTGACCTTCCTTCCCAGTATTAATGTTTACACCGCCCTATAACAATTATATGATCAATATTAAAGCTAATGAATTATTTAATTATAGTTATAATTACTTTGGTTAAACCTAAAATCGACTGATCCAGTTTCTACTTTTTGATGTTCAAAGAAAAATGGCCTAGGTTATTTCTTCCTTGTTTTGTTCACATTCGATCCTAACTGCATTGAAAAGCTGCTGCACTCCACCGTTCAGTACACACGTACCCACATCCAATACACGGAGAAAACCGACCCCTTTGCTATCGTTCATATTGTAACCGACTTTAGCATATACTTCTTTCTTAACGTTCCAGTTCCAGGTCTTGAAAGCGCTGCACCGATTTTTAATTGATCAACTTCTAATTATAGTTTTCTAAACTTAAATCATAAAAATAACAATTATTTACATCGGTTTAAGGATAATTGGCTGATCCACTGATTTGCTTTTGATATCATCACTGAACACTCGTTGGAAACAAAGACAGCAGCAGGTCCATCTGTACTCCTTACGTATCCTGCTTCTACCAATGCAAACCCATGCTCCATCCATAAATCCTCACCGCCGCCCTTTAAAAGTCCACCTGACGATGATCGGTGACTGCCGTTCCACGCACCTTTCCGTCGCCTATCCCCTACCAGAATAGCTTGGCATTCGATCACTCCAACCGTCCCCATCTCAGCTTCAAACATCGACCCTTTGACGTTAGATTCTAGCCACATCGGAGCCCAGACTCCATCACGACCGATCAGTTTCGAGATCGTGTCATGCTCGATAACATCGTAGTTTGAAGTATGTGGAGAAATTCAAATAATTTTGAGAAAACAGAGAAGAAAGAATCAAACGTTAATGATCGTTCAAAACATAGTGGCGGCTGGTTTCCTTGCATTGACTAGGCAGCACGAGAATTTAGGGTTATACAATTTGAAGGGGTATATATAAGGGTTGATTTATTATTATTTTATTTTCATGAAACTTAACGTTGAAGTATCACCTCAAAACACCTACATACGAACTTCGTTTTTGACAAACAAATGTAATCTTAGCATAAAAAAATATTCCGGACCCGATGGGACAGGTTTCGTCGAAATCCAAGGTCATTTGTGAAAAGTCCTTTATAAATATCGATGAAAATTCAAGCGTTTAAAATTCCTATAATTATAGAAAAAATCCAAAAAAATATGAGGCCTTGACCTTTTACTAGACCTCTTCCTAACGGATCCAATGAATCTTGTTTCGTTAAATTTGGAGTTTGTTTGACCAGTCGTTTATTCGTTAAAAGTTACCCCTGTCTAAATTATATAAACAATTTAATAGAAACAGAGACATTTTTTGCCACCGAAGCCACATACGATATCCGTTTTCCATGAAATTTCATTTTTTGACAATGATTTAACGATACGGTTCTAATGAAACTAATTTCATCAAAAACTGAGACCGTTTGCAAAAATGGCTATTTTTAAGGCTTATATAATATCGATTAAAATATTATGTAAATTCCAAATAAATTCAATAAAATAAAAATAAATTATTTTTCTCATATATATCTAACCAGGATATATACACAACTTCCAATAAAATTTACACAACTCAATATCCTAAATTTTGAGTTAAACAAAATCAAATTTCCTATGTAAATATATTAAATAACGTTATATTTTAACAACGATTTTCCATTGTGACTTTTTCAAAAATTCAATTGGACATAACTAACAAACTATAACATGAAATCTTGATTTTTCTCTTCCATATGAAAATTACGACCAATTGGATTCATACGTTTCTTGTTTCACAGAAATCCAAATTATATCGGATCCGTTATATTCAGTTGAAGTTTAAAACTCCATTTTACAAACTGGAACGCTATTTCGAGCTCGATTTATAATTATATATAAATTAACGTTCAAACTTCGTTTTATAATCTAATTATATATTTTAAATTCATTTAAAAATCCAAATAAATATTAAAATAATAAAATATATTAAATATCTGACTACCGAAAATACAAGACATTACATCTTTTTTCTTTATATTTTTATTAAAATTTTCATCAAAAGAAACGTGTAAAGATTCTTCTATAACATTTGTACGTTTGTTGAAAATTCGATATGCTTTACTACGTTCTGAATATCCAACAAAAATTCCATGATCAGTTTTTGTATTAAATTTTCCAAGTTGATCTTTAGTATTAAGAATAAAACATTTAGAACCAAAAACTTTAAAATATGAAATATTTGGTTTTCTTCCATTAAAAATTTCGTAGGGAGTATTTTTAGTTAAAGGCCGAATAGAAATTCGATTTAACACGTAACAAGCGGTTGCTACAGCTTCTGCCAAAAATTGTTTAGGTAAAGTACTTCAATTAAGTAGTATTCTTTCACATTCTTGTAAAGTTCTATTTTTCCTTTCTACAACTCCATTTTGTTGTGGAGTTCTAGGAAAAGAGAAATTATGTCATATTCCTTTCTTTTTACAAAAGTGTTCAAAAGATTCATTTTCGAATTCTCCACCGTGATCACTTCGAATATTTTTAACTTTTAAATCTTTATAATTTTGAATCTTTTTAATGAAAATTTTGAAGTGTCCAAAAGTATCACTTTTATTTTTCATAAAAATAGTCGAAGTATATCTTGAAAAATCACCGATTATTACAAATACATAACAATTATGATTTAATGATTGTATTTGAGTAGGACCAAATAAGTCCATATGTAATTGTTCTAATGGTTGTAAAGTTGAAATAACTTTTTTAGATTTAAAAGAAGATTTGGTTAGTTTACCTATCTGACAATCTTCACATAAATTGTTTATTTTAAAATTTAATTTAGGTAGACCTTTTACTAACTCATGTTTAGAAAGTTTTTGTATAGTTTTGAAGTTTATGTGACAAAAACGCTTGTGCCATAACCAATAATCGTTGTTATTGGCAATCAAACACATTTCTTTATTATTATTTACTTTCATATTTAAAACATAAATATTTCTATCTCTATTTCCTTCAAAAATAATATTTTGATCTTTTTCAAAAATACTACATTTGTTTTCAAAAAATGTTATTTTAAAACCTTTGTCACATATTGACTAATACTGAGTAAATTACGTTTTACTTTTTTAACTAAAGAAACATTAGTAATAAGAGGTGGATTTGAAATA
This sequence comes from Allium sativum, assembly GCA_030737875.1. Lineage (NCBI taxonomy): Eukaryota > Viridiplantae > Streptophyta > Magnoliopsida > Asparagales > Amaryllidaceae > Allium > Allium sativum. The sequence goes on from CM060922.1 coordinate 280,548,562, forward strand.
CCATAGTTGCACAAATCTCCTTTTCCAATGATAAATCCTTTGAATTATCTCCGAAGGTAACTGAGCCACCATCAAAGTATGAAATATTGGTTAGCATATCTTTGTCTCTGGTCATGTGTTTTGAGCAACCACTGTCTAATATCCATTTTCTCTTTTTGAGTGGGACCTGCAAAAAATATTAATAATCACATTGGTACCCACCTTTTTATAGGGTCCTAAGAGTTAGGTATTAGGAAGCCAAACCCAAATGGGTGTAATATCCCTTTAATATAAATAATTTTCATTATTATGCACAGATTTCATAAATGAGTTAATGTGCTTGTTCCAATCAAACTATTGTTAGTTTTGGAACTCATATCTTGATTCTATTGATCTTTTTTTTATATAGATTTTGGTTTATCATTAATTTTTGAATCAATTTTCCACTTTAGCTTTGTATTTTTCTTTGGAGGAAATTTTGATTCCTTTTTAAATCATAAACCATTTTTGTTTGAAGAAGGTCGAGAGTTTTCTATGATTCTTGACATATTATCTCTTCCCTTATTAAAATTTGAAACATTTTTAGAAATTTTTTCTAACTTAGTTTGAATACTTTTATTTTCTAATTCTAAATATTTTACTTTAAATTTCAACAGGTGATTTTCAGAACTAATTTCATCATTCTTTGTCTTTTGAGTTTCGATTTCTTGACTCAAATAGAAAGTTGACTATCTGAATTTGTAAGAGTCTCTTGAACTTTTTCAAGTTCTTCTTCCAAAATTATTTTTTCATCTTTCAACATATCTCTTTCAAATTTAGCTTTATTCTGATTTTCATGAGTTTCTTTAAGCTTTTTCTTAAGAGTTTTTATAATATTTAAAAGTTCAGTATTGACATCTATTAATTCTTCATAAGGTAATTCACTTACTTCAGATTCTTGTGCCATGAAACAAACATTTGCTTGTTCACTTTTGCTTTCACAATCACTGTAACTAGTTGATGAATCTGAGTCTGATTCGTCCCATGTAACAGAAAAAGCTTTCTTCTTGAATTTTTCTTTCTTGCTTTTGTTGAGGTTTTTCTATTTTTCTTTCATTTTTGGACAATCTTTTACCATATGACCCTTCTTATGACAATTGAAACATTCTAATTTTGAGGACGAAGGTTTGTTTGAGGTATTCTTTTTGAAATTTCCTTTTCTATATTTTAGAAATTTCTTAAATTTTTTGAACAATAAAAGCTAGATCTTCGTCTTCTGATTCAGATTCCTCTTTATCAGCATGAAAGGCCACAATTTTCTTTTCTTGAGCTAAATCCTTCTTCACTTAAAGAGTTACTTCATAAGACATAAGATTTCCTATTAGCTCTTCTGGTTTCATAGCTGATAAGTCATTTGCTTCTTCAGTAGCTAGTACTTTTCTTTCCCAGTCGTCAGTTAGAGAATTTAGTACTTTTGAAATGATGTCAAAGTCACTATACTTTTCTCTAAGTCCTATCAATGCATGTAAAATTTCTTGGAATCATGAGTACATTTCATTGATAGTTTCATTTTGTTTCATCTTGAAGTTCTGGAACTAATTTTTGAGCATTGAAATTTTAGTTTGCTTGACTTTGTTTGTTCCTTCATTGATAGTCTTGAGTGTTTCCCATATTTGATATGCTGATGTACAAATGCTAACATGATTAAATTCATTTCTATCTAGTGCACAGTATAGCATGTTCATAGCTTTTGCATTTGCATTTGCCTCTTCTTTTTGAACTGTTGTCCAAGTTGAATATTCGGTAGTAGGTGCTGTAAATTCTTTTTGAGTAGCATTCCATGTGTAACGACCCGCCATTTTGACCGTACTGAATCGACAAAATATGTCAACTCGAACCGTCCAAAATGACAGATTATTATTAGCTTCTGAGGTAAATGGGATAAATCACAGAATCACAGATCACAGACATAGATATAGAGAAATAAGATATCTCGCAGCGGAAATTAAATAATACAATAGTAGTTCATGAAGCTACAAAATAAAAAATTTACATCAGAGTTTACATAAATAACATAGGGGAAGTCTAATACAATGATTTCAGATACATAGATAAATGATAATAGTTAGAAAACAGAAACAATAAGAAACAACTGAAGTGGAACAACCGATCAATGGGTAAATACAGGTGAGTGGAAATCCAATATAAGCTTCAAACTCCAAAAGAGAATCAAAAGCTGTGATAATCGATCTGACCCGAACCATAATGCAAAACAAAATAATTCGGATTAGGATTAATATTCTCATGGAAGTAAATCAACTCAAATGAAATGTTCGATGAAATGCAGTCAATAACTTAAAGGATGTTTGGGATCACCATCCTCAAAGGATCCGTCAAACTAATATACTATATGGAACAGTGCCTATCAATTAAGTAAATATCAAAGTAGTGTAGCGCGATTACCATACTTTCACCGTTGATATATTTCATGTAACGACCCGCATTCTACGCATCATAGGATCATAGAATATTTATTTCTTTCACATACGAAGTCGTATGGTCATGTAACTTTGGGTGACGACTATTGGGGTCATTTCCCATGTTCATGATTTTTCCCGATTTTTAAATGACCATTTTACCCCTAGTTGGCACTGTTTTGGCCATAACTTTTGACTGGAAAAGAATTTTGACCTGAAACCACTTCCATTGGCTCCGGATGATGGTTTACAATTCCGTAGAGTGGTCACATTAGCCAAACAGACTCACCGTTTGGGAGATATGGCTGAAACAAGTTTCAGATGGTGAAAAACAGCTTAATTGGGCCTAACCGGGTGATTAGCAGCTAGGCCCAGAGGGGGATTTCGGGTTTTGGGGTATATAGGGGCTGATTAGGGTTAGAAAACATTTCTTTAGACATTTTCCAGCCGCCACTTTCATCCTTAGACACTCTAACAATGACCTCCTACATCTAAAACACCCCAAATCACTTTCTAATTGAAGATTAGGCTTAGCAACATCAAATTAAGAAGAAAAAGCACCAAAGAAAGGTTAGAGCTGCTGTTGGGCATCAGTATTTGCCCCAAATCAGAGAAGTTTCAGTTCTGAGAATTTTATTTGAGGCCAAGGTGAGTGATTTGCATAGTTTTTGCACTAATTACGGTAATTAGGGGTAATTAGTGAAGATTAGCGAATTTATACACTAATAAATTCTGGAAAAATGTTTAGAAATTCTTAAATGTTATTTTAAACCTCTGATAGAAGTTTGGTTCGATTTGATTAAGTTTTGCCAAGTATATCACTTGATTTGCTTAAACATGCTTAAGGGAAAATTTGGGGTCTTGACCATGTTTGATCCACTTTACATGCTATGATTTGTGTTATGGTGTTCGTGGTCGATACTATACGTTGCTGTGACTGTATGAGATGTTTTGTGATTGTTTAGAAGTGTTAGTTTGGTCAAAAACGCCGTCGAATGGCGAAAGACTGTCGCTGAAACGAAGTGCAGGAATTTACCCGGATCGGATCGCCCCCTATGAGCACGATCCGATGGAAGCTCACGCCACGATCCGTTCCACTTCGAAGGCCACGAACCGATGCAGCGCCGTGTCCAAACTGAAGTACCTCGATCCGAATCGCTCCAGCTTGGTGGACCACGAACCGATCAGAAGGTGCGATCCGAGATGAGGCGCGACGATCCAGACGAGGTAGCACGACCCGAACCCAATGGGTTGCCAGCGTCACGAGCTGTTGAGGCGCGATCCGTATGGTGCGACACGATCCGATGGAGCTGGAGCACCACGAGCCAGCAGGAACTCGACCCGATCCGATTGGGGAGGCGCGTCACGAACCGAACCATCCAAGGGAGCACGATCCGAGGAGAAGACTGAATGAAGACCGATCCGGAAGTGAAGACTATAACCCGAGATGCAAAGGAAGTCCAAATGAGAAGTTAGAGCTCAAGATTCTGATGGGAATCAACGAGTTCGCTTCATGGTTGGGCTTTGCTGCGGGACGCGTGTCAAGGAGTTATCGACGTCTATAGCTCTGGACCACTATGGTAGGAGGTACGAAGACGGATTCAGGGCCATTATGGCATCGGTAGAACCAAGGGCTACAACCAATGAAGTGGGTCATTGAAATGTTTGGTCATGACTCCATATGTTCAGCTTGGTCATAGCAGGGTTTCTACAAGTCGGGATTCATCGTTACCTCAGTTTGTCTAGTGTTCCAAAGTGGTAGATGTCGTACGCTTTACGCACTGAGTGAGAGATGTGAGGATGGTTGCTATGGATGATCTGTTTGCTATCATTGTGACATGCACACTCCACCCCCGTATTCTTACACTATTTATTATGGCACCTTAGAGCATTGTACGGTATGTGGTACTAACTCTTTGGTTGCAGGTCCAGGTTCAGGTATGGTTTGGTATACCTGTTATTGTTTTGTGTAGATGCTTATCGCTCATACCAGGCTTTATGTCTGACCCAGAGTTTTATGTCTCCTCTTATTACTCTGGGTGCTCACACGAGCAGACTAGAGACAGGTTAGCTGGTGATGCATGGGTAGACGATCCGGAGACGAGCAGGAGGCTTCCACGTAATATATATAATATTCTCCCTGTGTTGTTAAAGATCACTGCTTGGGCATTGGTGGTGCATCTTCTACGTTAGCTTTCTTTTGTTTAGAGACAGTAAATTTGGAAAATTGTAATAAGCTGTATATGGATTTCCGCTGCTCTAATGATTGATGTTGATTTTAGTTATCAGCTTATGCACTGTCTCACCTGTTTTATGTCAAGTATGTTATTATTGTACTTTGTTCCATGCGCTGTGAGACATTCTACAGGTTTTCCTTCACTTCTTTCCTTTCTTTGGCGACCGTTCCGTGCTAATCGGCACGTATACAACGCACTTTCGGAGGAAATGCCGACTGGTACGGAGCGGGCTGTCACACTTGGTATCAGAGCTCTAGGTTGCGTAGTTAACCTAGGGAAGCTATCAAGGAGAGATAATATACGTATACGAGAGAGCGTATTTGTGATTATTTTGATTTTTAAAAAGCTATATATATATATATATACTATTAGTAGTATAAGGATGAAGTCGTACTGCACTAGCACCACTATGGAGTCGTTAATCGTTTCCTTTTTCAGATTTACGATGAGCCGATATACTAGAGGTGCTGGTAGGGGAGCCAATAATGGGAATGCTGCTGACATGAGGACGATGTTTACTGACCTCATGAGAGAGATGCTTAGAGATGTGCAGAGAGCAACTCCCAATGGTGGAAATGGTGGTGGTCCAATAGTGCAGGCGCCAAGAGTCGACTTCGCCAAGCTGAATAAGGATTATACTAACCTTGGTGGAAAGCCGTTCCACGGAACGGAGTCGTCCACGGATGTTCAAGATTGGTTGGATAGTTGCGAACGTATCTTCGAGGATTTGGGTATCGAGGATGCGATGAAGAGAAAGCTAGCATCCCGTCAGCTGCAAGGGCGGGCAATGAATTGGTGGAATGCCATAAAGGCAGCTACTCCCGAAGATCAGGTTACTTGGGAGCAGTTTAAAGCTCGCTTTAGCGAGAAGTACATTCCAGCTGCTCAAAAGTCAGTGCTGTTTAAGAAATTCTTGGAGCTCAAGCAGAATGGAAGAGCTGTCTCGGAGTATATTGTTGAATTCGACACTTTGTCGAAGTATGGGTTATCTCTTATTGATACTGCCGAGAAAAAGAATGAGAAATTCATAACTGGTTTGGATCAGTACTTGGGGGAAAAACTTATTAACCACATCGATGAGACGTTTGAATCGATTGTGGGGAAAGCATTAAGATCGGAAAGTCTCTACCCTAAGCCGAAGACTGAGGTTGCATCCGCAGATGAGCCAAAGCCACAAGCAAGTGGTGGAGGCAAGGGTGGTTCCCAGAATAAGAGAAAGCAGAGTCAGACTAAGGATGGCCAGAAGAAAAAGAATAAGCAAGATGTGGAGTGCTTCAGCTGTGGTAAGAAGGGCCATTATGCTAGTAATTGTCGGGCCAAGCCAGCGGATAGGAAGTGCTTCAACTGTGGCCAAATGGGACATCACAAGGACAAGTGTCCACAGCCCCCTAAAGAAAAGCAAATGGTGAAAGCCTATGCTCTCAATGCTATTCCTTCTTCGTCGAATGCCCCAACAGCGGCGGAGAAGGGAAAGAATGTCGTCATTCAAGGTATGCTTTCTATTTATGATGTTCCTGTTAGAGTTTTTTTTGATACCGGAGCTTCCAGTTCTTTCATATCTAGTGACCTGGTAGATAGGTTGGGATTGGAGCCTGATATTGTCGATAGACCTTTAGTAGTGACGAACCCGATTGGTGGTTCGACTAGCCTTAGCATGATTTATCGTAATGTGGTCTTATCGAGTCATGGATGCATGTTTGTTTGTGATTGCTTTGTTTTGGGCTTTACTGGGTTTGGCATTATTTTGGGAGTAGATTGGCTCCGAAGGTACGGGGTGGTGGTAGACTGTGAGGGCTTGTTGGTGACAGCTAGAGCGGATGATGGGCGGAGGATGGTGTTTGGTGGTCTACCCAGTAAGGGGGTATTGGCTAGTTTTCTAAACTCCCTCGACATTCCGCATAGTGAGTTGTCAGGTTTGCCCGTGGTTGGCCAGTATCCAGATGTTTTCGAAGAACTGACCGGACTTCCACCACACCGAGAGATTGAGTTTCGTATTGATTTGGTAAAAGATGCCAGACCTATAGTGATGCCACTTCGTCGTATGACACCAAGGGAGCAGCGAGAGCTCGAGGTGCAAGTCAGCGATCTTTTGAAGAAGGGATTTATCAGAAGGAGTGTTTCTGAATGGGGAGCACCAGTTGTGTTTGCTACCAAGGAGGATGGTTCCCTTCGTTTGTGTGTAGACTACCGCGAGTTGAATAAAGTGACGAGGAAGAACAAGTATCCTCTACCGCGGATAGATGATTTGTTCGATCAGTTGAGTGGCGCGAGAGTATTTTCTCAGTTGGATCTCGCGACAGGTTTTCATCAGCTTAGAGTGGAAGCTGAGAGTATAGCTAAAACGGCATTTCGAACGCCGTCCGGATTTTATGAGTGGTTGGTCACGCCATTCGGGCTGACCAATGCCCCAGCATATTTTGTGGATCTTATGAATAGGGTATTCAGAGATCAGTTGAATAAGTTTGTCCTTGTGTTCGTTGATGATATTTTGGTCTATTCGAGGACAGAGGAAGAACACAAGGAACATTTAAGAGTAGCGATGGAGGTGTTGAGAAAACACCAATTGAAAGCCAAGTTTTCTAAGTGTCACTTATGGAAGAGGGAAGTGAGGTTCTTGGGCCATGTTGTATCAGAGAATGGTATTGCCGTGGACCCGGCGAAGGTGGCTACGGTACAAGATTGGCCTACGCCCAAGAACGCAACAGATGTAAGAAGTTTCTTGGGATTAGCCGGATATTATCATAAGTTTATCCAAGGTTTCTCCAAGATAGCAGCACCATTGACCCAGTTGACCAAGAAGAATCAAACTTTTGTCTGGGATGAAAGGTGCGAGAATGCATTCAAAAGTCTAAAGGAAAAGTTGACAAGCGCACCAGTGTTAGTCATTCCTAAGGGGGATGAAGAGATGACGGTATACACGGATGCCTGTGGTACCGGACTGGGTGCCGTATTGATGCAAGGCGGTAGGGTTGTAGCTTACGCAAGTCGGCAATTGAAACCGCACGAGAGAAGATACCCTACCCATGATTTAGAATTGGCAGCGATCGTGTTCGCGTTAAAGATGTGGAGACACTATCTCTTGGGAGAAAGATTTGAGCTGTTTACAGATCATAAGTCGTTAAAGTATCTCTTCTCTCAGAAAGATCTGAATCTCCGTCAGCAGAGATGGTTAGAGTTCTTAGCTTCCTATGATTTTGACATCGCATACACACCGGGAAAGGGCAATGCGGTGGCTGATGCATTGAGTAGAAGACATGCCAGCTTAGGGGCTATGTTCCTTGAATGGAAGCAACTGGAGTATATCGCGGGGTTTGATTTCAGACCAAAGTGCGAATTGGATCCAGAAATGTTAGCAAGTTTGACGATCAGACCCACTTTGATTGAGCGGATCGGCTCTAGTCAGAGGGACGATCCTAACCTATTGGAAATCATCTCCAAGTTAGAGATGTGTGTCGATGAGGAGGTGAACAAGTATGGGCTTGATCGAGATGGATGGCTTAGAAAGAATGGAAAGCTTGTTGTACCCAATGTCAATGGATTGAGAGATGTAGTGCTTAGAGAATGTCATCACTCAAAGCTAACTATACACCCCGGTGGTAACAAGATGTATCGAGATATGAAGCAGACCTACTACTGGGAAGGGATGAAAAGAGACGTTGGGAAGTTTATATCCAAGTGCATGAATTGCCAGCAAGTTAAAGCCGAGCAAAAGAAGCCTAGTGGGTTGTTACATCCCTTAGAAATTCCCGAATGGAAATGGGAGCAAGTCTCGATGGATTTCATCGATGGTTTACCAAGGACTAGATCGGGATATGACAACATTTGGGTAATTGTAGATCGACTGACTAAAAGTGCAAGGTTTATACCAGTCAAATCGACCAGAATGGCAGCTAAGTTAGCAGAATTGTATATGAAGTGGGTAGTGAGATTTCATGGAGTACCTAAAAGCATTGTGAGCGATCGAGACCCGTTGTTCACTAGTGGGTTTTGGAAGAGCTTACAAGAGGCTTTAGGGTCAGAGTTACATCTCAGTACCGCATATCATCCTCAGACCGACGGTCAGACGGAGAGGGTGAATCGTATTTTGGAAGATCTCTTGAGAGCGCGTATATTGGATTTTGGTGGATCATGGGATGACCATTTGCATCTAGTAGAGTTTGCATATAATAATAGCTACCAATCCAGTATCGGTATGGCTCCGTTTGAAGCTTTGTACGGAAGACCCTGCAACTCACCATCATGTTGGATAGAGACTGGCGAGAAGTTTATGCTTGGACCAGATGTGGTGAGGGAAACTTCAGATAAGATCAAGGTCATTCAACAACGAATGAAGGCTGCCCAAGATAGGCAGAAGAGTTATGCTGATAAGAGGAGAAGAGACCTAAAATTCTCCGTTGGTGACTTGGTGTTTGTCAAGATTTCTCCGTTGAAGAACGTAATACGATTCGGTAGGAGAGGCAAGTTGGCACCAAGATTTGTTGGCCCATTCCCTGTTCTTGAACTAGTCGGGAATTTGGCATACAGAATTGACTTACCAGAGAAGATGGCGGGAGTTCACGACGTATTTCATGTTTCCCAACTAAGGAAGTTCGTTCACGACTCAGATATGACTATTTCACCTGATCAGTTAGAGGACTTCGAAGTAGAACCTGAGGCGGTTGGGAACCGCAAGCCGGCCCGTATTGTCGCGCACGACATGAAGCAACTTCGAAGGAAGGCGGTGAAGCTAGTCAAGGTACAGTGGATGATTGTACTTGGGAGACAGAGCAGAACATTAGGAAGTCACACCCAGAACTCTTTGCCTGGTAAGATTTTGGCTTCGATTTAGTTTTTCCGTATGCTAGGATAGGCTTGTTTGCTTGTTTTGCATGATTGATTGTTGTATGTGGTCGTTAGGCATGCGGGATCCTTTGTATGTTTTGGGTTAAGGAATTTCGGGGATGAAATTTCTTAAGGGGGGTGAGTGTAACGACCCGCATTCTACGCATCATAGGATCATAGAATATTTATTTCTTTCACATACGAAGTCGTATGGTCATGTAACTTTGGGGGACGACTATTGGGGTCATTTCCCATGTTCATGATTTTTCCCAATTTTTAAATGACCAATTCACCCCTAGTTGGAACTGTTTTGGCCATAACTTTTGACTGGAAAAGAATTTTGACTTGAAACCACTTCCATTGGCTCCGGATGATGGTTTACAATTCCGTAGAGTGGTCACATTAGCCAAACGGACTCACCGTTTGGGAGATATGGCTGAAACAAGTTTCAGATGGTGAAAAACAGCTTAATTGGGCCTAACCGGGTGATTAGCAGCTAGGCCCAGAGGGGGATTTCGGGTTTAGGGGTATATAGGGGCTGATTAGGGTTAGAAAACATTTCTTTAGACATTTTCCAGCCGCCACTTTCATCCTTAGACACTCTAACAATGGCCTCCTACATCTAAAACACCCCAAATCACTTTCTAATTGAAGATTAGGCTTAGCAACATCAAATTAAGAAGAAAAAGCACCAAAGCAAGGTTAGAGCTGCTGTTGGGCATCAGTATTCGCCCCAAATCAGAGAAGTTTCAGTTTTGAGAATTTTATTTGAGGCCAAGGTGAGTGATTTGCATAGTTTTTGCACTAATTACGGTAATTAGGGGTAATTAGTGAAGATTAGCGAATTTATACACTAATAAATTCTGGAAAAATGTTTAGAAATTCTTAAATGTTATTTTAAACCTCTGATAGAAGTTTGGTTCGATTTGATTAAGTTTTGCCAAGTATATCACTTGATTTGCTTAAACATGCTTAAGGGAAAATTTGGGGTCTTGACCATGTTTGATCCACTTTACATGCTATGATTTGTGTTATGGTGTTCGTGGTCGATACTATACGTTGCTATGACTGTATGAGATGTTTTGTGATTGTTTAGAAGTGTTAGTTTGGTCAAAAACGCCGTCGAATGGCGAAAGACTGTCGCTGAAACGAAGTGCAGGAATTTACCCGGATCGGATCGCCCCCTATGAGCACGATCCGATGGAAGCTCACGCCACGATCCGTTCCACTTCGAAGGCCACGAACCGATGCAGCGCCATGTCCAAACTAAAGTACCTCGATCCGAATCGCTCCAGCTTGGTGGACCACAAACCGATCAGAAGGTGCGATCCGAGATGAGGCGCGACGATCCAGACGAGGTAGCACGACCCGAACCCAATGGGTTGCCAGCGTCACGAGCTGTTGAGGCGCGATCCGTATGGTGCGACACGATCCGATGGAGCTGGAGCACCACGAGCCAGTAGGAACTCGACCCGATCTGATTGGGGAGGCGCGTCACGAACCGAACCATCCAAGGGAGCACGATCCGAGGAGAAAACTGAATGAAGACCGATCCGGAAGTGAAGACTATAACCCGAGATGCAAAGGAAGTCCAAATGAGAAGTTAGAGCTCAAGATTCAGACGGGAATCAATGAGTTCGCTTCATGGTTGGGCTTTGCTGCTGGACGCGTGTCAAGGAGTTATCGACGTCTATAGCTCTGGACCACTATGGTAGGAGGTACGAAGACGGATTCAGGGCCATTATGGCATCGGTAGAACCAAGGGCTACAACCAATGAAGTGGGTCATTGAAATGTTTGGTCATGACTCCATATGTTCAGCTTGGTCATAGCAGGGTTTCTACAAGTCGGGATTCGTCGTTACCTCAGTTTGTCTAGTGTTCCAAAGTGGTAGATGTCGTACGCTTTACGCACTGAGTGAGAGATGTGAGGATGGTTGCTATGGATGATCTGTTTGCTATCATTGTGACATGCACACCCCACCCCCGTATTCTTACACTATTTATTATGGCATCTTAGAGCATTGTACGGTATGTGGTACTAACTCTTTGGTTGCAGGTCCAGGTTCAGGTATGGTTTGGTATACCTGTTATTGTTTTGTTTAGATGCTTATCGCTCATACCAGGCTTTATGTCTGACCCAGAGTTTTATGTCTCCTCTTATTACTCTGGGTGCTCACACGAGCAGACTAGAGACAGGTTAGCTGGTGATGCACGGGTAGATGATCCGGAGACGAGCAGGAGGCTTCCACGTAATATATATAATATTCTCCCTGTGTTGTTAAAGATCACTGCTTGGGCATTGGTGGTGCATCTTCTACGTTAGCTTTCTTTTGTTTAGAGACAGTAAATTTGGAAAATTGTAATAAGCTGTATATGGATTTCCGCTGCTCTGATGATTGATGTTGATTTTAGTTATCAGCTTATGCACTGTCTCACCTGTTTTATGTCAAGTATGTTATTATTGTACTTTGTTCCATGCGCTGTGAGACATTCTACAGGTTTTTCCTTCACTTCTTTCCTTTCTTTGGCGACCGTTCCGTGCTAATCGGCACGTATACAGCGCACTTTCGGAGGAAATGCCGACTGGTACGGAGCGGGCTGTCACATTTCATAACAAATCTTATATTTCAAATTCAACAGTTCGTGCAATTTAAAACATTCTTATAAAATTTCGATTTAACAAATTTCCAAATTCAAAACAAATGATCTATATGAAATAATTCTATATATATTAAATCATATATATATATATATATATATTCAAATTCACATTTAGTTATTTTAAATCGAATTCATTTCATATCAATTCAAATTCCAATTAAACATCATTTACGCAGTTCAAAATCATTTCTTTCAATACTTAAATCATTCAAATTTGCATTTAGCAAATTCAAATTCATTCCTTAATTCGGAAATTCAATTAAAAAAACAATTTCACAATTCAAGTTCGTCTTTTATAAGTTCAAAGCAATTCGAATTAAAAATTCATATCTTCAATCAATTCATTCATTAAATCAAGTTACGTTATATAAATTTACATCTTAAACCTCAAATTCAAATCAAGAAAATCTTTACTTATCCACCTCTTTTAGTTTACTATTAAAGTTAGAAAATACATATATAAAAAAATTAACTTTGAAAAATATATATATAAGTTTATAAAACTCTAAAATAAATTAGAAAATAGATCATAAACATATATAACTTTAAAATAATATAGAAATAGGTTAAAATAATTATTTATTATATAAAAAGATTTAAAATACTTATATACTTAAATTATATGGTTTAAAATAAATAAAATTTTAAGTGAAATCTTCAATAATATATTTATAAGAAAATATAAATTTTAGGTTATTATTTAAAAATCAAATTTCAAACCATTTATTTTGAAAACGTAAACAACGGTGTTTGTATATATTTTCCTACCCTACAGTCAGGTGATACAGATATCTATCATTTCAATCCGCAATTTAAAATTTTCTACGGGTATATATCATTTCAACCCGCAATCCTAAATTCAGTAAAAATCATTCAGGTCTATCATTTCAACCTGTAACGACCCGTATTTTTCTGGTAATTATTTAATTTATTATTTAAAATATTGGTTTGGATTTAAATATTTGAATTTAACGATTTTATTTTGAATATGTTATTTAAATAAATAATAAAATAATATTTTTAATTTCCAAACAGTTGGAAAATGTCGTGTTTGCAGTATAATGTGAACGGGCAGTTTAAAATGCTTTTATATTGGTTTATATTGAATTATATTAACGCGTTCGTTAATTAAACGACATTGGAACGTTTAATTTATAATTTAATTATAAAACGAGCTGCAGCGGCGCGACAGTTCGTAATTTGGCGCTTTGAACTTTAAATGGCCGTACAGGGCCCAAAATAAGTCGGATTTTCTCGAAACAAGAAACGTTCGAATCTGTTGGATAATATTTTTCTAATGAAAGAGAAAATTCGAGTTTTCGTGTTTTAGATTTTATTTTATGTCTAAATCAAATTTTCAAATAGTCGCTATAGAATCATTTATCGACCGTAACGGTTTATTTGATATTACTGCATATTGTATTCGAATCTGAGTAAGATTCTTTTGAGACGTAGTTATAATTTAATTTTTAGAATTTTACTGTAATTTTTAATTAATTAAATACGCAACTTTTATTTGGAGTATTTTGCACCCTATATCAATATTTTGGGGTGTCAAAATATGAGTCAATCTACCGATATTATTATATTTTTGGAATCGTGACACCTCGCTCGACATAACGGTATTTTTATTTTTGTTGATAGCGGTTCCTTAACTAATATTTTATATAGCACGGTACCCTAACATATAAACATTGCTTCAAAATCTTGACAGCAAATCCTATCCTATCAAAATCTCAACACGTACACAGGAAGGAACCATCATTTGTCAATGCGTATCATTTGAGAAGGGAATAGTAATATCTGTACGTTGTTTTCATAAAAATCTTTCAAAATACAACTAAATTCAATGCGTATCTCTTTGAAAACAACATACAAAGCCTGGCAAATCCATGTGTACAATCAAATTCATTTACGTGTAGAACCTGTACATATCTTTAAACGATATATCTATGGTGGCAAATATTGGTTCAACAATTGCAACGAACCAATTGGATTCCTTCATTTGTACAACCGGCTGAGCAGAATATAAATGGAGCCTTCGTTTCTTCCAACGCTGATACAATAAATTTATAAGCCTAAACTTTCTGAACTAACGAAGTAACACGCACATGCAGTCTGGAACTTTCGCCTGCACCTTCAGTCTTATGCATTAAATGGCACATGTTAAAACTGTACCCACCTACATTCTGCCAACCAACCTTTTGAAATTATAATACATACAACGCAGGCCTATAAGAAGAAAAATTGCACACTACGTTGTACCAATTCTCCACTGTTCACCGAAGTAACATGCTTCTTATCATGCTTTTCTTTTCGTATAAATACGTTACCCCTTCACCCTCTTAAACCTAGCACAACAAAAATGAAACCACTCATATTTAAGACCATATAAAATATGTATATTCGCTATAGTCCATTCTTCCTCTTAACCGAACATCTCTCTCAAAACAAAGTCAATACAATGCCTTCGAAAGAATCAAAACTGAATTCGATATGCTCCTATCCAAATCTGCGGCACGCATGTACAATAGTAAGGTGGGTTTTCAGTTTTGATACGGTATAAAATTTTCAGGTTGTTTCTTTTGAAGTAGTGTGACTGATGTGGTTCCGGGTGAGCAGCAGGACGGTGGTTTGAGAAGGGAAGGCGTGAGAGTTGCGGTTTCAGGAGGGTACATTTATGTGAGGAGGCGGATATGTTTACCGGGATGGAGGAAGGTATGGGAACAGTAATGGGAGAGTGTTGAGGTGGTAAGATGTGAAGTATGGAGGGGGTGTGGGTTCACGTGATGGTAAGGGCGAATGGAGCTGCTTGGGGAAAAGCAGTACATGGTTTTTCTGAGGTGCGGTAGTAAGAATAAGAGCAGTTTGCATGGAGAGAAGAAAATATGTAGTGGGAAAAAATGGTGGTGGAAGTTCTGGGCATGGGAACGCTACGGTTTTGCCTGATGGAGCGCGTCTATGAACCGCCATTCGGGTCTGTCAGGACCGATCATAATTAGGAATGTTTTAATAAGGTAATCATTAAAGAATTAATTAATATATTATTAACGTTTTAAAGTTATAACATGTGAAATCAATTCATACGTGTACAGGGTCCAACAAAATAAGAACGTTGGGGTCGTTACAACGAACGCTACGCGACCAACTCGTTTAGGTGGAATCAGAAGCAATCGTGGTTTCATTTAATTTTAAATGCTCGTTAAAATTAAATGAACAGACGCGAACCGCCGATCGAAAAATGGTGAGTTAATTCTCACACTTTTCTAGACTACTATGATGTGATAAATCCATTTAAACTATATACTGTTTGATTTGGCTGCATTGGTTGCTTATGGTTGATTTGATGGTTGCTGTTAATTAGATTATCGTCGTTAATTTATTTAAAAATTATAGTATTAAAACAAATTTGTGATGCAGAGGAGGACAGGTTGGAGGGATCCGACCGGATTCCTCAAATTAACTTGTGTGTTGTTTATTTTTATACTGGTTGCACTTAAACTATTTTAGCCCCAAATGACATCAAAACTGTATGAATGTTGATGGTTGAATGAATGTGATTGTTGATGTGATTTTTAATCAATTGACAGTGGTTGGCAGTGAGGGCCTAAAATCTATGGTTTTCAAAACAGTGTTTTGCCGTCAGACAGATTAACGAAGTTAAAATTTATTCTTATAACTGAATTTAAGGGTTGAGTTAAATTTTTATATTTAAAACTGAAAAAAAGTTTATAAAAATATTTCATGTTTTAATGGAAATTATTAAATAATTTATAATCAGGATCTAATGTCGTTATTGAGAACTGCAGTTATAAAATAATCCACGGGTTAGAAAAAAAGGATAATTGTTTTTATAAAGCAATTAACTAATATTTTAAATTAATTAAGTTATTTAATTAATTTAAAGAGGAAATGATAACAGTAATCGGTTAATGGTTAACTGATGTGTACAATTGGCAGAATCAACTGTTGTAACTTTAATTAGACAGAAAGATTAATTTGATTAAATTAATCAATAATTTTATGGATATTCGTTAAATTTAACGAATGAGATTAGTTGTTCTTTGGATAACTATAATTAAAGTAATTATTGAATTGGGTATGGTTATTAAAGTTAATTATCATTTAATAATCTTTTAAGGACAATAATTATTTTATCAAAATTACTGTTTTTAGTGAAGTTAATATCAGAGTAAATTATTATTAAAGTGATTGTTTTAATTGGAATTCAGTTAAGAGGTGATAAATTAGCATGTGGTTTGATTCAAGAATAATGAGAATTTTATAAAAGGGTCATAATCCAAGTTTACAAAAGAAGAGTGTAAAAGTGGTTTATAAGTTATAAAGGAAGGCTCGAGCTGCGACGACATCTTTTATTCAATAAAAGCGATGTGATCGAGAAGAGATTTACGAAGTAAAGGTGATGAAATAGATTATCGTAAAGGGTTTTGAATTTAGTTCAAATCGACAAAGTGTAAATGGGATTTATAAGCTAATGCGGCGTTGCGACATGATTGTATTGGGTAATGATAAAGGGGATTAAATAGGACTTCTTAGAAAATGATTAAATGGATTCGTTCAAAAAGGATATTAAGTCGTTTAATTAGCAAGTAAAGAGATTATATGTCAATTACCAATATAAGGTATGGTATATAAAACAATATTTGGAATCAAAGAGTATATAAGATTTGGAAGTTTATTTATCGAAGTAAAAAGAAATTACTATTAAAGTGAGTTTCAAATATAAGGGAAAATGGTTTATAAAGCCAAAACAAAAGAAATAAAAAGGAGAAAGTGATAAGAGAGTGTTGAGAAATGTTTTCAAGTAACGAAACATAAGGGTTTTGGTGGGATAGAATTTATGGAATCGATGATAAGAAGTCGATGCAATGGTTTAATGAAATATTTATACAAAGAACTTGAGCTGCCGATTCCACTGAGATATACTATTATGATTTGATAGTTAAACAACCGACTATCAAAATCTGCCTTTTATCGATTGTTGGTACGGAAAGACCGGGATCGAATTTATATTCGAAAACCATTCCGACCAGCAAATACGTAACGTTGAAGATATCAGAAGATGGTCGAGATGGAGCATTGAAGACCGTTGATCTTCATGAGCGGAAGAACTACTCGTTGGATTTCTAAGGGTCGCTCCCAAAGATATTCTGACTTATGATTCTGTCGTGATTGAAATCTTCGGATTGCAAGGACTTCTCGCTACTGATCCTTGGGGTGACTCCAACATAAGGATGCGATAGGAGAGTGCCTTCGGTTCATCCTGTTCCTAGATGACTTGTATGAATGAATGTCTGACAGAGTATTTCCAGAAAGGCCACGCACATTGATTTCTTCAACCGTACCAAGAGTGGAAGCGGAGAAGGAAAACTTCTTTTAGCTGACACGAAATGTGTTGTTGTAGACGTCAATCAGTGATTTCAATGGATCTGGCGATGTGGCATTCGAAGTGAATCTGATGTGATGATAAAGCGTAGCCTCGAGCCTCATCAACCGGTAAATGACAAAAATCGGGCAGGCAGCATGGCTATGTGGGTCGCTCCCATTAGGGTGTATAATCACCTATCTAGAGAATTCCTCTTACTTCTTACATCTATCGATACTGTCCCTTATCGGGAAACGGTGGTTTGAGTCCAATCGTTGGTGATATACATTCGATACACTCATGCGAAATGAGTGGTCGGTCATGTGTGGGCCGGGTTGCAAGACGTTCTTGTTGAACCCAGTGTATTCGCCTCTAGAGATACATTATCGGTAGGTGGTCCCATACCTTGTCATAGTTGGAATCCAATCTCCAATAAGCGCCTACGGATTTTGATTGTATACTATATATGTAGAGCGTGAGATGCAAGCGTTCTGCTAGTTCGATATTTATTTGTGGCTTGATAGACATTATTATAATATCAAGAAAAGATATTGATTTCAGAAATGTTTTGGGTCATAGTAAGAAAAAAAACCGTCCGTGTTTATGTGTGGGCTGGTCTTACTATTATCCTTTTGTTTCAAAAGGATTTTTCATTGTTAAACAAGTGTTTTTATTGTGAATTTATCACTGAAAGTATTCCAGACTGACCCGGTGAATTTTGTTTTAAATCAAATGTGCTCGGGTCAGACGAAGCATATTTACAGGTCAGGTTTCGCTTGGAGTTTCGGGAGCTGGAAGCCGGAGGCTTCACCGCTAGTTATACAAAGTTATTTTCCTCTATGATTGATGTATGTGTACTCTGATAAATGGTATGTATATAAACAGTTTCTTTTACAAAGAGATTTGTTATATTATATTTACTCGTTCCGCTGTGAGATTCTGATGTGTTCTTCTTCTTTCTTCTACTCTTAATTTCTTTCTTTCTTATCTCACCCTCTAATTTCTTTCTTCTAGTAATCCATTTTCCGTGCACTTTGGGTTGGACTGGTGTGGTTTGGTCAGCTCAAAGGGTATCGGGAAATGTGGGTCACTACAGTTGGTATCAGAACTATTGGTTTAGTGATAACCTTGGCTCTGTGGCGTAACTCAATAGAGATGGGGTCAGTGATACCCTAGATTGAGTTTGAGTGTATATAGGAGAGCTCGAATTTGTAATTTATTATAAAATTATTTTTATAGTTTTGCTCGGATTATAGTTTATATAAATATATTTTTCTCAAATGATATGATATGGATTTGTTTGAATGACTTGAATAAGATTTCAAATTGGAATACTGAACTGGAATGGATTAATATAATAAAGAGGGATTTCACTTTTGAAATCGAGTAAATGGAAATTAATCCAATATAAATCAATTGATGTGAAACCAAAGTAAAAGCAAACGAGAAATACTTATGTGAATCGAAATGGTTTGGTTGGATTGGTATACTTTGGTTGTTTGTTATATGCTTGCTGGATTGTATAGAATTTGCCAACAGTTGATTGAAAACCAATCTAGAATAAATGAATTGAAATTGGTGAGATGAATTAAAGTATAGTATGGAAATCAAGAGATTTTTTGGTTGAAATATATGGCATGGATAACATGGATGTTATGGATATTTTGATTTGACTGACATTGTTTTAAAAACTAATGAATTTTATTGATGTTGAGAACAGGTACAGAATTAAGCCAAAGAGAATCCAGGAGTAATTCGAATCCAGTTTGGCATGATAGTCGAGTAAGCACGAGTTTATTTATCACTTATCGCGTAATAACACTCGCAAAAAGGTACGCCTACGAAGAATATAAAATTTTAGTTTTTATTTGGGTTTTGAGTTTGGATTTTGGATTTTTCCGATCCTATTGGTCGATGTATACATATTTCTTGAACCTGCGATATTGCAGAAGTCCCTCCGTGCAGGGGAGACTCTACCAAAAATTTTCCAGAATTTAAGGTGTTAGAATTTTTTTGGAAAATTTCATTATTTGGAATAAATTCGGTTTAAAACCAATTGGGCTAGATTTGAAAATAAAACCAAGTTTTAATTAAATATTTTTGTCAAAGAAATGGGTTTACAGTATTTCTTCTACCTTAGCAATTTCGAGGACGAAATTATTTTAAGGGGGAAGTAATGTAACGACCCGTATTTTTCTGGTAATTATTTAATTTATTTTATTTTTTAAAATATTGGTTTGGATTTAAATATTTGAATTTAACGATTTTATTTTGAATATGTTATTTAAATAAATAATAAAATAATATTTTTAATTTCCAAACAGTTGGAAAATGTCGTGTTTGCAGTATAACGTGAACGGGCAGTTTAAAATGCTTTTATATTGGTTTATATTGAATTATATTAACGCGTTCGTTAATTAAACAATGTTTGATCGTTTAATTTATAATTTAATTATAAAACGAGCTGCAGCGGCGCGACAGTTCGTAATTTGGCGCTTTGAACTTTAAATGGCCGTACAGGGCCCAAAATAAGTCGGATTTTCTCGAAACAAGAAACGTTCGAATCTGTTGGATAATATTTTTCTAATAAAAGAGAAAAATCGAGTTTTTGTGTTGTAGATTTTATTTTATGTCTAAATCAAATTTTCAAATAGTAGTTATAGAATCGTTTATCGACCGTAACGGTTTATTCGATAAAACTTCATATTGGATTCGAATCTGAGTAAGATTCTCTTGAGACGTAGTTATAATTTAATTTTTAGAATTTTACTGTAATTTTTAATTAATTAAATACACAACTTTTATTTGGAGTATTTTGCACCCTATATCAATATTTTGGGGTGTCAAAATATGAGTCAATCTACTGATATTATTATATTTTTGGAATCGTGACACCTCGCTCGACATAACGGTATTTTTATTTTTGTTGATAGCGGTTCCTTAACTAATATTTTATATAGCACAGTACCGTAACATATAAACATTGCTTCAAAATCTTGACAACAAATCCTATCCTATCACAATCTCAATACGTACACAGGAAGGAACCATCATTTGTCAATGCGTATCTTTTGAGAAGGGAATAGTAATATCTGTACGTTGTTTTCATAAAAATCTTTCAAAATACAACTAAATTCAATGCGTATCTCTTTGAAAACAACATACAAAGCCTGGAAAATCCAAGTGTACAATCAAATTCATTTACGTGTAGAATCCGTACATATCTTTAAACGATATATCTTTGGTGGCAAATATTGGTTCAACAATTGCAACAAACCAATTGGATTCCTTCATTTGTACAACCAGCTGAGCAGAATATAAATGGAGCCTTCGTTTCTTCCAACGCTTATACAATAAATTTATAAGCCTAAACTTTCTGAACTAACGAAGTAACACGCACATGCAGTCTGAAACTTTCGCCTGCACCTTCAGTCTTATGCATTAAATGGCACATGTTAAAACAATACCCACCAACATTCTGCTAACCAACCTTTTGAAATGATAATACATACAACGCAGGCCTATAAGAAGACAAATTGCACACTACGTTGTACTAATTCTCCACTGTTCACCGAAGTAACATGCTTCTTATCATGCTTTTCTTTTCGTATAAATACGTTACTCCTTCACCCTCTTAAACCTAGCACAACAAAAATGAAACCGCTCATACTTAAGACCATATAAAATATGTATATTCGCAATAGTCCATTCTTCCTCTTAACCGAACATCTCTCTTAAAACAAAATCAATACAATGCCTTCGAAAGAATCAAAACTGAATTGGATATGCTCCTATCAAAATCTGCGACATGCACGTACAATAGTAAGGTGGGTGCTCAGTTTTGATACGGTATAAAATTTCTAGGTTGTTTCTTTTGAAGTAGCGTGACTAATGTGGTTCCGGGTGAGCAGCAGGATGGTGGTTTGAGAGGGGAAGGCGTGAGAGTTGCGGTTTCAAGAGGGTACATTTATGTTAGGAGGAGGATATGTTTACCGGGATGGAGGAAGGTATGGGAACAGTAATGGGAGAGTGTTGAGGTGGTAAGATGTGAAGTATGGAGGGGGTGTGGGTTCACGTGATGGTGAGGGCGAATGGAGCTGCTTGGGGAAAAGCAGTACATGGTTTTTCTGAGGTGCGGTAGTAAGAATAGGAGCAGTTTGCATGGAGAGAAGAAAATATGTAGTGGGAAAAAATGGTGGTGGAAGTTCTGTACATGGGAACGTTGCGGTTTTGCCTAATGGAGCGCGTCTGTGAACCGCCATTCGGGTCTGTAAGGACCGATCACAATTAGGAATGTTTTAATAAGGTAATCATTAAAGAATTAATTAATATATTATTAACGTTTTGAAGTTATAACATGTGAAATCAATTCATACGTGTACAGGGTCGAACAAAACAAGAACGTTGGAGTCGTTACAACGAACGCTACGCGACCAGCTCGTTTAGGTGGAATCAGAAGCAATCGTGGTTTCATTTAATTTTAAATGCTCGTTAAAATTAAATGAACAGACGCGAACCGCCGATCGAAAAATGGTGAGTTAATTCTCACACTTTTCTGGACTACTATGATGTGATAAATCCATTTAAAATATATACTATTTGATTTGGTTGCATTGGTTGCTTATGGTTGATGGTTGCTGTTAATTAGATTATCATCGTTAATTTATTTAAAAATTATAGTGTTATAACAAATCTGTGATGCAGAGGAGGACAGGTTGGAGGGATCCGACCGGATTCCTCAAATTAACTTGTGTGTTGTTTATTTTTATACTGGTTGCACTTGAACTGTTTTGGCCCCAAATGACATCAAAACTGTTTGAATGTTGATGGTTGAATGAATGTGATTGTTGATGTGATTTTTAATCAATTGACAGTTGTTGGCAGTGAGGGCCTAAAATCTATGGTTTCAAAACAGTGTTTTGCTGTCAGATAGATTAACGCAGTTAAAATTTATTCTTATAACTGAATTTAAGGGTTGAGTTAAATTTTTATATTTAAAACTGAAAACAAGTTTATAAAAATATTTCATGTTTTAATGGAAATTATTAAATAATTTATAATCAGGATCTAATGTCGTTATTGAGAACTGCAGTTATAAAATAATCCACGGGTTTGAAAAAAAAGGATAATTATTTTTATAAAGCAATTAACTAATATTTTAAATTAATTAAGTTATTTAATTAATTTAAAGAGGAAATGATAACAGAAATCGGTTAATGGTTAACTGATGTGTGCAGCTTGTAGAAATCAACTATTGTAACTTTAATTTGACAGAAAGATTAATTTGATTAAATTAATCAATAATTTTATGGATATTCGTTAAATTTAACGAATGGGATTAGTTGATCTTTGGATAACTATAATTAAAGTAATTATTGAATTGGGTATGGTTATTAAAGTTAATTATCATTTAATAATCTTTTAAGGACAATAATTATTTTATCAAAATTACTGTTTTTAGTGAAGTTAATATCAGAGTAAATTATTATTAAAGTGATTGTTTTAATTGGAATTCAGTTAAGAGGTGATAAATTAGCATGTGGTTTGATTCAAGAATAATGAGAATTTTATAAAAGGGTCATAATCCAAGTTTACAAAAGAAGAGTGTAAAAGTGGTTTATAAGTTATAAAGGAAGGCTCGAGCTGCGACGACATCTTTTATTCAATAAAAGCGATGTGATCGAGAAGAGATTTACGAAGTAAAGGTGATGAAATAGATTATCGTAAAGGGTTTTGAATTTAGTTCAAATCGACAAAGTGTAAATGGGATTTATAAGCTAATGCGGCATTGCGACATGATTGTATTGAGTAATGATAAAGGGGATTAAATAGGATTTCTTAGAAAATGATTAAATGGATTCGTTCAAAAAGGATATTAAGTCATTTAATATGTAAGTAAAGAGATTATATGTCAATTACCAATATAAGGTATGGTATATAAAACAATATTAGGAATCAAAGAGTATATAAGATTTGGAAGTTTATTTATCGAAGTAAAAAGAAATTACTATTAAAGTGAGTTATAAGGGAAAATGGTTTACAAAGCCAAAACAAAAGTAATAAAAAGGAGAAATGGATAAGAGAGTGTTGAGAAATGTTTTCAAGTAATGAAACAGAAGGGTTTTGGTGGGATAGAATTTATGGAATCGATGATAAGAAGTCGATGCAATGGTTTAATGAAATATTTATACAAAGAACCTGAGCTGCCGATTCCACTGAGATATACTGTTATGATTTGATAGTTAAACAACCGACTATCAAAATCTGCCTTTTATCGATTGTTGGTACGGAAAGACCGGGATCGAATTTATATTCGAAAACCATTCCGACCAGCAAATACGTAACGTTGAAGATATCAGAAGATGGTCGAGATGGAGCATTGAAGACCGTTGATCTTCATGAGCGGAAGAACTACTCGTTGGATTTCTAAGGGTCGCTCCCGAAGATATTCTGACTTGTGATTCTGTCGTGATTGAAATCTTCGGATTGCAAGAACTTCTCGCTACTGATCCTTGGGGTGACTCCCACATAAGGATGCGATAGGAGAGTGCCTTCGGTTCATCCTGTTCCTGGATGACTTGTATGGATGAATTTCTGATAGAGTATTTCCAGAAAGGTCACGTACATTGATTTCTTCAACCGTACCAAGAGTGGAAGCGGAGAAGGAAAACTTCTTTTAGCTAACACGTAATGTATTGTTGTAGACGTCAATCGGTGATTTCAATGGATCTGACGATGTGGCATTCGAAGTGAATCTGATGTGATGATAAAGCGTAGCCTCGAGCCTCATCAACCAGTAAATGACAAAAATCGGGCAGGCAGCATGGCTATGTGGGTCGCTCCCATTAGGGTGTATAATCACCTATCTAGAGAAATTCCTTTTGCTTCTTACATCTATCGAAGCTGTCCCTTGTTGGGAAACGGTGGTTTGAGTCCAACCGTTGGTGATATACATTCGATACACTCAAGCGAAATGAGTGGTCGGTCATGTGTGGGACGGGTTGCAAGACGTTCTTGTTGAACCCAGTGTATTCGCCTCTAGAGATACACTATCGGCAGGTGGTCCCATACCTTGTCATAGTTGGAATCCAATCTCCAATAAGCGCCTACGGATTTTGATTGTATACTATATATGTAGAGCGTGAGATGCAAGCGTTCTGCTAGTTTGATATTTATTTGTGGCTTGATAGACATTATTATAATATCAAGAAAAGATATTGATTTCAGAAATGTTTTGGGTCATAGTAAGAAAAAAAACCGTCTGTGTTTATGTGTGGGCTGGTCTCACTATTATCCTTTTGTTTCAAAAGGATTTTTCAAAGTTAAACAAGTGTTTGTATTGTGAATTTATCACTGAAAGTATTCCAGACTGACCCGATGAATTTTGTTTTAAATCTAATGTGCTCGGGTCAGACCAAGCATATTTACAGGTCAGGTTTCGCTTGGAGTTTCAGGAGCTAGAAGCAGGAGGCTTCACTGCTAGTTATACAAAGTTATTTTCCGCTGTGATTGATGTATGTGTACTCTGATAAATGGTATGTATATAAACAGTTTCTTTTACAAAGAGTTTTGTTATATTATATTTACTCGTTCCGCTGTGAGATTCTGATGTGTTCTTCTTCTTTCTTTTATTCTAAATTTCTTTCTTTCTTATCTCACCCTCTAATTTCTTTCTTCTAGTAATCCATTTTCCGTGCACTTTGGGTTGGACTGGTGTGGTTTGGTCAGCTCAAAGGGTAATGGGAACTGTGGGTCACTACACAACCCATAACGATTTTCCCTAATCTAAGGTCCATTCGGGTATGTATCATTTCAACCCTTAGTAATTTTCAAGGGTATCAACAATCACAAACAACAATCACATAACATCAATCACAGCATATATATATATATATATATATATATATCATCCGTGCAAGAATATATCGTATCACATTTGAAATGTGCATACATATCAAATCAAACAATTTCTACCAGCAATCCTATACATTTCGCATAACACTATACATTTCATATAAATATTCATTATTAATCTAACATCCATGAAAATTGTAAATTAGGTGTGAGATAAACTCACCTTTCATGGCATAGAAATGGAGACAATAAACAGATGAATACAAGAACAGAGAGACGCCATCCAAATGCAACTCAAGAGAATCAAACATGACAACGCTCAAATTCAAATGAGTAACAGCTCTCCGTCGAATAACCAAAATCCAACCTCTTTTTTTCTTCAGGAGATCTGACAAGATATCAGCAACTAGAACTCAACATGGTGCCTCAAGCAAGAATGCCTGTAACAACCCGGAAAATCAGAACCAATTTAAATTTTTTATTTCGGCTATTTTATTGAATTTTGAATAGTTAAAATAATTTATTTTAAATAATAACGATTAAAAAATTATTTAAAACAAAGTTAGAATGAATATATTTATTTTAATTATAAAAAGCGTTAGAAATAGCGCGGTTGTTTGAAAATTTTAATTCGAACTTTGACTGAATGTACCGGATGAAAAAAAAATCGGATTTTAGCAAAACCAAAAATATTTAAATCTGTTTAAAATATCTTTCCAACGAATCTGAAAAATTGAAATTTCATAGCGGGATAATAAGTTATTATCAATTGAATATTCAGAAAAGTCGCTATGGAATTTAATATAATATATAGCCCGTATAAATAGCCATTTTGCAAACGACCTCCGTTTTCGACAAAACCACTTTGGTTGGATCCGGATTGTCAATTTATTGCAGGATTCCAATTTTCATAATTTTTGGAATTAATATGTGAGCGTGGCAAAAGAAAACGCGTTTTGTCAAATTTCAGTCAATTTGGATCGACCAGAAAATGGCGCTTTTATTAAATGGTCTCCAAATTCAACGAAATTAATTTTGTTATGACCGTATCATCAAAACATAGCTAGATTTATTTTTCATGAATTTTTAGAGTCAGTCTGTGGCCCCGGTAAATTAAAATGTACGTTCAAATTAAATAATAAAATGTTTTATCATTTAATTTAAAGAAAAGTGTACTAAAACAGTCGAATGGGCTGATGAGACCTTGCCCATTGTGTTCGGAATAGGGGTAATTAGCTAGCGGAGATAGTCGTTAGGCCTCGTTTGGATTCTGGACTGATAAACAAATGACTTGTAAATTTAAAATTATAATTAAATAGTACATATATTAAAATATTCATCAAAAACCTAATTCATTTCAAACCCGTGCCGCCTCTTCATTGTTCGACGACGGAAGTTGCTTGATTTTTTCACCTCGAATTACTCTCCATCCATGCAACGAAATTAGACGGTTCTTCAAGGAAATTTATAGATCTAAGTCCCCTCTACAAATCCATACAACTCTCGCCTGCTATCGTTGTATGTATTGACCAAATCGATCTCGCAAAGACCGTCATTCGCCACCAATTTTATCTGACCAGGCGAGTTCGAGTTCAGCACGGTGGGTCCCCCTGGGTGCACCTCTCAATGCTCTAGAACGTGGTATAGGCCGATCGTCGTGAAGTTGGGTGGTTTGCGCGCTAATCCGAACCCTAGTTTCGAGCAGGGTGTTGAAACCATCGGCCTGGGTTTTAAAGAGGAAAGGTATATATAATTTAACTAACTATAAAAAATAAAAGCATTGCTAATTTAAATTATAGAATAAAAATCGTATCTTTTCCGTGTGTTGTCCAAATCCAGTGAAACAAGAGATACCGAGACCGCGACGACGTCTTCCACATTATAGAAAAGACCGGAGAATTTTTGGAGCCTTCTACAATTTTAGAAGAAATAAAAAGCAATGTGAGATTTCTAAATCAAATTAAATAAATAAAGATTATATTTGGTTGCAGACGGAGTTTAGAAACTCACGACACCCGTCGTCCACAGACCATGGACGAATTGATTGTATTGTGGTGAATTTGATTGTGACTATGGTTGTTTGATTTTGGTTGAAACGAAATCGATTGTGTTTGTGGAAAAATTCATTGTATAGTAGAAAAAAATTGTATTAGGAAAATATGACCCTTGTATAGCCGCGAGCCCTATATTAGCGCGAGGTGCCATACTAGGGACGGTGCCGGTTTTAATTACCCTGCTGTTATGCTGCCGAAATTTGCTGAAATATTTATGTGTTGTGAAATATTCATGTTATGATATAGAATTGTTTGAATAATAAAAAAAGTTAGATTTTTATTGTATATATAAAATTAAAAATGATCATCATATAGAATGAAAATGTTTGTATATTGAAATTTACATTTTTAATGTCAACGAACCATTAATAATGAGCATTGCTAAATAAAAATGTTTATATATTAAAATTAACATTTTAATGTAAATGAACAGTTAAAAAAGATCATTGTAAAATAAAAATGCTTTACATTGAAATTTATATTTATTTATTTTTATGTAAATGAAAGATTAAAAATATTTATTTATTTGAAATGAAAATTTATTAACAATAAAAATGCACATTTTACTGTATATGAGAAATGATCATTATTTGAAATGGAATTTGTTCATACATAGAAATTCACATTTTTAGTGTAAAGATGAGTTCAATAAAAAACTCACCTTTTTTATCATAAAAAGAGAATATATGAAAATGATTCATTTGTTGCATTAAAAAGTTAAACAACAAAAAAAATTACATTTTTATTGTAATAAGAAAACATGGAAAATGATTCATTGTTTAAATAAAAAAGGCAGATAATAAAAATCTCATTTTTTTATTGTATATACAGCACATATGGAAATGAACATTAGTGGAATAGAAAAGTTGTTTAACAAATAAAAATACATTTTTTGTGTACATAGAAATGATTACATTTTTTGTGCAATATAAAAAGATTACATTTTTATTATGTAATAAAGAATGAATGAAAAGATTTCAATTTCTATGTAATATAGAAATGATTACATTTTTTGTGCAATATAAAAAGATTACATTTTTATTATGTTATAAAGAACGAAAAGATTTCATTTTCTATGTAACATAGAAATGATTACATTTTTTTGTGCAATATAAAAAGATTACATTTTTATTATGTAATAAAGAATGAATAAAAAGATTTCATTTTCTATGTAACATAGAAATAATTACATTTTTTGTGCAATATAAAAAGATTACATTTTTATTATGTAATATAGAATGATATGAAAAGATTTCATTTTCTATGTAATATAGAAATGATTATATTTTTTGTGCAACATAAAAAGATTACATTTTTATTATGTAATATAGAATGATATGAAAAAATTTCATTTTCTATGTAATATAGAAATGATTACATTTTTGTGCAATAGAAATGATTACATTTTTTGTGCAATATAAAAAGATTACATTTTTATTATGTAATAAAGAATGAATGAAAAGATTTCATTTTCTATGTAACATAGAAATGATTAGCAATAGAAATGATTACATTTTTGTGCAACATAAAAAGATTACATTTTTATTATGTAATAAAGAATGAATGAAAAGATTTCATAATCTATGTAACATAGAAATGATTTGTAACAACCCGGAAATCTGAGCCAATTTAAAATTTTTATTTTTGCAATTTTAGTGAATTTTGATTATTTTAAATGAATTATTTTAAATAATAATGACGAGAAATTTATTTTGAATGGAATTCGAACGAATATATTTATATAGATCGTCGTTAGAATATAAATATTTATTTATATATAAAAAAGGAATTGAAAATGGCGCGGTAGTTCGATAATTCGATTTCAAACTTCAAATGAATGTACCGGGTGCAAAATAAACCGGATTTTAGTGAAACCAAAAATAATAAAATCTAATTGAGAATATATTTCCAACGAATCTGAAAAATCAAAATTTCATAGCGGGAGTCAAAAGATATGTCCAGTTGAAATTTCAGAATAGTCGCTATGGAATTCTGGCCCTTAAAAATGGAAATTTTGCAAACGACCTCGGTTTTCGACGAAACCACTTTTGTTGGATCTGTGAGGTCAAGTTATTGCTAGGTTTCAAATTTCGTAATTTTTCGAATCAATATGTGAGCGTGGCAAAGGAAAACGCGTTTGACCATTTTTAGTTGTTTTTAATCGACTGGAAAATGGCCAATTTTCAAACGGTCTCAGAATTTGACGAATTTAGTTTTGTTAGGACCAGATCGTCAATACGAAGCTAGAAAATATTTTTTGGGAATTTTTAAAGTTCGTATGTGGCCCCGGTAGATTGAAATGTGCGTTCAAATTCAATATACAGAGTTATATTTTGACGAAAACTGATCGAAACGGCCAAACTGGCTGACAGAACATATCCCATTGTGTTCGGAATGGGGGTAATTAGCTAGGGACGACAGTCGGTGGGTTCGATTTTGAGTTCGAAATAAAAAGTAACTTTATGGATTGAAAAAAAAAACTAAAACCTACTTTACCCTCTCTCTCCCCCTTCCTATTCACAACCATTGACTCAGATTAAAAAAAACGAAAAGGGGAAAAACCCGTCGCCCACTTCCTGGACGCGCCTTCGCCACCGGAGCGGACCCCACCACCACCGCTCATCGCTGCACGCCCCCCCTCAGCCTCTACAACCTCCGGTCTCCCCCCCCCCTCAGCCCCCTTCGATCGTTGAGCCCCCAAATCCCACGCCCAATCCAAGAACCCACCGCATCACGAAATCCTCGGTCGCCACACAGCCCTTGACGCCGCCGCCGCCCTACAAGGATCCACCTCCGCCTGACCTAACCCCTCCGCCCCTCTTTGACATCACCAGGCGCTGTAAGTTTTATATTGTTTTATTTTTGTTTTATTTAATGGTATTAGTATAAAAAAAATCAGTTTTATTTACTTTTTTTATATATGAAAAGCATTGTGAAAAAGATTGATTTATATGTAAAGAGTATAACAATATAAAGAAGTGATTTTTAACATTATAAAGAAGTGATTTTTAACAATATAAGGGAATGATTTTTAAGAAAATAAAGTTATGATTTTTAACACGGTAAAGATTAGATTTTTCATGATAGAAAAACATGATTTTTGTTGATAGAAAAATATAGCTTTTGTAAATATAAATAAAAAAAAATCGATTTTTATATATTGAATAACAAAGTAAAAATTCGATTTTTATATATTGAATAACAAAGTAAAAATTTGATTTTTATATATTGAATAACAAAGTAAAAATTCGATTTTTATATATTGAATAACAAAGTAAAAATTCGATTTTTATATATTGAATAACAAAGTAAAAATTCGATTTTTATATATTGAATAGCAAAGTAAAAATTTGATTTTTATATATGTAGCGAATACGGATGACGAAAGTGACAAAAGACGAAAAGGTGAAGATTTCCTACATAGGAAGAGTCGTGGAGTTGGATTTAGCTTTCGGTGAGAACTTCTCACCTTTTAATTTTGTTTTCTAGTTAAAATATATACTAGGATGCAGATGGTGTTTAGTAGCACCCGACACCCGTCGTCCACAGACCATGGACGGCTTGTATGCTTGTTTGTTTGATTTTGATGTGTAGTTGATTGTGTGATGTGATGTGAAATGAAATAAAATATTTTATAGTTAAAAATGGAATTTTTAACGTGTATTTAAAATGAAATAAATATAAACAAATCAGACGATTTGTTTATATACACATTTGACTGATATTGATTGGGACGATAAATTTTACACATCGCCCAACTGCACAAATAAAATCTGTGTTTGATTGTTTGAAAACCCTACACGGGTATTGGGATGATATATGACATACACTAGTCCCAATAATTAGCTATATGTCGATCGATTGATGGACAGACTGTTATGAGCATTAAATATTTATATTGATGCTTATACAGTGTAGAATGCACTTTGGATGATGGTTGATTATTCATCGATGTTATTGTATTCATGTGTTGTAGAAAATCCATATAATTAACATTATATGGTAATTGATTGGGCCTCATTCCAGTTTTGAAAAAGAAATATTTGAAATAGAAATATTTGAAATATAATATTTGAAAATAGAAATATATGAAGCCGTGTTGATAGATTGACGCCATTTTGACGTGAACGATATTTATATCGATTTTATTCAAATTGGAATGAATATTGAATTGATTTGAAATTCGAAATAAATTGAATTGATTTGAAATTCGAATTAAATTGAATTGATTTGAAATTCGAAATAAATTGAATTGACTTGAAATTCGAAATAAATTGAATTGATTTGAAATTCGAATTAAATTGAATTGATTTGAAATTCGAAATAAACTAAAATGATTTGAAATTCGAATAGAATTGAAATTGAATATAATTGAATTCGAATTAAAATCGAATAGAATTGAATTCGAATTAAAATTGAATAGAATTGAAATTCGAATTAAATTGAAATGAATTGAAATTCGAATTAAATTGAAATTGAATTGAAATGAATTTAAAACGAATTTATATTGGAATATTCAATTTTGATTTGAAATTGAATATGAAGTTGTAACCGTTTTGAAAATGAATTTAAAAAGATTTATAAAATACGTTTTAAATTGAAATCGACGAAGTATATATATTATATATATAATATAATGGCCTGAATAGAACGCGCCGCGCCGCGACAGTTCGCGAATTTCGACCATTGACTTCGAATGGATATTGCGGGAGATCCGACCGTCGGATTCTCCAAAAACCGGAACCGTTGGGTTCGTATCGAAAAGAGCTTTCTAATGAACATTAGAAATTTGAAATCTAACGGTTGGATTTGGAATTATGTCCAAATCAAATTTGGAAAAGGTCGCTGTAAGTGCAGTTCGATGGCCGTTGATGGAAATCGACTGTACGGGCCTTGATAAAATTATTAAAAATAGTAATAATTTGTGTAAAATCATAAAAAATGATTTTTGAAGAATTGGGATGAAAAACTCCATATTTGAAAAGATAAAAATAGATTTTTATCGAAATCAACTAGTTTTGAACTATACTGTGTCAAAGTTATTTCATTTGATTATAATTTCAACCAACTCAATAATTTCATTTGATTATAATAACAACCAACCAACTCAATAATTTCAGAAAATTATCCATTTTATATCAAAATATCTTTTGGGCAAAGTTATTTCACTTACCCATCTTTAAAACAATACTGTGTCAAATTGTTCTGTTCGAGAGTTTAGAAACACCTATCGATACAGTTGTACATCCTGTATCGACCAGAATTCATAAATCACTCAACAAACTAGCCAACACAATATAAAACAATTTTATCTCAAATCTACAAATACGCGCTCATATATATACACTCACACTCAATCTAGGATATTACTAACCCCATCTCTATTGAGTTACGCCACAGAGCCAAGGTAATCACTTAACCTTCAGCTCTGATACCAACTGAAACGACCCGAATTTCCGTACTCTTTGAGTAGACTGATAACACCACACGTCCAACCCAAATTGTACAAAAATACGAATCATTATAAGAAAGAAGTTAGAGGATGAGAAATAGAAAGAAAGAATAGTTAGAATAGAAGAAAACGAAGAATACATATCTCACAGCGGAACGAATAAAATATATTAGATAACATATCTTTTGAAATAAAAATCAGTAACTGTATATATATATATATATATATATATATACGTACCATTATCAGAGCACAACAATTATTCCTGGAACAGTTATCAACACCTGTTTCCAGATACAACATAGTACACAGCGGAAATATGACAGTCTATAGCTAACTGGTGAAGCCTCCTGCTTCAAACTCCTCCAAGTGAATCTGAAAAATCCCGACTACTTGACTGCCCGTACAAATTTGGGCACCCAAGAGTTTAGGGAAAACAAACAAAATAAACTCTGGGTCAGTCATGGGACTGGTGTGAGTAAACTCCAACCATTTATTTAACTTCCAAAATCCTTTCGAAAGAAATGATAATCGTAAGACCGATCCACACATAAACACGGACGGTTTTTACCTTACGATAACCAAAAATATTTTTGATATCAAATCCAGTGATATTATAATAGTGTCTACAACAAATAAATAGAATCTAGTGGAACGCTTGCATCTCACGCTCCATATATAATATAAAATCAAAAACCGCAGGGCGCTTATTGGAGATTGGATTTCCAACATGACAAGGTATGGGACCACCTTCCGAAAGTGTATCTCTAGAGACGAATACATTGGGTTCACAAGAACGTCTTGCAACCCGGCCCACACATGACCGACCACTCATTTCGCTTGAGTGTATCGAATGTATACCACCGACGGTTGGGATCAGCAACCGCCTCCCGAAAAGGGACAACATCGATAGATTTAAGAAGCAAAAGGAATTTCTCTAGATAGGTGGTTATACACCCTAATGGGTGCGACCCACATAGCCATGCTACCTGCCCGATTTTTGTCCAATTCCGGGTTGATGAGACTTGAGGTTTGAATTATCTTCCAGAACATCTGGCCATCATTCACTTTGAATGCCACATCGTCAGATCCATCGGAAATCACTAATTGATTCCCACAAAAATACTCAGATTGTTAGGCTAAAGAAGCTTCCCTTCTATGCCCCAACTTCGTACGTTTGAAGGAATCAACGTACGTAATCCCCTTTGGAAATACTCTGTCAGACACTCGTCCATACAAGTTGTCCTGGGTCTGGACAAACCGAAGGCACTATCCCGTAAACAGGATAGCCCTTGCATAACTCCGTTTTCAATTTTCTTCAGCATAAGTTGCTTCATAACGCTTACGCCAATACGGAGTGGTTTTCAGATATCAAATCTGATCCCGGTCTCTCCATATTGACAGCAGAGGTATATAAAAAAAAGATAAAACTTTGATAGTCGGTGATTTAACTATCAAAGAAACATCCATACAATCAACGGTCCTATTTCCAAATGGAAATTATATCAATCAAGCATCAAACAACACTGGGCCCTTTTTATATTAGTTCTTTATTACATTATCATTTCCAATTCCCATTTTCCACCTTTCGTGTTCTTTCAAAGCTCTATTTTCTCTCTTGATTATTGGGAAACATTTCCAATATATATAATTCCTTTATTGAGAAAATATCTTTTACTCCAGTTAGAAAACATTTCTAAATCCTTTGAATTAACTGATGTTATAAACATCGTTATTATAACTCAAATCATAAATCATTCGTTAACTAACGATATCACTAACCAACCCTTGCTATCGAGCCTTAACCATTTCTCCGTCAATAATGCAGTCAGTCAAGTTGGGGTATAATTACCTCTCAGACCTTAACTGAACGACATTCTTAACTTTGAAATAGTCAGAGCTCACAACTTTAAACCAAACATTGCTTACGCGACTCTCGGATCTGATCTACGAACACACCTTCTTTATAAAAATATTGATTATAACGGTAGCGTTATAATCGCTGTCTTCAAATGTTTGGTTTATAAAACATTGCTTTCAACAACAGCGTTAAAACCGCTGTCTAGCATTATAGAACACTTATCATAACCATAACATTAAGATTGCTATTAAAACAGTTATTATAACGGCAGCGTTAAAATTGCTATTTAGATTTACCAAGACATTTATTATAACAGCAGCGTCTAAAATTGCTGTATAGATTTACAACATCTATTATAACAACAGCGCTAAAATCGCTGTTTAGTTTTATAAAAGCATTTCTTACAAAGACAGCGTTATAATCGCTGTTTAAAATTATAAAAGCATTTCTTATAACAACAGCGTTATGATTGCTGTTTTGAATAAAATACCATGTGCGACGCACACGCTTCCGTTGTTCATTTTAAAAGATAGTCAAAATGTCTGGATTTAAACAATGCAGACATTTATCATTCTATTTGTCGAAACCCATAAGATAAAGAGTATATAAGGATAAAAATCCGGTTTCCACCTTCTTTACAACAAGATTTCTTCCTTGGATTTTTATTCCAAAAATCCAAAATGTTTAACACAAAACCGTCTGCTGTGTTCTTCCCTTATAAATATTTCACTTGCAAAATACTTCCTTTGAACCATTATCCACTTTAATCTTGAATATATTTCTTTTATATATAATCTTTTGATTTCTTACTTATACATATTCTCTTAAACCCCAAATTCTATTTATAACTTCTATTCTGAGTCTTGCAAACAAATCTGATTTTTATTCCAATCGTTAAAAATCTTGTTTATGATTTGCTTTATACTCTGCTAAGTTCAAATCCCATCTCAAATATTGATTTCAAATCTAATTTCCACTTTTCCATATAAATTTAAATAAAGCATTTATATTCAATTTATTCAATGATTATAAACTCGTTTAAAAACAACTTCTTCTTTTAATAAAACAAGTTTCTACTTTTTAATTCCATTCAAAATTTAATTTCTCTTTTGGAAATAAGATCTCTTTTTAAACCTCAATTTCTTTTCTATATTCGAAAATATTTTACGATATTTAAAATAACTAAATTTCCAGTGTCAGGGTGATTCAACATAATACAATCCATCATCGTATACACATCACCATAAATAACAAACGGTAATATAAATGTTGAGGGATCCAGTTGGATCCCTCCAACCTGTTTCCCTGCATCCACAGATGTTAATAACATCAATAATATTATTTCACATCAAAATGAAATATCAGAACTAATGATCAATTAATGGTGTAATCCTATCAACCAATTCAACCAAATTTACCAACTATTCAACCAATCAACCATTGCACATTATAAAAATATTTAAAACTCGTCTATATATAAAAATATAAACGAGAGGGAGTTAGTGAGTTTACTCACCTTGTTTCGCAGTTGACGGTTCTGCTTTCAAAGAAATCAGTTCCACAATGAGGACTTTACCATCATGATTTCAACGTGACCGGTTTCTTCTAATTCTTATTTCCTCACCACGCTGCTCCTCCTGTAAGCATCAATCGAAGTGGTATTCCAATGCCAACATCGTCCAATGCCACATCTATTAAGTAGTATGCAACGACCGTTGATAACGAACG
This sequence comes from Allium sativum, assembly GCA_030737875.1. Taxonomy (NCBI): domain Eukaryota; kingdom Viridiplantae; phylum Streptophyta; class Magnoliopsida; order Asparagales; family Amaryllidaceae; genus Allium; species Allium sativum. Next base: position 280,585,052 of record CM060922.1, read on the forward strand.
AGTAATAATGGTTACGAATTATTAATTTATAACATAATTAAATTAATAAATTAATTAATTTCTTACTTAACCTTGATAATCACGATACTTATCACCACATTAATCTGTGCAATTAGATTTCTTCTTCCCAAACACACCCTATGGAACTGCTCCTCCTTGCCTACACGGATCCTACTGCCTTCTCTTTCCATATGCTGCCATAGTTTGGTGTCTCGTTGAAACGATGTCAGTCCATCATATGCAATAACCTTCCAACTTTTCCCCATCAGAACACCACTTAGCTTGCCATCTCCCTACCCTCTTCTATGATAAACAGTTCACGCACCCCTGTTTTCCCAACATCAAAATTCCAAACCAGTACTGGCACCAACCAACTCCCTACATTCCCTCCTATCCTTCTTAATCAGTGATCAATTCGCGGTTACCATCAATTATGGTACCAGGTTCCACTTAATCCTTTAAAACCATGATTTACAAATCACGAAAATTTCATCTTAGTACTTCGTTTCTCAGGTCTTAAAACCAGACGGTTTTCCATCATTGCATTAAAACTCTTTCTTCCTCAGTAATCCCTTGATTTACGCAGGCCATCACAATTTCAGATTTTCCCTAACACCGATATTTGCAAAACACGATTCTTCCCACACTACTCCACTTCCTTTCCAGTTGAGCACCGCTCATGCTTAAACATCAATACATACGTCCCTCCCGTCCAATCTACTTTGCCATTCTTCCCAGGTTCGAAATTACAGAACCCGAAAACTACACTACTTTCACCAGCAACCACTGCATCCTATCATCGAAGTTCTTCCCACTTCGCTAGATCCCTCACCTCACCAATACCGTAACCCTACTTCGACTTCCTCAAAACGTGCATCGCACCTCAATCTCGAACACAAGAACTATCTCTTGTGATTTAAACTTCCATCTCTCAGAAAAATCGGAACCTGGTTTGGTGTTGTCTGATTCTTAGCAAAGGAAAAAGGCAGTTCGCACTTGGCAAATCCCACCTGATGTTGACGCGAAATGTAAAGGGAACTCGAAAATATGAGTGTTTCGATTTATATAATTTTCCATGAACTACTGTGGATTTTTGAAGAGGTCGAGATTTAATTTGGAGGACAGAGTTTCATTCTTTTGCTGAAGGAAGGAAATTGAAGGGTGGCTTATTATTTTATAAAGACTTTACCTTGACAGACACGGCATTGGAATTACTTGGGAGGCACGGAGAAACAAACGTGGAGAGCACGGTGCTAAATTTCCTTGGTGGTCACGGAATTAACAGTTGGAGTACACAAATATTGACACTGAAGATATTAACTTTAAAATAATATATAACATTCATAACTATATATATGGAGTATACGAACTGAAGAGTGGAAACCACCTCGTTGTTGCTTATATCTAACGTTCGTTTATAATAACATGTGTACGCTGGTTTATTACTCACAATATATAACGTTCGAAATTACAATAATTAAGTTACAGTGGTATAACGAACCAAATGCACGCATATGTTAAACTATACACATTTCATTTTATAATATCACGAAACTTCCCGTGAGGTATCAAGTAAAACCAAGTATAGTCGACTTCTGTTTACTGATGAAAAAGCTAATCTTGGTGTAAAAAGGTATTCTGAACCCAATGGGACAAGTTCCATCGAATTCCGACATCGTTTGAAAAGAAATCCTTTATAAAACCAGAAATGAACACACGTTTAAATTTTCCACGATCACCAGATAAATCGAAACAACTTGAAACTTTGAAATCTTAAAATAATTAATCGATACGAACCCAGCGGCACCAATTTCGTCGCGTTCTGAGACTGTTTCCTCGGTAGGCTATTTTTAGGCGTACCGCAATGTCATTTTTTATCGCCAAATTACCCGGTCTCTAAAAATAACAAACCATATATCTATCCTGACACTAATCGACGATACGAACTCAACGGAATTGGTTTCGCGGCTTAATTCGATCGTCTGTTCAAGTTATACCCAAATATCCTTTTATTAAATTAAATATGCGCTATAGAAATTGAACGGGCGTTTATGACTACCGTGGTCACATACGACATCGGTTGGCCACGCAATTCAACACCGTACAATAATTTAACGATACGGTCCCAATGAAACTGATTTCGTCGAAAACAGAGTCCGTTTGCAAAACGGCTATTTTAACGCGTATATTTTAAAAACGATTTCCACAGCGACTATTTCAAAATTTGATTTGGCCATAACTAACAAATTATAACACGAAATCTAGATTTTTCTCTTTCATATGAAAATTATAGTCAATACGGTTCCAACGTGTCTTGTTTCACAGAAATCCGACTTATATCGGATCCTGTATCCTCAGTTGAAGTTCAGAACTCTATATTACGAACTGCCGCGCGATTCCGAGCTCGTTTTATAATTATATTATAAATTAACGTTCAAACTTCGTTTTTAATTAATAAATTTCTATATGTAATTCAATTAAAAAATTTAAAACAAATTTAAATATTCAGAATTCAACGGCCGAAAATCCGGGTCGTTACATTCCTTCCCCCTTAAAATAATTTCGTCCTCGAAATTGCTAAGGTAGGAAAAGATGCTACGTACCCTATTAACTAGGTCCAATAATCCTTTTTTTTTCACCTCTTAACTCCAGTTTAACTGGACCAATTTATTTCAATTAAAATATTCATTTATTCTTACTAACGAAAAAAAATTCTGAAAATTTTCTAACACTTTAAATTCTGAAAAATTTCGGCAGCATCTCCTCTGCACGGCTCAATCGGTACAACCACAACTCGCCTTTCTAGGCCTTCTCCAATCCAAAAGAAAATCAAAAAGCCAAGTGGCTTGCTTCATAGGCTCATAAAATCGTCAACCCAAACAATATTGTAAATATGTACCTTTTTGTCGAGCATAATTCTATCTCTTGCACTTTCTTCCATTCTTCTCAGCATACATATATCCATTCCCAGTTGGTTTCAAATCAATCCAACCTTTGATCTTTAACTTCTGATTGGATCACTTCTATTCACTAATCCAAACTGAGTTCTATTTTCCAAAGTCAACCCTCTTATTCTGCTTGGGCTCAAAAATAACTTAACTCCAATTAACGACATACAATATAAGTATTCAACTTGTTTAGTATAAGTCGAATCTATTTTAATATTTCGAATTTCAACATCTCTATACTTAATTTCATTCGGGATTACTTCTAATTCAATCTAGTTTTATTTAACTTAAGTTAAATCCCAATTCATTTGATACATTTTGACCATTTTCAATCTATTCAACTTTTTCAAGTTAAAAAAATTTCAGAATTCAAATTCTCGGGTTTTATTTCAAATTAGTTTGAAATCATATATATATTTATACACATATTTATAATCAACTCAATTCAAAACATTTGAATTTCTAAATCATCATTTCCTTTTTAAACAATTTTTTTTCTTTTCATTCCTAAATTACCCTGGTAGCAATCCGTCACTCAGAAACTTGAAAATGTATACCGATAATGTCGCGATCCATTATCAGAATTATTTTCTCGCCACTGAAGTGATTTCAGTGCTTAATCACTTTTAAATCCGTTTAAAACCATTCTAATTCAAAAATCTCTTCAAACCAATGCTATACTTCCTTTAAAATACTTCAAGGAATAATTTCAAAATATCCGGTATTTAAATTCCAATTTATGGTTTGAATCCAATTCGAATTCAGCATAATTGTATATCTCATTCATAGACAAATTCAATTTGATTTTATATAACCATTTCGGTATTATAATTTCATTTGATTATAATAACAACCAACCAACTCAATAATTTCAGAAAATTATCCCTTTTATATCAAAATATCTTTTGGGCAAAGTTATTTCACTTACCCATCTTTAAAACAATACTGTGTCAAATTGTTCTGTTCGAGAGTTTAGAAACACCTATCGATACAGTTGTACATCCTGTATCGACCAGAATTCATAAATCACTCAACAAACCAGCCAACACAATATAAAACAATTTTATCTCAAATCTACAAATACGCGCTCATATATATACACTCACACTCAATCTAGGGTATTACTAACCCCATCTCTATTGAGTTACGCCACATAGCCAAGGTAATCACTTAACCTTCAGCTCTGATACCAACTGAAACGACCCGAATTTCCGTACTCTTTGAGTAGACTGATAACACCACACGTCCAACCCAAATTGTACAAAAATACGAATCATTATAAGAAAGAAGTTAGAGGATGAGAAATAGAAAGAAAGAATAGTTAGAATAGAAGAAAACGAAGAATACATATCTCACAGCGGAACGAATAAAATATATTAGATAACATATATTTTGAAATAAAAATCAGTAACTGTATATATATATATACGTACCATTATCAGAGCACAACAATTATTCCTGGAACAGTTATCAACACCTGTTTCCAGATACAACATAGTACACAGCGGAAATATGACAGTCTATAGCTAACTGGTGAAGCCTCCTGCTTCAAACTCCTCCAATTGAATCTGAAAAATCCCGACTACTTGACTGCCCGTACAAATTTGGGCACCCAAGAGTTTAGGGAAAACAAACAAAATAAACTCTGGGTCAGTCATGGGACTGGTGTGAGTAAACTCCAACCATTTATTTAACTTCCAAAATCCTTTCGAAAGAAATGATAATCGTAAGACCGATCCACACATAAACACGGACGGTTTTTACCTTACGATAACCAAAAATATTTTTGATATCAAATCCAGTGATATTATAATAGTGTCTACAACAAATAAATAGAATCTAGCGGAACGCTTGCATCTCACGCTCCATATATAATATAAAATCAAAAACCGCAGGGCGCTTATTGGAGATTGGATTTCCAACATGACAAGGTATGGGACCACCTTCCGAAAGTGTATCTCTAGAGACGAATACATTGGGTTCACAAGAACGTCTTGCAACCCGGCCCACACATGACCGACCACTCATTTCGCTTGAGTGTATCGAATGTATACCACCGACGGTTGGGATCAGCAACCGCCTCCCGAAAAGGGACAGCATCGATAGATTTAAGAAGCAAAAGGAATTTCTCTAGATAGGTGGTTATACACCCTAATGGGTGCGACCCACATAGCCATGCTACCTGCCCGATTTTTGTCCAATTCCGGGTTGATGAGGCTTGAGGTTTGAATTATCTTCCAGAACATCTGGCCATCATTCACTTTGAATGCCACATCGTCAGATCCATCGGAAATCACTAATTGATTCCCACAAAAATACTCAGATTGTTAGGCTAAAGAAGCTTCCCTTCTATGCCCCAACTTCGTACGTTTGAAGGAATCAACGTACGTAATCCCCTTTGGAAATACTCTGTCAGACACTCGTCCATACAAGTTGTCCTGGGTCTGGACAAACCGAAGGCACTATCCCGTAAACAGGATAGCCCTTGCATAACTCCGTTTTCAATTTTCTTCAGCATAAGTTGCTTCATAACGCTTACGCCAATACGGAGTGGTTTTCAGATATCAAATCTGATCCCGGTCTCTCCATATTGACAGCAGAGGTATATAAAAAAAAGATAAAACTTTGATAGTCGGTGATTTAACTATCAAAGAAACATCCATACAATCAACGGTCCTATTTCCAAATGGAAATTCTATCAATCAAGCATCAAACAACACTGGGCCCTTTTTATATTAGTTCTTTATTACATTATCATTTCCAATTCCCATTTTCCACCTTTCGTGTTCTTTCAAAGCTCTATTTTCTCTCTTGATTATTGGGAAACATTTCCAATATATATAATTCCTTTATTGAGAAAATATCTTTTACTCCAGTTAGAAAACATTTCTAAATCCTTTGAATTAACTGATGTTATAAACATCGTTATTATAGCTCAAATCATAAATCATTCGTTAACTAACGATATCACTAACCAACCCTTGCTATCGAGCCTTAACCATTTCTCCGTCAATAATGCAGTCAGTCAAGTTGGGGTATAATTACCTCTCAGACCTTAACTGAACGACATTCTTAACTTTGAAATAGTCAGAGCTCACAACTTTAAACCAAACATTGCTTACGCGACTCTCGGATTTGATCTACGAACATACCTTCTTTATAAAAATATTGATTATAACGGTAGCGTTATAATTGCTGTCTTCAAATGTTTGGTTTATAAAACATTGCTTTCAACAACAGCGTTAAAACCGCTGTCTAGCATTATAGAACACTTATCATAACCATAGCATTAAGATTGCTATTAAAACAGTTATTATAACGGCAGCGTTAAAATTGCTATTTAGATTTACCAAGACATTTATTATAACAGCAGCGTCTAAAATTGCTGTATAGATTTACAACATCTATTATAACAACAGCGCTAAAATCGCTGTTTAGTTTTATAAAAGCATTTCTTACAAAGACAGCGTTATAATCGCTGTTTAAAATTATAAAAGCATTTCTTATAACAACAGCGTTATGATTGCTGTTTTGAATAAAATACCATGTGCGACGCACACGCTTCCGTTGTTCATTTTAAAAGATAGTCAAAATGTCTGGATTTAAACAATGCAGACATTTATCATTCTATTTGTTGAAACCCATAAGATAAAGAGTATATAAGGATAAAAATCCGGTTTCCACCTTCTTTACAACAAGATTTCTTCCTTGGATTTTTATTCCAAAAATCCAAAATGTTTAACACAAAACCGTCTGCTGTGTTCTTCCCTTATAAATATTTCACTTGCAAAATACTTCCTTTGAACCATTATCCACTTTAATCCTGAATATATTTCTTTTATATATAATCTTTTGATTTCTTACTTATACATATTCTCTTAAACCCCAAATTCTATTTATAACTTCTATTCTGAGTCTTGCAAACAAATCTGATTTTTATTCCAATCGTTAAAAAATCTTGTTTATGATTTGCTTTATACTCTGCTAAGTTCAAATCCCATCTCAAATATTGATTTCAAATCTAATTTCCACTTTTCCATATAAATTTAAATAAAGCATTTATATTCAATTTATTCAATGATTATAAACTCGTTTAAAAACAACTTCTTCTTTTAATAAAACAAGTTTCTACTTTTTAATTCCATTCAAAATTTAATTTCTCTTTTGGAAATAAGATCTCTTTTTAAACCTCAATTTCTTTTCTATATTCGAAAATATTTTACGATATTTAAAATAACTAAATTTCCAGTGTCAGGGTGATTCAACATAATACAATCCATCATCGTATACACATCATCATAAATAACAAACGGTAATATAAATGTTGAGGGATCCAGTTGGATCCCTCCAACCTGTTTCCCTGCATCCACAAATGTTAATAACATCAATAATATTATTTCACATCAAAATGAAATATCAGAACTAATGATCAATTAATGGTGTAATCCTATCAACCAATTCAACCAAATTTACCAACTATTCAACCAATCAATCATTGCACATTATAAAAATATTTAAAACTCGTATATATATATAAATATAAACGAGAGGGAGTTAGTGAGTTTACTCACCTTGTTTCGCAGTTGACGGTTCTGCTTTCAAAGAAATCAGTTCCACAATGAGGACTTTACCATCATGATTTCAACGTGACCGGTTTCTTCTAATTCTTATTTCCTCACCACGCTGCTCCTCCTGTAAGCATCAATCGAAGTGGTATTCCAATGCCAACATCGTCCAATGCCACATCTATTAAGTAGTATGCAACGACCGTTGATAACGAACGAGTAATAATGGTTACAAATTATTAATTTATAACATAATTAAATTAATAAATTAATTAATTTCTTACTTAACCTTGATAATCACGATACTTATCACCACATTAATCTGTGCAATTAGATTTCTTCTTCCCAAACACACCCTATGGAACTGCTCCTCCTTGCCTACACGGATCCTACTGCCTTCTCTTTCCATATGCTGCCATAGTTTGGTGTCTCGTTGAAACGATGTCAGTCCATCATATGCAATAACCTTCCAACTTTTCCCCATCAGAACACCACTTAGCTTGCCATCTCCCTACCCTCTTCTATGATAAACAGTTCACGCACCCCTGTTTTCCCAACATCAAAATTCCAAACCAGTACTGGCACCAACCAACTCCCTACATTCCCTCCTATCCTTCTTGATCAGTGATCAATTCGCGGTTACCATCAATTATGGTACCAGGTTCCACTTAATCCTTTAAAACCATGATTTACAAATCACGAAAATTTCATCTTAGTACTTCGTTTCTCAGGTCTTAAAACCAGACGGTTTTCCATCATTGCATTAAAACTCTTTCTTCCTCAGTAATCCCTTGATTTACGCAGGCCATCACATTTTCAGATTTTCCCTAACACCGATATTTGCAAAACACGATTCTTCCCACATTGCTCCACTTCCTTTCCAGTTGAGCACCGCTCATGCTTAAACATCAATACATACGTCCCTCCCGTCCATTCTACTTTGCCATTCTTCCCAGGTTCGAAATTACAGAACCCGAAAACTACACTACTTTCACCAGCAACCACCGCATCCTATCATCGAAGTTCTTCCCACTTCGCTAGATCCCTCACCTCACCAATACTGTAACCCTACTTCGACTGCCTCAAAACGTGCATCGCACCTCAATCTCGAACACAAGAACTATCTCGTGTGATTTAAACTTCCATCTCTCAGAAAAATCGGAACCTGGTTTGGTGTTGTCTGATTCTTAGCGAAGGAAAAAGGCGGTTCGCACTTGGCAAATCCCACCTGATGTTGACGCGAAATGTAAAGGGAACTCGAAAATATGAGTGTTTCGATTTATATAATTTTCCATGAATTGCTGTGGATTTTTGAAGAGGTCGAGATTTAATTTGGAGGACAGAGTTTCATTCTTTTGCTAAAGGAAGGAAATTGAAGGGTGGCTTATTATTTTATAAAGACTTTACCTTGACAGACACGGCGTTGGAATTACTTGGGAGGCACGGAGAAACAAACGTGGAGAGCACGATGCTAAATTTCCTTGGTGGTCACGGAATTAACAGTTGGAGTACACAAATATTGACACTGAAGATATTAACTTTAAAATAATATATAACATTCATAACTATATATATGGAGTATACGAACTGAAGAATGGAAACCACCTCGCTGTTGCTTATATCTAACGTTCGTTTATAATAACATGTGTACGCTGGTTTATTACTCACAATATATAACGTTCGAAATTACAATAATTAAGTTACAGTGGTATAACGAACCAAATGCACGCATATGTTAAACTATACACATTTCATTTTATAATATCACGAAACTTCCCGTGAGGTATCAAGTAAAACCAAGTATAGTCGACTTCTGTTTACTGATGAAAAAGCAAATCTTGGTGTAAAAAGGTATTCTGAACCCAATGGGACAAGTTCCGTCGAATTCCGACATCGTTTGAAAAGAAATCCTTTATAAAACCAGAAATGAACACACGTTTAAATTTTCCACGATCACCAGATAAATCGAAACAACTTGAAACTTTGAAATCTTAAAATAATTAATCGATATGAACCCAACGGCACCAATTTCGTCGCATTCAGAGACTGTTTCCTCGGTAGGCTATTTTTAGGCGTACCGCAATGTCATTTTTAACGCCAAATTACCCGGTCTCTAAAAATAACAAACCATATATCTATCCCGACCCTAATCGACGATACGAACTCAACGGAATTGGTTTCGCGGCTTAATTCGATCGTCTGTTCAAGTTATACCCAAATATCCTTTTATTAAATTAAATATGCGCTATAGAAATTGAACGGGCGTTTATGACTACCGTGGTCACATACGACATCGGTTGGCCACGCAATTCAACACCGTACAATAATTTAACGATACGGTCCCATTGAAACTGATTTCGTCGAAAACAGAGTCCGTTTGCAAAACGGCTATTTTAACGCGTATATTTTAAAAACGATTTCCACAGCGACTATTTCAAAATTTGATTTGGCCATAACTACAAATTATAACACGAAATCTAGATTTTTCTCTTTCATATGAAAATTATAATCAATACGGTTCCAACGTGTCTTGTTTCACAGAAATCCGACTTATATCGGATCCTGTATCCTCAGTTGAAGTTCAGAACTCTATATTACGAACTGCCGCGCGATTCCGAGCTCATTTTATAATTATATTATAAATTAACGTTCAAACTTCGTTTTTAATTAATAAATTCCTATATGTAATTCAATTAAAAATTTTAAAACAAATTTAAATATTCAGAATTCAACGGCCGAAAATCCGGGTCGTTACACAGACGTACTTGGAGATCGATGGATAAGCGGGGTACTAGGTGCCTCCGGTTTCGTTCAGACCCAGAACGAACTTTTAGATGGACTGTGTGTCTGACATCGGATTTCATTCTGTGTGATTGATATCGATTGCATAGCGTGAATTGCCTATGTGGCATGCTAAGATGCAAATGATCAAGGCTTCTTTTGAAAAGTAAAGTCTTGTGGTTGATGATCAAAGCACGGCCTGTGTGGTATAGCTTTGTGTAACGTTGATTCGCGAGCCTCACGCCCCGGTTGTGAACCAGAAATGGGAGAGGACATCAGGGAGGACATGCGTTTCTTTCTAGCTAGAAGTGGCATTAGTGGTTTTACACGCCCTGACGAGTTTGACTTATGTGGTTGTTGCTGTTGCGAGGCGCCTCGGTTATATCGGTCAATATGGGACCGATGGAGTCATTCGTTGGCTCATTTACGCCCCATAGGGCGGGGAAACGTAGTGTTCAGGAAATTTAATCCACATCGGTGGACCGGCCCTGATGATCCAAGGGTCGATGCGCTCTGACCCTGAGGCTCGGGCTAGACAGTCTCAAAGACGGTGAGGACGATCCCTTGCCTCGGTTCATAGATGGAATCCAATTTCCAAATACGTGATTTTGCGGTTTTAATTGTAGAACTAGTATGGCGACATGATATATGGTACCCATTCCGTCTATGATTGATACTTATGATTTGAAGTTGTTTTATACACTATACACTTATAGCACTATCAAAATAATCTGTTTTAAACGTATCAAGCATGCTTTGGCTATTATAAGGGAAAACCCTATCCCCCGGCTTGCGTTGCATTATGTGATAGGACCTGGGTCTTATAATAGCTTCATTTTTCTTTATTTAGTATTGCGATGTTTGTTTTATGCACTGGTGTTCTTGGGTGGAAACCCGTTCCATGTTATACGGCGTGGTCCCTTGATTTACCTAACTTTAAAATAAAGAATAATAATTGTTTTAGTTCTCACACCAGTCCCATGACTGACCTGGAGTTTATTGTTTTAACCTAAACTCTGGGTGCCCTTATTTTGACACGGGCAGCTAGTGGTTTTGGTTTTGCAGATTTATATTCACAGGATCCTGATTTACAGCTGGAACGATACTCGAAAAGCTTTGTATCCACGTATTACTTCTAGTTGTTTATTGTATTATTTTCCGCTGCTATGTAATGTATTGTAATCTCTGATATTTTTCTGGTGTATATTATCTGTTTGTACTCTGTATATTCTTGTATTCTGATGGAATTGTTGTAATTAACAATGAAATGTTCTTCCGTCTGCGTTCTATTTTGTCGTGTTCTCGAAACAATCAGGCGTTTCGAACGGTCTTGATCGGTTTAGCGACCGATTCGGATCGAGCGAAATTCCCAATCGTTACATGATTACATTTTTTGTGCAATATAAAAAGATTACATTTTTATTGTGTAATAAAGAATGAATGAAAAGATTTCATTTTCTATGTAACATAGAAATGATTACATTTTTTGTGCAATATAAAAAGATTACATTTTTATTATGTAATATAGAATGATATGAAAAGATTTCATTTTCTATGTAATATAGAAATGATTACATTTTTGTGCTATAGAAATGATTAAATTTTTTGTGCAATATAAAAATATTACATTTATATTATGTAATATAGATATGAAAAGATTTCATTTTCTATGTAATATAGAAATGATTACATTTTTGTGCAATAGAAATGATTACATTTTTTGTGCAATAAAAAAGATTACATTTTTAATGTAATAAAAGAAAGATTTAAGAAGATTACATTTTTAATGTGATAAATGTGTTTAACATTAAAAAGATTACATTTTTTGTAATGTATGATTCCGTTTAAAAGACTCAATGTTGGAATGAAAAGTGTTAACATTTAAAATTACATTTTTAATGTAATAAATGAATCATTATAAAAAGGATCAAGCTTTGTTAAAAATGTGTTAACATATAGAAGTGCATTTTTATGTAATATGAATCATTATATAAAGATTCAGGTCTGTTAAAAAGGATGTAACATAAAAGATTATATTTTTATGTAATAATGATTCATTTAAAAATATTCATAGCTTGTAAATTATGTGTAACATTAAAAATTATATTTAACGTGGAGAAGAGTCGTTAAAAAGATTCAAAGTTAGAAAATATGTTTTATTAAATATGTTTTCGTCGAACGAATTATATTTATATTTATATTATATACATATTAATTAATTAAAATAAAATGAATCGCGCTGCTGTAGTTCGCGATTTGAAATCGTAACTTCAAACGATTATACCGAGAGATCCGACCGTCGGATTTTCCCAAAACTGAAACCGTTGGGTTTGCCTTGGAAAGATATTTCCAATGATATAAAATTTGCTAAGATCCAACGGTTATATTTTAAGAAATGTGTAAATCAAATTTTGATGAAAACAGCGCTAGGGCCGTGTAATGACCCGAAACGTCGTTTAATTAAAATATGACTATTTTTATATAAATAAAAATAGTGATAAATCGTTATAAAATATTATGAACGATATGGAATGAAAAGAATTAATTTGAATTATATATATTCGCGAATTATTTGAAAAGACCAAGTTAGTTCTCATTTCAAATAATTAATCAACGATTAGAAGTCGAAGATTTGAAGACAGTGGATTAAAGACCGGCAATCTTCACATCGAATGGATGACTACTGATGCCCTGGATTGGTTAGCTCCCAGGAAAGGGTTACAGTGGTAGTTGTCCGGACGTACTTGTTGATCGTCCGGATATGCGAGAGCCTCTCTTCCATATTGGACATATGGAACGAGGAATAAGGTGTCTCCGGCTTCGTTCAGACTCAGAATGGACTTGTAAATGGATGTATGTCTGACATTGGATTTTATTCTGTGCTGATTGATTTCTATTTAATATATTGGTGGCGGAGAATTTATTCTCTTGCTTAACACCCTTCTCTGAGACGTACGAGCTCAGAGGTTATATATTGGTAGACATCAGTCGCATGGCGTGAAGTGTCAGTTTGGAAAACCAATGTGACGGCCCGCCCCGCACTAGCCGGCATTTCCTCCGAAAGTGCGCTGTACACATGCCCGACTAGCACGGAACGGTCGCCAAAGAAAGGAAAGAAGAGAATGAACTAACAAATAACCTGTAGAATGTCTCACAGCGCATGGAACAAAATATAATAATAATAATATACTTGACATAAAACAGGCGAGACAGTACATAAGCTGAAAACTAAATCATGTCTAACATGGCAGCGGAAATCCAAATACAGCTTATGTTCCACATCATTTAATTATTACAACTTTTCAAACTGTCTCTAAAAGAAAATGTAAGATAAGGGAGGTACACTACTAATGCCCAAGTAGTGACCACCAACGACACAGGGAGAATATCTATATATATCATACGTGGAAGCCTCCTGCTCGCCTCCAGATCAGCTACTCGTGCATCACCAGACAACCTGTCTCTAGTTTGCTCATGTGAGCACCCAGAGTAATAAGAAGAGACATAAAACTCTGGGTCAGACAAAAGTCTGGTGTGAGCAATAAGCAACAAAACAGAACAATAACAGGTATAATCCAATCATACCTGAACCTGGACCTGCAACCAAAGAGTTAGCACTACATACCGTACAATACTCTAAGGTGCCACTAACATACAGTGTAAGAGATACGGGGGTGTGCATGTCATAGTGATGTCAAACAATCAAGTATAACAATCATCCTCACATCTCTCACTCAGTGCGTAAAGCATACGATATCCGCTACTTTGGTCACCTAATACTTTGGGCCATGACAGAATCCAATCCCGTACAACTATTACTACAAGCCCACTATCCATCTCTCAGTGGTGAACCAAAGTTATGAATACCGACAACCCCTTTGCACACGTCCCGCGGCAAAGCCCAATCATGAAGTGAACTCATTGGTTCCCAACTGGATCCTAAGCTCTAACTTCCACTTGGACTACCTTTGCATCTCGGGTTTTGGTTTCCTCCTGTTCGGGTCGGTCGGTCAAGCACCTTTCATTCTGGTCGGTTTTCATCATCTCTACCCTGGTCGGTCGGTATTGCCCCCTGGTCTGTCGAACACTTCACCATTCCTGGTCGGTCGTACTTCACCATCCCTGGTCGGTCGGTATTGCCCCCTGGTCGGTCGAACACTTCACCATTCCTGGTCGGCCGTACTTCACCATCCTAGTCGGTCGGTATTTCATCATCGTATGAGGTCGGTCGAACATCGCATAGTGGTCGGTCTTGCCCAGCCTGGTCGATCTCCCTAGTCGGTCGAACACTTCATACAGGGTCGGTCGTGAGCCCGGGTCGGTCGGTCAAAACCTTCCCCTGGTCGGTCTAACTCGACCCAAAGAAAACCTGCACCATTTCAGCAAGCTATTTTTGCCTCTCGACAGCGTTTTCAACCATTCTAACTTTATAATGCAATCATAGGTCATACCAAACAGTAGTAGCAACATGTATAATCAACCATGAACACCAAAACAACAATTTAATCATAACAATATGGATCAAATGTACCCAAAACCCATGTTTTCCCCTTAATCATGTTTAAGCATAACTAATGATAGGATTAGCAAAACTTAACTAAATTAACCCAATTTTCTATCAAAGGCCTAAAATAATAATTTGGAATTTCTAAATATTTTTCTAGATTTTTATGATGCATAATTTCGCTAATTATCACTAATCACTCCTTAATCCCCTAAATTCCGGGATTCGCAAAATTAGTCGAAATTAACCCAAATTCATATCAGATGCATAAAATGATGTTTTATAATTTTAGGAATTTTTCTAGATTTTTCTGAGCCATAATTTCGCTAATCTTCGCTAATTACCATAATTAGCCGTAATGAGTGAAAAACAATGCAAATCACTCACCTTTGCCACAAACAAACTCTATATCTGAAATAATCTCTGATTTGGATCCAATCACTATGTGTTCCAGCAACACTCTCTCTGATTTGGTGCTAATCCCCCTTGATTTGATGTAGTTTTGCTTAATCTTCGATTAGAAAGTGATTATAAATTACAAAAAGGTGTTTTGGAGTGTTTTAGGAGATGGAGGCCATTGCTAGAGCTTGAAGGAGGTAAGTGGCGGCTGAGAAAAGGAGTGAAAAACCGAAATCCTAACCCTAGCAGCCCTTAAATACCTCTAATCCCGAAATCCCCCATTGGGCCTAGCTGCTAATCACCCGGTTAAGCCCAATTAGCTGTTTTTAATACTTTAAACCTTAATTCAGCCATATCTCCCAAACGGTAAGTCCGTTTGGCTATTATGACCACTCTACGGAAAGAGAAACCATCATCCGGAGCTAATGGAGGTGGTTTCAAGTAAAAACTCCTTACCAATCAAAAGTTATGGCCAAAACAAGATTCGCTAGGGGTAAAACGGTCATTTAAAAATCGGCAAAAATCGTGAACATGGGAAATGACCCCAATAGCCGTCTCTCAAAGTTACATGACCACTCGACTTCATACGAAAAAGAAATAAGTATTCTATAATCCTAGATACGTACAATGCAGGTTGTTACATTCTCCCCCCCTTAAGAAATTTCGTCCCCGAAATTCCTTAACCCAAAACATACAAAGGATCCTGCATGCTTACCAACCATATCCAACAATCAAACATGCAAAACAAACAGAACCATTCTGCCCTAACATGCAGTTTACTAACAAGGGAAGAATCATCGCCGCTAAAATTTCACCAGGCAAAGAGCTTTGGATACGACTTTCTTATGTCATTCTCTACTTCCCAAGTACAGTCGTTCTCTCGCCGTCGATTTCCATTTCTACCCTATAGGTAACTTCTAATAGGTTGGGATCGTCCCTCTAACTGGAACCGATCCACTTAATCAAGATCGATCTAATCGTCAAGCTTACTAGCGTTTCTGAATCCAATTCACACTTAGGTCTGAAGTCATATCCCGTGATATACTCTAGTTGCTTCCATTCCAGAAAAATAGCATCTAAACTGGCATGTCTCTTACTCAATGCATCAGCTATCGCACCCAGTCCGATACTATGGCATTCATCTATACTGTCTTTTCTTAGATAATCCAACCCTATACGCCAAATTTTCAACTACATTCCAAATGTCCTTTCAAGTCCAACTTGAGTCCTTCTTACATTCGTATTGCACGTCCAACGTACATTCACATCCTAGACGCAGACTAGACTCATCCAATGACCCTAGGCACTACACCAATATCCGCACTGTACGTCTAACGTACATTCACCTTCTAAAGGTGAACTAGATTCATCCAATGAACCCAGGTACCCTACCCATATTCATACTGCACGTCCAACGTACATTCACCTTCCAAAGGTGAACTAGACTCATCCAATGAATCTAGGTACTCTACCTATATCCGTACTGTACGTCCAACGTACATTCACCTTCCAAAGGTGAACTAGACTCATCCAATGAATCTAGGTTCTCTATCTATGAGTCTAAGTCGAACTGAAACTCCTATATCCTTTGAATCTCCAAGACAACAGACGCTCTACAATGCCCAACATACTTCAAGTCTAACGTAAAGTATCTTACACTCGTCATATCACCATGATCAACGAACTTACCCTATTTCCATTCAACAGGATCCTACAGGTGATACTCAAGAGAAGAAAGGTAAGAACAAACACAACAACCATAGCATCCATCAAACAAATCCTATCTATCACCTGCTAAAGCCATGAATACGTCAATACCTATATGTCTGGTCCAACCAACATCAATAACTAATGGAAACTCTGCCTCCAAACGGACTATCGTACGTCCAACGTACGTTTATCCTCCAAGGATAACTAGATCACGTCCAACGGATCCAAGGTAAGTGGGCGTCCCCAGATACCCCTGCTTTTAGTCCGCCTGAAACACTCGAGTCCCACCCAAGTCTATCCATTATCTTGCTGCCCTCTCGAGTCCAACTCGAGCCAATTCAATTCCTTGCAGCCTTCTCGAGTGCAACTCGAGTCGATGTATTACCCATATACTCAGACCCAGTCTTGAGTATCCATTACCTACAGATCCTAGTCCAACGTGAGTCGTGTAACACCCCACGTCCGCTAGGGTCACTCACTAAGGGAATGCCATAGCATCGGTGGAGTATTTTAGTGAATATAGAACAGAAAAATTACAACAAGACAGATATAAATAGTACTTGAAATTTTAAAACATCATCTCATAACAGCGGAAATAAACATGTCTGATTACATATAAAACCACGGTAAAAGTCAAGTACAATATCCATCAAAATAAAGAAGTACATAATCCCACTCTCTCATACAATAGCCATAACAAAAGAAAAGATAACTGGATAACTGGAGCTTTACATCTACCCAAGCTCCTAAAGACTGGAACAGCAATCCGATCAAGCTCTACTACCGCTAGGATCCACCGTAGGACCTGAGGGTTGGGAAAAAGATAAAAACAACGGGGTCAGACATAAGTCTGAGTGAGTCCTATAACTTTAACAATACAATCATTAAAGTAACCAGAGAAGACATAAACTTGACCTACGGTAATATCTGGGGATGAATGGCTACACTAAGCAGCTTGGTAGTCTTAGGATAAACTAAGATAATCGTCAGGACGCATCTACCCACCCAAGGATAATTATTAACTGCACCACACCAGTCATTCCTACTTAAAGGTTGATCCCTTCCAAGGACTTAGAAAATTTCCCCAGTAGTTCCATGTACCCCTAGCCCACTACATAGGTGCCGTCTGCCCCTATCTCCACTAGGTGTACCCAGTAATTCTTACCCAGTAGTTTCGTGTACCCCTACATAGGTGCCGTCTGCCCCTATCTCCATTAGGTGTACCCACTACTCCCCAAGCGATCGGCTCCCTACCGTAGATACCCGTGCTGGTCCCACAGTGGGGTGTATCACTCCCCTAAAGTGGCTACCCAATACTAACGGTGCACGGCTTTATATCTACACGATGCAACAACGGCTTATCTACCAGCCCGGGCCCACACACGCATATGAAACCCGTTGGACTTGCGTTGCCACCGCTAACCCGTTTTGGCCTCTTATAATCAAGCCCAATATGCGTGTCCCGTCACTCGACATGGGTCGAGCCCACAAAGATACGTTTGGGATATTGGTTGAAATGGGCCCCCACAAGCTACCCACTTAAGCTTGTCAAATATCTAGTGTATCCCACTTAACCCTTTAATCATGTTTAATTACATGTTTTCACTTGGTTAAGTATTCTAATCGTATTTTCTATTGCCATCCAAGGCAACCCACTAGATTCCACATGCCACCCAAGGCAACCACAAAATTTCCTCATGCCACCCAAGGCACCCACTTAACCCCTCATGTCCCACTACATGCTATTATGGTTAAGTGTTTCTTAATTAATTAAGACCGTGATCTCCCATAAAGACCTCCCACATTAGACTGGCTGTTATGACCGCCTGGTTAAGCCGGTAGAATCCGGGCAGTCTTACGTCATAACAGAGTCTAACCTCGTGTCTTTACCTTAATCACGTATTTAATTTATGGCTAAGACCTCTCACATTGGGCTGACATTTGTAGCAACTGGTTAAGCCGGTCGGGTCCGGGCAGTTTTACACTACAAATGAGTCCAACCTCGTGTCTTAGTCGATTAATTACACCTAATTAATCACCCCCATATTAATTACCCCTAATTAATATCAAGTTTTCCATAACATGGGTAGACCTAACTCAATAGGTCAATTCCCATGGGGTAGACCTAACTCAATAGGTAAATTCCCACTTATGGTAATTTATTTTTATGGTATGCTTAATCATACCCAAACATTCATTTATTAACATATTTACCAACCCCATCGTTCCCCACGTGAATCGTTCTCGTTACATGTCATAATAAGGGGAAGATCATCACAAATATCATGGGTTTAGCATACAACTTTGTCATGGGTTAAGAGGATGTCAACTTGCATATATGAGCATATATTAACCCAACTACATATAACCCAAACTTGCATATTATCATACACATGATTTGCATAACATGTTGCATATGAGCTTGCATATTATCATACACATAACTTGCATAAGCATTCACATACTTGCATAAGCATCCACATACTTGTATAAGCATTCACATACTTGCATAACTTGCATATCATGTCATTTAAGCATATACATATCTTGCACAAGCATTCATATACTCGCATAAACATGCATAACTTGCATATCACATAAATCTTGCATTTAAACATATACATGACTTGCATAAGCATCCATACACTTGCATAAGCATGCATAACTTGCATATCACTTTCACTTGCATTTAAACATATACTTAACTTGCATATCACTTTCAACTTGCATTACTCACTTTGCTAAACATGCATAATTCCACTTATTAAATATGCATAAATCCACTTGTTAAACATGCATATATCAACTTGTTAAACATGCATAAATCAACTTATTAAGCATGCATAAACCAACTTATCAAATATGCATAAACATAGAACAACATAGAGTAACATATCATTATACAAGATTCAAACTCACTAATCCGCATTTAAGACCATAAGTCTCATTACACCCAATCTACTTACTTTAACAATTGATGTTAAAGTGATAGAAACTCACCAAACTTAAGATTAGCAACCTTATGAAGTAGAATTAGTTGCAAACTATGAAGATAATGATGATTAGAGATTGATTAGAGAGGGATTAGCTTGCAACTTTCTTTATGAACTAGTGGAGGCCATGCTCAAATTTCATTTTGCCATAGTTTAGTTACAAGACTTAATTATGAATGAATTAGGGTAGGGTTGGGGTCTTATTTATAGGATTAGGTGAGTGTTTTAGGCCATTAGATTAACCCTAGATTAGATTAGGACCCTTAGATTTAGGAAATCTCTAGAACCAGCCCTCCTAGCCAGCCTAAAACCCAACCTGGTGCAATCTGGTGCACCCAGGTTCACAGAACGGTGCCACCCTGTCGACAGGCAAGTCGACAGGCATGTCGACAGCCCTGTCGACAGGCCTGTCGACAGCCCTGTCGACAGGCCTGTCGACAGCCCTGTCGACAGGCCTGTCGACAGCCCTGTCGACATGGGTTGGGCGGGAAGCTTCCCGCCTGACCCCGCCTGGCCCATTCCAAATCTGAATATTTAAAATTTTAAATCTGTTTTAGTTTTGAATTTTCTGCAAACTTCATCGGGCCAAAACTGGGCCATACGGACTCCGATTTTCGAAAACTCGGACTCTATTTCGCGTATTTTTCCGAGACGAACGTAATGACGCAGCCCGTTTCCCCTAATTCCCACATCTGAGATTATTTATTCTGTAATTAGTGAATTCTAGTATTAACTAAAAATTCGGGGTGTTACATTCTCCCCTCCTTAAAGGATTTCGTCCCCAAAATCTCTAAGCTAAGGAGAATGCATATCCTACCATCCAAACAACCATCTACTCAAACCATCAACCACTGGCATCCATTGTCCTTAAAACAATTTCTAATGATGTATGAGCATATGCAAAAAGTGTGTGTATATGTTCCCTATCTAATGTATGAACATATGCAAACCATGATAGTGCCATGCATCCATTATGTATGCGTGAAAACCCTATCGACACATACAATATCTACATGAGTGCACAATCATTCACCAAAATGCATCATCCATGTGATAACACAACCATTATACATCCATAAATATATTTTCCTACACACAATTTTATGCAATATGCAATATGAAGTGACTGAGCCGATCTAGTGTCTAGAGTGTGTGTATATGCATCCACGAGCAACCACTAGCAAACACTTGCATCCACTTGCATCCATCAACCATAACATGTCTCAAACACATGTTTCAACCATAGGTTTACCCTATCTAAAGGTCAAAGGTACTAACGAGAGGACATACCAAAGATAAAATAAGTACTAGACAAGCGATAAAGGAGAAAGTAAAGACATACCCTCAAAAAGAAATGGGTACAATGAACGCATCTTCGCTTCCGTCTCCCAAGTCGCGTTGCTCTCATCTTCTCCCCATTGCACTTTGACTAGCTGAACCTATCGATTCCTCAATTTCCTAGTCTCTGACCCAAGGATGCGAGTAGGAGCTCGTCGAATCGTCGCATCACGCTCAACCTCTACATCTCTAAGCAAGCTCGGCTCTACCACCTCTGCGGTCTCATGTAAGCACTTCCTCAGATGTGATACATGGAATACATCATGAACACCACTAAGTCTGTCGGGCAACTCCACCCTATATGCCATCCGTCCAATCCTTTCCTTGATAGGAAACGGCCCAACAAACCTCGGTGCTAACTTCCCAACGGACCCGAAGCGAACAACATTTCTCAACGGAGATACCTTAACAAAAACCATATCCCCAACCTCAAACTCAAGATCCGTCCTTCTCTTGTCCGCATAAGATTTTTGCCTATCCTGCGCTGCTTTCATCCTTCTTCGAATCAAGTCAATCTTCTCAGAAGTCTCTCTAACCATATCAGGCCCAAGCAAGATCTTATCCGTAGATTCCCACCAACATGTAGGTGATCGACAAGGCCTTCCATAGAGAGCTTCGAAAGGAGCCATACCAATACTGGACTGAAAGCTGTTATTATATGCGAACTCCACCAGTGGAAGATGCTCTTCCCATGTACCTCCAAAATCTAAGATACAAAGCCTCAAAAGGTCTTCTAGAACACGATTCACCCTCTCAGTCTGGCCGTCCGTCTGAGGATGATATGCGGTGCTCAGACACAATTGAGTCCCCACTGCTTCTTGCAAACTTCTCCAGAACTCGCTAGTGAAGATAGGATCTCGATCACTCACTATGCTAGAGGGTACCCCATGCAATCGAACTATCTCTCGAAGATATACACAAGCTAGCCATGGAGCGGTCCTCTTGCTCTTCACAGGTATGAAATGGGCGCTCTTAGTAAGTCTATCTACCACCACCCAAATTCCTGTATTACCCTTCCTCGACCTGGGTAACCCGTCAATAAAATCCATCGAGACGCTATCCCACTTCCATTGCGGAACTTCCAATGGGTGAAGCAACCCACCTGGTTTCCTTTGCTCCGCCTTCACTTGCTGGCACACCAAACATCGAGCGACATACTCGGCCACATCTCTCTTCATACCGGCCCAGAAGAAAACCCTCTTCATGTCTTGGTACATCTTATCTCCACCGGGATGAATGGTCATCCTAGAACGGTGTGCATCATCAAGAATAGCCTTCCTCAAACCCTCGTCTTGCGGTACGCAAAGTCTACCGTCCCTAAGCAAGCACCCCCTATCATCTAGGGTGTACCTACTCAAATGGCTGGACGACTCCCCCCTTATGAGCTTCTCTATCAACTCAACCAATTGTGGGTCATCCCTCTGGGCTCCCCCAATCCGCCCCAAAAGAGTAGGCCTAACTTCTAAAGAAGCTAGCAAATCGGGTACATAATCAACGGAAGGTCTGAAATCAAACATCGAGATAAATTCCAAGCTTTGTCGTTCCACGAACAATGGACTCAAGGACAACCTCTTCCTACTCAAGGCATCCGCCACCACGTTACCCTTGCCAGGGGTATACGCTATCTCGAAATCATAGGATGCTAAAAACTCCATCCACCTTTGCTGTCTTAAGTTTAAATCTTTCTGAGAGAATAAGTACTTCAATGATTTATGGTCAGTGAACAACTCGAATCTCTCACCAAGAAGATAATGGCGCCAAATCTTAAGCGCAAAAACAATAGCGGCCAGCTCTAGGTCATGGGTAGGGTAATTTTTCTCATGTGCCCTCAACTGCCTTCCACCATAGGCTATTACCCTTCCCTCTTGCATTAAGACTGCGCCAAGTCCTGTTCCACAGGCATCGGTATAGACAACAAATGGCTTGCTCCCATCTGGCAACACTAAAACTGGAGCGGTGGTTAAAGCTCTCTTTAACCGTCGGAACGCATCATCACAATCTACGTCCCATGTGAAAACAAGATTCTTCTTTGTTAAGCGGGTTAATGGAGCTGATATTTTCGCGAAGTCTTTAATAAACTTCCTATAATAACCCGCCAAGCCCAAGAAACTTCTTACTTCGGTAGCATTCTTCGGAACCTTCCAATCCTGAATTGATACTACCTTCGCGGGATCCACAGCTATCCCTTCCTTGGAGACCACGTGCCCCAAGAACCGTACTTCCTTCCTCCAGAAGTGACATTTAGAGAATTTAGCCTTAAGGCTATGCGCTCGAAGAGTCTTCAACACTTCCCCAAGATGTAGGGCATGCTCTTCTTCACTCTTAGAAAATACTAAGATATCATCCACAAAGACCACCACGAATTTATTAAGGAACTCCCTGAACACCCTACTCATCAAATCAACAAAGTATGCAGGGGCGTTCGTCAACCCAAATGGCATCACCAGCCACTCATAAAAACCATCCGGAGTCCTAAAGGCAGTCTTGTCTATGCTATCCTCAGCCACTCTCAACTGATGAAACCCCGTGGCCAAGTCTAACTGAGAAAATACTGAAGCGCCAACCAACTGATCAAAAAGATCATCAATCCTCGGCAATGGGTGTCTATTCTTCTTTGTGAGCTTGTTGAGTTCTCTATAGTCTACACAAAGTCTGAGGGACCCATCCGCCTTCGTAGCAAATACTACTGGAGCACCCCACTCCGATATGCTCCGTCTTATGAACCCCTTCTCAAGCAACTCCCCTACTTGCTTATGGAGTTCCCTCCTCTCACGAGGAGCCATGTGGCGCACTGGTAAAGATACCGGTTTAGCATTATCCACCAAATATATTCGGAAGTCAATCTCCCGCTTCGGAGGTAAGCCCTCCACCTCCTCAAACACATCCGGATATTCCCGGACCACTCTAACAGATTGCAAACTCTCGACCGAAGCGTCAAGTGATTCAAGATAACTTAGCATAACAGAGTCCATGGGATTACAAGAAATCTCGAGAGTGTTACCCAAGCGGGTCATGAGCCTAACAACTCTCCTTTC
This sequence comes from Allium sativum, assembly GCA_030737875.1. Lineage (NCBI taxonomy): Eukaryota > Viridiplantae > Streptophyta > Magnoliopsida > Asparagales > Amaryllidaceae > Allium > Allium sativum. Next base: position 280,609,325 of record CM060922.1, read on the forward strand.
GCAATCAAGAACGGCACCATTACTGGATAACCAGTCCATGCCCAAAATCAACCCATAGCCCGTGAAGCCCAACACAAAAGCATCACATCTAAACTCAATGCTAAGTATAGAAATCTTCAAACCCAAACATATCATGGACAAATAAGTGGAGCCCCCAATTGGGTTTGAAACAACCAAGGGATCATCTACCAGACTGGTGTCTAAGTGCAGTAACTCAACTAATGATGATGAGATAAACGAATGCGATGCGCCTGAATCAAACAATGTACGGACAGGATGATCAAATAGAAAAACCAGACTTTCAACGGAAATAGTTCTACCTCTCTCCTGAATCGGTGGAACCGCGAGAGCCTGTACTTGCCCCCTAGCCTGACTCGGTGCCATAAGAGCTTGCACCTGTCCTCCTGAGGTAGATCCCGTCCTTTGCCCCTTCTTAGGGCAATCCTTCACTAAATGCCCTGCTTCGCCACAGTGGAAGCAGCCGGTCTTCTTCTTCTTACGACAATCCTTGCTTAGGTGGCCAGGTGTCCCACAATTGAAACACTTCTTCTTCTTGCCCTTGCCACCGTTGCCTTTCCCACCTTTGCTTTGTTGTTGTTGAGGTCTCTTTTGATCTCCCTTCTTCTCGGGTGCCTTATTAGCATTAGGACCCTTCTCTTCCTCATACATGAGTGCCATGTCAACTAGCTTCTCAAAGGTGGCCCCCATAGGGATGTGAGTCATAGCCAACCCATGCATCGGTTCATTCAAGCCTTTCACGAACCTCAAAGCCTTCTTCTCCGGTGTATTCACCATGTCTAGGCCAAACCTTGCCAATTGATTAAACTTGTTAACATATTCCTTCACCGAGAGATTTCCTTGCTTTAGAGTCAAGAATCTTTCCATATACAAGTTTTCCTCCGCCCTTGAGAGAAACTTTGCCACAAATCTTTGCTTAAAATCCGCCCAAGAGTCAACGGGGCGTTCTCCATTAGTAACCTCCCACCAGAATGAGGCCTCTCCCTTCATTAACCAAGCAGCCAACTTGACTTTCTTCCCTTCTTCCATCTCAAAGATATCTATCAACTCTTCCACCTCCTTAAGCCAATCTTTAGCCTCCACAAAGGTTTCAGATCCTTGAAAAGGTTTCCCTCCCATAGCTTTAAATTCCTTGCAAGTCTTAGCAAAAGTATCCGTGTGAGGAGGAGGGGGAGGAGGAAGATCGGGTGCTACGGTCGGTGGAGGAATATTTGCTGGACCCGCAGTGGTGGCCCTAGCCTCCATCAATCTCCTATACCATACTGGTACCGTCACACCCTCCGGAAGATTAAGATTCTCGGTCATGCTGAAACGAAAAAGGAAAGATTCAAAACGGAGAATTCGAAGGATATAGATATGGCTATTGGGGATTATGCTTTTCTTTCAAAAACTTTTCTCTTAAAAGACATGTTTTTGAAAATATCTTTTCCAAAAATGTTTTTAGGAAAATAGTTTTCTAAAAATTTTATCTGTTCCGGTAACCTTTGCTCTGATACCACGTGTAACACCCCACGTCCACTAGGGTCACTCACTAAGGGAATGCCATAGCATCGGTGGAGTATTTTAGTGAATATAGAACAGAAAAATTACAACAAGACAGATATAAATAGTACTTGAAATTTTAAAACATCATCTCATAACAGCGGAAATAAACATGTCTGGTTACATATAAAACCACGGTAAAAGTCAAGTACAATATCCATCAAAATAAAGAAGTACATAATCCCACTCTCTCATACAATAGCCATAACAAAAGAAAAGATAACTGGATAAGTGGAGCTTTACATCTACCCAAGCTCCTAAAGACTGGAACAGCAATCCGATCAAGCTCTACTACCGCTAGGATCCACCGTAGGACCTGAGGGTTGGGAAAAAGATAAAAACAACGGGGTCAGACATAAGTCTGAGTGAGTCCTATAACTTTAACAATACAATCATTAAAGTAACCAGAGAAGACATAAACTTGACCTACGGTAATATCTGGGGATGAATGGCTACACTAAGCAGCTTGGTAGTCTTAGGATAAACTAAGATAATCGTCAGGACGCATCTACCCACCCAAGGATAATTATTAACTGCACCACACCAGTCATTCCTACTTAAAGGTTGATCCCTTCCAAGGACTTAGAAAATTTCCCCAATAGTTCCATGTACCCCTAGCCCACTACATAGGTGCCGTCTGCCCCTATCTCCACTAGGTGTACCCAGTAATTCTTACCCAGTAGTTTCGTGTACCCCTACATAGGTGCCGTCTGCCCCTATCTCCATTAGGTGTACCCACTACTCCCCAAGCGATCGGCTCCCTACCGTAGATACCCGTGCTGGTCCCACAGTGGGGTGTATCACTCCCCTAAAGTGGCTACCCAATACTAACGGTGCACGGCTTTATATCTACACGATGCAACAACGGCTTATCTACCAGCCCGGGCCCACACACGCATATGAAACCCGTTGGACTTGCGTTGCCACCGCTAACACGTTTTGGCCTCTTATAATCAAGCCCAATATGCGTGTCCCGTCACTCGACATGGGTCGAGCCCACAAAGATACGTTTGGGATATTGGTTGAAATGGGCCCCCACAAGCTACCCACTTAAGCTTGTCAAATATCTAGTGTATCCCACTTAACCCTTTAATCATGTTTAATTACATGTTTTCACTTGGTTAAGTATTCTAATCGTATTTTCTATTGCCATCCAAGGCAACCCACTAGATTCCACATGCCACCCAAGGCAACCACAAAATTTCCTCATGCCACCCAAGGCACCCACTTAACCCCTCATGTCCCACTACATGCTATTATGGTTAAGTGTTTCTTAATTAATTAAGACTGTGATCTCCCATAAAGACCTCCCACATTAGACTGGCTGTTATGACCGCCTGGTTAAGCCGGTAGAATCCGGGCAGTCTTACGTCATAACAGAGTCTAACCTCGTGTCTTTACCTTAATCACGTATTTAATTTATGGCTAAGACCTCTCACATTGGGCTGACATTTGTAGCAACTGGTTAAGCCGGTCGGGTCCGGGCAGTTTTACACTACAAATGAGTCCAACCTCGTGTCTTAGTCGATTAATTACACCTAATTAATCACCCCCATATTAATTACCCCTAATTAATATCAAGTTTTCCATAACATGGGTAGACCTAACTCAATAGGTAAATTCCCATGGGGTAGACCTAACTCAATAGGTAAATTCCCACTTATGGTAATTTATTTTTATGGTATGCTTAATCATACCCAAACATTCATTTATTAACATATTTACCAACCCCATCGTTCCCCACGTGAATCGTTCTCGTTACATGTCATAATAAGGGGAAGATCATCACAAATATCATGGGTTTAGCATACAACTTTGTCATGGGTTAAGAGGATGTCAACTTGCATATATGAGCATATATTAACCCAACTACATATAACCCAAACTTGCATATTATCATACACATGATTTGCATAACATGTTGCATATGAGCTTGCATATTATCATACACATAACTTGCATAAGCATTCACATACTTGCATAAGCATCCACATACTTGCATAAGCATTCACATACTTGCATAACTTGCATATCATGTCATTTAAGCATATACATATCTTGCACAAGCATTCATATACTCGCATAAACATGCATAACTTGCATATCACATAAATCTTGCATTTAAACATATACATGACTTGCATAAGCATCCATACACTTGCATAAGCATGCATAACTTGCATATCACTTTCACTTGCATTTAAACATATACTTAACTTGCATATCACTTTCAACTTGCATAACTCACTTTGCTAAACATGCATAATTCCACTTATTAAATATGCATAAATCCACTTGTTAAACATGCATATATCAACTTGTTAAACATGCATAAATCAACTTATTAAGCATGCATAAACCAACTTATCAAATATGCATAAACATAGAACAACATAGAGTAACATATCATTATACAAGATTCAAACTCACTAATCCGCATTTAAGACCATAAGTCTCATTACACCCAATCTACTTACTTTAACAATTGATGTTAAAGTGATAGAAACTCACCAAACTTAAGATTAGCAACCTTATGAAGTAGAATTAGTTGCAAACTATGAAGATAATGATGATTAGAGATTGATTAGAGAGGGATTAGCTTGCAACTTTCTTTATGAACTAGTGGAGGCCATGCTCAAATTTCATTTTGCCATAGTTTAGTTACAAGACTTAATTATGAATGAATTAGGGTAGGGTTGGGGTCTTATTTATAGGATTAGGTGAGTGTTTTAGGCCCTTAGATTAACCCTAGATTAGATTAGGACCCTTAGATTTAGGAAATCTCTAGAACCAGCCCTCCTAGCCAGCCTAAAACCCAACCTGGTGCAACCTGGTGCACCCAGGTTCACAGAACGGTGCCACCCTGTCGACAGGCAAGTCGACAGGCATGTCGACACCCCTGTCGACAGGCCTGTCGACAGCCCTGTCGACATGGGTTGGGCGGGAAGCTTCCCGCCTGACCCCGCCTGGCCCATTCCAAATCTGAATATTTAAAATTTTAAATCTGTTTTAGTTTTGAATTTTCTGCAAACTTCATCGGGCCAAAACTGGGCCATACGGACTCCGATTTTCGAAAACTCGGACTCTATTTCGCGTATTTTTCCGAGACGAACGTAATGACGCAGCCCGTTTCCCCTAATTCCCACATCTGAGATTATTTATCCTGTAATTAGTGAATTCTAGTATTAACTAAAAATTCGGGGTGTTACAAGTCGTCTCCCTATTCGTTGCATCTCCAAGATCAACGAACACCCATTTTCTTTTACGATTTCTAGTCCAACTTGAATCGTCCTAATCTTCGTTGCATCTTCCATGATCGACGAATACATCCTATTTCTTCAAAAGAACATCAACATAAGGTCCTAAACAATCCATTACTTTGCATCTTCCTCGAGTCCCACTCGAGTCATCTCATAATCCTATCGAGTCTAACTCGAGGCAGTCCATACCACTGAATAGTCTTATCCTGTCACAGCTGCCCATCACTCCTCGAGTAAACCAAGGTATCATCCAATGAAAATCACAACGACTACTTATCCCTCATGCAAATCATCCTAGTCAAACTCGGCATTCCTCAAGCACAAGCCCCAAAGGTCTAAACCAATATCAGACAAGCACCCAAGGAACATCTCCTCCGAATTCGGACAATCCACGTGAGGTGATACTAGCAAAACAACTAGACACTGGAGCACTCATTTGCGTCCCAGAGACAACGATAACCTCTCAGCTTCCCTAACTCCAGTTGTTACCAACATCACTAGGTAGTTACCCAATACCACCCTATCCCTTTAGAGTAGATCAACTCCCCAAATAATGCTAAACCCAGTAAAGCCCAAAACAAAGAAATCACAAACAACCATACATCCATGACTCGATAAGACCAAACCACAACAAATCATACTAAGATCAGTCGAACCACCTATCGGGTTCGTCACAATTAGAGGTCTATCGACTATCTCGGGTTTGTCAAACAATACCCGAACAGAAACATCTTAAATAGAAAGCATACCTTTTATAACGAACCCTTTCCCTTCTGCGCCGCACTTGGAGCATTCGACGAAGAAGGAACAGCGTTGATAGCATACGCTTTCACAATCTGCTTCTCCCTAGGAGGTTGTGGGCAATCATCCTTGTGATGTCCCGCCTGGCCGCAGTTAAAGCACTTCCTTTCCCCAGGCTTTTCTCGACAATCTCTGGCATAGTGGCCCTTCTTGCCACAACTAAAGCATTCACCATCTTTCTTATTTTTCTTATTCTGACCATCCTTGGTCGGGTTCTGCTTCCTCTTGTTCTGAGAATTCTTCTTGCCTTCACCGCCTGCTTGCGGCTTTGGCTCCTCTGTAGATTCAATAGCAACTTCGGTCTTCGACTTAGGGAAAAGGCTTTCTGACCTCAAAGCTTTCCCCATAATCGATTCAAACGTCTCATCGATGTGGTTAATAAGCTTTTCCCCCAAGTACCCATCCAAGCCAGTTATGAATTTCTCGTTCTTCTTTTCGACTGTATCGATAAGGGACCATCCATATTTCGATAAAGTATCGAATTCTGCGATGTACTCCGAGACTGCCCTACCATTCTGCTTAAGCTCCAAGAACATCCTGACTAATTCTGATTTATGAGCAGCTGGAATAAACTTATCACAAAAGCGAGTCTTAAACTGATTCCAAGTAACTTGATCCTCTGGAGTAGCTGTCTTAATGGCATTCCACCAATTCATCGCTCGCCCTTGCAGCTGACGAGACGCTAGCCTTCTCTTCATCGCATCCTCAATACCCTAGTCGTCGAAGATACGATCACAGCTATCCAACCAATCCTGAACATATGTGGCCGACTCCGTTCCATGGGACGACTTCCCACCAAGGTTAGTGTAATCCTTGCACAACTTGGCGAAGTCGACCCTAGGCGCCTGCACTACTGGACCACCACCATTTCCGGGATTGGGAACTTCTCCCTGAACATCCCTAAGCATCTCCCTCATGAAGTTAGTGAACATTGTCCTCATGTCAGGAGCATTTCCATTATTGGTCCCTCTACCAGCACCTCTTACGTATCGGCTCATCATTCAATCTGTAAAGAGAAAACGATTAACGACCCCATAGTGGTGCTAGTGCAGTACGACTTCATTCTTATACTACTAATAGTATATATATAGTTTTGAAAACCAAAATAATCACAAATACGCGCTCTCATATACGTACTATCTCTCCCTGATGACTTCCCTAGGTTAACTACGCAACCTAGAGCTCTGATACCAAATGTGACGGCCCGCCCCGCACCAGCCGGCATTTCCTCCGAAAGTGCGTTGTACACATGCCCGACTAGCACGGAACGGTCGCCAAAGAAAGGAAAGAAGAGAATGAACTAAAAAATAACCTGTAGAATGTCTCACAGCGCATGGAACAAAATATAATAATAATATACTTGACATAAAACAGGCGAGACAGTACATAAGCTGAAAACTAAATCATGTCTAACATGGCAGCGGAAATCCAAATATAACTTATGTTCCACATTATTTAATTATTACAACTTTTCAAACTGTCTCTAAAAGAAAAAGTAAGATAAGGGAGGTACACTACTAATGCCCAAGTAGTGACAACCAACGACACAGGGAGAATATCTATATATATCATACGTGGAAGCCTCCTGCTCGCCTTCAGATCAGCTACTCGTGCATCACCAGATAACCTGTCTCTAGTATGATCGTGTGAGCACCCAGAGTAATAAGAAGAGACATAAAACTCTGGGTCAGACAAAAGTCTGGTGTGAGCGATAAGCAACAAAACAGAACAATAACAGGTATAATCCAATCATACCTGAACCTGGACCTGCAACCAAAGAGTTAGCACTACATACCGTACAATACTCTAAGGTGCCACTAACATACAGTGTAAGAGATACGGGGGTGGGGGTGTGCATGTCATAGTGATGTCAAACAATCAAGTATAGCAATCATCCTTACATCTCTCACTCAGTGCGTAAAGCATACGATATCCACTACTTTGGTCACCTAATAATTTGGGCCATGACGGAATCCAATCCCGTACAACTATTACTACAAGCCCATTATCCATCTCTTAGTGGTGAACCAAAGTTATGAATACCGACAACCCCTTTTGTAACAACCCGTATTTTAATAACACGTTAAAACAAGAAATCAAGGCAGAATTAAATTTTAAAATAAGAATCAGGGAAAACGGGTTGCGCCATTGCGTTTGTCTCAGAATTCTACATGAAATAGAGTCCAAGTTTTCGAAAATCGGAGTCCGTATGACCAAGATATGGCCAAAACAAGATTCAACAGACTTTCAGGCAGACTGACCCCAGGTCGACTGCAGTGTCGAATGCATAGTCGACCTGCCCCCCCACCCCCAGGACGACTGTAGTGTCGACCCCCCCCCCCCCGTACAGGTCGACCTGGTCGGCCTGGTGTGGCCCAGAACCCATTTTTGAGGCCCGGGATGAGTTTTGATGGTCCGGATTGACTCAAGAGTTGATCTAAAGGCCCTAAATGGTTCCTACACCTATAAATACAACCTAATGCCTAACCTAATTCACAACTAAATATTCTTACACCTAAATGCTGCTGGAATCCCTCTTGATCATGGCCGCCACCTCTAATGAACTTCCTAAGCTTTCATACACAATTCAAATCAAAGATCAATGCTTCTACAACAAATTCAAGAGAATAGATCAATGACACTGCAACTTTCTACGACAAATTCACTTCTTAATTCATTAGCCACTATCTATAAGTTCTAGTTACTTTTCGATTTAAATATTTAACTATAATATGGCCATGAGTTAAAGTGAAATTGGATCTAAGTATGTTTATCGATTCAAATCTATTTCTGTTGTTCATAATCTATTCAGCCTGTGGTAAATCAGCTTTCTTGATTCATGTTAATATTATTATCAAGTTGTAATCTCCATGCCTGTGATGATGCTTTTCTCTCTGATCTCATTTTTATGCAAAATTCTATCTTCCCCTACTTATTTTCTTTTGATGAACCTTGGTCAATTTCAGACCTTGGCCTAAAATCGCGATTTGCGTACGAGATGTATACGGGGGAATTATGGGATTATTGCCTATATGAATATGATGGAATTATTGGCAACTTGAAATTGGAAATTATCATTGTATTTGCAAGTTTGGGGCTTGATCTGTAAATTTTGGTATAATCTTGTTATGGGGAAATTTGCATAAACAATATATACATGGAATTTGGCATTAATAGGATCTATGTAAAAAGGCATGAAACTTGGTATATATCTAAATTGGCTAGGATTGGACACATATAAATTGATATATGTAATTTTGACATGGATCATGACATATGTAAAAAGCTAGAACTTGTTATGGGTAAATTGGGGTAAATGGGGTATACAGGAAATTTTGGATATAAAACTTGAATTATGAAAATCGGCATAAGCTGAACATATGTAAATTGGCTAGAATTTGGGCATATGCAAACCGGCATGAGAAATTAGTACTTGGGCATATAAGTTAATTGAGACATTATTGGCAAAGTTGATATATGGACATAATTAATGTAAATTATGGACATAAAGATAATTGGAATATATTGACATATTTGATTAGTGATAATTAATCAAAATATGGGGTGAAAATATTATTGTATAATAATAAATGTCTATGACACGAGGTTGGACTCATTTATGGTATAAGACTGCCTGGACCCGCCCGGCAAATCTAGCAACCATAAATGGTAGCCCAATGTGAGAGGTCATAGGCCCAAATTAAATGCGTGACAACTGTATGGACACGAGGTTAGGCCCGTTTGTGGTGTAAGAGTGCCCGGACCCGCCCGGCAAATCCAGCAACCACAAAAGGGTGGCCTAATGTGAGAGGTCCTACAGGGGTGCGGTAGTAATAAATTAAGTAACACTTAACCAAAGACAACATGTGGTGGGACATGGGGGTTAAGTGGGTGACATGTGGGTGACATGCGGAAATGCGAATAGTAATACTTAACCAACATAACATGGTAATTAGACCAGTGGGTAGGGTTAAGTAAACTAAGAACGTTTAACCAAGATAACGTGTTAATCAGACAAGTAGGTGGGGTTAAGTCAATAGAGAACACTTAACCAATATAACACGTTAATTAGGTAAGTGGGTTGCGGTTAAGTAATAACACTTAACCAACGTAACATGACTAGTAGTGGGGTTAAGTTAACTTGAACAAGTTGATAACACTTAACCATTATAATATGACTAGTGGATGGGTTAAGTAATATGACTAGACTAATGACACTTAACCGATATGATATGAATGGGTAGGGTTAAGTCTTGAACCACTTGAATATACTTAACCAATTTGACACGATGATTTGATAGGGTTAAGTCTTGAACCACTTGAATATACTTAACCAATTTGACATGATGATTTGGTAGGATTAAGTCATAAACCGCTTGAATATACTTAACCAACTTGACACATGATTCGTAGGGCTAAGTCATGAACTTGAACGATAACACTTAGCCAATTTGACATGACACGTAAACGGGTTAAGTAACGAACTTGAATGACCACACTTAACCAACTTGACATGCTAAACTGATGGGGTTAAGTCTCGAATTTAAATGACAACACTTAACCTTCTGGACGAAAAACCTAGTTACGCGGTCCTTTTCAGCAGTAACCCACTAGATGTATCACGGTACCCTGGAACTAGGCAGGGTGGGGCTAGCACAGGTGACTACATTCGTGATAGGGTCATATGACACAGACACATGAACGAGATAGGGCTTGTAGTGAGCCGATCGTTTAATAGATCGTTACGTGGATAGGTAGCGTAATCCCAAGTGGTCCTAGGTGGCAAAAACCCTAATCGAATCTAGAAAACGTTCAATAGGTAGCATAATCCCTAGTGGTCATAGGTGGCATAAATCCTAGTTGGACACGCAATAGTTCATGATATGGAAACCTAGCCAGATCAAGGGTGGAAGTCCAAACGATTTCAAGACTGGTAGCACTACGTTGTAGTAGTATAGAATTACGTGATGAAGCCTGTACGATTTACGGCAAGGGACTGTACATATACGGTGTATTAGGTTGGTATACTAGTAAGTGGACCATTTCATGATTTTTGGCAAGGGACATTTTATAGTCAACACATGACACGAGTTGGGATACTAGTACGGGTGGTGCAGAGCAAATAGATATCATAGAAATATTCTACACTTGATAGAAACCTTGCGATGTGATACTTGGTAGGAACCTTGTGATGCTACTTATGGGATGTTATACTTGATTCATCGTGCCCGAAGTTTATCTTGTTACCGTAGTCTATCTTGTTATCTTAGTTTATCTTGCCTACCTTGTCATTATGCTTATGTTTACTTTCAGTTTATTCATGCCATGTTATCTTTACTTGTTTCTATGCTGAAAGTAACTGAACTTACTCAGTCTTTATGACTGACCTGTTTTGTTTCGCCTCTTTTTCTTCCGTTCCCCCCCCCCCAGGTTCGTAGGGTGGGAAAACAGCTTAGTTCGGATCTTACCAAGCTCCAAAGCTCTTTCATGTACGGCTTGGATTTCTCTTGGCTATGGCTTGATTTGCTTTATTGGGGAATGATTTATAACTATGGTTTTATGCTTCTTTACTATTGCAAGACAGATTTTGATGTAATTGACTTAATAGTATTTTGATGTAAAAGGCTTTAGACCTTACTAGATTTTAAAGCAATGAAATTTGGGTTTTCCTTCCGCTGTTTTATTTATGTTCTGTCTTGTAATATTTCTGCGTATGTTTACCTACATAATACTCCACCAAAGCTAGTGCATTCCCTTTGTGAGTGACCCTAGCGGAGGTGGGGTGTTATAATTTGGTATCAGAGCAGAAGGTTACCAGACTGGGCAAAAGCTTTTAAAAACTTTCTGAAATTATTTTCAAAACGTTTACAAAGAAGCAATTTTTTAAGAAAATTTTGTTTTGATTAAAAGACATATTCCCCAAAGCCATATGCACTATCTTTTGATTCTCTCTTGAAATCTCTTCTCTCTCTTTTCACCATAGTTTCTAGGCATCCAACATATGTCGGAGGGCAAAGAAGTGCCCAACCTACATCTGTAGCCGCAGTAGTTCCATATGCGTCTAATCTTATTTCAAGCTTTGTAGGGTTGTCGTGCGATGGAGGTAGCTTTCGAGAGACTTGTCAACAAGCTATACAAGGATAGTAGGAACATAAAGAACACAAGCCTAAGAATGAGAAACTTGTTGAAATGGCTTAATCCATGAAGGGGGAAAAAGGTGAAAGGAAAGAGGCCAAAGTGAAAGAATAATAAAACCCATGACAAGAAAGAGTATCGTTAGTATAGTAAAAAGGGACATGTAGTTAAGTGTTATAGGACAAGCACAAGGGCAAAGGACAAGATCATCGAGAGGGCAATTGTATGCTCTCGCTACTAGCGTACCAAAGAGGGTTGGTAACGTTGCTATTAAAGGTTTAGTTTTTCTTTTCTATCATCCCGTTAGGACTATGTTTTTGAACATTGCATCCTTTTAATTTTGCTTCGATAGTTGAGTCTCTGCACCTTAGTACTAGTAAAGGATCCCATTTTTCTTTTATCTCAAATCCTATAGGGAAATCGGCTCATTTATTCATGACTTGTTTGGATTTGAGAATGTCTATGAAGTAATGCTTATGTTTTCGGGCTATGGGTTGATTCTAGGGACAGAGTGGTTACCCAGTAAGGGTGCCATTCTCGGTTTTGAAAGGAGGGTAGTTAGACCCTTGACTTGCCTCGGTAATACCCTCGAAGTCGCGTGTAACCTTTAGGGTTCTATCAGGATTTGTTACCTAGAATCTCTTGACACATTTATTGGTAATTTATTGATCCGCTCGAGTAGTGTTTGCCACTAAGGCGGATGGTTCATTTCGCTTATGCATGAGTTATAGAAAATCGCCTTAGTAAGTACCTTTGGCAACATGGTTGATATTTGTTATTTTCAAGAGATAATTCATCTGTGTGAAATACCTCCTAGTAAGTGAATGAGATCCAAGATTCACTAGTGAATTTTGGAGATCTTGCATGAAACCATGAGTACGCAGTTATGATTAAGCCGAATATACTAGAAGAAGAATATGTAAAAGTGGAACGAGAGGCAACAGTGGAATGAGTTCCAACTCATATTTTGGAAACAAGAATTAAGAAGCTACAGAATTGTGAAGTTAAAGACGATCAAAGCACAATGGAGTTAAGCTCAAGGAAATGCGACTGAGAAGATTTAAGACTAGATACACGTATCATATCTCTTTTTAAGAGTATAGCCTTGATCCCTCTTTTCCTGTAGAGCTTATTTGCATGCTATCTTTCAAGTATATCCTCTCGGTCCTATTCTCAATCCCATTTCTATTAGAAACCTCATAGGGAGCATGACTCATCTATTAGTAATACATTTTGGGGCTTGAAGGTGTCCGTTGGGTTGACTAAACTCTTTGGGTTTTATAAAATACGGGTTGGTTTTAGGAAGGGATTCCCTTGTGACCTAAAAGGAGTCCATCATGCTTAGTTTCCTAGAAACATATATATTGGTTGGGTTGAGAAATTCTTTGGGTGTCAGTCTGATGTTGATTTCAGTCTTCGGGCTGGTGCTTAGGAAGTTCTTCTCCTAATCAGTATATATGTGACGTAGATTTCCAGTTCCGACATTGCCTAATGGGCACAGAGCTTTTACTTGCTTCTATCATTCGGTTTTACCTTTAGGTAAGAACAATTGGGTGTAAACATGTGTTTGAGACATGTTATGGTTGATGGTTGCAAGTGGTTGCTCGTGGATGCATTTACACATTAGGCACTAGATCGGCTCAGTCACCTTTCATATTGCATATGCATGAGTATTTATACTTGTTTATGGATGAGTTTGAATGTGTTATCATGTGAATGTTGCATATGGATGAATGGTTGTGCACACATATGGTGTTTACGTGACTAGGATTATTTGCATACATGTGGATTCATGACACTTAACATATTTTGCATTATAAAGATCAATCAGGCCTGATCATTTGCATTAGATAAGTACATATACACACACTTTCTGCATATGATCATGCAGCACTAGAAATCTTTTAAGGACAATGATTGCTTGTGGATGATGTTTTGAGTAGATGGACGATGGATGATAGGATACATACTTCCTAACTTGAAGATTTCGGGGACGAAATCCTTTAAGGAGGGGAGAATGTAACAACCCGAATTTTAATAACACATTAAAACAAGAAATCAAGCCAGAATTAAATTTTAAAATAAGAATCAGGGAAAACGGGTTGCGCCATTGCGTTCGTCTCGGAATTCTACATGAAATAGAGTCCAAGTTTTCGAAAATCGGAGTCCGTATGACCAAGATATGGCCAAAACAAGATTCATTAGACTTTCAGGCAGACTGACCCCAGGTCGACTGCATAGTCGACCTGCCCCCCCCCCCCCCACCAGGACGAATGTAGTGTCGACCTCCCCCCTGTACAGGTCGACCTGGTGTGGCCCAGAAACCATTTTTGAGGCTCGGGATGAGTTTTGATGGTCCAGATTGACTCTAGGGTTGATCTAAAGGCCCTAAATGGTTCCTACACCTATAAATACAACCTAAGGCCTAACCTAATTTACAACTAAATATTCTTACACCTAAATGCTGCTGGAATCCCTCTTGATCATGGCCGCCACCTCTAATGAACTTCCTAAGCTTTCATACACAATTCAAATCAAAGATCAATGCTTCTACAACAAATTCTAGAGAATAGATCAATGACACTGCAACTTTCTACGACAAATTCACTTCTTAATTCATTAGCCACGATCTGTAAGTTCTACGATTTAAATATTTAACTATAATATGGCCATGAATTAAAGTGAAATTGGATCTAAGTATGTTTATCGATTCAAATCTATTTCTGTTGTTCATAATCTATTCAGCCTGTTGTAAATCAGCTTTCTTGATTCATGTTAATATTATTATCAAGTTGTAATCTCCATGCCTGTGATGATGCTTTTCTCTCTGATCTCATTTTTATGCAAAATTCTATCTTCCCCTACTTATTTTCTTTTGATGAACCTTGGTCAATTTCAGACCTTGGCCTAAAATCGCGATTTGCGTACGAGATGTATACGGGGAAATTATGGGATTATTGCCTATATGAATATGATGGAATTATTGGCAACATGAAATTGGAAATTATCATTGTATTTGCAAGTTTGGGGCTTGATCTGTAAATTTTGGTATAATCTTATTATGGGGAAATTTGCATAAACAATATATACATGGAATTTGGCATTAATAGGATCTATGTAAAAAGGCATGAAACTTGGTATATATCTAAATTGGCTAGGATTGGACACATATAAATTGATATATGTAATTTTGACATGGATCATGACATATGTAAAAAGATAGAACTTGTTATGGGTAAATTGGGGTAAACGGGGTATACAAGAAATTTTGGATATAAAACTTGATTTATGAAAATCGGCATAAGCTGAACATATGTAAATTAGCTAGAATTTGGGCATATGTAAACCGGCATGAGAAATTAGTACTTGAGCATATATGTTAATTGAGACATTATTGGCAAAGTTGATATATGGACATAATTAATGTATATTATGGACATAAAGGTAATTGGAATATATTGACATATTTGATTAGGGATAATTTATCCAAATATGGGGTGAAAATATTACGTATAATAATAAATGTCTATGACACGAGGTTGGACTCATTTATGGTATAAGACTGCCCGGACCCGCCCGGCAAATCCAGCAACCATAAATGGTAGCCCAATGTGAGAGGTCATAGGCCCAAATTAAATGTGTGACAACTGTATGGACACGAGGTTAGGCCCGTTTGTGGTGTAAGACTGCCCGGACCCGCCCGACAAATCCAGCAACCACAAAAGGGTGGCCTAATGTGAGAGGTCCTACAGGGGTGCGGTAGTAATAAATTAAGTAACACTTAACCAAAGACAACATGTGGTGGGACATGGGGGTTAAGTGGGTGACATGTGGGTGACATGCGGAAATGCGAATAGTAATACTTAACCAACATAACATGGTAATTAGACCAGTGGGTAGGGTTAAGTAAACTAAGAACGTTTAACCAAGATAACGTGTTAATCAGACAAGTAGGTGGGGTTAAGTCAATAGAGAACACTTAACCAATATAACACGTTAATTAGGTAAGTGGGTTGCGGTTAAGTAATAACACTTAACCAACATAACACGACTAGCGGTGGGGTTAAGTTAACTTGAACAAGTTGATAACACTTAACCATTATAATATGACTAGTGGATGGGTTAAGTAATATGACTAGACTAATGACACTTAACCGATATGATATGAATGGGTAGGGTTAAGTCTTGAACCACTTGAATATACTTAACCAATTTGACACGATGATTTGATAGGGTTAAGTCTTGAACCACTTGAATATACTTAACCAATTTGACATGATGATTTGGTAGGATTAAGTCATAAACCGCTTGAATATACTTAACCAACTTGACACATGATTCGTAGGGCTAAGTCATGAACTTGAACGATAAAACTTAGCCAATTTGACATGACACGTAAACGGGTTAAGTAACAAACTTGAATGACCACACTTAACCAACTTGACATGCTAGACTGATGGGGTTAAGTCTCGAATTTAAATGACAACACTTAACCTTCTGGACGGAAACCCTAGTTACGCGGTCCTTTTCAGCAGTAACCCACTAGATGTATCACGGTACCCTGGAACTAGGCAGGGTGGGGCACGATTACTGGGCTGATTGTAAGCAACCAGAACGACGGCTGAGTTGGTGCGCCATTGTAGGTTCAGGCAGACTATGGTCGTGCACCTAGTGCGGAGTTGAAAAAGCAGGCATTGGGCACCAGTAGGTTTACACTGTGCGTGCTTGATTCGTGTCGGTGGTTGGCACCCTAGGGCTTGATACACCCTATGGTGGACCTATCACAGGTGACTACATTCGTGATAGGGCCGTATGACACAGACACATGATTGAGATAGGACTTGTAGTGAGCCGTTCGAGTAATAGATCGTTACGTGGATAGGTAGCATAATCCCTAGTGGTCCTAGGTGGCAAAAACCCTAATCGAATCTAGAAAACGTTCAATAGGTAGCATAATCCCTAGTGGTCCTAGGTTGCATAAATCCTAGTTGGACACGCGATAGTTCATGATAAGGAAACCTAGCCAGATCAAGGGTGGCAGTCCAAACGATTTCAAGACTGATAGCACTACGTTGTAGTAGTATAGAATTATGTGATGAAGCCTGTACGATTTACGGCAAGGGACTGTACATATACGGTGTATTAGGTTGGTATACTAGAAAGTGGACCATTTCATGATTTTTGGCAAGGGACATTTTATAGTCAACACATGACACGAGTTGGGATACTAGTACGGGTGGTGCAGAGCAAATAGATATCATAGAAATATTCTACACTTGATAGAAACCTTGTGATGTGATACTTGGTAGGAACCTTGTGATGCTACTTATGGGATGTTATACTTGATTCATCGTGCCCGAAGTTTATCTTGTTACCATAGTTTATCTTGTTAGCGTAGTCTATCTTGTTATCTTAGTTTATCTTGCCTACCTTGTCATTATGCTTATGTTTACTTTCAGTTTATTCATGCCATGTTATCTTTACTTGTTTCTATGATGAAAGTAACTGAACTTACTCAGTCTTTGTGACTGACCCGTTTTGTTTTGCCTCTTTTTCTTCTGTTCCCCCCCGGTTTGCAGGGTGGGAATACAGCTTAGTTCGGATCTTACCAAGCTCCAAAGCTCTTTCATGTACGGCTTGGATTTCTCTTGGCTATGCCATGCTTTGCTTTATTGGGGAATGATTTATAACTATGGTTTTGTGCTTCTTTACTATTGCAAGACAGATTTCGATGTAATTGACTTAATAGCATTTTGATGTAAAAGGCTTTAGACCTTACTAGATTTTAAAGCAATGAAATTAGGGTTTTCCTTCCGCTGTTTTATTTATGTTCTGTCTTGTAATATTTCTGCGTATGTTTACCTAGATAATACTCCACCAAAGCTAGTGCATTCCCTTTGTGAGTGACCCTAGCGGAGGTGGGGTGTTACACCTTTGCACACGTCCCGCGGCAAAGCCCAGTCATGAAGTGAACTCATTGGTTCCCAACTGGATCCTGAGCTCTAACTTCCAGTTGGACTACCTTTGCATCTCGGGTTTCGGTTTCCTCCTGTTCGGGTCGGTCGGTCAAGCACCTTTCATTCTGGTCGGTTTTCATCATCTCTACCCTGGTCGGTCGGTATTGCCCCCTGGTCAGTCGAACACTTCACCATTCCTGGTCGGTCGTACTTCACCATCCCTGGTCGGTCGGTATTGCCCCCTGGTCGGTCGAACACTTCACCATTCCTAGTCGGTCGTACTTCACCATACCGGGTCGGTCGGTATTTCATCATTGTAACACCTCACGTCCATTAGTGTCACTCACAAAGGGAATGCACTAAGTTCTGTGGAGCATTTTGGGTAAAAGATGCAGATAAATTACAAGACAGACAGAAATTGAACAGTGGAAAATAAAACTTTGCTTAATTGATAAAATAATTTGTACAATGGTTTCTTTACAATATCAGAGTATCATCTGTCTTACAAAATAAAGAAGCATAAAAATACATTTATATTCCCCAATGTAGAAAGAACCAGCCATAGCATCTAAAAAGAGAATCCAAGCAAACTTCGACGAATCTTCAAGCTGGGAAAGAGTGACAGTCCAACTTAACCTGAGCTATACTATCCCCTCCTTTACTACCTGGGGGGGGTGGGGGAACGGAAGAAAAGAAGACGAAAGAAAAACAGAGTCAGACATAAAGCCTAAGTAAGTTCAGTAACTTCTAGCATATGAACATGGAACAACAAAACGACATGAATTAACTGAATACAAGATAACACCATGATGATAGGGTTGGCAAGATTAGACAAGATTAACACAAGATATGCTAAGATAAGATTAACTGGATATGCTCTAATACTTTCGTCGCTTCGCTATTTCCTTGTTATATTGGTTTCTATATCTCTGCACCGCCTAACTAGTGTGCCAACTAGTAACGATAACGTGATCTCAATCCCTGTAGTTTCCATTGCCTTCAGGCATACATTTATTATTTGTTACCTAGATTTAATCTAGGGTTTTCTACCAAGTGCTTTCTAGATTCAACTAGAGTTTACGCTATCTGCTGAACGCTTTTCGGATTCAGGGTTTATGCCACCTAGTTCAACTAGGGATTATGCTACCTGTCGAACGATGCCCCCAAGTCTAGGATACACTACCTAAAGTGGTATATGTTCCTATACTTCCCCGTGCATGTAACGCGAATCGTTATCGCTTGTCTAGATGCACATGTCCTGTAATGTGCGACCCGAGTTCTGCGTTAGGGCAAATCAGGGAATACAGAACTCGATCGGGAGCTTTCAGATATCTGCCGATGCAGATGCTAAGGTCTGTTTTTATTCCAGTGGCTATGGTCCCACTTGACCCCTCCCTCAACTAATGAAAGGCACACCTTGTAAAATGAGAACTATACGCCGACCCCCGGTGCCCCACTATCCTATGGCCATCCTCACCCATAACTAGATAGCAAGTATATGGTCTTTTGGAGTTCTCCGCCTTTCCGCTTCACGTATCTCGATTGACTCAAGATGGATGGTAGACGACGAGTTGCTATCACAGGGCTACCGTTTTCTCGCTGAATCACGCCGGTCCATCCTAGTCTTTAGGTTGCCATATATTGCAACCAAGGCATACCCCTGGTTCTTCTACGCAGACCTTAACCTCTGTGAGCCCAGGAGGATCATCTGCAGCCTCACAGAGGGATACCAAGAATACCCTCACGTCCCCTCGAAGCCTCGGGCTTCGTAACCCAATTCGTTGGAGCCTCCTTTTTACTCAGACGGACATTCGCTCCTTCCCGTGTTATACTAAGAATTACTACTTAGTTTTACTAACTAAGATTTACCACTTCATTTCCATAATCGTTGTTTTCTTAACTAAGGTTTACGTCGTTCTCTTTCCCGTCAATTTGGATTGGTTAAGTGTCATAGTCAATTCAAGCTAACTTAACCCTCCTCATTTACCCTGTTAAACTGGTTAATTGTTATCAGTAAATCATGTTGACTTAACCCTACCACAAACCAAGTTATATTGGTTAAGTATTTATTACTTAACCTTACCCATTCACCCTGTGTTGGTTAAGTGTTCCTTTTTAACTTAACCTTGCCCGTCTGTTTTAACTAACATGTTATTATTAATGGTTAAGTATTATCCCTTCATGTTTTAGACTTAACCCCATTCCTTTATCACAACCTGATGGTTAAGTGTTCAAGTTTACTTAACCCTATGGTCTAGCCCAGCTAACATATCAAATTGGCTAAGTGTATTAGATTTTACTTAACCCCAGCCTTTGGTCTAGGTAACATGTTAATTTGCCTAAGTGTATTAACTTTACTTAACCCCTACAAATCTTGTCTTGTTACCATGTTAAGTTGGTTAAGTGTCCCCATGGACTTAGCCCTCCCATTCTAGCTTAACTGTGTTAGGTTGGTTAAGTGTTCCTATGGACTTAACCCTCCCATTCTAGCTTAACTACGTTAAGTGTCTACATGCACCTAACCCCACCGGTCTGGTTAAATTGGTTAAACGTATTAGTTAACTTAACCCTACCCTTCTTGTTCTAGCTTTAACTAAATAGATTAAAGTCACGACCACTCACATTAGACAGATATTGTTGCGAATACTGGATGTGCCAGTTGGTTCCGGGCAGGTTTACATCGCAACTCAGTCTAACCTCGGGTTAGGCATATTTGTGTTTTCTAAGTTCAAAGGGTTTCAATTTATTTTCAAATCAAGTTTTGAAAGTAACCATCCCGTTCGTCGGATCAGTTAGGGATAGCCAGGGAGAGCAGGAAACTTGTATTTTCCAAACTCAAGCCTAGACACTATCCTCTCTGTCACCCTAGAACTTTCTGGTGTGTCATTAAAAGAGATGTCATTAATAAACCTTTAATTTGTCTAAATTTACATTTCCTCATTCAGGCCAAATTCTATAAGTAAATTATTCCTAATTTACTTATTTCCTAATTACTCTTTTAATGTGAATTGCCAACATTTATTCTTACGGCCCATTCTCCCCTCTATATCATATTTATGCCCTTTTGGTATGTAGACTATACCAAATTAAGTGTCACTAACCATGATTTTGCTAAACCTGACAGTTATTCCCAATTATAGCCAATTTCACATTTATGCCAATATACTTACCGTGCCAAATTAGCTAATCCAATTCCGATTCAACATTCTAATTCACGTCAAACTAGACTTATTACTCTAGTTCACTATTCATGTAAATGCTAGATTTACACGTGAATACTAGATTCAAATTACACATCTTATAATTTATGTCAAATTTATCCAATTTGCATTTCTCTGAACATTCCATAATACATGTTCCCAATTTATGCCAATTTCCAAGTTAAACTATGTTTTTAGTAAATTTCATATTTTGCCCAAACCGCATTCCCACCGTTCGTATAATCGTGATTCAGTCTAGATTATAAATAAAGCTAGGTTCGTAGAAAATAGGGAATGAACCAAAGATGCTATGCAAAAGATAGACATACTAACTGGCATAATGAGGGTTGAATAACGACGTCGGTTCAGGAACATGGGTAGACCTAACTTAATAGGTAAATTCCCAAGGTCTAAAACCAAAGAAAACCAAGAATAGACAGAATAGGGACGTAGGTTCAAGAACATGGGTAGACCTAACTTAATAGGTAAATTCCCAAGGTCTAAAACCAAAGATAACCAAGAATAGACAGAATAGATGATCGTGTTTAGACCCAATTTCATAGTCACAAAACTTAAGCAACACTTTCCTAGTCATGAATCACAGGTGTTTAATCACAGATGTCCTTGTTATGTCATAGGCAATAGTTTATATTTCCTAATCAAAGGCATAGACTTAGTCAAGGAAATAATCCTCATAGTCACAGTCACAGTCATAGGCAATGTCCATAGTCATAGGCAATGTCCATAGTCATAGGCAAATGTTCATAGTCATCGGCAAATGTTCATAGTCATAGGCATATGGTTTTAAGGTCCATAGTTTCATAGTCACAGTCTTATTTGTCCTCGAATCATAACAGTTCTTAATTAGGTTCAAGAGTATAGGCACTGATTCAAATAGTGAGAGGGAGATTTGGCATATTCTTTTATTTCTTTAATTTCATGTCACGAACAGAGAAAGACGTTCAAATCTAAAAAGTAACTGACTTACAGAAATATAGATTAGAAAAGAAAGATGGCGTTGCTATGATTCGTGCGACGTTAGCCTTTGATCCTTATCTTGAAGCTTTAATCTTGATTCGAATCTCTTCTTGAAAGTCTTTGAGCAGCATCTCCTCGTCTTGATTTATTTTATATATATTATTCTATTTATTATTTATTTTAAGTGGAGGAGAAGAAGCCATGTTCACTAAGAATCTTTGCAGCATAACGGTAGAGAAGAATTGTGAATAGAGAAGGAGTCTAGGGCTGTTTATATAGTGTAGAAGTCAACGAATCTGGTCAGAATGGCGTCCGGATACAGAGAAATGAATCAGGTTCAGAAAGCTGGAAAAAGCGAGGGGGGAGGGGGGAGGGGTCGACTACCCAGTCGACTCCCCAGTCGACCTGGGGGGGGGGGTCGACTACCCAGTCAACTCTTCAGTTGACCTGGGGGGGGGGTCGACTACCCAGTCGACCTGGGTCCTGGGCGGGAAATTTCCCGCCCAGCCCGCTTCTGAGTCTGTTTTGAAATTTGAACTTTGCTGAAACTTCCGGAGGCCATATCTTCCTCATACGGACTCCGATTCACGCAAACTCGGACTCGTTTTCATGCAGAATTCCGAGACGAACGCAATGGCATAGCCCGTTTCCCTTGATTTTGATTTTAACTTTTAATTCTGCCTTGATTTGTGTATCTTAGCATTAAAGAATTACGGGGTGTTACATTCTCCCCCACTTAAAAGGATTTCGTCCCCGAAATCTTCAAGTTAGGAAGAATGTGTCCTACCATCCAATCACCCATCTACTCAACCATTCAATCACATGCATTCATTTTCCTTAAAAGATTTCTAATGCTTTCATGTTCATATGCATAGTGTGTGTATATGTCTTTATCTAATGCAAAATCAGGCGGTCTACTGATTCAGTTGACCTCCTTAATGCAAATCATGTCAGTGCCATGCGTCCAATCATGTATGCAAGCATCCCTAGTTATGTAAATACTACATGTGTGCATAGCCATTCATCCATATGCAACATCCATATGATAACATATCAGGCTCAACTTACAAACAAATACATTCATGTAAATGCAATATGAAAGCGTCTGAACTGATCTAGTGCATATGCATTCACGAGCAACCATTAGCAACCACTTGCAACCACCAACCATAACATGTTTCAAACACGTGTTTACATCCATTGGCTTCTACCTAAGGATCAAAGATACGACCTAGAGGATATACTTTGGAAAAAGAGAAACAATTATACGTAAAGCTCCTAAACAAAGAAATCAAGGATGCACCCTTAAGGAAAAAGGGTATGATGCTAGTATCTAGCCTTCTTAAGCTTTACTCCACTGTATCTTAACTATTTTAACTTCAAGATTGTGAAGTTTCTGGCCTCTATTTCCAAAATAAACAGATGTCAACCATGATACTGAGTGTATATACTAGAATGATCAGGGGTCTCTCCTCTTAGCTTATCCATCATGCCATAACTATAAGGGTCAAAAGGTCATTACGTGCTTTTTGGAGTGCCTGCGACAACTATTCCTCTCTCACGCAAACCATCCTAGTCGAACTTGACATTCCTCAAGTACAAGCCCCAAAGGCCTAAACCAATATCAGACAAGCACCCAAGGAATATCTCCTTTGAATTTAAACGATCTACGTGAGATGATATAAGCAAACTCAATAGCTATTCTCAAATCCCTACTAACCAAAATAAACTGGTCGGACCACTAATTGGATTTGAGACTCTGGTGGGATCTTTCTACTATACAAGTACTATGGTGTAGAGACTCAACTATGGAAGTGGGTATGAACAAATGCGAAGCGATAAAACCAAAGGAAAGAGTATGAACAGCAAAACTAGACTCTTCCAAAAGAACTTTACTACCTTTCTCCTAGGTATGCTTGGTGGTGAAAGTGGGTTCTTGCCCTTCTGAAAACCTTGTACCTTGTTCTTGCCCTTGTCTTTAATTATATGCCCTATCATACCCTAGTAAAGATACTTCCTCCTGTCTTAGGTTTTATAATTCCTTCCTCCTTCGTGAGCTAAATCTACACCCATGAGTTCCTCATCCTCTTCCGTGTGTAGTCATGTTGACAAATCTTTCGAAAGCTGCTTCCATCGTACAGAAAACCTTACTAAGCTTGAAAGAAAACTGGCCGTAGGTGAAACAACTACGGCTATGGATGGAAGTCGGGCACTACTTTGCCCTTCGATGAGGTTACCTCCCAGAGAGCCAGGAGCCCCAGAGACTCAAGGAAGAAGGATTCAAAAAGAGGAAGAGAAGATAGTGCGTATGGCTTTGGGGAATATGCCTTTAAAACAAATCTTTTCTTTTAAAAATGCTTCTTTGAAAACCGTTTTGAAAATAATTTTTCAAGTCTTTTATCTGATCCGGTAACCTTCAGCTCTGATACCACGTGTAACACCCCACGTCCGTTATTGTCACTCACAAAGGGAATGCACTAAGTTCTGTGGAGCATTTTGGGTAAAAGATGCAGATAAATTACAAGACAGACAGAAATTGAACAGCAGAAAATAAAACTTTGCTTTATTGATAATATAATTTGTACAATGGTTTCTTTACAATATCAGAGTATCATCTGTCTTACAAAATAAAGAAGCATAGAAATACATTTATATTCCCCAATGTAGCAAGAACCAGCCATAGCATCTGAAAAGAGAATCCAAGCAAACTTCGACGAATCTTCAAGCTGGGAAAGAGTGACAATCCAACTTAACCTGAGCTATACTATCCCCTCCTTTACTACCTGGGGGGGGGGGGGGGGGGGAGGGGAACGGAAGAAAAGAAGACGAAAGAAAAACAGAGTCAGACATAAAGCCTGAGTAAGTTCAGTAACTTCTAGCATATGAACATGGAACAACAAAACGACATGAATTAACTGAATACAAGATAACACCATGATGATAGGGTTGGCAAGACTAGACAAGATTAACACAAGATACGCTAAGATAAGATTAACTGGATATGCTCTAATACTTTCGCCGCTTCGCTATTTCCTTGTTATACTGGTTTCTATATCTCTGGACCGCCTAACTAGTGTGCCAACTAGTAACGATAACGTGATCCCAATCCCTGTAGTTTCCATTGCCTTCAGGCATACATTTATTATTTGTTACCTAGATTTAATCTAGGGTTTTCTACCAAGTGCTTTCTAGATTCAACTAGAGTTTACGCTATCTGCTGAACGCTTTTCGGATTCAGGGTTTATGCCACCTAGTTCAACTAGGGATTATGCTACCTGTCGAACGATGCCCCCAAGTCTAGGATACACTACCTAAAGTGGTATATGTTCCTATACTTCCCCACGCATGTATCGCGAATCGTTATCGCTTGTCTAGATGCACATGTCCTGTAATGTGCGACCCGAGTCCTGCGTCAGGGAAAATCAAGGAATACAGAACTCGGTCGGGAGCTTTCAGATATCTGCCAATGCTGATGCTAAGGTCTGTTTTTATTCAAGTGGCTATGGTCCCACTTGACCCCTCCCTCAACTAATGAAAGGCACACCTTGTAAAATGAGAACTATATGCCGGCCCCGGTGCCCCACTATCCTATGGCCATCCTCACCCACAACTAGATAGCCAGTATATGGTCTTTTGGAGTTCTCCGCCTTTCCGCTTCACGTATCTCGATTGACTCAAGATGGATGGTAGACGACGAGTTGCTATCACAGGGCTACCGTTTTCTCGCCGAATCACGCCGGTCCATCCTAGTCTTTAGGTTGCCATATATTGCAACCAAGGCATACCCCTGGTTCTTCTACGCAGACCTTAACCTCTGTGAGCCCAGGAGGATCATCTGCAGCCTCACAGAAGGATACCAAGAGTACCCTCACGTCCCCTCGAAGCCTCGGGCTTCGTAACCCAATTTGTTGGAGCCTCCTTTTTACTCAGACGGACATTCGCTCCTTCCCGTGTTATACTAAGAATTACTACTTAGTTTTACTAACTAAGATTTACCACTTCGTTTCCAGAATCGTTGTTTTCTTAACTAAGGTTTACTTAGTTCTCTTTCCCGTCAATTTGGATTGGTTAAGTGTCATAGTCAATTCAAGCTAACTTAACCCTCCTCATTTACCTTATTAAACTGGTTAAGTGTTATCAGTAACTCATGTTGACTTAACCCTACCACAAACCAAGATATATTGATTAAGTATTTATTACTTAACCCTACCCATTCACCCTGTGTTGGTTAAGTGTTCCTTTTTAACTTAACCTTGCCCGTCTATTTTAACTAACATGTTATTATTAATGGTTAAGTATTATCCCTTCATGTTTTAGACTTAACCCCATTACTTTATCACAACCTGATGGTTAAGTGTTCAAGTTTACTTAACCCTACGGTCTAGCCCAACTAACATATCAAATTGGCTAAGTGTGTTAGATTTTACTTAACCCCAGCCTCTGGTCTAGTTAACATGTTAATTTGGCTAAGTGTATTAACTTTACTTAACCCCTACAAATCTTGTCTTGTTACCATGTTAAGTTGGTTAAGTGTCCCCATGGACTTAGCCCTCCCATTCTAGCTTAACTGTGTTAGGTTGGTTAAGTGTTCCCATGGACTTAACCCTCCCATTCTAGCTTAACTACGTTAAGTGTCTACATGCACCTAACCCCACCCACCGGTCTGGTTAAATTGGTTAAGCGTCTTAGTTAACATAACCCAACCCTTCTTGTTCTAGCTTTAACTAAATAAATTAAAGCCACGACCACTCACATTAGACAGATATTGTTGCGAATATTGGATGTGCCATTTGGTTCTGGGCAGGTTTACATCGCAACTCAGTCTAACCTCGGGTTAGGCATATTCGTGTTTTCTAAGTTCAAAGGATTTCAATTTATTTTCAAATCAAGTTTTGAAAGTAACCATCCCGTTCGTCGGATCAGTTAGGGATAGCCAGGGAGAGCAGGAAACTTGTATTTTCCAAACTCAAGCCTAGACACTATCCTCTCTGTCACCCTAGAACTTTCTGGTGTGTCATTAAAAGAGATGTCGTTAATAAACCTTTAATTTGTCTAAATTTACATTTCCTCATTCAGGCCAAATTCTATAAGTAAATTATTCCTAATTTACTTATTTTCTAATTACTCTTTTAATGTGAATTGTCAGCATTTATTCTTACGGCCCATTCTCCCCTCTATATCATATTTATGCCCTTTTGGTATGTAGACTATACCAAATTAAGTGTCACTAACCATGATTTTGCTAAACCTGACAGTTATTCCCAATTATAGCCAATTTCACATTTTATGCCAATATACTTACCGTGCCAAATTAGCTAATCCAATTCCGATTCAACATTCTAATTCACGTCAAACTAGACTTATTACTCTAGTTCACTATTCATGTAAATGCTAGATTTACACGTGAATACTAGATTCAAATTACACATCTTATAATTTATGTCAAATTTATCCGATTTGCATTTCTATGAACATGCCATAATACATGTTCCCAATTTATGCCAATTTCCAAGTTAAACTACATTTTTAGTAAATTTCATATTTTGCCCAAATCGCATTCCCACTGATCGTATAATCGTGATTCAGTCTAGATTATAAATAAAACTAGGTTCGTAGAAAATAGGGAATGAACCAAAGATGCTATGCAAAAGATAGACATACTAACTGGCATAAAGAGGGTTGAATAACGACGTCAGTTCAAGAACATGGGTAGACCTAACTTAATAGGTAAATTCCCAAGGTCTAAAACCAAAGAAAACCAAGAATAGACAGAATAGGGACGTAGGTTCAAGAACATGGGTAGACCTAACTTAATAGGTAAATTCCCAAGGTCTAAAACCAAAGATAACCAAGAATAGACAGAATAGATGATCGGGTTTAGACGCAATTTCATAGTCACAAAACTTAAGCAACACTTTCCTAGTCATGAATCACAGGTGTTTAATCACAGATGTCCTTGTTATGTCATAGGCAATAGTTTATATTTCCTAATCAAAGGCATAGACTTAGTCAAGGAAATAATCCTCATAGTCACAGTCACAGTCATAGGCAATGTCCATAGTCATAGGCAATGTCCATAGTCATAGGCAAATGTTCATAGTCATCGGCAAATGTTCATAGTCATAGGCATATGGTTTTAAGGTCCATAGTTTCATAGTCACAGTCTTATTTGTCCTCGAATCATAACAGTTCTTAATTAGGTTCAAGAGTATAGGCACTGATTCAAATAGAGAGAGAGAGAAATTTGGCATATTCTTTTATTCCTTTAATTTCATGTCACGAACAGAGAAAGATGTTCAAATCTAAAAAGTAACTGACTTACAGAAATTTAGATTAGAAAAGAAAGATGGCGTTGCTATGATTCGTGCGACTTTAGCCTTTGATCCTTATCTTGAAGCTTTAATCTTGATTCGAATCTCTTCTTGAAAGTCTTTGAGCAGCATCTCCTCGTCTTGATTTATTTTATATATATTATTCTATTTATTATTTATTTTAAGTGGAGGAGAAGAAGCCATGTTCACTAAGAATATTTGCAGCATAAGGGTAGAGAAGAATTGTGAATAGAGAAGAAGTCTAGGGCTGTTTATATAGTGTAGAAGTCAACGAATCTGGTCAGAATGGCGTCCGGATACACAGAAACGAACCAGGTTCAGAAAGCTGGAAAAAGAGGGGGGGGGGTGGGAGGGGTCGACTACCCAGTCGACCTGGGGGGGGGGGTCGACTACCCAGTTGACTCCCCAGTCGACCTGGGTCCTGGGCGGGAAATTTCCCGCCCAGCCCGCTTCTGAGTCTGTTTTGAAATTTGAACTTTGCTGAAACTTCCGGAGGCCATATCTTCCTCATACGGACTCCGATTCACGCAAACTCGGACTCGTTTTCATGCAGAATTCCGAGATGAACGCAATGGCGCAGCCCGTTTCCCTTGATTTTGATTTTAACTTTTAATTTTGCCTTGATTTGTGAATCTTAGCGTTACAGAATTACGGGGTGTTACAATCATCGTATAGGGTCGGTCGAACATCGCATTGTGGTCGGTCTTGCCCAGCCTGGTTGATCTCCTTAGTCGGTCGAACACTTCATACAGGGTCGGTCGTGAGCTCGGGTCGGTCGGTCAAAACCTTCCCCTGGTCGGTCTAACTCGACCCAAAGAAAACCTGCACCATTTCAGCAAGCTATTTTCGCCTCTCGACGGCGTTTTCAACCATTCTAACTTTATAATGCAATCATAGGTCATACCAAACAGTAGTAGCAACATGTATAATCAACCATAAACACCAAAACAACAATTTAATCATAACAATATGGATCAAATGTACCCAAAACCCATGTTTTCCCCTTAATCATGTTTAAGCATAACTAATGATAGGATTAGCAAAACTTAACCAAATTAACCCAATTTTCTATCGGAGGCCTAAAATAATATTTTGGAATTTCTAAATATTTTTCCAGATTTTTATGATGCATAATTTCGCTAATTATCACTAATCACTTCTTAATCCCCTAAATTCCGGGATTTGCAAAATTAGTCGAAATTAACCCAAATTCATTTCAGAGGCATAAAATGATGTTTTAGAATTTTAGGAATTTTTCTAGATTTTTCTGAGCCATAATTTCGCTAATCTTCGCTAATTACCATAATTAGCTGTAATTAGTGAAAAACAATGCAAATCACTCACCTTTGCCACAAACAAACTTTAGATCTGAAATAATCCCTGATTTGGATCCAATCTCTATATGTTCCAGCAACACTCTCTCTGATTTGGTGCTAATCCCCCTTGATTTGATGTAGTTTTGCTTAATCTTCGATTAGATAGTGATTAGAAATGACAAAAAGGTGTTTTGGAGTGTTTTAGGAGATGGAGGCCATTGCTAGAGCTTGAAGGAGGTAAGTGGCGGCTGAGAAAATGAGTGAAAAACCGAAATTCTAACCCTAGCAGCCCTTAAATACCTCTAATCCCGAAATCCCCCATTGGGCCTAGCTGCTAATCACCCGGTTAAGCCCAATTAGCTGTTTTTAATACTTTAAACGTTAATTCAGCCATATCTCCCAAACGGTAAGTCCGTTTGGCTATTATGACCACTCTACGGAAAGAGAAACCATCATCCGAAGTTAATGGAAGTGGTTTCAGATCAAAATTCCTTACCAATCAAAAGTTATGGCAAAAAAAAGATTCGCTAGGGGTAAAATGGTCATTTAAAAATCGGCAAAAATCGTGAACATGGGAAATGACCCCAATAGCCGTCTCCCAAAGTTACATGACCACACGACTTCATACGAAAAAGAAATAAATATTCTACGATCCTAGATACGTAGAATGCGGGTTGTTACATCCAAGATGCAAATGACCAAGGCTTATTGTTGAAAAGCAGAGCCTGGTGGTTGATGATCAAAGCATAGCTTTATATTAGCATAGCTTTGTGTATAACGTTACTTCGCGAGCCTCACACCCCGATATGAACCAGAAATGGGAGAGGACTGCAGGGAGGACATACGTTTCTTTCTAGCTAGAAGTGGTGTCATGGTATGGAGCCCAGACATTTTTACTTATGTGGATGATGGAATGAGGTGCCTCGGATTTGAGTCCCTAGCGGCTCTATATTTACGCCCCATAGGGCAGCGAAACGTGTTGTTCAGGAATTACCAATCCACTAAAGTATTTGTGGACCGGCCCTGAAGATCCAAGGTGCAGTTGCGGCTGATCCTGAGGCTCGGGCTAGAGAGTCTCGAATTCGGTAAGGACGATCCCTTGCCTTGGTTCATGATGGAATCAACCTTCCAATACGACACATGCAGTTTTGATTGTATAACTTGTATGGTGACATAGTATATGGTAGCTATGCCTTCTATGATTGATATATTATAATTGAAATGTTTTTGAAACATATATGCACTAATAATAATATCAAATCCATTTTATCGTATCAAGCATTTTTTGACCATTATAAGGTAAAACTCTATCCTCCGGTTTGCGTTGCATTATGTGATGGGACTTGAGTCTTATAATGGTTTCATTTTTCTAAAAAGTATTGCATTGTTTAACGATTTACTTTATTTATGCACTGGCAATCCAATGGAGTGAACCTGTTCCGCATTCGCGGCGTAGTCCTACGATTAGCCTTATTATTAAATAGGTTAAATAAGATTTCTCATACAAGTCCAATGACTGACTCGTAGTTTGTTTCACTTTGCAAACTCGAGTTCCCTCTTTCCACATGGGCAGCCTTGTATTCAGGTTTTAGCAGACTCATTCTGGATAGCTATGGAGCTGAAGATGGATCCTATCATTTCTATTATGATGTTCAGAGTTCATTCAGTATATTATGTTTGATTCCGCTGCAGACATTTTATATTAAGTTGAAAACTGTATTATATAACAAGTATGCTCCTATTATGCTGTGTAACTCTAATGATATATTATTCCCAGTGTAATTTGATGTACTTTATCTGATGTAATTCTATATTTTTGTTCTTCTGCTACTGGTCCTGTGTTATATTCCAATGATTATCCTTGATTTCGTACTACGGAAGTTTGGGGTCATCACAACGCCCAAGTTCAGAATGGTTCGAAGTTGACATGGTCAATGACATAATCAACACATAAAATAGAATATAATTAATTAATTTTTTTATAAGGAGGGACCAGATTCTTAGTAAGATAGTCCATCATGAAGTCACAGCCAGCAAAGGGTAAAAGACAAAGGATATCTCAAAATAAAATCAGACCAAAAGGAAGTAACACATCAACTTAATTAAGGCAAGCAACACGAGTGGTGTTGGTGGAGAGGGCAGGGCGTGGGCTCAAGTGAGTCAGAGGCTGGGTGGGGTTTGCGGAGGGCAGATGATCAGGGTTCAGATCTGGGTTGGCAGCTCGGCATAAAAGGGAGAACACTGATGCTTAAGGCTAGAGGCATTGGACTGGAAGGCTCGAGACAGTGTGGAATGGTGGCTCAGGCAATGACTTTGGTTCTGGTGGCGATGGTTGCGGCTTCACTGGTTCTGTTAAGCTGAAAGGGGTGCGAATTCCGGTGCTAAGGGATGCTTTTTTTTCAAAGTTGAGAATTTTAAGTGGGAATGGAGAAAAAGAACTTTTTTCCTTTGAAGCTTTCGAAAGCCAAAAAAATGGGTGGAGCAAATACTACAACCAACGAACAAATAGCAAAGTGAAAGGAGAGAGATAGTTAGAGATGCCGCCATAATTTGATGACTGCAGGCTTTTGGCTTTTGAACTAGGAAAGTGTACACATATTTTTTTTTATAAACTTCGGATAAAATGAGAAACATAAGGGAGTTTGGAGAACTTTTCAAAGATGAAAACCGATGAGAAGTTTCTTTTTGGGAAGAAGTAAAGGAGAAGCAAACATATAAAAGAAACAAACAGTCTATAGTAATTAGATCAGAACGTGATACCCTACAAATAGGCTAGAGAATAGGTATCCTTCCCAATGCTCGTATCATAGAATATCAACCGCAAGAATAGGTAACGTATGCACCAATTCAACTTGCCTATTTGATTTTAAATTAAAATTTATAGCATAATTCTCTGATTAAGTAAACGACATTAAAACACACACACACACACACACACACACACATATATATATATATATATATATATATTATGGTGTTTTTTGGAAGTTGAAACGTGACATTGGAAACAAAAATGAACTTATGGGTGCATGGTTTTGAAAAATAAAATGAACGCATGATTTTTGGACAAATCCTTTGGAAATGTAATGAAAAAGATGAAAGTATGGAACAATGTCTCAAAGGAACATGAAAAGGAAACGTTTGGATTTGCAAAGTCATTTAAGTTAAAAATAAAGGAACATGAAAAGCACGGTGTAGGAATACTTTAAGATAGAAATATATGTGCCTTAGTAATGCGACCAATTCTCCCATTACATTATTTATGTCACGCATGCAGGTTAGAAGAATATGTGAAACCATGCAATTTGTTAACTTGAAGCCACATATGCATGAATTTGCATGGGTTGACTTTGGAAATAAAGAAAAATGTACAAATCATTTGGAAAAAAATATGTAGCAAAGGCATGTAAATATTTATGTAAACATTGTTTGGAAAAAGCATACACTAAATGAATAATTAGAAGTAGACACGCAATGCATGGAATCGAAGGTGAAAGTGTCCACTTCTAAACTTTTGAAAAACAAAAAATTATACGGATGGTTTAACAAAATAAAAGGATGAGTTTTGCAGACCCAAAATGTCTAGAAAAACATGTAGGACCAAATAGGGACACTTCGAACTCAATTGGCTTTGTTTCAAAAATGAATTGTGCAAACTTTTCTGCGATTTCAACACAAACCGAGCACCGAAAATGAAAAATGAATATATTGTGGAAATCAACTCGACGAGATGGACACAATAATATATAATTTGCAGTATCGGGATGCTCCGATCAAAAAGGCATTACAGACCGCTTTTTAAAAGGAAAAATGGCACGAGAAAATAATTAAACGGAAGTCAAAACATCCGATTTCCGCAAAACGAATTTCACCGTTGGATTCGTGACAATGAATATAATATTTTTCATGTTTGTTCGAACTTGTTTCAGAGAGATTTTACAGTTGCTAAAATTTGAACTGTTAGGCGC
Source organism: Allium sativum (assembly GCA_030737875.1). Lineage (NCBI taxonomy): Eukaryota > Viridiplantae > Streptophyta > Magnoliopsida > Asparagales > Amaryllidaceae > Allium > Allium sativum. The sequence goes on from CM060922.1 coordinate 280,642,832, forward strand.
AGCTTTGCACTGAAAAATGCGCGACCGGTATTCATTCAAATTTTCCGATGAAATTTATACAGTTACTACGTCTCGCTGTACATATTTCAAATTCCAAATCTCCGTTATGAGAAATTATAGAATATTATGAAATTTAAAACAAAGATATAATTATTATTAATATCGAAAACAAATTATATTATACGAGTTTACTATTTAAATTAAAATATAAGAACAAATTCAAATAAATAAACTCGATTTAATTTATATACTAAATAGGATCGAAATTGAAAATATAATTAAAATATATTCATATCAAATTGAATTCATTCGTTATATAAAAAACCAAATAAATTTAGTTTTTTAATTCAAATAGTTATAAGAATACAAACAAACTGAGTTTTAAATGAATAAAATAAAATCAAAATTTAAATTAAATAATTAAATAAAATAAACTTAAAATTCCGGGTTGTTACATTCTCCCCCACTTAAACCTTTTCGTCCCCGAAAAGGAAAGAGGTAGAGAAATAGTAATTAAATAATTAATATCTTTAATAAATAGTTCAAATTTATCTTCATATCCATATATACTTTGAAAAATATATATTTAAATCAATGTTAAAATATTTTCTGACATTTCAAAACAATTTTAAGTATTTACTCGACGTCTCAATTGGCAGTATATATATATATATATATATATATATATATATATATATATATCTATCCTACTTTCGACGTTTTTTTTGGAAGTTGAAACATGACATTGGAAACAAAAATGAACGAATGGGTGCATGGTTTTGAACATATATATATATATATATATATATATATATATATATATTCTACTTTCGAAAACCAAAAATGGATATCGATGATGCTGCGCAGTCATCACCAGAATCATTTTCAAGCGACCAGAGTGTGACTCTATATCTACCAAATACTTATAGGATTTAACATATATGTTGATTAGACGTATACCCAAATCACTAGGTATTCGATAGGCCAATTTTAACGTAAGGTAAATACTCAAAACATATTCCTATATTTAAACAGAATATATATCAAAATTTTCAAATCATATATTATAAATAATATATTTCAAATCATTGAAATTTAAAATAGGGAAATATATATTTCTCCCCCACTCGTTTATTTATTATAATTCAACTTCAATCTATAATAAATATATGACAATATGCATAATATTATTTTATAGTATACCAAAATATTTCCAAAACATATAGATGTTTACCTATATAAAATCTTTCACAAATATATATCAAAATTCCAATATTATAGTAAGGAAGTTTTATATTATAATACCTTTCAAAATACTTATTTCAAATCAACTTTTAATAGATATAAACTTGCTTGAAGACTTATACCATCCTTCTACTTCTTGCCTTGTTATGGATAAGGAATAGTTACAAAATTCGAGTTAAAACTGAATGAATGAAAGAACCTAATCAAGGATGATCTATGAAGGAAGAAGGATTCAAATGAAAGGGAAATTTCAGAAATAAGATTCAAATATTAAACATAATTTTATATCCGAGAATATATTTTTTAAACATTTAAAATCTCTTTGTTAGTTTATTATGTTGAGGTTATATAAATTTAATTGTAGGTTTGGTTTGTTTTTTAATGTTTGAAACTACTTGATAACTCAAAGTTTAACAAGTTTACTGTCATTCTTACAGACGTTAGGCATACGCTGGCCAGATGTACGACCAAAATCTCTAAGTACTAAATATCCTTGTTTCAACTCCCAGTGAAAATACTTAAAACATTTAAAATAGATATGGAAAATACTTCCCCCATGGATCGTGGTTACTCGGTGGTTGCGCTACTATCCTAATAGAATCGCTTGTAACCATAGGTATCACACCCCTTGAATTTCGTCATGTTGTTGCCATAGATTGCAGTTACGCGGCGGTTATGCCACTATCCCAGTGGAATCGCTTGTAACTGTAGGCATCGCGCCCCATCGAATTTCGCTATGGCGTCTAGATCGCAGTTACGCGGCGGTTACGCCACTATCCCAGTGGAATTGCTTGTAACTATAGGCATCACGCCCCACGAATTACGCTAGAACAGATAAGTAATAATAATAATAATAATCAACGTGATCTCACCGACTGAGATTCCAATATCGATGGTTACTCCAATCGACGGAGCACCAACGTAGCTACGATTTCTGATTTCCGATGGACACTCTCGACGAGCGCCAACACAATCACTCTCTCCGGAATTGTGATTTTGACGGAAGGTACTTCCCATATCTTTTTTTCGAAAACATATATACTATATATATACAGTACTTTATTTCACGTTTCACGTATATCGCACTTATATAAATATCAATTTACATAAGATTTTCTTCTCAACATCATGTTTCAAATATATCATTCTTATATAAATTCCATTATATAAGGTTTCAATTTAAGTCAATTAACATCCAAATCAATAGCTTTCGAATTAATAAATCTTCCATATATAAGGTTCGAAAACTCATACCAAATATTCAATATCAAAGATTCACGAAATTTCATTTCAGTACCAATTCAGTTTGATATGTTTATGATAAATTTGAATATTCAATATCATTCCAAATCTTGTTCACAAATGGTTGGATCATTCAAATAGTTGATAAATATATTTTTCAATTTTATAATTGGAAAAACATTAGGTCAATCATTTCTTATCAAAATATTTCAAGATGTATAATTGCACTATCCTAATATATATGATCATCATTCGACCAAACTCGAGAATCACTCCAGATTTTCTTTCAATCATTCAAAATATACATATATGTGTATATTAAATCATATTTCACAAATCAAACTTCGTTGGATAACAAAGTGGGCTCCGTTCATTTATTTTCCTTTTTCGAGAACATTTCAAAAAATCATTTCAAACTTTTTATTTGAAAATACTTGTATGTACTACTAGTACTTTTTCAAAAACCTTAGAAATCAATTTCGAAGTATTCCGAAACAAAATTCTCAAGATTTTTAGTCAAACGATCTCCTTAGTTATAACTAAATCATTTTATTCCACATCTTAACTCTATTTTCAAATTTTTTCTTTACTTTCATAATCTCGAAAACCGCGATAACCCAAAGCTGGATTACAAATGGGATCAAGATTCAAATCAAAGGAGAACTTAACAAAGAAAGCCATTGAGGATTCGAAGAGTGAGAATTCTGAAAGGATTTGAATTTCAAAATACTTTACATTTCAAAATAATTTATATTTTCAAAATACGCTCTCTCACAAGAAGGATTTTGCGGCTGATTCCACTCATTCTAGGGTATCACTACCCTATCTCTAATGAGCTTTTACCTCATAAGCTAAAGCTTCAATAAACCAAAGCTATGAAACCAACTGTAACGACCCGCCATTTTGACCGCACCGAATCGACAAAATATGTCAACTCGAACCATCCAAAATGACAGATTGTTATTAGCTTCTGAGGTAAATGGTATAAATCACAGAATCACATACACAGATACAGAGAAATATGATATCACGCAACGGAAATTAAATAATACAATAGTAGTTCATGAAGCTACAAAATAAAAAATTTACATCATAGTTTACATAAATAATACAGCGCAAGTCTAATACAATGATTTCAGATACGTAGATAAATGATAAAATTTAGAAAACATAAACAACATGAAACAGCTGAAGTGGAACAACCGATCAATGGGTAGATACAGGTGAGTGGAAATCCAATATAAGCTTCAAACTCCAAAAGAGAATCAAAAGCTGTGATAATCGATCTGACCGGAACCATAATGCAAAACAAAATAATTCGGATCGGGACTAACATTCTCGTGGAAGTAAATCAACTCAAATGAAATGTTCGATGAAATGCAGTCAATAACTTAAAGGATGTTTGGGTTCACCATCCTCCAAGGATCCGTCAAACTAATACACTATATTGAATAGTGTCTATCAATTAAGTAAATATCAAAATAGCGTAGCGGGATTACCATACTTTCACCGTTGGTATATTTCATAACAAATCTAATATTTCAAATTCAACAGTTCGTACAATTTAAAAGATTCTTATAAAATTTCGATTTAACAAATTTCCAAATTCAAAACCAAATGATCTATATAAACCAATTCTCTATAAATATATATATGTATGTATGTATATATATTCAAATTCACATTTAGTTATTTTAAATCGAATTCATTTCATATCAATTCAAATTTCAATTAAACATCATTTACGCAGTTCAAAATCATTTCTTTCAATACTTAAATCATTCAAATTTGCATTTAGTAAATTCAAATTCATTCCTTAATTTGGAAATTCAATTAAAAAAACAATTTCACAATTCAAGTTCATCTTTTATAAGTTCAAAGCAATTCGAATTAAAAATTCATATCTTCAATAAATTCATTCATTAAATCAAGTTTCGCTATATAAATTTACATCTTAAACCTCAAATTCAAATCATGAAAATCTTTACTTATCTACGTCTTTTAGTTTATTATTAAAGTTAGAAAATACATATATAGAAAAGAATTAACTTTGAAATATATATATAATTTATAAAATTCTAAAATAAATTAGAAAATATATTATAAACATATATAACTTTAAAATAATATAGAAATAGGTTAAAAGAATTATTTCTTATATAAAAAGATTTAAAATACTTATATACTTAAATTATATGGTTTAAAATAAATAAAATTTTAAGTGAAATATTCAATAATATATTTATAGGAAAATATAAATTCTAGGTTATTATTTAAAAATCAAATTTCAAACCATTTATTTTGAAAACATAACCAACGGTGTTCGTATATATTTTCCTACACTATAGTCAGGTGATACAGATATCTATCATTTCAATCCGCAATTTAAAAATTTCTAGGGTATATATCATTTCAACCCACAATCCCAAATTTAGTAAAAATCGTTCAGGTCCATCATTTCAACCCATAATGATTTTCCCTAATCTATGGTCCGTTCGGGTATGTATCATTTCAACCCTTAGTATTTTTCCTAAACTAGGGGTATCAACAATCACAAACAACAATCACATAGCATCAATCACAACATATATATATATATATCATCAACGCAACTACGTGTCATATAAATATATCGTATCACATATGAAATGTGCATACATATCAAATCAAACAATTTCTACCAGCAATCATATACATTTCATATAACAATTCATTATTAATCTAACATCCATGAAAAATGTAAGTCAGGTGTGGGATAAACTCACCTTTCATGGCATAGAAATGGAGATGATAAACGGATGAATACAAGAACAGAGAGACGCCATCCAAATGCAACTCAATAGAATCAAACACAGCAACACTCAAATTCAAATGAGTAACAGCTCTCAATCAAATAACCAAAATCCAAACTCTTTTTTTCTTCAGGAGATCTGACAAAATATCAGCAACTAGAACTCAACATGGTGTCTCAAGCAAGAACGCCTAAGTTCAGAATGGTTCGAAGTTGACATGGCCAATGACATAATCAACACAGTAAATGGAATATAATTAATTAATTTTTTTATAAGCAGGGACCAAATTCTTAGTAAGATTGTCCATCACGAAGTCACGGCCAGCAAAGGGTAAAAGACAAAGGATATCTCAATATAGAAAGAAACACGTAGCATACCAAAAGGAAGTAACACATCAACTCAATTAAGGCAAGTAACACGAGTGGTGTTGGTCGGAGAGGGCCGGGCGTGGGCTCAGGCGAGTCAGAGGATGGGTGTGGTTTGCGGAGGGCGAATGATCAGGGTTCGAATCCGGGTTGGCAGCTCGGCATAAAAGGGAGAACGCTGATGCTCAAGGCTAGAGGCATTGGACTGGGAGGCTCGAGACGGTGTGGAATGGTGGATCAGGCAATGACTTTGGTTCTGGTGGCGATGGCTGCGGCTTCACTGGTTCTGTTACGCTGAAAGGGGTGCGGATTCCGGTGCTAAGGGATGCTTTTTTTTTCAAAGTTGAGAATTTTAAGTGGGAATGGAGAAAAAGAACTTTTTTCCTCTGAAGCTTTCGAAAGCAAAAAAAAAATGGGTGGAGCAAATACTGCAACCAACGAACAAATAGCAAAGTAAAAGGAGAGAGATAGTTACGAGATGCCGCCATGATTTGATGACTGCAGGCTTTTGGTTTTTGAACTAGGAAAGTGTACACATTTTTTTTATAAACTTCGGATAAAATGAGAAACATAAGAGAGTTTGGAGGAACTTTTCAAAGATGAAAACGGATGAGAAGTTTCTTTTTGGGAAGAAGTAAAGGAGAAGCGAAAATATAAAAGAAACAAACGGTCTATAGTTAGATCAGAACGTGATACCCTACAAATAGGCTAGATAATAGGTATCCTTCCCAATGCTCGTATAATAGAATATCAACCGCAAGAATAGGTAACATATGCACCAATTCAACTTGCCTATTTGATTTTAAATTATAATTTGTAGCCTAATTCTCTGATTAAGTAAACGACATTAAAACACACACACACACATATATATATATATATATATATATATATATATATATATATATATATATATATCTTACGGTGTTGTTTTGGAAGTTGAAACGTGACATTGGAAACAAAAATGAACGTATGGGTGCATGGTTTTGAAAAATAAAATGAACGCATGCTTTTTGGACAAATCCTTTGGGAATGTAATGAACAAGATGAAAGTATGGAACAATGTCTCAAAGGAACATGGAAAGGAAACGTTTGGGTCTGCAAAGTCATTTAAGCTAAAAATAAAGGAACATGAAAAGAAGACGTAATGTACGGTGTAGGAATATTTTAAGTTAGAAATATATGTGCCTTAGTAATGCGGCCAATTCTCCTATTACATTATTTTATGTCACGCATGCAGGTTAGAAGAATATGTGAAACCATGCAATTTGTTAACTTGAAGCCACGCATGCATGAATTTGCATGGGATGGCTTTGGAAATAAAGAAAAATACATATCATTTGGAAATATATATGTAGCAAAGGCAGGAAAATATTTATGTAAACATTGTTTGGTAAAAGCATTCACTAAATGAATAATTAGAAGTAGACACGCAATGCATGGAATGGAAGGAGAAAGCGTCCACTTCTTAACTTTTGAAAAACAAAAAATTATACGGATGGTCTAATAAAATAAAATAATGGGTTTTGCAGACTCAAAATGTCTAGAAAAACATGCAGGACCCAAATAGGGACACTTCAAACTCAATTGACTTTGTTTCAAAAATGAACTATGCAAACTTTTCAGCGATTTCAACACAAATCGAGCACCGAAAATGTAAAATGAATATATTTTGGAAATTAGCTCGACGAGACGGACACGACGATATATAATTTGCAGTGTCGGAATGCTCCGATCAAAAAGGCATTACGGACCGCTTTTTAAAAGGAAAAATGACACGAGAAAACAATTAAACGAAGGTCAAAATGTCCGATTTTCGCAAAACGAATTTCACCGTTGGATTCATGACAACGAATAGAATATTTTTCATGTTTGTCTGAACTAGTTTTGGAAAGATTTTACAGTTGCTAAAATTTGAACTATTAGGCGCAGCTTTGCACTGAAAAATGCGCGATCGGTAAACATTCAAATTTTCTGACGAAATTTATACAATTACTACGTCTCACTGTACGTATTTCAAATTCCAAATCCCCGTTACGAGAAATTATAGAATATTATGAAATTTAAAACAAAGATATAATTTTTATTAGTATCGAAAACAAATTATATAATACGAGTTTACTATTTAAATTATAATATAAGAACAAATTCAAATAAATAAACTCGATTTATTTATATACTAAATAAGATCAAAATTGGATATATTATTAAAATATATTCATATCAAATTGAATTCATTCGTTATATAAAAAACCAAATAAGTTTAGTTTTTTAATTCAAATAGTTATAAAAAATACAAACAAACTGGGTTTTAAACGAATAAAATAAAATAAAATCAGAATTTAAATTAAATAATTAAATAAAATACACTTAAAATTCCGGGTTGTTACACCATGCACTAAAATCACTTGCTTGCATGTAAATTCTCATTCTTGTAGCCCAGTAGTTATAGTGTAGTCCATTGAATAAATATGGTTTTTGAGTAGATTGTCCTTCGGCAAAAGTAGTTGAGCTAGTACTTGGGTTATTCTCCATTATATCAAAATATCAAATAACGGTGTTACGGTTATAGGATGGTACCAATTGAAAAGTTGTGTATGACTTAAGGATAGGATCTTTCTATATGGATTATGCGGAAGTGAATATGATATTCTAACTTGTATAATACAATAGTTATGCAAATAAATATTAACTGATATGATATATAAAAAATAAGTAATTGAAGTACGTAAAGTGACACCAAGAATTTTCTACTGGTTCGGACTTTCCGTCCTACGTTCAGTCCCATACTCCTTTCGGAATTCACTATCAATACCCTCTCTTCACCCGAGGAACAGATCTACAATACACCCGAGCACCAACACGGATATCCCGCCTGAGCACCAACATAGGACCTCTCGCCTAAGCACCAACACAGGACTTCAACAGATAAAAAGAGTTTGACTTCTGATTGTGTTCTTGAATAACACTGAATAACCAACAGTTGAGTACACACATCCTATAATCTTATCCTCAAGTATATAACGTGTATGTGAAGATTGAATGAAGTATATTACTTATTGAATCAAGAGATAAAAAATAATTTCAATGATTCAACAAGTAATTTGAATATTGGAGAGTTTTAAGTATGCAAGAATGTATAGAGTTTAAGATCAGAAAATATGAGAAGATTCGGTGATTTGGAAAACATGTTTGTGATGTATATATAATCATTCAAGAGTTGTCAACTTTCATAAAGTGTTTTATTAAAGAAATGCACCCATTTCCTTACATAAATGAAGAGGAATTTCTTCATGAAAGATGATGCCTTTTAGAAAATATGGCTGTTGTTAAATATGATCATTGGAAATATGACCATTATAAAATATGACTGCTGGAAAAAATGACCGTTGTAATATATGACTATTGGAAATATGAAGTGTCTTTTCGCGAAGTGTCTTTTTCGTGAAGTGTCTTTTCGCGAACTATCTTTTTGAAGTGTCTTTTCGAGAAGTGACACAGTGCCATTTCGTGAAGTGTCTTTTCATGAAGTGTCTTTTCGTGAAGTGTCTTTACGTGAAGTGTTTTTTCATGAAGTGTCGTTTTGCGAAGTGACGAAGTGTCTTTTCACAAAGTGTCTTTTCGTGAAGTGTGTTTTCGCGAAGTGTTTTTTCGTAAGTGCATTTGTGTACGTTATATATTTGAGGATAGATTTTAACAATATATAACACATCTAAGACACAATTAAATAGATAATCATAACCTATATTACTTTTCCTTTGATCTTCTCTTCTTCCTTGTCATGAATCAAAAACTTGTGATCTAACAAAGAACACACACAAACATGCATAAACTTATATACAAGAGATTGCAATGATTTTGATTATAAGAACAAAAGTGAACCAAATTCCAAATCAAAGCATGCAAAAGTGATTCAAGCGACTTGTGAAGACTTAGGACTTTGCCGTGGCGACAACGGAGCTTCACAAGATCACCAATTCAACTCGTAGCATATGAATTCGATTGGATGCACAATTTAAACGAGAAATTCTAACTTAATAAAACTAGAATTAATGAACCGGAAAGTGTATACTTATCTAACCAATTCATATGCATATGCACAATCAAAATTAACATAAAATACACTTTACAAGCCTCTAGGCCTGTGGCATAGATGTGGATTCTTAGGAACTCACAAACAACTCACTTTTGCTTATTTACAACAATAAACCGATCCAATGACAAGCTAGAACAACCTCTCTTCCAATATTGCTTGCCAATCTTCAATCTAAACGCATATAAATGAGTTTCCTAAGAATTAGGTCATAGGAATCCTCAAAAATAGGAGAGAAAATAGGCTAGAGAAGATGGAGAAGATGAAGAGGAGGCTTACCAAAGCTTCTACACTTGATTTCCTCAAGAATTGAGCTTCCAATTGCAAAACGTAACTTAGGAATTTTTATTTCCCATTCCCTTCTCCATTTCCATTTTCTTTTAAGTGTTTGGGATGAATGAAAGGAAGAGGGGTTGATTTGGTTATATGGAGTGGGCTAGGTTTAGCCAAACCAAGACCCAACCAAGGTGCCAAATCACCGAATCTCGGAATATATCTATGCTTACACTCTTTGACGTTGTAAACGATATTTTGAACTCAATGGAAGTGGTTTCGAGTCCAAATTCGTCCATATGCAAAAAGTGGTATTTTGGTCATACACCTAATGAAAATGACCAAATCTCACCAACTCTAAAGATATCGATGTTTATAGTTTTAAAAGTCACAAATGATATTTTGAACTCAATGGAAGTAGTTGAGAATTCAAATTCATCCGCATGCAAAATGGCTATTTTTAAGGGCTATATATAATATTAATATATATATATAAATTTCATAGCGACTATTCTAAATTTTGATTTAAACATAACTTACAGTTTATAAAGTGAAATTTCAATGTCTTACATTCGTTAGAAAATTACAATTGTAAATATTCCAGCGTTCCTTGTTTTATCAAATTCATATTTATATTGAATTCTATGCCTTCATTCAAAGTTTAAAATCAAAATTTCAAACTACCGCGCCCTTTCAAGATTTTAATTAAACTTCAAATTTGTACGTTCTAACTTCAATTAAAATAAATTTTAAGTCGTTTATTCTCAAAATAATTCATCTAAAATATGTAATTTCTGTGTAAATCAATTAAAAATAAATTTTAAATTGGTTCCAAAAATACGGGTTATTACACCAGCATCATCAAATGCTAATGCCTCATTTGGTTTAATTTTGTGTTTTAACTTTTGTGTTTTTAACCACTAAAAAATACAAAGAAATAAAAGATAAGATTTACAATTCTAAGATTGTTTACTGTGCCCTTATTATCTCCTAATGCTTCGAGAATGGTTGCTAAGACAAAATACTGCACTAGAAGGATAAAGTCATTTGTCATTCCTATCTCCAGTTACTCTGTTGACACTGCATTTTTCCTAGGTAGTTGTTCTTTCTTACAACTATAGTGAAGGAATCAATGTTCACAATCTTCCAACAAAACTAAATAGATGATGAACAAGCACGTAAGTTTGCAACATTTGTTCCTCTAGAGGAAGATACGCCTATGCAGGTTTGAACTACCATTTTATTTGCCTGCTATAACCAATCATTTAACTTATGACGCATTTTCAATAAATATATTTTAATGTTCAGAGGGTGGAATGGATTATGTACTTGTCTACATATAGGAATTCTGAAGCCTAAGCAAACAAACTTTGGTGCAGCAAGTTTATTTTAAATTCATAATAATGGTGTATTTTCTGTATGTTTATTTTTATATACTTTTAACGAACTCAAGTGTGACATATTACTTCATATGATATGCTTTACAAAGCTGCGCAAATATAACAATAAGGTTTAATCTGTAGATGCCTGAATTCAAACTGCAAGTTTATTGCTTATCTTTTTTACTGGTTTCATGTTTAGTTTTGGATGGTTTTTAAAAGCTCGCGGAAATTTGTTAACACATGTCGCTTGTGGAGAAGTAAACGACGAATCTCATTTGTTATAGATTTCATTTTTCTCCCAAAAAAAAACTAAGATTTGTAATGACATTAAAAAATAAAATTAGACTGTTGTTAGCAACAGTAGCAACGAACAACCATCCAACACAAGTCATTAAAACTATAATCTATGCTACTGTTACGAGCAATAATTAATTAATTTATTTTAAATCATTAATTTCATATTTTTCAAACATCAAGGTTACATGAGCATGATTAATCAGTGTCAAATCAAAGAAATTAATGCTTCCGCTGTAAAATAGTGATGACATAAGAAATAAAATAAAAGACAAAAAACATACTAAAAATCCCATTAGTTGTGATGAAATCGATAACAACTAGGTTAAGATGCACGAAATCCTTGACAACACAACACGAAACCAGCTGGAACGACGACGACCTTATTTCCTGTTCATCCATGAATTCAAAATTAACATAAACCGAGAACACAGTTTATAGATTTGAGAATAGTGATCGATGAAGGAAGATGTTAGGCCAGGAATTCTTATCTTGACTTCTAGTGATTCTTGCATCCATTAGAAGCAATATGCAGGAAAAAAAACCAACAGAGGACTGACTAAGTGATGCAGAAAATTAAAAATATACATATTAAGAGTAAACAGTGAACAACAGGAAGGCTTGGAAGAAGACTTCTTTATTTCAACGAGTACTTGACTAAATGACACTTGAGGATTTGTGAGAGAAAACTCCCATACAAAACTCAACACACTTTTACATGCGGCACTAATCTATTATTTATAGATAACAGTCTCCACTCATATAGACCCATACAAATAAGGCCCATTTACAATTATGCTCATTACTAACCTGAATATCTACGGCACATCCGATCCTTGGCCTTGTCAGGTTACTTTCAACATAGCTTTAACCAGAGGATTATCCTCCCTGAAACTGTGCTGCTCGTTGACTTTCACCTTCGTTTATGTCGTGTCTTTTCTGCTTGCATTGTTATGTACCCAGTTGTACAATGAATTGCCAACCCCTAATTTATTTGTACAAACACCATCAAATTCCATTCTCATTGTTGTTTTCCTCCATAAATCAATGGGTGATTAGTGTAAGACCATAACACTCCCCTCCCCTTTAAAATTTGACCTTGTCTCAAGGTCAAAAGTTGGGAACCTCTTCACTAACGGCCAATAATCTTCCCATGTTGTTTCATCATAACTTCTTTGCTTCCATTTGATCAGCACCTGGGTTACGGCCTTGTTATTCTTTGGGATAATTCGTCGACCCAGTATCAGCTCGAGTTCATCTATGATTTCTTCTATATAGGAAGGATCACTTTGCTGTATAATAATTCCCTGTCCGAGTCATTTTTCCAATTGTGACACGTGAAACACAGGATGTATCCTGGCATTACTGGGAAGATCTAAATCATATGCAACTGTTCCAATCTTTTTGATAACTTTATATGGTGCATAATATTAAGGGGATAACTTAGTAGTTTTTGCTCGACTAACAGAAATTTGCCTGTATGGCTGAAGCTTTAGATAAACCCAGTTCCCTACTTCAAAGTGTCTCTCTGTCCTCTTCATATCTGAGTATTTTTTCATTCTTTCTTGAGTAAGCTTCAAACTATCCTAATAATTGCATTACAATGTCCCTTGAGTACAGAATCTGATCTACCTGTGGAATTGCCGCTGTTTTTGGTACGTAAGATAGTTAGGATGGTGGTGAAACCCCATAGACAGCCGTAAAAGGAGTCCTATTTATCATACTCTGCCAGCTTGTATTATACCAATATTCTGCCATTGTGAGCCACTTGTACCACTCCTGCGGCTTGTGACAAACAAAACAACGCAAATATCCTTCTAATATCTTATTGATAGCTTTAGTTTGGCCATCGGATTGTGGATGATAGGCAGAGCTCATTTTCAGTGTACTACCTTGCAGTTTCATCAGTTCTAGCCAAAACGAACTAGTAAATATGGCGTCTCTATCTGAAACAATGATGCGTGGCATGCCATGTAGTTTGAAGACACCATTGAAGAAAATTTGCGCAACCTGCACAGCAGTATAAGGATGTTTTAAGGGAAAGAAATGAGCATACTTCGACAACCGATCAACTACTACGAATATTGCAGTGTAATTATGGCTTTTGGGTAAACCAATTATAAAATCCATAGAAATTTCAGTCCATATCACTTCAGGTACTGGAAGTGGTTGTAAGTACCCTGGACTGCTAACATTTTCATGCTTATTACGCTGGCAAGTTTCACATTCTCGTATATATTTCTCAATATCAGGTTTTATTCCCTTCCAATGAAATACTTGTCTAATGCGTTGCCTTGTCTTTTTAGTCCCTGCATGTCCACCAAGAGGTGTTGAGTGATGTTCCTTGATTAATGTCTGTATGACCTCTTTGCAATCTTCTGTTATGAATAACCTGTTCTTATAGTATATCATTTTCTCAATAAGCTTATAGTGGTGGCTTAATTTTCCTTCCTACAACTTATTTTTCATAGTTTGATAAAAATGTGACCCTTCCCGTATTTTCTTAAGCTCGGATAGCCAACTGCCTTCCATTGTAGTGATAGCTTGGCAGTGATTATTCAGAAAGTGATCTTTTGCATTTTCAGGTTATCTCGATGATAATTCAGCTTGTTCTTTGCAATCTTTAGCTAAGCATGAAAAAGCACCAGCTGCTTTGTTTTCCTTTCCTTTCTTGTATTCAACTCGATAATCAAAACCATGTAATTTGGCTAACCACTTGCCTTGTATTCCTGTAGTCAACCTTTGAGATAGTAAATGTTTCAAACTCTGGTGATCTGTTCGAATAACAAAGCTCCTTCCTAACAAATAATGTGTCCACTTTTTTGTGGCAAGTAGCACAGCAAGCAGCTCCTTTTCATAGGTGAACAGCGCTAAATTTTTCACACTTAATGCCCGACTGAGGTAAGCAATCGGTTTATCATTTTGTGTTAGCACAGCCCCTATTCCCACACCACTAGCATCATACTCCACTATGAATTCCTTATTGAAATCTGGCATACTTAATACTGGTGGGGTTAGTAAGCATTCTTTTAGATGATTGAATGTTGCGGTAGGTTGTTCATCCCATTTGAAAGAGTTCTTTTTGAGGAGATTAGTAAGAGGTTTTGCTATTATTCCATAATGCCTTATGAACTTCCTGTAATAACCAGTGATCCATAAAAATCCCCGCAACCCCTTCAATGTTTTGGTTGAGGCCAATTCTTCACTGCATTGATTTTCTCTGGATCCACTGCAATGCCATTTCAAGTGATAATGTGTCCCAAATAATTGATTTGTAGTTGTGCAAATGAACACTTGGATATCTTGATTACTAGTTGGTTATCCTTTAGTACCTGCAAGGTTAAGAGTATGTGCTGCAAATGCTCAGACATAGTCTGGCTATAGATTAGGATGTCATCAAAGAAAACTAATAAAAAATTTCTTAAATACGGCTTACAAATATCATTCATGAGTGCCTGAAAAGTAGAGGATGCATTAGATAACCCAAATGGCATAACAACAAATTCGTAATGTCCTTCATGTGTTTTAAATGCAGTTTTGTGTATATCTTGTGTGTGCATACGAATTTGGTGATAGCCTGATTTAAGATCTAATTTTGTAAAATAAAGTGAGCCATGCAATTCATCTAATAAATCATCGATCAAAGGAATATGATACTTGTCTTTGATTCTTTGCTTATTGAGAGCTCTATAATCAACACACATCCTCCAAGATCCATGTTTCTTCCTTACCATCACTACTGGTGATGAGTACTCGCTCATACTTGGCCTTATAAGTCCATTTTCAAGCATTTCATTCACCAACCTTTCCAGTTCATTTTTGATATGATATGAATGCCTATAAGGTCTTAAGCACACAGGTTTGAATGTAGGAATCAAAGGTATTTTGTAATCACACTTTCGTGAAGGAGATAGATAAGTTCTGGTAGCAGTAACAGTGGGAAATTGATTTAAGATTTGAAGTACTTCCGGTGGTATGACTTTATTGTCTGTAGTGGCACCTTTGCATACTTCTTTTGCACATAACAGAAGGGATACTTGACAGTGTAAACTCTCTTTTATTATACTTTTACTGTCCACAAACTCGTTATTACTTTTGATACCTTGCCATACATGCTCAACTCCATTCCAGCAGAATTTTATTTGTAATTCAGAAAAGATGAAAGATATGTCTCCAAGCTCCTTCATCCACTGTGCACCAAGAACCATGTGACAACCTTCTAATGGGATGATTAAAAAATCTATAGGCATAACACAACCTTGGCACTTGAACATGACGTGTTTGCAAATACCCCTGCCTTGTATTCTCTCCCCATTGGCTACCTGTACCACATACTCATTGGTTTCTTGAACGTTCAGATTTAGCTTTTTTGATAAATTTGTGTTCAGAAAACTGTGTGTTGATCCCGAGTCTATGATTACCTCTACCAACTGATTATTAATATACCCTCTAACCTGTATAGTGGATAATGTGGCTATACTACACATTGCACTCAAAGTGATAGCATAAGACTGACCCTCTTCTGTTTTGTTGGAATTGCCATCGGTACACTCTGTTATGTCACCATCATTTATCTTTCGTTCATCTGCATCTTGTATTAGTTCTTGGTTTTCTTCTGCGTCTTCAGCTTGCAATGACATAACTCCTTCTATAATGTATATGTTCTTTGTCTTACACTCATGGCCTGGATGCCATTTCTCGTTACAACCAAAACATAATTTTTTCTCCTTCTTTCCAATATCTCTTGAGGGGTGAGACCTTTCTTTTTTGCATTTGTGTCATTTCCAACCATTTCTTTTTTAACAATCTTTGTCCCACTGCTGTTCTTGAAAGGTTTGTTTGCTTTGGTCTTCTTTTTGTTTATTCTCTTACACTCGAACACCTTGGCGAGACTGACAGCTTGTTTAAAGTCAATGGGATGTAAAGCCAATACATCAAATTTTATTTCATCCTTAAGACCATCCACAAATTTTTCTAACACGAATTGATCAGGGAGAGCATCACATAGACCTTAGAGATACTCAAATTGTGATAAATAAGCAATAACAGTCGTAGTTTGTCTAAGATTAGATATGGCACTATAGGGTTTAAGGAACTCTTCAGGAGCAAAGCGAACGATTAACTCATCACTAAACACACTCCAGACTTCATAATCTCTAACCTTCTTAATTAACCAACTATACCATTTTCTGGCATCTTCACGCAAATGAAATGAACATGTGTTTACCCATTCACTTTCAGGGGTGTGATGAAATTTAAACAGATGTTCAACTTGATCAAGCCATTCAACAACTTCATTATTCCCATTATAGATAGGAAAATCTAATTTTATGACAGTATTTTGCAATAATTTCGGAGGGTTTTGAGAATTTACTGGCACCACTTGTGTATTCCTACTATTACGATTAATGGAGTTTTCAACAGATACCTGATTCGGATTTGCAATAGACGAGGATTCTTGGTGCTGCCTATTTTGATTTCTCTGAGCAGAAGGAATATAAGGAACCCTAGGGTTTGCTGTTTGGGTCTTCAAATCTTTGAATTCCTTAGCAATATTATTCAATGTTTCTTGCATGAGATCCATTCTTGAGAAGACTTCATGCTGTGATTCTTGCAATTCACGAATATTCAAGGCGGTCTGCGCATTAATCAATTCTTGTCTTAAATTGTCGATTTGGTCTTCGTTGTCAACATCACCAGATTTATCGCCTTGATCATCATCTACATTTTCATGCAATTCCGATGCTTCAGGATTTGGCTCTGATACCAATTTGTTAGGCCCAGAATTCTTAGCTTGACTTCTAGTGATTCTTGCATCCATTAGAAGCAATATGCAGGAATAAAAAACCAACAGAGGACTGACTGAGTGATGCAGAAAATTAAAAATATATATATGTTAAGAGTAAACAGTGAACAACAGAAAGGCTTGGAAGAAGACTTCTTTATTTCAACGAGTACTTGACTAAATGACACTTGAGGATTTGTGAGAGAAAACTACCATACAAAACTCAACACACTTTTACATGCGGCACTAATCTATTATTTATAGATAACAGTCTCCACTCATATAGACTCATACAAATTAGGCCCATTTACAATTATGCTCATTACTAAACTGAATAACTACGGCACATTCAATCCTTGGCCTTGTCATTCCAACATAGCTTTAACCAGATCATTGCTCATATAAGGAGACTGAAAGTAGCGGGCCAGATAAAAAGAGGCTAAAGAAGCCTACTGGGCCTACGGGATCAATGAAGAGGTCAACATAGGCATTATAAATAAAATAATTCTGAGGAGAGAGAGGCCCAAAAGGCCTAAAGAGTCCATAGACCCCTTCAATATGATAATGTAGGAAAATAATAAGAAGATTACCTGCTTGATACTAGGGAAGGAGACTGCCCTTAAGGACAAGGCCAGTACTGATGGTATGCTTTAGGAGGTGAATCAAATCCACGAAAGGGCATTCAGTGTGGTAACAACCAACTTAAATAGTCTCATGCAAAGGTGACTAAGTCAAAGGATCAGCTCATTGCTGAGGACGTGACAATAAAATCATAAGACAAACCATTGATGAGAAAACCAAAGAAGTGGCTGCAATTTTATTTTTTATTATTAAGTCTCTTTATTATATCATAATTGAGCAAGCTCAGGAGTTAGTTTCTCTTTCGAGAAAAAAAAAAATACAATGTTAACCGAGGATGTTGAGGCAGCTACAAAAAACACTGTTCTTATCATGGCCTGAGACTCCCTATTAGAACTTGAAACAACATACGATAGCAAAATGAAGTTCTTGAATGGCATTGTATTATACTTTTGTGCCAATTCGATAATAAGCAGATGGAGTTTAAGTTGGTTGGGCCCTTCACTTGCCAGGACTCTAACTCTTGCTTAGGATGAAGTGCTGACATAATCAACAACAAGGGAAATTAATGATACAAAGAGTTGGAATTTGCTTTCCTTGACTATACGTGAGTCGATGCCCTTATTATGGTAAGTCGAGGGATAATAAGGGAAGAGAGAAAGCGACCCAAGTCTGTACATTCCGCTGATGCCAGGGCCGATGTTAATGACTTAATGTTGCTGAAGTCGAAGCCATAACCCTTACCGGAAAAATTCACTCTGCCCTGGCGAGTCATCTTCGCAATTCCAAGGCTAATAAGGATCCATTCCTATATGGACATGTGCTATTTCTACAATTTTTTCCTTGTAGTCATGAAGCTACCTAAAAAAGGAATTGAAAGGAGTTCAAAGTGGAAGTGTTTGATCAATCATCTAACTCCGGACACAGGTAATTTCCATACCTCTCCCATGCTATAGGGCTTCCAAATCCACTTTACGTTGGAAACTTTTAATGAGTTATTTGATTTCTTTTCCAATCATTTAGCTCAGCCATTATGTATTTATTTACCATAACTCTGTGCATGTAATTAATATTTGTCCACTACGATTCATGAAGTCATTTATCATACTATGATACTTAGCTGTGTTGTTATTGGCCAAATTTTCTACTAGGCAAATCAAAACTGTGGTATGGCTCAAATTAACCTTCTTTATGGTTATGTCCAATGAGTTATTTGAACTGAACTATAATTTTCATTGAAATTTATCCTGCTATCCCAAGCCAAATTCATGTTATGACTTTTTTTATAGTCACTGTTCAAGTCCTAGTCATGTCCATCTTTTTTCTTCAAAAAATTATGCACCAATAATATCATCTCTCTCCATGGGACTTCAATGAAACCACTTATCTATGGAAATATTCCAATCTTAGATTTCTAGCATCACTAGCCTGGTTGTTTAGGATCTAGGTGTTGTTAAAGTATGCGATACTATGTGTTAGATCTAGAGGATATTTTGGATCTGGAAGATATTTTGGATCTAGAGAATATTTTGGATCTAGAGTATATTTTGGAGGAAATTTTGGGAATTTTCATATACTTCTCTATGCCTATATAAGCAACATCGAATACAAAAGGAGGTGGATCACAAATCAAGAGATTAGATCTAAGATTATTCTAATTAGGGTTTAGGCAATCCTAATCTTCTTCAATTCCTTTCTCCACAAAATCAATTTTTTCTAGTAAATTTGATTATTGTAATCAATATCTTGTACTCTTCTATTGATATTAATAAAGGTTTCTCTCTCAAAGTGGACGTACACTGACAAGACGTCGGTGGAACCACTATAAATCTCTGTGTGATTTAGTTTCTCGTTATTGCTCTATTATTTCCATTGTTTGGTGATTGTGATTGGCTTGGATAAGATTGAGATTGTTCGATTGGTTGTTTTTGCACTATTACCACAATCTCGTTTTCCGCGGCGTTGGGGATTTTTGATTTAAGCGGTCTTGAAATCAAAATTTCTCCACAACATTTGGTATCAGAGCATTGGTGTTGGTAGATAGTTGTAGAAATGCCGGAATCAGGTTCAAATAATCCATCAATAGGTGGTCCAAGTGGTGTAGCTCCTTATGTACGTGGGTCGTATGCAGCTGCTGGTTCACAATTGGTTATCGACAAGTGGAATGGCGATAATGATTTCAAAAAGTGGCAATGGAAGATGAAAGCGGTTCTTAGGCGGAATCGGGTACATCGGGTGGTGTTTGATACACATTTATTGCCAGAGGACATCTCAGATGTAGAGAGAGAAGAAATGGAAGAGTGGGCATTCACTACACTTCAACTTGCCATGGGGGAGAATGTTATTTCCGAAATTAGTGGTGAGAGGACTGCTAAAGGTATTTGGAACAAGTTGGAGGAGTTGTGTATGAAGAAATCACTCACAAATCGACTGATCTTGTTGCGGACTTTCTTTACCTACAAGATGAAGGAAGGAACTTCGCTAAAGGCGCACTTAAATGTGTTTGATGATTTTCTAATGAAGATGAAGGCGGTAGATTTGAAGATTGAGGAGGAGCAGAAGGCGATGATATTGTTATGTTCATTGCCTGAGCGCTATACTGGGTTCTCAAACAGTTTGATCTATGGCCGGGATACATTGACTCTAAATGATGTCAAGACGGGTCTTCTTAGTGAGGAACTACGAGATCAGATGAAGGAGCTGAGTGATGGTAGTAGTGGTGCTGGTAATGGTCAAGGTTTATTTGCGGAGAAAGAAAAGTCAGAGAAGAAGGGAAACCAGGGACGTTCTAAGTCTAAGAAGCCCGGTGGAAGAGGAAAATCGAAGGAAAGAAATGGCAAGTGCTTTATATGTAAGAAACCTGGTCACTGGAAGAATGATTGTCCAGACAAGGGGAAGAAGGAAGTAGCATCTTCATCAGTTGCGGTGGAGAGAGATGTTGGTGAGGAAGACATAGATGTTTTGTCGGCTGTTGCATCGGATGTTTCGGGCAGCGATTGGGTGCTTGATTCGAGGGCTTCATATCACATGACGCCTAATAGGAATTTTTCTTCTTCTTATGTTGATCGAGAAGGAAATTCAATTTTTATGGGAAATGGTGCAGTTTGCAAGTCGAAAGGCATTGGATCCGTGCAAATTCGAATGTTTGACAGAGTGGTTCGTACTCTCACTAATGTGCGCTATGTTCCGAGACTACGGAAGTCACTTATCTCTTTGGGACAGTTGGATTCTCTAGGTTGCAAGATCACCATTGAGAGTGATAGCTTGAGGGTTTCGAAGGGTGCGCTTGTGGTTATGAAGGGTGCTAGAACTCATGGTATCTATTTGCTTCAAGGAGTGACCGTGGAAGGCGAAACTTGTGTCAGTGTTGATAGTTCCCGTGGCTTAGATGCAACACGGCTGTGGCATTTGAGATTGGGTCATGTCTCGGAGAAGAGTTTAGATGTTCTTTGTCGAAGGGAGATGATTGATAGTGAGAGTTTCAGCAAGTTAGAGTTTTGCGAGGAATGTGTCATGGGGAAGCAAACTAGAGTGTCATTCGGTGAAGGAAAACATGATTCAAGAGAGATTCTTGAGTATGTGCACACAGATGTTTGGGGACCAGCACCTGTAGCTTCTTTGGGAGGAGCAAGATATTATATTTCTTTCATTGATGATTTTTCTCGAAAGGTTTGGGTGTATGTAATGAAGGCCAAGTCGGAGGCATTTGCAAGATTCAAAGAATGGAAGGCTCTTGTTGAGAATGAGAGTGGAAAGACTTTGAAGGTTCTTAGGTCCGATAATGGCGGCGAGTATGTTTCCGGAGAATTTCTGAATTTTTGCAAGCAACATGGTATTCGGAGGCATTTTACTACACCGGGAGATCCGCAATCTAATGGAGTGGCGGAGAGAATGAACCGAACTCTATTAGAGAAAGTTCGATGCTTGAGATTGACATCGGGTTTGTCTAAGGGATTTTGGGCCGAACCTTTGTCAACCGCAGTGCATATTATTAATCGAATTCCATGCTCGGCTATTGGTAACAAAATTCCGGAGGAAGTGTGGAAGGGGAAGAGCATTGACTTGGGTTATCTTCGTGTATTTGGCAGTCCTGTTTATGTGCATGATCCGATGAATGATAAGCTCTCACCTATAGCTTTCAAAGGGATTTTGCTTGGTTATATGGATGGAGTCAAAGGCTGTCGGATTTGGAATCCGAAAACGAAGAAGGTTTCAGTTTCTCGTCATGTTACTTTTGACGAGTCGGTTATGTTCAAGGATAATGAAGGCTCATCGGATGTTCCGGATTTGGTTCATGGTGAATCAAAGGAGAAGGAAGTTGTTTCCACTTTCAGGCCTAGAGAGAGTAGAGTTGTTGGAGGTGCTTGCGATGTGAATGCGGTTGATGTTACATCACATAGCCCACAGGATTCCTCTAGTAGTGTTGGTGATGTGCACGAGCCTAGAGAAGTTTCAGTTCAAGGTGGAGATGAAGGAAGACCGGGTGATGGTATTGTTACTCGGGTTGGTCGTCGTGCTATAAGGCCACCCGAAAGATATGGTGATTGGAACTATCTTAGCTTTTGTGAGAATTTGGACTATGCTCTTCATGTAGTCCAAGATGAGCCGATGGACCTTGATGATGTCATGGATTCGAATGATAGCTCGAAGTGGATTTGCGCCATGGAGGAAGAGATGCAATCGTTGATGAAGAACCAAACTTGGGAGTTGGTTCCACTTCCTCAAGGAAACCGTGCTATTGGGTGCAAATGGATATATAAGGTGAAGGACGATGGAAGATACAAAGCTAGGCTAGTGGCTAAGGGGTTTGCACAGAGGAAAGGAAAGGAGTATGATGAGATCTTCGCATCAGTTGTGAGACATACTTCTATCCGGATATTACTTGTCATAGTTGTTATTCACGACTTGGAGTTGGAGCAACTAGATGTGAAAACCGCCTTCTTGCATGGAGACTTGGATGAAGACATCTACATGGAGCAACCAGAAGGGTTTGTTGTAGAAGGTAAGTCAGAACTAGTTTGCAAGTTGAAGAAATCACTGTATGGTTTGAAGCAATCACCTAGGCAATGGTACAAGAGATTTGATCATTTCATGCTTGAAAGTGGCTTCCATCGAAGCATCAAGGATGCTTGCGTTTATTTCAAGAGGTTAGGAAATGATTGTTGGGTGTATTTACTCTTGTATGTGGACGATATGCTCATTGCTTTAAGGACAAGGCAAAAATCAACAAGTTGAAAGAGAAATTAAAGGCGGAGTTCGAGATGAAAGACCTTGGAGAAGCAAAGAAAATCTTGGGCATGGAGATTGTAAGGGACCGAAAGCGTTTTGAGTTGAGATTGACTCAAAAGGAGTACATTAAGAAAGTGCTTTGTCGGTTTAGCATGGAGGATGCAAAAGCGTCAAATACACCTTTACCTTTGCATATAAAGCTTTCGAGTAAGGGATCACCTATCGAGGAGAAAGACAAGGCTTACATGGAAAAGGTGCCATATACTAGTGTGGTTGGAAGTTTGATGTATGTCATGGTGTGTACAAGACTCGATATTGCAAATGCCGTCGGGGTGGTTAGTCGGTTCATGGCTAATCCGGGGAAATTGCATTGGGAAGTAGTGAAGCTTATCTTGAGATACTTGAAAAGTACAGCATGTCATGGCCTTGTTTTTGGGGGTAGTAAAGAGAATAATTGCATGTTGGTTGTTTACTGTGACTCGGACTACGCTGGTGATAGGGATCGAAGAAAATCAACTTTTGGATATGTCTTCACTCTTGGTGGTACATCCATAAGTTGGAGATCGAGATTGCAGATCGTAGTTGCTTTATCCACTACGGAGGCGGAGTTGATAGCTGCGGTAGAGGCAACAAAGCAAGCATTCTATTTGAAGCGACTGTTGTGTGACTTCGGTTTTGAACATAACAGTGTTGATGTTCAATGTGATAGCCAAAGCGCTATTTACTTGGCTGAGAATTTGGCATTTAGCTCACGGACGAAGCATATTGAAGTGAGGGAGTCATTTCTAGTAGCCATGGACGGAGACAAGCAAGTATGCCTTCGGAAAGTGCACACAAAGGATAACGCGGCGGACATGTTCACTAAGGCGTTACCGGTTGGGAAGTTCGAGCATTGCTCGAACTTAATTCGCTTGGAGAGATGCTAGGTGCCACGGGGTGGCACATTTGAGAGAGAAACTTGGATGTAGAAGAGTATCGGTGAGAGGTTGGTGTTCTATCTTCATGGTAAGTACTTGTTTTCACTCCCGAGTACGTTGTCTTTTGGTAAGACTGGTTTAGGAGTTGGATGTTTCAACACTTCATTGACGGGTGGGGGCTATGCCTGAACTCGTTAGTGAAGTGCAATGGGCGGTGGCTATGCCGGAGTTCATTGGGGAAACATTCAAGCTTTCTTGATTGAAGATAGAAGGAAATGCTTGGGTGCATTGGAGTTTGTGATGTAGACGGATATAGTATCGAGGTGGAGTGTTGAAGTATGCGATACTATGTGTTAGATCTAGAGGATATTTTGGATCTGGAGGATATTTTGGATCTGGAGGATATTTTGGATCTAGAGGATATTTTGGATCTAGAGAATATTTTGGATCTAGAGAATATTTTGGATCTAGAGGATATTTTGGAGGAAATTTTGGGAATTTCCATATACTTCTCTATGCCTATATAAGCTACATCGAATACAAAAGGAGGTGGATCACAAATCAAG
Source organism: Allium sativum (assembly GCA_030737875.1). NCBI lineage: Eukaryota > Viridiplantae > Streptophyta > Magnoliopsida > Asparagales > Amaryllidaceae > Allium > Allium sativum. The sequence goes on from CM060922.1 coordinate 280,667,594, forward strand.
AGATTAGATCTAAGATTATTCTAATTAGGGTATAGGCAATCCTAATCTTCTTCAATTCCTTTCTCCACAAAATCAAATTTTTCTAGTAAATTTGATTTTTGTAATCAATCTCTTGTACTCTTCTATTGGTATTAATAAAGGTTTCTCTCTCAAAGTGGACGTACACTGACAAGACGTCGGTGGAACCACTATAAATCCCTGTGTGATTTAGTTTCTCGATATTGCTCTATTATTTCCATTGTTTGGTGATTGTGATTGGCTTGGATAAGATTGAGATTGTTCGATTGGTTGTTTTTGCACTATTACCACGATCTCGTTTTCCGCAGCGTTGGGGATTTTTGATTTAAGAGGTCTTGAATCAAAATTTCTCCACAACAGGTGCACAGTTCCTTTAACCACAGAGGCTTATTAATTTCCAAATTGATTTCCACCGACCGCTCGTTTGGTTTTGTCTTTTGGCATCTTAATGGCTTTGGAGCACAAATCTATCGACTTTGAATGAGTTGAGTGATAAGCTAATAGTGGAAGTGCTTTTGTCAACTCCTGAAAACATGAGAGTGACTCACCTAAATGTAGTTCCATATATTTAGTGAGGTAAGGCCTTCGGTCTAAAGGAAGAGAGCAAAATTGGCTGTCCCAACCAATCATAACCCCTAATTTTTCACCTTTTTGCAATTAAGCTAGAGAAAGAAAGGGAGTTTAATTATGAAAAAGTAGAAATCATTGGTCTTGATTGATTTAGTACAGAAGAATAGACGATTTTAGATACAGAAGATTTGATTCCCTAAAGAAATGTGGTCCCATCAATTCTTGAGGTTTAGGTAACCACTAAGTAGAACGCGATTCCGCTGGTTTTGGGAGAGTTTGGACCGATATTGGACATTGACCCAGTAGTTGGTTTATTGAAAAGTGATTCCATCGTTTCCAAAAGAGTTTTGATCGATACTGACCATCGATCTGATAACACGATCCATGGAAACATGGTTCCATTGATTTCAATAGGGTTTGGTGTTATAGCCTTACCATTTGGGCTTTAATGAAAACTACTATACAATCACATATTTCAAGTTATCTAAATACTTACAGGTACAAGTCTCCAAAGATTAAATGATCGTTAAGTGTAAAATAACTCTTCAAGATTCAAGATTATCATGATTATTTATTTTTATATAGTCTTGGATAAAATTGTAAAATTTCTCCTAAAAGATACACAAGCAAACACTTAAATAGTACTTAAAAAGCACTTTAGGAAATTTCTAACAAACCAAATGCCTGACTTTGTCAACCAGGAAACTATCGCCTTGTGATAAATCATAACACATCCTTGTGTTAGACATTTGGAAAATAAATTAGAAGTCTCACTCTATACTTAGGATTCTTTTCCTACCTTGGCCAAGGCATTTGATTTTTAACCTAAACATCTAATCATAGTTCAGAAAACAACTCTGAATTGAGTTAGTTGTCCGAAATAAAAATCAGACAACTAATATTTTATAACTATCAATATTATAAAAGGACACCTCTCTTTCTGTTCAACTCGCTGCATCCCTTCATTAGTGTTGCAACTTTTAATCAAAGAAGAACATTTCAAGAGTTGCAATAAATAAATAGAACCATTCAAAAATAATTTAAACATATTGAAATTCATGGATTGAGATATCAAATTCTCACTCTAATATTCTTGTTCTCTAAACTCCTGTAAACCTCAAAATTGTTGTTGCTATTTAGTCCTTACTACAAACTTCATATATTGTTGCTTACTCATGATTTACACTCAAAAGAGATTATAGGAATAATTGTACTCAATGACAAAATAATTGTTGAAGAAAACATAGTTGTCATGTCAAATTATTTGTAAGATGCTTTTCCTATGAGCAAAATAAGAATTTGCTTGTTAGTGAAAAGGCAGAAGGGGGGCTTTTGAAATGGAGGTAGGACGTGAAGTTCGAACCAATATAAAAAGCTTGGTATGATCATTTTCTATCCCATTACTGTACATTCCTATTTATATTTGTTATATATAAATTTAGAAAAAAAGGAAAGATCTTGCATGGCTTTATTTTGTGGTGCACTGTCTTGGAACTAGTATTAAGGTGTGTAACAATGTTGACTTTCAAAACCCTGACTACTCTATTTGGAGATGGTAATATAGGCTAGAGTTACAGATGTTCCTTAAAATATCTGGAGTCCGTCCATGTTGCTATTTCATCTTAGTATCATAATTTTGAATTACAACTGTGAAATTTCTTTGGCTTTACCAAGAAAAATCCCACATCTTTAATCCGGTTTCTTTTGCTAGTTGATAGAGGATTTTCATATTATAAGGAATAAAGCGGAAATTGTAATTGATTTATTGAACTGCAAGTAATTAATAGTTTGTACATAGAACACATATTTATACACGTTGAAATTTAAATGTAACAGCCGACTTGGGCTTTGAATAATAGAAGTAACATAGTGGGCTCATCCCATATGTATTTGTACTGAGGATAAACGGGGTACGAAGAGATAAGTATTCTCCATACCCCCCCCCCCGCAAATCGTATAATCAGAACTAGGGTTTGATATTTGGGGCAAAAATATGGCGGCTGCTCTCAATCTTCATCCTTTAGCTTCCTCCTTGCTCTTCCTCATATCAGACAACACTTTTGTCTTCTTTACGCCTCCATTTCCATAATATGGTTCTGTTTTGAGCTTGAGCTTTATTTTCATTCCTTGCAGAAGTGAGTTTGTGATTCCTGGTGTCGAATTTGTTCATGTTGATGGAATCTGAGGTGCAGTTGTTAGATCTGTGCAAGGATTGGTGCTTTGTAGCAAATTCATGACTTGAAGCAGCGAATCCGTTGTATTTATCACCTAGGGTTTCATCCTTGCTTCCGCTGCCTTGGAATTGGGGGCTTTCAACTTGCAACACACAGCTTTTCTCTCGACACTTCAAATCTGGTTTTGGTTAATGGCTTGGTTAAAACGTCTGCTATTTGGTAAGTTGAAGGTACATTATTAACTTGAAGCTTTTCTCTTTGAACTAACTCTCTTACAAAATATATATCTAGCTCGAGATGTTTAGTTCTAGAGTGCAATACAAGATTTGATATTAGGGCTATAGCACTCATATTGTCACACCACACTGTAGCCTTTCTGTTTGAGTTAATTTTTAGCTCACTCAATAACGATTGAATCCACATTATTTCTGCTGTAGTACTTGCAATCCTGCGGTATTCTGCTTCTGTACTAGATCTAGAAACAGTACCTTGTTTCTTAGCACACCATGATATTGGATTTTTGCCTAAGTATATGCAGTAACCACTTGTGGATTTTCTGTCGTCATGATCATTTGCCCAGTCTGCATCTGCATAAGCATTGATATCTAAATTGTTGCTTGTCTTCGGTACTAGTCCCTGATTAATTGTGCCTCTTAAGTATCTTAAGATTCTTTTAACAGCTTTCCAGTGATCACTTAATGGCTTTTGCATAAACTGACTTGCCTTATTCACACTATATGATATGCCTGGTCTAGTTATAGTGACATATTGTAAGGCTCCAATGATACTTCTGTACAATTTTTCATTACATGTAGGCTCACCTTCTTCCTTGCTCAAGTGTTGGTTAGTAACCATTGGTGTAGGTAAGGGATTAGCTTTATCCATGTCAGACCTTGCTAGAATTTCATTAATGTACTTTCTCTGACTCAATTGAAGTTCATTATTCTTGTTTCTGCTGACTTCAATGCCTAGGAAATAGGACAGTTCACCCAGGTCTTTAACTGAGAACTCACTGTTTAATTGACTGGTGATGTTTCTGATTTCATTATTGCAATTGCCTATGATTATGAAGTCATCTACATAAATCAGAATATAGGTTACTATATTAGCTGTAAACTTTTTGAACAATGAGTTATCAGATTTTGCTGAGGTGTATCCAAACTTTGATAGTGTTGCCTTTAGTTTATTGAACCAGACCCTGGGTGCCTGCTTTAATCCATAGATAGCCTTGTTTAATTTGCACACCATATTGTTATCTGATTTTTCCTTTAGTCCTGGTAGTAGTTCCATATATACTTCTTCCTGTAAATCACCATTTAAAAAAGCATTATTAACATCAAGTTGCTTGATGGTCCAAATCTTATACAAGGCTATTGTTAAAATAATTCCGATTGTTGTTGGCTTCACAACAGGTGAGAATGTTTCACCGAAATCAATTCCCCACTGTTGTGAATAGCCTTTAGCCACTAGTCTAGCCTTGTACTTGGAAATTGTACCATCAGCATTTCTTTTTATTCTATATGTCCATCTACACCCAATGATATTTTTATTTTTGGGTGGTTGAACAAGACACCAAGTTTTTTTATTAACTAAAGCATTTAGTTCTTCTTGCATAGCTGACCTCCACTTATCATTCAGTTTGGCTTGTTGATAAGTGGATGGTTCAGTATCACTGAATTCAGCACAAAAAAATTTTGGTTTGAATATACCACTTTTTGCTCTTGTCATCATATGGTGTTTGTTTTGAGTCTGAGGAACTTCCCTGTTACTTTCTGTTTGAGTGCTTTCAGGACTATTGTTTTCTTCATTGCTCACATTATCACGTTGCACATTGTCATTGTCACGACTTCTACTATTTTCACTCTCATGATCTGATGCATCTCTATAAGTATGATGTTGTGTAGTGCTTGTGGTTTGTGTGCTATTATCGGATAATGGTGCATGCATAACTTCATCCACTTCAGGAAATTGTGGAACTATAATTCTAGGATTATAAATTTTCTTTGTGGTTTTGCTTGTGTCACATCTGAATGGGAATACTTTCTCATTAAAGATGACATGTCTATATATATAGATTTTTCCATTGCTGTCCAAACACTTGTAGCCTTTAAAATTCTTAGCATAACCCAAAAAAGTACATGGAGTAGATCTGAAACCAAGCTTAAGTTTATTAAATGGTCTAATATGAGGAAAACACAAACATCCAGATACTTTTAGTTCATCATAATTAGGCCTGGTTTGATTTAAAATTTCTACGGGACTCTTCATATCCAGTACCTTTGTAGGTAACCTGTTAATTAGATGAACAGCTGTAGCAAATGCATCAGGCCAGAATTTAAGAGGCAATGATGCATGTGCTAATAGTGTCAACCCTGTCTCAACAATATGTCTATGTCTTCTCTCAATTAGTCCATTTTGTTCAGATGTATGTGGACATGTTAATCTACGTGTAATACCCTTTTTATTAAAATAATCTTTTAAGGGTAAAAACTCCTTACCACCATCACTCTGAACAGACTTGACTTTATGGCCTAATTGTTTTTCAACATTAGTTATGAACTGCATAACTACATTACAAGAATCAGACTTTAACTTTAAAAAATATATCCAAACATATCTTGAATGAGCATCAATAAATGAGATAGAATACTTGTACCCATAGTCAGTGTTAACTGGTGCTGGACCCCATAGGTCTACAATAATTAGTTCTAATGGGTTCAAATATTCAGTCTCAGAATTTGGTAATGGCAATTTATGACTCTTTCCCATTTGACAATATGTGCACACATAATTACTTGGAATATCAACAGAAATATCATTGTTGACTAAAATTTCTTTCATAATTTTTGAACTTGGATGTCCAAGCTTACAATGCCATAACTCAAATGTCATGCAGTCATTACTAGAATCTAATTCAGTCACATTACAGAACTTATTTTTTGATTCAATTTTTCTGCAGTTTCCAGAATCGAACTTGTATTAGCCATTTTGTTCCCTACCCTGCAATAAAATGTCTTTAGTCAGCATGTCCCTAACTATACAGTGATTTGGGTAAAATTCAAATGATACTTTGTTGTCTTTAGCACATTGTGACACGCTGATTAAGTTTTTTCTAATATGTGGTGCACACAGTAAATTATTTAACTAGATTCGTTTAGCACCATTAATACTAGCATGTCCAGTATGAGAGATGATTATATAATTACCATTACCCATAATTAGAGATTTCTTACCTTTGTACTCACGATTGCCAAGATTCAGATTATTTAAATTGTTTGTGACATGATGAGTTGCTCCTGAATCTAGATACCATGATTCATCTTGAATATCATCTGTAGTAGCAGGGTTTGAGGTAGTTTCTTGATTAGTTTTAACATTTGATTGACTGCTGACCATGTTGGCATTTGGATTGTTGTTCCTGTTATTACCATTGCCTTGCTGATTGACATTGTAGTTGTTATCAAACCTGAAATAATATCTGTTGGCTGTGTGACCCATTTTTTCACAAATCTAGCACTTTGGCCTATTGTTGGGGTTCCATCTTCCATCTCTTCCTCTTCCATGGTTTGACTGACCTCCTCTTAGGTAAGTGTTTTGACTTATTGAATTATTCTGTTGATTTTTGTTTTTTCCCGTAGTGATATAGTTAACAGAGAGATCAGAAACTTGATCTTTTCTTTGCAATAATCTACCTTCATGAGCTAGTAGCATAGAATGTACACTTTGAAGTGAGGGTGTAGGTTCTATAGATGTTATAAATGCTACTACTGCTCCATATTCATCCTACAGCCCTCCAACTATGTATAACACTTGTTCTTTTTCTTCAATTTTATTTCCAGTGCATGCTAGTTGATCACATAGATTCTTTACCTTCATTAGGTATTCATTCATATTGGAATTCTCCTTCTTTATACTTTGAAGTTGCTTCTTGTAGTTTAACACCCTTGCTGATGACTCACTAGTAAATGATCTTTTTAGAGCTGTCCATTTGTCATGAGATGACTTAACACCAATTAATTGTGGCATTATTGATGAGCTTACAGTTGACATTAGCCATGCACTCACAAGATTGTCTTGTCTTTGATATGATGCATGTTCTTGATTAGGAATTAAGTTGTCATCAGCACCTTTGGTGTATTTTGCTGGAACCGGTTGTGATCCATAGAGATAATCTTCAAATCCATAACCTTTTGTTGTTGTTTCCACTTGTAGTTTCCAAAGAAGATAATTTGATTCGTCCAGTTGAATTGAGATGATGTTGCTTTGCGGCTTGATGATGGATTTGATAAGATCTTTAGTACTTTCTACACTGGTCTGATTTGATCTGGCTGATGATCTTGGAGAAGTTGGTGGATTTGTTTCAACCATGATTCTTTGAATATAATGACAAAGAAGAGGTTACAGAAAAAGTGTAATGACCCGCATTGTCAGAGGTATTATAATTAATTTATTTAATTATATAAACAGCGATATAGTGAATTAAATCGTCGTTTAATTAAATAATATGGTATAATTAATTTAATTAAATAATATATTTAATTCAGAAATAATCAAAAATAGTGAAATTCACAGTATGGTGTAATTTGGGTTATTTAAAATATATATATCAGTTAGGAGTTGAATTATATTAGCAAAAATGTTTAAACGACGACAGTTTGAACGTGGAATTATATTATAATTAAAATAGAGCTTGAAATGGCGCGGCAGTTCGCTATTTGGTGATCTGAACTTCAACTGAGTATACAGGGTTCGTTTTAAATCGAATTTCTATCAAACAAGAAACATGTGGAGCTGGTGGAGTATATCTTTCTAGTGGAAGAGAAAAATCGAGATTCCGTTGTGTAGATTTTGAGTTACGTCCAAATCAAATTCTCAGAAATGCAGCGCCCTGACCATAATGATTTAATTATATTTTATATAAGGATTTAAATAGAAATCGAACATCAATATAACTCTGACGATGTAATATCGAGTTGTAAATCCATATAGGAATATTCTGAAGCTGTACGGTATTCCATGTGAATATAGACGTTAATATTTATTTTAAATATTAAATTTAATTATATTTAAATATATTTATATATTTAAATAGGTTATTTAGGGCTTTAAAAATAGCCAGTTTTGCAAACGAAGTCGGAATTCAACGAAACTAGTTTTGTTGGATCCGCAACATCAAATCATTGTTAGATTCCCAGTTTCGTGTTTTTTAGAGTCACTGTGTGGCCATACGGATTTTTAGAGTGAAAAATAGTCAGTATTTAGACGGTTAAAAATACGCTGTGTGAGCATACAGAGTCAGAATTCGACGAAACCAGTTTCGTTGGGACCGTAATGTTGAACTCTAGCTACATGTCCAGTTTCGTGATTTTTGGGTATCACGTGTGATCATAGGAATTTTTAGATGATTAATGGAGAAAATGTGTGGCTAGGAATCAATGTAATCATCAAACTAAAATCCTATAAATACATCTCAAATCTCTCCTTAACCTAATCCACATTTTTCCACTGCTTAGAAAATCCGCCGCTGCCTCTCCGAATTCAAAACGAGAACACCAGCTTCAATAAATCAAAGAAATTGAGAATCAAACTCCATAAATTGATTTACACATATAGCTGGAACCTATTTGGGATGCTCTTCATTTTGGCACAACCATCGTTGGGTTCGACGCAGGATTTCCTGAAGTCAGGAGTGCTTCACGAGTTAGGGTTCGACCTAGAGGTAGATGTAAGAGGTTTTTGATCATTGCGAGTTTATGGGTGGTTTTAGGAGATAAAACCGAAGGTGTTGGCGAATTTTTGGGTTGATCGGTGGTGGTGAGTGTCAATGTCGACACTGGTGGGAGGGGTGAACTGCAGATGACGCAACGGAGAAGGTTGGATCGAGTAGGGTACTTTGGGTTTGAGGTGATAAAGGGATTGATGAGAAGTTTAATAGTGTATGCACCTTGATTTTTCATGGTGAGAAGATGGGAGGAATGACGGTCAAAGGTGGAGGACGTTTGGGTATTTATTGGAACGGGTGGGAGGATGAATCAATGAAGAAGAAAGAAAATAGAGGGCGGGTCTGATTTCTCCAATGGGCCCGAAGTTTGTGGTAAAGCCCAATAAGTAAATTAGTTAAGTTTAATTTAAATTAATTAGTGTTGTAAATGCGATAACTTATTCGTATGTTATCATAATTCCATGAAACAAGATCTGTTAGGATCGTATGGACGGGAGCAAAACAATGGAACTGACGGGGAGTGAATCGAAACTCGTTACAACTTATAGCAAAATAAATTGTCCGTCCGAATCAAATCGGGCGATGGTTATCGTTATCAACGATGATCGTCCAATGTGAGTAAAACTCACCAACTCTGAACAGTTCTATTTTTACAACGTATTCTTAGAACTGTTAAATATTGTCTGTTTGACTGTGTGTTGACTGTTTGATTGAACTGCTAGTTAGTTAGTAGAAATTATATATATATATATATATATATTTATGTATGTATGTATGTATGTATATATGTATATATATAAACCGTTAAATATTTATATGTGATTCTGTTATCAGAATATTTCACAGTGAAGTGAAATCGATGTTAATTATATTGTCTAACATCTGTGATGAGGGAAACAGGTCGGAGGAATCCAACTGAATTCCTCAACAGTTATTTTACTGTGATTTATATATTGTGATATATAATGTGATATATAAAATCTTACGTTGATTATGTGTGTTTGGACGATAGTTATCGTTGTTATATGGTATGTTAAATACCATAAGAAATACCAGAATGTGGAAAAGGGGTTTTCAAAGTATAATTTGAAAATAATTTATTTATATAAAATCAATGGATTTTATATTATAAAAGAAAAAGGATTTTGAATAACGGAATTATATTTGTAAATCAAATATAATGGAAAGAAATTGTTAAACAGATATAGAGGGAATATTTGTAAAACAAATATAAAAGGAAATATTTGTCAAACAAATAAGAAGAGAAATATTTGTAAACCATTTACAAATAAAATAGAATTATAAAGGATATATTTGTAGAACATTTACAAATAGATTAAAAGGGATTATTTATTTATTTAGGGAATAAATAGAATTTGAATAAAGGAATATTTATTTGAGAAAATAAATAGAATAAAGGAAATGTTTATTTAGAAAATAAATACGATATTTTAAAAGGAGTTAGAATTAATCAGTTAGAGTAAAAGGAGTTAGAACTAATCAGTTAGAGTGAAAGGAGTAAATCGAATATAGTTTATTTGAAAGGAGTTAATCAGTTAGAGGTAATCAAATAGAGTTAATCGATTAGAGTTTAAAACGAACAAGAGTTAATTGTATAGAGTTAAGAAATAGAGTTAAACAAGATTAGAAACTGACTGGAGATTAGTAAGTTGAATAGTTTTCGGAGTATCGATCTGATGTTGGTTTCGGCTTTCGGGGTTTATACTTGGGAAGTTGTTCTCTTATTAGTTTACAGTTAGAATCTGATGGTTATGGAATGGTAGAGATTGATGATTGATGATTGATTGATAGAATTTCCTTCGGGAAATAATATCGTTGTTTGTACACGTATTTTCCTTCGATAGTTTAATCACAGACTATCGAAGTTTTGACCATTTATCGTTGTTAATATGGAGAGACCGGTTGAATTATTATCCCAAGAACCACTCTGTATTGGCATAAGCGTTGCGAATCATATATACCAAAGATAATTGAAGATGGAGTAAAGTTCAAGGGCTATTGTATAAATCTTAGATAACAGTGCCTAAGATGGATATACTGAATAGTGCCTTCGGTTTGTCCAGTCCCAGGACAACTTGTATGGACGAAGGTCTGACAGAGTATATCTGGTAGATCACGTAAGTTGATCGTTTCAAACGTATTTACGTTGGTGGCGGAGGAATTAGTTTCTCTTAGCTTTATACCCGTGGCATTTTTGGGGAAATCAATTTGTGATTTGGCGGGTATGATGATGTGACATTCAAAGTGAATGAAGATTTGATATGAAAAAGATAAGCGTAGCTTCTAGCCTCACATCCGGTAATGACAGAAATCGGGCAGGCAGCATGGCTAAGTCGGTCGCACCGAAGTAGGGTGTATAATCACCTATCTAGAGAATATTCATTTGCTTCTTTACTCTATCAATGTTGTCCCATATATATATACGGGAAACGGTTGCTGATCCCAACCGTTGGTGATGTACATTCGATACACTCAAGCGAAATGAGTGGTCGGTCATGTGTGGCTGCGTTGCAAGATGTTCTTGTTGAACTCCAGTGTATCGTTCCTAGAGTACACTGATCGGAAGGTGGTTCCATACCTTGTCATAGTTGGAAATCCATTTCCCAATACGTGCTTGCGATTTTGATTGTATATTATTTATGTAGAACGTGAGATGAAAGCATTTTCTGCTAGATTGATATCTATTTGTGTTTAGACATTATTATAATATCATAATGATATTGCTTGTCAAAGATGTTGGATTCTCATAAGGGAAAACCCGTTCCGTATTCACGGCGTGGTCTTATGAGATATCATATACCTGTATAACTGTTTTAAATTGTTTTACTCATACCAGTCCCATGACTGACCCGGAGTTTATTTTTTTTGTTTCCCTAAACTCTTGGGTGCCCAATTTTGTACGGGCAGTCAAGTAGTCAGGATTTACAAATATATCTGAAGAGCTGGAGCAGGAGGCTTCATGATCATATAGCTATAGTTTATTTCCGCTGTGTTGTAAGTGCAGTACTCTGATAAGTGCTATTGTATACATAACTGTTATATTTCAAAGTTATGTTATATATTATATGTTATTCGTTCCGCTGTGAGATTCGTGTTACTCTGATGATGTAAGTTCTTCTTTTCTTCTTCTATTCTAAGTTTCTATCTTATCTATCCTCACCTTCTATCTTCTTTCTATTAATTTCTTGAATTTCCAGTACAATTTGGGGTTGGACTTGTGTTATTTGGTCAGCTCAAATTGGTCCGGATTTTCGGGTCATTACAGTTGGTATCAGAGCTTAAGTTAAGAATTACCTTGGCTCTGTGGTGTGACTCAGTAGAGATGGGGTTAGTATTACCCTAGATTGAGTTGAGTGTATATATACGAGTGAACGTATTTGTTATTTGATATAAAAATTGTTTTATATTGTGGGGATTCATTGGTTGAGTTGTTTGTGGGTTCTGATCGATCGGTTTGATCCACTGTATCGGTAGGAGTTTGTAAACACTCGAATACGATGGGTCGACACGATATGTTTTGTAAAAAGGGTAAATTAAAATAAGTTTACCCAGAGGATATTCGGATACAGAGGAAATATATATTAGATATATTTGTTGTAATTATAATCAGATAAGATTATAAAATGTGAAATGGTTATATATAACCAATCAGAATTTATACAAGTGAATTATATGAAATTGAAATGAATTAAAGCTGAATTTAAATCAGAATTGGAGTTAAAATCCCAGAAATGGGAAAGGTGTTTGTAAATGAATCTGAATTTAATATATGTGAATTTTAAGATCCTGGGAGATTTTAAATTTGTTTACAACATTGTAAAAGGATATTTGGAATTGATTTCAAGGTGGAAATGTTTAAAAGTGGGTTTTGAAAGTGCTATAGTATTGAACTCACTTCGGTAGCTGAAAAATAGATTCCGATGTTGATCATGACATCATCGGTGTTCATTTTCGAGTGGTAAGTGACGGATTACTACCAAATAGTTTGTTTTTAAATTGTTTTGAGAAAACATGTTGTTTTGATATTCCAAATGAATCTTTTGATTTTTGGAAAAGGTTAAGCTGTTTAAAAACTCCCAGAAGCAGATTATGAGAATTAAAGTAAAATTTGTAAAATCCAACGGAATTGAGATTGAATTAAAAGACAGTAAGTGAAAATCATTTGAAATAGATTAGTGTCAAGTAGAATTAGACTTGATTAGAGATAATCTGGAATTATATTGGACTGGTGAGTTATGGATTTGAAATCAAGAATAGTGCTTGAGTTTGAAATAAAAATTCAACTTAGGTATAAGCGAATGGGTGTGTTAAAGATAAACTGATTTGGGATCAAGTTGGAATTGCATTGGTATATGTTGAATTGATGACAGGTGAAGTGATAGAGTTGATATGCCCGACAAAAAGGTACAAGTTTATATTTGATATAAGCATGAGATTTATGAGCCGAATTGGCAAGCCGCTTGGCTGTTTGATTTTCGTTTGGGTTGGAGAAGGCCTAGAGAGACGAGTTGTGGTTTTACCGATAGGGCTGTACAAAGAAGGTTATGGAGAAATTTTCCGAAAATATAAAGTGTTAGAAAATTTTCAGAATTTTCGAAAATTTTAGTAGTCGGAAGGAATTAATATTTTAGTCGATATTAATTGGTTCAGTTGAAATCAGAAATAAAGGGTAAACAAATCTTAGGAATTCCAATAGATAGGGTCGTCCTCTAACTTAGCAATTTCGAGGACGAAATTATTTTAAGTGGGGAAGATTGTAATGACCCGCATTGTCAGAGGTATTATAATTAATTTATTTAATTATATAAACAGTGATATAGTGAATTAAATCGTCGTTTAATTAAATAATATGGAACAATTAATTTAATTAAATAATATATTTAATTCAGAAATAATCAAAAATAGTGAAATTCACAGTATGGTGTAATTTGGGTTATTTAAAATATATATATCAGTTAGGAGTTGAATTATATTAGCGAAAATGTTTAAACGATGATAGTTTGAACGTGGAATTATATTATAATTAAAATAGAGCTTGAAATGGCGTGGCAGTTCGCTATTTGGCGATTTGAACTTCAGCTGAGTATACAGGCTTCGTTTTAAATCGGATTTCTGTCAAACAAGAAACGTATGGAGCTGGTGGAGTATATCTTTCTAGTGGAAGAGAAAAATCGAGATTCCGTCGTGTAGATTTTGAGTTACGTCCAAATCAAATTCTCAGAAATGCAGCGCCCTGACCATAACGATTTAATTATATTTTATATAAGGATTTAAATAGAAATCGAACATCGATATAACTCTGACGATGTAATATCGAGTTGTAAATCCATATAGGAATATTCTAAAGTTGTACGGTATTCCATGTTAATATAGACGTTAATATTTATTTTAAATATTAAATTTAATTATATTTATATATTTAAATAGGTTATTTAGGGCTTTAAAAATAGCCAGTTTTGCAAACGAAGTCGGAATTCGACGAAACTAGTTTTGTTGGATCCGCAACATCAAATTATTGTTAGATTCCCAGTTTCGTGATTTTTAGAGTCACTGTGTGGCCGTACGGATTTTTAGAGTGAAAAATAGTCAGTATTTAGACGGCTAAAAATACGCTGTGTGAGCATACGGAGTCGGAATTCGACGAAACCAGTTTCGTTCAGACCGTAATGTTGAACTCTAGCTACATGTCCAGTTTCGTGATTTTTGGGTATCACGTGTGATCATAGCAATTTTTAGATGATTAATGGAGAAAATGTGTGGCTAGGAATCAATGTAATCATCAAACTAAAATCCTATAAATACATCTCAAATCTCTCCTTAACCTAATCCACATTTTTCCACTGCTCAGAAAATCCGCCGCTGCCTCTCCGAATTCAAAACGAGAAACACCAGCTTCAATAAATCAAAGAAATTGAGAATCAAACTCCATAAATTGATTAACACATATAGCTGGAACCTATTTGGGATGCTCTTCATTTTGGCACAACCATCGTTGGGTTCGACGCAGGATTTCCTGAAGTCAGGAGTGCTTCGCGAGTTAGGGTTCGACCTCGGGGTAGATGTAAGAGGTTTTTGATCATTGCGAGTTTATGGGTGGTTTCAGGAGATAAAATCGAAGGTGTTGGCGAATTTTTGGGTTGATCGATGGTGGTGAGTGTCGATGTCGACACTGGTGGAGGGGTGAACTGCAGATGACGCAATGGAGAAGGTTGGATCGAGTAGGGTACTTTGGGTTTGAGGTGATAAAGGGATTGATGAGAAGTTTAATAGTGTATGCACCTTGATTTTTCATAGTGAGAAGATGGGAGGAATGACGGTCAAAGGAGGAGGACGTTTGGGTATTTATTGGAACGGGTGGGAGGATGAATCAATGAAGAAGAAAGAAAATAGAGGGCGGGTCTGATTTCTCCAATGGGCCCGAAGTTTGTGGTAAAGCCCAATAAGTAAATTAGTTAAGTTTAATTTAAATTAATTAGTGTTCGAATTTGTAAATGCGATAACTTATTCGTATGTTATCAGAATTCCATGAAACAAGATCCGTTAGGATCGTATGGACGGGAGCAAAACAATGGAACTGACGGGGAGTGAATCGAAGCTCGTTACAATTTATAGCAAAATAAATTGTCCGTCCGAATCAAATCGAGCGATGGTTATCGTTATCAACGATGATCGTCCAATGTGAGTAAAACTCACCAACTCTGAACAGTTCTATTTTTACAACATATTCTTAGAACTGTTAAATATTGTCTGTTTGACTGTGTGTTGACTATTTGATTGAACTGCTAGTAAGTTAGTAGAAATTATATATATATATATAAACCGTTAAATATTTATATGTGATTCTGTTATCAGAATATTTCACAGTGAAGTGAAATCGATGTTAATTATATTGTCTAACATCTGTGATGCAGGGAAACAGGTCGGAGGAATCCAACTGGATTCCTCAACAGTTATTTTACTGTGATTTATATATTGTGATATATAAAATCTGACGTTGATTATGTGTGTTTGGACGATAGTTATCGTTGTTATATGGTATGTTAAATACCATAAGAATTAGCAGAATGTGGAAAAGGGATTTTCAAAGTATAATTTGAAAATAATTTATTTATATAAAATCAATGGATTTTATATTATAAAAGAAAAAGGATTTTGAATAGCGGAATTATATTTGTAAATCAAATATAATGGAAAGAAATTATTAAACAGATATAGAGGGAATATTTGTAAAACAAATATAAAAGGAAATATTTGTCAAACAAATAAGAAGAGAAATATTTGTAAACCATTTACAAATAAAATAGAATTATAAAGGAAATATTTGTAGAACATTTACAAATAAATTAAAAGGGATTATTTATTTATTTAGGGAATAAATAGAATTTGAATAAAGGAATATTTATTTGAGAAAATAAATAGAATAAAGGAAATGTTTATTTAGAAAATAAATACGATATTTTAAAAGGAGTTAGAATTAATCAGTTAGAGTAAAAGGAGTTAGAATTAATCAGTTAGAGTGAAAGGAGTAAATCGAATATAGTTTATTTGAAAGGAGTTAATCAGTTAGAGGTAATCAAATAGAGTTAATCGATTAGAGTTAAAAACGAACTAGAGTTAATCGAATAGAGTTAAGAAATAGAGTTAAACAAGATTAGAAACTGACCGGAGATTAGCAAGTTGAATAGTTTTCGGAGTATCGATCTGATGTTGGTTTCGGCCTTCGGGGTTTATACTTGGGAAGTTGTTCTCTTATTAGTTTACAGTTAGAATCTGATGGTTATGGAATGGTAGAGATTGATGATTGATTGATAGAATTTCCTTCGGGAAATAATATCGTTGTTTGTACACGTATTTTCCTTCGATAGTTAAATCACAGACTATCGAAGTTTTGACCATTTATCGTTGTTAATATGGAGAGACCGGTTGGATTATTATCCAAAGAACCACTCTGTATTGGCATAAGCGTTGCGAATCATATATGCCAAAGATAATTGAAGACGGAGTAAAGTGCAAGGGCTATTGTATAAATCTTAGATAACAGTGCCTAAGATGGATATACTGAATAGTGCCTTCGGTTTGTCCAGTCCCAGGACAACTTGTATGGACGAAGGTCTGACAGAGTATATCTGGTAGATCACGTAAGTTGATCGTTTCAAACGTATTTACGTTGGTGGCGGAGGAATTAGTTTCTCTTAGCTTTATACCCGTGGTATTTTTGGGGAAATCAATTTGTGATTTGGCGGGTATGACGATGTGACATTCAAAGTGAATGAAGATTTGATATGAAAAAGATAAGCGTAGCTTCTAGCCTCATATCCGGTAATGACCGAAATCGGGCAGGCAGCATGGCTAAGTCGGTCGCACCGAAGTAGGGTGTATAATCACCTATCTAGAGAATATTCATTTGCTTCTTTAATCTATCAATGCTGTCCCATATATATATATATATATATATATATATATATATATATATATACGGGAAACGGTTGCTGATCCCAACCGTTGGTGATGTACATTCGATACACTCAAGCGAAATGAGTGGTCGGTCATGTGTGGCTGAGTTGCAAGATGTTCTTGTTGAATTCCAGTGTATCGTTCCTAGAGTACACTGATCGGAAGGTGGTTCCATACCTTGTCATAGTTGGAAATCCATTTCCCAATACGTGCTTGCGATTTTGTTTGTATATTATTTATGTAGAACGTGAGATGAAATCGTTTTCTGATAGATTGATATCTATTTGTGTTTAGACATTATTATAATATCATAATGATATTTCTTGTCAAAGATGTTGGATTCTCATAAGTGAAAACCCGTTCCGTATTCACGGCGTGGTCTTATGAGATATCATATAACTGTTTTAAACTGTTTTACTCATACCAGTCCCATGACTGACCCGGAGTTTATTTTGTTTTGTTTCCCTAAACTCTTGGGTGCCCAATTTTGTACGGGCAGTCAAGTAGTCAGGATTTACAGATATATCTGAAAAGTTGGAGCAGGAGGCTTCAGGATCATATAGCTATAGTTTATTTCCGCTATGTTGTAAGTGTTGTACTCTGATAAGTGCTATTGTATGCATAACTGTTATATTTCAAAGTTATGTTATATATTATATGTTATTCGTTCCGCTGTGAGATTCGTGTTACTCTGATGATGTAGGTTCTTCTTTTCTTCTTTTATTCTAAGTTTCTATCATATCTATCCTCACCTTCGATCTTCTTTCTATTAATTTCTTGAATTTCCAGTACAATTTGGGTTTGGACTTGTGTTATTTGGTCAGCTCAAATTGGTCCGGATTTTCGGGTCATTACACAAAGACTACTTCAAAAAACAGGTAACTTTCTTTTGAACTCTCTTTCTTGAATTGAAATCCTCTGCAAGATTTCTTCAACTTGAATTTAATGGCAACCATAATTGCTAAAGTGGGAGAGTGTTTTATACACTGAGTATCTGATTAGATGTCTAGGATGGCTGTTAACTTCAAACGATTGATTTCTTCAGAATTTTGATCGAAACTGAGTTCTTGAGAAAATTTACCACTAATTGTGATTTTGATGACGGCTGCAGCCACTGAATGTAGGCGAGGCACAGTTGTTGGAATCTCAGCCTCAACCCTCAAATGATGAGATGAAAATCTTGGATGAGGGGCATCCAAGTGATGAGAATTTTCCAATGGATGATCTATCTTTCGATAGATTTGTAGAGGAACCAATTCTTGGTTCGAATATGGATGCTGTTAGCACTTTTAGGCTCCGATACCATATAAGGAATAAAGCGGAAATTGTAATTGTTTTATTGAACTGAAAGTAATTAATAGTTTGTACATAGAACACATATTTATACACGTTGAAATGTAAATGTAACAGCCGACTTGGGCTTTGAATAATAGAAGTAACATAGTGGGCTCAGCCCATATGTATTTGTACTGAGGATAAACGGGGTATGAAGAGATAAGTATTCTCCATACAGATTTCCTGACGACTGCAAGGTGAGAAGTTTGCTGGTTCTTTTGATTTTTAGTACCACCGCTGCTAGTTAAAGGGAGTACTTTGTCCATCACGTTGTTGTTGTTACACAACGGAATTTTCAACTGTAGATGGTTCACAGGTTATGATATTACGGGCTTTAAATAAGTGAAATCCGCACATTTATGAACATTGAACGGTGGTTCAATAAGCAACTGGAGTTGGATAATTGTCGAATAAGCAGTTGAACAGGAATGCCAATTGAAATTATTTTATCTATATGATGATTTCCATACAGATTACATGGTATGTGACATAAATTTATATTGGATTATCATTATTTTGTACAAGGTCCGGGGTAGCAATGGTATAGCCCACAATATGCGATGTCTACCATAAGGAGAAAATTGACTACTACTAGATGTTGTGTGTTTAAAACTGTGCCAAACCAAACAAAGTACCATTTCCAAATATAAGTACACATCAATTTGGTGCATGAATTGGTGTCAAATGCTCCCTTCCTGTTGCCTCAAGAGGTAATGCGCTACATTAAAGCGATTACTTCAACTAACTTCTTATGTCAGATTTATTTCATTGAGATGATTCGATTTTATGTTTTCTTGCCTATAATTGCCTCTATGCTTTTACGAATGATGCTCAACGAAAAACATGACCGATTGCGGGTGCTTGAATGATGATATGGATCTTTAACGAAATTGAGTTTGCTTTTAATATATACCGACAGAACTGCCTTTGTTCTGATGTTGTAGGTGGAATGGTCAATTCCAGGGCCGACCCTTGGGCCAGGCTATCAGGGCGACCGCCCAGGGCCCAATAACAAGTTGTGTTTTAAAATTAAATAGAGCAATAGTAAAGTTGATTAGAAGCTTAGTTGGGAGAAGTGTAGGGTGCATGGTTCGATTCCTTGTGGTTGCAAGTTATATATTGAAATGTTTAGACTTTGATTTTGTCACATATTTCTTGCCCAGGGCCCTAGTTCAACTTGGACTGGGCCTAGTCTGTTCGATGTTGCGTTATGGTATCTTATGTTATTTTTGTTGATGTGCTTGTCAAATGTTGGTTATGTGGATCAAAGAAGATTCTAACGGTAGTGTTGCCATGGTGCTAGGTGCCAGTCATATTGAAGGTTGCATTCCTACAGCTACGTATGCTTATTAATCATTCATGGTATTATTATGTTATTCATGATGTTAACTATATCGTGACTATTTGTCCCCATTTTTTATTTACCTTAAGGGTTCATATTTTGATTGTTGCTTTTGCATTGTAGTTTATGCATTTTCTGTTGCTCATCTTGAGATATTTTGTTTGTTGCTTTTCCATAGTTACATAGACAACAATTAATACAGTTTCGGTAGTAGCCATGCTCACTTCTCCAAATTCTGCATTTCTTTTGTAGCTACATATATTATAACATACATGAAGACACAAAAATGATTACTAATGAGGAAGACATAGTAAAAGCCAAAAAAGAAACAATATAATAGAAGGAAAAAATGTACCAGCAAAAACTATTGCATGCACATCCAGAACCACAGTTGCAGCCGATGGTGTAAGCTCCACGGGAAGACTGTTTAAACAATTTACCGTTGTTGCTACTGATTTATATTCAATTTATAGGAAGACTTGGTGAGTAAGTGGTATCAACTTAGTCAGAGCACAATTATTTGTGAAGCTCTGTTAAATTTGGTGATACAAAATCACAAATTGATTGGAACAAATTTGCAAAAAATGGAAAGTAAATATTTTTATAATGGGAATACATTGATTGCATTTGATGAGATGGTAGAGAAATAAATGAAGGGATTAATTTCTTTCATCTATGCAAAAGAAACTGATTGATTTACTTTCTATCTTTGCACATTTGTTGCTATGGTAATTTTCCTCCATTATATCATTACCATATGTTGGTAATGTAATTGATGATTCACATAGATTTGCACATGTTATATATTGAGGGGTATACTTTAGTGTAAACTCATCCTGGCATGGAGCCAGCGATCCCCAAATGGAGTGTCTCTTCTAGTTAAGCCTGCTTGAGGTTATATGTAAACTCTTATTTTGTAATCTCTTGTAATTCTTTCATGTGGAATAAAATCTCTCTTTTGGACTGGACGTACACTATTTTATGGAGGATAGTGGAATCAGTATAAATATTGTGTCTCTTTGTTTCTCTGTTATAGTTATTTATTATTTGCTTGATGTAATAGAATAATTGCTATCAGATTGATTGATGTTCAATTGGCAAATCTAGATTCTGCTTATTATGCTTCCGCATTCGCGTAATTTTCGCATTACAGATTGGTATCGGAGCGAGGCGATTTGCTTTAAACTGTGCACCAATTATTTCTACAAAGGTTGGTAGATTCAGTGGTAATTATGCTATTGCTTTTTTGGAGAAACGGAAGACTCTGGTGGAGGAGATTATGTTGAGAGTGAAGAGCGTTCCAATCTGGGAACTTTGACATGATATTAAGTTTACTGCGTTGAAGCGGCTATTGGATTTGGAAAGTTTTGATCATGTTTCTGACAGGGGTCTTCATGTTGATGATGCTCGAGGGATCCAGGATGATCGGGAAAGGAGCTCAAGTCAAGTAATAGACGGGTGTCAAGATAGAGATCATTGTGGTTTAGACAGGGGTCTTCATGTTGATAATGCTCGAGGGATCCAAGATGATCAGGAATGGAGCTCAGGTCAAGTGATGGACGGGTGTCGAGACAGAGATCGTTGTGGTTTAGACAGGGGTCTTCACGTTGATGATGCTCGAGGGATCTGGGGTGATCGAGGAAGGAGCTCAGGTCAAGTATTAGATGGGTGTCGATGTTATTGCAAGCACTTTTAGACCGTTGGTTTATGCGCGGTGTAGCTCATGGTGGTAGATGCATCTTTTACAGGCGGTGGGTGAAGTTTGTAATAACTAAGTGGCAGGAGAGAGATTTTTTGCGTACAAAGATTTGGATTTTGGCTATGTATTTGAATTTGTGATTGAGAGAATTATTTTTGGCCTTGGCGGTGTTGAGATTACTTTGATATCTGCCTTTTTTTTGGATATTTGCAACATTTTGTTGGCAGGCGGGGACGTGGTCTAAGCTCTTTAACATGGTGTGGTGGGGGTAGCTTTGTTGGAACCCACTAGGCAAATATTTGTTTTTGGTTCTATCTCATGGTGAAATTTTGATTGAAGGTGATTTATTTTGAAGAGTGTGAAGATCCGTAACTTCCCCGGTAAGGAAAGCCCAGATACTTCGAGAACAACACACAAAAGGACGCAGACAGAAGAACATTTCATTGTTAATTACGACAATTCCATCAGAATACAAGAATATACAGAGTATCAATAAACATTACGCAGAAAATATCAGAGATTTAAATCATATTACAGCAGCGGAAAAATAATACAAAACACAAATGAAAGATATATACGGATACAGAGCTTTCTGGATACCGCTTCAGCTATAAATCAGGATCCTGCGAATATAAATCAGCAAAACCAAAACTACTAGCTGCCCGTGTCAAAATAAGGGCACCTAGAGTTTAGGTTAAAACAATAAACTCCAGGTCAGTCATGTGACTGGTGTGAGAACTAAAACAGTTATTAATCTTTTTTTAAAAGTTAGGTAAATCAAGGGACCACGCCGTATAACACGGAACGGGTTTCCTCCCAAGAATACCAGTGCATAAAACAACAGCGCAATGCTAAATAAAGAACAATGAAGCTATTATAAGACCCAAGTCCCATCACACAATGCAACACAAGCCGGAGGATAGGGTTTTTACCTTATAATAGCCAAAGAATGCTTGATACGTTTAAAACAGATTATTTTGATAGTACTATAAGAGTATAGTGTCAAAACAATTTCAATCATAAGTATCAATCATAGACGACATGAGTGCCCCATCCCACTATGTCGCCATATATAGGATTACAACTAAAACCGAATCGTCACGTATTGGAAGTTGGATTTCCATCTGTGAACCGAGGCAAAAGATTGTCCTCACCGAATTCGAGAGCCTCTACTCCGCCCCTCAGGAACAGCAGCAACTGCCCCTCGGATTGTCAAGGCCGGTCCACTGATGTGGATTATAATTCCTGAACACTACGTTTCCTCGCCCTTTGGGGGCGTAAATGAGCCAACAAATGACTCAATCGGCTTCACATAGTCACCGATATATCTATGGCGCCTCGCAACAGCAACAACCACATAAGTCAAAGTCGTCAGGGCGTGTAAAACCACTGACGCCACTTCTAACTAGAAAGAAACACATGTCCTCCCTGATGTCCTCTCCCGTTTCTGGTTCACAACCGGGGTGTGTGGCTCGCGAATCAACGCTACACAAAGCCATGCCACACAGGCGGTGCTTTGATCATCCACCACGAGACTCTGCTTTTCAACAGAAGCCTTGATCATTTGCATCTCAACATGCCACACAGGCAATTCACGCTATGCGACCGATATCAATCACACAGAATGAAATCCGATGTCAGACACACATCCATTTACAAGTCCGTTTTGGCTCTGAACGAAACCGGAGGCACCTAGTGCCCCGCATATCCATCGATCTCCAAGTACGTCTGGACGATCACTAACTGATTCCCTCCTCTTGGGTGTACGGCTGTAACACCCCGTATGTTGAATAACTTGCTATAATATAAAACATGGCAGAATGAAATTTTAAAATCTGAATCAGGGGAAACAGGCTATGCCATTGCGTTCGTCTCGGAAAAATACGCGAAATAGAGTCCGAGTTTTCGAAAATCAGAGTCCGTATGACCCAGTTAAGGCCCGAAGAAGTTTTCAGAAAATTCAAAACAGATTTAAAATATTCAAATTGCACATTTCAGAAGAGGCGGGAAAATTCCCGCCAGACAGAGGGAGTCGACACAGGGGTCGACATGGGTGTCGACCCCCCCCCCAAGGGGTCGACCCATGTGTCGACCCAGGGGTCGACCCCCCTTGTCGGCCAGTTTGGCCTGGGTGCAACCTGAAGGGGTTTGGGCTGTGTTTTAGGGCTTGTGACGAAATCTGACGGCTCTAACCTAATCTAGGGTTAATCTAAGGGCCTAAACTACATCCTAATTCTATAAATACACCCTAAGACTACCCTAATTCATACTAAAAATAGATACAACGTCGTTATGCCGTCAAAATGCAACTTGAAGGAGCCTCCATCAAATTAAAGAGGAAGATAGCTTCTCAAATCAACTTCTAATCAACTCTGGCAACTTAATCTTCTTCATAGGAGTGTTAATCGACAAGTTGTGAGTACTATAGCCTTAATGACCAATTGTTGAAATGATTATGATAGGATATAATGAGGTTATGGCTATGAATGTGGATCAATGCAAGTTATGTTATCATATGCTATGTGTTCATGATGATTAGTTATGCAAGTTTGATGTTATATGTTCATGATGTTATGCAAGTTATGCAAGTCATATGCTATGTGTTCATGATGTTATGCAAGTTAGGCAAGTCATATGCTATGTGTTCATGATGTTATGCAAGTATTGCAAGTCATATGCTATGTGTTCATGATGTTACGCAAGTTATGCAAGTCATATGCTATGAGTTCATGATGCTAGTGATGCAAATCACTATGATAAACATTGATCCATTATGACACCATGTTATGCAAGTTTGGTGTTTGATTATATGCAAGTTCATATATAACATGTTATGCAAGGTTGGTGGTTGATTATATGCAAGTTCATATATGACATGTTATGCAAGTTTGGTGTTCGATTATATGCAAGTAACATGTGCAAGTTTACACCTTTGTATGAGATGCATACATATGCAAGTTAACCCCTTTATATGTCACACACACACACACATATATATATATATATATATATATATGCAAGTTTACCCCTTTGTATGACATAAGTAACTTATGCAAGTTACCCTCTTTATGACATATGTGATTCATGCAAGTTGGGTTGATTATTTAAGCTAGTTGGGTTTGACGCTATGGTTATATATGCAAGTTGACACCTTTAAAACCCATGTTGATGCTAATGTTATGCTAAGTTGAACCCATTGTATTTGTGATGAATCTTCCCTTTTAAGTATGTCATGTTAGCGTATTACGTGGGGAACGATGGGGTTAACATTCATGTTAATAAAATGGTGTGAAGTTGGTATGATTATGCATACCATAAAGTGGATGGACATAATTGAGTCAATTATGCACATCATTAAATTGGAATTAATTAGGAAAAATTAATTCAAAATATGGGGGTGATTAATTAGGTGTAATTAATCGACTAAGACATGAGGTTGGACCCTTTTGTAGCATAAGACTGCCCGGAACCGACCGGCAAATCCAGCGGCTACAAATGATTGGCCCAATGTGAGAGGTCTTAGGCATAAACTAAATACGTGACAAGTGTAAGGACATGAGGTTAGACTCGGTTATGGTGTAAGGCTGCCCGGACCTGACTGGCAAATCCAGCTGCCATAAAAGATAGTCTAATGTGAGAGGTCTTTACAAAGGTTACGGTCTTAATCAATTAAGAAACACTTAACCATATTAGCATGTAGAGGGACATGAGGGGTTAAGTGGGTGCCTTGGGTGGCATGTGGAAAAATCTAGTGGTTGCCTTGGGTGGCAATAGAAAATACGATTAGAATACTTAACCAAAGTGGAACATGTAATTAAACATGATTAAAGGGTTAAGTAAGTGCCTTGGGTGGCATGTGGAAATCAAGTAAGTGCCTTGGGTGGCATGTGGAAATCTAGTGGGTGCCTTGAGTGGCAATTGAAATATGATTAGATGACTTAACCAAACTTTAAACATGTAAGTGGACATGATTATTAAAAAGGGTTAAGTGGGATACACTAGAAGGGACAAGCTTAGGTGGGTAGCTTGTGGGGGCCCATTTAAACCAGTAACCCATATGTATCTTATTGGGCTGGACCCATGTCGAGGACGGGACACGCGTACTGGGCTTGACTATAAGAGGCCAAAACGGGTTAGCGGTGGCAACGCAAGTCCAACGGGTTTCATATGCGTGTGTGGACCCGGGCTGGTAGGTAAGACGTTGTTGCATCGTGTAGGTATAAGCCGTGCACCGTTGATTGTATCGGGTTGCCACTTTGGGGAGTGATACACCCCACTGTGGGGCCAGCACGGGTATCTACGTTAGGGAGCCGATCGAATGGGAGTAATGGGTACACCTAGTGGAGATAGGGGCAGACGGCACCTATGTAGTCAGCTAGGGGTACACGAGACTACTATAAAAATTACTAAGTACACTTAGTGGGATCAATCCGCAAGTTAGGAATTACCCTTGGGTGGGTAGATCTGGTGTGGTGCAGTGTAGGAATTACCCTTGGGTGGGTAGATCTGGTGTGGTGCATTGTAGTATTTATCCTTGGGTGGATAGGCGCGTCTTTACCGTTATCTTAGTTCATCCTAAGTCTAGTTGGCTGCTTAGTGTAGTCATTTATCCCCAGTTGTACCGTACCAGGTTTATATCATACCCTAATTACTTTAATGATTGTATTGTTAAAGTTATAGGCCCACTCAGACTTATGTCTGACCCCGTTGTTTTTATCTTTTCCCCCCTCAGGTCCTCAGGTTGGGCCTAGTACTAGTGGGCTTTGATCAGATTGCTTTATCTATCTTTTGGAGCTTGGACCGTGATGTAAAGCCCAGCTTATCTTTTATATTATGGCTATTAGTATGTAGTGGGATTATGTACTTATGTTTTATCAGGATGGATATTTAGTACTTGACTCTTGTTTAGTTGGTTTTGATATGTAACCAAACATGTTTATCTTCTGCTGCAATGAAATGATGTTTTAGATTTCAAGTACTATTTATATCTGTCTTGTTGTAATTTTTCTGTTCTATATTCACTTAAAAATACTCCACCGAAGTTAAGGCATTCCCACAGTGAGTGACCTTAGCGGGTGTGGGGTGTTACAATGGCCCAATCAAAATCATCAGTAATCACCCAAACGACGTTGAAGACTTCCGGTCTTTGACCACTGTCTTCATCCTCGACACCTCGTCGAATCAGTTATTCAGAATAGGATAAATCCAGCCTTTTCGAATAACTTGCGTATATAATAAACAAGTGTTACACAAACACAACATATGCCTTATTCCAATTCATCAGTCACTAACCGTAAATTAGCAAGAGAATAATTCCCAAACATTAACCCCGATGGCCGAAACCAACATCAGATCAATACCCAGGAAACCATTCTTCTTAGCTAACCTACAGTTAGTTTCTAAATTTCACATTCTTAGGGATAGGTTCCCATTAATTTTATCAAAGATAAATTCTTTAAATTTATTCTTTAATCTTCTTTTGAATATCAATTCAACTAGTCGGGATTAGCGAACCACACCGAAGTAATCATTTATTTTATTTCCCAATCCCAACCAATTCATCCCATGAAGTAAAACTGGTCATACTTCATATCTAACACCACAGTGTTATCGGTAAATTCAATTACCATTTCACGTTCAAATCTAATTAAATACTTAACTATCGCCTGGAGCAAAACTGATGATACTCCATTTTCGATCTTTTCAATCTAATTAAAGATTCATTAAAACTCCACTTGGTTTTAATCTTTAACTGGGTTAAAGAACCGATGTCATTTAAAACACGGTTCACGATAAACCCCAAAATCACATCACATTTCAATCAGTCCCTAACCGTAAATTAGTAAGAGGACAGTTCCCTAAAATACTAACCCCGAAGGCCGAAACCAACATCAGATCAATATCCAAGAAACCATCCAACTTAACTAATCTTCAGTTAGTTCTTAATTTTCTTAACTCCATTTGGGTTTAAGAACAGTATTATTAAAGATACCATTCACGACAACCCAAAATCCCATTTGATATTAAACACAAGGCTCTGAATAGAAAATATATCGGCTTATATTCAATATCAAATTCTGAAACCAACAAATATCGTATTGGAAATAACGATAAAAATATATCTTTCAAATTTCCATAACAACATCTGTATAATCACGAAAACCAACATCGAACTATTCCGAAGATGATTTCGATTCAAATCCATTCCAATTCAATTATTAGAAATTCTGGTTATTTTCAAAACCATTTCAAATCCAATTTATTTATTTTAAAAAAATAAATAAATTATTATTCTAGTTCAAAACTAGTTTATTTCGATAAAAAACTACTTTTATCTTTTCAAATATGGAGATTTTCATCCCAATTCTTCCCAAATCATTTCTTATGATTTTACACAAATTATTACTATTTTTAATAATTTTATCAAGGCCCGTACAGTCGATTTCCATCAACAGCCATCGAACTGCACTTACAACGACCTCTTCCAAATTTGATTTGGACATAATTCCAAATCCAACCGTTAGATTTCTAATTTCTAATATTCGTTAGAAAGCTCTTTTCGATACGAACCCAACGATTCCGGTTTAAGGAGAATCCGACGGTCAGATCTCCCGCAATATCCATTCGAAGTCAATGGTCGAAATTCGCGAACTGCCGCGGCGCGTTCTATTCAGGCCATTATATATATAATATATATAATATATATTTCGTCGACTTCCATTTAAAACGAATTTTATAAATCATTTTAAATTTGTTTTAAAAACGATTTCAACTTCTTATTCGATTTCAAATCAAAATTGAATTTTCCTTTATATATTCTTTTTACATTCATTTCTATTTGATTTCAATTCGATTTCAATTCGATTCAATTCAATTTCAATTCGATTTGAATTCTATTCAATTCAATTTCAATTTGATTTGAATTCCTATTCAATTCAATTTCAATTCGATTTGAATTCCTTTCAATTCAATTTCAATTCGATTTGAATTCGTTTTCTATTTAATTTAATTCGAATTCATTTTCTATTCAATTTAATTCGAATTCATTTTCTATTCAATTCAATTCGAATTCATTTTCTATTCAATTCAATTCGAATTCATTTTCTATTCAATTCAATTCGAATTCATTTTCTATTCAATTTAATTCGAATTCATTTTCTAAAATATTCGATTATTGAAATCACTTTTCAATATTCATTAAAAACAAATAAAATCGACAAAGTTCCCGTTCGTGTTAAAATGGCGTTTAACTACTTAACACGGCTTCACATTTCAATATTCACTGAATATTATTTTAAAATATTTGATAATTCTGAACTGGAATCAGACACAGTCAATTACCATATAATTTCAGTTATATGGATTTCATCCAATTCATGTATACAACAATGACAACAAACAATCAACCATCATCCAAAGTGCATTCAGATTTCATCCAAATCATATTTTTATCGTCCCTTCACATAGATAAAAATCCCATTTTTATTACGCCTTCATGATAATAAAAATCATACCTTTTTTATTTATTTTATTTTTTTAAAACCAACTCTTTTCTTCAAATTTATGCTTATCATATAAAATCCTAATTCTATAACAATATATATATATATATATATATATTTCTGAATTTAAAACAATTCTATTCTAAGACAATTCTATTATATATATATATATATATATATATATATATATATATATATATATAAACAGATTTTTTATTTATTTAAAAACAAGGCTAATTTTAATTTAAAAACAATAAAATCAGATTTAAAAACAATTCTAATAAGTAATTAACTAACCTAATTACAATCTGCATTAATTAATTACCATAGTTAAGGTTTTTAAAACCCATCTTCCACGTCAGTTCTCTGAAGCCGTGAAACCCATTCATCATCGTGCTCTAGGGCACCCAATTTCCGCTACATCGTAGCGTCGGACCGGGATCAACCACTTCCACACAATGCGCCACGATATGCTCCACCACCCGCCTGAACGGCGCCAGGCGCGAGCCCCCCTAATGATCGGAAACCACCCTCAAACGCGCCCTGTTTGTGGCCAGAAATCCCACGATTCGCTCAACTAAAATGGATCAAAACCGTACAAATAGGAAGCCCGCACCATTTTCTATGATTTGTGCTTTGATTTCGTGTTTTGATTCGAGATGGTTTGGGAGGAATTAACGAGGGAATTTGGTAAGGTTTAGGCCATCGATAACGAAGGTGGCGGTTAGGGTTTGACCACCCTCTTTATAAACAACCATTTATTTAAATATTGTTATTTTATTCTATTTTGACCTTATCTTGAAAATTTTATGTCCGATCTCCAAATGAAACCCAATGGATGTCGTTCCTAGCTAATTACCCCATCCTGGACACAATGGGATATGTATCGCAGGCTGATTCGATCGTTTCGATCAGTTTTCGTCAAAATCAACATATAATTCTATATATTGAATTTGAACGCACATTTCAATTTACCGGGGCCACGTATGAACTCTAAAAATTCCCGAAAAATATTTTCTAGCTTCGCATTGGCGATACGGTCCTAACAAAACTAATTTCATCAAATTCTGAGACCGTTTGAAAAATGGCCATTTTCTGGTCGATTAAAATCAACTGAAACTGGTCAAACACGTTTTCCTTTGCCACACTCACATATTGATTCGAAAAATTATGAATTTTGGAATCTAGAAATAACTTGACATCACGGATACAGAAAAAGTGGTTTCGTCGAAAACCGAGGTCGTTTGCAAAATTTCTATTTTTAAGGGCCTTTATATATATTAAAATATATATAAATTCCACAGCGACTTTTCTGAATTTTAAACTATACATCTTTTGATTCCCGCTATGAAATTTCAAATTTTCGGATTCGTTGGAAAGATATTCTCAATTAGATTCTAATATTTTTGGTTTCGCTAAAATCCGGTTTATTTTGCACTCGGTACATTCATTTGAATTTTGAAATCGAATTTTCGAACTACCGCGCCATTTTCATTTCCTTTTATAATTATAAATAATTATTTATATTCTAACGTCGAGCTATATAAATATATATGTTCTATTCTATTTAAATTAAATTTCTCGTTGTTACTATTTAAAATAATTCATTTTAAATATTCAAAATTCAATAAAATTGCCAAAATAAAAATTTTAAATTGGCTCGGATTTCCGGGTTATTATAAAGAGTTTTATGTTGTGAAGAGAATTTGACTCAAGGTAGGGTGCTGGAGATATGTGATTTTGCATCAAGGTGGAGTCTTTAATTTGGTGATACAAAATCACAAATTGATTGGAACAAATTTGAAAAAATGGGAAGTAAATATTTTTATAATAGGAATGCATTGATTGCATTTGATGAGATGGTAGAGAAATAAATGAAGGGATTAATTTATTCCATCAATGCAAAAACGGACTGATTTACTTTCTATCTTTGCACATTTTTTGCTATGGTAATTTTCCTCCATTGTATTATTATCATATGTTGGTAATGTAATTGATGACTCACACGGATTTGCACTGGGTATATATTAAGGGGTAGACTTTGGTGTATACCTATCCTGACATGGAGTCAGTGATCCCCAATTGAAGTGTCTCTTCTAGTTAAGCCTGTTTGAGGTTATATCTAAACTGTTATTTTGTAATCTCTTGTAATTTCTCTCATTTGGAATAAAATCTCTCTCTTTTGGACTGGACGTACACTATCTTATGGAGGATAGTGGAACCAGTATAAATATTGTGTCTCTTTGTTTCTCTGTTATAGTTATTTACTATTTGCTTGATGTAATAGAATAATTGCTATCAGATTGATTGATGTTCAATTGGAAAATCTAGATCCTACTTATTGTGCTTCCGCATTCGCACAATTTTCGCATGACAAGCTCCACTATTTGACCAAATAATTGTATCCCATTTACACTCACCAAACAATCATCACCTTGTTCTTTTTTCTGTCTTAAACTTATTACATAAAGGAGCCTCTTTTACAGGCCAGTATATATGCATTCTCGCATTACTACAAGGATTACTTCTGTAAAATAATTCCAGGTAATACAGGGCATCTCATATTTGAAACTAGCTTTGGGAAGATTGTAGTAAACTAGATTTTTGCCTCAATGGAGCCAAGATTGTATTCAAGCCATGTGCAATTGTTGGAGATCAGTGAACCTATGTGGCATGTTGAGGTACTATTAATTTTTATGTGCAAATATGTTTAATATGGTTGATTCTGTGTTGCTCTGTTTTGTATATGTTATGTAGCAAATATGAACTAAAATTTTGATCCCTATATTTAATAATAAATATCAAAATATAATCATTATCTGCTAATGTACCATATGATCTGAGGTGGCTTTGATGTTTTTGAATTTAAGAGTTTGTGGGTTGTTTTGATTTTTGAGTAGTAAATGATTCTAATTGAGTGCTACAATGTCAATCTACTAACCTAGATTTTGTTAAATTGATTTTCATTTTGATGAAAATTTTGCATTGAATAACAAATTTATATGGTTTAATGATTATAGGTTGTAGCTACTAGGAATTCGCAGGACAGAAACACATGGCTGGAAAATATGTGTTGGAGAATTGGAACATTGGCAAGGAAGAAGTAATAGGTTAGATTTTATTTTTAGTTTATTTTTTCATTTAGAACAACATGTCACGGTCACCCAAGCATATTCTCACGGTAGGAAGCTTACAAGTCATTATTTTCTCAGTCTTGATTATAACTTGAGCCTCATTGTTGATTATTATTGTTTATAGGTGGATCAACGTTTCTGAAGAAATCGCTAGCTTCAGCACTAGTTTATGGTATTTGTTAGGTAGTTAGATTGTTTAGTGCTTTTTATTTCAGTTGTTTATGATACTTTAGTTGTACTATTATGACATTTGTTAGGGCCAGAAGACATTTATGTATGTTGTGGATCTTTGAATGTTTACATATTTTGTGGTTGTTTAATATGTTATGTTCAAAAGTGTATGTGTTTCTGTATTACTTGCTATATAATTGTAGGCAAAATTATGAGTAGGTCTGTAACATTATGATACAAATTAAGAATAAACGGTAGCATAAAATAATGCTACAGAATGTTATTATTTTGTAGCGTTTAAAAACTGCTAAAATTAGTGGTTAAAGTAATCAGGAGCTTATGTGGTGGCATTAACTAAGCATTACAAAAAATAAGTTAACGCCACTAAAACAGTATCGTAGTGTAGAAACATTTTCGGTGGCGTTTTATAGACCCTTTAAGAAATAAAATTCGTATCATTTACAACAAACGCTATTAAAAATAAATATTTAGTGCCGTTTATAAAAAGTGCAACTACTACTCAATAATTTTTAGTGGCATGTTTTCTCATAACAATTATCGAAACGCCACTCAAAATGCTTGATAGCGTCTTTCGAGCGCTACAAAAAAACAATTTTCTTGTATTGTCATGAGGGTCACTTGGATTTGTTAGTTTCTTCTTTGGTTTCTCGAGAGTCTGTCTTTGCTGCATTGGTTGTCTCTGGCTATATCGCTGCCTGGGTTGCGATTTGGTTGGGCAATCTGACTTTGATGTTTTCTGTTCGTTTTAGTAGGCATGAGGTTTTTTGCTTGGCTCGCACGTTGATTGAGTTCTTTTTTTCGGTTAACCTGGACATATCAGTGTTGGTTTTGTAGGTCACGGGACGGTAGGATCGATAGTCGCAGCGAGGCCATTTAAGCGTCGTTTGTGATTCAGGTGGTTTGGTGTTGGATTTTGGGCTTATGCAGGCTTTGTAGGTGATTATATCTCGTAGTGTCAATTAGGGATGGGTGGTCTACTAGTTGTAGACGTATAGCGATCCCAGACTTGGACCACTATACGTGCTGCCCAGGGGATGGCCTCTCTGTATTGGCTCTACCACATGACAACCATCAGAGTTTGGATTACTGGCCTTTACCTTTTATGCGGGGTTGTCAATCCGATGACAACTCGGGTTTGGTAAAGATCACACAAGAATTGGGGTTCGTCTCTTGAGTAACCCTACATGTTTGTCGTCTTTTACCCATTCTGTCATTTTGTTGTGCCCAACCCCATCCATTGTTTGTCCCGCGTCGTTGTCTTCTATGCCTTATCCCTTACTTAAGTAAGGACAAGATAAATCATTAACGATCGTCTATCTCGCCTTACTAAGAACTCTTGTTGTAACGACCCGAAAATTGTCGCTTTTAGAATTGACCGTAAGCCACACAAGTCTGATCTAAAGGGTAGAAATCCTCGAATCGTTATGGAATACAACACACCTCAGAATAAAACAAAAAAGAATATTTCATTGTTACTACAAAATTTTTACATCGGAGTACAAAATATATCAGAGTACAGATAGTCGATACACAGCGGAAAAAATATCAAAGAACATTAAATTACAACATAGCGGAAATATAAATACATTCAGCGGAAGACTACGAAGTAATCCAAAGTATAGCTCGAGCCATAATCCAAGATCCTGCTTTAAAAAAACTCCAAGACGTATCTGCAAATCTTAAATACTCGCTTCCCGCGTGGAAAATATAAGCACCTAGAGATTAGATGGGAAACTATAAACTCCAGGTCATTCATGTGACTGGTGTGAGAACCAAAACAGTTATTTACACTTTATTTTAAAGTTGGGTAAATCATGGGACCATGCCCATATAACACGAAACGATTTTTCTGCACATGAATACCGGTCATAAAAACTCGCAATGCTTTTTGAAAAATAAAGCTACTATAAGACTTAAGTCTCATCACACAATGCAAGTGCAAACCAGACGATAGAGTTTTACCTTATAGTAGCCAAACATGCTTGATACGCGAAATATCTCTTTTATTATTACTAGAGCATGGTATGGAAATCAATTTCGAAAATAAATGTATTAATCTTAGATGGCGTAATAACCCATCCTATTATGTCTCCATATAGGTTTACAACTGAAAACGTATTGTTCTTATTGGAAGTTATATTTCCATCAATGCCCAAGGTAAAGGATCTTCCTTATCCGATTCGGAATCACCTCTAGCAAGATGTCCAGGACTCGCAAGCATGTGCACCTGCATTGGCAGTGCCAGCCAGCACTGTACACTGATGGATAGAATCTTCCCTGAACATAACGTTCCTCCAATCATTGTTGAATATCATCCTGGTCGTTGATTGACATCATCTGAAGCGCCTCAATCCATCATCCACACAAGTAAATTGTTTGGGCTCCATACTATGACATCACTCTTTGCTAGAAGGAATCGTTAATCCTCTCTATGGTCTTTCATCCCATTTTCGGCCCTTCATAGGAAGTGAGGCTTATCTAAGTCACGTTTCAACACAAAGCTGTCGCTATGTCAGCCATGCTTTGATCATCATCCATAAAGCACTACTTTTCAACAAAAAGTTTGATCATTTATCAACTTAGCATGTCACATTGCCAATTCGCACATATGATTAGTTTCTATTAATAATATAACTTTTGAGCTCATATGTCTCAAAGAAGGGGTGTTAAGCTAAGAGAATAAATTCTTCGCTGCCATAGATATGTCATCAATAGCAACTAATCGGTTATGTTATGAAATACGATGTTAGACACACATCCATTTACATGTTCGTTCTGGGTCTGAATGAAACTGAAGGCACCTTATTCCTCGTCCCCTAAGGGACAGAGGACCGTGCATATCCGGTCAATCTCCAAGTACGTCTGGACGACCGCCACCTTAACCTTATAACGGGATCTACCCAAGGAATCAACAATAATCCAAATGATGTGAAGATCTCCGTTCTTTACCACCGTCTTCAATATCTTTGACAATTGTCGTATAAGTTATTTAGAATAGGTTGAAACCTTTTCTTCCAAAATAACTATCGCATCATTAAAATCAAGTGATATATAAACATATCATAAGTCTCATTCCAATTCAAAATATTCTTTTACTCAAATATCTTTTACATTGGGAATTACTCCCTTAAATCTTATCAAAGATTTATATGATCCCTTTCAAAAATTTTACTCAAATTGAGCTTTACCAGCCTTATCGGGATTATCAAGCCTTATAAAAAGGTAATCTTTCATATTGTTATCCCATTCCCATTCTATTCATCCCATGGAGCAAAATTTGTGATACTCCATATCTGAACCCCTTATGTTTAGTAAGTTTAACTACCTTCTTTTATTTCAAAACTTTGTTGAAAGATTTATTTATAACTCTAACATAGTTTTATTAAAACTCTAACATAGTTTTAATCTTTATTTCAGTTAACCCAATATTAATTGAAAGATTTATTAAAACTCCAACATAGTTTTAATCTCCAAATCATTATTCAATGATAACTTTACTTTGGAATCCAATCCTGTCTTTGATTGGGTTAAAGAATAGATGTTTTTAAGACATTATTCACGACAAATCCAAAATCCAATTTGATATCAAATATAAGGCTTTAAATAGAAATTGTATTGACTTATATTCAATATCAGATTCTAAAATCAACTGATATCGTATAGGGAACAACGATATCAATATCTGCCAAATTCCTCAAATAGTATCCGTATAACTACGGAATCCAATATTGAAAATATCTAAAATTATTTCCAATCAAACCCAAATGAACTTAGTTTGAAAACTTTTAGTTTACTAATTTTCAAAATATTGATTTACTACGTTAGGTAAATCATGTCAAAAGTCCAAAAATTCAAATCATAGTTCAAATCTTCACAATTCTTACCTAAATTATTTTGATGTCGTTAATTATGATTTATAATGATTTTTCCATATTTTTAATAATTTTTATAGGGTTGTTTCAGTCGGTTTCCAATTCCGGTCACCGAACTGTATTCATAGCGACCTTTTTAATAATAGACTTGAACTTATATTAAAATCTAGCCATTGGATTTTTAAACCTTATGTTCCATTTAAAAACTCTTTTCATTTTGAAACCAATGTTTTTCGTTTCGAGAGAATCCAACGGTCGGATCTCCCAGTATGTCAATTCGAAGTTAATGGTCGAAGTTCGCGAACAACCGATGCGTGACAAGTTCTGTTCCGACCAAATTCGATTTATAATTAAAATTAAATCGAAACCCCTCCAAAGCAATTTATTAATTATATAAAACATATATAATTATTTTTGGAAACTATATTTCTATTATTTCTCTTAGAAAACCAATATTCCATTATTTAACAATTTTAATATTGTTTTAATCATTAAAATAGTATATTTTTTTTAAAACTTATTATTTGAAATCCAAATTTTCCCGACCTTCATTATAAAAATAAATAAGAAAGTTTTGAAAAGGAACCTTTGTTCAAACCTTTTCTATATACCCTAACCGAACTTCATTTCTAAAAGTTAATATCCATTTTAAAAATAAAACTTGAACAAGCCATAACTATATGGAGATAACTTCAAATAAATTTATTACTTTTATGAGTATTCATCGTAATAACATAAACTTTGTGTCCATCCAAAATCGGCATCAAATTCATACTTTTAATTTTCCCCGAATATTTCACTAATAAAATATTCAACTTAATTCCGAATTGGAACGAGACACAACCAATCACCATATAATTCAATTTATATGGATTTCACACATCATTAGCATCCAGCAATAGTTATTACTAACTACTAACATCTAATTACCACATATCGTGGTATAAACCATATAAGCCTTAAACCACTAACGCTTATATGAGTTTGTTAATCAACAAATTAAACCGCAATATCAATCAATATCAATCATCAATGTCCAACCAATCATTATCCAATTACCCAAATAGGGTTCTCATCAATATCCATAAACCAGTAAGTAGTTTATTACTTTCTAATGACCATTTAAGGTTCAATCAATTTCTAGGTCAACATTATTAGTTCTAGATGTCACATACCCAAGCAACTACATGTATATTACCTAAAAATCATATTTTTTTTTTCATGCTAAACATTATTAAACCCTATCATAAACCCAAATCATCATCATAACAACTAAAGAAGATCATATAATTAACTAATCTATCAAACATAGTTAAACTAGTTATATTTTTACTAAACTTGTTAACAAAAACTAGAGTGAGGGGTTCTCACCGAGGGATCCACTCCTCCAATCTTTTATGTAGGATAATCATGCTCCATTATCGCTTCACTTCCACTCCAAATCACCAATTAGTAACAAACTTTTTTTATACTTATAACTTAAATAAAAAAGGAAAAATCGGATTTTAATTGCTTTGGAAGCTAAGTAGGGCCCATTGCTTAAGGAAGATGGGATCCACCACGTTGGTGGGGGGAGGTCAGGGGCTATGCTGGGGATGTGCAGCATAGGCGTGGCTGTTGTGGGGTCCAAGGAGTGGAGTATTGGCTACATTTTGGTGCTAGTGTGTGATTTAGGGTTTCAAAAAGGGGGATATTGGATTTTAGAGAGGAGGGGAGGTCATAGCTTGAGAGGGGGCTTGAGTGGGGTGCTGAGCGTTAGGTGGAGGGGATGGAAGTGGTGGAATGGGATTGGAGTGGAGAAGGAAGGTGGCGGCCATGGCAAGGGCAAGGAGGAAGAAAGGGGACTTAAGAAAAAAAAAGTGGAAATGTAAATGGAAAAGTGATGGAAAGGACTTGATTTTATAAAGGTGGAAGGGTTGCGGATCACTGAAGTGTCGCGAGATGGGAGAGGTGGGCAAAGCATAAAGACGAGGGCCAAATAGTTGATGTATCAAAGAAGAAGAAGTGTGTTTGTTCATTTGTTTTAAAGGTGAAGATCCTTTAAGCATTTTTAGGCTTATCGCTCGTATGATCAAATGGTTAGTCTGATTGATACGAAATTTTGAACCCTAACATATTTCATAATTCCTGATCCAATGAAATAGATCTCGTCGAATTTGGTGCGTTTGACTATTAGTTTTATTATATTATCACTTAAATTTGATTGGTTGACCTAGTACGCGTTTATTTTCCATATGCTCACATACAACTCCGAAAATTATAAAATTTGAAACCTTACAATTTTTCAATGTTCTTTATTTTCTTAAATTGGTTTCATCAAATTCCGAGATCGTTTGAAAAATGTCTCTTTTTAAGCTATTGAATTCTGACTAATTTCTTAATGCACATTTATACCATGTATGCTTACAAACTAACTCCTGTCAACTTGAAATTTTAAACCTATCAACAATTTACTATTACAGATTCGATGAAAGTAGTTTCGTCAAAATTTGAGGTCATTTGCAAAATGTCTAGTTTTAGGCTATTAAACTAGTATTAAAATATCAAGTTTTAATATATATACTTTTAAAAGTCCACTAATCTTATTTAAATCCGTATTTTAAATTGACCAAAAATTTGGGTCGTTACATTCTCCCCCACTTAAAAAAAATCGTCCTCGAAATCGAAGACGGAACTGAAGGTCGTTTACTTAACCAACTCAGCCTTCATTC
This sequence comes from Allium sativum, assembly GCA_030737875.1. Lineage (NCBI taxonomy): Eukaryota > Viridiplantae > Streptophyta > Magnoliopsida > Asparagales > Amaryllidaceae > Allium > Allium sativum. Next base: position 280,706,340 of record CM060922.1, read on the forward strand.
TAACTTAAGTTGTTTAACTTTTCAGTTTCTAAGAACTTCCCAATTTCTGAAAATTAGGCTAATGCCTTAAATTTTTGAATTTTTTAACCATAACCTCCTTTGTACAGGTCAATCAGTACAACTACAACTTGCCTTTCTAGGACCACATCAATCAAAAAGAAAATCCAAAAGCCAAGCGGCTCATAAAATTATCAAACCCAATCAGTACAACAAATATGTACTGTTGTATCGGGCAAGCAATTTTATTCCTTTTCTTAGCTTCCATGCAATAACCTACCCGACATATACATACCCAATGCCAACTAATTTCTAAACCAATTCAACATTAAATTTGACTTGGCTCAATTTACCTTCCATTCTCATATTGGTTTTGTCGTTCCAATTTTTTTTATTAGTTAAACTGATTATCACACATCACAACCAACAATCAGTTGGTTGATTAACTTTCCAAATTTATATGTTGTCAAAACATATATCTTTTATATAATCAAATTATATTTTCAAAGTCAAATTACAAACATTAAACTTTAACTAAGTTCTTGGTCCTTACACCAGTCAATTGGAATTATATAAACATCCCACTTTCGAAACTCGAAATAAACACTGATGATGTTGCAATAATCACCAGAATCATCCTCGAGCGACTAAAATGTGATTTATATCTATCCATTATATTTAAGACTTCGAATATATGTTTGCAAGGCGTATATTCAAAATCTTCATATACCCGATAGTCCAAACTCAACATCAAATAAAATACTCAAATCCTTATTACAAGATATTTTTTCAAACTAAATTCATTTTATATATAATACTTTTCAAACTCATTCTAGGGCATTACTAACTCCATCTATAATGAGTTCTCTTATAGGATATTACTAATCCCATCTTTGATAAATTCCTTCATTTTTATTCTAATGTATCGTACCCCCAAAGCTTTGTAAACCAAAGCCCTGATACAAGGATATAACGACCGAAAAATCCCCCCTTTAGAATCGACCGTTAGCCACACAAGTCTTATGCAAAGGGCAAAAATCCTTGAACCGTTATGAAATACAACACATCAGGACAAAACACAAAAGAACATTTCACTATTATTACAGTAATTTTACATCAGAGTACAAAATATATCAGAGTATAGATAGTTGATACACAATGGAAAAAATATCAGAGAACAATATATTATAACACAACTAAAATATAAATACATTCAGCGGAAGACTACGAAGTAATCCAGAGTATAGCTCCGGCCATAATCCAGGATCCTGCTTTAAAAAGACTCCAAGATGTATTTGCAAAACTTTAACTACAAGCTGCCAATGTGGAAAATATGGGCACCCAGAGTTTAGGTGGGAAACAATAAACTCCAGGTCAGTCATGGGACTAGCGTGATAACCAAAATAGTTATCTACACTTTATTTTAAAGTTTGGCAAACCATGGGACCATGTCGTATAACATGGAACTGGTTTTCTCTACATGAGTACCAGTCATAAAAATTCGCAATGCTTTTTGAAAAATGAAGCTATTATAAGACTCAAGTCCAATCACACAATGCAAGCGTAAACCGGAGGATAGAGTTTTACCTTATAATACCCAAACATGCCTGATACGCAAAATTTATCTTTTATTATTGTTAGTGCATAGTGTGGAAATCAATTCCGAAAATAAAAGTATCAATCTTAGACAGCATAATACCCCATGCTATTATGTCACCATATAGGTTTACAGCTGAAAATGCAAGGTTCGTATTGAAAGTCGCATTTCCATCGATGACTAAGGCAAAGGATCTTCCTTATCCGATTCAGAACCATCTCTAGCAAGATATTCAGGACTCATACGCATGTGCACCTAAATCGGCAAAGATGGCCAGCATTGTACACGGCTGATTAGAATCTTACTTGAACATAACATTCCCCCGGTTGTTGTTGACCATCATCGTGGTCGCTGATTGACCATCATCTGAGGCGCCTCAATCCATCATCCATATAAGTAAATTACCTAGGCTCTATACCATAGCATCACTCTTTGCTAGAAGGAAACGTTAGTCCTATCTACTGTCTTTCATCCTATTTTTGGCCATTCACGAACTGTAAGGCTTGTCGAAGTCACTTTTCAACACAAAGCTAGGCTATGTCAGCCATGCTTTGATCATCATCCACAAATCACTGCTTTTCAACAAAAACTTGGATCATTTATCAACTTAGCATGCCACATCGCTAATTCACACATATGATTAGTTTATACTAATAATATAATCGAGCTCATACATCTAAAAGAAGGGTGTCAAGCTAAGAGAATAAATTCTCCGCCACCACAGATATATCATCAATAACAACTAATCGGTTATGTTATGAAATACGACATCAGACACACATCCATTTAAAAGTTAGTTCTGGGTCTGAATGAAACTGAAGGCACCTTATTCCTCGTCCCCTAAGGGACAGAGGACCGTGCATATCAGGCCAATCTCTAAGTTGTCTCGACATCCGCCACTTTAACCTTATAACAGGAGCTACCCAAGGCAACAACAATAATCCAAATGATGTGAAGATCTCCGACCGTTAACCACCATCTTCAATATCTTTGGCAATCGTCGTATTAGTTATTCAAAATGGGTTGAAACCCAGTCTTTCCAAATAACTATCGCATCATTAAAATCAAGAGATATATAAACATATCATAAGTCTTATTCCAATTCATAATATTCTTTTACTCAAATATCCTTTACACTGGGAATTACTCCCTTAAATCTTATCAAAGTTTTATATGATCTCTTTTCACAAACTTAACTCAAATCAAGGTTTATAAGTCTTACCAGGATTATCGAGCCTTACAAAAAGGTAATCTCTCATATCGGTATCCCATTCCCATCCTATTCATCCTATGGAGCAAAAATGGTGATACTTTATATCTAACGCTACTCGTATTTGGTAAGTTTAATTGCCTTCTTTTATTTCGACTCTTTGCTAAAAGATTTATTAAAACTCTAACAAAGTTTTAATCTTTGTTTCACTCAATCAAATCTTAACAGAAAGATTTATTGAAACTCTTACATGGTTTTAATCTCCAAATCATTATTCAATGATTACTTAACTTTGGAAGCCAATCCTCTCTTTAACTGGGTTAAAGAATAAATGTTATTCAAAATATCATTCACGGCAAACCCAAAATCCAATTTGATATCAAATATAAGGCTTTAAATAGAAATCGTACCGACATATATTCAATACCAAATTCTGAAATCAACCAATACCGTATAGGGAATAACAATATATATATATATATATATCTTCCAAATTCCTCAAATAGTATCTGTGACAGCCCGCCCCGCACGAGCCTGCATTTCCTCCGAAGGTGCGCTGTACACATGCCCGACTAGCACGGAACGGTCGCCAAAGAAAGGAAAGAAGAGAATGAACTAACAAGAAACCTGTAGAATGTCTCACAGCGCATGGGACAAAATATAATAATAACATAATCTTGACATAAAACAGGCGAGACAGTGCATAAGCTGAAAAATAAACCAACATAGCACCAGAAATCCAAATACAGCTTATTACAACTTTCCAAATTTTCTGTCTCTAAAACAAATGAAAGCTGAAGTAGAAGATGCACTACTAATGCCCAAGCAGTGATCTTCAACAACACAGGGAGAATACTACATATATCATACGTGGAAGCCTCCTGCTCGTCTCTGGATCAGCTACCCGTGCATACCCAGCTAACCTGTCTCTAGTCTGCTCGTGAGAGCACCCAGAGTAATAAGAGGAGACATAAAACTCTGGGTCAGACAAAAAGTCTGGTATGAGCGATAAGCAGCTAAACAAAACAATAACAGGTATACTAAACCATACCTGAACCTGGACCTGCAACCAAAGAGTTATCACTATATATCGTACAAATACTCTAAGGTGCCACTGAACAGATGGTGTAAAGATAATGGGGGTGGGGGTGTGCATGTCATAATGATGGCAATTAAGTCAAGCATAGCAACCATCCTCACATCTCTCACTCAGTGCATAAAGCATACGATGTCCACCACTGTCAATCACTAGACCCATCGAAGTAGTGACGGAGTTCGACTTGTACAACTACTGCTACTACCAAGCTTACCACATGGAGTCATGACCAAATCTTTACAAATGACCCCACTTCATTGGTCTATTAGCTCTTTAGTCGTACCTAGGCCACTATGGCCCTGAATCCATTCACGTACTCCCTACACATACTGATTCAAAGTTACAGACATCGACAACTCCTTAGCACACGTCCCGCAGCAAAGCCCAACTCATGAAGCCGACTCATTGGTTCCCAACTGGGTCCTGAGCTCTAACTTCCATTTGGACTACCTTTGCATCTCGGGTTATTGGTCTTCTCCGGATCGGCGCTTCACTTCAGTCTATACTTCAAAGTCGGATCGTGATTCACATCTCAAGTCCAAGCTTCTCGGTTCGGATCGGTTGAGCTACCCCCATCGGATCGGGTCGGGGTCCTCATCTTGTGGCGGTTCGTGTCGGTCATCATCACCTCCTGGCGGATCAGGTCGGTCATCATCACCTCCTGGCGGATCGGGTCAGATTCTTGAAGTCCAATTGCCATGCATCGGTTCGGTTCGGAGGTGGCCATGCGGGTCAGGTTGGAGAAGATACTTCCCAATTTTCAGATCGTCTCGTGGATACACTGCTTTGAGGGCGGTTCGGTTCGGGGCTCCTTCCTCCGATCCGATCCGGATCGGCCAACTTCTTCCAGCGACTGTTTACGCCACTCGACGGCGTTTTTGACTAATCTAACACTTCTAGACAATCACAAATCATGCCATACAGTCATAGCAACATGTTACATCAACCACAAACATCAAAACAATAACTTGATAGGTTAAAATAGATCAAACATAGCCAAAATCCCATATTTTCCCATAAGCATGTTTAGGCAAAACTAATGGTATGATTAGTAAAACTTAACTAAATCAAACTAAATTTCTAACAGAGGTCTAAAACATTATTTTCGAATTTATAGATATTTTTCCAGAATTTATTAGTGTATAAATTCGCTAATCTTCACTAATTACCTTTAATTAATTGTAATTAGTGTCAAAACAATGCTAATCACTCACCTTAGCCACAAATAAAACCTTTAGAACTGAAACTCTACTGTTTGGGCGTTGTTCCCAATGCAACTCAGCAGCTCCAACCTTGCTTTGGTGTTTTCTCTCCTTAATTTGATGTAGATTAAGCCAAAACTTAATTAGAAAGTGATTAGAAGTTGATTTGGGTGTTGGAGGCCATTGTTAGGGTTTCAAGAATGAAAGTGGCAGCTGAAAAATGAAATTAAGATCATTCTCTAACTGGTTTCAGCCTCCTCATAACCCTAATCCCGAAATTCCCCATTGGGCCTAGCTGTTAATCACCCGGTTAAGCCCAATTAAGCTGTTTTTCACTATCTGAGACTTCTTTCAGCCATATCTCCCAAACGGTGAGTCCGTTTGGCTAATGTGACCACTCTACGGAATTGTAAACCATCAAACAAATCTAATGGAAGTGGTTTCAGGTCAAAATTCCTTTCCAGTCAAAAGTTATGGTCAAAACAGTACCAACTAGGGGCAAATTTGTCATTTAAAAATCGGGAAAAATCATGAACATGGGAAATGGCCCCAATAGTCGTCTCCCAAAGTTACATGACCATACGACTTCGTATGTGAAAGAAATAAATGTTCTACGATCCTGCGATGCGTAGAATGCGGGGTGTTACATTCTTCCCCCCCTTAAGAAATTTCATCCCCGAAATTCCTTAACCCAAAACATACAAAGGATCCCGCATGCCTACCAATCATACATAACAATTCAATCATGCAAAACAAACAAAACAAACCTAACCTAGCATGCGGAAAACTAAGTCGAAACTGAAATCTTACCAGGCAAAGAGTTCTGGATACGTCTTCCTAATGCTCTCCTCTGTCTCCCAAGTACAGTCATTCTCATTCTCGCCCCACTGAAATTCGACTAGATTCGCCGCTTTCCTCCGAAGTTGCTTCGTATCGTTCCCAACAATACGCATAGGCTTGCGGTTCCCAACTGCCTTGGGTTCAACTTCGATATCATCCAACTAATCAGGTGAAAAAGTCACATCTGGGTCGTGCACGAACTTCCTTAACTGGGAAACATGAAACACGTTGTGAACTCCTGCCATCTTTTCTGGTAATTCAACTCTATATGCCAAATTCCCAATTTGCTCAAGAACAGGGAATGGACCAACAAATCTTGGTGCTAACTTGCCTCTCCTGCCAAATCGTATCACGCTCTTTAACGGAGATATCTTGACAAACACCAAGTCGCCAATGGAGAACTTTAATTCTCTTCTCTTCTTATCAGCATAACTCTTCTGCCTATCTTGGGCAGCCTTCATTCGCTGTTGGATAATCTTAATCTTAGCTGAAGTTTCTCTTATCACATCGGGTCCAAGCACAAACTTCTCGCCAGTTTCTACCCAACATGACAGCGAGTTGCACGGTCTTCCGTACAAAGCTTCAAACGGAGCCATACCGATACTGGATTGATAACTATTATTATATGCAAACTCTACTAGATGCAAATGGTCATCCCATGATCCACCAAAATCCAATACACAGGCTCTCAAGAGGTCTTCCAATACTCGATTCACCCTCTCTGTTTGACCGTCGGTTTGAGGCTGATACGCGGTACTGAGATGTAATTCTGATCCTAACGCCTCTTGTAAGCTCTTCCAAAATCCACTAGTGAACAACGGATCTCGGTCACTCACAATGCCTTTGGGTATTCCATGAAATCTCACTACCCACTTTATATACAGTTCCGCTAACTTAGCTGCCGTCCTGTTTGACTTGACGGGTATAAACCTTGCACTCTTAGTTAATCGGTCCACAATCACCCAAATGCTATCATGGCTCGATCTAGTCCTTGGTAACCCATCAATGAAATCCATTGACACTTGTTCCCATTTCCATTCTGGAATTTCTAATGGTTGTAGCAAACCACTAGGATTCTTTTGCTCAGCTTTAACTAGCTGGCAATTCATGCATTTGGATATAAACTTCCCAATGTCTCTTTTCATCCCTTCCCAGTAGTAGGCATGCTTCATGTCTCGGTACATCTTGTTACCACCGGGGTGTATAGTCAGTTTTGAGTGATGAAGCACTTCATCTCTCAATCCATTGACACTGGGTACAACTAGTCTTCCATTCTTTCTAAGCCGTCCATCTCGATCAAGCCCATACTTGTTCATCTCCTCGTCGATACCCATCTCTAACTTGGAGATGACTTCCAATAAGTTAGGATCGCTCCTCTGACTGGAACCAATCCGCTCAATCAAAGTGGGTCTGATCGTCAAACTTGCTAACATTTCTGGACCCAATTCGCACTTTGGCCTGAAATCATACCCAGCGATGTACTCCAGTTGCTTCCATCCTAGAAACATAGCCCCTAAACTGGCATGTCTTCTACTCAATGCATCAGCTACCGCATTGCCCTTTCCGGGTGTGTATGCGATATCGAAATCATAGGAAGCTAAGAATTCCAACCATTTATGCTGTCGGAGATTTAAATCCCTTTGGGAGAAGAGATACTTTAGCGATTTATGATCGGTAAACAACTCGAATCTTTCTCCCAAGAGATAATGCCTCCACATCTTCAATGCGAACACGATCGCTGCCAATTCCAAATCATGGGTAGGGTATCTCTTCTCATGCGGTTTCAGTTGCCGACTTGCATAAGCTACAACCCTACCTCCTTGCATCAATACAGCACCTAGCCCGGTACCACATGCATCTGTGTATACCGCCATCTCTTCATTCCCCTTAGGAATGACTAACACTGGTGCACATGTCAACTTGTCCTTTAGAATCTTGAATGCGTTCTCACACCTTTCGTCCCAGACAAAAGCTTGATTCTTCTTGGTCAACTGAGTCAACGGTGCCGCTATCTTGGAGAAGTCTTGGATAAACTTACGATAATATCCAGCTAACCCCAAGAAACTTCTTATGTCCGTTGCATTCTTGGGCGTAGACCAATCCTGTACCGTAGCCACCTTCGTGGGATCCACGGCAATACCATTCTCCGAAACGACATGGTCCAAGAATCTCACTTCCCTCCTCCAGAAGTGACACTTAGAAAACATTGCTTTCAATTGGTGTTTTCTCAACACCTCCATCACTATCCTCAAATGTTCCTTGTGTTCTTCCTCTGTCCTCGAGTAGACCAAAATATCATCCACGAACACAAGGAAAAACTTATTCAATTGATCTCTGAATACCCTATTCATAAGATCCACAAAATATGCTGGGGCATTGGTCAGCCCGAATGGCATGACCAACCACTCATAAAATCCAGACGGCGTCCGGAATGCCGTTTTAGCTATACTCCCAGCTTCCACTCTAAGCTGATGAAAACCTATCGCGAGATCCAACTGAGAGAATACTCTCGCGCCACTCAACTGATCAATCAAATCATCTATCCGCGGTAGAGGATACTTATTCTTCCTCGTCACTTTATTCAACTCGCGGTAGTCTACACACAAACAAAGGGAACCATCCGCCTTGGTAGCAAACACAACTGGTTCTCCCCATTCAGAAACACTCCTTCGGATAAATCCCTTCTTCAAAAGATCGTTGACTTGCACCCCGAGCTCTCGCTGCTCCCTTGGTGCCATGCGACGAAGTGGCATCACTATAGGTCTGGCATCTTTCACCAAATCAATACGGAACTCAATCTCTCGGTGTGGTGGAAGCCCGGTCACTTCCTCGAAGACATCCGGATACTGGCCAACCACGGGCAACCCTGACAACTCACTATGCGGGATGTCGAGGGAATTAAGAAAACTAGCCATTACCCCATCATCCGCTCTAGCTGTCACCAAAAAGCCCTCACCGTCTACCACCACCCCGTATCTTTGGAGCCAATCGACTCCCAAAATAATGCCAAACCCAGTAAAGCCCAAAAAAAAGCAATCACAAACAAACATACATCCATGACTCGATAAGACCACATTACGACATATCATGCTAAGGTTAGTCGAACCACCAATCGGGTTCGTCACTACTAAAGGTCTATCGACAATCTCCGGCTCCAATCCCAACCTATCTACCAGGTCACTAGATATGAAAGAACTGGAAGCTCCGGTATCAAACAAAACTCTAACAGGAACATCATAAACAGAAAGCATACCTTGAATAACGACATTCTTTCCTTTCTCCGCCGCAGTTGGGGCATTCGACGAAGAAGGAATAACATTAAGGGCATATGCTTTCACCATTTGCTTTTCTTTGGGGGGTTGCGGACACTTGTCCTTGTAATGTCCCACTTGGCCGCAGTTGAAGCACTTCCTATCCGCTGGTTTGGCCCGACACTCTTTGGCATAGTGGCCCTTCTTACCACAGCTGAAGCACTCAACATCTTGTTTATTCTTTTTCTTCTGGCCATCCTTGGTCTGATTCTGCTTTCTCTTATTCTAAGAACCACTCTTGCCTCCACTGCTTGCTTGCGGCTTTGGCTCCTCTGTAGATGCAACCTCAGTCTTCGGCTTAGGGTAAAGGCTCTCTGACCTAAATGCTTTCCCCACAATCGATTCAAACGTCTCATCGATGTGGTTAATAAGCCTTTCCCCTAAGTACTGATCCAAACCAGTTATGAACTTCTCGTTCTTCTTCTCGGCAATATCAATAAGAGGTAACCCATACTTCGACAAAGTGTCGAATTCGGCAATATACTCCGAGACAGCTCTGCCATTCTGCTTTAGTTCCAAGAATCTCTTAAACAACACTGACTTCTGGGCAGCTGGAATGAACTTCTCGCTAAAGCGAACCTTAAACTGCTCCCAAGTAATCTGATCCTCGGGAGTAGCTGCCTTTATAGCATTCCACCAATTCATTGCCCGCCCATGTAGCTGATGGGACGCTAGCTTTCTCTTCATCGCATTCTCGATACCCAAATCTTCGAAGATACGTTCGCAACTATCCAACCAATCCTGTACATCCATAGCCGACTCCGTTCCGTGGAACGGCTTCCCACCAAGACTGGTATAATCCTTATTCAGCTTGGCGAAGTCGGCCCTAGGCACCTGCACTATTGGACCACCATTGCCACCATTGGGAGCTGCCCTATGCACATCCCTAAGCATCTCTCTCATGAGGTCAATAAACATCGTCCTCATGTCAGCAGCATTCCCATTATTGGCTCCCCTACCGGCACCTCTTACGTATCGGCTCATCGTTCAATATGTAAAGAGAAAACGATTAACCATCTCCAAAGTGGTGCTAGTGTAGTGCGACTCTATCCTTAGCTATACTAATAGTATATATATAGCTTTTGAAAACCAAAATAATCACAAATACGCGCTCTCATATACGTATTATCTCTCCCTGGTGTCTTTCCCTAAGTTAACTACGCAACCTAGAGCTCTGATACCAAATGTGACAGCCCGCCCCGCACTAGCCTGCATTTCCTCCGAAGGTGCGCTGTACACATGCCCGACTAGCATGGAACGGTTGCCAAAGAAAGGAAAGAAGAGAATGAACTAACAAGAAACCTGTAGAATGTCTCACAGCGCATGGGACAAAATATAATAATAACATAATCTTGACATAAAACAGGCGAGACAGTGCATAAGCTGAAAAATAAACCAACACAGCAGCGGAAATCCAAATACAGCTTATTACAACTTTCCAAATTTTCTATTTCTAAAACAAATGAAAGCTGAAGTAGAAGATGCACTACTAATGCCCAAGAAGTGATCTTCAACAACACAGGGAGAATACTATATATATCATACGTGGAAGCCTCTTGCTCGTCTCTGGATCAGCTACCCGTGCATACCCAGCTAACCTGTCTCTAGTCTGCTCGTGAGAGCACCCAGAGTAATAAGAGGAGACATAAAACTCTGGGTTAGACAAAAAGTCTGGTATGAGCGATAAGCAGCTAAACAAAACAATAACAGGTATATTAAACCATACCTGGACCTGCAACCAAAGAGTTAGCACTACATACCGTACAATACTCTAAGGTGCCACTGAACAGATGGTGTAAAGATAACGGGGGTGGGGGTGTGCATGTCATAATGATGGCAATTAAGTCAAGCATAGCAACCATCCTCACATCTCTCACTCAGTGCGTAAAGCATACGATGTCCACCACTGTCAATCACTAGACCCATCGAAGTAGTGACGGAGTTCGACTTGTACAACTACTGCTACTACCAAGCTTACCACATGGAGTCATGACCAAATCTTTACAAATGACCCTACTTCATTGGTCTATTCGCTCTTTAGTCATACCTAGGCCACTGTGGCCCTGAATCCGTTCACGTACTCCCTAGACATAGTGATTCAAAGTTACAGACATCGACAACTCCTTAGCACACGTCCCGCAGCAAAGCCCAACTCATGAAGCTGACTCATTGGTTCCCATTTGGATCCTGAGCTCTAACTTCCATTTGGACTACCTTTGCATCTCGGGTTATTGGTCTTCTCCGGATCGGTGCTTCACTTCAGTCTATACTTCAAAGTCGGATCGTGATTCACGTCTCAAGTCCAAGCTTCTCGGTTCGGATCGGTTGAGCTACCCCCATCGGATCGGGTCGGGGTCATCACCTCCTGGCGGATCGGGTCGGTCATCATCACCTCCTGGCGGATCGGGTCGGATTCTTCAAGTCCAATTGCCATGCATCGGTTCGGTTCGGAGGTGGCCATGCGGGTCGGGTCGGAGAAGATGCTTCCCAATTTTCAGATCGTCTCGTGAATACACTGCTTGGAGGGCGGTTCGAGGCTCCTTCCTCCGATCCGATCTGGATCGGCCAACTTCCTGCAACTTCTTCCAGCGACTGTTTACGCCACTCGACGGCGTTTTTGACTAATCTAACACTTCTAGACAATCACAAATCATGCCATACAGTCAAAGCAACATGTTACATGAACCACAAACATCAAAACAATAACTTGATAGGTTAAAATAGATCAAACATAGCCAAAATCCCATATTTTCACATAAGCATGTTTAGGCAAAACTAATGGTATGATTAGTAAAACTTAACCAAATCAAACTAAATTTCTAACAGAGGTCTAAAACATTATTTTCGAATTTATAGATATTTTTTTAGAATTTATTAGTGTATAAATTCGCTAATCTTCACTAATTACCCTTAATTAATTGTAATTAGTGTCAAAACAATGATAATCACTCACCTTAGCCACAAATAAAACCTTTAGAAATGAAACTCTACTGTTTGGGCGCTGTTCCCAATGCAACTCAGCAGCTCCAACCTTGCTTTGGTGTTTTCTCTCCTTAATTTGATGTAGATTAAGCCAAAACTTGATTAGAAAGTGATTAGAAGTTGATTTGGGTGTTGGAGGCCATTGTTAGGGTTTCAAGAATGAAAGTGACAGCTGAAAAATGAAAATAAGATCGTTCTCTAACTGGTTTCAGCCTCCTCATAACCCTAATCCCGAAATTCCCCATTGGGCCTAGCTGTTAATCACCCGGTTAAGCCCAATTAAGCTGTTTTTCACTATCTGAAACTTGTTTCAGCCATATCTCCCAAACGGTGAGTCCGTTTGGCTATTGTGACCACTCTACGGAATTGTAAACCATCAAACGAATCTAATGGAAGTGGTTTCAGGTCAAAATTCCTTTCCAGTCAAAATTTATTGTCAAAACAGTACCAACTAGGGGCAAAATGGTCATTTAAAAATCGGGAAAAATCATGAACATGGGAAATGGCCCCAATAGTCGTCTTCCAAAGTTACATGACCATACGACTTCGTATGTGAAAGAAATAAATGTTCTACGATCCTATGATGCGTAGAATGCGGGTTGTTACATTATCTATGTAACTACGGAATCCAATATTGAAATATTCAAAGATTATTTCCATTCAAACCCAAATGAACTTAAGTTTAAAAACTTTTAGTTTATCGTTGAAATAAATTTCAAAATATTGATTTACTATGTTAAGTAAATGTCCAAAAATTCAAATCACGTTCAAATCTTCACAATTCTTGCCTAAATCATTTTAAAATCATTAATTATGACTTTCTAATATTTTTAATAATTTTTATAAGGTCATTTCAGTCGATTTCCAATTTCGGTCACCGAATTGCATTCATAACGACCTTTTCAAACATAAATTTGTACTTATCTTAAAATCTTACCGTTGGATTTTTAAACTTTCTAATCCATTTGAAAAATCATTTTATTTCGTGCCCAACATTTTTCGTTTCGGAAGAATCCGATGATTGGATGTCCCAGTATGTCAATTTAAAGTTAATTGTCGAAGCTCGCGAACTGCTACTGCGCGACAAGTCCTATTTAGACCAATTTTGATTTATAATTAAAATTAAATCTAAACCCTTACAAAATAATTTATCAGTTATATAAAACTTATATATTTATTTTTGGAAACTATATTTCAATTATGTCTCTCAAAAATCTAATATTCCATTATTTAACCATTTTAATATTATTTTAATCATTAAAAAAATATTATTTTTCAAAACTTATTATTTGAAATTCAAATTTTCCTGACCTTCATTATATAAATAAATAAGGAAGTTTTGAAAAGGAACCTTTGTTGAAACATTTTCTATATACCCTAACCAAACTTCATTTTTAAAACTTACTATTCATTTTCAAAATAAAACTTGAATAATCCATAACTATATGGAAATAAATTCAAATCAATTTTTTTTTTTATGAATATTCATCGTAATAACATAAAGTTTGTGTCCATCCAAAATCAAACGTCAAATTCAAACTTTTAATTTTCACCGAATATTTTACTAATAAAATGTTCAAATTAATTCCGAATTGGAATGAGATGCAACCAATCACCATATAATTCAATTTATATGGATTTCACACATCATTAGCATCCGATAATAGTTATTGCTAACTATTAATATCAAATTACCATGTATCGTATATACCATATAAGCCTTAACCATTAACGCTTACTACTAGAAAATGTTGTTTTAGTGATGGGAAATTCCATCCCAAATCCATCACAAAACAATATTTTGCCACGGATTTGTAATGAATATTACCCTCCCAATTCATTAGGTGCTAGATCCATCACAAAATGGTTCGTGATGGAAAGTCAACAAAGTTTGTGATGCTTTTGTCATGGTCCATAGAAAACCATTTATTTTTCTATATTTCTATTTGAAAAGCATGTAAAATTATTTTACATTTCCATAACAGATCCATTGAAAATTTGTTATGGATTTGCTACGAAACATTTATTCTTTCGAACAACAAATTATTAAAAATATTTTAAAATTTTCCATCGCAAATCCATAACAAATTGTCATGGATTAGCATCAGATTTACCATGAGCAATTATTATTCTTCCAACCAATAAGCCAACAGTACACAAAATAAAGGTTTTAATAGCATAAAAAAAATGCTATCATATGTTTTAACAACATTTTAGTGAATGATGTATAACGACAAGCTGTATTCGCTTTATATTTTATGCATTGCAAACAATATATAAAAGATATTCAAATCAACATAAAAATTAATCATATAGACCTGCTTAAATAATTTAAACTACTCATATATTAAAAATATTGAAATTTTAACAACATACATTAAACTGCTCATATATTAAACATGTCTAGGCCATACATGTGTGTACATATAACAATTTTTTTATCAATAAAGCGAATGTATATTATAAGTTGTTATAACCGAAGAATATGAGAATCTAGTATAGTTTATGTGGATAAAGAAAGAACATGTGGGCAGTGCCCTACATTTGGTAGGACAACAAAATCTTCTACTGATTTGAAATCTGCGTATGCTTTTCCAAGTTTTACAGGCTCCCGTGTTATCTCCACACGCCACAAAAACTGGACACTGCATTTTAAGAAAACAAACAAAATAAAATGCAGAACATTTAGGAATACGCATAGTATTTAGTATATGATTATATGTTTGTTCTACTTGCCTTGACTTTTGGAAGCAGCTCTTCAGGAAGAGGACCATCTAAGTAGCAGATGAGCTCAAGAAATACATCGGCTGCACAAGGTTCGAGCCCTGGTTTTAGTATAATCTGCGCTAGTTCATCAGTAACTGCTGATTTGTCATGATAGCAATGTAATGAAAAGATGAGAAAGATTTGAAACACAAGCTTGTAAAATTTTACAGTCATATTTGTCAGCCATCTTATTCAAAATGGCTTGTGACATTTAAGAGCAGATAGAGTGCATAACATTATGATATAACACAATAAACTTCTATGATCCTACATACATATTATATCGATCATAATTGGGTATTGTTAACATATCGATCATGCATCAGCATACACATTTTGATATATAAAGGCAACTTATTCATTGTAACATCTGTATTATTTTCGCTATTATTTCTAGGCAAATTCAATCCAAACTCCTAGTTTTGATATATAGTTGGACTAAAATGCTCCTCCATGAATTTCTATCTCATGTTGGTTTTTTATTTTTACATTTATTCTTTATTGTTTTAAAACAATGTTTTAGACCACTACATAAAGCACGTACCCGTGGATTTCTATATAACAATAGCGCAGTGCTAAAGGGCACCGCGTTTTCTGCTTCGGGGTACCACGGGTACTGTCGAACGCCCTTTTTTTGCCGCGTTCGGTATACAACCGCCGACTGAGTACTGTGCGGTCGGCGGTTCATGGTAGCCCAAAGCAGATTTTGCGGTGCCCTTAGCACCGCACTAACTATATATGCAGTGCGAATGCATGATTTAAATATCTATCATGCACTTGACCTATGAAGCTAAAGGCTTAGCTCTCATAATTGATCTACAAAACATGGAAACGGAAATGGAGCCATACAAACAAATTATACAGAACCATCACGAATAATACAAACAAAAAAAATTCAATATGAGGAAAATAACACAGATAGTACAAGTTATAGCATGATACATGGTTGTTGGCGTTTCTTCATTCTTATTTTATTTGTGATGGTTTCTGTTTGATTTGTTTGTTTGGCTTAAGCTTTGTTTTCATGTTCTAATTTGTATTTTTTGTTTTGAGTTTCAAACATTTTTTGTAAAATATAAGTGCGCAAAGATAATGGAGGAGAGGAGATGAAATGAAAATGGAGTGGGCGACATTATAGTTGCAAAACATCCTTCTGTTATTTCGAAAAACACGAAAAATGCAACAAAAATTGTCTGGTATTTCGAATGTTAATGTCATTTTCTGAATTGGTCTTTTTATAAAATTTACATGTGTCTAGAATACTTTTTATATAGGCAAAATTAAAATTTAAAAATGGTAAACCAACCACTAAATGTTTTGAACTACGGTATGCTTTTTAATCTCGTAAGTCCACTGCATAATAGTTACTGAAACTAGTATGGACATCTTAATTCAATTAACTTTTTAAAATTTAGATGGGGCTACTCAGGACCAGTCAAATAAAATTCACATATATGCTATGAGCAGGCCACAAACTTCACCTCTTTAATGGTTCATGGATAATGCTAGTTAAACAGCAATAATTCTGAATAAGCCATCACTAACATCTCGTTCTATAAATAAAGAAGTACCTGACAAAGAATACTTTTCAGACTCAGGTGTTGCAACTGCATTGAAGATGAATAAAGCCATCACTAACATCTTCCCCAAACTGGTATCCCTATCAACCATATGAAAGCCTACTGTTAGTTTCCACAAATGAACTAGATGAAACATTGGATTTTATCCGTTTAGTTTACCTTAACAGGCTCTGAAATAACTTAATCAAAGGCCTACCATACCAAGGCCGCTTCTTTACATGAAGCATACGCAACGAAATACTCAAAAGAAGCACACCCTTGCATATTGTAGGCTCCATTATAGCCGCTTGAAGACCCACAACACCTATTTTTAATACAAAGATAATCCTCTGTAAACTTGTAAGAGCATGTACCATAAACCTTACAGTTCATGTTATTGGCAAAAAGGTTTGCATTTCATCACTTGTAGGCGTATACTCTTTTAAAAAGATGGACTACCTTTTGAAAAATCATAACATGAAAAGAATAAAGAAATAAACATCCTATGGAGTTGCATATGAAGAAAGCTTTGTCTTTCACGACGTCGGTACAAAATTCATTTAACTGATTTGCCCATTGAACAAAAGAACTAAGCAAAATTCACATCGTATAGTTTTAGGTCACACTTCATCTTCAGAATCGTTAAAGTCGGATTCATTGAACGTCTGCAATACATATCAGATGAATCATAGCTTGAGACCTACCTAAATCGTAAAGTACAATATAATTTATGTCTGTTATCATTTTTGAACTACTTTAGATACCAATTCTTTCAACCTTTTGATAGGTAAACTGTGTATAATTTAGATTCCTAATTACATAGTAGTGCAGAATTTTGCCAGTAAGCTAATTTGGTCAAACGAAGCTTATATGAATATGGTTATTGACCAGCCTATGTTGTAAAAATTGTTTGATTATTATTGAGATAAAATTGAAAGAATTAAAGGAATAGCAATACAACTATAAACATAAGATTCCTCTATCAACCTAACATACTGTGCATCATAAACAATTTTCAATATACACCATTGTTTGGTGAAAGTGGGATGACTTTGATATATACTGTATAAATGAATGCGATAGGTTGACGTATTAATGCATCTAAAGTCAAAGTCATCCCACTATCCTAATTAGACACTTCAAGAAAGAGATCGAACGAAGAGATAAAACTTCTGTTTCCTTGAATTTTAGTAAAACAACACCAAAGCATTATTGTCTGCAAACCAACAATCCTAATTAGACATCATGTTCTTTTCTTTAAAATAATAATGACCAAGAATTATAGCTCTATAAATGATAAATTATAAACAAGTTCTAATAAGCAAAATTAAACTCGAGAATAATGCAGATCTACAATTGTTTTTGTTTAACGGAAGAGCAATACAACAGCAGTACGAAACTGGAACCAGGAGTCAAATCCAAAATAATAGAGCTAACACAAACAATTCACTTTTATAACTAAACCCATAGATTCGTTGACCTATACCATTTTTCACTTAAGCGTTCAAAACCCAAATTAACAGCATCAAGTATCGCAAATCTACCGATCTAACATACATTGCACCATATGAAATAGATATTAGCGAACTGAAAGCAGATCTATTGACAAACTCTCTAAGAAAAGTACCTGAATTCCGTGCTCAAGATAGTAAAGCTTACAGCAGGCGTTTCTTACTTGGATGCCAAACCGTCCGATGAGGGTCGAGATGCATTCCTTCATTTTGGCCTATAGGAAATTGGAAAAACAGTAGTAAGAAATAGAGAAGTATACAAATCTTGAGAGAGAGTTGAGAACAGTAGTAAGAAATAGAGAAGTATAAAAATCTTGAGAGAGAGTTGAGCGTTTGTGAAGACGCCTGCCTACTGTTAAACAACATGTTCACCGTCTGGCGAATCAACATCCAAAACTTGAACCCAGTCAACTCTTTTTAGGGGGAATATCCTGGAATTATGGCTTTCGTTGTCGGAGAGAAAAGGAGACGATTTTGATTTTGGATTTGAGTAATTTTAGGAGCCTGGCAAAAATCTAGGGATAGTTGGGAATGTGAATGCTGTAAAATAAGGTGCAAAGCGGGAAGCTTAAAAAAGACGCGGGAGAAGCAAAATTGACAGAAGAATGGTGCAAGATATCAGATAGGTAATTCTGTATTGAGCAGTGCTATTTTTTGTTAGACAGCTATTTACTGTTTTCTTGTAGTGTAATATAATTTACACACCATTAATAACTAACCAAGATAATTGTAATTATTAATACATCACTTATAATTTAAGAGAAAAACAAAATTACAAATCTACAATAAACATGTTATAAATTTGTGACGGATTTCTTTTGATATATTTATTTTTATCAAAAAAGTTAACCATATATTACATCACAAATCAATGGTAAATCTACATTAAAATTGCTACGTGGTTGTGACTTCTTGTTGCAACAATATTTTACTAAATTTTAGCATAAAATTTAGTGACTTTTTAACTATCAATGACAACTCCATAGCTGATTTGTGATGGATTTTCCATGATCTGTGACAAATAGCATTTGATATCACTATTCCTTTTTTTAAGCAAAATATTAGCTATGATTTCCATATCTGTGGCAATTCCATGACTGATTTACCACGGATTTGTTAGGTATTCATGTTACGTCACAAAAAAATATGTTGGTCAACAAAAAATTATATTTGAAAAAGAACTTCCAAATTCAACTCAAATCCATCTCAAATCCGACACAATTTTGCTATGGATTTTTCCGTCACAATAGTTATGTCACTAAAACAACATTTTCTAGTAGTGAGCTTATATGGGTTTGTCAATCAACAGATTAACCACAATATCAATCAATATCAATCATCAATGTCTAACCAATTATTGTCCAATTAACCAAATAGAGTTCTCATCAACATCCATCAACCAGTAATTTGTTTATTATTTTCTAATGACCATTTATGGTTCAATCAATTTCCAGGTCAACATTATAATTTCTAGGTGTCACAAACCCAAGCAACTATATGTATATTACTTAAAAATCACATTTTTATCAAGCTAAACATTATTAAACCCTATCATAAACCCAAATCATCATCGTTAAAACTTGTTAATATCATATAATTAACTAATCTTCCAAACATAGTAAAACTAGTTATATTAACTAAACCAATTAACAAAAACTTAAGTGAGGTGTTCTCACAGAGGGATCCACTCCCCCAATCTTTTATGTAGAATAATCACATTCTATTACCGCTTCACTACAACTTCAAATCACCAATTACTAACAGTATATATATATATATACTTATAATTGAAGCCGAAAGAGGAAAAATCGGTTTTTTAACGGTTTTAATAGCCTGGAAGCTAAGAGGGGCCCACGGCTTGGGGTAGATGCGGTCTGCCACACTGGTGGGGGTCGAAGGGAGCTGTTGTGGAGCTATAGGGTCCATACATGGCTGTTTTGGGGTCCAAGGAGTGGAGATTTGGGTGTGTTTTGGTGTAAGCATGTGATTTAGGGTTTTAAAACGGGGGAAATTGGGTTTTGGAGAGGAGGTGTGACGGCAAGGAATTTCGCTCGGTCCGAACCAGTCGCTAAACCGATCCAGGCCGTTCGAAACACCCTATCGTTTGAGAACACGACAAAACAGAACGCATACAGAAGAACATTTCACTGTATATAACAACAATGCATCAGATTACAAGAATATACAGAGTATAAATGAATATTACACAGAAATATCAGAGATTTAAATTACATTTAAATACATAGCAGCGGAAAATAATACAATACACAACTAGAAGTAGATATACGGATACAAAGCTTTCCGGATATCGTTCCAGCTGTAAACCAGGATCCTGTGAATATAAATCTGCAAAACCGAAACTACTAGCTGCCCGTGTCAAAATAAGGGCACCCAGAGTTTAGGTTAAAACAATAAACTCCAGGTCAGTCATGGGACTGGTGTGAGAACTAAAACAGTTAATCTTTATTTTTAAAGCTAGGTAAATCAAGGGACCACGCCGTATAACACGGAACGGGTTTCCTCCCAAGAATACCAGTGCATAAAACAACAGCGCAATGCTAAATAAAGAAAAATGAAGCTGTTATAAGACCCAGGTCCTATCACACAATGCAACGCAAGCCGGGGGATAGGGTTTTCCCTTATAACAGCTAAAGAATGCTTGATACGTTTAAAACAAATCATTTGATACTATTATAAGTGCATAGAGTATAAAACAACTTCAAATCATAAGTATCAATCATAGGCGGCATGAATGCCCCATACCACTATGTCGCCATATATAGGTTTACAACTAAAACCGCAAGATCACGTATTTGGAAATTGGATTTCCGTCTATGAACCGAGGCAAAAGATAGTCCTCAACCGATTCGAGACTGCCTAGCCCGAGTCTCAGGATCAGAGCTCGAGTGACCCTTGGATCCTCAGGGCCGGTCCACACGGAGTGGATTAAAATGCCTGAACATGCGTTTCTCCGCCCTATGGGGCGTAAACGAGCCAACTAAATGACTCCATCGGTTCGAGAACGACCGATCAATCCGAGGCGCCTCGCAACAGCAACAACCACATAAGTCAAACTCGTCAGGGCGTGTAAAACCACTGACGCCACTTCTAGCTAGGAAGAAACGCATGCCCTCCCTGACGTCCCCTCCCGTTTTTGGTTCATACCGGGTGTGAAACACGCGAGGTAAACGTTACACAAAGCTACGCCACAAAGGCCGTGCTTTGATCATCACCACAAGACTTTGCTTTTCAACAGAAGCCTTGATCATTTGCATCTTAGCATGCCACACAGGCAAACCATCCTATGCAACCGATATCAGTCACACAGAATGAAATCCGATGTCAGACACACAGTCCATTTACAAGTCCGTTCTGGGTCTGAACGAAACCGGAGGCACCTAGTACCCCGCACATCCATCGATCTCCAAGTACGTCTGGACGATCACCAACTGTTTCCATCTTCTTGGGTGTACAGCCCAATCAAGATCATCAGTTATCACCCAAACGACGTGAAGACCTCCGGTCTTCGACCATCGTCTTCATCTTCGACTTATCGTCGTATCAGTTATCCAGAATGGGATAAACCCGGTCTTTCCGAATAACTCGCGTATATTTAAATAAGTGTTACACAAACACAACATACGCCTCATTCCAATTCATTAGTCACTAACCGTAAATTAATCAAGAGAATAATTCCCCAAATATTAACCCCGAAGGCCGAAACCAACATCAGATCAATATCCAGAAAACCATTCTGCTTGGCTAACCGACAGTTAGTTTCTAAATTTCACGTTCAAATCTAATTAAAGATTTAACTATCGCCTGGAGCAAAACTGGTGATACTCCATTCTCGATCTTTTCAATCTAATTAAAGATTCATTAAAACTCCACTTAGTTTTAATCTGTGACTGGGTTAAAGAATCAGTGTCATCTAAAAACACGGTTCGCGATAAACCCAAAGTCACATTCCATTAATTATCGGGTTAAAGAACGAGTGTTATTTAAAAACACTGTTCACGATAAACCCAAAAATCATTCCATTAATTATCGGGTTAAAGAACGAGTGTTATTTAAAACACTGTTCACGATAAACCCAAAAATCAATATCAATTCAATTCCAATTAAATATCATTTAATTGGTACACTTCATTAAATCTAAATAAAAAGATTTAATCTTTTCTCAACTGGGTTCAAGAACAGTGTTAGTGAAGACACCATTCACGACAAACCCAAATCACATTCGATATTCAATACAAGGCTCTGAATAGAAAATATATCGGCTTATATTCAATATCGAATTCTACGACTAACAAATGTCGTATTGGAAATAACGATATACATATATATCTTTCAAATTTCCATAACAACACCTGTATAATCACGAATTCCAACATCGAAACATTCCGAAGACAATTTCGATTCAAATCCACTCCAATGCAATCATTGGAATTTTGGTTACTTTTAAAACCCTTTTCGAATTCAATTTATTTATTTAAAAATAAATAGAATTATAATTCTAGTTCAAAACTAGTTCATTTCGATAAAAATCCATTTTTATCTTTTCAAATATGGAGTTTTTCATCCCAATTCTTCACAAATCATTTCTTATGATTTTACACAAATTATTACTATTTTTAATAATTTTATCAAGGCCCGTACAGTCGATTTCCATCAATGGCCATCGAACTGCACTTACAGCGACCTTTTTCGAATTTGATTTGGACATAATTCCAAATCCAACCATTAGATTTCAAATTTCTAATCTTCGTTAGAAAGCTCTTTTCGATACGAACCCAACGGTTCCGGTTTTAGGAGAATCCGACGGTCGGATCTCCCGTAATGTCCGTTTGAAATAAATGGTCGAAATTCGCGAACTGCCGCGACGCGGCGCGTTCTATTCAGGCCATTATATTATATATAATATATATATAATATATTTCGTCGATTTCTATTTAAAAACGAATTATATAAACAGTTTTAAATTCATTTCAAAATCTATTTCAACTTCCATTTCAATTCAAAGCAAAATTGAATTCTTCTTTATAAATTCGTTTCAAAATTCATTTCTGTTCAATTCAAATTTCAATTCAATTTGAATTCATATTCAATTCAATTCATTTCGAAATCGTTTTCAATTCAATTCATTTCGAAATCGTTTTCAATTCAATTCATTTCGAAATCGCTTTTCAATTCAATTCATTTCGAAATCGTTTTCAATTCAATTCATTTCGAATTCGTTTTCAATTCAATTCATTTCGAAATCGTTTTCAATTCAATTCATTTCGAATTCGTTTTCAATTCAATTCATTTCGAAATCGTTTTCAATTCAATTCATTTCGAAATCGTTTTCAATTCAATTCATTTCGAAATCGTTTTCAATTCAATTCATTTCGAATTCGTTTTCAATTCAATTCATTTCGAAATCGTTTTCAATTCAATTCATTTCGAAATCGTTTTCAATTCAATTCATTTCGAAATCGTTTTCAATATCGATTCAAATATCGTTCACGTCAAAATGGCGTCAAACTAATCAACACGGCTTCATAAATTTCTATTTTCAAATATTCTATTTCAAATATTTCTTTTTCAAAATAGTTGTTATTATCAAAATATTTCGTTCAACACATGACCAATCTCAATGAATGAGTACTGTCAACACATGAACTTTTATTTTATAATATTCTTTATTTTTCAAATTGGAATGAGACCCAATCAATTACCATATAAAGTTAATTATATGGATTTTCATACAACACATGTATATCATAGCATTGAAAAATAATCAACCATCAACCAAAGTGCACTACACTGTATAAGCATCAAATATAGATATTCAACGCTTAAAACAGCCTGTCAATCAACCGATCGACATAATTAATAAATCAGGATGAGTGAACTTCAAATTTCATCCCAACACCCGTGTGGGGTTTCAAACAATCAAACACACATTTTATTTGTGCTGTTGGGCGATGTGCAAAATTTATCGACCCAATCAATGTCCTTCAAATAGGTGTACATAAACAAACCGTCCAGCTTGTAAATGAATATTTATTTATTCACATTCACGTTAAAAATTATATTTTTAACGATAAAACATTTTATTTTAACATATGAATTTCTATTCAGTTCAATCTTTAAATAAAATGGCATTTTTATTTTTCTAACATATTTTAGAAAATTTCGGCGGCATAACGGCACGATACTAGAAACGGGACGAGGCCTAGCCTTATCCACGGTCTAGTGAAGGCCCACGCCATTCACTCATCAATCAAATCAATTTCATTTTGCAAACCACAAAATTTGGAGTAAGGGTCTAACCTAGCCTTACTCCTACGCCTTATAACGGCGCACGTCTAATCCTAACCAATTTATCGATTCGATTTTTCACATCACAAACCACATTCAAACCAACTCGCAATCAATCACCAAACAATCAAACAAACAAGTCCATGGTCTGTGGACGATTGTGTCGGGTGCTACTAAGCACCGTCTGCATCCTAGTATATATATATATAACTAGAAAAATAAATTGAAAGGTGAGAAATTCTCACATATAGCTATCCTAGCTCCACGGCACTTCATTGATAGAAATCTTCATCGCTATCGCATCTTTGTCACCTTCGTTGCCCGGATCCTTTACATATGTAAAAATCGAATTTTTAGTTCGCTATTCAATATATAAAAATCGAATTTTTAGTTCGCTATTCAATATATAAAAATCGAATTTTTAGTTCGCTATTCAATATATAAAAATCGAATTTTTAGTTCGCTATTCAATATATAAAAATCGAATTTTTAGTTCGCTATTCAATATATAAAAATCGAATTTTTAGTTCGCTATTCAATATATAAAAATCGAATTTTTAGTTCGCTATTCAATATATAAAAATCATATTTTTCTATCGAAGTTCAATATATAAAAATTCCATTTTTCTATCGAAGTTCAATCTTCTCTGTCGCTTCATATATAAAATAAAAATCAGATTTTTATTTCGTTACATACACAAAGATGATATCTTTATATTCTCTATCCTATAAAGATTATATTTTCAATACTTTAAAAATATAAAAATCATATTTTTAATACTTTAAAAATATAAAGATCATATTTTTACAAAAATATAGATCCCGCCTTTTCCATTTTAAAGATCAAATCTTTTCTTTTACCTTTTCAAGTTTAAATCTTTTCTCTTTTTAAAATCTAAATCTTTAATCAGTTTTTAATTTCTTTTTAAAAACAGTTTTTTATAACTTACTTCTTTTAAAAATTCTGTTTTAAAAACTTAAAACAAAAATCAGTTTTCTATATTCAAAAATTCAGTTTTTAAATTCTTAAAAATCCAGTTTTTAACTTTAAAGTAAAAATCAGTTTTACTGTTTATATAAAATGAAAATAAAGTAAATGAAATAAAATAAATAAAAAAAAAAAAAAACTTACAGTAGAAATCTCGAAAAGGGAGGGGGAGGCTTTCCGCGGCTGTCCAAGGTGGCGGAGGGGGCGCGTCGCGTTTCTGAAACGAGGAGGGGGGCTTCGGTGGTGGTGGCGAGGCTTGGAGGTCGGCGCGGGGGTTCGGGTTGCTGGTGATGGGTGTTGTCGCGAGGTGGATGGAGGGAGGGGGAGAAGAGAGTGGAGCGGAGGAGAGACGGGGAAGGAGGGGCTTGTTCGCCTGAGGCGCGGCGGCGGCCTGGGCGCGCTTCGACGAAGTTTCCCCCCTTTTTTTTTTCTTCTGATCGATTAAATGAATTGGGGGGGGCCTGGAGGGGTTATAGGAGAGGAAGGATAAATTTTATTTCTTTTATTATTTTATTATTTTAATTTCAAAAGTATTGACTTTTACATACGACCTCTAAACGAGGCCCACCGCCTGTCGTCCCTAGCGTATTACCCCCATTCCGAACACAATGGGATATGTATCGCAAGATGATTTGATCCTTACAATCGGTTTCCTTTTGAATTTACATTTAAATCACTATATTGAATTTAAACGCGCATTTCGAATTACCGGGGTCACATACTAACTAGAAAAATTCCAGAAAAATATTTTCTAGCTTCGTTTTGACGATACGGTCCTAACAAAACTAGTTTCGTCGAATTCTGAGATCGTTAGAAAAATGGCCAATTTCCAGTCGATTAAAATCAACTGAAACTGGTCAAACGCGTTTTCCTTTGCCACGCTCACATATGGATTCGAAAAATTATGAAATTTAAAACCTAGCAATAACTTGACACTGCGGACCCAACAAAACTGGTTTCGTCGAAATCCGAGGTCATTTGCAAAATGTCCATTTTTAAGGGCCTGAATTCCATAGCGACTATTCAGAATTTTCAACTGGACATATCTTTTGATTCCCGATATGAAATCTTGATTTTTCGTATTCGTTGGAAAGATATTCACAATTAGATCCCATTATTTTTGGTTTCACTAAAATCCGGATTGTTTTGCACCCGGTACATTCAATTGAAGTTTGAAATCGAATTATCGAACTACCGCGCCATTTTCAATTCTATTTATAATTATATATAAATATTTATATTCTAACGACGACGCGTATAATATATACGTTCGATTTATATTCTAAATAAATTTCTCGTCGATATTATTTAAAATAATTCATTTTAAATAATCAAAATTCACTAAAATTGCCAAAATAAAAATTTTAAACTGGCCCAGATTTTCCGGGTTGTTACAATCTCCCCCACTTAAAACTTTTCGTCCCCGAAAAGGAACAAAGTCGAAAGTGGTTTGATTAATCAACTCTACGCTCGATCTGGCTTCCATTCTCCAACTCTTTAGTTTCTGAGAATTCTCAAAATTTCAAAAATTTGGCTAACACCCTAAATTTTCGAAAAATTTCGCCATAACCTCCCCTGCAATGGGAGCATCGGGGAATTTCAAATAGCTTCCCCGGTCCTTCAGATCTCAAAAAGAAAAAGAAAAAGCCAAGCGGCTAGCCAATAGGCTCACAAAATCATCATCACCCAAACAAAACAGGAAATTATGTAGTAAACCTGTACCTATTTGTCGGGCAAACAAATTTTATTCTCTGGCTCTAGCCTCCTTGCTATGACCTGTTCAATGATATATATGTATATGCAAGCAAATGCAACCAATTTCCAATATAATTCAATATTCGGTTCAATTAGGCTAAATGGCTGAAAATTAGCAAACAAATAAACAAACAACACAAACATCAATCAATTAGTGAATTTAACGTTTCAAATTCATAATTTTGATACATATACAAAAATCTGATTTTTGATGCCAAATCACAACAATAAATCTATCTATATTAGTTTTGGTTCTCACACCAGTCTAATGGAAATATATAGATATCACACCTTCGAAACACGAATATAAATATTGATAATGCGGCCGCATTACCAAAATTATCTCCGGGCGACTAGAGTGTGATTCTATATCTATCCAGTATATTAAAATTTCAAATACACGCGGATCAGACGTATACGCAAAATCTATATATACTGGATTGTCCACATCAATATAAATAGATAATCAAATACGAATAATTGATTTAAATTTTCAAAACAAAAATTTGTTCTCATTTTCAAAAATATACTCTTCACACTCGTTCTAGGATACTACTGATCCTATCTCTAACGAGTCATCCCATTGGATATTACTAATCCAATTATCTGATGAATTCTTTCGTATGGTTCTAATGTGCCTTGTTCTCTGAGCTTTGTAAACCAAAGCTCTGATACCAACTGTGACGGCAAGGAATTTCGCTCGGTCCGAACCAGTCGCTAAACCGATCCAGGCCGTTCGAAACACCCTATCGTTTGAGAACACGACAAAACAGAACGCATACAGAAGAACATTTCACTGTATATAACAACAATGCATCAGATTACAAGAATATACAGAGTATAAATGAATATTACACAGAAATATCAGAGATTTAAATTACATTTAAATACATAGCAGCGGAAAATAATACAATACACAACTAGAAGTAGATATACGGATACAAAGCTTTCCGGATATCGTTCCAGCTGTAAACCAGGATCCTGTGAATATAAATCTGCAAAACCGAAACTACTAGCTGCCCGTGTCAAAATAAGGGCACCCAGAGTTTAGGTTAAAACAATAAACTCCAGGTCAGTCATGGGACTGGTGTGAGAACTAAAACAGTTAATCTTTATTTTTAAAGCTAGGTAAATCAAGGGACCACGCCGTATAACACGGAACGGGTTTCCTCCCAAGAATACCAGTGCATAAAACAACAGCGCAATGCTAAATAAAGAAAAATGAAGCTGTTATAAGACCCAGGTCCTATCACACAATGCAACGCAAGCCGGGGGATAGGGTTTTCCCTTATAACAGCTAAAGAATGCTTGATACGTTTAAAACAAATCATTTGATACTATTATAAGTGCATAGAGTATAAAACAACTTCAAATCATAAGTATCAATCATAGGCGGCATGAATGCCCCATACCACTATGTCGCCATATATAGGTTTACAACTAAAACCGCAAGATCACGTATTTGGAAATTGGATTTCCGTCTATGAACCGAGGCAAAAGATAGTCCTCAACCGATTCGAGACTGCCTAGCCCGAGTCTCAGGATCAGAGCTCGAGTGACCCTTGGATCCTCAGGGCCGGTCCACACGGAGTGGATTAAAATGCCTGAACATGCGTTTCTCCGCCCTATGGGGCGTAAACGAGCCAACTAAATGACTCCATCGGTTCGAGAACGACCGATCAATCCGAGGCGCCTCGCAACAGCAACAACCACATAAGTCAAACTCGTCAGGGCGTGTAAAACCACTGACGCCACTTCTAGCTAGGAAGAAACGCATGCCCTCCCTGACGTCCCCTCCCGTTTTTGGTTCATACCGGGTGTGAAACACGCGAGGTAAACGTTACACAAAGCTACGCCACAAAGGCCGTGCTTTGATCATCACCACAAGACTTTGCTTTTCAACAGAAGCCTTGATCATTTGCATCTTAGCATGCCACACAGGCAAACCATCCTATGCAACCGATATCAGTCACACAGAATGAAATCCGATGTCAGACACACAGTCCATTTACAAGTCCGTTCTGGGTCTGAACGAAACCGGAGGCACCTAGTACCCCGCACATCCATCGATCTCCAAGTACGTCTGGACGATCACCAACTGTTTCCATCTTCTTGGGTGTACAGCCCAATCAAGATCATCAGTTATCACCCAAACGACGTGAAGACCTCCGGTCTTCGACCATCGTCTTCATCTTCGACTTATCGTCGTATCAGTTATCCAGAATGGGATAAACCCGGTCTTTCCGAATAACTCGCGTATATTTAAATAAGTGTTACACAAACACAACATACGCCTCATTCCAATTCATTAGTCACTAACCGTAAATTAATCAAGAGAATAATTCCCCAAATATTAACCCCGAAGGCCGAAACCAACATCAGATCAATATCCAGAAAACCATTCTGCTTGGCTAACCGACAGTTAGTTTCTAAATTTCACGTTCAAATCTAATTAAAGATTTAACTATCGCCTGGAGCAAAACTGGTGATACTCCATTCTCGATCTTTTCAATCTAATTAAAGATTCATTAAAACTCCACTTAGTTTTAATCTGTGACTGGGTTAAAGAATCAGTGTCATCTAAAAACACGGTTCGCGATAAACCCAAAGTCACATTCCATTAATTATCGGGTTAAAGAACGAGTGTTATTTAAAAACACTGTTCACGATAAACCCAAAAATCATTCCATTAATTATCGGGTTAAAGAACGAGTGTTATTTAAAACACTGTTCACGATAAACCCAAAAATCAATATCAATTCAATTCCAATTAAATATCATTTAATTGGTACACTTCATTAAATCTAAATAAAAAGATTTAATCTTTTCTCAACTGGGTTCAAGAACAGTGTTAGTGAAGACACCATTCACGACAAACCCAAATCACATTCGATATTCAATACAAGGCTCTGAATAGAAAATATATCGGCTTATATTCAATATCGAATTCTACGACTAACAAATGTCGTATTGGAAATAACGATATACATATATATCTTTCAAATTTCCATAACAACACCTGTATAATCACGAATTCCAACATCGAAACATTCCGAAGACAATTTCGATTCAAATCCACTCCAATGCAATCATTGGAATTTTGGTTACTTTTAAAACCCTTTTCGAATTCAATTTATTTATTTAAAAATAAATAGAATTATAATTCTAGTTCAAAACTAGTTCATTTCGATAAAAATCCATTTTTATCTTTTCAAATATGGAGTTTTTCATCCCAATTCTTCACAAATCATTTCTTATGATTTTACACAAATTATTACTATTTTTAATAATTTTATCAAGGCCCGTACAGTCGATTTCCATCAATGGCCATCGAACTGCACTTACAGCGACCTTTTTCGAATTTGATTTGGACATAATTCCAAATCCAACCATTAGATTTCAAATTTCTAATCTTCGTTAGAAAGCTCTTTTCGATACGAACCCAACGGTTCCGGTTTTAGGAGAATCCGACGGTCGGATCTCCCGTAATGTCCGTTTGAAATAAATGGTCGAAATTCGCGAACTGCCGCGACGCGGCGCGTTCTATTCAGGCCATTATATTATATATAATATATATATAATATATTTCGTCGATTTCTATTTAAAAACGAATTATATAAACAGTTTTAAATTCATTTCAAAATCTATTTCAACTTCCATTTCAATTCAAAGCAAAATTGAATTCTTCTTTATAAATTCGTTTCAAAATTCATTTCTGTTCAATTCAAATTTCAATTCAATTTGAATTCATATTCAATTCAATTCATTTCGAAATCGTTTTCAATTCAATTCATTTCGAAATCGTTTTCAATTCAATTCATTTCGAAATCGCTTTTCAATTCAATTCATTTCGAAATCGTTTTCAATTCAATTCATTTCGAATTCGTTTTCAATTCAATTCATTTCGAAATCGTTTTCAATTCAATTCATTTCGAATTCGTTTTCAATTCAATTCATTTCGAAATCGTTTTCAATTCAATTCATTTCGAAATCGTTTTCAATTCAATTCATTTCGAAATCGTTTTCAATTCAATTCATTTCGAATTCGTTTTCAATTCAATTCATTTCGAAATCGTTTTCAATTCAATTCATTTCGAAATCGTTTTCAATTCAATTCATTTCGAAATCGTTTTCAATATCGATTCAAATATCGTTCACGTCAAAATGGCGTCAAACTAATCAACACGGCTTCATAAATTTCTATTTTCAAATATTCTATTTCAAATATTTCTTTTTCAAAATAGTTGTTATTATCAAAATATTTCGTTCAACACATGACCAATCTCAATGAATGAGTACTGTCAACACATGAACTTTTATTTTATAATATTCTTTATTTTTCAAATTGGAATGAGACCCAATCAATTACCATATAAAGTTAATTATATGGATTTTCATACAACACATGTATATCATAGCATTGAAAAATAATCAACCATCAACCAAAGTGCACTACACTGTATAAGCATCAAATATAGATATTCAACGCTTAAAACAGCCTGTCAATCAACCGATCGACATAATTAATAAATCAGGATGAGTGAACTTCAAATTTCATCCCAACACCCGTGTGGGGTTTCAAACAATCAAACACACATTTTATTTGTGCTGTTGGGCGATGTGCAAAATTTATCGACCCAATCAATGTCCTTCAAATAGGTGTACATAAACAAACCGTCCAGCTTGTAAATGAATATTTATTTATTCACATTCACGTTAAAAATTATATTTTTAACGATAAAACATTTTATTTTAACATATGAATTTCTATTCAGTTCAATCTTTAAATAAAATGGCATTTTTATTTTTCTAACATATTTTAGAAAATTTCGGCGGCATAACGGCACGATACTAGAAACGGGACGAGGCCTAGCCTTATCCACGGTCTAGTGAAGGCCCACGCCATTCACTCATCAATCAAATCAATTTCATTTTGCAAACCACAAAATTTGGAGTAAGGGTCTAACCTAGCCTTACTCCTACGCCTTATAACGGCGCACGTCTAATCCTAACCAATTTATCGATTCGATTTTTCACATCACAAACCACATTCAAACCAACTCGCAATCAATCACCAAACAATCAAACAAACAAGTCCATGGTCTGTGGACGATTGTGTCGGGTGCTACTAAGCACCGTCTGCATCCTAGTATATATATATATAACTAGAAAAATAAATTGAAAGGTGAGAAATTCTCACATATAGCTATCCTAGCTCCACGGCACTTCATTGATAGAAATCTTCATCGCTATCGCATCTTTGTCACCTTCGTTGCCCGGATCCTTTACATATGTAAAAATCGAATTTTTAGTTCGCTATTCAATATATAAAAATCGAATTTTTAGTTCGCTATTCAATATATAAAAATCGAATTTTTAGTTCGCTATTCAATATATAAAAATCGAATTTTTAGTTCGCTATTCAATATATAAAAATCGAATTTTTAGTTCGCTATTCAATATATAAAAATCGAATTTTTAGTTCGCTATTCAATATATAAAAATCGAATTTTTAGTTCGCTATTCAATATATAAAAATCATATTTTTCTATCGAAGTTCAATATATAAAAATTCCATTTTTCTATCGAAGTTCAATCTTCTCTGTCGCTTCATATATAAAATAAAAATCAGATTTTTATTTCGTTACATACACAAAGATGATATCTTTATATTCTCTATCCTATAAAGATTATATTTTCAATACTTTAAAAATATAAAAATCATATTTTTAATACTTTAAAAATATAAAGATCATATTTTTACAAAAATATAGATCCCGCCTTTTCCATTTTAAAGATCAAATCTTTTCTTTTACCTTTTCAAGTTTAAATCTTTTCTCTTTTTAAAATCTAAATCTTTAATCAGTTTTTAATTTCTTTTTAAAAACAGTTTTTTATAACTTACTTCTTTTAAAAATTCTGTTTTAAAAACTTAAAACAAAAATCAGTTTTCTATATTCAAAAATTCAGTTTTTAAATTCTTAAAAATCCAGTTTTTAACTTTAAAGTAAAAATCAGTTTTACTGTTTATATAAAATGAAAATAAAGTAAATGAAATAAAATAAATAAAAAAAAAAAAAAACTTACAGTAGAAATCTCGAAAAGGGAGGGGGAGGCTTTCCGCGGCTGTCCAAGGTGGCGGAGGGGGCGCGTCGCGTTTCTGAAACGAGGAGGGGGGCTTCGGTGGTGGTGGCGAGGCTTGGAGGTCGGCGCGGGGGTTCGGGTTGCTGGTGATGGGTGTTGTCGCGAGGTGGATGGAGGGAGGGGGAGAAGAGAGTGGAGCGGAGGAGAGACGGGGAAGGAGGGGCTTGTTCGCCTGAGGCGCGGCGGCGGCCTGGGCGCGCTTCGACGAAGTTTCCCCCCTTTTTTTTTTCTTCTGATCGATTAAATGAATTGGGGGGGGCCTGGAGGGGTTATAGGAGAGGAAGGATAAATTTTATTTCTTTTATTATTTTATTATTTTAATTTCAAAAGTATTGACTTTTACATACGACCTCTAAACGAGGCCCACCGCCTGTCGTCCCTAGCGTATTACCCCCATTCCGAACACAATGGGATATGTATCGCAAGATGATTTGATCCTTACAATCGGTTTCCTTTTGAATTTACATTTAAATCACTATATTGAATTTAAACGCGCATTTCGAATTACCGGGGTCACATACTAACTAGAAAAATTCCAGAAAAATATTTTCTAGCTTCGTTTTGACGATACGGTCCTAACAAAACTAGTTTCGTCGAATTCTGAGATCGTTAGAAAAATGGCCAATTTCCAGTCGATTAAAATCAACTGAAACTGGTCAAACGCGTTTTCCTTTGCCACGCTCACATATGGATTCGAAAAATTATGAAATTTAAAACCTAGCAATAACTTGACACTGCGGACCCAACAAAACTGGTTTCGTCGAAATCCGAGGTCATTTGCAAAATGTCCATTTTTAAGGGCCTGAATTCCATAGCGACTATTCAGAATTTTCAACTGGACATATCTTTTGATTCCCGATATGAAATCTTGATTTTTCGTATTCGTTGGAAAGATATTCACAATTAGATCCCATTATTTTTGGTTTCACTAAAATCCGGATTGTTTTGCACCCGGTACATTCAATTGAAGTTTGAAATCGAATTATCGAACTACCGCGCCATTTTCAATTCTATTTATAATTATATATAAATATTTATATTCTAACGACGACGCGTATAATATATACGTTCGATTTATATTCTAAATAAATTTCTCGTCGATATTATTTAAAATAATTCATTTTAAATAATCAAAATTCACTAAAATTGCCAAAATAAAAATTTTAAACTGGCCCAGATTTTCCGGGTTGTTACAATCTCCCCCACTTAAAACTTTTCGTCCCCGAAAAGGAACAAAGTCGAAAGTGGTTTGATTAATCAACTCTACGCTCGATCTGGCTTCCATTCTCCAACTCTTTAGTTTCTGAGAATTCTCAAAATTTCAAAAATTTGGCTAACACCCTAAATTTTCGAAAAATTTCGCCATAACCTCCCCTGCAATGGGAGCATCGGGGAATTTCAAATAGCTTCCCCGGTCCTTCAGATCTCAAAAAGAAAAAGAAAAAGCCAAGCGGCTAGCCAATAGGCTCACAAAATCATCATCACCCAAACAAAACAGGAAATTATGTAGTAAACCTGTACCTATTTGTCGGGCAAACAAATTTTATTCTCTGGCTCTAGCCTCCTTGCTATGACCTGTTCAATGATATATATGTATATGCAAGCAAATGCAACCAATTTCCAATATAATTCAATATTCGGTTCAATTAGGCTAAATGGCTGAAAATTAGCAAACAAATAAACAAACAACACAAACATCAATCAATTAGTGAATTTAACGTTTCAAATTCATAATTTTGATACATATACAAAAATCTGATTTTTGATGCCAAATCACAACAATAAATCTATCTATATTAGTTTTGGTTCTCACACCAGTCTAATGGAAATATATAGATATCACACCTTCGAAACACGAATATAAATATTGATAATGCGGCCGCATTACCAAAATTATCTCCGGGCGACTAGAGTGTGATTCTATATCTATCCAGTATATTAAAATTTCAAATACACGCGGATCAGACGTATACGCAAAATCTATATATACTGGATTGTCCACATCAATATAAATAGATAATCAAATACGAATAATTGATTTAAATTTTCAAAACAAAAATTTGTTCTCATTTTCAAAAATATACTCTTCACACTCGTTCTAGGATACTACTGATCCTATCTCTAACGAGTCATCCCATTGGATATTACTAATCCAATTATCTGATGAATTCTTTCGTATGGTTCTAATGTGCCTTGTTCTCTGAGCTTTGTAAACCAAAGCTCTGATACCAACTGTGACGGCAAGGAATTTCGCTCGGTCCGAACCAGTCGCTAAACCGATCCAGGCCGTTCGAAACACCCTATCGTTTGAGAACACGACAAAACAGAACGCATACAGAAGAACATTTCACTGTATATAACAACAATGCATCAGATTACAAGAATATACAGAGTATAAATGAATATTACACAGAAATATCAGAGATTTAAATTACATTTAAATACATAGCAGCGGAAAATAATACAATACACAACTAGAAGTAGATATACGGATACAAAGCTTTCCGGATATCGTTCCAGCTGTAAACCAGGATCCTGTGAATATAAATCTGCAAAACCGAAACTACTAGCTGCCCGTGTCAAAATAAGGGCACCCAGAGTTTAGGTTAAAACAATAAACTCCAGGTCAGTCATGGGACTGGTGTGAGAACTAAAACAGTTAATCTTTATTTTTAAAGCTAGGTAAATCAAGGGACCACGCCGTATAACACGGAACGGGTTTCCTCCCAAGAATACCAGTGCATAAAACAACAGCGCAATGCTAAATAAAGAAAAATGAAGCTGTTATAAGACCCAGGTCCTATCACACAATGCAACGCAAGCCGGGGGATAGGGTTTTCCCTTATAACAGCTAAAGAATGCTTGATACGTTTAAAACAAATCATTTGATACTATTATAAGTGCATAGAGTATAAAACAACTTCAAATCATAAGTATCAATCATAGGCGGCATGAATGCCCCATACCACTATGTCGCCATATATAGGTTTACAACTAAAACCGCAAGATCACGTATTTGGAAATTGGATTTCCGTCTATGAACCGAGGCAAAAGATAGTCCTCAACCGATTCGAGACTGCCTAGCCCGAGTCTCAGGATCAGAGCTCGAGTGACCCTTGGATCCTCAGGGCCGGTCCACACGGAGTGGATTAAAATGCCTGAACATGCGTTTCTCCGCCCTATGGGGCGTAAACGAGCCAACTAAATGACTCCATCGGTTCGAGAACGACCGATCAATCCGAGGCGCCTCGCAACAGCAACAACCACATAAGTCAAACTCGTCAGGGCGTGTAAAACCACTGACGCCACTTCTAGCTAGGAAGAAACGCATGCCCTCCCTGACGTCCCCTCCCGTTTTTGGTTCATACCGGGTGTGAAACACGCGAGGTAAACGTTACACAAAGCTACGCCACAAAGGCCGTGCTTTGATCATCACCACAAGACTTTGCTTTTCAACAGAAGCCTTGATCATTTGCATCTTAGCATGCCACACAGGCAAACCATCCTATGCAACCGATATCAGTCACACAGAATGAAATCCGATGTCAGACACACAGTCCATTTACAAGTCCGTTCTGGGTCTGAACGAAACCGGAGGCACCTAGTACCCCGCACATCCATCGATCTCCAAGTACGTCTGGACGATCACCAACTGTTTCCATCTTCTTGGGTG
Source organism: Allium sativum (assembly GCA_030737875.1). NCBI lineage: Eukaryota > Viridiplantae > Streptophyta > Magnoliopsida > Asparagales > Amaryllidaceae > Allium > Allium sativum. The sequence continues at coordinate 280,743,277 of CM060922.1, forward strand.
TACAGCCCAATCAAGATCATCAGTTATCACCCAAACGACGTGAAGACCTCCGGTCTTCGACCATCGTCTTCATCTTCGACTTATCGTCGTATCAGTTATCCAGAATGGGATAAACCCGGTCTTTCCGAATAACTCGCGTATATTTAAATAAGTGTTACACAAACACAACATACGCCTCATTCCAATTCATTAGTCACTAACCGTAAATTAATCAAGAGAATAATTCCCCAAATATTAACCCCGAAGGCCGAAACCAACATCAGATCAATATCCAGAAAACCATTCTGCTTGGCTAACCGACAGTTAGTTTCTAAATTTCACGTTCAAATCTAATTAAAGATTTAACTATCGCCTGGAGCAAAACTGGTGATACTCCATTCTCGATCTTTTCAATCTAATTAAAGATTCATTAAAACTCCACTTAGTTTTAATCTGTGACTGGGTTAAAGAATCAGTGTCATCTAAAAACACGGTTCGCGATAAACCCAAAGTCACATTCCATTAATTATCGGGTTAAAGAACGAGTGTTATTTAAAAACACTGTTCACGATAAACCCAAAAATCATTCCATTAATTATCGGGTTAAAGAACGAGTGTTATTTAAAACACTGTTCACGATAAACCCAAAAATCAATATCAATTCAATTCCAATTAAATATCATTTAATTGGTACACTTCATTAAATCTAAATAAAAAGATTTAATCTTTTCTCAACTGGGTTCAAGAACAGTGTTAGTGAAGACACCATTCACGACAAACCCAAATCACATTCGATATTCAATACAAGGCTCTGAATAGAAAATATATCGGCTTATATTCAATATCGAATTCTACGACTAACAAATGTCGTATTGGAAATAACGATATACATATATATCTTTCAAATTTCCATAACAACACCTGTATAATCACGAATTCCAACATCGAAACATTCCGAAGACAATTTCGATTCAAATCCACTCCAATGCAATCATTGGAATTTTGGTTACTTTTAAAACCCTTTTCGAATTCAATTTATTTATTTAAAAATAAATAGAATTATAATTCTAGTTCAAAACTAGTTCATTTCGATAAAAATCCATTTTTATCTTTTCAAATATGGAGTTTTTCATCCCAATTCTTCACAAATCATTTCTTATGATTTTACACAAATTATTACTATTTTTAATAATTTTATCAAGGCCCGTACAGTCGATTTCCATCAATGGCCATCGAACTGCACTTACAGCGACCTTTTTCGAATTTGATTTGGACATAATTCCAAATCCAACCATTAGATTTCAAATTTCTAATCTTCGTTAGAAAGCTCTTTTCGATACGAACCCAACGGTTCCGGTTTTAGGAGAATCCGACGGTCGGATCTCCCGTAATGTCCGTTTGAAATAAATGGTCGAAATTCGCGAACTGCCGCGACGCGGCGCGTTCTATTCAGGCCATTATATTATATATAATATATATATAATATATTTCGTCGATTTCTATTTAAAAACGAATTATATAAACAGTTTTAAATTCATTTCAAAATCTATTTCAACTTCCATTTCAATTCAAAGCAAAATTGAATTCTTCTTTATAAATTCGTTTCAAAATTCATTTCTGTTCAATTCAAATTTCAATTCAATTTGAATTCATATTCAATTCAATTCATTTCGAAATCATTTTCAATTCAATTCATTTCGAAATCGTTTTCAATTCAATTCATTTCGAAATCGCTTTTCAATTCAATTCATTTCGAAATCGTTTTCAATTCAATTCATTTCGAATTCGTTTTCAATTCAATTCATTTCGAAATCGTTTTCAATTCAATTCATTTCGAATTCGTTTTCAATTCAATTCATTTCGAAATCGTTTTCAATTCAATTCATTTCGAAATCGTTTTCAATTCAATTCATTTCGAAATCGTTTTCAATTCAATTCATTTCGAATTCGTTTTCAATTCAATTCATTTCGAAATCGTTTTCAATTCAATTCATTTCGAAATCGTTTTCAATTCAATTCATTTCGAAATCGTTTTCAATATCGATTCAAATATCGTTCACGTCAAAATGGCGTCAAACTAATCAACACGGCTTCATAAATTTCTATTTTCAAATATTCTATTTCAAATATTTCTTTTTCAAAATAGTTGTTATTATCAAAATATTTCGTTCAACACATGACCAATCTCAATGAATGAGTACTGTCAACACATGAACTTTTATTTTATAATATTCTTTATTTTTCAAATTGGAATGAGACCCAATCAATTACCATATAAAGTTAATTATATGGATTTTCATACAACACATGTATATCATAGCATTGAAAAATAATCAACCATCAACCAAAGTGCACTACACTGTATAAGCATCAAATATAGATATTCAACGCTTAAAACAGCCTGTCAATCAACCGATCGACATAATTAATAAATCAGGATGAGTGAACTTCAAATTTCATCCCAACACCCGTGTGGGGTTTCAAACAATCAAACACACATTTTATTTGTGCTGTTGGGCGATGTGCAAAATTTATCGACCCAATCAATGTCCTTCAAATAGGTGTACATAAACAAACCGTCCGGCTTGTAAATGAATATTTATTTATTCACATTCACGTTAAAAATTATATTTTTAACGATAAAACATTTTATTTTAACATATGAATTTCTATTCAGTTCAATCTTTAAATAAAATGGCATTTTTATTTTTCTAACATATTTTAGAAAATTTCGGCGGCATAACGGCACGATACTAGAAACGGGACGAGGCCTAGCCTTATCCACGGTCTAGTGAAGGCCCACGCCATTCACTCATCAATCAAATCAATTTCATTTTGCAAACCACAAAATTTGGAGTAAGGGTCTAACCTAGCCTTACTCCTACGCCTTATAACGGCGCACGTCTAATCCTAACCAATTTATCGATTCGATTTTTCACATCACAAACCACATTCAAACCAACTCGCAATCAATCACCAAACAATCAAACAAACAAGTCCATGGTCTGTGGACGATTGTGTTGGGTGCTACTAAGCACCGTCTGCATCCTAGTATATATATATATAACTAGAAAAATAAATTGAAAGGTGAGAAATTCTCACATATAGCTATCCTAGCTCCACGGCACTTCATTGATAGAAATCTTCATCGCTATCGCATCTTTGTCACCTTCGTTGCCCGGATCCTTTACATATGTAAAAATCGAATTTTTAGTTCGCTATTCAATATATAAAAATCGAATTTTTAGTTCGCTATTCAATATATAAAAATCGAATTTTTAGTTCGCTATTCAATATATAAAAATCGAATTTTTAGTTCGCTATTCAATATATAAAAATCGAATTTTTAGTTCGCTATTCAATATATAAAAATCGAATTTTTAGTTCGCTATTCAATATATAAAAATCGAATTTTTAGTTCGCTATTCAATATATAAAAATCATATTTTTCTATCGAAGTTCAATATATAAAAATTCCATTTTTCTATCGAAGTTCAATCTTCTCTGTCGCTTCATATATAAAATAAAAATCAGATTTTTATTTCGTTACATACACAAAGATGATATCTTTATATTCTCTATCCTATAAAGATTATATTTTCAATACTTTAAAAATATAAAAATCATATTTTTAATACTTTAAAAATATAAAGATCATATTTTTACAAAAATATAGATCCCGCCTTTTCCATTTTAAAGATCAAATCTTTTCTTTTACCTTTTCAAGTTTAAATCTTTTCTCTTTTTAAAATCTAAATCTTTAATCAGTTTTTAATTTCTTTTTAAAAACAGTTTTTTTATAACTTACTTCTTTTAAAAATTCTGTTTTAAAAACTTAAAACAAAAATCAGTTTTCTATATTCAAAAATTCAGTTTTTAAATTCTTAAAAATCCAGTTTTTAACTTTAAAGTAAAAATCAGTTTTACTGTTTATATAAAATGAAAATAAAATAAATGAAATAAAATAAATAAATAAAAAAAAAAACTTACAGTAGAAATCTCGAAAAGGGAGGGGGAGGCTTTCCGCGGCTGTCCAAGGTGGCGGAGGGGGCGCGTCGCGTTTCTGAAACGAGGAGGGGGGCTTCGGTGGTGGTGGCGAGGCTTGGAGGTCGGCGCGGGGGTTCGGGTTGCTGGTGATGGGTGTTGTCGCGAGGTGGATGGAGGGAGGGGGAGAAGAGAGTGGAGCGGAGGAGAGACGGGGAAGGAGGGGCTTGTTCGCCTGAGGCGCGGCGGCGGCCTGGGCGCGCTTCGACGAAGTTTCCCCCCTTTTTTTTTTCTTCTGATCGATTAAATGAATTGGGGGGGGGGCCTGGAGGGGTTATAGGAGAGGAAGGATAAATTTTATTTCTTTTATTATTTTATTATTTTAATTTCAAAAGTATTGACTTTTACATACGACCTCTAAACGAGGCCCACCGCCTGTCGTCCCTAGCGTATTACCCCCATTCCGAACACAATGGGATATGTATCGCAAGATGATTTGATCCTTACAATCGGTTTCCTTTTGAATTTACATTTAAATCACTATATTGAATTTAAACGCGCATTTCGAATTACCGGGGTCACATACTAACTAGAAAAATTCCAGAAAAATATTTTCTAGCTTCGTTTTGACGATACGGTCCTAACAAAACTAGTTTCGTCGAATTCTGAGATCGTTAGAAAAATGGCCAATTTCCAGTCGATTAAAATCAACTGAAACTGGTCAAACGCGTTTTCCTTTGCCACGCTCACATATGGATTCGAAAAATTATGAAATTTAAAACCTAGCAATAACTTGACACTGCGGACCCAACAAAACTGGTTTCGTCGAAATCCGAGGTCATTTGCAAAATGTCCATTTTTAAGGGCCTGAATTCCATAGCGACTATTCAGAATTTTCAACTGGACATATCTTTTGATTCCCGATATGAAATCTTGATTTTTCGTATTCGTTGGAAAGATATTCACAATTAGATCCCATTATTTTTGGTTTCACTAAAATCCGGATTGTTTTGCACCCGGTACATTCAATTGAAGTTTGAAATCGAATTATCGAACTACCGCGCCATTTTCAATTCTATTTATAATTATATATAAATATTTATATTCTAACGACGACGCGTATAATATATACGTTCGATTTATATTCTAAATAAATTTCTCGTCGATATTATTTAAAATAATTCATTTTAAATAATCAAAATTCACTAAAATTGCCAAAATAAAAATTTTAAACTGGCCCAGATTTTCCGGGTTGTTACAGGAGGGGAGGCCATGGCTTGATTGTGGTCTGGAGTGGGGTGCTGCGCAGATAGGGGGAGGGGTTGGAAGCGGCGGCAAGGGGCTGGAGTGGAGGACGAAAGTTACGAACATGGCTAGGACAAGGAGGAAGAAAGGGGACTTAAGGAAAAAAGTGAAAAATGTAAATGGAAAAGAATTGATTTTATAAAGATGAAAGAGTTGCGGATCGCTGAAGTGTCGCGAGATGGGAGAAGGTGAGAAAGCACAAAGTGGAGTGCGAAATAGTTGACACCTCAAATAAGAAGAAATATGTATGTTTAATTGTTTTAAAGGTGAAGATCCTTTAAGTTTTCTCAGGCGTTTATCGCTAGTGTGATCAAACGGTTAGTCCGATTGATACGTAATTTTGAACTCTAATATATTTCGTAATTACAGATCCAATGAAATAGATCTCATCGAATTTGGATTTCGTTTGACTATTGTTCTTATTATTTTGTTTCGTTATCACTTAAATTTGACTAGTTGACCCGGTACGCGTTTATTTACTATACTTTCAAATGCTAACTCCGAAAAGTATGAAATTTGAAACCTTACCATTTTTCAATGTTCTAGATCTGATAAAATTTATTTCATTGAATTCCAAGATCATTTGAAAAATGTTTCTTTTTAAGCTATTGAATTTTTACTGATTTCTCAATACGTGTTTACACTAAGTATGCGTACATACTAACTCCGGTTTACTTGAAATTTTAAACCTAGCAACAATTACTATTACGAATATGATGAAAGTAGTTTCATCGAAATCGGAGGTTAATAGCAAAATGTCTATTTTTAGGCTATTGAAATAGTATTAAAATATCAAATTTTAATATATTTACATTTAAATCACTTTTAAAAGTCCGCTAATCTTATTTAAATCCAAATTTTAAATTGACCAAAAATTTGGGTCGTTACACCTGTCCTTCATGTTCCGATGCTTGACTTTCTTACCCTCTATAGCCTGGTCATTAGGTTCTACTTCCATAGTATTTGAATCTTTTATCTGAGGAACCTGTTTCTTGGGGACCCAATCTTTTTTAAATTGACACATACTATCAAAATGTCTGAAGCATTGACAATTCAAGCATCTAGGAGGGTTCCGTTCATATACAAATGCTTGCCATATCAATTGATCTTTTTCATTCAAAATTGGAATATGCTTGGCATATGAAAATGAAGTCGACACTTCAACAAGCACCCGAGCAAAAGATTTTTTTTATTCTTTCTTGAACTTATCAAATTTTTGGGGGTTACCAAGAATGGGTACAAACCTACTTACACTTTAGAGCAAATTTTGAAAGTGGGATAGTTTTCAAAACTATTTCGCGCTTAAGGCCTATTTTCAAACTAATTACCAAACAAGGCTGATTTTCGCCTAATTAGCAGCCATGTCAGTAAATTTTGTAACTGGCAGAATATGGAGCAACTCATAGTTGCGCTTTTTTTTTCTTTTCAGTTTTTTTAATAGGCGCAACTTTGAGTTGCGCCCATATGACTTGCAAATTTTACTATACAACTGCCTTGGTTTTATTCTTACTATATGGGCGCAACTTTGAGTTGAGCCCAACTGAAAGAGAGAAAAAAGCGCAATCTTGATTTGCTCTATTTTCTGGTAGTTATAAAATTGGCTGATGTGGCTGCTGATTGGGCAGAAACCAGCCTTGTTTGGTAATAAGTTTCCATACCAGCTCCGATCGCGAAATTGTTCCAAAACCTATCCCATTTCAAAAATTTGTCCTATACTTTATGTTGTCCAACACCCTAATGACAATTTTGGAAGACGAACCCATATAGGAATAGTTTTTATCATATCCTTATTAAGTTCCATTCCTATCGACCACCTCTTCGTCATCATTAATCTTTTATTATAATAAAAATGACCTCCTTGCAATATCTTTTCACAATCCTCTTTCCTATCAAATTTAATTATGTAGAATTCAACTTCCTGAGAATAAATTCTGAAATCTCCTATTGGCTGCCATACCCTATGAATATACGCTTTAAAATAAGGGGAATACAGTTTGGAATCAATGACATAAATTACTATAGATTTATCCCATAGCTTCCTACCCTCTTGAACCAATTCCATATATAGTTTAGCACAATCCATATTATTGAAATTCTTCAGGTAAGTTCTCATCTTTCACAAACTGTGTTCTTAAAAGGATAACTACAAAAGCTCGCATTCTTATAAACCGTACTGCATGAATAAACCTTGTACATTGAAATTTGCTATAAAACTAGATTTTTTTTGGCTTGGATCCAGTACATGCATTTTTTAGCGTGCATGCAATTTTTTTTGAATTGTAACACACATTACGTAAATGCAAAAGAACAATTCCAAAATTATTCCTAGAATTTAAATGCACATGCGTAAATTCGTAAATTCTCTTACACCTCAAAATGAGGCCTATATTTATGGTAAGTATTATAACTATAACGTTTTTCAAAATTTTTGCAAGCTTTATTTCTGAAATTAAACCTTCTAACGATGCAAGATTGTGCATTGCTCACCTACTTAACTAGCATTTTGGTAAAAGGAAAAAAGAAGAAGAAAAAATGGTTACATATATGTTTAAATTGTTGCTTACTTCTCATCAATATTTTTTTCATAATATGTATTCACTAAATTCTTTTCTACAATCACCAAATTACCTTACATACACATATGATCAATTGGTTCTTACGTAATAAGGTAAATTATTAATTGGGGTCGACTAACTTTCAATATGAACACCACTAATTGAAAGCATTGTATTGAGATATTGTTACTAGATAAGATAATCAAGTTAAGGAGATTAAAAATAACATATTTGCATATATCTTAAAGGAGGTTAGTCATCTGACAAAGGAAAAAGAGAAATCACAAATCTTTTATATCCTAGCAATATAGTTTTTGATTTAGCATCCTGAAAGGCTTTAAATTAATAGATTGAGATGACTTGCCTTTTCCCTCTAACAATTTATGAATGAGCAATATTTAAGATACCAACTAATGACTTCTTGTTCATTTTCTTGTTGCTTTATTGATTACATATACATATGTATATAAAATATCACTGTTTAATGCATTGTTCAAATATCATAATTAATTATTTTGTTAAACTTCAAACGAGGAACCAAATGTTGGAGCTAAAAAATATATGATTTATTGGATGCGACTAAAAAATCCCTTTGGAATGAATGTACAAACGACACTCAATTATCACTAACTGAAGAGTAAATTGCAATGAAATCAAAATATAACCTTATGAAAGAGGGATTTACAGCTGTTGTTCAAGCTGCTAAACGCCATATGACATCAGATAATTTAATGTACGAAAATTGTTATGAAGGGAAAAAATTTAAGTCATCTTTCGGTTTGCTATATCAAAAAATATAAACATGATTAAATAGTTGCATGTTGTGTTGGAAAGAAGACATCAATGTTAAGAATTGTAAGATATGTAATCAAGAAAGATACAAACCAAGGAAAAATAAAGGAAAAAAAGTTCCATACAAGCGTATGCATTTTCTATCTATCACTCCTAAACTTTAAAGGTTATATGCATGATCTATAATAGCGCATCATATGAGATAGGACAATGTGAGAATAACTGAAGAAGGTACATTAACATACCCATTCAGTGGAAAAACATGGAAATATTTTGGTAAGAAATGTCCCGATTTTGCAGCAGAGAGCCGCAACGTTAGATTAAGTTTATGTACGGATTACTTCTCACCGCTTTCTCAGTTTAGTTCTAAATATTCACCTTAGCCTATAATAATCACACTTTACAATCTACCCCCATGGATGTGTATGAAATTTCCATATATGTTTCTCACAATTGTCGTCCCCAGCCCTAATGATCCAACACAAGGCATTGATGTATACTTACAACGGTTAAGAGAAGAGCTGAAAATATTATGGTATGAAGGAGTTGAAACATACTTCATATCAAAAAAGATTTTTTTTGGATGTTCTCTTCTTTGTTATGGATTATTGGCGATTTTCCTGCATATGCAATGCTTTCGGGTTGGAGTAAAGCCGGTCATTTTGCTTGTCCTTATTGCATGGAAAAAATACGAGCACTTTCCTTATCGCATGCAAAGAAAATTTCATGGTTTGATTGTCATTGATGTTTTCTTTATATTATCAACCTTTTAGAAGATACAATAAAAACTTCACAGCTAATAGACATGAGACTTTACGACCACCAACGGTTTTATCAAGCGAGGATATAAGTGAACTTGTAAAAGATTATCCAAAGATACACGAAATTGGACAAAATACTGAAATCCAATGTAAATCAACAGTTCATAATTGGTTCAAATAGAGTATATTCTAGGAGTTGCTTTATTGAAAAAAATCTCATAATTCATCATAGCATTGACCTGATGCATAACGAGAAAAATGTATTTTTTAATGTATTTAATCCAGTTTTAAATGTTAAGGATAAGACTAAAGATGATCTGAAATCAAGACGTGATATAGAGGAAATATGAAATCGTCTTGAGCTTCATATGAAGCCAAATGATAGTAAAAAACCTAAAGCATGTTATGAACTAGACAACAACCAAGTTAAAATACTGTTAAAATGGGTGGAAGAATTTCAATTTACTGATGGAATTTCATCTATTCTTCGTAGATGTGTCGGCTATAAAAATAGAAGATTGAGTGGAATAAAAAGTCACGATTGTCATGTAATGTTGGAAAATCTGTTGCTTTCGAAGAGCTATTACTTGTAAAAGTTTGGAAGGTAATAACAGAACTTAGTTTATTTTATCAGGAGCTTTGTTCAACTACATTAAAAATTGACTGTCTACTTAAACTTGAAGAAGAAATCCCTATACTGCTCTCTAAACTGGAGAAAATATTTCCTTTAGAATTCTTCAATGTAATGGAGCATTTACTTGTTCATCTTCTATATGAAGCACATCTTCGAGGTCTAGTGCAATATGGATGGATGTATCAATTCGAGAGGTATGTTACTATACTGAGTAGAATGTTAATTTAATTATAAATATAAGTTAATATTGAACTGAAATATTTATTATTAGGTACTTAAATCATTTAAAGAAAAAAGTGAGACAAAAAGCTCGAGTTGAAGGTTCCATTTGCATATCATATATCGAAGAAGAAGCAACGTTCTTTTTCTCTAACTATTTCAATGATCATGTGAACTTATCATTTGAAAGTGTTATGCATAATGATGAAGCCATTGAACAAGATTCTTCTTCTTAAGGCACGTTATCTAATTTTAAACAACATAGCTGAAATGCTGGAAAATGTGTGAAAGTATGGCTAAATGATAAAGATTACCGTGTATCACACACATATATTCTTCTTAATTGTCCTGAAGTTGCACTGTTTGTTAGGTAATTACCAAATTACAAGTTTTGGTAAATTCAATAGTACACGTGTAAATTAATAATAATGCAATATATTATGTTTGTGTTTGTAGTATTTATGAATCACAAAATCCAAACGGCGATTTAAGCAAAGATTTCACTACTTTGTTTTCGAACTACATTTGTGATTCTACAAATCATATGGTCGATGAAAGACTGAAACATTTGGCATTGGGACAGAAAAAAAAAGTGAAAACATATCCAATATTTTTCGTTAATGGATAAAGATTCAACACCAAAGAATACGATGTTGAAAAATTAACAAACAGTACTAGTGTATTTGTTAAAGGCAATGATAATCGTAATAATCGTATAAATGATTTTTATGGCCTGTTAACCTAGATTCTATAATTGACATATTTTACAAGACCCACAGAGGATGTTTTTTTAGTTTAGATACAACTGGTTCAGCAATGTTCCAGGTTCTGGTATTAACATGCATCCAAATTATAATCTTATAGAAATAAAACATATCTTGCGTTATCAAGAGTACGACCCTTCTGTACTAACCAAACAAGCTCTACAAGTAGATTACACACCTTATCCATCTCTAAAAAGAGATAAAGCAGATTGGTCTGTGGTTATTTTAAAAAAGGCAAGATTTACATTCGATGGAAAGAATATTCCACACGAACAAGCCTATCAAGCTTGAGGAAATTGTTGAAATAACAATTAAGGACGATCAAACTGATTTCCGACCCTTAAATGAGGAGGCAAATGTTTAGCCAAAGCATTTGAGAGTGAAGAGGAGAACAACATAGAACACGAAACCGAGTCTGAATAAGAAAACGACGTGGACTGAATAATATCCGGTAATTTTTACAGTTATTAACATTTCATTCTTCTCTCATTAACATTGCATTTATCCAAGTTATACAATTTAAATGACAACAAGTGTATACTGACGCATACAACACACACATAGCATGCCACATGTATAACATGTATTACATTTTTAATGGTTCATCCTATGCAGTTAAAGCGCTCAGCGGATCCAATGCGGCGGAGTTGCAAAAAGTTGTAGCAGGAATAAAGCGAGGAAATAGCGTGGTATAGCAGATGAGTCTAAAATAGCATATAAAACTCACATTTAATGCTTTTACAAATATACAAACAATAAATAAATGGAGAATTGATATTCAATTTAATAATTAGGACGTTCTTAATTTAAAATAAAAGCATGTGCAGATATATGTAAATAAATGTAAACTTTTATTTCGGTTGATTAAATTCAATAGAATATTATAGTATTTTCTAATTTTTAAAATATATGTCAATTTTTTTATTAAAATATTAATTTTATAAATTATAATGTGAAAATGTCCGTTTTTAATTCATTTATTTTATTGAAGATATATCGAAAATAGCGGAATATAGCTGAAATAATGGGATATTTCGGAATATAGCGGGGCTTGAAGCGGAAAGGCTATTTCAGAGGCTATATGGAAATAGCGTACCGATAGAAATCCGCTACACGATATAGCAGGGATATGGAGGAGTATTAGCGGGGCATAAACTGCACAAGGTTCATCATATCATAATTATTATGAGTTATATATATATATATATATGTGTGTGTGTGTGTGTGTGTGTGTGTGTGTGTGTGTGCGTGCGCGCGCGTGCGACATGTATTATGTATGGCTCTCGGCAACGTAGCTCTTCTCGCTCGATTGGTGAGAGTAGCAGCAAGCCACTAGCTCGTCCGGTTGTTTATTTTTAGCCTAAGTTTTATCGGGCGTAAGTATAAAAATTAGTAGCATATCAATATAATTTTTTTATACATCGATATAGCTGTAATTGTCTAAAGTTCTATTTTATATTTGACACAGGGGATTTGAGTTGGAGCCATCGAGAGTTGTTTTAGGCATTTCCAAGCAGGCGTTTATGGGTAGGATGAGCGAATTTTGGCATAAATGGAGCAAGATCCCTGACCCCGTTACGGAGACCATTTGGTAGGATTTTCTTGTAAGTTTATACTGCTTTATAATATAATTAAGTATAAATGAATAATTAGTAATACTTTCTCATTGTACAGGGAGCAATAGATCTACAAGAGGCTGACGTCAACGAAGTTCAGCTTCACTGGAATTCAAAAGTTGCTAAGAGTTACAAGGAGAAAATGTAAGAGCTAAAGAAAACGGGGAAGGAACCAAACTAGATGAGCAAGACTGTAGGGGAAAAATGGGTAAACTGGTGGAATAATAAAGAATTCATGGTAAATCTACCATGTATCTCATTAAATATTTTGCAATTATTCAATATAGTTTTGCAGGCGAAGTCGACAAGCAACTAAACAAACATAAGCAAGAACACAGTGACCATCGTGGAGTATCCAAGTCTTTTCAGCATCTCCATGAGGACTTGGTAAATTTACCAGTTATTATAGTTTTATATTGATAAGTTCGTTAATTAGCTATGTTTAATTGAATTATATAAATTATCTATTGTAGGAACGAGCTCGTGGACATCCCGTGTCCTACATAGATGTATTTTCTCCCACCCACGCATCAAGGCAAGAAGACGAGGCTAACAATATCACATATCAGTGGGATGATCAGGATAGGGCGACAAGTGCATATGTTTGCATATTTTGAATTTTATTACTTATATCAATAAGTTTAGTAATTACTTATATGTAATGTCCTGCATTTTCAGCGATATAATAATTAATTTATTTAATTATTTAAATAATGGTTTAGAAAATTAAATGGGTATTTAATTAAATAATAATGAATATTTAATTAATATAAATAATATAATAATATATTTAATTTCGAAATAGTCAGAAATAGCGAATTGACAATATAATGGGAACTGGACAATTTAAAATATTTAATTCAGTTTAGAATTGAATTACGATAATGAATATATTCAAATAACGACAGTTTGAACGTAGAATTATAATATAATTATAATCGAGCTAGAAATGGCACGATAGTTCGTTACTTGGCGATTTGAACTTCAACTGAATATACAGGGTCCGTTTTAAGCCGGATTTCTGTGAAACAAGAAACGTTCGGAAATGGTGAAGTATATTTTTCTAATGGAAGAGAAAAATCAGGATTTCATTGTGTAGATTTGATTTATGTCCAAATCAAAATTTCTAAAAGTCGCTATGGAATTCCTTTATAATTTATAATAATTTATTTGTATTATAAATGGTGAACATATATAAATTGAATATCGATATAATCTGGAATTTCTGGAATATCAAGTTATAAATTCTGATATGATTATTGTGGAGCTGTATGATATCGTATGTGAATATATACGATAATATTTATTTATAAATATTTAGTTTAATTATTTTTAAATATATTTATATTTAAAAAGGATTTATTTAGAGCTTAAAAATAGCCAGTTTTGCAAACGACCTCCATTTTCAACGAAACTAATTTTGTCGGATCCGCAATATTAAATTATTGCTAGATTTCAATTTTCGTGATTTTTGAAGTCAGTATGTGTCCGTACGGGATTTTAATGTGAAAAACAGTTAGTATTTTGACGGTTAAAAATACGCTGTGTGAGCAAACGGAGTCGAAATTCAACGAAACCAGTTTCGTTGGGTCCGTAATGTCGAACTTTAGCTGCATGCCCATTTTCATGATTTTTGGGTATCATATGTGATCATAGGAATTTTTAATCATAAATACAATAAGAAGTTCATTAAAATTAAATAAAATATTATATATAAAAAATATTAAACCTCCCTATAAATATCCTACCTTATTCCTAAACCCTAATCGCATTCATTCCAGCGGTCAACGAAAATCTTCCACCGTATACCATTTCTTCGGAAAACAAATCCAAGTTCAAAAATCAAAATAAAATCCGATAAAATCCTATAAATTCTCAAACATTTATATTTGAGATGCTGGGATGTTTCTCTTCAGTTTGATATGAGTTTCGCCGCGTTCAATTCCCTTTTTGTTCGATGTCTTTTTTCGAGCATCGCCCAGGGTTGGGGTGTTCGAGAGTTTTAGGCTTCAATTGGCAAAGTGGTCGTGATGATGATGTTTAGTACGAGAAATAGTAAGTGTAGGAAAATTTTGGGATTTTTCTGGAATTAAAAATGTCGATCGAAGTTTTGGGGCTCGTGAAAACTGTTGTTCGACGGATTCTCGGAAGAGGTTCTGAGTTCGAGCTAAAGGGTATCGAGAGCACGAGATTTGGAAGAGCAACCCGACGATGTACTTTGTTTGAGTTTTAATGATGTGTGGGAGGAGATAGTGGTGAAGGAGGAGTACGGCAAAAGGTCTTGGAGCATACTGGAGCGATCTGTCCATCATCAGGGAGGAAGAAGGGTTTAAACGGCGGTTCTGGGCTTTGAGGATTTGGTATGGGCCGGGAATAAAGTTAAGGCCCATATTTAATAATAATTCATATTTAATTTAAATTTAATATTGTATGATAACTTGTATAAATCATATCTCGATCATACATTATCAGAATTTCGAACGGTCAAATCCGTTGGAATCGTATGGACGAGAGCTCCACAATGGAACTGACTGGAAGTGGATTGGAGCTAATTACAATTTATAGCAAAATAAATTGTCCGTTTGAATCAAGCGACAATTATCGTTATTCAACGATGATCGTCCAATGTGAGTAAAACTATCCAACTCTATCAGTTCACATTTTTATAATGTATATTTAGAATTAATAAATGATAATTGATTCTTGTGTATTGACTGTTTGGTTGAGCTTCTAAGTAATTTGTTGAAATTATAGATCTGGTTACATATATATATAGCGTTAATTTAATATTGATTCTATTTATCAGAATATTTCATAGTGAAATGAAGTTGATGTTAATTATATTGTTTAACATCTGTGGATGCAGGGAAACAGGTTGGAGGGACCCAACTGGGTTCCTCAATATATAAAATATTGTTTTGTTTCATATATGGTGATATATGATGTGATATATATAATCTGTTGTTGATTATGTGTGTTTGAATGATATCGATCATTGTTATTTGGTATTTTAAATACCATAAGAAATACTAGGACGTAGAAAAGGGGATTTTCAAAGTGTATTTTGAAAATAAATTATTTATATAAAATCAATGGATTTTATATATAAAAAGAAAAAGGTTTTTGTAAAAGAAAATAATTATAAAATCAAAGATAAATAGAAAAGAAAATATTTGTGAAAACAAATAAAAAAGGAAATATTTGTGAAAACAAATAGAAAAGGAAATATTTGTGAAAAACAAATATAAAAGGAAAATATTTGTGAAAACAAATATAAATGGAAAATATTTGTGAAAACAAATATAAAAGGAAAATATTTGTGAAACAAATATAAAAGGAAAATAATTATTTGTTAAATAAACAAATAGGAAAGGAAATATTTGTGAAACAAATTGAATAGAAAAGGAGATAGTTAGAAAATAAATAGAGCTATAAAAGGAAATATTTATTTAGAAAAATAAATAGAGTTATAAAAGGAAGTTTTAAATGAGATTTGAGTGTTAGAAATAAAAAGGAGATTTTGTATGAATAATTCTATAAATGGAAGTATAAATAGAATTTGGAAATGGGATACTATTTTGAAATACGAAGTCAAACTTAATGGAGTTAATCGATTTAAGTTAATCGATTAGAGTTAATCGAATTAGAATTAATCGATTAGAGTTAATCGAGTTAGAGTTAATTGAAAGGAGTTAATCGAGTGGAGTTAATCGATTAGAGTTAATCGAATTAGAGTTAATTGAATTAGTGTTAATCGAATTAGAGTTAACCGATTAGAGTTAATCGAATTAGAGTTAATCGAATATTAATTATTCGGATAGAGTTAATTGGATTAGAGTTAGTCGGATTATAGTTATTCGAATATTAGTTATTCGAAAAGAGTTATCGAATATTGGTTATTCGAAAAGAGTTATCGAATATTGGTTATTCGAAAGAGAGTTAATCAAATATTGGTTATTCGAAAGAGAGTTAACCGAATATTGGTTATTTGAAAGAGAGTTAGTCGAATATTAGTTATTCAAAGAGAGTTAATTGAATGTTAGTTATTGAAAAGAGTTAATCGAATATTAGTTATTCGAAAGGATTATCGAATATTAGTTATTCGAAAGGAGTTAATCGAATATAGTTTATTCGAATAGAGTTAAAGGAGTTAATCGAATATAGTTTATTCTAATAGAGTTAAAGGAGTTAATCGAATATAGTTTATTCGAATAGAGTTAAAGGAGTTAATCGAACATAGTTTATTCGAATAGAGTTAAAGGAGTAAATCGAATATAGTTTATTCAAAAGGAGTTAATCGAATATAATTTATTCGAAAGGAGTTAATTGATTAGAGTTAATCCAGTAGAGTTAATCGATTAAGGTAAATCAAATAGAGTTAATCGATTAGAGTTAATCAAATAGAGTTAATAGAATAGAGTTAATCAAATAGAGCCAACTGATAAGAGTAAATCGATTAGAGTTAGTCGAATAGTGTTAATTGAATTGAGTTAATCGAATATGGCTATTCAAAGAGAGATTATCGGATATAGTTAATTCGAAGGAAAGATTTATCAAATAGAGATTTATTCGAAAGAGAGTTACGTAAGGAAGTTTGTTAAAGGTGTAAAAGGTGAACTTTGTCTATTTCGAGGTTAGGAATGTTATTCAGTTAAGGTCTGAGAGGTGGTTATACCCTAACTTGATTGACTTCGTTTTTTAACTAATGAATGGTTAAGGTTCGATAGTGAAGGTAGGTTAAGTGAATTTAGTTAACGAATGT
The DNA here is from genome assembly GCA_030737875.1 of Allium sativum. Taxonomy (NCBI): domain Eukaryota; kingdom Viridiplantae; phylum Streptophyta; class Magnoliopsida; order Asparagales; family Amaryllidaceae; genus Allium; species Allium sativum. The sequence goes on from CM060922.1 coordinate 280,760,648, forward strand.
AATGGTTTGAGTTGGCATAACGATGTTTTATTTAAACATCTGTTTAAGTCCAATGAATGAGTTTGGAAACATTTTTCCAAATATAATCAGAGATATTTTATAATCATAGAAAATATAATGTTTGATGATAAAGAATACTGGAATGACAGTGATATGTGAAAAAGATATGGAAATGTTTTCCAAAGATTAATAACGTATATTTTCTAAATTTAGAAAATAAGAAATGTTGAATATATGGAAACAGGAAATAAATAAATTAATGAACTAAAGAGATAAATGTTAAATGATGATTGATCGATAGAATTTCCATCTGGAAATAATATCGTTGTTTGCGCATGTGTTTTTCTTTGATAGTTAACTCACCGACTATCGAAGTTTGTAACCATTTTTTCGTCGTCAATACGGAGAGACCGAGATCAGATTCATTATCTGAAAACCACTCTGTATGGGCGTTAGCATTGCGATCAAATATGATGAAGATAATTGAAGACGGAGTTATGCAAGGGCTATCTTGTTTACAGAATAGTACCTTTGGTTTGTCCAGTCCTAGGATGACCTGTATGGAAGAATGTCTGACAGAGTATATTTAATAGATCGTGTAAGTTCATCTCTTCAAACGTATATACGTTTGGTGGCGAAGTAATTCATTTCACTTAGCTGTATACCCATTGTATTTTTGGGGAAATCAATTTGTGATTTGGCGGGTATGACGATGTGACATTCAAAGTGAATAAAATGTGTGATCTGTTAGAGATAAGCGTGACCTCTAGCCTCACAACCGGGAAATGACAAAAATCGGGCAGGCAACAAGGCTAAGTGGTTGGCTCCCAAGTAGGGTGTATTATCACATATCTAGAGATATTCATTTCATTCTTTAATCTATTCGATGCTGTCCCGTTTGGGAAACGGTTGCTGATCCCAATCGTTGGTGATATACATTCGATACACTCAAGCGAAATGAGTGGTCGGTCATGTGTGGCCGGGTTGCAAGATGTTCTTGTTGAACCCAGTGTATTCCTCTCTAGAGGTACACTATCGGAAGGTGGTTCCATACCTTGTCATAGTTGGAAAACCATTACCCAATAAGTGCTCACGGTTTTGATTGTATACTATATATGTGGAACGTGAGATGAAAGCGTTCTGCTAGATGATTATTATATTGTGGGTGATAGACACTATTATAATATCAAAAGAATTTTGATATAAAGATTATTTTGGATTCTCATAAGGGAAAAACCCGTTCCGTTATACGGTGTGGTCTTATGAGATATCGTTTTATTGCTGAAACTGTTTTTAAATTATTTTACTCACACCAGTCCCATGACTGACCCAGAGTTTATTTTGTTTTGTTTTCCCTAAACTCTTGGGTGCCCAATTTTGTACGAGCAGTAAAGTTGTCAGGATTTTACAGATATACCTGGAGAGCTTAGAGCAGGAGGCTTCAGGATTTTATAGCTATTGTTTATTCCGCTGTGTTGTAAGTGTTGTACTCTGATAATGTTACTGTATACATATACTGATTTTATTTCAAAGATACGTTATCTATTATATGTTGTTCGTTCCGCTGTGATATTTGTGTTACTCTAATGTGGTATGGTCTTCTTCTTCTTCTATTCTAAGTTTCTATCTTATCTATTCTCACCCTCTGTTTTCTTTCTATTAGTTTTCTGGTTTCCAGTGTAATTTGGGTTGGACTTGTGTTATTTGGTCAGCTCGAATTGTACCAGAATTTCGGGACACTACAGTTGGTATCAGAGCTTAAGGTTAAGTAATTACCTTGGCTCTGTGGCGTGACTCAGTAGAGATGGGGTTAGTAATACCCTAGATTAAGTTGAGTGTATATATACGAGAGAACGTATTTGTAGATTTTATAAAAATTGTTTTATATTGTGGAGATTTATTGGTTGAGTTGTTTATGGGTTCTGGTCGATCAGTTTGATCCATTGTATCGGTAGGGGTATATAAACACATGAATACGATGGACCGACATAGTAGAAAAGAGGGTAAATGAAGTAATTTTTCCCGAATGTATTTTGATACAAAAGATATTGAAATTATTATAATAGATTGGATGTGTTGGTTATTATTATAATCGAATGAGATTATAAATTGAAATGGTTATATAAATAACCAATTAGGATTCATATAAGTGTAATATATGGAATCAGATGAATTAAATCTAGAGAAAAATCAGAATTGGAATTAAAATTCCTAAAGGTTGGAAAAGTGTTTGTAAGGTGATTTAGTTTAAATATATGAGAATTTTAAAATCCTGGGAGATTTTAAATTGTTTACATGCATTGGGAATGGTATTTTGAAATGTATTTCAAAATGGTAGTGTTTAGAAATGGTTTTGAAAGTGATATAGTATTGAACTCACTACGGTGGCTGGAAAATAATTCCGATGATGATTCGGACATCACCGGTGTTCATTTTCGAGTGGTAAGTGATGGATTACTACCAAAGATTTTGTTTTTGAATTGTTTTGACAAAACAAGTTATTTTGAAATTCCAGGAAAGGATATTTGATTTTTGGAAAGGCTAAGCTATTTGAAACTCCCAGGTAAAGATTGTTTGAAATAAAAACAAATTAAATAGAAATTTGTGAAAGCAAATTTGAAACTAAAATAAAGGCAGTTCAGTGGTAATTGAATTGAATTGGAATAGAATGGTATCGAGAAAAATTGGATTGGTGAGATAGGAATTTGAAACGATATTGGTTTGATGAGTTAAAAATTTGGGATTAAGGATAGAACTTGAGTTCTAAATGAATTTGGCTTGGATAAGCGAATGGTTGAGTTGGAGATAAAAGTGATTTGAGTTTGACTGGGATAACATTTGTATATGTTGAATTAGTAGCAGATATGAAAGGTGGAATATATGCCCGACAAAAAGGTACAAGTTTATATTTGGTATAAGCATGTGATTTATGAGCCGAATCGGCAAGCCGCTTGGTTGTTTGATTTTCTTTTGGGTTGGAGAAGGCCTAGATAGGCGAGTTGTACTTGTACCGATTGAGCCGTACAAAGGAGGTGCTGGCGAAATTTTTCAAAAATTTCGGGTGTTAGAATATTTTCGAGATTTTTGAAATTTTTCGATAATAAGAATTAATTAAGATTTCGATTGAAATAAATTCGTTCAATTGAAACGGAAGCTAAAAAGTAAACAAATAAATTTTAACCAGTTAATAGGGTTGTTTTATACCTTAGCAATTTCGAGGACGAAATTATTTTAAGGGGGGAAGAATGTAATGTCCCACATTTTTAGCGATATAATAATTAATTAATTTAATTATTTAAATAATGGTTTAGAAAATTAAATGGGTATCTAATTAAATAATATTGAATATTTAATTAATATAAATAATAGAATAAAATATTTAATTTAGAAATAGTCAGAAATAGTGAATTGACAATATAATGTGAACTGGACAATTTAAAATATTTAATTCAGTTTAGAATTGAATTACGATAATGAATATATTTAAATAACGACAGTTTGAACGTAGAATTATAATATAATTATAATCGAACTAGAAATGGCGCGGCAGTTCGTTATTTGGCGATTTGAACTTCAACTGAATATACAGGGTCCGTTTTAAGCTGGATTTCTGTGAACCAAGAAACGTTTGGAGCTGGTGAAGTATATTTTTCTAATGGAAGATAAAAATCGGAATTTCATTGTGTAGATTTTGATTTATGTCAAAATCAAATGTTCAAAAAGTCGCTATGGAATTCCTTTATAATTTATAATGATTTATTTATATTATAAATGGATTTATAAATATAAATTGAATATCGATATAATCTGGAATTTCTAGAATATCGAGTTATAAATTTTGATATAATTATTGTGGAGCTGTATGATATCGTATGTGAATATATACGATAATGTTTATTTATAAATATTTAGTTTAATTATTTTTAAATATATTTATAATTAAAAAGGATTTATTTAGAGCTTTAAAAATAGCCAGTTTTGCAAACGACCTCCGTTTTCGATGAAACTAATTTTGTTGGATCCCCAATATTAAATTATTGCTAGATTTCAATTTTCGTGATTTTTGAAGTCAGTATGTGTCCGTATAGGATTTTAATGTGAAAGACAGTCAGTATTTTGACGGTTAAAAATACGCTGTATGAGCAAACAGAGTCAGAATTCAACGAAACTAGTTTTGTTGGGTCCGTAATGTCGAACTGTAGTTGCATGCCCATTTTCATGATTTTTTGGGTATCATATGTGATCATATGAATTTTTAATGATAAATACAATCAGTAGTTCATTAAAATTAAATAAAATATTAAATATAAAAAATTTTAAACCTCCCTATAAATATCCTACCTTATTCCTAAACCCTAATCTCATTCATTCCAGCGGTCAACGAAAATCTTCCATTGTATACCATTTCTGTAACAACCCGGAAAATCAGAACCAATTTAAAATTTTTATTTTGGCAATTTTGATGAATTTTGAATATTTAGAATGATTTATTTTAAATAATAACAATGAGAAATTTATTTTGAATAGAATTGGAACGTATATATTTGTTTGAATCGTCGTTAGAATATAAATATTTATTTTTAATTATAAAAGGAATTGAAAATTGCGCGGTAGTTTGAAATTTCGATTTCAAATTTCAAATGAATGTACAAGATTCAAAATAAACCGGATTTTAGTGAAACCAAAAATATTTGAATCTGTTTATAAATATCTAACAAACCCGAAAAATTGAAATTTCATAGCGGGAATAAAAAGTTATGCCCAGTTAAAAATTCAGAATAGTCACTATGGAATTTTGGCCCTTAAAAATGGAAGTTTTGCAAACGACCTCTGTTTTCGACGAAATCACTTTTGTTGGATCCGGGATGTTGAGTTATTGCTAGATTGCAAAATTCATAATTTTTGGGATTAATATGTGAGTGTGGCGAAGTAAAACGTGTTTTGACAATTTCAGTTGAAATGGAACGACCAGAAAATGGCCATTTTTCAAACGGTCTCCAAATTTGATGAAATGAGTTTTGTTAGGACCGTATCGTCAATACGAAGCTAAAAATATTTTTTTAGGAATTTTTAGAGTCCGTATGTGGCCCCGGTAAATTAAAATATGCGTTCAAATTCAATATATAGATTTGTATTTTGATTTTGACGAAAACTGATCGAAACAGTCGAATCGGCTTACGATACATATTTCATTGTGTTCAGAATGGGGGTAATTAACTAAGGGCAACAGTCGGTGGGCTCAATTTTGAGTTCGAATTAAAAGTCAACCTTTTTGGAGAATAAAACAAAAAAAAATATTAATATAAATATATATAATAACCTCCCTCTTCTTCACTTAAGCCCCTCACTTTATAATTTCTCAATCCCACTGCCGCTTTCCCCCAAATAGAAAAATCGATTTCCACCGCCGACGTGACGCCGCCCTCCTCTGACCTCCGACCCCCTCCTTCCCCTCGCCTCCTCTCTCCTCCACCGCGTTTTCCCCCATCGCTCCTCTGTTGCCCCATCTCAAACGCCAAAATCCCCAAACCCAAACCACCAGAAATCGAGCACGCCACCCACTCAGACCCACCTCCACCTGGCGTGACACCCCCCTGCCTGAAGACCGCCGACATTCTCCTCCGAACAAAGACGGTGAGCTTTTACTTTTAATTAAGTCAGTTTTTTTATTTAAACATTAGCTTTAATCAGTTTTTTTTACCAAGCATTGTTTTAAAGATCAGTTTTTTTTATATGAATAAGATGAGATTTTTAATATGAAGAAGTTGAGATTTTTTGTAATAACCCGGAAATTCTGAGCCAGTTTAAAATTTTTATTTTGGCAATTTTGGCGAATTTTGAATATTTAAAATAGATTATTTTAAATAAAAACGACGAGAAATTTATTTTGAATATAATTCGAACGTTTATATTATATACGCCGTCTTTAGAATATAAATATTTATATATAATTATAAATAGAATGGAAAATGGCGCGGTAGTTCGATAATTCGATTTCAAACTTCAATTGAATGTACCGGGTGCAAAACAATCCGGATTTTAGTGAAACCAAAAATCATAGGATCTAATTGATGGTATCTTTCCAACGAATCCGAAAAATCAAGATTTCATAGCGGGAATCAAAAGATATGTCCAGTTGAAAATTCAGAATAGTCACTATGGAATTCAAGCCCTTAAAAATGGAAATTTTGCAAACGACCTCGGATTTCGACGAAACCAGTTTTGTTGGATCCGCAGTGTCAAACTATTGCTAGATTCCAAATTTCATAATTTTTCGAATCAATATGTGAGCGTGGCAAAGGAAAACGCGTTTGACCGGTTTTAGTTGATTTTAATCGACTGGAAATTGGCCATTTTTCAAACGGTCTCAGAATTCGGCGAAACTAGTTTTGTTAGGACCGTATCGTCAATACGAAGCTAGAAAATATTTTTCTGGAATTTTTCTGGTTAGTATGTGACCCCGGTAATTTGAAATGTACGTTTAAAATTCAATATAATGATTTAAATGTAAATTTAACGGAAATTGATTGTAACAGCCGAATCAACCTGCGATACATATCCCATTGTGTTCGGAATGGGGGTAATTAGCTATGGACGACAGGCGGTGGGCCTCGTTTCGGGGTCGTATGTAAAAGTCAACTTTTTACAAATAAAATAATTAAATAAAATTAAAAAAATATCTCTCCCCCCTTTAGCTCTGATACCAAATGTAAGAACCCGTAACTTCCCCGTGAAGGAAAGAGCGGATACTTTGAGAACAACACACAAATGAACCCAGACGGAAGAACATTTCATTGTTATTACAACAATGCATCAGATACAAGAATATACAGAGTATAAATGAATAAATTACATTCAATAAATATCAGAGTTTACAATAAATTACATAGCAGCGGAAAATAATACAAAGCACAACTGAAGGTGATATACGGATACAGAGCTTTCCGGATATCATTCCAGCTGTAAACCAGGATCTTGTGAATATAAATCTGCAAAACCAAAACTACTAGCTGCCCGTGTCGAAAATAAGGGCACCCATAGTTTAGGTTAAAACAATAAACTCCAGGTCAGTCATGTGACTGGTGTGAGAAAAAAAACAGTTATTAAAACTTTATTTTTAAAAGAGAGTAATTCAAGGGACCACGCCGTATAACACGGAACGGGTTTCCTCCCAAGAATACCAGTGCATAGAATAAACAACGCAATACTTTTTCGAAAAATGAAGCTATTATAAGACCCAGGTCCCATCACACAATGCAACGCAAGCCGGAGGATAGGGTTTTACCTTATAACAGCCAAACATGCTTGATACGTTTAAAAACAAATCATTTGATACTATAATAAGTGTATAGTGTCAAAACAATTTCAATCATAAATATAAATCATAGACGGCATAAGTGCCCCATCCCACTATGTCGCCATATTAGGCTCTACAAATAAAGCCGAAATACACGTATTGGAAATTGGATTTCCGTCATGAGTCGAGGCAAGGGGCAAGCTCCTCTCCGCTTCGAGACACTCTAGCAAATGCCTCAGGACTACACACTCTGGGTAACCCCTGGATGCTTCAGGGCCGGTCCTCACTTACGTTAGAGGATTAATTATGCCTGAACACACGTTTCCCGGTCCTTACAGACCTAAAATCGAGGCGCCTCATCCAACAACCACATAGGTGAAAAGTATATAAATGTCAAGGCTGGTAAGTCACTGACACCACCAAAGCTAGAAAGAAACGTCGTGCTCTCCCTGCAGTCCTTATCCCGTTTTTAACTCATACCGAGGTGTGAGGCCCGCGAATTCACGTTATACACAAAGCTATGCCACAAAGGCCATGCTTTGATCATCAACCACAAGACTTTGCTTTTCAACAGAAGCCTTGATCCATGCAACTCAGCGTGCCACACAGGCAATTCATGCCATGCGATTGATATCTATCGATATATAACCTCTAAGCTCGTACGTCTCAGAGAAGGGCGTTAAGCAAGAGAATAAATTCTCCGCCACCAAACAGATATATATTTAACAGAAATCAATCAACACAGAATAAAATCCAATGTCAGACACACAATCCATTTACAAGTTCGTTCTGGGTCTGAACGAAACCGGAGGCACTTTCCTCGCATATCCATCGATCTCCAAGTACGCCTGGACGACCACCAACTGATTCCCTCATCTTGGGTGTACAGCCCAATAAAGATCATCAGTAATCACCCAAACGATGTGAAGACTTCCGGTCTTCAACCACCGTCTTCATCTTCGACTTATCGTCGAATCAGTTATTCAGAATGGGTATAAACCCGGACTTTCCGAACAACCCGCGTATATTAAAAACAAATGTTACACAAACACAACATACGCCTCATTCCAATTCAGCAGCCACTAACCGCAAATTAGCAAGAGAACAATTTCCCAAATATTAACCCCGAAGGCCGAAACCAACATCAGATCAATATCCAGGAAACCATTCTTCTTAACTAACCTACAGCTAGTTTCTAAATTTCATATTCTTAGGGAAAGGCTCCCATTAATTTTATCCAAGATAAATTCTTTAAATTTATTCTTTAATCTTCCTTTGGATGTCATTTCAAACCAAATTATGATTTTCCAAACCAGTCGAGATTAGCGAACCACACCGAAGTAATTATTTATTTTATTTCCCAATCCCAACCTATTCATCCCATGAAGCAAAACTGGTAATACTCCATATCTAACACCACAGTGTTGTCGGTAAAATTTATTACCATTCCACGTTCAAATCTAATTAAAGATTTAACTATCGCTTTGGAGCAAAACTGGTGATACTCCATTCTCGAGTATTACCAGTTTTGCTCCAAAGCGATAGTTAAATCTATAATTAGATTTGAACGTGAAATGGTAATTAATTTTACCGATAACACTATGGTGTTAGATATGAAGTATTACCAGTTTTGCTTCATGGGATGAATAGGTTGGGATTGGGAAATAAAATAAATAATTACTTCGGTGTGGTTCGCTAATCTCGACTGTTTGGAAAATCATAATTTGGTTTGAAATGACATCCAAAGGAAGATTAAAGAATAAATTTAAAGAATTTATCTTGGATAAAATTAATGGGAGCCTTTCCCTAAGAATATGAAATTTAGAAACTAGCTGTAGGTTAGTTAAGAAGAATGGTTTCCTGGATATTGATCTGATGTTGGTTTCGGCCTTCGGGGTTAATATTTGGGAAATTGTTCTCTTGCTAATTTGCGGTTAGTGGCTGCTGAATTGGAATGAGGCGTATGTTGTGTTTGTGTAACATTTGTTTTTAATATACGCGGGTTGTTCGGAAAGTCCGGGTTTATACCCATTCTGAATAACCGATTCGACGATAAGTCGAAGATGAAGACGGTGGTTGAAGACCGGAAGTCTTCACATCGTTTGGGTGATTACTGATGATCTTGATTGGGCTGTACACCCAAGATGAGGGAATCAGTTGGTGGTCGTCCAGGCGTACTTGGAGATCGATGGATATGCGAGGAAAGTGCCTCCGGTTTCGTTCAGACCCAGAACGAACTTGTAAATGGATTGTGTGTCTAACATTGGATTTTATTCTGTGTTGATTGATTTCTGTTAAATATATATTTGTTTGGCGGCGGAGAATTTATTCTCTTGCTTAACGCCCTTCTCTGAGACGTACGAGCTTAGAGGTTATATATCGATAAATATCAATCGCATGGCATGAATTGCCTGTGTGGCACGCAGAGTTGCATGGATCAAGGCTTCTGTTGAAAAGCAAAGTCTTGTGGTTGATGATCAAAGCATGGCCTTTATGGCATAGCTTTGTGTATAACGTGAATTCGCGGGCCTCACACCTCGGTATGAGTTAAAAACGGGATAAGGACTGCAGGGAGAGCACGACGTTTCTTTCTAGCTTTGGTGGTGTCAGTGACTTACCAGCCCTGACATTTATATACTTTTCACCTATGTGGTTGTTGGATGAGGCGCCTCGATTTTAAGTCTGTAAGGACCGGGAAACGTGTGTTCAGGCATAATTAATCCTCTAACGTAAGTGAGGACCGGCCCTGAAGCATCCAGGGGTTACCCAGAGTGTGTAGTCCTAAGGCATTTGCTAGAGTGTCTCGAAGCGGAGAGGAGCTTGCCCCTTGCCTCGACTCATGACGGAAATCCAATTTCCAATACGTGTATTTCGGCTTTATTTGTAGAGACTAGTATGGCGACATTGTGGGATGGGGCACTTATGCCGTCTATGATTTATATTTATGATTGAAATTGTTTTGACACTATACACTTATTATAGTATCAAATGATTTGTTTTTAAACGTATCAAGCATGTTTGGCTGTTATAAGGTAAAACCCTATCCTCCGGCTTGCGTTGCATTGTGTGATGGGACCTGGGTCTTATAATAGCTTCATTTTTCGAAAAAGCATTGCGTTGTTTATTCTGTGCACTGGTATTCTTGGGAGGAAACCCGTTCCGTGTTATACGGCGTGGTCCCTTGAATTACTCTCTTTTAAAAATAAAGTTTTAATAACTGTTTTAGTTCTCACACCAGTCACATGACTGGCCTGGAGTTTATTGTTTTAACCTAAACTCTGGGTGCCCTTATTTTCGACACGGGCAGCTAGTAGTTTTGGTTTTGCAGATTTATATTCACAGGATCCTGGTTTACAGCTGGAATGATATCCGGAAAGCTCTGTATCCGTATATCACCTTCAGTTGTGCTTTGTATTATTTTCCGCTGCTATGTAATTTATTGTAATCTCTGATATTTATTGAATGTAATTTATTCATTTATACTCTGTATATTCTTGTATCTGATGCATTGTTGTAATAACAATGAAATGTTCTTCCGTCTGCGTTCATTTGTGTGTTGTTCTCAAAGTATCCGCTCTTTCCTTCACGGGGAAGTTACGGGTTCTTACATTTTTAATGTGAAAAAGTTTATACTTTTAATTAAGTAAAGTTTATATTTTTAATAAAGAAAAGGTGGGATTTTTATTCGTATGAAGTCATGATTTTTATCCGTATAAAGATATGATTTTTGTTGTATAAAAATCGTTATAGAATATGATTTTTATTTCATGAACATCGATATTAAAATATGATTATTTAATGGAAAGCTTAGATTATTATATAAAAATATGATTTTTATATTATAGAAAGAATAAAAATATGATTTTTATATTATAGAAGATATAAAAATACGATTTTTATATTATAGAAATAATAAAAATATGATTTTTATAATATATAGATAATAAAAATTTGATCTTTATAATGATATCAGTAAGATAAATTTTCGATTTTTATTATATATGAAGCGAAATAAAAAAATTTGATCTTTATATAAGAGGTAGAAATATAAAAATATAATTTCTATATAGACAGAAGCGTTGTAAAAATATATGAAGTAGAAATAAAAATGTGATTTTTATTTATTGGAATGAAGCGATAAAAATGTGATTTTTATATATGAACAGCGGGAAAAGGGCGCATTGGAATTTTGGGCATATCCGAACCGTTTAGAAATAGATAATGGAGGAGTGGATCCCCAAGGTGAGAATTTATCACTTTTAATTTGTTTTCTAGTTAAAATATATATTAGGATTGTAACAACCCGAAATTCTGAACTAATTTAAAATTTTTATTTTAGAAATTTTAATGGGAATTTAATAGTTAAAATAATTTATTTTAAATAATAATGACTAGAAATTGAAGTTAGAACGAATATATTTATTTTAATTATAAAAGGAGCTAGAAATAGCACGGTAGTTTAAAAAGTCAAACTTGAACTTTGACTGACTATACAGGATTCAAAATTTAACGGATTTTAGTGAAACCAAAAATATTAGAATCTATTTAAAAATATCTTTCCAACGAATCCTAAAAATCGAAATTTCATAGTGGGAATCAAAAGTTATGCCCAGTTTAAAATTCAGAAAAGTCACTGTAGAATATATATATATATATTTTTTAATATTAAAAATAGCCATTTTTCAAACGACCTCCGTTTTTGACGAAACCAATTTTGTTGGAACCGGAATGTCAAATTATTGCTAGGTCTCAATTTTCATAATTTTTAGAATTAATATGTGAGCGTGGCAAAAGAAAACGTGTTTTGTCAGTTTTAGTCAAATTTGATCGACCAGAAAATAGCCATTTTTCAAACGGTCTCAGAATTCGATGAAATTAGTCTTGTCAGATCGTATCGTCAAAATATAAATAGAAATAATTTTTTTGGAATTTTTAGAGGTCATATGTGGCCTCGGTGAATTTTAATGTACGATCAAATTAATTAAATAAATGATTTAAATATTAAATTAAATAAAACAGGTTCAAGACGTTCGTTTGGGCTGACGAAACCCATTCCATTAGGTCCGGAACGGGGGTATTTTCCTAGGGACAACTTTCGTTGGGCTGAAATTAGATCTGAGAAGAATTTACGGGTTTATTTGTAAATTCGAACATTTAATAATATAATATTATAAATAGAAGACATACTAAAACCCTAATCGCTAATTTACATCGCCGCAACCAAACTGAGGAATGGCTGAAACCATTCGAATTTGATCCCTCAATAACTCCTAATCCACTCAATATTTTTAAACAATCGTAAAGCAAAAATGGAAGAGTTTGGCGTGCTCTACAAGATGATACGGTCAAGATCGTTTTGTAACACCCCACGTCCATTAATGTCACTCACAAAGGGAATGCATTAACTTCCATGGAGCATTTTAAGTATGTATAGAACAGAAAATCACAACAAGACAAATATAAAGCAGTACTTGAAAATTAAAACTTTATTTCATTGCAGCGGATAAACCCATATGTTTGATTACATCATTAAAACCATAAACCAAAGTCAAGTACATCATATCCATCTTGATAAAACAAAGTACATAAACTGAAAGACATAATCCCCAACATTAAAATAGCCATAAATAAAGAGAAGCTGAACTTTACTTCAGCGGTCCAAGAAATCTTCTAAAAGCAGTCCAAGATCAAGCTCCACTGGTGCTAGTTCCAACCTGAGCACCTGGAGGGGGGAAAAGGAAAGAGATGGAAAAAGGGGGGGTCAGACATAAAGTCTAGCGAGTGCGATAATTCTAACAATATAATTAACAAAGTAACTAGGCTAAGGCATAAGTTGGAAAATAGGGAAATGACCATGAACCATTGAGTATGACAGAGTAAACAAGGAAACACGATGAATTACGATATCGTTAAAGCACACCTAAACTACTATAGGATGATTACTGAACTACACCAACACTATGGGACAATTCCTAAACTGCACCGCCACTAGTATACTGCACCACCACTAGTCACCCTAAGGTTGATCCAGCCTACAGACTTAATAATGATATTGGTAGTTTCGTGCACCCCTAGTTGCCTTCATAGGTGCCATCTGCCCCTATCTCCACTAGGTGTACCCACTACCCCTAAGCGATCGGCTCCCTAACTCGTAGATACCCATGCTGGCCCCACAGTGGGGTGTATCACTCCCCAAAGTGGCAACCCGATACAACAAAGAATGCACGGCTTATACCTACACGATGCAACAACGTCTTACCTACCAGCCCGGGTCCATACACGCATATGAACCCGTTGGACTTGCGTTGCCACCGCTAACCCGGTTTAACCTCTTACAGTCAAGCCCAGTATGTGTGTCTCGTCCTCGACTTGGGTCAATCCCATAAAGATACGTATGGGTTACTGGTTGAAACGGGCCCCCATTACTTGACACAAGCTATCCACCTAAGCTTGGTCCCCTCTAGTACATCCCACTTAACCCACTTCTTATTCATGTTTCATGTTTTGGTTAAGTGTTTCTAATCGTATTTCCGAATGCCACCCAAGGCACCCACTAGATTCCACATGCCACCCAAGGCACCCACTTAACCCCCTCATGTCCCACTACAAGCTTATCTGGTTAAGTGTTTCTTAATTCATTAAGACCGTAACCTCATAAAGACCTCTCACATTAGACTGACATTTGTGGCAACTGGATTTGCCGGGCGGGTCCGGGCAGTCTTACACCACAAAAGAGCCTAACCTCGTGTCTATACAATTGTTATGTATTTAGTTTATGCCTAAGACCTCTCACATTTGACTGGCATTTGTGGCAGCTGGATTTGCCGGGCGGGTCCAGGCAGTCTTACACCACAAAAGAGTCTAACCTCGTGTCTTAGACGATTAATTACTCCTAATTAATCACCCCCAATTTGAATTACTTTCCCTATTCAAATTATCAATCAATTCCAAATTTAGCGATGTCCATAATTGACTCAATTATGTCCATCCTTTTATGGTATGTAAAATCATACCAATTTCACCACAATTTTATTTATTGCCTTTTAAGGCATTTATGCCAATTAAACATTTTTAATATTATCCCCTTTTTCCCCACGTAGTACGTTTGTTCGTTTAACGTAAAAATATACATTAGACTTGAATAGTCTAACTCATGAAATAAAAGAAAACATCACATATATACACATAATTAAAACAGAGATCTAACATAAGGGTGAATTCGCATATGTGAATGATGTTCTACATCTAAAACATTCATAGGCCAAGATTACAACTTGCATAACGACATATGTCATGGTTTCAAATTTAAAGGTGTGAACTTGATGAGAAAATGGCCACAAACTTGCATAAACATCATGTATAACATAGATCCAAATCTAAAGGTGTGAACTTGGTGAAATAATGGCCACAAACTTGCATAGACAACATATGTCAAAAAGCTATATCTAAAGGGGTTAAACTTGCATAAACATCATATGTCATAAACCTATATCTAAAGGGGTTAAACTTGCATAGGTAATAACATAACATGATTCATGTCCAACTCATAAATTCACATATGTGATTTATACATCGCAATAATGGTGTAAACTAATATCTAACATGTAAAGTATCATGTTATAGCCTAGCTTTCAATTAAATTCTCACATAAACTAGGTGCCATAATCATGTAAGGTCACATGTAATTCTACCCAAACTTGTATATGGTTCATGTTTGAATCAACATCTAAACTTTCCTACATATGGTTTATCATATGAATCAATATCACAAACTAGCATAAGAAACATGACGATTTGATTATATATATAATTACAACATGGATGATAGCAACATAACTTTGCATCACAACATAACATCATAGATATTTCAATCATAATCCTACAACATAATTACAACATGCAATCAATACTTCATATCACATCCATACAATCCACGTTATAACTTAATCTAATTAAATTACTAATTATTTTGCTAAAACTATCGAACTCACAACTCAAAAGCAGTCTTGAGTTCTGAATTCTGATTTCCGGAGTTGAATTAGCGCTCCTTTGATGAAGATTCGCTGTTAGGGTTGAATAGTTCTGATTTGGTTGCTGTTCTTCCTCTTAATTTTGGTGGCGGCTGCTCTAGGGTTCAAGACAACAGCATGACGGCCATAGTTTTAGTTTTAATTCTGATTTAGGGTTTGAGTCTATGGGTCTTTTTAGAGAGTTATGAATTAATTTAAGCCGTCGTATGTTCTTAGGGTTAATCAAAACCATTCAATCATGATAGGGTGATGAGTCAGCCCTAACGACTCACTAAGGAGTCAGAATGGACTCAACAACACGGGTCAGCCTGAACCAAAAAGCTGTGCAGGCTCCAGCCTCGGCGTGGGCGCACTTGGCAGGTGCGCCAGTGTAAATATGTACTGGTGCACTTCCCAAGTGCGCCAGTGCATTTATACTTTTTTCTTTACTTTGCCTCCAAACTTCGTTCGTCCATAACTCTTTCATCCGGTACTCGTTTCCCGCAAACTCGGACTCTATCTTCACTAGAATTCCGAGACGAACATAATGGCGCAACCCAATCCCCATAATTCTCACGTCTGAGATTTATTATTCTTTAATTTAGTTAATTCGATTATTCAAAAATCCGGGGTGTTACATTCTCCCCTCCTTAAAGGATTTCGCCCTCGAAATCTCCAAGTTAAGGAGAATGTGTATCCTACCATCCAAACAACCATCTACTCAATCGTCAAACCCGACATCCATTGTCCTTATAAAATTTCTAATGTTGTATGAACATTTGCAAGAAGTGTGTGAATATGTTCCTTATTTAATGCAAAATCAGGCGGTCTACTGATTCAGTTGACCTCATTAATGCAAACCATGATAGTGACATGCGTCCATTATGTATGCGAAAGAACCTTATCGATACATATCATTTCTACATGTGTGCACAACCATTCACCAAAATGCAACATCCATATGATGATACAACCATTATTCATTCATTACTTAAATATGTACACACATTTATATGCAATATGCAATATGAAGTGACTGAGACGATCTAGTGCCTAAAGTGTGTGTATATGCATCCACGAGCAACCACTAGCAATCACTTGCATCCACGTGCATCAATCATCCATAACATGTCTCAAACACATGTTTCAACCATAGGACTATCCTATCTAAAGGTCAAGGATACTAGCGAGAGGACACACTAAAGATAAGATAAGTGCAAAATAAACGATAAAGGAGAAATTAAAAGACATACCCTCGAAAAGAAAAGGGTACAATGAACGCATCTTCGCTTCCGTCTCCCAAGTAGCGTTGCTCTCATCATCTCCCCATTGCACTTTGACTAGCTTGACCTCTCAATTTCTCAATTTCTTAATCTCCGACCCAAAAATGCACGTAGGAGCTCGTCGAATCATCGCATCACGCTCGATCTCCACCTCTCTAAGCAAGCTCGGCTCTACCACTTCCGCGGTCTCGTGCAAGCACTTCCTCAAATGTGATACATGGAATACGTCGGGTACACCACTAAGTCTCTCGGGCAACTCCACTCTATACGCCATCTGCCCAATCCTTTCCTTAATAGGAAACGGCCCTACGAACCTTGGTGCTAACTTCCCAACGGACCCAAAGCGAACGACGTTCCGTAATGGAGACACTTTGACAAAGACCATGTCCCCAACCTCAAACTCAAGATCTGACCTCCTCTTGTCTGCATAAGATTTCTGCCTATCTTGCGCCGTCTTCATCCTTCTTCGGATCAAATCAATCTTTTCCGAAGTCTCTCTAACCATATCGGGCCCAAGCAAGATCTTATCTGTAGCTTCCCACCAACATGTAGGCGAACGGCATGGCCGTCCATAAAGATCTATGAATGGTGCCATGCCAATGCTAGACTGAAAGCTGTTATTATATGCGAATTCTACCAACGGAAGATGTTCCTCCCATGTACCTCCGAAATCTAAGACACATAACCTCAACAAGTCCTTTAGAATACGATTCACCCTCTCAGTCTGGCCGTCCGTCTGAGGATGATATGCGGTGCTCAAACATAACTGAGTCTCTACCGCCTCTTGCAAGCTTCTCCAAAATTCGCTAGTGAAAATAGGATCGCGGTCGCTCACTATGCTAGAAGGAACACCATGCAAACGAACTATTTCTCGAATGTATACGGAGGCTAACCATGGAGCAGTCCTCTTACTCTTCACGGGAATGAAATGGGCGCTCTTAGTAAGTCTGTCTACCACGACCCAAATACCCATATTACCCTTCCTCGATCTCGGTAATTCGTCAATAAAGTCCATCGAGACGCTTTCCCACTTCCATTGTGGGACCTCCAATGGATGAAGCAAGCCACCGGGCTTCTTTTGCTCCGCTTTTACTTGTTGGCACACCAAGCATCTAGCGACATACTCAGCCACATCTTTCTTCATGCCGGCCCAAAAGTAAACTCGTCTCATGTCCATGTACATCTTGTCCCCGCCGGGATGGATGGTCATCTTCGAACGATGTGCATCATCAAGAATAGTCTTCCTTAGGTCATCGTCTTTTGGTACACAAAGTCTACCGTCCCTACGTAACCAACCCTTATCATCTAGGGTATACCTACGGAGATGGCTCGATGACTCCCCTCCTTTGAGCTTTTCTACTAACTCAACCAACCATGGGTCGTCTCGCTGTGCCTCGCCAATCCGTCCCAAAGCGTAGGTCTAACCTCTAAGGATGCTAGCAAACCAGGTACGAAGTCAATGGAAGGTGTAAAGTCAAACGTAGAGATGAACTCTAAACTTTGCCGCTCAACAAACAACGGACTCAAGGATAATCTTTTTCTACTTAAGGCATCTGCCACCACGTTACCCTTGCCAGGGGTATATGCTATCTCGAAGTCGTAGGATGCTAAGAACTCCATCCACCTTTGTTGCCTTAAGTTCAAGTCCTTCTGAGAAAACAAGTATTTTAACGACTTGTGGTCAGTGAACAATTCAAATTTCTCGCCAAGAAGATAATGACGCCAAGACTTAAGTGCGAAAACAATAGCGGCCACCTCTAGGTCATGTGTAGGGTAATTTCTTTCATGCACTCTCAACTGCCTTCCACCATAGGCTATTACCCTTCCCTCTTGCATTAGGACTGCGCCTAGTCCTGTCCCACAAGCGTCAGTATAAACGGTAAATAGCTTACTCCCATCTGGCAATACTAAGACTGGGGCTGTGGTCTAAGCTCTCTTTAAACGTTGGAACGCATCATCACAATCTACGTCCCACGTGAAGACTAAGTTCTTCTTCGTCAAGCGTGTTAATGGAGCTGATATTTTTGCGAAGTCTTTGATAAACCTCCTATAGTAGCCAGCCAACCCTAAGAAACTTCTCACCTCGGTAGCATTTTTAGGAACCTTCCAATCTTGGATGGCCACTATCTTCGCGGGATCCACGGCTATCCCTTCTTTGGAAACCACGTGCCCTAAGAATCGCACTTCTTTCCTCCAAAAGTGACATTTGGAAAATTTAGCTTTAAGGCTATGCGCTCGAAGAGTCTCCAACACTTCCCTAAGATGTAGGGCATGCTCTTCCTCGCTCTTAGAAAAGATCAAGATGTCATCTACAAAGACCACCACGAATCTATTAAGGTACTCCCTAAACACCCTACTCATCAAATCAACAAAGTATGCGGGGGCGTTTGTCAAACCAAAGGGCATCACCAGCCACTCGAAGAAACCGTCTGGAGTCCTAAAGGCAGTCTTGTCTATGCTATCCTCAGCCACTCTCAACTGATGGAAACCAGTGGCTAAGTCCAACTGCGAAAACGCTGAGGCGCCTACTAACTGATCGAAAAGATCGTCAATCCTCGGCAGTGGGTGTCTATTCTTCTTAGTAAGTTTATTAAGCTCCCTATAGTCCGCACAAAGTCTAAGGGACCCATCCGCCTTCGTGGCAAATACTACTGGAGCACCCCACTCCGATATACTACGTCTGATGAACCCCTTCTCAAGCAATTGTTTCACTTGCTTACTGAGTTCTCTTCTCTCTCTTGGAGCCATGTGGCGCACTGGCAATGCAACTGGCTTTGCATTGTCCACTAGATATATTCGAAAGTCGATTTCACGTTTTGGGGGTAAACCCCTCACCTCATCGAAGACATCAGCATATTCACGGACTATGGGAACAGAATGTAAATCATCATCGGATGCGTCAAGGGATTCTAGGTAACTAAGCATTACTGGACCTCTAGGGTCACAAGAAATATCAAGGGTCTTTCCCGAACGAGTCAACAATCTAACTACCCTTCTTTCACAATCTAGGATGGCCCCATATCTAGTTAGCCAATCCATACCTAGAATTAAACCGTAGCCCATGAAGCCAAGAACAAAAGCGTTGCACTCAAACTCAACGCCCAAGATAAACACTCTCAAATCCTGACAAATCATAGAAAGATGAGCCGAACCACCAATAGGATTTGAGACTACTAAGGGATCAGTAACAAGACTAATATCTAGGTGCAGTGTTTCAACTAATGATGTAGAGATAAACAAATGCGATGCGCCAGAATCAAATAAAGTACGGACAGGATGATCAAACAGAAAAACTGAACTTTCAATGGAAATTGCTCTACCTCGTTCTTGCAGCGGTGGGACCACGAGAGCCTGAACTTGTCCCCTTGCCTGCCCGGGTGCCATAAGAGCTTGCACCTGTCCTCCCGAGGTAGACCCTGCCCTCTGCCCTTTCTTTGGGCAGTCCTTAATAAGATGTCCCGCTTCGCCACAGTGGAAACAACCGGTCTTCTTCTTCTTCCTACAATCTTTGCTTAGATGGCCGGGTGTCCCACAGTTAAAGCATTTCTTCTTCCCCTTAGCATTGTTGCCTTTGCCACCTTTCTTGTTCTGTTGTTGCTGTTGCGGCTTCTTTTGATCCCCTTTCTTCTCGAGTACCTTATTAGCATTGGCGCCCTTCTCCTCTTCATGCATGAGTGCCATGTCAACTAACCTCTCAAAGGTAGCCCCCATGGGAATGTGGGTCATAGCTAACCCATGGAGTGGCTCGTTTAAACCCTTAACAAATATTAGAGCCTTCTTTTCTGGAGTTGTAGTAACCCGGATTTTGAGCGACTTTGGTTATCGACGTAAGCTCGACGTCAATAACCAAAACATCGAAAAATCCCGGTAATTAATGAAAGAAATTAGAAGGTGAGAATAGATAAGATAGAAACTTAGAATAGAAGAAGAAGAAGAACACAACATCAGAGTAACACGAACCTCACAGCGGAACGAATAACATATAATAGATAACATAACTTTGAAATATAACAGTTATGTATACAATAGCACTTATCAGAGTACAACACTTACAACACAGCGGAAATAACTATAGCTATATGATCTTGAAGCCTCCTGCTCCACGCTCTTCCAGTATATCTGTAAATTCCTGACTACTTGACTGCCCGTACAAAATTAGGCACCCATGAGTTTAGGTAAAACAAAACAAATAAACTCCGGGTCAGTCATGGGACTAGTATGAGTAAAACAGTTTAAACAGGTATATGAACAAGTAAACGATATCTCATAAGACAACGCCGCAAAACGGAACGGGTTTTTCCCTTATGAGAATCCAAAATATCTTTATATCAAAAACCTTTTGATATTATAATAATGTCTATATACAACTAGATATCAACTAGCAGAAACGCTTTCATCTCACGTTCTACATGTATAGTATACAATCAAAATCGCAAGCACGTATTGGATAATGGATTTCCAACTATGACAAGGTATGGAACCACCTTCCGATCAGTGTACTCTAGGAACAATACACTGGAGTTCAACAAGAACATCTTGTAACTCAGCCACACATGACCGACCACTCATTTCGCTTGAGTGTATCGAATGTACATCACCAACGGTTGGGATCAGCAACCGTTCCCGTATATATATGGGACAGCATTGATAGATTTAAGAAACAAATGAATATTCACTAGATAGGTGATTATACACCCTACTTCGGTGCGACCGACTTAGCCATGCTGCCTGCCCGATTTCTGTCATTTACCGGTTGATGAGGCCAGAAGCTACGCTTTATCATTACATCAGATTCACTTCGAATGCTACATTGTCAGATCCATCGAAAATCACTAATTGACGTCTACAACAGTACATTATGTGTTAGCTAAAGAAGTTTCCTTCTTCGCTTCCACTCTTGGTACGGTTGGAGAAATCAATGTACGTAATCGTCTGGAAATACTCTGTCAAACATCCATCTTCATTCACTTAGAATGTCACATCGTCATACCCGCTAAATCACAAATTGACTTATCCAAAAATAACACGGGTATACAGCTAAGAGAAACGAATTCCTCCGCCACCAAACGTGAATACGTTTGAACAGATCAACTTACGCGATCCATTAGATATACTCTGTCAGACCTTCGTCCATACAAGTTGTCCTGGGACTGGACAAACCGAAGGCACTATTCTGTAAATAGGATAGCCCTTGCATTTTACTCCGTCTTCAATTATCTTTGGCATAAATGATTCGCGACGCTTATGCCAATACAGAGTGGTTCTATGGATAATAATCCAACCGGTCTCTCCGTATTAACAACGTTAAAATGGTCAAAAACTTTGATAGTCTGTGAGTTAACTATCAAAGAAAAACAAGTGTGCAAACAACGATATTATTTCCAGATGGAAATTATATCAAACAAACATCATTTAACATTAATCTCTTTAGTTCATTTATTTACTTATCTCCTGTTTTCCCTATATTCTAAATTCTTATTTTCTTTTATCAGAAAACATTTCTGATTCTCGTTTGGAAAACATTTCCAGAACTCCTTTACGATCGAACCTTACCATTTCTTAGTTAAGAAGGAAGTCACTCAAGTTGGGGTATAATTACCTCTCAGACCTTAACTGAACAACGTTATAACTTCGAAATGGTCAAAGTTTATCTTTTAAATCTTTAATAACTTCTTTACGCCTTTCTCGGATCTAATTCTACTAATCTACTTCTATATTTAAAACATTGGTTATAACGATAACGCTATAATCCCTACTTTCGAATTATCTAACTTTAATTATAACATCTATTCTTATTAGTGAATAATTAACCTAACATTTATTTATTTATAAATAAATAAATCTCTATTTAAACACTGGAGAGTATAAGTACTTTCCCGGATTCGATATAATCGAATTTGCCGATTAACTCTCTTCGAGAAATCTCTATTTGATTAACTCTTCTTCGAATAACCTATATTCGATTAACTCCTTCTCGAATAAACGATATTCGATAATCTCTCTTCGAATAACTAATATTCGATAACTCTTCCTTTTCAAATATCTCATATTTGAAAATCTCACTTCGATTAAACTATAATCGATAACTCCCTTCGATGAACCTAACATCGATAACTCCTTTCAATGAAACTAACATCGATAACTCCTTTCGATGAAACTAACATCGATAACTCCTTTCGATGAAACTAACATCGATTTATTTAACTTGACGAACTTAACTCGACATACTTGGTTCGACCAATTTGATTCGATTAACTAGGCTCGACTAACTCTATTGGTTTAACTCTAATCGATTAGTTCTATGGTTTAACCCTAATCGATTAATTCTATTTGACTAACCCTATTCAGCTAACTCGACTAACTTGGTTCGACCGACCAGGTTTGACTAACCTGACCCATTTGGTTTGACTGACCAGGTTTGGCTAACCTGACCCATTTGGTTTGACTGACCAGGTTTGGCTAACCTGACCCATTTGGTTTGACCACTGGGCTTGACTACTTGGTTTGACCATTTGGTTCGAATACCATATTCGACCAACTCCTCTCGATTCATTTAAAATCGATTAACTCATCTCGATTGACTAAATCAATTAACTCCTATCGATTAACTAAATCAATAAACTCCTTTCGATTAACTAAGTTTGATTTACTCGACTCGACTGAACAGGTTCGACTAACTTGACCAGTTTGACTCGATTGGTTCGACTCAACCAGTTCGACTCGGTTGGTTTGACTCGACCATCTTGACTCGATTGGTTCGACTCGACCAACTCGACTCGGTTGGTTTGACTCGACCATCTTGACTCGATTGGTTCGACTAGCTTGACCAGTTTGGTTTGACTAGCTTGGTTTGACCACTTAACTAACTTGATTCGAATATTTATATCCAACTAACTAACTTTTCTTTTATTTCTATTTATTTTAACTTCTATTTATTTCCTAAATAGATTTCCTTTTGTATAATCTATTTATTTTCCTAAATAGATTTTCCTTTATAACTCTAATTATTTAATCCCTAATTAAATATCCTTTATTCTATTTATTTAATCTAAATAAATATTCCTTTATTTTATTTATTTATTTCTAAATAAACATTCCTTTATTTTATTTATTTATTTCTAAATAAATATCCTTTTATAAAATCCTTCGATTTTATAAATAGATTCATTTTCAATATAAATATTGAAAATCCCTTTTTTTTCATTTTTCAGTGTTTTCTATTGTTTTTAAACAACCAACTGTCAATGATCAATATCATCCAAACATATACAATCAACAACAGATTATATATCACAGTATATATCACAATATACAAATAATAGTAAAATAAATGTTGAGGAATCCAGTCGGATTCCTCCAACCTGTTTCCCTGCATCCACCGATGTTAAACAACGTATATAACATCACTTGTATTTCTAATGAAATATACTGATAACAAAATCACCGTTTAATAACGATATATATATATATATACGTAGATATATATATATATATATCCATACTGTTTTCAATCAATTATTTAACAGTCCAATCTATAGTCCAATTTAACAAGACAACTTAACAGTCCAAATTAACAGTACATAACTAGTAGTCAAATACAGAAAAAAATACAATTTATATTAAAATATAAATTGAGGAGAGTTAGTGAGTTTTTACTCACATTTGCGCGTTAGCCGTTAAATAACGGTTTGCGTTTATTTGACTGCGACGGACAATTTATTACGCCATAAATTGTAACGAGCTCGGATTCTCTCCCAGTCAGTCTCATTGTGTTGCTTCCATCCATACGATCCCAAAGGATTTGACCGTTCGTGATTCTGACATCGTATGGTCAAGATATCGCGTTAAGAAGTTAGTACACGGTTTAAATATGACTTCAGTTTTAAATTAAAACATATGGGCCTTTACCTCTCTCAACCCGGCCCATCATTTCGTTTATAGCCCAACCTGAAATGCGCCTTCTTCCATTTCCAGAACACCGAACTGATGTTCCTCCTTTCCATCACTTAGACTTCCCTTCCCAACCTCTTGTTAATCACTTCATTAACCACTCCATACTCTCTTTAATATATGGCTCACCAATTTCCCTTTTTGAAACAGTATTTTCACCATCAGTACTAAACAAAAATCCAACTCCACTGTACGATGTCCATCCCCACTTTCTTTTGTGTCCATCATTCTCCACTGCTACTACATATTTTCTTTTCTTCCAATGATTCACCTTAACAATATTTTTAATTAATTCAACTAACCAAAAATCTTAGTTACTCTTTACAGAAATAGTTAGCACCGTACCCATGTTGCTCATTATCTTCCATTATCACAGTTACAATACTAAGACCAAACCCATCATTTTTCCCCTTAAAACAAACAGGAAATACAAAGAAATCACCTCAACACTCTTCAATTTTCATACCAAACCCATAACCGTGTTTCTCCTCACCATCCAAGACTGTAATCACCAAGATAATGACCACCTTCTTCAAATCATGCTGCGGAGTATACACAGCTATTTCCGGCATTTCAAGCTTCCGTTCCTCACCTCTTTCTTCACCAAAAACTTGAAATCCCTCACTCCATAAATCAGCTCAGCCATCACCGAACTTCCCAACTCCACTCCTTGCTCTCGGCCTCACGCAGAAGAACATCCCGCCTCCATTTCGTTCCAGTGACGTTGTACTACTATGGGACAACAATCGACACAAATTTTTTTCTCCTCTATAACCATCAATTACAACTCGAACCACCTTCCTTAGGCGCGCTGTACGAGTTTCGATGATCCCAGCAAGCGTCGCATACCATAAAACAGGTATAGGAATGAAGATAAAGTCCAGACGAATCCATTTATATAAGCTTTGTATTTTATAGTATTTGATTTGATTTTATAACTTTCGAATTTCATTTGAGAATGGTGGCGGCGGAAAAAAAATGGCTGTTGGCTTTTAGATTAGGTTTAGCCAATAAACGAAGTACTTATAAGAGGAGGTGGGAAGGTTAAATTATTATTTTAATCCAACGAGGCTTACACGTGAAGTATCACCTTAAAACGAATCCATACGATCTCTATTTTTGACAAACTAAGCTAATCCTAGCATTGAAAAATATTCCGGACCCAATGGGACAGGTTTCGTCGAATTCCGACACCGTTTGTAAAAATCCCTTAGAAAATATCGATGAAAAACACCGAGCAATAATTCCTAACAATTTCAGAAAAAATCCTAGAAATATGAGGCCTTAGCGTTTCACTAGACCTCATTCTAAGGTTTCGTATGAAACTGATTTCGTTGAATTTCGAGTTCGTTTGACTAGTTAACCATTCAGTTTAGTTTGTTTCTAGTTAAAAACATAGTGTACCATACTATGAAATATCCTGTTCACGTAGGGACTGCTATGGACAGAAACAAAGATACCATTTAAATAAGTGACGTGCTCTGGTCCCAAAAATGTAATAACACCGGTAGATGGACTCATATTGTGAAACCCCGAAATGTCGATACAGGGTGCCCAATACTCCAAATAAAAAGTTGCTTATTTAATTAATTAAAAATTACCATAAAATTCTAAAAATTAAATTATCACTACTTCCCAAAAGAACCTTATCTAAATTCAAACCCGATCTCTAGTTATATCGAATAAACCGATATGGTCGATAAACGATTCTATAGCAACTATTTCAAAATTTGATTTGTACGTGAATCAAAATCTACACGACGAAATCCTGTTTTTTCTCTTCCACTAGAAAGATATACTCCACCAGCTCCACACGTTTCTTGTTTCACAGAAATCCGGCTTAAAACGAATCCTGTACATTCAGTTGAAGTTCGAATCGCCAAATATCGAACTGCAACGTCATTTTGAGCTCGTTTATAAATATATTATAAACTATACATTCAACTGTCGTCGATTCAATATAATCGTTATTATATTTCGAATCGAAACTCCACAAAATCTCGTATGCTATTCAATTCACATGATATTGTGAATTTCACTATTTCAACAATATAATATATTTATATATTATAATTATTAATTAAATATTCAATATTATTTAATTAAACGATCATTAACTTCTCTAAATCACCAATTATATAATTAAATTAATAAATTATTATCTTGCTAAAATACGGGTCACTACAATCTTCCCCCTTAATAAAATTTCGTCCTCGAAATTGCTAAGCTAGGGGACGACCCTATCGACTGGTTAGAACATATTTTTTTCACTTCTTAACTTCAGTTTCAACTGAACCAATTTAATTTCATTTAAATTATAAATTAATTCTTATCAACGAAAATTTTCAAAAATCCTGAAAATTTTCTAACGCCTTAACTTTTCTAAAAATTTCGCCAGCACTTCCTTTGTGCTGGTCAATATCTCAAACTCCAACGCGCCTCTCTAGGCCTTCTTTATCCCAAAAGAAAATCAAACAGCCAAGCGGCTTGCCAATTCGGCTCATAAATCTCATATCCATATATAATATAAACTGGTACCTTTTTGTCGGGCATATCAACTCTATCACTTCCATATGCTATCAACTCAGCATATACCAGTGTTATCTCAATTGAATTCCAATCAGTTCATATCCTCAAATCCAAATCGAATTTCATTCGAACCCATATATCAAATTTCAAATTCTTAACTCATCAACCCAATTCCATAACAGATTATTCTCTAATCCAATTCAATTCTATTTAACTCAGTTCAAGTTAATATTTCAATTTATTTCTACTATCTTATTCTATTTAACTTCATAAGTTAAAATTAAATTCCGAAACTTAATTTCCTGGGTCTATTTCAAATCAATTTGAAATCACAATGCCAATTCAAAACCTTTGAATTTCTAAACAACTTGTTTTCTCAAAACAATTCAAAAACAAAACCTTTGGTAGTAGTTCGTCACGTAGAACTCGAAAATGAACACTGATGATGTCGCGATTCATCATCAGAATCTATTTTCCAGCTATCGAAGTGAGTTCAATACTATATCACCTTCAGTTTGAAAAACGTTTTCAAAATCTCCCAGGAACTTAAAATTTCCTTATTTTAATTCCAATCTGATTTACATTCAGATTTTTCTTCATTTTATTTCATATACTTTACTTATATGATTCTGATTGGTTATATATAACCATTTCTCATTTTATAATCTCATTCGATTATACTAACAACCAACACAACCTATATACTATATCAAATATATTCGGGTAAAATTATTCCATTTACCCTCTTTCAAAACATACCATGACGGTTCATCGTATTCGAGTGTTTAGTGACCCCCATCGATACAGTGGATCAAACCGATCGACCAGAATTCACAAACAACTCAACCAATAAAACTCCACAATATAAAATCATTTTATATTAACTAACAAATACGTTCACTCGTATATATACACTCAAACTCAGTCTAGGATATTACTAATCCCATCTCTACTGAATCACGCCATAGAGCCAAGGTAATTCTTAACTTAAGCTCGGATACCAACTGTAGTAACCCGGATTTTGAGCGACTTTGGTTATCGACGTAAGCTCGACGTCAATAACCAAAACATCGAAAAATCCCGGTAATTAATGAAAGAAATTAGAAGGTGAGAATAGATAAGATAGAAACTTAGAATAGAAGAAGAAGAAGAACACAACATCAGAGTAACACGAACCTCACAGCGGAACGAATAACATATAATAGATAACATAACTTTGAAATATAACAGTTATGTATACAATAGCACTTATCAGAGTACAGCACTTACAACACAGCGGAAATAACTATAGCTATATGATCTTGAAGCCTCCTGCTCCACGCTCTTCCAGTATATCTGTAAATTCCTGACTACTTGACTGCCCGTACAAAATTAGGCACCCAAGAGTTTAGGGAAAACAAAACAAATAAACTCCGGGTCAGTCATGGGACTGGTATGAGTAAAACAGTTTAAACAGGTATATGAACAAGTAAACGATATCTCATAAGACAACGCCGCAGAACGGAACGGGTTTTTCCCTTATGAGAATCCAAAATATCTTTATATCAAAAACCTTTTGATATTATAATAATGTCTATATACAACTAGATATCAACTAGCAGAAACGCTTTCATCTCACGTTCTACATGTATAGTATACAATCAAAATCGCAAGCACGTATTGGATAATGGATTTCCAACTATGACAAGGTATGGAACCACCTTCCGATCAGTGTACTATAGGAACAATACACTGGAGTTCAACAAGAACATCTTGTAACTCAGCCACACATGACCGACCACTCATTTCGCTTGAGTGTATCGAATGTACATCACCAACGGTTGGGATCAGCAACCGTTCCCGTATATATATGGGACAGCATTGATAGATTTAAGAAACAAATGAATATTCACTAGATAGGTGATTATACACCCTACTTCGGTGCGACCGACTTAGCCATGCTGCCTGCCCGATTTCTGTCATTTACCGGTTGATGAGGCTAGAAGCTACGCTTTATCATTACATCAGATTCACTTCGAATGCTACATTGTCAGATCCATCGAAAATCACTAATTGACGTCTACAACAGTACATTACGTGTTAGCTAAAGAAGTTTCCTTCTTCGCTTCCACTCTTGGTACGGTTGGAGAAATCAATGTACGTAATCATCTGGAAATACTCTGTCAAACATCCATCTTCATTCACTTAGAATGTCACATCGTCATACCTGCCAAATCACAAATTGACTTATCCAAAAATAACACGGGTATACAGCTAAGAGAAACGAATTCCTCCGCCACCAAACGTGAATACGTTTGAACAGATCAACTTACGCGATCCATTAGATATACTCTGTCAGACCTTCGTCCATACAAGTTGTCCTGGGACTGGACAAACCGAAGGCACTATTCTGTAAACAGGATAGCCCTTGCATTTTACTCCATCTTCAATTATCTTTGGCATAAATGATTCGCGACGCTTATGCTAATACAGACTGGTTCTATGGATAATAATCCAACCGGTCTCTCCATATTAACAACGTTAAAATGGTCAAAAACTTTGATAGTCTGTGAGTTAACTATCAAAGAAAAACAAGTGTGCAAACAACGATATTATTTCCAGATGGAAATTATATCAAACAAACATCATTTAACATTAATCTCTTTAGTTCATTTATTTACTTATCTCCTGTTTTCCCTATATTCTAAATTCTTATTTTCTTTTATCAGAAAACATTTCTGATTCTCGTTTGGAAAACATTTCCAGAACTCCTTTACGATCAAACCTTACCATTTCTTAGTTAAGAAGGAAGTCACTCAAGTTGGGGTATAATTACCTCTCAGACCTTAACTGAACAACGTTATAACTTCGAAATGGTCAAAGTTTATCTTTTAAATTTTTAATAACTTCTTTACGCCTTTCTCGGGTCTAATTCTACTAATCTACTTCTATATTTAAAACATTGGTTATAACGATAACGCTATAATCCTTACTTTCGAATTATCTAACTTTAATTATAACATCTATTCTTATTAGTGAATAATTAACCTAACATTTATTTATTTATAAATAAATAAATCTCTATTTAAACACTGGAGAGTATAAGTACTTTCCCGGATTCGATATAATCGAATTTGCCGATTAACTCTCTTCGAGAAATCTCTATTTGATTAACTCTTCTTCGAATAACCTATATTCGATTAACTCCTTCTCGAATAAACGATATTCGATAATCTCTCTTCGAATAACTAATATTCGATAACTCTTCCTTTTCAAATATCTCATATTTGAAAATCTCACTTCGATTAAACTATAATCGATAACTCCCTTCGATGAACTTAACATCGATAACTCCTTTCGATGAAACTAACATCGATAACTCCTTTCGATGAAACTAACATCGATAACTCCTTTCGATGAAACTAACATCGATTTATTTAACTTTACGAACTTAACTCGACATACTTGGTTCGACCAATTTGATTCGATTAACTAGGCTCGACTAACTCTATTGGTTTAACTCTAATCGATTAGTTCTATGGTTTAACCCTAATCGATTAATTCTATTTGACTAACCCTATTCAGCTAACTCGACTAACTTGGTTCGACCGACCAGGTTTAACTAACCTGACCCATTTGGTTTGACTGACCAGGTTTGGCTAACCTGACCCATTTGGTTTGACTGACCAGGTTTGGCTAACCTGACCCATTTGGTTTGACCACTGGGCTTGACTACTTGGTTTGACCATTTGGTTCGAATACCATATTCGACCAACTCCTCTCGATTCATTTAAAATCGATTAACTCATCTCGATTGACTAAATCAATTAACTCCTATTGATTAACTAAATCGATAAACTCCTTTCGATTAACTAAGTTTGATTTACTCGACTCGACTGACCAGGTTCGACTAACTTGACCAGTTTGACTCGATTGGTTCGACTCAACCAGTTCGACTCGGTTGGTTTGACTCGACCATCTTGACTCGATTGGTTCGACTCGACCAGCTCGACTCGGTTGGTTTGACTCGACCATCTTGACTCGATTGGTTCGACTAGCTTGACCAGTTTGGTTTGACTAGCTTGGTTTGACCACTTAACTAACTTGATTCAAATATTTATATCCAACTAACTAACTTTTCTTTTATTTCTATTTATTTTAACTTCTATTTATTTCCTAAATAGATTTCCTTTTGTATAATCTATTTATTTTCCTAAATAGATTTTCCTTTATAACTCTAATTATTTAATCCCTAATTAAATATCCTTTATTCTATTTATTTAATCTAAATAAATATTCCTTTATTTTATTTATTTATTTCTAAATAAACATTCCTTTATTTTATTTATTTATTTCTAAATAAATATCCTTTTATAAAATCCTTCGATTTTATAAATAGATTCATTTTCAATATAAATATTGAAAATCCCCTTTTTTTCATTTTTCAGTGTTTTCTATTGTTTTTAAACAACCAACTGTCAATGATCAATATCATCCAAACATATACAATCAACAACAGATTATATATCACAGTATATATCACAATATACAAATAACAGTAAAATAAATGTTGAGGAATCCAGTCGGATTCCTCCAACCTGTTTCCCTGCATCCACCGATGTTGAACAACGTATATAACATCACTTGTATTTCTAATGAAATACACTGATAACAAAATCACCGTTTAATAACGATATATATATATATATATATATATATATATATATATATATGTAGATATATATATATATATATCCATACTGTTTTCAATCAATTATTTAACAGTCCAATCTACAGTCCAATTTAACAAGACAACTTAACAGTCCAAATTAACAGTACATAACTAGTAGTCAAATACAGAAAAAAAATACAATTTATATTAAAATATAAATTGAGGAGAGTTAGTGAGTTTTTACTCACATTTGCGCGTTAGCCGTTAAATAACGGTTTGCGTTTATTTGACTGCGATGGACAATTTATTACGCCATAAATTGTAACGAGCTCGGATTCACTCCCAGTCAGTCTCATTGTGTTGCTTCCGTCCATACGATCCCAAAGGATTTGACCGTTCGTGATTCATACATCGTATGGTCAAGATATCGCGTTAAGAAGTTAGTACACGGTTTAAATACGACTTAAGTTTTAAATTAAAACATATGGGCCTTTACCTCTCTCAACCCGGCCCATCATTTCGTTTATAGCCCAACCTGAAATGCGCCTTCTTCCATTTCCAGAACACTGAACTGATGTTCCTCCTTTCCATCACTTAGACTTCCCTTCCCAACCTCTTGTTAATCACTTCATTAACCACTCCATACTCTCTTTAATATATGGCTCACCAATTTCCCTTTTTGAAACAGTATTTTCACCATCAGTACTAAACAAAAATCCAACTCCACTGTACGATGTCCATCCCCACTTTCTTTTGTGTCCATCATTCTCCACTGCTACTACAGATTTTCTTTTCTTCCACTGATTCACCTTAACAATATTTTTAATTAATTCAACTAACCAAAAATCTTAGTTACTCTTTACAGAAATAGTTAGCACCGTACCCTTGTTGCTCATTATCTTCCATTATCACAGTTACAATACTAAGACCAAACCCATCATTTTTCCCCATAAAACAAACAGGAAATACAAAGAAATCACCTCAACACTCTTCAATTTTCATACCAAACCCATAACCGTGTTTCTCCTCACCATCCAAGACTGTAATCACCAAGATAATGACCACCTTCTTCAAACCATGCTGCGGAGTATACACAGCTATTTCCGGCATTTCAAGCTCCCGTTCCTCACCTCTTTCTTCACCAAAAACTTGAAATCCCTCGCTCCATAAATCAGCTCAGCCATCACTGAACTTCCCAACTCCACTCCTTGCTCTCGGCCTCACGCAGAAGAACATCCCGCCTCCATTTCGTTCCAGTGACGTTGTACTACTATGGGACAACAATCGACACAAATTTTTTTCTCCTCTATAACCATCAATTACAACTCGAACCACCTTCCTTAGGCGCGCTGTACGAGTTTCGATGATCCCAGCAAGCGTCGCATACCATAAAACAGGTATAGGAATGAAGATAAAGTCCAGACGAATCCATTTATATAAGCTTTGTATTTTATAGTATTTGATTTGATTTTATAACTTTCGAATTTCATTTTAGAATGGTGGCGGCGGAAAAAAAATGGCTGTTGGCTTTTAGATTAGGTTTAGCCAATAAACGAAGTACTTATAAGAGGAGGTGGGAAGGTTAAATTATTATTTTAATCCAACGAGGCTTACACGTGAAGTATCACCTTAAAACGAATCCATACGATCTCTATTTTTGACAAACTAAGCTAATCCTAGCATAGAAAAATATTCCGGACCCAATGGGACAGGTTTCGTCGAATTCCGACACCGTTTGTAAAAATCCCTTAGAAAATATCGATGAAAAACACCGAGCAATAATTCCTAACAATTTCAGAAAAAATCCTAGAAATATGAGTCCTTAGCGTTTCACTAGACCTCATTCTAAGGTTTCGTATGAAACTGATTTCGTTGAATTTCGAGTTCGTTTGACTAGTTAACCATTCAGTTTAGTTTGTTTCTAGTTAAAAACATAGTGTACCATACTATGAAATATCCTGTTCACGTAGGGACTGCTATGGACAGAAACAAAGATACCATTTAAATAAGTGACGTGCTCTGGTCCCAAAAATGTAATAACACCGGTAGATGGACTCATATTGTGAAACCCCGAAATGTCGATACAGGGTGCCAAATACTCCAAATAAAAAGTTGCTTATTTAATTAATTAAAAATTACCATAAAATTCTAAAAATTAAATTATCACTACTTCCCAAAAGAACCTTGTCTAAATTCAAACCCGATCTCTAGTTATATCGAATAAACCGATATGGTCGATAAACGATTCTATAGCGACTATTTCAAAATTTGATTTGGACGTGAATCAAAATCTACACGACGAAATCCTGATTTTTCTCTTCCACTAGAAAGATATACTCCACCAGCTCCACACGTTTCTTGTTTCACAGAAATCCGGCTTAAAACGAATCCTGTACATTCAGTTGAAGTTCGAATCGCCAAATATCGAACTGCAGCGTCATTTTGAGCTCGTTTATAAATATATTATAAACTATACGTTCAGCTGTCGTCGATTCAATATAATCGTTATTATATTTCGAATCGAAACTCCACAAAATCTCGTATGCTATTCAATTCACGTGATATTGTGAATTTCACTATTTCCGACTATTTCGACAATATAATATATTTATATATTATAATTATTAATTAAATATTCAATATTATTTAATTAAACGATCATTAACTTCTCTAAATCACCAATTATATAATTAAATTAATAAATTATTATCTTGCTAAAATACGGGTCACTACAGGAGTGTTCACCAAGTCTAAGCCAAACCTTGCTAATTGGTTGAATTTGTTAACGTACTCTTTCACCGATAAATTCCCTTGCTTCAGTGACAAGAACCTTTCCATGTATAGATTCTCTTCATCCCATGAGAGAAACTTTGCCTCAAACCTCTGCCTAAAATCTTGCCATTTATTGACTGGACGACCCCCATTTGTGACCTCCCACCAAAACGAGGCCTCATCCTTCATTAGCCACGCAGCTAGCTGGACTATCCTTCCATCATCCACTTCAAAGATTCCAAACAATTCTTCCACCTCCTTTAGCCAGTTACGAGCTTCAACGAATGTCTCCGTCCCGTGAAAAGGTTTTCCACCCATATCTCTAAAGTCCTTACATATCTTTGCAAAATTATCGACTCGAGGAGGAGGAGGAGGATTTGCTGGACCTGCGGCGGCGACCCTAGCCTCAAGATATTGACGGAACCAACCGGGCACATGAACGCCCTCTGGTATCTCAGATGCTTCAGACATGCTTGAAACGAAAAAGGAAAGATTCAATACAAAAAGGACTGAAGGAAAGATATATGGCTCTTGGGGTTATGCTTTCCAAAATATACTTTTCTTTTGAAAATACTTTCCTTAAATCATAATTTTGAAGGTACTTCTTTATAAAAATTGTTTTGAAAAATAGTTTTTCAAAAATTCATATCTGTTCTGGTAACCTTCAGCTCTGATACCACGTGTAACACCCCACGTCCATTAATGTCACTCATAAAGGGAGTGCATTAACTTCCATGGAGCATTTTAAGTAAGTATAGAACAGAAAATCACAACAAGACAGATATAAAGCAGTACTTGAAAATTAAAACTTTATTTCATTGCAGCGGATAAACCCATATGTTTGATTACATCATCAAAACCATAAACCAAAGTCAAGTACATCATATCCATCTTGATAAAACAAAGTACATAAACTGAAAGACATAATCCCCAACATTAAAATAGCCATAAATAAAGAGAAGCTGAATTTTACTACAGCGGTCCAAGAAATCTTCTAAAAGCAGTCCAAGATCAAGCTCCACTGGTGCTAGTTCCAACCTGAGCACCTGGAGGGGGGAAAAGGAAAGAGATGG
Organism: Allium sativum; assembly: GCA_030737875.1. Classification (NCBI taxonomy): domain Eukaryota; kingdom Viridiplantae; phylum Streptophyta; class Magnoliopsida; order Asparagales; family Amaryllidaceae; genus Allium; species Allium sativum. The sequence goes on from CM060922.1 coordinate 280,796,212, forward strand.
AAAAAGGGGGGTCAGACATAAAGTCTGGCGAGTGCGATAATTCTAACAATATAATTAACAAAGTAACTAGGCTAAGGCATAAGTTGGAAAATAGGGAAATGACCATGAACCATTGAGTATGACAGAGTAAACAAGGAAACAAGATGAATTACGATATCGTTAAAGCACACCTAAACTACTATAGGATGATTACTGAACTACCCCAACACTATGGGATAATTCCTAAACTGCACCCCCACTAGTATACTGCACCACCACTAGTCACCCTAAGGTTGATCCCGCCTACAGACTTAATAGTGATATTGGTAGTTTCGTGCACCCCTAGCTGCCTTCATAGGTGCCGTCTGCCCCTATCTCCACTAGCTGTACCCACTACCCCCAAGCGATCGGCTCCCTAACTCGTAGATACCCGTGCTGGCCCCACAGTGGGGTGTATCACTCCCCAAAGTGGCAACCCGATACAACAAAGAATGCACGGCCTATACCTACACGATGCAACAACATCTTACCTACCAGCCCGGGTCCACACACGCATATGAACCCGTTGGACTTGCGTTTCCACCGCTAACCCGGTTTGGCCTCTTACAGTCAAGCCCAGTATGCGTGTCCCGTCCTCGACTTGGGTCGAGCCCACAAAGATACGTATGGGTTACTGGTTGAAACGGGCCCCCATTACTTGACACAAGCTATCCACCTAAGCTTGGTCCCCTCTAGTACATCCCACTTAACCCACTTCTTATTCATGTTTCAATTACATGTTTCATATTTTGGTTAAGTGTTTCTAATCGTATTTCCGAATGCCACCCAAGGAACCCACTAGATTCCACATGCCACCGAAGGCACCCACTTAACCCCCTCATGTCCCACTACATGTTTATCTGGTTAAGTGTTTCTTAATTCATTAAGACCGTAACCTCATAAAGACATCTCACATTAGACTGACATTTGTGGCAACTGGATTTGCCGGGCGGGTCCGGGCAGTCTTACACAACAAAAGAGCCTAACCTCGTGTCTTTACAATTGTTACGTATTTAGTTTATGCCTAAGACCTCTCACATTAGACTGGCATTTGTGGCAGCTGGATTTGCCGGGCAGGTCCGGGCAGTCTTACACCACAAAAGAGTCTAACCTCGTGTCTTAGACGATTAATTACTCCTAATTAATCACCCTCAATTTGAATTACTTCCCCTATTCAAATTATCAATCAATTCCAAATTTAGCGATGTCCATAATTGACTCAATTATGTCCATCCATTTATGGTATGTAAAATCATACCAATTTCACCACAATTTTATTTATTGCCTTTTAAGGCATTATGCCAATTAAACATTTTTAATATTATCCCCTTTTTCCCCACGTAGTACGTTTGTTCGTTTAACGTAAAAATATATGTTAGACTCGAATAGTCTAACTCATGAAATAAAAGAAAACATCACATATATACACATAATTAAAACATAGATCTAACATAGGGGTGAATTCACATATGTGAATGATGTTCTACATCTAATATTGCATAGGCCAAGATTACAACTTGCATAACGACATATGTCATGGTTCCAAATTTAAAGGTGTGAACTTGATGAGAAAATGGCCACAAACTTGCATAAACATCATGTATAACATAGATCCAAATCTAAAGGTGTGAACTTGATGAAATAATGGCCACAAACTTCCATAGACAACATATGTCATAAACCTATATCTAAAGGGGTTAAACTTGCATGAACATCATATGTCATAAACCTATATCTAAAGGGGTTAAACTTGCATAGGTAATAACATAACATGATTCATGTCCAACTCATAAATCACATATGTGATTTATACATCGCAATAATGGTGTAAACTAATATCTAACATGTAAAGTATCATGTCATAGCCTAGCTTTCAATTAAATTCTCACATAAACTAGGTGCTATAATCATGTAAGGTCACATGTAATTCTACCCAAACTTGTATATGGTTCATGTTTGAATCAACATCTAAACATTCCTACATATGGTTTATCATATGAATCAATATCACAAACTAGCATAAGAAACATGACGATTTGATTATATATATAATTACAACATGGATGATAGCAACATAACTTTGCATCACAACTTAACATCATAGATATTTCAATCATAATCCTACAACATAATTACAACATGCAATCAATACTTCATATTACATCCATACAATCCGCGTTATAACTTAATCTAATTAAATTACTAATTATTTTGCTAAAACTATCGAACTCACAACTCAAAAGCAGTCTTGAGTTCTGAATTCTGATTTCTGGAGTTGAATTAGCGCTCCTTTGATGAAGATTCTCTGTTAGGGTTGAATAGTTCTTATTTGGTTGCTGTTCTTCCTCTTAATTTTGGTGGCGGCTGCTCTAGGGTTCAAGACAACAGCATGACGACCATAGTTTTAGTTTTAATTCTGATTTAGGGTTTGAGTCTATGGGTCTTTTTATAGAGTTATGAATTAATTTAAGCCGTCGGATGTTCTTAGGGTTAATCAAAACCATTCAATCATGATAGGGTGATGAGTCAGCCCTAATGACTCAGCAAGGAGTCAGAATGGACTCAACAACACGGGTCAGCCTGAACCAGAAAGTTGTGCAGGCTCCAGCCTCGGCCTGGGCGCACTTGGCAGGTGCGCCAGTGTAAATATGTACTGGCGCACTTCCCAAGTGCACCAGTGCATTTTTTTTCTTTACTTTGCCACCAAACTTCGTTCGTCCATAACTCTTTCATCCGGTACTCATTTCCCGCAAACTCGGACTCTGTCTTCACTGGAATTTCGAGACGAACACAATGGCGCAACCCAATCCCCATAATTCTTACGTCTGAGATTTATTATTATTTAATTTAGTTTATTCGATTATTCAAAAATACGGGGTGTTACACGTTTTCAGGGTCATGGGTATCTCGAATTTTGAGGTCAAAGTTCGGCTGTTTGGGGGCATTTTCCGCAACGTAGAGGCCACCGAGTGGCGCGCCACCGCTGGCTGGGAAGGGGCTGGTCCGGCGCGTCGAGAAGGGGGGATCGATCAACTTCCGGTGCGGTCTGGAGGCGCGCGGAAGGAGGAGTTTGATGCGAGTTTGGGTTACGAGAAAACGATGAACTGGAAGAAGGATTAAGGAATATTCAATGTAATTAGTGAATTATTTATTAATTAAATATTTTATTATGAAATGAAATGAAATGTAATTATTATCATAACTTCTTCATACAGAAATGAAATCAAACGATTTCAGTTGCATTGAAATCGTCTTGATAAGATCTACGTGATGGAACTGCCTGGATCTGAAATGGAAGACCTTGAAAATTAAACCAAATTTGAACACGAATGATTTCTGAAAATCGATCGATGTGAGATTTCTTCTTTTTATTTATTTAATTAATTATTTAATTTATTTGTTATGCGATGATTGAATGTGTATGATTTCGATCTATTATGTGATAATATTGTGGATGATTTATTTGTTGATTGGTGATGTATAAATACAGTGAATAAAGATAAATCATTTGAAAAGCTATTGATTTGGATTAGAATTTCCAAATCGATAAAAATAAATCATTTTGTAAAATCATTGATTTGGAATAGAAAATATAATTGATCTTTTATTTGCATCCTTTTATGTAAATTTACATAGAAATATAATTGATCTTTTATTTGCATCCTTTTATGCAAATATACATAGAAATATAATTGATCTTTTATTTGCATCCTTTTATGCAAATTTACATAGAAATATAATTGATCTTTTATTTGCATCCTTTTATGCAAATATACATAGAAATATAATTGATCTTTTATTTGCATCCTTTTATGCAAATATATATAGAAAGTATACTTGATCTTTTATTTGCATCCTTTTATACAAATATATATAGAAAATATACTTGATCTTTTATTTGCATCCTTTTATGCAAATATATATAGAAAATATACTTGATCTTTTATTTGCATCCTTTTATTCAAATATATATAGAAAATATACTTGATCTTTTATTTGCATCCTTTTATGCAAATATATTTAGAAAATATAATTGATCTTTTATTTGCATTCTTTTATGCAAATATACATAGGAATAAAAATGATCTTTTATTTGCATTCTTTTATGCAAATATAAAATGTTCTTTTATTCGCATTCTTTTTGCAAATATATATTGAAATATAAAATATTCTTTAATTGGCATTGTCTAATGCAAATATGCATTGAAATAAGGAAAAACTATATTTTTGTTTGCAATTTTAGATGCAAACAAAACATTAGAGGTAAAACTATATTTTTGTTTGAAATTTTAGATGCAAACAAACATTTGAGTTAAAATTACATTTTTGCAATTATAAATGCAAATAAAAACTCTAGAATGAATATGACATTTTTAGTTTGTACTTTAGATATAGATAAAAATATGATTTCAAGAGTCACATTTCTGTTTTGTAAATTTAGTTGCAAACAAAGCATAAAGCATAAAAAAATGGATTATATTTTATTTGCATATTTAGATGCAAATAAACATCGTAGTTAAAATATTATATTTTTATTTGCATTCTTTGATGCAAATAAACACCGTATTTAAAAGTCAAATTTTCATTTGCATTCTTGATGCAAATAAACCACCGTATAAAGAGTTGGATTTTTATTTGCATTCTTTGATGCAAATAAACTATAAAATTAAAAGTTGCATATTTATTTGCATTCCAAGATGCAAATTAATTATTGAATTAGAAATTGCATATTTATTTGCATTCCTTGATGCAAATAAAATATTAGGTTAGAAGTTGCATTTTTATTTGCAAATTTAGATGCAGATAAAACCTTAAATTAGAAGTTGCATTTTATTTGCATTCTTTGATGCAAATATAACATGAAGTTAAAAGTTGTATTTTCATTTGCATTCTTTGATACAAATAAATCATAAATTAAAATATCATTTTTTTATTTGCATTTTAGACGCAAATAAAAAGCATAGTTTAAGAAGTTACACTTTTATTACAATTGAGATATAATTACAAGAATAGGATTAAAATATCATCTTTACTTTTAAACTAGAGAAGATAAAAAAAGAGGATATAACAAAATAATCACTTTGGTCAATTTACATTAGTTGAAACAAAGTAATCACTTTTGTCACTTTACATTAGTTGAAAAAATTATTCACTTTTGTCAATTTATATTAGTTGAATCAAACATTCATTTTGTTGAATTATATTGGTTGAAACCAAAAAGGACATTTTTGTCAAATAAGAATTAAACACAAATAGCAGTTTGATAAAATAGAGTTTATATGCAAATCAAATAATCATTTTTATTAGCATAACATAAAATAGAATTTATATGCGAATATAAAAATCAGTTTTATTTTGCAAACTTACATTGGAGCTTATATCCAATTATAAGAATCATATAATTGGTCAGAATATACATTAGAATGTATAAGCGTGTTAAAGTGACATTTCTATATGTTAATGTATACATTAGAATTTGTATGCACTTTAAAATAAACATTTTATGTATTGAGTTATACATTGAAACATGTACAAATGAGATTATTTCTTTTACGTGTTAAAACTGAGAATAATTATATACAAATAAAGTGTAATAAAAATTACCTTTTACTTGTCATTCACGATAATGTCATATAAATATATTACATTCTATTAGATATTAGAAATATATATAAAGAAATTATGCGAGTCAATATATTTTATCTCGACATTAGGAATAAAATATCATGTTTTGTCCATCATTATCAACATGTTGGTAGTATCAAAATTGGTTAAATTCATTAACCAATTATTTATTTATATGTATTGTTGTTGGCTGAAAACCCCACATGGGTATTGGGATGATAATTGATATACACTAGTCCCAATATTTATTTATATGTCAATCGATAGATTGACAGGCTGCTGAAACGACCTGAAATCCCCCTTACGGGAAATCGCGGATTGAGTTGAGAGCAAGCCACATCAGAACGCAGACGGAAGAACTTTTCATTGTTAATTACAACAATTCCATCAGAATACAAGAATATACAGAGTATAAATAAATATTACACAACAGAAAAATATCAGAGATTACAATACATTACATAGCAGCGGAAAATAATACAATACACAACTAGAAGTAATACGGGGATACAAAGCTTTCCGAGTATCGTTCCAGCTGTAAATTAGGATCCTGTGAATATAAATATGCAAAACCAAAACTACTAGCTGCCCGTGTCAAAATAAGGGCACCCAGAGTTTAGGTTAAAACAATAAACTCCAGGTCAGTCATGGGACTGGTGTGAGAACTAAAACAGTTATTAATCTTTATTTTAAAGTTAGGTAAATCAAGGGACCACGCCGTATAACACGGAACGGGTTTCCTCCCAAGAATACCAGTGCATAAAACAAACAGCGCAATGCTAAATAAAGAACAATGAAGCTATTATAAGACCCGGGTTCCATCACACAATGCAACGCAAGCCGGAGGATAGGGTTTTTACCTTATAATAGCCCAAGAATGCTTGATACGCGAAATTTCATGTTTTATTATTACTATAAGTGTATAGTGTCAAAACAATTTCAAATCATAAGTATCAATCATAGACGGCATAGCATCCCATGCTACTATGTCGCCATACTAGGCTCTACAATCAAAACCGCACATGTCACGTATTGGAAGTTGGATTTCCATCTGTGAACCGAGGCAAAAGATAGCCCTCTACCGATTCGAGACGCTCTAGCCCGCCCCTCAGGAACAGCCGCAACAGCCCCTTGGATCGTCAGGGCCGATCCACCGATGTGAATTATTATGCCTGAACACTGCGTTTCCCCACCCTATGGGGTGAAAGTCTGGTCCGTCTGCCGACCATAATGCATCGACCGAAACCGATATAGCCGAGGCGCCTCGCAACAGCAACAACCGTATAAGTCAAACTCGTTAGGGCGTGTAAAACCACTGACGCCACTTCTAACTAGAAAGAAACGCATGTCCTCCCTGAGGTCCTTCTCCCGTTTTTGGTTCACACCGGGGTGTGAGGCTCGCGAATCCATGCTACACAAAGATATGCCACATAGGCCGTGCTTTGATCATCAACCACAAGACTTTGCTTTTCAACAGAAGCCTTGATCATTTGCCACTTAGGCATGCCACACAGGCAATTCACTCCATGCGTTTGATATCCATCAATATATAACCCCTGAGCTCGTACGTATCAGAGAAGGGCGTTAAGCAAGAGAATAAATTCTCCGCCGCCAAACAGAGATATATTTAATAGAAATCAATCACACAGACTAAAATCCAATGTCAGACACACAATCCATTTACAAGTTCGTTCTGGGTCTGAACGAAACCGGAGGCACCTAGTACCCCGCATATCCATCGATCTCCAAGTACGTCTGGACGACCACTAACTGATTCCCTCCTCTTGGGTGTACAGCCCAATCAAGATCATCAGTAATCACCCAAACGACGTGAAGACCTCCGGTCTTCGACCACCGTCTTCATCCTCGACACCACGTCGAATCAGTTACTTAGAATGGGATAAACCCGGTCTTTCTGAATAACTCGCGTATATAATAAACAAGTGTTACACAAACACAACATACGCCTCATTCCAACTCAGAATATTCTTCTATTCAAATATTCGTATACTTTGGGAAAGGTTCCCATAAATTTTATCAAAGATAAATTCTTTAAATTTATTCTTTAATCTTCTTTGAATATCAATTCAAACTAATCGGGATTAGCGAACCACACCGAAGTAATCATTTATTTTATTCCCCAATCCCAACCTATTCATCCCATGAAGTAAAACTGGTCATACTTCATATCTAACACCACGGTGTTATCGGTAAATTCAATTACCATTTCACGTTCAAATCTAATTAAAGATTTAACTATCGCCTGGAGCAAAACTGGTGATACTCCATTCTCGACTATTCCAATCTAATTAAAGATTCATTAAAACTCCACTTAGTTTTAATCTTTAACTGGGTTAAAGAATCAGTGTCATTTAAAACACGGTTCACGATAAACCCAAAATCACATTCCATTAATTATCGGGTTAAAGAACAAGTGTTATTTAAAACACTGTTCACGATAAACCCAAAAATCAATACCAATTCAATTCCAATTAAATATTATTTAATTGGTACACTTCATTAAATCTAAATAAAAAGATTTAATCTTTTTCTCAACTGGGTTTAAGAACAGTGTTAATGAAGACACCATTCACGACAAACCCAAATCACATTTGATATTAAATACAAGGCTCTGAATAGAAAATATACCGGCTTATATTCAATATCAAATTCTACGACCAACAAATATCGTATTGGAAATAACGATATAAATATATCTTTCAAATTCCCATAACAATACCTGTATCGTCACAAAATCCAACATCGAAATATTCCAAAGACAATTTCGATTCAAATCCATTCCAATTCAATTATTGGAAATTCTGGTTACTTTTAAAACCATTTCAAATCCACTTTATTTATTTTAAAAATAAATTGAATTATAATTCTAGTTCAAAACTAGTTCATTTCGATAAAAATCTATTTTTATCTTTTCAAATATGGAGTTTTTCATCCCAATTTTTCCCAAATCATTCCTTATGATTTTACACAAATTATTACTATTTTTAATAATTTTATCAAGGCCCGTACAGTCGATTTCCATCAACGACCATCGAACTGCACTTACAGCGACCTTTTCCCAATTTGATTTGGACATAATTCCAAATCCAACCGTTAGATTTCTAATTTCTAATATTCGTTAGAAAGCTCTTTTCGATATGAACCCAACGGTTCTGGTTTTAGGAGAATCCGACGGTCGGATATTCCGCAATATCCATTCGAAGTCAATGGTCAAAATTCGCGAACTGCCGCGGCGCGTTCTATTCCGGCCATTATATAATATATAATATATATATTATATATATATATCGTCGATTTCCTTTCAAAACGTATTTTAAAACCCGTTTTAAATTCGTTTTCCAAACGATTTCAACTTCACTTCAAATTCAAATCAAAATTGAATTTTTCCTTACAAATTCGTTTTAAATTCATTTCAAATTGATTTCAATTCAAATCGATTTTTAATTCAATTTCAATTCGTTTTCAATTCGAATTCATTTCTATTCGAATTCAATTCGAATTCAATTCTATTCAATTTCAATTCGAATTCATTTTCAATTCGAATTCATTTCAAATTGATTTCCATTCAATTTCAATTTTATTCGAATTCATTTTATTTCCAATTCAATTCGAGTTCGTTTTATATTCAATTCAATTCGAATTCGTTTTATATTTAATTCAATTCAATCTAATTCGAATTTCAATTCTTTGCAATATAATTCGAATTTCGAAATCACTTTCAATATTCATTAAAAATGAATAAAACCGATATAAATATCGTTCACGTCAAAATGGCGTAAATCTAATCAACACGGCTTCATATATTTCTATTTTCAAATATTCTATTCCAAATATTTCTTTTTCAAATATTCTATTTCAAATATTTCTTTTTCAAATATTCTATTTCAAAACTGGAATGAGGCCCAAACACTTACCATAGATTTTATTTCTATGGATTTCCATACAACGCATGTATATATCAACGATGACAAATAATCAACCATCATCCAAAGTGAATTCTACACTGTATAAGCATCAAATATAATTATTCAATGCTTATAACAGGCTGTCAATCAACCGATCGACATACAACTAATTATTGGGATTAGTGTATGTCATATATCACCCCAATACCCGTGTGGGGTTTCAAACAATCAAACACAGATTTTATTTGTGCAGTTGGGCGATGTGTAAAATTTATCATCCCAATCAATATCAGTCAAATGTGTGTATATAAACAAATCGTTCGATTTGTTTATAAATCTTTATTTTATATACACGTTAAAAATTATATTTTTAACTATAAAATATTTATTCCTTCACATCACACAATCAATCATCACAACATATCACTCAAACAAACAAGCCGTCCATGGTCTGTGGACGGCCGGTGTCGGGTGCTACTAAACACCGTCTGCATCCTAGTATATATTATAACTAGAAATCCAAATAAAATAAAAGTGAGGAGTTCTCACCGAGGGTTCCACTCCGCCGTGCTTTGCTTCTGAACTGCTGAACCGTCTGGATCTGCTTGAAATCCCAATGTAGTTCTTTTCACGCTGTTCATAATAAAAATTATATTTTTATTGCTTCCTTTCAATAAATAAAAATCATATTTTATTTCTACTTCATATATATTTACAATGCTTCTTTCTATATAAAAATTCGATTTTTATAATTGCTATAAAAAAATTACATTTTTATTTCAACATATATATAATAAAAATCAGATTTTTATTTCGCTACATATATAAAGTAATATTTTTATATTCTCTATTACATAAAAAATTATATTTTCAACCTTTACATATTATAAAAATTATATTTTTAACTTCTACATTATATAAAAATTATATTTTTAACCTTTACATATAATAAAAATATATTTTTATTTTCTCTATTATATAAAAATTATATTTTTAATACTCCTACATGATTAAAAATTCAAACTTCCCTCATATTAAAAGTCGGTTTTAAATCTAAGAAGGATAAAGGAGGAAACTCACATTGGCTAGGGTCTTAGAAGGAGGAGCGAGAGAAAGGACTGCCGTTGCCATCGACTGGAAGTGGAAAAGAGGAGGGGTGCGCTCGAGTTAGGTGAATGGGGGTATGAAAGAGGAAGCCGCTGCTTCGAGCTGAGGAGGGGGCGTCGCGCGAGGTGGAGGTGCTGGGTGGATCCACGGTGGCTGTCGGCGCTCGTTCTCAGTCGGTTTGGGGTTTTTAACGAGGAGAGAGATAGGAGGGGGGGAGCGGTGGTGCGTTGGAGGAGGGGTGCAGTGGAGCGGACGTCGACGGTGGTGGGGGAGGTAGCGATCGCGATAGGCGATTTAGGTTTCCAGGGTTTTTTTTCTTTTTATTTCATTGCGTTGACTGGTTGGGAGGGAGAGAGAGTGGTGAGTGAGGGGGTTATATAATAATTTAATTATTATTTATTTTAAAATTTGAACTCTATAAAGTACCCTTTCCATTCGAACTCGAAATCGAACCCACCGACTGTCGTCCATAGCTAATTATCCCCATTCCGAACACAATGGGATATGTTTCGTAAGCCAATCCGACTGTTACGATCAGTTTTTATCAAATTTAAAATATAAATCTATATATATTCAATTTGAACGTACATTTTAAATTACCGGGGCCACACATTGATTCGGAAAATTCCAGAAAAATTATTTCTAGCTTCGTATTGACGATACGGTCCTAACAAAACTAATATCGTCAAATTCTGAGACCGTTTGAAAAATGGCCATTTTCCAGTCGATTAAAATCAACTAAAACTGGTCAAACGCGTTTTCCTTTGCCACGCTCACATATTGAATCGAAAAATTACGAAAATTGGAATCTAGCAATAATTTGACATCACAGATCCAACAAAAGTGGTTTCGTCGAAATCCGAGGTCGTTTGCAAAATTTCCATTTTAAAGGGCCAGAATTCCATAGTGACTATTCTGAATTTTCAACTGGACGTAACTTTTGATTCCCGCTATGAAATTTTGATTTTTTGGATTCGTTGGAAAGATATTCTCTAATAGATTCAAAAATTTTTGGTTTCGTTAAAATCCGATTTATTTTGAATCCTGTACATTCAATTGAACTTTGAAATCGAATTATCGAACTACCGCGCCATTTTCAATTCCTTTTATATATATAAATATTTATATTCTAACGACGATCTATGTAAAATATACGTTCGAATTCCATTCAAAATAAATTTTTCGTCGTTTTTATTTAAAATAATTCATTTTAAATAATCAAAATTCAATAAAATTGCCAAAATAAAAATTTTAAATTGGCTCAGATTTTTCGGGTTATTACAGCTGCGATGAGCGTTATTATTTCATTTTAATGCTCACATAGTTAAGAACTCCACTTTGGATGTTGAATGGATGGTTTGATGATTATTTATTATTGTTATTATTTACGTACAATGTATGAAATCCATATGACCAAAGTTATATGGTAAATGGTTGAGTCGCTTTCCGATTCAGAATATCCTTCATATAAAGAATATTTTTAAACAAAAACTTATTTTAAATAAAGAATAAATCTTTCAACTAAGATTATTGGTATTTCAATTTATATTTATTTATTGGAAAATGATTTTGGGTTTATCGTGAACAATGTTTTCAAATGACATTGATTCTTTAACCCAATTAAAAATAAGATTTATTTCTTAAATTGGAATAATTGTAAAGTAGTGATTTTTGATATTAAAACTGAATTATAATATCAATAAATCTTTGAAAATAAGATTTAAGAATAAATTTGAAAGATTATCTTTGATAAAATTAATGGGAACCTTTCCCTAATAATATGAATATTATATTTTAAAGAATATTCTGAGTTGGAAAGAGGCGTTGGATGTGTCCTTATAACACTTGATTTTTAATTATAAAAGTACGTGAGTTATTCGGAAAGACCGAGTTTAACCCATTCTGAATAAGTACTACGATGATTAAAAGTCGAAGACATTGAAGACGGTGGATGAAGACCGACGATCTTCACATCGAATGGACGACTACTGATGCCTGGCATTGGGTCGCTCCCAGTAAAGGGTTAATCGTGGTACTTCGTCCGGACGTACGTGTTGATTGTCCGAATACGCGAGCACCTAGGTGACTCCGGTTTCGTTCAGACCCAGAACGGACTTGTAAATGGATGTGTGTCTGACATTGGATTTCATTCCATGTAAATTGGTTTCTATTTAATATATATCTGTTGGTGGCAGAGAATTTATTCTCTTGCTTAACACCCTTCTCTGAGACGCATGAGCTCAGAGGTTATATATTAGTAGTTATCGATCGCATGGTGTGGACTGTCAATGTGGCATGCCAAGATGCAATTGATCGAGGCTTTTGTTGAAAAGCAGAGCCTTATGGATGATGATCAAAGCATAGCCTATCTAGGCATAACTTAGTGTATTTCGTTACCTCGCGAGCCTCACACCCCGGTATGAGTCAGAAACGGAGCAAGGGAACGTAGGGAGTGCACATGTTTCTTTCTAGCTAGAAGTGGTGTTTGGGTTTAACACAGCCAGACATTTTACTTATGTGGTTGATGGATTTTGAGGCGCCTCGGATTTTATTGGCCGCAGTGGCCAATTTATAGGTCCAATAAGATCGGGAAGCGTGTGTTCAGGCATGACTAATCCAACCCATTGCACTATTGGGGGACCGGCCCTGCAGGATCCAAGGGTTGCTCGTAGGTGTGATCCTGAGACATTGCTAGAGTGTCTCTAATCGGTCAGGAGATCGTTCCAAGCCTTGACTCTTGATGGAAACCCAATTTCCAATACGACATCCTACGGTTTTGATTGTATACCTATGTATGGCGACATAGTAGGATGGGGTACTATGCCGTCTATGATTAATACATTATGATTGAAATGTTTTTAAAACATATATACACTAATAATAATATCAAATCCGTTTCTATCGTATCAAGCATTTTTGACCATTATAAGGTAAAACTCTATCCTCCGGCTTGCGTTGCATTGTGAGATGGGACCTGAGTCTTATAATGGTTTCATTTTTCTAAAAAGCATTGCGTTTTTTTAACGATTTATTTATTTAAATCATGCACTGGCAATCCAATGGAGTAAACCCGTTCCGCATTAGCGGCGTGGTCCTGTGATTAGCCCTCTTATTAGATAAGTTAAGTAAAGATTTCTCACACCAGTCCTTGTTGCTGGCTAGGGAGCCGGTTACGCATGATAGGGGGTTCTCACCAGGTTGTTTGGTGGCGAACAGTGGGCTCCTACCCCTACATGTCCCTTATTTATTAGGGTTGGTTATTGCAGTCGAGAGGATGGCCGTAAAACAAGGTGTCTAGGGGATCATCTGTATGTCACGGTGGAGGGTTAACCCACTACCTGCGGGTCGTTACAGTTGGTATCAGAGCTATGGTTAGCTCAAATCTTTGGGGTACAACTCGTTAGAACTGAACAAAAGACTCATCAGAGATTGGATTAGTAGTATCTAATAAGAATAACTCGTTAGAGATGGGATCAGTAGTATCCTAGAATGAGGGTGAAGAGTATTAATTTTTAAAAATGAAAACAAATTTAGTTTTGAAAATTTAAAATCTTATTATACATATTTGAATATATTATCTTATTTTATATTGGACAATCGAGTATATAGAGATTTTAATATACGTCTGATCCACGTGTATTCGAAACCTCAAATATACTGGGTAGATATAGAATCACACTTTAGTCGCCCGAAGATGTTCTGATGGTGGTTCGAAACATCATCAGAATTTATGTTCGAGTTTCGAAAGTGGTATATCTATATATTTCCATTGACTGGTGTGAGAACCAAAACTAGATAGGGTCTATTGCTGTGATTTGCACTAAAAATATGATTTTTGGACTATATATAAAAGTTATATACATTTGAAAAGTTAATCACCTAATTGATTGCTGGTTGTGATGTTTGATAATTAGTTTAACTAATTAAAAATTGGAATGATAATTAATTTAACCAATATATAAAAGAATGAAAAATTTAACTAAATTAGATTTAATATGGAACTTAACTGAAAATTTATTAATATTAAAGGTTGAATTGGTTAATTAAATGACTTTTAGCATCATTCCTTTTCGAGGACGAAAAGATTTTAAGTGGGGGAGATTGTAACAACCCGCAAATTCTGAACCAATTTAAAAATTTTATTTTAGAAATTTTAATGGGAATTTAATAGTTAAAATGATTTATTTTAAATAATAATGACTAAAAATAAAAGTTAGAACGAATATATTTATTTTAATTATAAAAGGAGTTAGAAATAGCACGATAGTTTAAAAAGTCAAACTTGAACTTTGACTGACTATACAGGATTCAAAATTTAACGGATTTTAGTGAAACCAAAAATATTAGAATCTATTTAAAAATATATTTCCAACGAATCCTAAAAATCGAAATTTCATAGTGGGAATCAAAAGTTATGCCCAGTTTAAAATTCAGAAAAGTCGCTGTAGAATTTATATATATATTTTTTAATATTAAAAATAGTCATTTTTCAAACGACCTCCGTTTTTGACGAAACAACTTTTGTTGGAACCGGAATGTCAAATTATTGCTAGGTCTCAATTTTCATAATTTTTAGAATTAATATGTGAGCGTGGCAAAAGAAAACGTGTTTTGTCAGTTTTAGTCAAATCTGATCGACCAGAAAATGGCCATTTTTCAAATAGTCTCAGAATTCAACGAAATTAGTCTTGTTAGAACTGTATCGTCAAAATATAACCAGAAATATTTTTTCTGGAATTTTTAGAGGTCGTATGTGGCCTCGGTGAATTTTAATGTACGATCAAATTAATTAAATAAATGATTTAAATATTAAATTAAATAAAACAGGTTGAAGACGTTCGTTTGGGCTGATGAAACCCATTCCATTAGGTCCGGAACGGGGGTATTTTCCTCGGGACAACTTTCGTTGGGCTGAAATTAGATCTGAGAAGAATTTACGGGTTTATTTGTAAATTCGAACATTTAATAATATTATATTATAAATAGAAGACAAACTAAAACCCTAATCGCTAATTTACACCGCCGCCACCGAACTGAGGAATGGCTGAAACCATTCGAATTTGATCCCTCAATAACTCCTAATCCACTCAATATTTTTAAACAATCGTAAAGCAAAAATGGAAGAGTTTGGCGTGCTCTACAAGATGATACGGTCAAGATCATTTTCAGGGTCATGGGTATCTCGAATTTCGAGGTCAAAGTTCGGCTGTTTGGGGGCATTTTCCGCGACGCAGAACCCACCATGTGGCGCGCCACCGCTGGCGTGGGAAGGGGCTGGTCCGGCGCGTCGAGCAGGGGGGTTCGATCAACTTCCGGTGCGGTCTGGAGGCGTGCGGCATAAGGAGTTTGACGCGAGTTTGGGTTACGAGAAAACGATGAACTGAAAGAAGGATTAAGGAATATTCAATGTAATTAGTGAATTATTTATTAATTAAATATTTAATTATGAAATGAAATGTAATGTAATTATTATCATAACTTCTTCATACAGAAACGAAATCAAACGATTTTAGTTGCGTTGAAATTGTCCTGATAAGATCTACGTGATGGAACTACCCGGATTTGAAATGGAGGACTTTGAAAATTCAGCCAAATTTGAACACGAACGATTTCTGAAAACCGATCGATGTGAGAATTCTTCTTTTTATTTAATTAATTAATTATCTAATTTATTTGCAATGTGATGATTGAATGTGTATGATTCCGATCTATTATGTGATAATATTATGGATGATTTATTTGTTGATTGGTGATGTATGAACACAAATCTGTGTGTGTTGAATAAAAATAAATCATTTGAAAAGTTATTGATTTGGATTAGAATTTCCAAATCGATAAAAATAAATCATTTTGTAAAATCATTGATTTGGAATAGAAAATATAATTGATCTTTTATTTGCATCCTTTTATGCAAATATACATAGAAATATAATTGATTTTTTATTTGCGTCCTTTTATGCAAATATACATAGAAATATAATTGATCTTTTATTTGCATCCTTTTATGCAAATATATATAGAAAATGTACTTGATCTTTTATTTGCATCCTTTTATGCAAATATATATACAAAATATACTTGATCTTTTATTTGCATCCTTTAATGCAGATATATATATAAAATATACTTGATCTTTTATTTGCATCCTCTTATGCAAATATATATAGAAAATATACTTGATCTTTTATTTGCATCCTTTTATGCAAATATATATAGAAAATATAATTGATCTTTTATTTTCATTCTTTTATGCAAATATACATAGGAAAAAAATGATCTTTTATTTGCATTCTTTTATGCAAATATAAAATGTTCTTTTAATCGCATTCTTTTTGCAAATATATATTGAAATATAAAATATTCTTTAATTGGCATTGTTTAATGCAAATATGCATTGAAATAAAGAAAAACTATATTTTTATTTGCAATTTTAGATGCAAACAAAACATTAGAGGTAAAACTATATTTTTGTTTGCAATTTTAGATGCAAACAAACATTAGAGTTAAAATTACATTTTTGCAATTATAAATGCAAACAAAAATTCTAGAATAAATATGACATTTTTAGTTTGTACTTTAGATAGAAATAAAAATATGATTTCAAGAGTCACAATTTTGTTTTGTAAATTTAGTTGCAAAAAGAACATAAAGCATAAAAAAAAGGATTATATTTCATTTGCATATTTAGATGAAAATAAACATCTAGTTAAAATATTATATTTTTATTTGCATTCTTTGATGCAAATAAACACCGTATTTAAAAGTCAAATTTTCATTTGCATTCTTGATGCAAATAAACCACCGTATAAAGAGTTGAATTTTTATTTGCATTCTTTGATGCAAATAAACTATGAAATTAAAAGTTGCATATTTATTTGCATTCCAAGATGCAAATAAATTATTGAATTAGAAATTGCATATTTATTTGCATTCCTTGATGCAAATAAAATATTGGATTAAAAGTTGTATTTTTATTTGTAGATTTAGATGCAAATAAAACCTCAAATTAGAAGTTGCATTTTATTTGCATTCTTTGATGCAAATAAAACATGAAGTTAAAAGTTGTATTTTCATTTGCATTCTTTGATACAAATAAATCATAAATTAAAATATCATCTTTTTTTTATTTGTATTTTAGACGCAAATAAAAAGCATAGTTTAAGAAGTTACACTTTTATTACAATTGAGATATAATTACAATAATAGGATTAAAATATCATCTTTACTTTTAAACTAGAGAAGATAAAAAAAGAGGTTATAAAAAAATAATCACTTTTGTCAATTTACATTAGTTGAAACATAGTAATCACTTTTGTCACTTTACATTAGTTGAAAAAATTATTCACTTTTGTCAATTTATATTAGTTGAATCAAACATTCATTTTGTCGAATTATATTGGTTGAAACCAAAAAAGACATTTTTGTCAAATAAGAATAAAACACAAATAGCAGTTCGATAAAATAGAATTTATATGCAAATCAAATAATCATTTTTATTTCAATAGCATAAAATAGAATTTATATGCAAATATAAAAATCATTTTTATTTTGCAAACTTACATTGGAGCTTATATCCAATTATAAGAATCATATTATTGGTCAGAATATACATTAGAATGTATAAGCGTGTTAAAGTGACATTTCTATATGTTAATGCATACATTAGAATTTGTATGCACTTTAAAATAAACATTTTATGTATTGAGTTATACATTGTAACATGTACAAATGAGATTATTTCTTTAACGTGCTAAAACTAAGAATAATTATATACAAATAAAGTATAATAAAAATGACCTTTTACTTGTCATTCACAATAATGTTGTATAAATATATTACATTCTATTAGATATTAGAAATATATATAAAGAAATTATGTGAGTCAATATATTTTATCTCGACATTAGGAATAAAATATCATGTTTTGTCCATCATTATCAACATGTTGGCAGTATCAAAATTGGTGAAATTCATTAACCAATTATTTATTTATATGTATTGTTGTTGGCTGAAAACCCCACACGGGCATTGGAATGATAATTGATATACACTAGTCCCAATATTTATTCGTATGTCAATCGATAGATTAACAGGCTACGATGAGCGTTATTATTTCATTTTATTGCTCACACATGTAACAACCCACTTTTTTGCCCGATTCTCGCCGGTAATTAAACCAACTTAAAACGTTCAATAAGACGAATTGTTATGGGTACATACATACATTGAACAAAAAAAAAGAACTTTTTCATTGAATAATTCAATATTACATCAGAGTTACATGAATATCAGAGTTACAACATAAATATATACAGCGGAAGATCAAAGTGATACAGCGGAAGCTTCAACTCTAGCGTAGACTCCAACTCAGAAAGCGCTCCGAACTTCGCTCCAACGAACTATAACTGCAAAACTAAACTACTAGCTGCCCGTGTGAAAAATAAATGGACACCCGGAGTTTAGGAAGGAACAATAAACTCTAGGTCAGTCATGGGACTGGTGTGAGAACATAAAACAGTTACTTTAGGATTTATTTAAAGTTGGGAAATTCATCGGACCATACCGCTAACGCGGAACGGGTTTACTCCAGGTGAATAATCGTGCATATAAATACGCAATGACTTTTGGAAAATGAATCTATCATCAGCTCGTCCCACATCACACAATGCAAGCGCACACCAGATGAGCGAGTTTTATCTTATGATAACCAAACATGCTTTCTTACGTGAAAATCCTCTTTTCAAAGCCGTAATACATATATATAGTGTGGAAACATTTCGCAAATTAATGTATCAATTCTAGACAGCATAATACCCCATAATATTATGTCGCCATATATATATATATATATATACACAATCAAAATCGTATGGCTCGTATTGGAGATTTGGGTTTCCAATTTGATGATTCCTGGCACGAAAGATCAATCTGAACTCAAGCGAGATGTAATCACGGGTTTTTCATCCAGACGCGGACACCAATACAAATCGTGAGGTAGATCAACGGTTTTCGACCAGACACGGCCCCCCGAACATACCCTATTCCATAAGTCATAAGTGGTTTCCCACTGCTGCAGCAGTCATTATCAATTCATATATATATACACAACCTAACCGCCAGTTTCTCATCATCCGGGGTGTGAGGTTTGTCGATGTCACGTCATACACAAAGCATGCCTAGAAAAGCAATGCCCTGATCGTACAAGCTCATTTCATCTCTTAAGTATGTCACATTATCCATTCACAACATGACCACTGATTTCTATCCATACATAACCATTTTGAGCTCATACGTCACAAACCAGATACATATCAACGAAATCAGTGTTATGTCGTCAATTACAATGTCAGATACACAACCCATACAAGTCCGCCCTGGGTCTGAACGGAACAAAATCCGAAAGTTCTCTCAATACGTTCGAACTTCCTGCCACTCCGGTAATAGGGGCATCTCTCTACTGTAGCTATTCAGTAAAGAAACCAATCGGCAGATAGTCCATTCGATTGTGAAGAACCACAGTCTTCATTCAATGATTCCATGTCTTGAATTTTCTCCAAGCGTCGTATTATTAATTGGAATGGTTTTCAGACTTAAATCCAGTCCCGGTCTTTCCAAATAATAAGCGCAATTTTAAAAACACAATTACGGAACACTCAGGCTTTCAACCAATCTCCTTCCATCTTGGATTTGTCAAATTAAACCCATTTTCAATCTATCTTTAACAAAATCCACTCTTTAAAAACATATACTTTATCAAAGATACTTTAGCCTCAACCCTCAATTAACTTTTCGTTTGATAACTCATTATCCAAATCCAGTTTCTTTAAAAACCTTAATCCATATTTCAACCATAGTTCCCTAATTAAAACATTTTTCCAACATTAAAATTCTTTAATCTTAATTAAAAGATTATACTTCCTTCCCAATTCCTTACTTCCAATTTCTTCAAATCAAAGATTTGATTAAATCCCAAATTACGATATGAATTTGCACAATTTAATCTCAATTGGTTTCAAGAATGATATCATTGAAAATACCATTCACGGCAAAACCCAAATCAATTGATATTGAACATAAGTTACATAGAAATTGTATCTACTTATATTCGATATCAATTCTCATAATCAACGAATACCATAAGAGGAATATCGATATAATAATAATATCTTCCAAATTCCTCAAATAGTATATGTTTACACCACAGAATTTCATATCAAATATCCGAAGATTTTTTCTATCCAACTTATCTTAATCAAATTAGGAAACTTGTATCATAATTAAAAGATTTATCTAACTCTTTGACATTAGATCTGAATAAAAATATCATCAACTTATCCTCAGTGTTAACCTCCGTATCCCACTCATACTATAAGCGGAATAACGATGAACTACCTTTTAAATTCCTCAAAAAGTAAGAGTCATCATCTATTGAATTAATATTAAACAACGAAGATATATTTCCCACCATATCCAATTATTCAAAATTGGAAAACTTATTTAACTATTTAAATAAATCAATTTAAATCCCGTATAAAATATTTTGAATATTTCTAAACCTTTGAAAACATCCTACAAATCATTTAAAAATGATTTCTCATAGTTCGGAAAATTGTTTGCGGGTTAAAAACTTCAAAATAGATTGCTTTTAATGAAGGTGTTACAACAACGTTTCAAAAGCGTTACAATACTATTGTAATAACCCGGAAATCCGAGCCAATTTAAATTTTTTATTTTGGCGATTTTAGTGAATTTTGAATATTTAAAATGAATTATTTTAAATAAAAACGACGAGAAATTTATTTTGAATAGAATTAGAACGTATATATTTATATGGCTCGACGTTAGATTATAAATATTTATTTTAAATTATAAAAGGAATTGAAAATGGCGCGGTAGTTCGATAATTCGATTTCAAATTTCAAATGAATGTACAAGATTCAAAATAAATCGGATTTTAGTGAAACCAAAAATATTTGAATCTAATAGAGAATATCTTTCCAACGAATCCGGGAAATCAAAATTTCATAGCGGGAATCAAAAGATATGTCCAGTTAAAATTTTAGAATAGTCGCTATGGAATTTCGGCCCTCAAAAATGGAAATTTTGCAAACGACCTCCGTTTTCGACGAATCCACTTTTGTTGGATCCGGGATGTCTAGTTATTGCTAGGTTTCAAATTTCATAATTTTTCGAATTGATATGTGAGTGTGGCAAAGGAAAACGCGTTTGACCAGTTTCTGTTGATTTTAATCGACTGGAAAATGACCATTTTTCAAACAGTCTCAGAATTCGATGAAACTAGTTTTGTTAGAAACGTATCATCAATACGAAGCTAGAAAATATTTTTCGGGAAATTTTAGAGTTAGTATGTGGCCCCGGTAAATTGAAATGTGAGTTCAAATTCAATATATAGAGTTATATTTGGATTTGACGAAAACTGATCGAAACGGTCGAATCAGCCTACGATACATATCCCATTGTGTTCGGAATGGGGGTAATTAGCTATGGACGAGAGTTGTTGGGTTCGATTCGGTGTTTGAATGAAAAAGCTACTTTTTGGGAAATAAATAAATTAAATATTTAATTAAAAATAAAAACCCCTCTTTTATCTCAGCCCCCCCTCTCGTTAACCATTTCAATCGAACAAAAAAAAAAGAAAAAAAATGGCGCTGCCCTAATCCATCGCCCCCTCATCGTCGATCGCTCCGCCACCCCACTAGCTGCGCCGCCGTCCGCCATCCCTCCCCTTTCCCCTCTTCTCCAATTCACCCGAGCCCCCCCGTTGTTCGAGATAACCACTGCATCAGGGGCCCACTCCACCAGAGTTCCACCCACGATAGTCGCACCCAGTCCGCCCCCCTCGCTGACGCCGCCCATCCTTCTGCGATTCGAGGATCCGCACTTCCCCCCTCCAGTCGACAACACCAAGAAACCCCCCTGCAAACGAAAAAAGAAAGGTGAGTCTTCTTCCTTCTTCTTTCTTCTTAGTTAATCAATTCGAATTTGAATCCCTAGTTTAAATTACATTTTTATATATTAAAAATTATTGTTTTGGAAATGAATTCTATATAAACTATTTTAGGATAAAATAGATTTTTTTTATGTAGTTATAGAAGATATAAAAATTGAATTTTTATATGTGAGAAGGAAGTTTAAAATCGAATTTTCATATATGAAAGGGAAGTATAAAAATTAGATTTTCCAAGAAGTAAAGGTTAGATTTTTTGTCTATAAAAAGATTAGATTTTTAAATGTGAAAAGATAAGATTTTTATATTATAGGAAGAGTAAAAATATAATTTTTATACTAGTGGCATATTAAAAATAAATTTTTTATAAAGTAGAAATATAAAAATATAATTTTTATATATAGGTATGATAATAAAAATTCAATCTTTATATAAGAAGTGGAAATGTAAAAATATAATCTTTTTATATAGAATAGCATTGTAAAAATATAATCTTTTTATATAGAATAGCGAAGTAAAAATTCGATTTCTATATATTGAATAGCAAAGTAAAAATTCGATTTTTATATATTGAATAGCAAAGTAAAAATTCGATTTTTATATATTGAATAGCAAAGTAAAATTTCGATTTTTATTTATTGAATAGCGAAGTAAACATTCGATTTTTATACATGTAAAGGGTATGGGAAACGAAAGTGACAAAAGGCGGGAACGACAAGATTTTCTACATATGAAGAGTCGCGGTGTTTGGTATAGCTTGGGTGAGAACTTCTCACTTTTAATTTATTTCTAGTTGAAATATACACTAGGATGCAAACGGTGTTTAGTAGCACCCGACACCCGTCGTCCACAGACCATGGACGACTTGTATGCTTGTTTGTTTGATTTTGATGTGTAGTTGATTGTGTGATGTGATGTGAAAGGAAATAAAATATTTTATAGTGGAAAATATTTTATAGTTAAAAATAGAATTTTAAAGAGGTATTTAAAATGAAATAAATATAAACAAATTGAACGATATGTTTATATACACACATTTGACTGATATTAATTGGGACGATAAATTTTACACATCGCCCAACTGCACAAATAAAATCTGTGTTTGATGGTTTGAAAACCCCACACGGGTATTGGGATGATATATGACATACACTAGTCCCAATAATTAGCTGTATGTCGATCGATTGATTGGCAGGCTGTTATAAGCATTAAATATTTATATTTGATGCTTATACAGTGTAGAACGCACTCACGATGATGGTTGATTATTTATCGTTGTTATTTTTTACATGTGTTGTAGAAAATCCATATAATTAACATTATATGGTAATTGATTGGGCCTCATTCCAGTTTTGAAATAGAAATATTTGAAATAGAATATTTGAAATAGAATATTTGAAAATAGAAATATATGAAGCCAGGTTGATTAGACTGATGCCATTTTGACGTGAACGATATTTATATCGATTTTATTCATTTTATAATGAGTATCGAAAGTGACCTCAAAATCTGATATTTTGAAATGAATTGAAATTCGAATTAAATTTAAATGATTTGAAATTCGAATTGAATTGAAATTCGAATTAAATTGAAATGATTTGAAATTCGAATTAAATTGAAATGAATTGAAATTCGAATTAAATTAAAGTGAATTGAAATTCGAATTAAATTGAAATAGAAATGAATTCGAATTGAAATTAAATAGAAATGAATTCGAATTGAAATTGAATTAATTTGAAATTCAAATTGAATTGAAAACGAACTGAAATTGAATTGAAAATCGATTAGAATTGAAATCGATTTGAAATGAATTTAAAACGAATTTATATTGGAAAATACAATTTTAATTTGAATATAAGATGGAAGTTGAAAACGAATTTTAAACGATTTATAGAATACGTTTTAAAAGGAAATCGACGAAATATATATAATAGATATATTATAGATATATATAATGGCCTGAATAGAACGCGCCGCGCTGCGGCAGTTCGTGAATTTCGACCATTGACTTCGAATTGACGTTGCGGGAGATCCGACCGTCGGATTCTCCTAAAACTGGAACCGTTGGGTCGTATCTAAAAGAGCTTTCTAACAAATATTAGAAATTTGAAATCTAACGGTTGGATTTGGAATTATGTCCAAATCAAATTTGGAAAAGGTCGCTGTAAGTGCAGTTCGATGGCCGTTGATGGAAATCGACTGTACGGGCCTTGATAAAATTATTAAAAATACAAATAATTTGTGTAAAATCATGAAAAATGATTTGTGAAGAATTGGGATGAAAAATTCCATATTTGAAAAGATAAAAATAGATTTTTATCGAAATGAACTAGTTTTGAACTAGAATTATAATTCATTTATTTTTGAAATAAATAAAGTGAATTTGAAATGGTTTTGAAATATAACCAGAATTTCCAATAATTGAATTGGAAGGGATTTGAATCGAAATTGTCTTTGGAATATTTCAATGTTGGATTTCGTGATGATACAGATATTGTTATGGGAATTTGAAAGATATATTAATATCGTTATTTCCAATACGATATTTTTTGGTCGTAGAATTTGATATTGAATATAAGCCGGTATATTTTCTATTTAGAGCCTTGTATTTAATATCAAATGGGATTTGGGTTTGTCGTGAATGGTGTCTTCATTAACACTGTTCTTAAACCCAGTTGAGAAAAAGATTAAATCATTTTATTTGGATTTAATGAAGAATACCAATTAAATGATATTTAATTGGAACTGAATTGAAATTGATTTTTGGGTTTATCGTGAAAAGTGTTTTAAATAACACTTGTTCTTTAACCCGATAATTAATGGAATGTGATTTTGGGTTGTCGTGAACGGTATCTTCAAAAATACCGTTCTTAGACCCAAAGGAGTTAAGAAAATCAGAAACTAACTGGAAATTAGTTAAGTTGAATGGTTTCTGGGGTATTGATCTGATGTTGGTTTCAGCCTTCGGGGTTAATACTTAGGGAATTGCTCACTTGCTAATTTACGGTTAGGGACTGATTGAAACGTGATGTGATTTTGGGGTTTATCGTGAACCGTGTTTTAAATGACACTGATTCTTTTACCCAGTCAAAGATTAAAACTAAGTGGAGTTTTAATGAATCTTTAATTAGATTGAAAAGATCGAGAATGGAGTATTACCTGTTTTGCTCCAGGCGATAGGTAAATCTTTAATTAGATTTAAACGTGAAATGGTAATTGAATTTACCAATAACACCGTGGTGTTAGATATGAAGTATGACCAGTTTTACTTCATGGGATGAATAGGTCGGGATTGGGAAATTAAAACAAATGATTACTTCGGTAAGGTTCGTTAATCCCGACTAATTTGAATTGATATTCAAAGGAAGATTAAAGAATAAATTTAAAGGAATTTATCTTTGACAAAATTAATGGGATCCTTTCCCTAAGAATGTGAAATTTAGAAACTGACTGTAGGTTAGCTAAGCAGAATGGTTTCCTGGGTATTGATCTGATGTTGGTTTCGGCCTTCGGGGTTAATGTTTGGGAAATTATTCTCTTGTTAATTTACGATTAGTGACTGATGAATTGGAATGAGGCGTATGATGTGTTTGTGTAACACTTGTTTATTATATATGCGAGTTATTCAGAAAGACCGGGTTTAACCCATTATGAATAACTAATTCGACGTGGTGTCGAAGATTAAGACGATGGTTGAAGACCGGAGGTCTTCACGTCGTTTGGATAATTACTGATGATCTTGATTGGGCCGTACACCCAAGAGGAGAGAATCAGTTGGTGATCGTCCAGACCTACTTGGAGATCGATGGATATGTGAGGTACTAGGTGCCTCAGGTTTCGTTCAAACCCAGAAGGACTTGTAAATGGACTGTGTGTCTGACATTGGATTTTAGTCTGTGTGACTGATTTCTATTAAATATACATCTGTTTAGCGGCGGAGAATTTATTCTCTTGCTTAACGCCCTTCTCTGAGACGTACGAGCTCAGGGGTTATATATCGATGGATATAAAACGCATGGAGTGAATTGCCTATATGGCACGCCTAAGTGGCAATGGATCAAGGCTTCTGTTGAAAAGCAAAGTCTTGTGGTGATGATCAAAGCACGACCTGTGTGGCATAGCTTTGTGTAGCGTTGATTCGCGAGCCTCACACCCCGGTTGTGAACCAGAAACGGGAGAGGACGTCAGGGAGGACTTGCGTTTCTTTCTAGCTAGAAGTGGCGTCAGTGGTTTTACACGCCCTGACGAGTTTGACTTATGCGGTTGTTGCTGTTACGAGGCGCCTCGGATATATCGGTGACTATGTGAAGCCGATGGAGTCATTTGTTAGCTAATTTACGCCCTAAAGGGCGGGGAAACGTAGTGTTCAGGCATTTTAATCCACATGGGTGGACCGGCCCTGACGATCCAAGGGGCAGTTGCGGCTGTTCCTGAGGCTCGGGCTAGACAGTCTCGAATCGGTAGAGGACGATCCCTGGCCTCGGTTCATAGATGGAAATCCAATTTCCAAATACGTGACTTTGCGGTTTTATTTGTAGAGCCTAGTATGGCGACATGATATATGGTACCCATGCCGTCTATGATTAATATTTATGATTTGAAATTGTTTTGACACTATACACTTATAGTAATAATAAAGCATGAAATTTTAGCGTATCAAGGATTCTTTGGCTGTTATAAGGTAAAACCCTATCCTCCGGCTTGCGTTGCATTGTGTGATGGGACCTGGGTCTTATAACAGCTTCATTTTTCTTTATTTAGCATTGCGCTGTTTGTTTTATGCGCTGGTATTCTTGGGAGGAAACCCGTTCCGTTTTATACGACGTGGTCCCTTGATTTATCTAACTTTAAAATAAAGATTAATAACTGTTATAGTTCTCACACCAGTCCCATGACTGACCTGGAGTTTATTGTTTTAACCTAAACTCTGGGTGCCCTTATTTTGACACGGGCAGCTAGTAGTTTTGGTTTTACAGATTTATATTCGCAGGATCCTGATTTACAGCTGGAACGATACTCAGAAAGCTTTGTATCCGCGTATTACTTCTAGTTGTGTATTGTATTATTTTCCGCTGCTATGTAATGTATTGTAATCTCTGATATTTATCGAATGTATTTTATTCGTTAATACTATGTTATTCTTGTATTCTGATGAATTGTTGTAATATACAATGAAATGTTCTTCCGTCTGCGTTCTAATGTGGCTTGCTCTCAACTCAATCCGTGATTTCCCGTAAGGGGGATTTCGGGTCGTTTCATCGTGGTATCAGAGCTTTGGTTTACAAAGCTCAGAGAACAAGACACGTTAGAACCAAACGAAAGAATTCATCAGAGATTGGATTAGTGATATCCAATTAGAATTACTCGTTAGAGATAGGATCAGTAGTATCCTAGAACGAGTGTGAAGAGTATATTTTTAAAATGAAAACAATTATTGTTTTGAAAATTTAATTCAATTATTCGTATTTGAATATTTATTCATATTGATTTGGACTATCCAGTATATAAAGATTTTGTGTATATGTCTGATCCGCGTGTATTCGAAGTTTTAATATGTTAGATAGATATAGAGTCACACTGTAGTCGCTCAAAGATGATTCTGATGATTGATCAATCATCATCAGAATTTATGTTCAAGTGATGAAGGTGTGATATTTATATATTTCCATTAGACTGGTGTGAGAACCAAAATTAGATAGGGCTTATTGTTGTGATTTGGCATCAAAAATCTGATTTTGTGACCATATATCAAAGTTACGAATTTGAAATGATAATTCACTAATTGATTGTTGATTGTGTTGTTTGTTTATTGATTGGTTAATTAAATGTTGAACCTTTAGCCAAATTTAACCAAATAGTGAGTTGTATTGAAAATTAGTCGCATTTGCATGCATATACATGTGCTTACATTGAACAGGTCATAGCAAAGAGGCTAGAGCAGAGGAATAAAATTGTTTGCCCGACAAATAGGTACATGTTTATTGTATTTCTTGAGTTTTGGGTGATTTTATGAGCCGATTGGCTTTTTCTTTTTCTTTTGGATTGAAGAAGGCCACGGGAGGCTATATGAAATATCCCGAAGTCCCCGGTGTAGGGGAGGTTATGGCGAAATTTTAGGGTGTTACCCAAATTTTTGAAAAATTTGAAAAGTTCTTAGAAACTGAAAAGTTGAAGAACTTAAGCCGTAGGGAAAATAGTGAAAGTTGAGTTGATTAGTTAAACAACTTTCGACTTCGTTCCTTTTCGGGGACGAAAAGTTTTAAGTGGGGGAGATTGTAATAACCCGGAAATCCGAGCCAATTTAAAAAATTTATTTTGGCGATTTTAGTGAATTTTGAATATTTAAAATGAATTATTTTAAATAAAATGACGAGAAATTTATTTTGAATAGAATTAGAACGTATATATTTATATGGCTCGATGTTATAATATAAATATTTATTTTAAATTATAAAAGGAATTGAAAATGGCGCGGTAGTTCGATATTTCGATTTCAAATTTCAAATGAATGTACAAGATTCAAAATAAACCGGATTTTAGTGAAACCAAAAATAATTGAATCTAATAGAGAATATCTTTCTAACGAATCCAGGAAATCGAAATTTCATAGCGGGAATCAAAAGATATGTCCATTTGAAATTTCAGAATAGTCGCTATGGAATTTCGGCCCTCAAAAATGGAAATTTTGCAAACGACTTCGGTTTTCGAGGAAACCACTTTTGTTGGATCCGGGATGTCTAGTTATTGCTAGATTTTAAATTTCATAATTTTTCGAATCGATATGTGAGCGTGGCAAAGGAAAACGCGTTTGACCAGTTTCAGTTGATTTTAATCGACTGGAAAATGACCATTTTTCAAACAGTCTCAGAATTCGACGAAACTAGTTTTGTTAGGACCGTATCATCAATACGAAGCTAGAAAATTTTTTTCGGGAATTTTTAGAGTTAGTATGTGGCCCCAGTAAATTGAAATGTGAGTTCAAATTTAATATATAGAGTTATATTTGGATTTTGACGAAAACTGATCGAAACGGTCGAATCAGCCTACGATACATATCCCATTGAGTTCGGAATAGGGGTAATTAGCTATGGACGAGAGTTGTTGGGTTCGATTCGGTGTTTGAATGAAAAAGCTACTTTTTGGGGAATAAATAAATTAAATATTTAATTAAAAATAAAAACCACTCTTTTATCTCAGCGCCCCCTCCCCCCCGTTGACCATTTCAATCGAACAAAAAAAAAACCGACGTTGCCCTAATCCATCGCCCCCTCATCGTCGATCGCTCCGCCACCCCACTAGCCGCGCCGCCGTCCGCCATCCCTCCCCTTCCCCCGCTTCTCCAATTCACCAGAGCCCCCCCGTTGTTCGAGATAACCGCCGCATCAGGGGCCCACTACACTGGAGTTCCACCCACGATAGTCGCACCCAGTCCGCCCTCCCTCGCTGACGCCGCCCCTCCTTCTACGATTCGAGGATCCGCACTTCCCCCTCCAGTCGACAACACCAAGAAACCCCCCTGCAAACGAAAAAAGAAAGGTGAGTCTTCTTTCTTCTTCCTTCTTCTTTCTTCTTAGTTAATCAATTCGAATTTGAATCCCTAGTTTAAACTCAGTTTTTATATATTAAAAATTATTGTTTTGGAAATGAATTCTATATAAACTATTTAAGGATAAAGATAGATTTTTTTTATGTAGTTAGAGAAGATATAAAAATCTAATTTTTATATGTGAGAAGGAAGTTTAAAAATCAAATTTTCATATATGAAAAGGAAGTATAAAAATTAGAT
This sequence comes from Allium sativum, assembly GCA_030737875.1. Taxonomy (NCBI): domain Eukaryota; kingdom Viridiplantae; phylum Streptophyta; class Magnoliopsida; order Asparagales; family Amaryllidaceae; genus Allium; species Allium sativum. Next base: position 280,826,642 of record CM060922.1, read on the forward strand.
TTTCCAAGAAGTAAAGGTTAGATTTTTTTATCTATAAAAAGATTAGATTTTTAAATGTGAAAAGATAAGATTTTTATATTATAGGAAGAGTAAAAATATAATTTTTATACTAGTGGCATATTAAAAATATGATTTTTATAAAGTAGAAATATAAAAATATAAATTTTATATATAGTTATGATAATAAAAATTCAATCTTTATATAAGAAGTGGAAATGTAAAAATATAATCTTTTTATATAGAATAGCATTGTAAAAATATAATCTTTTTATATAGAATAGCGAAGTAAAAATTCGATTTTTATATATTGAATAGCAAAGTAAAAATTCGATTTTTTTATATTGAATAGCAAAGTAAAAATTCGAATTTTTATATATTGAATAGCGAAGTAAAAATTCGATTTTTATACGTGTAGTGGGTATGGGCAACGAAAGTGACAAAAGGCGGGAACGACAAGATTTTCTACATATGAAGAGTTGCGGTGTTTGGTATAGCTTGGGTGAGAACTTCTCACTTTTAATTTATTTCTAGTTGAAATATATACTAGGATGCAGACGGTGTTTAGTAGCACCCGACACCCGTCGTCCACAGACCATGGACGACTTGTATGCTTGTTTGTTTGATTTTGATGTGTAGTTGATTGTGTGATGTGAAAGGAAATAAAATATTTTATAGTGGAAAATATTTTATAGTTAAAAATAGAATTTTTAACAGGTATTTAAAATGAAATAAATATAAACAAATCGAACGATTTGTTTATATACACACATTTGACTGATATTGATTGGGACGATAAATTTTACACATCGCCCAACTGCACAAATAAAATCTGTGTTTGATGGTTTGAAAACCCCACACGGGTATTGGGATGATATATAACATACACTAGTCCCAATAATTAGCTGTATGTTGATTGATTGATTGACAGGCTGTTATAAGCGTTAAATATTTATATTTGATGCTTATACAGTGTAGAACGCACTCTGGACGATGGTTGATTATTTATCATTGTTATTTTATGCAGGTGTTGTAGAAAATCGATATAATTAACATTATATGGTAATTGATTGGGCCTCATTCCAGTTTTGAAATAGAAATATTTGAAATAGAATATTTGAAAATAGAAATATATGAAGCCGTGTTGATTAGATTGACGTCATTTTGACGTGAACGATATTTATATCAATTTTATTCATTTTATAATGAATATCGAAAGTGACCTCAAAATCTGATATTTTGAAATGAATTGAAATTCGAATCAAATTGAAATGATTTGAAATTCTAATTAAATTGAAATGATTTGAAATTCGAATTGAATTGAAATTCGAATTAAATTGAAATGATTTGAAATTCGAATTAAATTGAAATGAATTGAAATTCGAATTAAATTAAAGTGAATTGAAATTCGAATTAAATTGAAATAGAAATGAATTCAAATTGAAATTAAATAGAAATGAATTCGAATTGAAATTGAATTAATTTGAAATTCAAATTGAATTGAAAACGAACTGAAATTGAATTGAAAATCGATTTGAATTGAAATCGGTTTGAAATGAATTTAAAACGAATTTATATTGGAAAATTCAATTTTAATTTGAATATGAGATGGAAGTTGAAAACGTTTTGAAAACGAATTTTAAACGATTTATAGAATACATTTTAAAAGGAAATCGATGAAATATATATAATATATATATTATAGACATATATAATGGCCTGAATTGAATGCGCCGCGCTGCAGCAGTTCGTGAATTTCGACCATTGACTTCGAATTGACGTTGCGGGAGATCCGACCATCGGATTCTCCTAAAACCAGAACCATTGGGTTCGTATCGAAAAGAGATTTCTAAGGAATATTAGAAATTTGAAATCTAACAGTTGGATTTGGAATTATGTCCAAATCAAATTTGGAAAAGGTCGCTGTAAGTGCAGTTCGATGGCCGTTGATGGAAATCGACTGTACGGGCCTTGATAAAATTATTAAAAATATAAATAATTTGTGTAAAATCGTAAGAAATGATTTGTGAAGAATTGGGATGAAAAATTCCATATTTGAAAAGATAAAAATAGATTTTTATCGAAATGAACTAGTTTTGAACTAGAATTATAATTCATTTATTTTTGAAATAAATAAAGTGAATTTGAAATGGTTTTGAAATATAACCAGAATTTCCAATAATTGAATTGGAAGGGATTTGAATCGAAATTGTCTTTGGAATATTTCGATGTTGGATTTCGTGATGATACAGATATTGTTATGGGAATTTGAAAGATATATTAATATCGTTATTTCCAATACGATATTTGTTGGTCGTAGAATATGATATTGAATATAAGCCGGTATATTTTCTATTTAGAGCCTTGTATTTAATATCAAATGGGATTTGGGTTTGTCATGAATGGTGTCTTCATTAACACTGTTCTTAAACCCAGTTGAGAAAAAGATTAAATCATTTTATTTGGATTTAATGAAGAATACCAATTAAATGATATTTAATTAGAATTGAATTGAAATTGATTTTTGGGTTTATCATGAACAGTGTTTTAAATAACACTTGTTCTTTAACCCGATAATTAATGGAATGTGATTTTGGGTTATCGTGAACGGTATCTTCAAAAATACCGTTCTTAGACCCAAAGGAGTTAAGAAAATCAGAAACTAACTGGAAATTAGTTAAGTTGAATGGTTTCTGGGGTATTGATCTGATGTTGGTTTCAGCCTTCGGGGTTAATACTTAGGGAATTGCTCACTTGCTAATTTATGGATAGGGACTGATTGAAACGTGATGTGATTTTGGGGTTTATTGTAAACCGTGTTTTAAATGACACTGATTCTTTAACCCAGTCAAAGATTAAAACTAAGTGGAGTTTTAATGAATCTTTAATTAGATTGAAAAGATCGAGAATGGAGTATCACCAGTTTTGCTCCAGGCGATAGGTAAATCTTTAATTAGATTTAAACGTGAAATGGTAATTGAATTTACCAATAACACCGTGGTGTTAGATATGTAGTATGACCAGTTTTACTTCATGGGATGAATAGGTTGGGATTGGGAAATTAAAACAAATGATTACTTCGGTAAGGTTCGTTAATCCCGACTAGTTTGAATTGATATTCAAAGGAAGATTAAAGAATAAATTTAAAGGAATTTATCTTTGATAAAATTAATGGGATCCTTTCCCTAAGAATGTGAAATTTAGAAACTGACTGTAGGTTAGCTAAGCAGAATGGTTTCCTGCGTATTGATCTGATGTTGGTTTCGGCCTTCGGGGTTAATGTTTGGGAAATTATTCTCTTGTTAATTTACGATTAGTGACTGATGAATTGGAATGAGGCGTATGATGTGTTTGTGTAACACTTGTTTATTATATATGCGAGTTATTCAGAAAGACCGGGTTTAACCCATTCTGAATAACTAATTCGACGTGGTGTTGAAGATGAAGACGGTGGTTGAAGACGGTGGTTGAAGACCGGAGGTCTTCACGTCGTTTGGATAATTACTGATGATCTTGATTGGGCCGTACACCCAAGAGGAGAGAATCAGTTGGTGATCGTCCAGACGTACTTGGAGATCGATGGATATGCGGGGTACTAGGTGCCTCCGGTTTCGTTCAGACCCAGAACGGACTTGTAAATGGACTGTGTGTCTGACATTGGATTTTAGTCTGTGTGATTGATTTCTATTAAATATATATCTGTTTGGCGGCGGAGAATTTATTCTCTTGCTTAACGCCCTTCTCTGAGACGTACGAGCTCAGGGGTTATATATCGATGGATATCAAACGCATGGAGTGAATTGCCTGTGTGGCACGCCTAAGTGGCAATAGATCAAGGCTTCTGTTGAAAAGCAAAGTCTTGTGGTGATGATCAAAGCATGACCTGTGTTGCATAGCTTTGTGTAGCGTTGATTCGCGAGCCTCACACCCCGGTTGTGAACCAAAAACAGGAGAGGACATCAGGGAGGACATGCGTTTCTTTCTAGCTAGAAGTGGCGTCAGTGGTTTTACACGCCCTGACGATTTTGACTTATGTGGTTGTTGCTGTTGCGAGGCGCCTCGGATATATCGGTGACTATGTGAAGCCGATGGAGTCATTCGTTAGCTCATTTACGCCCCAAAGGGCGGGGAAACGTAGTGTTCAGGCATTTTAATCCACATCGGTGGACCGACCCTGACGATCCAAGGGGCAGTTGCGGCTGTTCCTGAGGCTCGGACTAGACAGTCTCGAATCAGTAGAGGACGATCCCTGGCCTCGGTTCATAGATGGAAATCCAATTTCCAAATACGTGACTTTGCGGTTTTATTTGTAGAGCCTAGTATGGCGATATGATATATGGTACCCATGCCGTCTATGATTGATATTTATGATTTGAAATTGTTTTGACACCACACACTTATAGTAATAATAAAGAATGAAATTTTAGCGTATCAAGCATTCTTTGGCTGTTATAAGGTAAAAACCTATCCTCCGGCTTGCGTTGCATTGTGTGATGGGACCTGGGTCTTATAACAGCTTCATTTTTCTTTATTTAGCATTGCGCTGTTTGTTTTATGCATTGGTATTCTTGGGAGGAAACCCGTTCCGTGTTATACGGCGTGGCCCCTTGATTTATCTAACTTTAAAATAAAGATTAATAACTGTTTTAGTTCTCACACTAGTCCCATGACTGAACTGGAGTTTATTGTTTTAACCTAAACTCTGGGTGCCCTTATTTTGACACGGGCAGCTAGTAGTTTTGGTTTTGCAGATTTAAATTCGCAGGATCCTGATTTACAGCTGGAACGATACTCGGAAAGCTTTGTATCTGCGTATTACTTCTAGTTGTGTATTGTATTATTTTCCGCTGCCATGTAATGTATTGTAATCTCTGATATTTATCGAATGTATTTTATTCGTTAATACTCTGTTATTCTTGTATTCTGATGAATTGTTGTAATATACAATGAAATGTTCTTCCGTCTGCGTTCTGATGTGGCTTGCTCTCAACTCAATCCGTGATTTCCCATAAGGGGGATTTCGGGTCGTTTCAACTATGCCCTTACAACGATCTTTTCCAAAACGGTTTTAAACATAGCTTGAAAACTATAACCCGAAATTAAAATCTGCTTTCACTCATTTGAAAGCTCTTGTAAATCGGAATCAAATGTTTTTCGTTTCGTGGAAATCTGATTTAAATTGGAAAAGTTATAAGCATTTATATATTGCCATAATGCGACAAGCTCTAATTTTGACCAAAATAATCATTATTCTTAAATACTTCAAAATACCTTAAAATTTTTATTAACTTATATAAATCATTTAAATTGACTTTTCAAATTATTTTGGATTTAAAACACAACTTTTATATTTTTTACTAATAAATTAAATCACCATTCAAATAATTTCAAATTAGATTTTTTTTTATTTAACCATCCCATCCATCGGATCAGTTAGGGCTAGCTAGGGAGAGCAGGAAACTATAATTTCCAAACCCAAGCCTAGACACTATCCTCTTTGTCATCCAAGAATGTTCCAGTATTTATTTATTTAAAGAAACTTTGTTAATATCTATAAATTCATACATTATAACTTTTAGTTTCAATAATAATATTGTTTCCAATTTCGAAGGAGATTTGCCGATCACCAATGTAATACTGTAATTGTTGTGTCACGGTGTGTGCAAAACAACATCAACAACCATTATACACGTCCATAGCAACCACCATCAACATAATTAATCAATAATAACTGTGCACTAACAATTAACAGTGTGTGTTTTAATCTACGCATCCATCATACATCATAACAAACAGCAACCATCATTAACCACTGACAATTCATCACTATAGTTAAACTAGTCTAACTACTAATTAAATATATAAATTGTGGTTAAAGAGTTCTCACCAACAAATTTCCAAAACTTCACGGTAGGCGAGCCTAGTTGAGCGAACCGTCGGACAATATTTCCGCGCACCGTCTTTTTCACCAATATATATATATATATATATATATATATATATATTCTCTCTTTATAAGAGAAGGAGTGGAGGATGGCGAACTTTGGCAAGGTGGTGGTGGAGAAATGGTAGAAAAGAGGAAGCTTTATGCCATGGAAACCATGGCCATAAGCTTAAGGGAGAGAAGGAAGAAGAAGATTTTCAAGAGAAGAAAGGGAATGAGATGGTAAAGAAGGTAAGGGTGGTGGGTATATATAAGGGTGGAAGGGTGTGGATTGCTTATGTGTCATAAATATAAGGGTAGAAAATGTGTGTCTAAGATTCATTCTTACCTACCTCCATTCTTATCCAAAGTGTGCTTCTTCGTGTGTTTTCTCAAGCATCTTCGGGCCTTGAATCGGAGTATCAAACGATAACGGTTTTCAGAAATTCTTTCACCATATCGTCTGGTTTCTAACGTTCTTCAATCCTATGTAAACAAATCTAAAATCCGAATTCATTTACTATTTTAAATAATTTATTTTAGTTTCCTTTTGTTAATAACTTTTTATCCACGAATTCTCATACCCCCAAAACTGGTACTCAACTAGTATCCCCTATTCTGAATTTTTCTGGATAGGTCTCAGGTTTCAGTTTTGCCGTTAGCACTATCAAATTCCAATTATCATCAAAATTTAGTTCAATTTTTTTGCCTTTTATTTTTTTTATTTTCCACATACGGATCCCGTTTTACGCGAAACTTCCCTGAGTACTAAAATTCCTTATTTTAGATCCAATGAAGGTGTTCTTACGATCTAACGATATCCCGTTCTCAAGATATCCTCAAAATCGTCCGTTTTTAGTTCAAATTTTGAATCTTTTGTGAATTTAACATATCTAACGGATGCCATTTTTAACGAACTTGGTTGGTTACCTAATTTCATCATTCTGGATTTAATTAAACTGATTTCATTGAAATCCGAGTTCGTTAGCTACCACTTCCTTAAGAAACTCCATACATGCATGTAGACACCTAAACATTGTCATTAAAATTTACCAATGCATGTGAATATAAATCACTAATTTATATATTTGTTGAATTTATATTTTTAGCTACATCTTAATGACACTTATAAATGTAGTAAATTTTCAATGTTTACGAATGTAACAAATATATTACTTAAGATTTATCGAAAATGTCAAATTCATATCGTTTATCAAATACAACCTTATAACAATGAGATTTTGATACTTAACAAATCTTTATGTAAAACAATATATTTTATAAAACTAAATAATATTATCATTTATCAATATTTTAAAAATATTTACTTAAATAAAATATTAAAAATCAAAACAAAAATATTTATTCAAACTCATATATATATAATATCTTTTTTTTAAAACAACATTTGCATTTAAATCTTATTAAACCCGCTTGATATTCAGAAATTTGAAATCTTTATTATATTTTAATCATTGAAAATCTTGGTTCGTTACAATCTTCCCCACTTAAGTACTTTTCGTCCTCGAAAAGGAGAGTTCATAAAATTATACATAAACAAATAAATCTAACCTAGAAATTTGTTTCAAAATTATTTACAAAATTTGCTAATCCTTGAAATTTATCAAAATAGCTTATAGGAACAAAATCTCCATATGATTAATTTGGTAAAACTCTTATATCAAATGTTTATTTATACAAAACAAAGATCATGGTATTATAAAAATAAAATTTGTTGGAAAGGTTAATTTAAGTAAGTTTGAACTTTTATTAACATTTGTAAGCATTTGAAACCTCAGCATGATTTCTCCAACTTAGAATCCCATTTCCATTTCAAACCATTAAAATAATACATATTCCTTTCACATAGAAAATCATACTTCACTTCGGGACTTTAAAACCAAATTTGATTTCAAAAATTTCAAATATATAATGATGAAATCTATATGTTATTAGTTTAAGAAATTCATTCTCATGACAGGGCAACTGAGTATCACCCATCGCACAAATCTAATTCCACATCATAACCCAGTTTTAGTCATGGTTACTCGAACAACCAAAACATTTGATATCCCGAAGTTGTAAATCATTTCGTAACCCTATTTTTCAAATACTTGTCATTTTCTAAACATTTCAAAATATCGGGATTCTAGTCGTTGAAATTTCTTTTATTTTAAGTCATATTTTAGTTGTCATATTCACAAAATCGAATAACCCTTTCCTTACTAATCCATTTGAAATCAAAAAGATTTGATTTTTCTTTCTTTCTCAAATATTGAAGCTTATTGAGGAAAAATTTCTTTACTCAACTAGTCGGAAACTCATTTCATTTAAAATAACATCACGCTTCCGCTACGCTACTCTGATTCAACATATTTCAAACTAGTATTGTTTCAAGCATTTATTCAGTATTTAGGGTAAATTTTCATAATCAACTAATATTTATAAATCCAAATTCCTTGCATAAGCTAGACCCTTTATTTTAATGCTTTAAATTATTACACAACATTTATTTATTGAGATTTTTGTTAATATAATATTTTGGAATAGATCACCATTTCTAGTTTGAATTCAAACTTGGCTTCGCGTGAAAAATCTAATTTCATGTGCTCATGTCTAGTTATGGATAAGAGTTCAGTATCGGAATGAGGGTTCGAATCGAATTACTTGACCAAGTACATAAGATAAAAGGATGTGGATGATGCATTTCAAGAACAAACGGTTCAAAAAGGAACTAGCATAGGTCAAGATAGAAAAACTCGAGTGCACTCAATGGTATGATTGCTGGCAATTCAATTAAGGTAAATCTTATTTTAATATTTCCTTTGCGTCTTAGGCAATTTCTTGTTAGATAATTCAAATTGGGTTACTAATACTGTTTCAATAGGGAAGAGTGGTTTTCTCCCCCACTTAAAATTTTAGTTACATTTTAAATCATCTTTTTAAACAAATTCTTAACTTGAGTTAAAAATTACCTTTAAATTTCTTAAGTGCTTGCCTTGCAAAGATTATACTTCCAAGCAAATTGATTCAACTTGTAATTTATCGTTCACCATTCATGTTAGGTATAGGTTCAATTCTATAATTTGACACTCATCGAGGAGTATGATATCTTTTCTGATTACAACTTATTTAATTACAAAATTCATATTCAACGTTATTTATAAATCTGATCAACTATTCCTATAATTCTGTGGTATGGGTAAATTATCTTCTTACATGCATTTTCAACCATTCAATTCCTAATTCTTTAAGTGAGATTTTACTTTTAAAATATATCTTTTAATTATTCAAGCACTTAACGTTTACCATATTCAAGTTTTTAAGGGTTCAAGTCCTATAGTTTTTAAGCTAATCTCAATTCCTTTTTCAAAACTTCTAGTTGTTTTTTTTTCAAAAATTAATTCCTATATTAATTCATCAAACCATTTTATTAAGATTTATTCAGTAAAACTCTTACTTAGATGATTTTAAATATTCCTCGACGTTTAAATCGAAATTATATAGTCATCACACTTTTGAAACTTGAAAACAAATAGCAGCGATGTCATGCTCATTGTGATTCTACATCTATCTAGTATGTATAAGACTTTGTACATGCGCTAGCCAGGCGTATATTCGAAATCTTCTCATACCGATAGTTCAATCACGACGTCGAATACAATACTCAAAACCCATATCTTCGATTATATTTCAAAATACTTATCATTTTCAAAGCAATTTACTAGTTTCAAAAATACTTTATAATTTCCAAAATACGCACCCTCAATGAAATATTCAAAAAATTTCATTCCAGGGCATTTCTAACCCTATCTCTAATGAGATATTATAACTCTGATGAGTTCTATCCTTTGTTCAAAATATGTCGTACCCCATAGCTTTGTATAACCAAAGCTCTGATACCAACTTGTAACGACCCGCCTTTTTGCACAATTCTCGCCAGTAATTAAACCAACTTAAAACGTTCAATAAGACGAATTGTTATGGGTACATACATACATTGAACAAAATAAAAGAACTTTTTCATTGAATAATTCAATATTACATCAGAGTTACATGAATATCAGAGTTACAACATAAATATATACAGCGGAAGATCAAAGTGATACAGCGGAAGCTTCAACTCTAGCGTAGACTCCAACTCAGAAAGCGCTCCGAACTTCGCTCCAACGAACTATAACTGCAAAACTAAACTACTAGCTGCCCGTGTGAAAAATAAATGGGCACCCGGAGTTTAGGAAGGAACAATAAACTCTAGGTCAGTCATGGGACTGGTGTGAGAACATAAAACAGTTACTTTAGAATTTATTTAAAGTTGGGAAATTCACCGGACCACACCGCTAACGCGGAACGGGTTTACTCCAAGTGAATAATCGTGCATATAAATACGCAATGACTTTTGGAAAATGAATCTATCATAAGCTCGTCCCACATCACACAATGCAAGCGCACACCAGATGAGCGAGTTTTATCTTATGATAACCAAACATGCTTTCTTACATGAAAATCCTCTTTTCAAAGTCGTAATACATATATATAGTGTGCAAACATTTCGCAAATAAATGTATCAATTCTAGACAGCATAATACCCCATAATATTATGTCGCTGTAATAACCCGGAAAAGCTGAGCCAATTTAAAATTTTTATTTTGGCTATTTTAATGAATTTTGAATATTTAAAATGATTTATTTTAAATAATAACAACGAGAAATTTATTTTGAATAGATATAGAACGTATATATTTATTTGAATCGTCGTTAGAATATAAATATTTTATTTTAAATTATAAAAGGGAATTGAAAATGACGCGGTAGTTTGAAATTTCGATTTCGAATTTCAAATGAATGTGCAGGATTCAAAATAAACCGGATTTTAGCGAAACCAAAAATAATTGAATCTAATTGAGAATATCTTTCCAACGAATCCGAAAAATTGAAATTTCATAGCGGGAATCAAAAGTTACGTCCAGATGAAAATTCAGAATAGCCGCTATGGAATTCTGGCCCTTAAAAATGGAAATTTTGCAAACGACCTCAGAATTCGACGAAACCACTTTTGTTGGATCCGGGATGTCAAATTATTACTAGGTTTCAAATTCCATAATTTTTGAAGTTAATATGTGAGCGTGGCAAAGTTAAACGTGTTTTGACAGTTTTAGTCAATTTGGATCGACCAGAAAATGACCATTTTTCAAACGGTCTTCAAATTTGATGAAATTAGTTTTGTTAGAACCGTATCGTCAATGCGAAGCTAGAAATATTTTTTTCTAGAATTTTTAGACTCCGTATGTGGCCCCGGTAATTTTAAATGTACGTTTAAATTAAATATATACTGATTTATATTTTAATTTAAAGGAAAACTGATTCAAACAGTCAAACTGGCTTGCGATACATATCCCATTATGTTCGGAATGGGGGTATTTAGCTATGGACGACAGGCGGTGGGTCTCGTTTCGATATGGTCGATAACTGGCACTATGTGAGCCGACGTATAGACCAGTATATAGGTCCTATAGGACCGGGAAATGTGTGTTTAGGAATTGTCAATCCTCAAAAGTAAGAGAGGACCGACCTTGGAGGTTCCAAGGGATCGCTGTGTGTGGTCCTGAGACATTTGCTAGAGTGTCTCGAATCGGAGAGGAGCTTGCCCCTTGCCTCGACTCATGATGGAATCCAATTTCCAATACGTGATATTGCGATTTTATTTGTAGAGCCTAGTATGGCAACATGATAGATGGTACCCATGCCGCCTAGGATTGATATTTATGATTGAAATTGTTTTGACACTATACATTTATAGTAATATCAAAATAATCTGTTTTTAAACGTATCAAGCATTCTTTGGCTATTATAAGGGAAAACCCTATCCTCCGGCTTGCGTTGCATTGTGTGATGGGACCTGGGTCTTATAATAGCTTCATTTTTCTTTATTTAGCATTGCGCTGTCTGTTTTATGCACTTGTATTCTTGGGAGGAAACCCGTTCCGTGTTATATAGCGTGGTCCCTTGATTTACCTAACTTTAAAAATAAAGATTAATAACTGTTTTATTTCTCACACTAGTCACATGACTGACCTGGAGTTTATTGTTTTAACCTAAACTCTGGGTGCCCTTATTTTCGACACGGGCAGCTAGTAGTTGGGTTTTTGCAGATTTATATTCACAGGATCCTGATTTACAGTTGGAACGATACTCGAAAAGCTCTGTATCCGTGTATTAATTCTAGTTGTGTTTTGTATTATTTTTCGCTGCAATGTATGTAAATGTAATTTAAATCTTTGATATCTGCCAAATGTGTAATATTTATTCATACTCTGTATATTCTTGTATTCTGATGGAATTGTTGTAATAAACAATGAAATGTTCTTCTGTTTGTGTTCTGATTTGTCTTGTCCTCAAAGCAATTCGTGTTTTCCTTACCGGGGAAGTCACGGGTTATCACAGTCGCCATATATATATATATACAATCAAAATCGTACGGCTCGTATTGGAGATTTTGGTTTCCAACTTGATGATTCTTGGCACGAAAGATCAATCGGAACTCAAGCGAAATGTAATCACGGGTTTTTCATCCAGACGCGGACACCAATACAAATCGCGAGGTAGATCAACGGTTTCCGACCAGACACGACCCCCGAACATACCCTATTCCATAAGTCATAAGTGGTTTCCCACTGCTGCAGCAGTCATTATCAATTGATATATATACACACAACCTAACCGCCAGTTTCTCATCATCCGGGGTGTGAGGTTTGTCGATGTCACGTCATACACAAAGCATGCCTAGAAAAGCAATGCCCTGATCGTACAAGCTCATTTCATCTCTTAAGTATGTCACATTATCCATTCACAACATGACCACTGATTTCTATCAATACATAACCATTTTGAGCTCATACGTCACAAACCAGATACATATCAACAGAATCAGTGTTATGTCGTCAATTACAATGTCAGACACACAACCCATACAAGTCCGCCCTGGGTCTGAACGGAACAAAATCCGAAAGTTCTCTCAATACATTCAGACTTCCTGCCACTTCGATAATAGGGTCATCTCTCTACTGTAGCTATTCAGTAAAGAAACCAATCGGCAGACAGTCCGTTCGATTGTGAAGAACTGTAACAACCCGGAAAATCTGAACCAGTTTAAAAATTTTAAATTGGCTATTTTAGTGAATTTTAAATATTTAAAATAAATATTTTAAATAATAACGAAGAAAAGTATGTTTGAATCAAAATTTGAAAATAAATATAATTACTTCGAATTATAAACAAGGCCTAAAATGGCGCGGCAGTTTCAAAATTTCAATTCAAACTCTGAATGACTGTACCGGGTGCAAAGTAAAACGGATTTTAGTGAAACCAAAAATATTTAAATCTGTTAGTGAATATCTTTCTAACGAATCTGAAAAATCGAAGTTTCATAGCATGAGTCAAAAGTTATGGCCAAATGAATTTTCAGAAAGGTCGCTATAGAATTTATATAGCCCGTGAAAATAAACATTTTGCGAACAACCTCGGAATTCGACGAAACCACTTTTGTTGGATCCGGGAGGTCAAATTATTGCTAGGTTTCAAATTTCATAATTTTTGAAGTTAATATGTGAGCGTGGCAAAAGAAAATGTGTTTGGTGAATTTCTGTTAAATTGGATCGACCAGAAAATGGCCATTTTTCAGACGGTCTCAGAATTCGATGAAACTAATTTTGTTGGGACCGTATCGTCAAAACATAGCTAGATTTAATTTTCTGGAATTTTTAGAATTAGTATGTGGCCCCGACAAATTGAAATGTACGTTCAAATTAAATATTGAATGTTTTATATTTTAATTTGAAGAAAAACTGTCTGAAACAGTCGAATGGTCCTATGAAACATATTCCATTGTGTTCGGAATGGGGGTATTTAGCTATGGATGACAGTCGTTGGGGTTGGATTGGAGTTCTATGAGAAAAGGGTATTTTTGGATTTAATTAAATTAAAATTTAAAATAAAAACCCCTGCCCAATCAGATTCCTTCTTCCACTTCCGCGTTGACTAGAAAAAACGCGATCCCCCTACTGTTCGAACGACGGAAAAACTTCTGACCTTCCCTCCTCTTTTTCTCTCCAATCTATCCACGAAATCGCTTGCTCCAGTTAAGCTTTTTGTAGATCTTCCCGAGCTCTTCAAATCCATGTAAGGATTGGTTTTTTTCGTGGCCTGAAGCTCGAGATCCAAGCCAGTGAAGTGCCGCCGTTCTTTGCGCCGTCGTAACCTCTGGACGCCGTCGATCTGAGGGGGACCCCCACGCGCCTGAGCGCCTCTCGCCCCTCTTCGACGTGGTACAATCCGATCGTCGTATCGCGTAACGGATTGGAAGCATGAATCAAACCTAGTTTTGAACAAATCAGAGAGGTAACGACTATTTTATTTTTAACCGTTCCATAGCACTTCTAAACGCTACAGATTTTGATTTCACAATAAAAATCATATCTTTTTCGTTTTGGTCGAAATCCAGTGAAACAAGAGACAATGGACTCGTGTGGACGTCTTCTACATTCTAGAAGAGACCGCATATTTTTCTGAGCCTTCTGCTAATTTTGGTGGAGTGGAACCCAAAGTGAGGTTTCTGTGTTATAAACGATATGGAAACGACGATGTATAAATTATGTAGTCGATGTATGAGTTATATAAGCGTTGTACACCTCTTGTATAAGCATTGTATAAGTTGTATGTTCGATGTATAAGTTATATATGTGTTGTAAAAGTGATATATGTGTTGAATAAATTGAAATTATATTGAAGTGAAATCAAAATATATTTATATACGAATATATATATATATATATATATATATACACTCCCCTCGTCCACAGACCATGGACGATATTTATTGGTTGTGATATTGCTTCGATTATTGGTTGATGTGAAATTTGGTGAATACCGTGAATGGTTGAATTGAAATGATTGATTGTGATTGAAATCCCAATAGGATTAGTATATGGGAAAATTCGCCTGCGTGCGAACTAGATATTGAAAATCCCCATTGTAAAAAACCGCGAGGTTTTAAGGTAGAGCGAGGAGCCGTACTAGGGACGGTGCCGGTTTTAACTACCCTGCCGTTATGCTGCCGAAATTTTCAATAATATTCATGTGTTAGAATTATTTTCATGTGTTGAAACTATATTCGTTTGTTGAATAGGAATTCATGTGTTGAATAGAAATTCATGTGTTGAATGAGTTCGTGTTTTGAAATAAATTGTTTTACAATAAAAATCACATTTTTATTATATATATAGCCTATATAAAATATTAGTATTTTAAATAAATTGTTTTAACACCAAAAATAACATTTTTACCTTATGTATAGACTATATAAAATAATCGTGTTTTGAAATAAACTATTTTACAATAAAAATCACATTTTTATTATATATATAAACTATAGAAAATATTCATGTGTTGAATAAAGGACTAGAACGATAAAAATCAGATTTTATCGTATGTGTGAAGTCGAAAACGTTCATATGTTGAATATATGGATTGAACAATAAAATCTACATTTTTATTGTGAATATGAAGTGTTAAAATGGCGATGTGTGGAATAAATATTTTTGATGATAAAAAATATCATTTTTATCAAATATATAAAGTGGACATTGTTTTGAAATCGAAGAAAGGATTATATATATATATATATATATAATTAAAATAAATCGAATAACGAAGCTGCATTTCGTGTTTTGAAACTGTGATTTCAAACAACTAGTGCGGGAAATCCGACCATTGGATTTTCCCGAAACCGAAACCGTTGGGTTCGCTTTTGGAAATATCTTTCCAACGACACCCACTCTGTGAAGATCCAACGGTTGGATTGTCTGGAATGTTTTATTCAAATCTGAAGAAAAACAGCGCCAGAATCGATTATATATATATATATATAAATATAATTAAATTAAATCGAATAACGACATTGTAGTTCGTATTTTGAAATCGTAACTTCAAACGATTAGAGCGGGAGATCCGACCGTCGGATTTTCCCGAAACTGAAACCATTGGATTCGTTTTGAAAAGATCTTTCTAATGATATAAAATTTGTGAAGATCCAACGGTTAGATTTTCAGATATGTGTAAATCAAATCTAAAGAAAAACAGCGCAACGGCCGTGTTATGGCCTGAAGCGTCGTTTGAATGAATTGTCTATTTTTAAATAAATAAAAATAGAGATAAATCATGATAAAATATTATAAACGATATGGAATGGAAATAAACTGAATTTGCTCGGTTTATGTGATATTTGATGGTTGAATGTGTTTGGCGTGAAAATTACATTAAGGAACAGAATTAGTGATGTCGAATAATTTAACCATTGAAAGGAATTGATTTGAAATTCTAAATATACGTGAATTATTTGAAAAGGCCGAGTTGATTCTCATTTCAAATAATTGATCGATGAGTGAAAGTCGAAGATATGAAGACGGTGCAAGACCGATGATCTTCACGTCGAATGGAGGGGTGCTACTGATGCTCATGATGTGAGTAGCTACCTTGACGGGGCTGAAGTAGTAGCCGTCCGGGCGTACTTGTGGATTGTACTGATGTGCGAGGTATTGAGTGCCTCCGGTTTCATTCAGACCCAGAACGAACTTGTAAATGGACTGTGTGTCTAACATTGGATTTTGTTTTGTGCTGATTGATCTCTATTAAATATATATCTGTTTGGCGACGGAGAATTTATTCTCTTGCTTAACGCCCTTCTCTGAGATGTACGAGCTTAGAGGTTATATATCGATAGAAATCAGTCGCATGGAGTGAATTGCCTGTGTGGCATGCCTAAGTGGCAGACGATCAAGGCTTCTGTTGAAAAGCAAAGTCTTGTGGTTGATGATCAAAGCACGGCCTGTGTGGCATAACTTTGTGTATAACGTTGATTCGCGAGTCTCACACCTCGGTATGGACCAGAAACAGGAGAAGGATCCAGGGAGGACATGCGTTTCTTTCTAGCTAGGGTGGTGTCAGTGACCTACCAGCCCTGACATTTATGTTATGTTCACCTGTGTGATTGTTGCTATTGCGAGGCTCCTCGGATATATCGATCGATCTAGGACCGATGGAGTCATTGGGCTCATTTACGCCCCAAAGGGCGGGGAAACGCAGTGTTCAGGCATTTTAATCCACATCGGTGGACCGGCCCTGTGGCTCCTAAGGCTTGACTGAGTACTTTCCTGAGACTCGAGCTAGACAGTCTCGAATTCGGTGAGGACTATCTTTTGCCTCGGTTCATGACGGAAATCTAATTTCCAAATACGACACCGTGCGGTTTTGATTGTATATATATATATATATGGCGACATGATATATGGTACCCATGCCGTCTATGATTGATTGTTATGATTGAAATTGTTTTTGAAATATATAAACACTAGTAGTAATATCAAATGCTTTTGTTTTATTCGTATCAAGCATATTTTTGCCATTATAAGGTAAAACTCTATCCTCCGGTTTGTGTTGCATTATGTGATGGGAACTGAGTCTTATAATGGCTTCATTTTTATAAAAAGCATTGCGATGTTTAAAAGATTATTTGTTTTAAAGCACTGGCAATCCAATGGAGTAAACCCGTTCCGCGAAATGGCGTGGTCCTGTGATTAGCCATATTTGAAAATGTGTTAAGTAGATTTCTCATACCTGTCCCATGACTGACTCGTAGTTTGTTTCACTTGCAAACTCGGGTGCCCCTTTTTCTACACGGGCAGCCTTGTATTCAGGTTTTAGCAGGCTCTTTCTGGATAGCTGGAGCTGAAGATGGATTCTATCATTTATCTCTTTTTATGTTGTTCAGC
This sequence comes from Allium sativum, assembly GCA_030737875.1. NCBI lineage: Eukaryota > Viridiplantae > Streptophyta > Magnoliopsida > Asparagales > Amaryllidaceae > Allium > Allium sativum. Next base: position 280,844,387 of record CM060922.1, read on the forward strand.
TCCTGTTGTACATATTATGTTTTCTTTTCCGCTGTAGACATTTTATGTATAGTTGAACTGTATTTTGTACTAAGTATGATCCTGTATACTGTGTAACTCTGATGATTATGTTTATCCAGTGTATTATATTGTACATTATCTGGTGTATTTAATTATTTCTGTTCTGCTGTTATCTGTTTATGTGTTACATTCCAAAGATTACCCTTGCACCGTCTTATCGGGGTTTGGGGTCGTCACAAGAACCACGGTCTTCATTCAATGATTCCATGTCTTGAATTTTCTCCAAGCGTCGTATTATTAAATGGAATGGTTTTCGGACTTAAATCCGGTCCCGGTCTTTCCAAATAATAAGCGCAATTTTAAAAACACAATTACGGAACACTCAGGCTTTCAACCAATCTCCTTCCATCTTGGATTTGTCAAATTAAACCCATTTTCAATCTATCTTTAACAAAATCCACTCTTTAAAAACATATACTTTATCAAAGATACTTTAGCCTCAAACCTCAATTAACTTTTCATTTGCTAACTCATTATCCAAATCCAGTTTCTTTAGAAATCTTAATCCATATTTCAACCATAGTTTCCTAATTAAAACATTTTTCCAACATTAAAATTCTTTAATCTAAATTAAAAGATTATACTTCCTTCCCAATTCCTTACCTCCAATTTATTCAAATCAAAGATTTGATTAAATCCCAAGTTACGATATGAATTTGCACAACTTAATCTCATTGGGTTTCAAGAATGATATCATTGAAAATACCACTCACGGAAAAACCCAAATCAAATTATATTGAACATAAGTTACACAGAAATTGTATCTACTTATATTCGATATCAATTCTCATATAAACGAATACCATAAGAGGAATATCGATATAATAATAATAATATCTTCCAAATTCCTCAAATAGTATACATTTACACCACAGAATTTCATATCAAATATCCGAAGATTATTTCTATCCAACTTATCTTAATCAAATTAGGAAACTTGTATCATAATTAAAAGATTTATCTAACTCTTTGACATTAGATCTGGATAAAAATATCATCAACTTATGCTCAGTGTTAACCTCCGTATCCCACTCATACTATAAGCAGAATAACGATGAACTACCTTTTAAATTCCTCAAATAGTAAGAGTCATCATCTACTGAATTAATATTAAACATCGAAGATTTATTTCCCACCATATTCAATTATTCAAAATTGGAAAACTTATTTTCCTATTTAAATAAATCAATTTAAATCCCATATAAAATATTTAGAATATTTCTAAACCTTTGAAAACATCATACAAATCATTTAAAAATGATTTCACATAGTTCGGAGAATTGTTTGCTGGTTAAAAACTTCAAAATAGATTGCTTTTAATGAAGGTGTTACAACAACGTTTCAAAAGCGTTACAAAAGCGTTACAAAACTATGCACATACAACAATCTTTTCCAAAACGGTTTTAAACATAGCTTGAAAACTATAACCCGAAATTAAAATCTGCTTTCACTCATTTGAAAGCTCTCGTAAATAAGAATCAAACGTTTTTCGTTTCGTGGAAATCTGATTTAAATTGGAAAAGTTACAAGCATTTATATATTGCCATAATGCGACAAGCTCTAATTTTGACCAAAATAATCATATTTCTTAAATACTTCAAAATACCTTAAAAATTATTATAAACTTATGTAAATCATTTAAATTGACTTTTCAAATTATTTTGGATTTAAAACACAAATTTTATATTTTTTACTAATAAATTAAATCACCATTCAAATAATTTCAAATTTGATTTTTTTATTTAACCATCCCATCCGTCGGATCAGTTAGGAATAGCTAGGGAGAGCAGGAAACTATAATTTCCAAACCCAAGCCTAGACACTATCCTCTCTGTCATCCTAGAATGTTTCGGTATTTATTTATTTAAAGAAACTTTATTAATATCTATAAATTCATACATAATAACTTTTAGTTTCAATAATAATATTGTTTCCAATTTCGAAGGAGATTTGCCGATCACCAATGTAATACTGTAATTGTTGTGTCACGGTGTGTGCAAAACAACATCAACAACCATTATACACGTCCATAGCAACCACCATCAACATAATTAATCAATAATAACTGTGCACTAACAATTAACAGTGTGTGTTTTAATCTACGCATCCATCATCCATCATAACAAACAATAACCATCATTAACCACTAACAATTCATCACTATAGTTAAACTAGTTTAACTACTAATTAAATATATAAATTGTGGTTAAAGAGTTCTCACCAACAGCTTTCCAAAACTTCACGGTAGGCGAGCCTAGTTGAGCGAACCGTCGGACAATATTTCCGCGCACCGTCTTCTTCACCAATATATATATAAATATATTCTCTCTTTATAAGAGAAGGAGTGGAGGATGGCAAACTTTGGCCAGGTGGTGGTGGTGGAGAAATGGTGGAAAAGAGGATTGCTTATGTGTCATAAATCTAAGGGTAGAAAATGTGTGGCTAAGATTCATTCTTACCTACCTCCATTCTTATCCAAAGTGTGCTTCTTCGTGTGTTTTCTCAAGCATCTTCGGGCCTTGAATCGGAGTATCAAAAGATAACGGTTTTCAGAAATTCTTTCACCATATCGTCTGGTTTCTAACGTTCTTCAATCATATGTAAACATATCTGAAATCCGAATTCATTTACTATTTTAAATAATTTATTTTAGTTTCCTTTTGTTAATAACTTTTTATCCACGAATTCTCATACCCCCAAAACTGGTACTCAACTAATATCCCCTATTCTGAATTTTTCTGGATAGGTCTCAGGTTTCAGTTTTGCCGTTAGCACTATCAAATTCCAATTATCATCAAATTTTAGTTCAATTTTTTTGCCTTTTATTTTTTTATTTTCCACATATGGATCCCGTTTTATGCGAAACTTCCCTGAGTACTAAAATTCCTTATTTCTTTTTTTGCCTTTTATTTTTTTATTTTCCACATATGGATCCCGTTTTATGCGAAACTTCCCTGAGTACTAAAATTCCTTATTTCGGATCCAATGAAGGTGTTCTTACGATCTAACGATATCCCGTTCTCAAGATATCCTCAAAATCGTCCGTTTTTAGTTCAAATTTTGAATCTTTTGTGAATTTAACATATCTAACGGATGCCATTTTTAACAAACTTGGTTGGTTACCTAATTTCATCATTCTGGATTTAATTAAACCAATTTCATTGAAATCCGAGTTCGTTAGCTACTACTTCCTTAAGAAACTCCATACATGCATGTAGACACCTAAACATTGTCATTAAAATTTACCAATGCATGTGAATATAAATCACTAATTTATATATTTGTTAAATTTATATTTTTAGCTACATCTTAATGACACTTATAAATGTAGTAAATTTCCAATGTTTATGAATGTAACAAATATATTACTTAAGATTTATCGAAAATGTCAAATTCATATCGTTTATCAAATATAACCTTATAACAATGAGATTTTGATACTTAACAAATCTTTATGTAAAACAATATATTTTATAAAACTAAATAATATTATCATTTATCAATATTTTAAAAATATTTACTTAAATAAAATCTTAAAAATCAAAACAAAAATATTTATTCAAACTCATATATATAATATCTTTTAAAAAAAACAACATTTGCATTTAAATCTTATTAAATCTGCTTGATATTCAGAAATTTGAAATCTTTGTTATATTTTAATCATTGAAAATCTTGGTTCGTTACAACACAGTTAAGAACTCCACTTTGGATGTTGAATGGATGGTTTGATGATTATTTATTATTATTGTTATTTACATACAATGTATGAAATCCATATGACCAAAGTTACATGGTAAATGGTTGAGTCGCTTTCCGATTCAGAATATCCTTCATATAAAGAATATTTTTAAACAAAGACTTATTTTAAATAACGAATAAATCTTTTAACTAAGATTATTGGTATTTCAATTTATATTTATTTATTGGAAAATGATTTTGGGTTTATTGTGAACAATGTTTTCAAATGACATTGATTATTTAACCCAATTAAAAATAAGATTTATTTTTTAAATTGGAATAATTGTAAAGTAGTGATTTTTGATATTAAAACTGAATTAGAATATTAATAAATCTTTGAAAATAAGATTTAGGAATAAATTTGAATGATTATCTTTGATAAAATTAATGGGAACCTTTCCCTAATAATATGAATATTATATTTTAAAGAATATTCTGAATTGGAAAGAGGCGTTGGATGTGTCTTTATAACACTTGATTTTTAATTATAAAAGTACGCGAGTTATTCGGAAAGACCGGGTTTAACCCATTCTGAATAATTACTATGACGATTAAAAGTCGAAGACATTGAAGACGGTGGATGAAGACCGACGATCTTCACATCGAATGGACGACTACTGATGCATGGCATTGGGTCGCTCCCAGTAAAGGGTTAATAGTGGTACTTCGTTCGGACGTACGTGTTGATTGTCTGAATATGCGAGAACCTAGGTGACTCCGATTTCGTTCAGACCCTTAACGGACTTGTAAATGGATGTGTGCCTGACATTGGATTTCATTCCATATAAATTGGTTTCTATTTAATATATATCTGTTGGTGGCGGAGAATTTATTCTTTTGCTTAACACCCTTCTCTGAGACGCATGGGCTCAGAGGTTATATATTAGTAGTTATCGATCGCATGGTGTGGACTGTCAATGTGGCATGCCAAGATGCAATTGATCGAGGCTTTTGTTGAAAAGCATAGCCTTGTGGATGATGATCAAAGCATAGCCTATCTAGGCATAGCTTTGTGTATTTCGTTACCTCGCGAGCCTCACACCCCGGTATGAGTCAGAAACGGAGCAAGGGAACGCAAGGAGTGCACACGTTTCTTTCTAGCTAGAAGTGGTGTTTGGGTTTAACACAGCCCGACATTTTACTTATGTGGTTGATGGATTTTGAGGCGCCTCAGATTTTATTGGCCGCAATGGCCAATTTATAGATCCAATAGTATCAGGAAGCATGTGTTCAGGCTTGACTAATCCAACCCATTGCACTATTGGGGTACCAGCCCTGCAGGATCCAAGGGTAGCCCGTAGGTGTGATCCTGAGACATTGCTAGAGTGTCTCAAATCGGTCAGGAGATCGTTCCTAGCCTTGACTCTTGATGGAAACCCAATTTCCAATACGACATCCTGCGGTTTTGATTGTATACCTATGTATGGCGACATAGTAGGATGAGGTACTATGCCGTCTATGGTTAATACATTATGATTGAAATGTTTTTAAAACATATATACCCTAATAATAATATCAAATCCGTTTTTACCGTATCAAGCATTTTTGACCATTATAAGGTAAAACTCTATCCTCCGGCTTGCGTTACATTGTGTGATGGGACCCGAGTCTTATAATGGTTTCATTTTTCTAAAAAGCATTGCATTGTTTTAACGATTTACTTTATTTAAATCATGCACTGGCAATCCAATGGAGTAAACCCGTTCCGCGTTAGCGGTGTGGTCCTATGATTAGCCCTCTTATTAGATAAGTTAAGTAAAGATTTCTCGCACCAGTCCCATGACTGACCCGTTGTTTTTTTCACTTTGCAAACTCGGGTGCCCTCTTTTCCACACGGGCAGTCGAGTAGCTTATTTTGCAGATATATTGAGCAGGATTCTGGATTGAAGCTTAGAGCTGTGTCCACAGCATTGATGGTCTTCCGCCGTGATTGATTCAATTATTCCGCTGCATTGTATAAGTTTTGTTGTAATTTAATCTTCCGTTGTATTATTTATTAATGTACTCTGATATATTCTGTACTCTAATGTAACACTATTATAATGTTTATAAACGTCTGTTGTTATTTGGTCTGATGTGTTGTATTTCCAAAGTTAACGTGTTCGGGTTTTGAACGGTCTTGGTCGTTTTAGCGGTCGATCGGGTCGGCCGAAATCCGGGTCGTTACAAGGATGCAGACGGTGCTTAGCAGCACCTGACACCCGTCGTCCACAGACCATGGACGACTTGTTTGTTTGGTTGTTTTTGTTGTGAAAATTGATTATGAGATGTGGAATGGAATAAAATATTTTATAGTTAAAAATATTTTATAGTTAAAAATATAATTTTCAACGTGTATATGAATTAAATAAATATTTATAAACAAATCAGACGATTTGTTTATGTACACACATATGACTGATATTGATTGGGACGATAAATTTTATACATTGCCCAACTGCACAAATAAATCTGTGTTTGTTGTTTGAAAACCCTACACGGGTGTTGGGATGAAATTGGACATACACTAATCCCAATAATTAGCTGTATGTCGATTGATCGATTGACAGGCTGTTGTAAGCGTTAAATATTAATATTTGATGCTTATGCAGTATAGAATGCACTTTGGATGATGATGGACTGTGTTTGATTGTTGTTGTGTACATGTATTGTATGAAATCCATATAATCAAATTATATGGTAATTGACTATGTTTGATTCCATTTTAGAATTATCGAATATTTTAAAATAATATTCAGTGAATATTGAAATATGAAGCCGTGTTAAGTAGTTAAACGCCATTTTAACACGAACGGGAATTTTGTCGATTTTATTCGTTTTATAATGAATATCGAAAAGTGATTTCAAAATCGAATATTTTGAAAATATTATCGTTTTAATATTGAAATGATATGAAAAATTTAATTTTGATTAAATTGAAATTCGAATTAAATTGAAATAGAATTGAAATTCGAATTGAAATTGAAATTGAAATTCGAATTAAATTGAAATAGAATTGAAATTCGAATTGAAATTGAAATTAAAATTAGAATTAAATTGAAATAGAATTGAAATTCGAATTGAAATTGAATTTGAAATTCGAATTAAACTGAAATAGAATTGAAATTCGAATTAAATTGAAATTAAATTGAAATAGAATTGAAATTCGAATTGGAATTGAAATTGATTTTGAAATTCGAATTAAATTGAAATAGAATTGAAATTCGAATTAGATTGAAATAAAACTGAAATTCGAATTGAAATTGAAATAGATTTGAAATTCAAATTGAATTTGTAACAACCCGTATTTTCAATAACCTGTTATAACATAAATCGAGGCAGAATTTAATTCTAAAATCTGAATCAAGGGAAACGGGCTATGTCATTGCGTTCGTCTCGGAAAAATACGCGAAATAGAGTCCGAGTTTTCGAAAATCGGAGTCCGTATGACCCGATTAAGGCCCAATGAAGTTTTCAGAAAATTCCTAAGTAAAAACAGATTTCAAATTAAAATCTGAAATTGGGAATTGGGCCAGTTTGGGCCAGGCGGGAAAAATTCCGTCCATAGTACCCAAGTCGACAGCCCTGTCGACTTGGGAGTCGACTGGGTATGACCAGGTCGACAGCCCTGTCGACTTGGCTCAGACGCCCAGTTCTGCCTGGTGCACCAGTTTGGGTTTGTGTTGAGCTTGGGGGCCAGATTCGATTTGGAGGGCTGAGATGAGAACTAGGGTTTAATCCTATGGTCTAAATCACTAGCCTAATCTATAAATAAGACCCTAACCTACCCTAAATCATCATTAATCTATCCTACAACTAAACTATGGCAAAATCCATCCTCTCATGGCCTCCACTCTCTTCATACAATTCCTAAACAAATTCCTAAGAGATCTCCATGCATACAAGTGTATTTAGGCTTGTATGATCCTCTTTAGCTTGCATTAAAGTCTTGTTTCTCTATTGTCATCATAAAGGAGGAGTCTTGATCAAGTTTGCTTGCATTTTGGGGTTTTATTTTGTTGCATAAGGGGTTTCTTACATTTGCTATACTCATTTGAGTCCGCATAAGCATTGTAAGCCCTATTCCTTTCATACTTGAACTTTTAAAGTTAAATGTATGATATGCAAGTTGTCATAAGTTATGCAAGTTTGTTTATGCAAGTATGATATGCAAGTTGCCATAAGTTATGCAAGTTTGTTTATGCAAGTATGATATGCAAGTTGCCATAAGTTATGCATGTTTGTTTATGCAAGTATGATATGCAAGTTGCCATAAGTTATGCAAGTTTGTTTATGCAAGTATGATATGCAAGTTGCCATAAGATATGCAAGTTTGTTTATGCAAGTATGATATGCAAGTTGACATATGTTATGCAAGTTTGTTTATGCAAGTATGATATGCAAGTTGTCATATGTTTATGCAAGTATGTTATGCAAGTTTGGGATGGTCATGTGGTTCATGTTATCAAGATATGCATGCTTTTGGGCCTAAAAAAAAATGTGATATGCAAGTGTATGATCACATGAACCTTTCATATGCCACCATGTTGAACTTGTGGCTCTAACACTTTTATGTCATGATTATGCCAAGTTCCCTCTTTCTATCCTTTATGCGCTATTGCGATATGTAAGCGATGGGATTGCGTTTGGGGTTGGGTAAACTTAAAAGACATAAAAACATGAGCTTGGGAATTTACCTATTAAGTTAGGTCTACCCATTGGGAATTTACCTATTAAGTTAGGTCTACCCAATTGCTTGAAAACTTGTAATGAGATGGACATGACACTTAGAAAAGATAAGTGTGGCCAACTCGAGGTTGGGTTGAGTTTGTAGCGTAAACCTACCCGGAACCGACCGGCTTAACTAGTTGCTACAAACAATAGGACCCAATGTGAGAAGTTGGTCATGTTGTACCTTGGACCCGAGGTTAGACCAAGTTGTGGTGTAAAGCTACCCGGACCTGCCCGGCTTAACTAGTAACCACAACAAAGTCTAATGTGAGAGGTTAAGGTGCATTAATTAATTAATGCCTCATGATTAGGGTTAAGTCATGGACCATTTAATACTTAACCAATTTGGGCTCGGTTGGTTTATCGGGGTTAAGTCGTGAACTCACCGTTACACTTAACCAAGTTAATCCATGATTAGTGAAGGGGTTAAACCATACTTAACCCACTAGAGAAATCCTAGTAATGGGGGGTCCACTCCGCAGTAATCCCAAGTTTGTATCATCAAGGCCCTAGGGACTAGGCTAGGGAGGGGGCACGATTACTGGGCTGGAGGTAAGCGACCAAAAGCGATGGCCGAGTGGTACGCCGGTGTAGTTCTGGGCGGACTCTGGTCGTGCACATAGTCTGTAGCCGAAGAAATCAAGCACGGGTACCGGTAGATCGAGACTGTGCACTCATGTTTATGGTGTCCAAGGATTGACACCCTAGGGCTTGATACACCCGACGGGTGGACCCGGCACAGTTAGACTACATTCATGTTTGGGCCGTATCGACACCAACACGTGACGAGTTAGGCTTAGGGAGCCGATCGACTAGACCGTTGGGTTGGACCTCGTGGTAGGGTCACTTCATGGACCTCGTGGTAGGGTCACTTCATGGACCTCGTGGTAGGGTCACTTCATGGACCTCGTGGTAGGGTCACTTCATGGGCCTCGTAGGAGGATCACTTCATGTTATTGGGCCAAAGCTTGGGCCGTGGGATCAATACTTGTTTAATCAAGTCATGTTAGTTTGCTAGTACACCCGTGGTGCAAAACCTTAATCCTGATTATGCGATGACACCTTTATCTACCTTGATAGTTAATCATCATGTCGTTATCCTTATGTTCATACTTGCTGCTCATGACAGTTAACTTTATCAGTTTACATTGATTGTAGTAGGGCTTACTCAGTCTTTTTGACTGACCTGTTTTCTTTGGCCTCTTTTCTTCCGTTCCCCCCCCCCCAGGTTCTCAGGGAGGGAATACAGGAGCTTAGCTTGGATCCTACCTACTTTCTTGGATAGCTCATGTATTCTTTGGACTTGAGCTCGCTATGGTTTTTCTGCTTTGGGGATAGCTACTTATGTTTTTCTGTTCAGTTTCAAATGATGTTGTTTTATGTACTAGACTTATTTATATGGAAAATTGACATTATGATGTACTAGACTTGTGTTTTGAAATGGTTTGAAAATCTTCCGCTGTTTTATCTATGTTATTTACTCTGATTACATACATATGTTCTTGTTCTGCCTTGATATATCATTATGCATGTTTACCTGATTCAAACGTCCCTCCAAAGTCAGAGTGCTTGCAAGAGTCACCCTGGCGGAGGCGGGGTGTTACAATTTGGTATCAGAGCATATGGTTTACGAGAAGGAACAAAAAGGTTTTTAGAAAACTTTTTGAAAACTATTTTCAAAACCAAGTATAAAGTATTTTCCAAAGAAAAGTCTAGTTTATTTTAAAAGGATATTCCCCAAAAAGCCATTAGCAAAATCCCTTCGTTTTCTCTATTCTGAATCTGTCTTTTTCTTTTTCAGTATGGCTGATAACTTGGTTATTCCGGAGGGAGTGCACGTGCCTGTTTGGTATAGGAGACTCTTGGAGGCTAGGGCGACCGAAGCCGGCCCCGCAGATGTCCCTACTCCTCCTCCTCCAGTAGTTAATATTCCTCCTCCCGTTGCTAATGTTCCTCCTCCACCGGTTGCTGAGGTTCCTCTTCCTCCTCCCCCTCAGCATCCTCAGGCTGACTTTGCCAAGATTTGCAAGGATTTCAAAGCAATGGGTGGCAAGAACTTTCAAGGCACAGAGACTTTTGTAGAAGCCAGAAATTGGTTGAAAGAGACCGAGGATTTGTTTGCTATCTTTGGGATAGATGATCAGAGGAAGATCTTGTTGGCGGTTTGGCTTATGAAGGATGAAGCCGCTTATTGGTGGGAGGTCACCAATGGTGCTAGGCCTGTTGAGACTTGGGCCGATCTCAGGGCAAGATTCATGCTTAAGTTTCTATCTTCCGCTGAGGAGAATTTGCAGATGGAGAGATTCATAACTTTGAAGCAAGGAGATATGTCTGTCAAAGAATATGTGAACAAGTTTAATCAGTTAGCTCGTTTTGGCTTGGATATGGTGAATACTCCTCAGAAGAAGGCTCTTCGCTTTGCTAGGGGATTGAATGAGCCGTTGCAGGGATTGGCCATGTCGCATATTCCTCATGGGGCCACGTTTGAGAGTTTGGTTGATATGGCGTTACTTCACGGAGATGTCAAGAAGAATGATACACAAGTCAAGAAGACTGATTCCCAGGGAAAGGGAAATCAGGGTAATACTGGTGGTCAAAACAGTCAAGGCAATCAAAGGAAGAACAAGGGTCAAGGCAACAAGGGGAACAACAACAAGGGCAAGAACAGCAAGGGGAAGTGCCATTATTGCGGTTCAGTTGGGCATCTTGTCAAGGATTGTAAGAAGAGGAAAAGTAATAACAGTGAATGCTTTTTATGTGGGAAGACTGGACATTTCAGCAAGGATTGCCCGAAGAAACAGGGGCAAGGCCAGGGTCAGACTCAGCGTGCTGGACCCGCAGGAGGGCAAGTTCATGCTCTCGCTACCGCTCCAGTTCCCGATCGAGGTAGTATTTCTGTTGAGAGCCTTGTATATATTTCTGATTTTCCAGTTCGTACCTTGTTTGATTCTGATGCATCGCATAGTTTTATCTCATCTGATCTTGTTGATAGTTTGCACCTTAGTACTAGCTTGGTAGAGGATCCCGTTTGTGTCTCAAATCCTATTGGGGGTTCCGCCCATTTGTCTATGATATGTGGGGATTTGAGGATCTCTATACTGAGTGTAGAGTTCTTGTGCAGTGCTTATGTTCTTGGTTTCAGGGGATACAGATTGATATTGGGCATGGATTGGCTGTCCAGATATGGAGCCATTCTTGATTGTGAGCATAGGGTTGTGAGGCTCGTGACTCGCCTCGGGAACACCCTAGAGATTTCATGTGATCCGAGAGGTCCCGTCATGTTGTGCTATCTTGAATCACTCGACTCGTCAGTGGAGACTCTTCAGTCTGTGAGAGTGGTTCGAGAGTATCCCGATGTTTTTGATGAAGTTAGGGGGTTGCCACCTAAGCGAGAGATTGATCTCCGCATTTATCTGGTGGATAATGCAAAGCCTGTTTCTTTGCCCGTTCGGCACATGGCTCCGCGTGAAAGGCGGGAGCTGAGCAAGCAAGTGAAAGAGTTGCTTGAGAAGAACTTCATTAGACGAAGTATATCTGAGTGGGGAGCGCCTGTGGTATTTGCTACCAAGGCGGATGGTTCTCTCCGACTATGTGTTGACTATCGAGAGTTGAATAAGCTGACTAAGAAGAACAGACACCCGTTACCGAGGATCGATGATCTCTTTGACCAGCTTGTCGGTGCTTCTGTTTTCTCTCAGCTTGATCTTGCTACTGGATTCCATCAGCTCAGGGTAGCTGAGGATAGTATAGACAAGACTGCGTTCAGAACTCCGGATGGATTCTTTGAGTGGCTTGTCATGCCATTCGGCTTGACGAATGCACCCGCATATTTCGTGGACTTGATGAGTAGGGTGTTCAGGGAGTTCTTGAACAAGTTTGTCGTGGTCTTCGTAGATGATATTTTGGTCTTCTCTAAGGATGAGGAAGAACATGCAAGGCACCTCGAGGAGGTGATGGATACGCTTAGAGCGCATCAATTGAAGGCCAAGTTCTCCAAGTGTCACTTTTGGAGAAGGGAAGTAAGATTCCTTGGGCATATAGTGTCTAAGCAGGGCTTAGCGGTGGATCCCGCTAAGGTGGTTGCGGTTCAGGATTGGAAGACTCCAAGGAATGCAACCGAAGTCAGAAGTTTTCTAGGTCTTGCGGGTTTTTACCGGAAGTTCATCAAGGACTTCGCGAAGATTTCTGCTCCTCTCACTAAATTGACAAAGAAGAATTCAATTTTTGCTTGGAGCTTAGAGTGCAAGCTTGCTTTTCAGAAGCTCAAGAAAGCTCTCACATCAGCACCCGTTCTAGCTTTGCCCGATGGAGGGAAGTTATTTACAGTATACACCGATGCGTGTGGCACGGGGTTGGGAGCTGTTCTGATGCAAGAAGGAAGGGTGATATGCTTCGGCGGTAGGTAACTCAAAGTGCATGAGAAGAACTATCCCACTCATGACTTAGAGTTGGCAGCAATAGTATATGCACTCAAGGCTTGGCGCCATTATCTTCTGGGAGAAAGATTTGAGCTTTATACCGATCACAAGTCATTGAAGTATCTCTTTTCTCAGAAGGATCTGAATCTGAGGCAGCAAAGATGGATGGAATTCTTGGCATCCTATGATTTTGAGATAGCTTATACCCCTGGCAAGGGGAATGTGGTAGCTGATGCATTGAGTAGAAGAAGGTTGACCCTAAGTCCTCTATTCGTTGAGATGAAGAATTTAGAGTATGTGGCAACCTTTGATTTCTCTTTGGCGGTTGAGTCGATGACCGGTTCTTTAGCATCTCTGGAACTCAGGCCTACCCTTCTTGATCAAGTTGGGGCTTCGCAGAGAGAAGACCCTCAAATAGTTGAGATTATGGACAAGCTGATTCGAGGAGAGACGTCTAGTCATCTCGCTCGATATTCTATTGATGACAAGGGTTGGCTGAGGAGAGATGGAAGGTTATGTGTTCCCATGGTGGAAGATTTAGTAAGAAAAGTTCTGGAGGAAGCGCATCGCTCTAAGTTGACTATACATCCAGGCGGAGATAAGATGTACAAAGATATGAAGCGTATTTTCTTTTGGCCTGGGATGAAGAAGGATGTGGCGGAGTTTGTCTCTAGATGTATCATTTGCCAGCAAGTTAAAGCTGAGTCAAAGAAGCCCGGTGGGCTATTGCATCCTCTAGACGTTCCACTTTGGAAGTGGGAAAGTATCTCCATGGATTTTATTGATGGGCTACCAAGGTCAAGGAAAGGGAATACGAGCATTTGGGTTATTGTAGATAGACTTACGAAGAGTGCTCATTTCATTCCGGTGAAAAGCAAGAGGACCGCATCTTGGCTAGCGTCCGTATATCTTCGTGAGATTGTGAGACTTCATGGAGTCCCTTCTAGTATTGTCAGTGACCGTGACCCAATCTTTACTAGTCAGTTCTGGAATAGCTTGCAAGAGGCTATGGGCACAAGGTTGAATCTAAGTACTGCTTATCACCCATAGACGGACGGTCAAACCGAGAGGGTGAATAGAGTACTCGAGGATCTATTGAGGCTTTGTATTCTGGACTTTGGTGGTACTTGGGAAGACCATCTTCCTCTTGTTGAGTTTGCATATAATAACAGTTATCAGGCAAGCATAGGGATGGCACCATTTGAAGCTTTATATGGGAGGCCGTGCAAGTCGCCTACATGTTGGTGGGAGACAACAGATAAGCTCATACTTGGGCCTGATATGATCAGAGATACATCCGAGAAAATCGAGTTGATTCGGAGACGGATGAAAGTGGCCCAAGACCGACAGAAATCCTATGCTGATAAGCGAAGATCCGATTTGGAGTTCGATATTGGGGATATGGTTTTCGTAAAGGTTTCTCCTTTACGGAATGTGGTCCGATTTGGAGCCGTTGGGAAGTTAGCCCCGAGATTTGTTGGACCATTCCCCATTGTTGAGAGGATCGGGCAGATGGCTTATAGAGTGAAGTTGCCCGAGAAGCTTGCCGGAGTGCACGATGTTTTTCATGTCTCGCATCTCCGGAAGTGTTTACATGAATCAGCAGAGGTTGTGGAGCCAAGTGGTTTGGAGGATGTGGAAGTAGAGAGAGAGGCTACCTTGAGGAGAGCTCCGATTCGTATCTTGGGGACGGAGACCAAGAAGCTAAGGAATCGAGAGGTCAGGCTGGTGAAGGTTCAGTGGAGTGAAGCCGAAGAAGACGCAACTTGTGAAACCGAGGAGAAGATGCGTGGGCTTTATCCATTCCTTTTTGAGGGTACACTCTCAATCTCTTTTCTTTGTGAGCGTATCTTTCTCTTTGCTATCTATATTTATCTAGTTTATCGTGTTAATCTTGTCATGAGAACCTTAGGTAGAAACCCTTTGGATGAAACATGTGTTTGAGACATGTTATGCTTGATGGTTGCAAGTGGTTGCAAGTGTTTGCAAGTGGTTGCTCGTGGATGCATTATACACGATTAGGCACTAGATCGGCTCGCACACTCCTCATATTGCATATGCATGAGTGTTTATGCTTATTCATGGATGAAAATTATGTGTTATCACATGGATGTTGCATATGGGTGTATGTTATGTGCACACATATAGATGTTATACATTATGTTAGGAATTGCATACATATGGATTCATTTCACTAACATAATCCGCATTGATGATATTTGCATTAGATAAGTACATATACACACACCTTCGCATATGTTCATCCAGCATTTAGAATCTTGTAAGGACAATGATTGCGCGTGGATGATGTTTTGAGTAGATGGATGTTGGATGGTAGGATACGTTCTTCCTAACTTGAAGATTTCGGGGACGAAATCCTTTAAGGAGGGGAGAATGTAACAACCCGTATTTTCAATAACCTGTTATAACATAAATCGAGGCAGAATTTAATTCTAAAATCTGAATCAAGGGAAACGGGCTATGCCATTGCGTTCGTCTCGGAAAAATACGCGAAATAGAGTCCGAGTTTTCGAAAATCGGAGTCCGTATGACCCGATTAAGGCCCAACGAAGTTTTCAGAAAATTCCTAAGTAAAAACAGATTTCAAATTAAAATCTGAAATTGGGAATTGGGCCAGTTTGGGCCAGGCGGGAAAAATTCCCGCCACAGTACCCAAGTCGATAGGCCTGTCGACTTGGGAGTCGACTGGGTATGACCAGGTCGACAGCCCTGTCGACTTGGCTGTCGACTTGGCTCAGACGCCCAGTTCTGCCTGGTGCACCAGTTTGGGTTTGTGTTGAGCTTGGGGGCCAGATTCGATTTGGAGGGCTGAGATGAGAACTAGGGTTTAATCCTATGGTCTAAATCACTAGCCTAATCTATAAATAAGACCCTAACCTACCCTAAATCATCATTAACTTATCCTACAACTAAACTATGGCAAAATCCATCCTCTCATGGCCTCCACTCTCTTCATACAATTCCTAAACAAATTCCTAAGAGATCTCCATGCATACAAGTGTAGTTAGGCTTGTATGATCCTCTTTAGCTTCCATTAAAGTCTTGTTTCTCTATTGTCATCATAAAGGAGGAGTCTTGATCAAGTTTGCTTGCATTTTGGGGTTTTATTTTGTTGCATAAAGGGGTTTCTTACATTTGCTATACTCATTTGAGTCCGCATAAGCATTGTAAGCCCTATTCCTTTCATACTTAAACTTTTAAAGTTAAATGTATGATATGCAAGTTGTCATAAGTTATGCAAGTTTGTTTATGCAAGTATGATATGCAAGTTGCCATAAGTTATGCAAGTTTGTTTATGCAAGTATGATATGCAAGTTGCCATAAGTTATGCATGTTTGTTTATGCAAGTATGATATGCAAGTTGCCATAAGTTATGCAAGTTTGTTTATGCAAGTATGATATGCAAGTTGCCATAAGATATGCAAGTTTGTTTATGCAAGTATGATATGCAAGTTGACATATGTTATGCAAGTTTGTTTATGCAAGTATGATATGCAAGTTGTCATATGTTTATGCAAGTATGTTATGCAAGTTTGGGATGGTCATGTTGTTCATGTTATCAAGATATGCATGCTTTTGGGCCTAAAAAAAATGTGATATGCAAGTGTATGATCACATGAACCTTTCATATGCCACCATGTTGAACTTGTGGCTCTAACACTTTTATGACATGATTATGCCAAGTTCCCTCTTTCTATCCTTTATGCGCTATTGCGATATGTAAGCGATGGGATTGCGTTTGGGGTTGGGTAAACTTAAAAGACATAAAAACATGAGCTTGGGAATTTACCTATTAAGTTAGGTCTACCCATTGGGAATTTACCTATTAAGTTAGGTCTACCCAATTGCTTGAAAACTTGTAATGAGATGGACATGACACTTAGAAAAGATAAGTGTGGCCAACTCGAGGTTGGGTTGAGTTTGTAGCGTAAACCTACCCGGAACCGACCGGCTTAACTAGTTGCTACAAACAATAGGACCCAATGTGAGAAGTTGGTCATGTTGTACCTTGGACCCGAGGTTAGACCAAGTTGTGGTGTAAAGCTACCCGGACCCGCCCGGCTTAACTAGTAACCACAACAAAGTCTAATGTGAGAGGTTAAGGCGCATTAATTAATTAATGCCTCATGATTAGGGTTAAGTCATGGACCATTTAATACTTAACCAATTTGGGCTCGGTTGGTTTATCGGGGTTAAGTCGTGAACTCACCGTTACACTTAACCAAGTTAATCCATGATTAGTGAAGGGGTTAAACCATACTTAACCCGCTAGAGAAATCCTAGTAATGGGGGGTCCACTCCGCAGTAATCCCAAGTTTGTATCATCAAGGCCCTAGGGACTAGGCTAGGGAGGGGGCACGATTACTGGGCTGGAGGTAAGCGACCAAAAGCGACGGCCGAGTGGTACGCCGGTGTAGTTCTGGGCGGACTCTGGTCGTGCACATAGTCCGTAGCCGGAGAAATCAAGCACGGGTACCGGTAGATCGAGACTGTGCATTCATGTTTATGGTGTCCAGGGGTTGACACCCTAGGGCTTGATACACCCGACGGGTGGACCCGGCACAGTTCGACTACATTCATGTCTGGGCCGTATCGACACCAACACGTGACGAGTTAGGCTTAGGAAGCCGATCGACTAGACCGTTGGGTTGGACCTCGTGGTAGGGTCACTTCATGGACCTCGTGGTAGGGTCACTTCATGGACCTCGTGGTAGGGTCACTTCATGGACCTCGTGGTAGGGTCACTTCATGGGCCTCGTAGGAGGATCACTTCATGTTATTGGGCCAAAGCTTGGGCTGTGGGATCAATACTTGTTTAATCAAGTCATGTTAGTTTGCTAGTACACCCGTGGTGCAAAACCTTAATCCTGATTATGCGATGACACCTTTATCTACCTTGATAGTTAATCATCATATCGTTATCCTTATGTTCATACTTGCTGCTCATGACAGTTAACTTTATCAGTTTACATTGATTGTAGTAGGGATTACTTAGTCTTTTTGACTGACCTGTTTTCTTTTGCCTCTTTTCTTCCGTTTCCCCCCCCCCCCCCAGGTTCTCAGGGAGGGAATACAGGAGCTTAGCTTGGATCCTACCTGCTTTCTTGGATAGCTCATGTATGCTTTGGACTTGAGCTCGCTATGGTTTTTCTGCTTTGGGGATAGCTACTTATGTTTTTCTGTTCAGTTTCAGATGATGTTGCTTTATGTACTAGACTTATTTATATGGAAAATTGACATTATGATGTACTAGACTTGTGTTTTGAAATGGTTTGAAAATCTTCCGCTGTTTTATCTATGTTATTTACTCTGATTACATACATATGTTCTTGTTCTACCTTGATATATCATTATGCATGTTTACCTGATTCAAACGTCCCTCCAAAGTCAGAGTGCTTGCAAGAGTCACCCTGGCGGAGGCGGGGTGTTACAGAATTTGAAATAGAATTGAAATCTGTTTGAAACGAATTTATATTGGCAAATTAATTTTGATTTGAATTTGAATTGGAAGTTGAAATCATTTATGAAACGAATTTAAAATGATTTATAAAATTCATTTTAAATGGAAATCGACGAAATATTATATATATATATATATATATATATATATATATATATTGTATACATATTATAATGGCCTGAATAGAACGCGCCGCGCAGCGGTAGTTCGCGAATTTCGACCATTAACTTCAAACGGACATTACGGGAGATCCGACCGTCGGATTCTCCTAAAATCGGAACCATTGGGTTCGTATCGAAAAGATATTTCCAATGAATAAAGGAGATTTGAAATCTAATGGTTGTATTTGGAGTTATGTCCAAATCAATTTCAGAAAATGTCACTATGGATGCAGTTCGGTGGCCGTTGTTGGAAACTGACTGTACGGGCGATAATAAAATTATTAAAAAATATGGAAAAATTATGTAAAATCATAATAAATGATTTGGAAAGGGTTGGGAAGAAAAATTATGTAACAACCCGAAAATCTGGGCCAGTTTAAAATTTTTATTTCGGCGATTTTAGCGAATTTTGATTATTTAAAATGAATTATATTAAATAATATCGATGAGAAAATTATTTTGAATATATTTAGAACGTATATATTATATACTTCGTCGTTAGAATATAAATAATTATTTTAAATTATAAAAGGAATTGAAAATGGCGCGGTAGTTCGATAATTCGATTTCAAACTTCAATTGAACGTACCGGGTGCAAAACAATCCGGATTTTAGTGAAACCAAAAACATTAGGATCTAATTGATAATATATTTCCAACGAATCCGAAAAATCAAAATTTCATAGCGGGAATCAAAAGATATGTCCGGTTGAAAATTCTGAATAGTCGTTATGGAATTCAGGCCCTTAAAAATGGACATTTTGCAAATGACCTCGGATTTCGACGAAACCACTTTTGTTGGATCCGCAGTGTCAAATTATTGCTAGATTCCAAATTTCACAATTTTTCGAATCAATATGTGAGCGTGGCAAAGGAAAACGCGTTTGACCAGTTTCAGTTGATTTTAATCGACTGGAAATTGGCCATTTTTCCAACTGTCTCAGAATTCGACGAAACTAGTTTTGTTAGGATCGTATGGTCAATACGAAGCTAGAAATTATTTTTTGGGAATTTTTTGAGCTAGTATGTAACCTCGATAATTTGAAATGTGATTTTAAATTGAATATATAAAGAATTATACTTTAAATTCAACGAAAACTGATCGTAACAGTCGAATCAGCCTACGGGGCATATCCCATAGTGTTCAGAATGGGGGTATTTAGCTAAGGGCGACAGTCGGTGGGTTTGATTTCGAGTTCGAATGAAAAGCCAACCTTTAGGAGAATAAATAAATTAATTAAATATATTATATAATATATAATCCTTACCCCTCATACTCTCTCCCCTCACAGCCGGTCAACGCTCAAAACCAAATAAAAAAAAAGGGAAAAACCGCGTCTTGATCCCCCATCCGCCACCACCGCACGAGGCGCGACACCTCACCGCGCCACCCACCGATCAGCCGCCGCCCCTCTCGCCTCCGCACCTCCTTTCCCTTCCACCCCTTTCTCTCCGTTCGTGAAACCACAGCCAAACCCCCCGTTATCCGAAACCCTAGCCACCAATTGGATCAGCCGCCGCCGCTCTCGCCACCGCCGGTCAGGGCGCACCCACCAGCAGCCTTCCAGGCCCTCTGCGCCGCCTTCCCGGACTCCCCGAACCCACGCAAACCACCCCCTCCCCTGTTAACAGTAAGTTCTTTTATTTCTGTGTTTTTGATTTCAGTTTTCTTGTAGCAATCTGTACATTAAAATCAAATTGGTATGTATAAATTATTGAATTTATTCTTAGCTTTTATTATAAAAGATTAGATTTTTTTATGTTATGAAAGATGATATTTTTAAATATGAAAAGTTATAATTTTCGGAAATGCAAAGTATGATTTTTAGAAATATAAAATACGATTTTTAACATATAGTAGATTATATTTTTATTAACATAGAAAAGGTATAATTTTTATTAACATGAGAGGTATGATTTTTAATTGTTTATGTAACTGAAAATAGGGTTTTTATTTAATGAAAGTTATGATCTCTATACATTGATTTGCATACGAAAAAGGGTTGATTTTTGATTAGAAAATATAATCTATGTATGAAAAACGATTTAAAAATTAGATCTTTACCTTAGTAAAGTTTAGATCTTATTCGGTAAATGTCAGATTTTTAACACCACAAAGATCGGATTTTTAACATCATAAAGAACGTATCTTTTATATATTGAATAGCATAGTAAAAATTCGATTTTTATATATTGAATAGCAAAGTAAAAATTCGATTTTTATATATAGTGGCTATGAGCAACGAAGTGATAAGAGACGAAAACAACGAAGATTTCCTACATAAGAAGTGCCGTGGAGTTAGGATAGCTATTGGTGAGAATTTCTCACTCAAAATCTCTTTTTCTAGTTATATATATATACTAGGATGCAGACGGTGCTTAGTAGCACCCGACACAATCGTCCACAGACCATGGACTTGTTTGTTTGATTGCAAAAAAAATTAGTTAGATTATTTGATTGATATTTGACTGTTGGGTGAATTGAAATTGATTTGATTAATGTGTGAATGGCGTGGGCCTTCACTAGACCGGGGATAAGGCTAGGCCTTGTCCCGTTTCTAGTATCGTGCCGTCATGCCGCCGAAATTTTCTAAAAATAAGTTAGAAAAAAATAAAGATAACATTTTATTTAATAAATGAACCGAATAGAATATTCAAAGGTTGAATAAAATAGTTTGATCGTTAAAAATATAATTTTTAATGTGAATGTGAATAAATAAATATTCATTTACAAACCGGACGGTTTGTTTATGTACACCTATTTGAAGGACATTGATTGGGACGATAAATTTTACACATCGCCCAACTACACAAATAAAATCTGTGTTTGATTGTTTGAAACCCCACACGGGTATTGGGATGATATTTGAAGTACACTAATCCCGATTGTTTAGTTGTATGTCGATCGATTGATTGACAGACTGTTATAAGCGTTGAATATTTATATTTGATGCTTATACAGCGTAGAATGCACTTTGGATGATGGTTGATTATTCATCGTTGTTGATATATACATGTGTTGTAGAAAATCCATATAATTAACATTATATGGTAATTGATTGGGCCTCATTCCAGTTTTGAAAAAGAAATATTTGAAATAGAAATATTTGAAATAGGAAAATTTGAAAAAGAAATATTTGAAAAAGAAATATTTGAAATAGAAATATTTGAAAAAGAAATATTTGAAAAAGAAATATTTGAAATAGAAATATTTGAAATAGAATATTTGAAAATAGGAATATATGAAGCCGTGTTGATTAGATTGACGCCATTTTGACGTGAACGATATTTATATCGATTTTACTCATTTTTCAACGAATATTGAAATAGATTTGAAATTCGAATTAAATTGAATAGATTTGAAATTCGAATCAAATGGAATAGATTTGAAATTGAAATCACATTGAAATGAATTCGAATTGAAAGGGTATAAATGAATTCGAATTGAAATTGAATATAAATGAATTCGAATTGAAATTGAATATAAATGAATTCGAATTGAAATTGAATATAAATGAATTCGAATTGAATTGAATTGAATTAGAACTGAAATTGAATTAGAAATCAATTTGAATTAAAATCGATTTGAAATGAATTTAAAACGAATTTATATTGGAATATTCAATTTTGATTTGAAATTGAATATGAAGTTAAAACCATTTTGAAAATTAATTTAAAACGATTTATAAAGCACGTTTTGAATTGAAATCGACGAAGTATATATTATATATATAATATAATGGCCTAAATAGAACGCGCCGCGGCGCGGCAGTTCGCGAATTTTGACCATTGACTTCGAACGGACATTACGGGAGATCCGACCGTCGGATTCTTCTAAAAACGAAACCGTTGGGTTCGTATCGAAAAGAGCTTTCTAACGAATATTAGAAATTTGAAATCGAACGGTTGGATTTGGAATTATGGCCAAATCAAATTTGAAAAAGGTCGCTGTAAGTGCAGTTCGATGGCCGTTGATGGAAATCGACTGTACGGGCCTTGATAAAATTATTAAAAATAGAAATAATTTGTGTAAATTCATAAGAAATGATTTAGAAAGGATTGGGATGAAAAACTCCATGTTTGAAAAGATAAAAATAGATTTTTATCGAAATAAACTAGTTTTGAACTAGAATTATAATTCTATTTATTTTTAAATAAACAAATTGAATTTGATGAGAGGTACGATTTTTAATTGTTTATGTAACTGAAAATAGGGTTTTTATTTAATGAAAGTTATGATCTCTATACATTGATTTGCATACGAAAAAGGGTTGATTTTTGATTAGAAAATATAATCTATGTATGAAAAACGATTTAAAAATTAGATTTTTACCTTAGTAAAGTTTAGATCTTATTCGGTAAATGTCGGATTTTTAACACCACAAAGATCAGATTTTTAACATCATAAAGAACGAATCTTTTATATATTGAATAGCATAGTAAAAATTCGATTTTTATATATTGAATAGCAAAGTAAAAATTCGATTTTTATATATAGTGGCTATGAGCAACGAAAGTGATAAGAGACGAAAACGACGAAGATTTCCTACATAAGAAGTGCCGTGGAGTTAGGATAGCTATTGGTGAGAATTTCTCACTCAAAATCTCTTTTTCTAGTTATATATATACTGGGATGCAGACGGTGGTTAGTAGCACCCGACACAATCGTCCACAGACCATGGACTTGTTTGTTTGATTGCAAAAAAAATTAGTTAGATTATTTGATTGATATTTGAATGTTGGGTGAATTGAAATTGATTTGATTAATGTGTGAATGGCGTGGGCCTTCACTAGACCGGGGATAAGGCTAGGCCTTGTCCCGTTTCTAGTATCGTGCCGTCATGCCGCCGAAATTTTCTAA
This sequence comes from Allium sativum, assembly GCA_030737875.1. Classification (NCBI taxonomy): domain Eukaryota; kingdom Viridiplantae; phylum Streptophyta; class Magnoliopsida; order Asparagales; family Amaryllidaceae; genus Allium; species Allium sativum. The sequence goes on from CM060922.1 coordinate 280,867,819, forward strand.
AAATAAGTTAGAAAAAAATAAAGATAACATTTTATTTAATAAATGAACCGAATAGAATATTCATAGGTTGAATAAAATAGTTTGATCGTTAAAAATATAATTTTTAACGTGAATGTGAATAAATAAATATTCATTTACAAACCGGACGGTTTGTTTATGTACACCTATTTGAAGGACATTGATTGGGACGATAAATTTTACACATCGCCCAACTGCACAAATCAAATCTGTGTTTGATTGTTTGAAACCCCACACGGGTATTGGGATGATATTTGAAGTACACTAATCCCGATTGTTTAGTTGTATGTCGATCGATTGATTGACAGAATGTTATAAGCGTTGAATATTTATATTTGATGCTTATACAGCGTAGAATGCACTTTGGATGATGGTTGATTATTCATCGTTGTTGATATATACATGTGTTGTAGAAAATCCATATAATTAACATTATATGGTAATTGATTGGGCCTCATTCCAGTTTTGAAAAAGAAATATTTGAAATAGAAATATTTGAAATAGGAATATTTGAAAAAGAAATATTTGAAAAAGAAATATTTGAAATAGAAATATTTGAAAAAAAAAATATTTGAAAAAGAAATATTTGAAATTGAAATATTTGAAATAGAATATTTGAAAATAGGAATATATGAAGCCGTGTTGATTAGATTGACGCCATTTTGACGTGAACGATATTTATATCGATTTTACTCATTTTTCAACGAATATTGAAATAGATTTGAAATTCGAATTAAATTGAATAGATTTGAAATTCGAATCAAATGGAATAGATTTGAAATTGAAATCACATTGAAATGAATTCGAATTGAAAGGGTATAAATGAATTCGAATTGAAATTGAATATAAATGAATTCGAATTGAAATTGAATATAAATGAATTCGAATTGAAATTGAATATAAATGAATTCGAATTGAATTGAATTGAATTAGAACTGAAATTGAATTAGAAATCAATTTGAATTAAAATCGATTTGAAATGAATTTAAAACGAATTTATATTGGAATATTCAATTTTGATTTGAAATTGAATATGAAGTTAAAACCGTTTCGAAAATGAATTTAAAACGATTTATAAAGCACGTTTTGAATTGAAATCGACGAAGTATATATTATATATATTATATATATAATATAATGGCCTAAATAGAATGCGCCGCGCCGCAGCAGTTCGCGAATTTCGACCATTGACTTCGAACGGACATTACGGGAGATCCGACCGTCGGATTCTCCTAAAAACAGAACCGTTGGGTTCGTATCGAAAAGAGCTTTCTAACGAATATTAGAAATTTGAAATCGAACGGTTGGATTTGGAATTATGTCCAAATAAAATTTGAAAAAGGTCGCTGTAAGTGCAGTTCGATGGCCGTTGATGGAAATCGACTGTACGGGCCTTGATAAAATTATTAAAAATAGTAATAATTTGTGTAAATTCATAAGAAATGATTTAGAAAGGATTGGGATGAAAAACTCCATGTTTGAAAAGATAAAAATAGATTTTTATCGAAATAAACTAGTTTTGAACTAGAATTATAATTCTATTTATTTTTAAATAAATAAATTGAATTTGAAATGGTTTTGAAAATAACCAGAATTTCCAATGATTGCATTGGAATGGATTTGAATCGAAATTGTCTTCGGAATATTTCGATGTTGGATTTCGTGACTATACAGATGTTGTTATGGAAATTTGAAAAATATATATATTTATATCGTTATTTCCAATACGATATTTGTTAGTCATAGAATTTGATATTGAATATAAGCCGATATATTTTCTATTCAGAGCCTTGTATTTAATATCAAATGTGATTTGGGTTTGTCGTGAATGGTGTCTTGACTAACACTGTTCTTGAACCCAGTGGAGAAAAGATTAAATCTTTTTATTTAGATTTAGTGAAGTACCAATTAAATGATATTTAATTGGAATTGAATTGATATTGATTTTTGGGTTTATCGTGGACAGTGTTTTAAATAACACTTGTTCTTTAACCCAATAATTAATGAATGTGATTTCGGGTTTATCGTGAACCGTGTTTTAAATGACACCGATTCTTTAACCCAGTTAGCGATTAAAACTAAGTGGAGTTTTAATGAATCTTTAATTAGATTGAAATAATCGAGAATGGAGTATCACCAGTTTTACTCCAGGCGATAGTTAAATCTTTAATTAGATTTGAACGTGAAATGGTAATTGAATTTACCGATAACACCGTGGTGTTAGATGTGAAGTATTACCAGTTTTACTTCATGGGATGAATAGGTTGGGATTGGGAAATTAAAACAAATGATTACTTCGGTAAGGTTCGTTAATCCCGACTAGTTGAATTGATATTCAAAAATAGATTAAAGAATAAATTTAAGGGATTTATCTTGGATAAAATTAATGGGAACCTTTCCCTATGAATGTGAAATTTAGAAACTAACTGTCGGTTAGCCAAGCAGAATGGTTTTCTGGATATTGATCTGATGTTGGTTTCGGCCTTCGGGGTTAATATTTGGGGAATTATTCTCTTGATTAATTTACGGTTAGTGACTGATGAATTGGAATGAGGCGTATGTTGTGTTTGTGTAACACTTATTTAAAATATACGCGAGTTATTCGGGAAGACCGGGTTTATCCCATTCTGAATAACTGATACGACGATAAGTCGAAGATGAAGACGATGGTCGAAGACCGGAGGTCTTCACGTCGTTTGGGTAATTACTGATGGTCTTGATTGGGCTGTACACCCAAGAAGATGGAAACAGTTGGTGATCGTCCAGACGTACTTGGAGATCGATGGATATGCGGGGTACTAGGTGCCTCCGGTTTCGTTCAGACCCAGAACGGACTTGTAAATGGACTGTGTGTCTGACATTGGATTTTAGTCTGTGTGATTGATCTCTATTAAATATATATCTGTTTGGCGGCGGAGAATTTATTCTCTTGCTTAACGCCCTTCTCTGAGACGTACGAGCTCAGGGGTTATATACTGATGGATATCAAACGCATGGAGTGAATTGCCTGTGTGGCATGCTAAGATGCAATTGATCGAGGCTTCTGTTGAAAATCAAAGTCTTGTGGTGATGATCAAAGCACAGCCTGTGTGGCATAGCTTTGTGTAACGTTGATTCGCGAGCCTCGCACCCCGGTTGTGAACCAAAAACGGGAGAGGACCTCAGGGAGGGCATGCGTTTCTTTCTAGCTAGGGAGGTGTCAGTGACCTACCAGCCCTGACATTTATATACTTTTCACCTATGTGGTTGTTGCTGTTGCGAGGCACCTCGGTTCGATTGGACGATCCGGGTCCGATGGAGTCATTCAGTTGGCTCACCTACGCCCCAAAGGGCGGGGAAACGCAGTGTTCAGGCATTTTAATCCACATCGGTGGACCGGCCCTGTCGCTCCAAGGGACGATGCGTTCTGTTCCTGAGACACGGGATAGAGCATCTCGAATTGGTAGAGGACGATCCCTGGCCTCGGTTCATAGATGGAAACCCAATTTCCAAATACGTGATTCTGCGGTTTTATTTGTAGAGCCTAGTATGGCGACATAGTGGGATGTGGCACTTATGCCGTCTATGATTGATACTTATGATTTGAAGTTGTTTTATACACTATGCACTTATGATAGTATCAAATGATTTGTTTTAAACGTATCAAGCATTCTTGGCTATTATAAGGTAAAAACCCTATCCTCCGGCTTGCGTTGCATTGTGTGATGGGAACTGGGTCTTATAATAGCTTCATTCTTCTTTATTTAGCATTGCGCTGTTGTTTTATGCACTGGTATTCTTGGGAGGAAACCCGTTCCGTGTTATACGGCGTGGTCCATTGATTTACCTAACTTTAAAAATAAAGATTAACTGTTTTAGTTCTCACACCAGTCACATGACTCACCTGGAGTTTATTGTTTTAACCTAAACATTGGGTGCCCTTATTTTGACATAGGCAGCTAGTAGTTTTGGTTTTGCAGATTTATATTCACAGGATCCTGGTTTGCAGCTGGAACGATATCCGGAAAGCTTTGTATCCGTATATCTCTTCTAGTTGTTTATTGTATTATTTTCCGCTGCTATGTATTTAAATGTAATTTTGATCTCTGATATTTCTGTGTAATATTTATTTATACTCTGTATATTCTTGTAATCTGATGCATTGTTGTAAAAATATACAATGAAATGTTCTTCCGTGTGCGTTCTGATTTGTCGTGTTCTCAAACGATAGGGCGTTTCGAGCGGTCTGGGTCGGTTTAGCGACAGGTTCGGACCGAGCGATATTCCTTTTCATCACAAATTCCATGTTTGAAAAGATAAAAATATATTTTTATCGAAATGAACTAGTTATTAACTTGAATAATAATTTATTTATTTTTAAATAAGTAAATTGGATTTGAAATGGTTTTCAAAAACAACCAAAATTTCCAATATACAAATAGGAATGGATTTAAATCGAAATTATCTTCGGAATATTTCGATATTGGATTCCGTGATTATACAGATGTTGTGGAGGAATTTGGAACATATATATACATATATCGTTATTCCAATACGATATTTGTTTATTTCAGATTTTGATATTGAATATAAGCTGATATATTTTCTATTCAGAGCCTTGTATTTGATATCAATTTGGATTTTGGGTCTGTCGTGAGTGGTGTCTTCATTAACACTATTCTTAAACCCAGGTGAGGAAAGAATAAATCTTTTTATTTAGATTTAATGAAGTTTTCAAATTAATTAATATTTAATTGGAATGGAATAAAAGAATGGGATTTTTTGGTTTATTGTGAACAATATTTTAAATAACACTTGTTCTTTAACCCAATTAAAGTGAAGAATATGATTTGGAATTTAAAATCTTTTAATTAAGACTTATGGGATTTTCCAAAATAAAGATTTCCAATTTAATATGTTAAATTGGAATTGAACGGAATTCGATTGGGGAATAATCGAAATGAGTTTCTGTGGAGGAAGACTGTTAATACATATGGAATTTAAAAGGCTTTGTCGTTATTCCATTTATATTATTAGTCGGATATGGAAATTGATATCGATTATATATTGATTTGTTTTTCCGTGAAGATTCCAAAATGAATGGAATGTGATTTTGGGTTTATCGTGAACTATGTCTTAAATTACATTGGTTCTTTAACCCAGTTAAAGATAAGATTAATTTCTTAGCTTTGAATAATCATTAATATTAATTTTCGGGAAGATTAAAACTAAGTGGGGTTTTAATGAATCTTTAATTAGATTGAAATGTGAATTGATAATTTAAATTATCAAATTTGGAAATGATCGAGAGTGGAGTATCACCAGTTTTACTCCTAGCGATAGTTAAATCTTTAATTAGATTTGAACATGAAATGGTAATTAAATTTACCAATAACTCCATCGTGTTATATATGGAGTATTCCCAGTTTTTCTCCAGGGAATGAATAGGTTGGGATTGGGAAATAAAATAAATGATTACATCGGTGCAGTTCGCTAATCCCGACTAGTTTAAAAAACCGTAATATGGTTTGATATCCAAAGGAAGATTAAAGAATAAATTTAAAGAATTTATCTTTAATAAAATTAATGGGAACCTTTCCCAAAGGAAAATGATATTTGAATAAAAGAACATTATGGATTGGAATGAGGCGTATGATGTGTTGTTATAACACTTGATTATAAGATACGTGAGTTATTCAAAAAGACCTGGTTTATACCCATTCTGAATAACTGATTCAACGATGAGTCGAAGAGATGGAAGACGGTGCAAGACCGACGATCTTCACATCGAATGGATGGGTGCTACTGATGCTCACGATGGGAGTAGCTACCTTGAAGGGGGCTAAAGTGGTAGCCGTCCGGAAGTACTTGTTGATTATACAGATATGCGAGGAATACGGTGCCTCCGGTTTCGTTCAGACCCAGAACGGATGTAAATGGATGGTGTGTCGGACATTGTATTCCTTTGTACTGTATTTGTTAATCTCTGCTAAATGTATATCTGTTTGGTGGTGGAGAATTTATTCTCTTGCTTAACACCCTTCTCTGAGATGTACGAGCTCAGAGGTTATATATCGGCAGAAATCAGTGGTACGGTATGGATTGATAGTGTGGCATGATGAGATGCAGTGATCCAAACTTTTGTTGAAAAGCAAAGTTTGGTGGATGATGATCAAAGAGCAACTTTAATATAGCACGACTTTTGTGTAGCGTTAATTCGCGAGCCTCACACACCGGTATGGCAGGAAACGGATGGTTAGATCAGTAAGCTTTTTAGATGAGGATAGACACCCTATGGGTTGTCATGGATTCGGTCGACCGAGGTAAGGGATAGGGCACCCCCCCCCCCCGATTTCCCTGATGGATAGAGTTAGCGGTGTTTTCGCACGCCTACGACGTAGACCGCGGTAACTTGTTTCCATGTATAGTGCAGATGTGCATTACGGTGTTTTCTCATTCTTGTGATGTAAACCGTGGTGAATTGCACTACGCGATCGATCTTTCGAATCAGTAACCAACAGTATGGAAATCCAATTTCCAAATACGTGACATTTCGCTTTTGATTGTAGAGCCTAGTATTGGCGACATGATATATGGTACCCATGCCGTCTATGATTGATACATTTATATTTGAAGTTGTTTTCTTCACTTATAGTAATAATAAAAGATGAAATTTCATGTCTCAAGCATATTTGGCTATTATAAGGGAAAACTCTATCCTCCGGCTTGCGTTGCATTGTGTGATGGGACCTGGGTCTTATAATAGCTTCATTGTTATTTATATAGCATTGCGCTGTTTGTTTTATGCACTGGTATTATAAGGAGGAAACCCGTTCCGTGTTTTATGGCGTGGTCCCTCAATTTACCTAACTTTAAAATAAAGATTAATAACTGTTTTAGTTCTCACACCAGTCACATGACTGATCTGGAGTTTATTGTTTTAACCTATACTCTGGGTGCCCCTATTTCCACACGGGCAGATAGTAGTTTTGGTTTTGCAGATTTATATTCCCAGGATTCTGGTTTACAGCTGAAGCGATATTCAGAAAGCTCTGTATCCGTGTATCTGTTTTCAGTTGTGCTTTGTATTGTTTTTCCGCTGCTATGTATTTAAATGTAATTTAAATCTCTGATATTTTCTGTGTAATATTTATTCATACTCTATTATATTCGTGTATTCTGATGGAATTGTTGTATTAAGCAATGAAATGTTCTTCTAGATTTGTCGTGTTCTCGAAGCAATCTAGGCTTTCCTTTACGGGGAAGTTTGGGTCACCACATTTTGGTATCAGAGCTTTGGTTTACAGAGCTAGAGAACATGACACATTAGAACCAAACGAAAGAATTCATCAGAAATTGGATTAGTAATATCTAATAAGAATGACTCGTTAGAGATGGGATCAGTAGGATCCTAGAACGGGTATGAAGAATGTTGTTTTAAAATAAAAATGAAAATAACTTTTGTTTTGGAAGTTTATATCAAATTATACATATTTGAATATTTATTTATACTGAATTTGGACAATCTAGTATAGGGAGATTTTGAGTATAGGCCTGACAGGGCATATATTCGAAGCCTCAGATACTAGATGGATAAAGAATCACACTCTGGTCGCCCGGAGATGATACTGATGATTGGGATCCCATCATTAGTGTTTGTGTTCGAGTTTCGAAAGTAGGATATCGATATAATTTCCAATCGACTGGTGTGAGAACCAAAACTTAACTAAAATTTACTGTTTGTGACTTGACACTGAAATATGATTTTTGAGTATATAAAAATTATATATATTTGAAATGTTAATCAACTAATTGATTGCTAATTGTGTTGTTTGATTATAGATACAACTAATGAATACTAGAATGATAAATAAAGTATAATCAAGGTAATTGTTAAGTGAAAAATAATGCAAGCTCTTTTGATAAAATCCTAAAAATATTATATAGGATATGGACGACTATGACTTATCTCATACTGAATTCTGAATGACCCCGAAACAAGCAAGGAGAGCTCACCAGAAAGCAGAAAAAAACGAGAATTGAACTTAGGATCACACGCAGTTGTTTATTGTCGTAAATGCCGAAAAGAAGGCCATTATGCAATTGTGTGTCCTGAGAAAAAGAAGAAAGAGAAACAAATAAGAATAGACATAGTTTGTTTCAAATGCAAGGAGATGGGACATTTTGTGGATAAGTGTCCAAACGTAAAGAAAAAATCCAGAAAACTAGGAAAAGAAGAGAAGTGCTTTCGATGCAAAGAAGTAGGGCATCTAGCCCGAGATTGCCCGTTAAAGAAGGGTGATAAGAAATCCAAGGGAAAGGAGCTATCAACTTTGGAAATTATGCAAGAAGAAGGCACGACTTCCTAGAAAGTTGGGTTTTAGTGTAATGAACTAGCATTTTGGATATATGTGTGTATATGTATAATGCTTGTACGAACGTAATTACGCTTTTTGTTTAAAAAATGTATTGGTATTGTAGAATAAAACTAAGGTAAGAAAATGTTGAACCAAGTTGAATTTAGCACCAAACATCAAACTGTATTGAAAATTTATCGCATTTGCATGCATATACATGTCTATACATTGAACAGGTCATTGCAAGGAGGTTAGAGCAGAGGAATAAAATTGTATGCCCGACAAATAGGTACATGTTTACTATTTCTTGGGTTTGGATGATTTTATGAGCCGATTGACTAGCCGCTTAGCTTTTTCTTTTTCTTTTTGGATTGGAGAGGCCTGTATGGCAATTTCGGGATTTTCCCGGTGCTCCCGTACAGGGGAGGTTATGGCGAAAATTTTCGAAAATTTAGGGTGTTAGCCAAATTTTTTAAAAATTTGAAAAGTTCTTAGAAACTGAAAAGTTGAAGAACTTAAGCCATAATGGAAATAATGAAAGTTGAGTTGATTAGTTAAACAACTTTCAGCTCCGTTCCTTTTCGGGGACGAAAAGATTTTAAGTGGGGGAGATTGTAACAACCCGGAAAATCAAAACCAATTTAAATTTTTTATTTTGGCAATTCTGATGAATTTGGAATATTTATAATGATTTATTTTAAATAATAACGACGAGAAATTTATTTTAAATAGAATTGGAATGTATATATTTATTTGAATCGTCGTTAGAATATAAATATTTATTTTTAATTATAAAAGGAATTGAAAATAGCGCGGTAGTTTGAAAATTTGATTTCAAATTTCAAATGAACGTACAGGATTCAAAATAAACCAGATTTTAGTGAAACCAAAAATATTTGAATTTGTTTATAAATATCTTTCTAACAAACCCGAAAAATTGAAATTTCATAGCGGGAATAAAAAGTTATGCCCAGTTGAAAATTCAGAATAGTCACTATGGAATTTTGGCCCTTAAAAATGGAAGTTTTGCAAACGACCTCTATTTTCGACGAAACCAATTTTGTTGGATCCTGGATGTCGAGTTATTGCTAGATTGCAAAATTCATAATTTTTGGGATTAATATGTGAGCGCGGCGAAGTAAAACGTGTTTTGACAGTTTCAGTTGAAATGGATCGACCAGAAAATGGCCATTTTTCAAACAGTCTCCAAATTTGACGAAATTAGTTTTGTTAGGACCGTATCGTCAATACAAAGCTAGAAATAATTTTTCGAGAATTTTTAGAGTCTGTATGTGGCCCCGGTAAATTGAAATATGCGTTCAAATTCAATATATAGATTTATATTTTGATTTTGACGAAAACTGATTGAAACAGTCGAATCGGCTTACGATACATATCCCATTGTGTTCGGAATGGGGGTAATTAACTAGAGGCGACTGTCGGTGAGCTCAATTTTGAGTTCGAATTAAAAGTCAACCTTTTTGGATAATAAAACGAAAAAAATATCTTAATATAAATATATAATAACCTCCCTCTTCTTCACTTAAGCCCCTCACTTTATAATTTCTCAATCCTGCTGCTGCTTTCCCCCAAATCGAAAAATCGATTTCCGCCGCCGACGTGACGCCGCCCTCCCCTGACCTCCGACCCCCTCCTTCCCCTCGCCTCCTCTCTCCTCCACCGCGTTTTCCCCCATCGCTCCTCTGTTGCCCCATCTCAAACGCCAAAATCCCCAAACCCAAACCACTAGAAATCGGGCGCGCCACCCACTCAGACCCACCTCCACCTGACGCGACACCACCCTGCCCGAAGACCGCCGACATTCTCCTTCGAACGAAGACGGTGAGCTTTTACTTTTAATTAAGTCAATTTTTTTTATTAAACATTATCTTTAATCAGTTTTTTTATTAAGCATTGTTTTAAAGATCAGTTTTTTTTTATATGAAGAAGTTGAGATTTTTAATACGAAGAAGTTGAGATTTTTAATGTGAAAAAGTTTATACTTTTAATTAAGTAAAGTTTAAATTTTTAATAAAGAAAAGGTGGGATTTTTATTCGTGTGAAGTCATGATTTTTATCAGTATAAAGATAGGATTTTTATTGTATAAACATAGTTATAGAATATGATTTTTGTTTCATGAACATCGAAATTTAAATGTGATTATTTTATGGAAAGCTTAGATAAAAATATGATTTTTATATTATAGAAAGAATAAAAATATGATTTTTATATTATAGAAGATAAAAAAATATGATTTTTATATCATAGAAATAATAAAAATATGATTTTTATAATATATAGATAACAAAAATTTGATCTTTATATTGATATCAGTAAGATAAAAATTCGATTTTTATTATATATGAAGCGAAATAAAAAAATTCGATCTTTATATAAGAGGTAGAAATATAAATATATAATTTCTATATAGAAAGAAGCGTTGTAAAAATATATGAAGTAGAAATAAAAATGTGATTTTTATTTATTGGAATGAAGCGATAAAAATGTGATTTTTATATATGAACAGCGGGAAAAGGTCGCATTGGAATTTTGGGCATATCTGAACCGTTCAGAAATAGATAATGGAGGAGTGGATCCCCAAGGTGAGAACTTCTCACTTTTAATTTGTTTTCTAGTTAAAATATATACTAGGATGCAGATGGTACTTAGCAGCACCTAACACCCGTCGTCCACAGACCATGGACGACTTGTTTGTTTGGTTGATTTTGTTGTGAAAATTGATTGTGAGATGTGGAATGGAATGAAATATTTTATAGTTAAAAACATTTTATAGTTAAAAATATAATTTTTAACGTGTATATGAATTAAATAAATATTTATAAACAAATCGGACGATTTGTTTATGTACACACATATGACTGATATTGATTGGGACGATAAATTTTACACATCCCCCAACTGCACAAATAAATCTGTGTTTGTTGTTTGAAAACCCCACACGAGTCTTGGGATGAAATTGGACATACACTAATCCCAATAATTAGCTGTATGTCGATCGATCGATTGAAAGGCTGTTGTAAGCATTAAATATTAATATTTGATGCTTATGCAGTATAGAATGCACTTTGGATGATGGTCGACTGTGTACATGTATTGTTTGAAATCCATATAATCAAATTATATGGTAATTGACCGTGTCTGATTCCAGTTCAGAATTATCAAATATTTTAAAATAATATTCAGTGAATATTGAAATGTGAACCCGCGTTAAGTAGTTAAACGCCATTTTAACACGAACGGGAATTTTGTCGATTTTATTCGTTTTATAATGAATATCGAAAAGTGATTTCAAAATCGAATATTTTGAAAATATTATCGTTTTAATATTGAAATGATATGGAAAATTTAATTTTGATTAAATTGAAATTAGAATTAAATTGAAATAGAATTGAAATTCGAATTGAAATTGAAATTGAATTTGAAATTCGAATTAAATAGAAATAGAATTGAAATTCGAATTAGATTGAAATAGAATTGAAATTGAATTTGAAATTCGAATTATATTGAAATAGAATTGAAATTCGAATTTAATTGAAATAGAATTGAAATTGAAATAGAATTTGAAATTCGAATTAAATTGAAATTGTAATAACCCGGAAATCTGGGCCAATTTCAAATTTCAAATGAATGTACCGGGTTCAAAATAAACCGAATTTTACTAAAACCAAAAATATTTGAATCTATTTGAGAATATGTTTCCAACGAATCTGAAAAATCAAAATTTCATAGCGGGGATAAAAAGTTATACCCAGTTGAAATTTCAGAATAGTCGCTATGGAATTCTGGCCCTTAAAAATGGAAATTTAGCAAACGACCTCGGATTTCGACGAAACCACTTTTGTTGGATCCGGGATGTAAAGTTATTGCTAGGTTTCAAATTTCGTAATTTTTTGAATCAATATGTGAGCGTGGCAAAGGAAAACGCGTTAGACCAGTTTCAGCTGATTTTAATCGACTGGAAAATGGCCATTTTTCAAACGGTCTCAGAATTCAACGAAATTAGTTTGTTAGGAGCGTATCATCAATACGAAGTTAGAAAATATTTTTCGGGAATTTTTAGAGATAGCATGTGTCCCCAGTAAATTGAAATGCGCGTTCAAAGTCAATATATAGAGTTATATTTTGATTTAAACGAAAACTGATCGAAACGGTCGAATTGGCTTTCAATACATATCTCGTTGTGTTCAGAATGGGGGTAATTAGCTATGGACGACAGGCGGTGAGTCTCGTTTTGAGGTCGAAATTAAAAGTTGCTTTTTGAAATCAAATAGATAAATAAATAAAAAAAACCTCCCCTCTATATGTTCTCTCTCCGGCCCCCCTCCCCATCAGTTCATTTCAATGAAAAAAAAGAAAAAAAAAGAGAAAGAATGGAGGAGGGGGCGGAGAGCCGCTCCACCGCCGTCGCCACCAGGTGGGGGGCGCCACCGCCGTAGCCATTCTCCCCCCTCGAATCCCCTTCCTCCACTTCTCTCTCCTTCTTCTTCAGTTGAAACCCCCCCCCCCCCCTCAAATTTCGAGAATTCGCGAGCTCCCCCCTTTTTTCTCAGTCGCGCGAGACCCACCAGGAGGCCACCCACCACCTGTCACCGCCCCCTCGCCAATTATCAGACCCCCCTCTACCCTCCGGATTATACAGTGAGTTTTTTTTAATTATTATTTCTTTTAGTTTAAACTGATTTATAGTTTACATGGAAAGATTTCGGTTTTTGATTAAAAAATATATATAGTTTAAAAATAAAAAGATACGATTTTATTTAGATGAATGTGGGATTTTTATCAACATAAAAGTTTGATTTTGAAACGCAAAAAGATTCGATCTTTCTTGATTAAAAAGTTATGATTTTCAACAAAGTGAAAATGGAATTTTCATCGAAGTAGAAATAAAAACTTTTAGCAGTAAAATCGAAAAGAAGATATTTTTAAAATAGAAAAGACGATATTTTTATATATAGAAAAGAAATGATTTTTGATTTGATGAAGACGAGATTTTTAGCGAATAAAAAATAGGATCTTTCTTTGATAAAAAAAATTTGATTTTTATATTGTAGAGGATAAAAATATGATTTTTATATCATAGAGATTATAAAAATATGATTTTTATATTATAGAAGTATTAAAAAAATCCGATTTTTATTATGTAGAAGAGATAAAGATACAATTTTTATATGATGTAGAGTGTAAAAATATAATTTTTATAGATGTAGCGAAATAAAAATCTGATTTTTATTATATATATGTTGAAATAAAAATGGGATTTTTATAGCGATGATATAAAAATTCGATCTTTATATTAGAGGTAGATATAAAAATATAATCTTTATTATATGAACACCGTTATAAAAATAATTTTTTTATCTATATAGTAGAGATATAAAAATAGAATTTTTATCCATGTAGCGTGGTTATAAAATTGTGATTTTTATAAATATAACTACAATATAAAAATGTGATTTTTATGTATGTAGTGAATACGGGCAACGAAAGTGACAAAAGGCGGGAACGACAAGATTTTCTATATGTGAAGAGTCGTGGCATTTGGTTTAGCTAGTCGGTGAGAACTCCTCGCCTCTAATTTAAATTTCTAGTTTGAAATATATACTAGGATGCAGACGGTGTTTAGTAGCACCCGACACCCGTCGTCCACAGATCATGGACGACTTGTATGCTTGTTTGTTTGATTTTGATGTGTAGTTGATTGTGTGATGTGAAATGAAATAAAATATTTATGTAGTTAAAAATATTTTATAGTTGAAAATATAATTTTTAACATGAATGTAAATGAAATAAATATAAACAAATCGGACAATTTGTTTATATACACACATTTGACTGATATTGATTGGGACGATAAATTTTACACATCGCCCAACTGCACAAATAAAATCTGTGTTTGATTGTTTGAAACCCCACACGGGTATTGGGATGATATATGACATGCACTAATCCCAATAATTAGTTGTATGTCGATCGATTGATTGACAGACTGTTATGAGCGTTAAGTATTTATGTTCGATGCTTATACAGTGTAGAATGCACTTTGAATGATGGTTGATTATTTATCGTGGTTGATATATACATGCCTTGTATGGAAATCCATAGAAATAAAATATATGGTAATTGATTGGGCCTCATTCCAGTTTTAAAAAGGAAATATTTGAAATAGAAATATTCGGAAATAGAAATATATGAAGCCGTGTTGATTAGATTTGCGCCATTTTGACGTGAACGATATTTATATCGATTTTATTCAAATTAAAATTCGACTTAAATTGAAGTGAATTGAAATTCGAATTAAATTGAATTGATTTGAAATTAGAAATAAACTGAAATGATTTGAAATTCGAGTAGAATTGAAATTCGAATTAAATTGAAATAGAATTGAAATCATTTTGAAATGAGTTCGAATTGAAATTGAATCGAATTCGAATTCGAATTGAATAGAAATGAATTCGAATTGAAATTGAATAGAAATGAATTCGAATTGAAATTGAATTAATTTGAAATTCAAATTGAATTGAAAACGAATTGAAATTGAATTAAAAATCGATTTGAATTGAAATAAATTTGAAATGAATTTAAAACGAATTTGTAGGGGAATATTCAATTTTGATTTGAATTTGAAAAGGAAGTTGAAATCGTTTTGAAAACAAATTTAAAACGATTTATAAAATAGGTTTTAAAAGGAAATTGATGAAGTATATTATATATATATATATAAATAAATAATATAATGGCCTGAATATAATGTGCCGCGCCGCGGTAGTTCGCGAATTTCGACCATTGACTTCGAATGGATGTTGCGGGAGATCCGACCGTCGGATTCTCCTAAAACCGGAACCGTTGGGTTCGTATCGAAAAGAGCTTTCTAATGAATATTAGAAATTAGAAATCTAACGGTTGGATTTGGAATTATGTCCAAATCAAATTTGGAAAAGGTCGCTGTAAGTGCAGTTCGATGGCCGTTGAAGGAAATCGACTGTACGGGCCTTGATAAAATTATTAAAAATAGTAATAATTTGTGTAAAATCATAAGAAATGATTTGTGAAGAATTGGGATGATAAACTCCGTATTTGAAAAGATAAAAATAGATTTTTATTGAAATGAACTAGTTTTGAACTAGAATAATAATTTATTTATTTTTAAAATAAATAAAGTGAATCTGAAATGGTTTTGAAAATAACCAGAACTTCCAATAATTAAATTGGAATGGATTTGAATCGAAATTGTCTTCGGAATATTTCGATGTTGGATTTCGTGATGATACAGATATTGTTATGGGAATTTGAAAGATATATTAATATCGTTATTTCCAATACGATATTTGTTGGTCGTAGAATTTGATATTGAATATAAGCCGATATATTTTCTATTCAGAGCCTTGTATTTAATATCAAACGTGATTTGGGTTTGTCGTGAATGGTGTCTTCATTAACACTGTTTTTAAGCCCAGTGGAGAAAAAGATTATATCTTTTTATTTAGATTTAATGAAGTGTACCAATTAAATAATATTTAATTGGAATTGAATTGGTATTGATTTTTGGGTTTATCGTGAACAGTGTTTTAAATAACACTTGTTCTTTAACCCGATAATTAATGGAAGGTGATTTTGGGTTTATCGTGAACCGTGTTTTAAATGACACTGATTCTTTAACCCAGTTAAAGATTAAAACTAGGTGGAGTTTTAATGAATCTTTAATTAGATTGAAAAGGTGTTAGAATGGAGTATCACCAGTTTTACTCCAGGCGATAGTTAAATCTTTAATTAGATTTGAACGTGAAATGGTAATTGAATTTACCGATAACACCGTGGTGTTAGATACCGGTTTTACTTCATGGGATGAATAGGTGGGGATTGGGAAATAAAATAAATGATTACTCCGGTGTGGTTCGCTAATCCCGACTAGTATGAATTGACATTCAAAGAAGATTAAAGAATAAATTTAAAGAATTTATCTTTGATAAAATTAATGGGAACCTTTCCCAAAGTATAAGGATATTGGAATAAAAGAATATTCTGAATTGGAATGAGGCGTATGTTGTGTTTGTGTAACACTTGTTTATTATATACACGAGTTATTCAGAAAGACCGGGTTTATCCCATTCTGAATAACTGATTCGACGTGGTGTCGAAGATGAAGACGGTGGTCGAAGACCGGAGGTCTTCACGTCGTTTGGATAATTACTGATGATCTTGATTGGGCCGTACACCCAAAAGGAGGGAATCAGTTGGTGATCGTCCAGACGTACTTGGAGATCGATGGATATGCGGGGTACTAGGTGCCTCCGGTTTCGTTCAGACTCAGAACGAACTTGTAAATGGACTGTGTGTCTGACATTGGATTTTAGTCTGTGTGATTGATTTCTATTAAATATATATCTGTTTGGCGGCAGAGAATTTATTCTCTTGCTTAACGCCCTTCTCTGAGACGTACGAGCTCAGGGGTTATATATTGATGGATATCAAACGCATGGAGTGAATTGTCTGTGTGGCATGCCTAAGTGGCAAATGATCAAGGCTTCTGTTGAAAAGCAAAGTCTTGTGGTTGATGATAAAAGCACGGCCTGTGTGGCATAGCTTTGTGTAACGTGAATTCGCGAGCCTCACACCCCGGTTGTGAACCAAAAACGGGAGAGGACCTCAGGGAGGACATGCGTTTCTTTCTAGCTAGAAGTGGCGTCAGTGGTTTTACACGCCCTGACGAGTTTGACTTATGTGGTTGTTGCTGTTGCGAGGCGCCTCGGGTATATCGGTGACTATGTGAAGCCGATGGAGTCATTCGTTGGCTCATTTGCACCCCAAAGTGTGGGGAAACATAGTGTTCAGGAATTTTAATCCACATCGGTGGACCGGCCCTGACGATCCAAGGGTTACTCGAGCTCTGATCCTGAGACATGGTAGGCTAGATTGTCTCGAATCGGTAGAGGACTATCTTTTGCCTCGGTTCGCAGATGGAAACCTAATTTCCAATACGTGACTTTGCGGTTTTGATTGTAATCCTATATATGGCGACGTAGTGGGATGGGGCGCTTATGCCGTCTATGATTGTTACTTATGATTTGAAGTTGTTTTATAGGCTATGCTCTTATTATAGTATCAAATGATTTGTTTTAAACGTATCAAGCATTCTTTGGCTATTATAAGGTAAAAACCCTATCCTCTGGCTTGCGTTGCATTGTGTGATGGGACCTGGGTCTTATAATAGCTTCATTTTTCTTTATTTAGCATTGCGCTGTTTGTTTTATGCAATAGTATTCTTGGGAGGAAACCCGTTCCGTGTTATACGGCGTGGTCCCTTGATTTACCTAACTTTAAAATAAAGATTTATAACTGTTTTAGTTCTCACACCAGTCCCATGACTGACCTGGAGTTTATTGTTTTAACCTAAACTCTGGGTGCCCTTATTTTGACACGGGCAGCTAGTAGTTTTGGGTTTTGTAGATTTATATTCACAGGATCCTGATTTACAGCTGGAACGATACTCGGAAAGCTCTGTATCGGTGTATTACTTCTAGTTGTGTTTTGTATTATTTTCTGCTGCGATGTATTTAAATGTATTGTAATCTCTGATATTTTCTGTGTAATATTTCTTCATACTCTGTATATTCTTGTAATCTGATTGAATTGTTGTAAAATAACAATGAAATGTTCTTCTGTCTGCGTTCTTTTGTGTGTTGTTCTCGAAGTATCCGTGACTTCCTATACCGGGGAAGTTACGGGTCTTTTCAGTGGTATCGGAGCTTTGGTTTACAAAGCTCAGAGAACAAGACACATTAGAACCATACAAAAGAATTCATCAGATATTGGATTAGTAATATCCAATGAGAATGACTCGTTAGAGATAGGATCAGTAGTATCCTAGAACGAGTGTGAAGAGTGTTGTTTTGAAAGATAAAATTTAAAACAATTTTTGTTTTGAAAATTTAAATCAACTATTCGTATTTGAATATTTATTTATATTGATTTGGACAATCCAGTATATATAGATTTTACGTATACGTCTGATCCGCGTGTATTTGAAGTTTTAATATACTAGAAAGATATAGAATCACTCTAGTCGCCCGGAGATGATTCTGATGATGCCGCGGCGTCATCAGCATTTATATTCGAGTGTCGAAGGTGACATATCTATATATTTCCATTAGATAGGTGTGAGAACCCAAAATTAGATAGGGCTTATTGTTGTGATTTGGCATCAAAAATCTGATTTTTAGACGATGTATCAAAGTTATGAATTTGAAAAGCTAATCAACTAATTGATTGATGGTTGTGTTGTTTGATTATTGTTCGGTTAATTGAATGTTGAACCTTTAGCCAAATTGTATTAAATAGTGAATTGTATTGAAAATTGGTCGCATTTGCATGCATATACATGTACTTACACTGAACATGTCATAGCAAGGAGGCTAGAGCAGAAGAATAAAATTGTTTGCCCGACAAATAGGTACATGTTTACCATAATTTACTGTTTTGTTTGGGTGATGATGATTTTGTGAGCCGATTGGCTTTTTCTTTTTCTTTTGGATTGAAGAAGGCCATGGGAGGCTATATGAAATATCCCGAAGTCCCCGGTGCACGGGAGGTTATGGCGAAATTTTTCGAAAATTTAGGGTGTTTGCCAAATTTTTGAAAAATTTGAAAAGTTCTTAGAAACTGAAAAGTTTAAGTACTTAAGCCGTAATCAAAATAATGGAAGTTGAGTTGGTTTGTGAAACAACTTTCGGCTTCGTTCCTTTTCGGGGACGAAAAGTTTTAAGCGGGGGAGATTGTAATAACCCGGAAATCTGGGCCAATTTAAAATTTTTATTTTGGCAATTTTAGCGGATTTTTAATATTTAAAGTGAATTATTTTAAATAATAACGACCAGAAATTTATTTTGAATAGAATTCGAACGTATATATTTATTTGAATCGTCGTTAGAATATAAATATTTATTTATATATATACAAAAGGAATTGAAAATGGCGCGGTAGTTCGATAATTCGATTTCAAATTTCAAATGAATGTACCGGGTTCAAAATAAACCGGATTTTTGTGAAACCAAAAATATTTGAATCTATTTGAGAATATCTTTCCAACGAATCCAAAAAATCAAAATTTCATAGCGGGGATAAAAAGTTATGCCCAGTTGAAATTTCAGAATAGTCGCTATGGAATTCTGGCCCTTAAAAATGGAATTTTTGCAAACGACCTCAGATTTCGACGAAACAACTTTTGTTGGATCCGGGATGTAAACTTATTGCTAGGTTTCAAATTTCGTAATTTTTCGAATCAATATGTGAGCGTGGCAAAGGAAAACGCGTTCGACCAGTTTCTACTGATTTTAATCGACTGGAAAATGGCCATTTTTCAAACGGTCTCAGAATTCAACGAAATTAGTTTTGTTAGGACCGTATCGTCAATAAGAAGTTAGAAAATATTTTTCGGGAATTTTTAGAGATAGTATGTGGCCCCAGTAAATTGAAATGCACGTTCAAAGTCAATATATAGAGTTATATTTTGATTTAAACGAAAACTGAACGAAACGGTCGAATTGGCTTTCGATACATATCCCATTGTGTTCGGAATGGGGGTAATTAGCTATGGACGACAGGCGGTGGGTCTTGTTTTGAGGTTGAAATTAAAAGTTGCTTTTTGAAATCAAATAAATAAATAAAAAACCCCTCCCCTCTATATGTTCTCTCTCCGGCCCCCCCTCACCATCAGTTCATTTCAATGAAAAAAAAGAAAAAAAGAGAAAGAACGGAGGAGGTGGCGGAGAGCCGCTCCACCGCCGTCGCCGCTAGGTGGGAGGCCCACCGCCGCAGCCATTCTCCCCCCCTCGAATCCCCTTCCTCCACTTCTCTCTCCCTCTTCTTCAGTTGAAACCCCCCCTCCAATTTCGAGAATTCACGAGCTCCCCCCTTTTTTCTCAGTCGCGCGAGACCCACCAGGAGGCCACCCACCACCTATCACCGCCCCCTCGCTAATTGTCAGACCCCCCTCTACCCTCCGGATTATACAGTGAGTTTTTTTAATTATTATTTCTTAGAGTTTAAACTGATTTATAGTATACATGGAAAATTTTCGGTTTTTGATTTAAAAATAGATATAGTTTAAAAATAAAAAGATATGATTTTATTTAGATGAATGTGGGATTTTTATCAACATAAAAGTTTGATTTTGAAACGCAAAAAGATTCGATCTTTCTTGATTAAAACTTTATGATTTCCAACAAAGTGAAAATGGAATTTTCATCGAAGTAGAAATAAATTTTTTTAGCGAAGTAAAATCGAAAAGAAGATATTTTTAAAATAGAAAAGACGATATTTTTATATATAGAAAAGAAATGATTTTTGATTTGATGAAGACGAGATTTTTAGCGAATAAAAAATAGGATCTTTCTTTGATAAAAAATTTTTGATTTTTATATTGTAGAGGATAAAAATATGATTTGTATATCATAGAGATTATAAAAATATGATTTTTATATTATAGAAGTATTAAAAAATCTGATTTTTATTATGTAGAAGAGATAAAGATATAATTTTTATATGATGTAGAGTATAAAAATATAATTTTTATAGATGCAGCGATATAAAAATCTGATTTTTATCATATATATGTTGAAATAAAAATCGGATTTTTATAGCGATGATATAAAAATTCGATCTTTATATTAGAAGTAGATATAAAAATATAATCTTTATTATATGAACAACGTTATAAAAATAAATTTTTTATCTATATAGTAGCGATATAAAAATAGAATTTTTATCCATGTAGCGTGGTTATAAAAATGTGATTTTTATATATATATAACTGCAATATAAAAATGTGATTTTTATGTATGTAGTGAATACGAGCAACGAAAGTGACAAAAGGCGGGAACGACAAGATTTTCTACATGTGAAGAGTCGTGGCGTTTGGTTTAGCTTGTCGGTGAGAATTCCTCGCCTCTAATTTAAATTTCTAGTTTGAAATATATATTAGGATGCAGACGGTGTTTAGTAGCACCGGACTCCCGTCGTCCACAGACCATGGACGGCTTGTATGCTTGTTTGTTTGATTTTGATGTGTAGTTGATTGTGTGATGTGATGTGAAATGAAATAAAATATTTATGTAGTTAAAAATATTTTATAGTTGAAAATATAATTTTTAACATGAATGTAAATGAAATAAATATAAACAAATCGGACGATTTGTTTATATACACACATTTGACTGATATTGATTGGGACGATAAATTTTACACATCTCCCAACTGCACAAATAAAATCTGTGTTTGATTGTTTGAAACCCCACACGGGTATTGGGATGATATATGACATGCACTAATCCCAATAATTAGTTGTATGTCGATCGATTGATTGACAGACTGTTATGAGCGTTAAGTATTTATGTTCGATGCTTATACAGTGTAGAATGCACTTTGAATGAGGGTTGATTATTTATCGTGGTTGATATATACATGCCTTGTATGGGAATCCATAGAAATAAAATCTATGGTAATTGATTGGGCCTCATTCCAATTTTGAAAAGGAAATACTTGAAATAGAAATATTCGTAAATAGAAATATATGAAGCCGTGTTGATTAGATTTGCGCCATTTTAACGTGAATGATATTTATATCGATTTTATTCAAATAAAAATTCGACTTAAATTGAAGTTAATTGAAATTCGAATTAAATTGAATTGATTTGAAATTCGAAATAAACTGAAATGATTTGAAATTCGAATAGAATTAAAATTCGAATTAAATTGAAATAGAATTGAAATCGTTTTGAAATTAGTTCGGATTGAAATTAAATAGAATCGAATTCGAATTGGAATTGAATAGAAACGAATTCGAATTAAAATTGAATAGAAATGAATTCGAATTGAATTCGAATTAATTTGAAATTCAAATTGAATTGAAAACGAATTCAAATTGAATTAAAAATCGATTTGAATTGAAATCAATTTGAAATGAATTTAAAACGAATTTGTAGGGGAAAATTCAATTTTGATTTGAATTTGAAAAGGAAGTTGAATTCGTTTTGAAAACGAATTTAAAACGATTTATAAAATACGTTTTAAAAGGAAATCGACGAAGTATATATTATATATATAATATAATGGCCTAAATAGAACGCGCCGCGCCGCGGCAGTTTGCGAATTTCGACCATTAACTTCGAATGGATGTTGCGGGAGATCCGACCGTCGGATTCTCCTAAAACTGGAACCGTTGGGTTCGTATCGAAAAGAGCTTTCTAATGAATATTAGAAATTATAAATCTAACGGTTGGATTTGGAATTATGTCCAAATCAAATTTGGAAAAGGTCGCTGTAAGTGCAGTTCGATGGTCGTTGATGGAAATCGACTGTACGGGCCTTGATAAAATTATTAAAAATAGTAATAATTTGTGTAAAATCATAAGAAATGATTTGTGAAGAATTGGGATGAAAAACTCCATATTTGAAAAGATAAAAATAGATTTTTATCGAAATGAACTAGTTTTGAACTAGAATAATAATTTATTTATTTTTAAAATAAATAAAGTGGATTTGAAATGGTTTTGAAAATAACCAGAACTTCCAATAATTAAATTGGAATGGATTTGAATCGAAATTGTCTTCGGAATATTTCGATGTTGGATTTCGTGATGATACAGATATTGTTATGGGAATTTGAAAGATATATTAATATCGTTATTTCCAATACGATATTTGTTGGTCGTAGAATTTGATATTGAATATAAGCCGATATATTTTCTATTCAGAGCCTTGTATTTAATATCAAACGTGATTTGAGTTTGTCGTGAATGGTGTCTTCATTAACACTGTTCTTAAGCCCAGTGGAGAAAAAAATTAAATCTTTTTATTTAGATTTAATGAAGTGTACCAATTAAATAATATTTAATTGGTATTGAATTGGTATTGATTTTTGGGTTTATCGTGAACATTGTTTTAAATAACACTTGTTCTTTAACCCGATAATTAATGGAAGGTGATTTGGGTTTATCGTGAACCGTGTTTTAAATGACACTGATTCTTTAACCCAGTTAAAGATTAAAACTAGGTGGAGTTTTAATGAATCTTTAATTAGATTGAAAAGGTGTTAGAATGGAGTATCACCAGTTTTACTCCAGGCGATAGTTAAATCTTTAATTAGATTTGAATGTGAAATGGTAATTGAATTTTCCGATAACACCATGGTGTTAGATATGAAGTATTACCAGTTTTACTTCATGGGATGAATAGGTGGGGATTGGGAAATAAAATAAATGATTACTCCGGTGTGGTTCGCTAATCCCGACTAGTATGAATTGACATTCAAAGAAGATTAAAGAATAAATTTAAAGAATTTATCTTTGATAAAATTAATGGGAACCTTTCCCAAAGTATAAGGATATTGGAATAAAAGAATATTCTGAATTGGAATGAGGCGTATGTTGTGTTTGTGTAACACTTGTTTATTATATACGCGAGTTATTCAGAAAGACCGGGTTTATCCCATTCTGAATAGCTGATTCGACGTGGTGTCGAAGATAAAGACGGTGGTCGAAGACCGGAGGTCTTCACGTCGTTTGGATAATTACTGATGATCTTGATTGGGCCGTACACCCAAAAGGAGGGAATGAGTTGGTGATCGTCCAGACGTACTTGGAGATCGATGGATATGCGGGGTACTAGGTGCCTCCGGTTTCGTTCAGACCCAGAACGAACTTGTAAATGGACTGTGTGTCTGACATTGGATTTTAGTCTGTGTGATTGATTTCTATTAAATATATATCTGTTTGGCGGCGGAGAATTTATTCTCTTGCTTAACGCCCTTCTCTGAGACGTACTAGCTCAGAGGTTATATATTGATGGATATCAAACGCATGGAGTGAATTGCCTGTGTGGCATGCCTAAGTAGCAAATGATCAAGGCTTCTATTGAAAAGCAAAGTCTTGTGGTTGATGATCAAAGCACGGCCTGTGTGGCATAGCTTTGTGTAACGTGAATTCGCGAGCTTCACACCCCGGTTGTGAACCAAAAACGGGAGAGGACCTCAGGGAGGACATGCGTTTCTTTCTAGCTAGAAGTGGCGTCGGTGGTTTTACACGCCCTGACGAGTTTGACTTATGTGGTTGTTGCTGTTGCGAGGCGCCCCGGATATATCAGTGACTATGTGAAGCCGATGGAGTCATTCGTTGGCTCATTTGCGCCCCAAAGGGAGGGGAAACGTAGTGTTCAGGCATTTTAATCCACATCGGTGGACCGGCCCTGACGATCCAAGGGTCACTCGAGCTCTGATCCTGAGACATGGTAGGCTAGATTGTCTCGAATCGGTAGAGGACTATCTTTTGCCTCAGTTCGCCGATGGAAACCCAATTTCCAATACGTGACTTTACAGTTTTGATTGTAATCCTATATATGGCGACATAGTGGGATGGGGCGCTTATGCCGTCTATGATTGATACTTATGATTTGAAGTTGTTTTACACACTATGCACTTATTATAGTATCAAATGATTTGTTTTAAACGTATCAAGCATTCTTTGGCTATTATTAGGTAAAAACACAATCCTCCGGCTTGCGTTGCATTGTGTGATGGGACCTGGGTCTTATAATAGCTTCATTTTTCTTTATTTAGCATTGCGCTGTTTGTTTTATGCACTGGTATTCTTGGGAGGAAACCCGTTCCGTGTTATACGGCGTGGTCCCTTGATTTACCTAACTTTAAAATAAAGATTTATAACTGTTTTAGTTCTCACACCAGTCCCATGACTGACCTGGAGTTTATTTTTTTAACCTAAACTCTGGGTGCCCTTATTTTGACACGGGCAGCTAGTAGTTTTGGGTTTTGTAGATTTATATTCACAGGATCCTGATTTACAGCTGGAACGATACTCGGAAAGCTCTGTATCCGTGTATTACTTCTAGTTGTGTTTTTTATTATTTTCCGCTGCGATGTATTTTATTGTATTGTAATCTCTGATATTTTCTGTGTAATATTTATTCATACTCTGTATATTCCTGTAATCTGATGGAATTGTTGTAAAATAACAATGAAATGTTCATCTGTCTGCGTTCTTTTGTGTGTTGTTCTCGAAGTATCCATGACTTCCTATACCGGGGAAGTTACGGGTCTTTACAGAAATAGAATTGAAATTCGAATTAGATTGAAATAGAATTGAAATTCGAATTGAAATTGAAATTGAATTTGAAATTCGAATTAAATTGAAATAGAATTGAAATTCAAATTAGATTGAAATAGAACTGAAATTCGAATTGAAATAAATTTGAAATTCGAATTGAGATTGAAATAGAATTGAAATTCGAATTAGATTGAAATAGAATTGAAACCGATTTGAAATGAATTTAAAACGAATTTATATTGGAAAATTCAATTTTGATTTGCATATGAAATGGAAGTTGAAATCGTTTTTGAAACGAATTTAAAACGATTTATAAAATTCATTTTAAATGGAAATCGATGAAATATAATATATATATATATATATATATATTATATACATATTATAATGGCCTGAATAGAACGCGCCGCGCAGCGGCAGCTCGCGAATTTCGACCATTAACTTCAAATGGACGTTACGGGAGATCCGTCCGTCGGATTCTCCTAAAATTGGAACCGTTGGGTTCGTATCGAAAAGAGCTTTCCAATGAATACATGAAATTTGAAATTTAACGGTTGGATTTGGAGACATGCCCAAATCAATTTCAGAAAAGGTCGCTATGGATGCACTTCGGTGGCCGTTGTTGGAAACCGACTGTACGGGCGATAATAAAATTATTAAAAATATGGAAAAATTATGTAAAATCATAATAAATAATTTGGAAAGGGTTGGGATGAAAAATTCCATGTTTGAAAAGATAAAAATATATTTTTATCGAAATGAACTAGTTATTAACTAGAATAATAATTTATTTGTTTTTAAATATATAAATTGGATTTGAAATGGTTTTCAAAAACAACCAAAATTTCCAATATACAAATTTGAATGGATTTGAATCGAAATTTTCTTCGGAATATTTCGATATTGGATTCCGTGATTATACGGACGTTATGGAGGAATTTGGAAGATATATATATATATATATATATATCGTTATTACAATATGATATTTGTTGATTTCAGAATTTGATATTGAATATAAGCCGATATATTTTCTATTCAGAGCCTTGTATTTGATATCGAATTGGATTTTGGGTTTTTCGTGAGTGGTGTCTTCATTAACACTGTTCTTAAACCCAGGTGAGGAAAGAATAAATCTTTTTATTTAGATTTAATGAAGTTTTCCAATTAATTAATATTTAATTGGAATGGAATAAAAGAATGGGATTTTTGGGTTTATTGTGAACGGTGTTTTAAATAGCGCTTGTTCTTTAACCCAATTAAAGTGAAGAATATGATTTTGAATTTATAATCTTTTAATTAAGATTTACGGGATTTTCCAAAGTAAAGATTTCCAATTTAGTATATTAAATTGGAATTGAACGGAATTCGATTGGGTAATAATCGAAATGAGTTTCTGTAGAGAAAGACTGTTAATAGATATGGAATTTAAAAGGCTTTGTCGTTATTCCATTTATATTATTAGTCGGATACGGAAATTAATATCGATTATATATTGATTTGTTTTTCCGTGAAGATTCCAAAATGAATGGAATGTGATTTTGGGTTTATCGTGAACCGTGTGTTAAATTACATTGGTTCTTTAACCCAGTTAAAGATAAGATTAATTTCTTAGCTTCGAATAATCATTAATATTGATTTTCGCGAAGATTAAAACTAAGTGAAGTTTTAATGAATCTTTAATTAGATTGAAATGTGAATTGATAATTTAAATTATCAAATTTGGAAATGATCGAGAGTGGAGTATCACCGGTTTTACTCCTAGCGATAGTTAAATCTTTAATTAGATTTGAACGTGAAATGGTAATTAAATTTACCGATAACACCATGGTGTTAGATATGGAGTATTACCAGTTTTGCTCCTGGGAATGAATAGGTTGGGATTGGGAAATAAAATAAATGATTACATCAGTGTAGTTCGCTAATCCCGACTAGTTTAGAAAACCGTAATATGGTTTGATATCCAAAGGAAGATTAAAGAATAAATTTAAAGAATTTATCTTTGATAAAATTAATGGGAACCTTTCCCAAAGGAAAAGGATATTTGAATAAAAGAATATTCTGGATTGGAATGAGGCGTATGATGTGTTGTTATAACACTTGATTATAAGATACACGAGTTATTCGGAAAGACCGGGTTTATACCCATTCTGAATAACTGACTCGATGATGAGTTGAAGAGATGGAAGACGGTGCAAGACCGACGATCTTCACATCGAATGGATGGGTGCTACTGATGCTCACGATGGGAGTAGCTACCTTGAAGGGGGCTAAAGTGGTAGCCGTCCGGACGTACTTGTTGATTGTATGGATATGCGAGGAATAAGGTGCCTCCGGTTTCGTTCAAACCCAGAACGGACTTGTAAATGGATGGTGTGTCTAACATTGTATTCCTTTGTACTGTATTCATTGATCTCTGCTAAATATATATCTGTTTGGTGGTGGAGAATTTATTCTCTTGCTTAACACCCTTTTCTAAGACGTACGAGCTCAGAGGTTATATATCGGCTGAAATCAGTGGTACGGTATGGATTGATAGTGTGTCATGCTGAGATGCAGTGATCCAAACTTTTATTGAAAAGCAAAGTTTGGTGGATGATGATCAAAGCGCAACTTTAATATAGAATGGCTTTATGTAACGTTAATTCGCGAGCCTCACACACCGGTATGGTGGGAAACTGGTGGTTAGATCAGTATGATTTTTGGATGAGGATAGACACCCTATGGGTTGTCATGGATTCGGTCGACCGAGGTAAGGGATAGGACACACCCCCCGATTTCCCTGATGGATAGAGTTAACGGTGTTTTCGCATGCCTGCGACGTAGACCGCGGTTACTTGTTTTCTTGGATAGTGCGGATGTGCATTACGGTGTTTTCGCATGTCTACGACGTAAACCGTGGTGAATTGCACTACGCGATCGATCTTTCGAATCAGTAACCAGCAGTATGGAAATCCAATTTCCAAATATGTGACATTTCGGTTTTGATTGTAGAGCCTAGTATTGGCGACATGATATATGGTACCCATGCCGTCTATGATTGATACATTTATATTTGAAGTTGTTTTCTTCACCTATAGTAAAAATAAAAGATGAAATTTCACGTATCAAGCATATTTGGCTATTAATGGGAAAACCCTATCCTTCGTCTTGTGTTGTATTGTGTGATGGGACCTGGGTCTTATAATAGCTTCATTGTTCTTTATTTAGCATTGCGCTGTTTATTTTATGCACTAGTATTCTTGGGAGGAAACCCGTTCTGTGTTATACGGCGTGGTCCCTCGATTTACCTAATTTTAAAATAAAGATTAATAACTGTTTTAGTTCTCACACCATTCATATGACTGACCTGGAGTTTATTGTTTTGACCTAAACTCTGGGTGCCCCTATTTCTACACGGGCAGCTAGTAGTTTTGGTTTTGTAGATTTATATTCACAGGATCCTGGTTTATAGCTGAAGCGATATTCGGAAAGCTCTGTATCCGTGTATCTGTTTTCAGTTGTGCTTTGTATTGATTTTCCGCTGCTATGTATTTAAATGTAATTTAAATCTATGATATTTTCTATGTAATATTTATTCATACTCTATTATATTCGTGTATTCTGATGGAATTGTTGTAATAAGCAATGAAATGTTCTTCTGTTTGTGTTCTGATTTGTTGTGTTCTCGAAGCAATCCGAGATTTCCTTCACGGGGAAGTTTGGGTCGCCACAATTTCTTTGGAAAACAAATCCAAGTACAAAAATCAAAATAAAATCCTATAAATTCTCAAACATTTATATTTGAGATGATGGGATGTTGCTCTTCAGTTTGATATGAGTTTCGCTGCGTTCGATCTCCTTTCTGTTTGATGACTTTTTCGAGCGTCGCCTAGGGTTGGGGTCTTCGAGAGTTTTAGGCTTCAATTGGCAAAATGGTCGTGATGATGATGTTTAGCATGAGAAATAGCAAGTGTAGGAAAATTTTGGGATTTTTCTGGAATTAAAAATGTCGATCAAAGTTTTGGGGCTCGTGAAAACTGATGTTCGACAGATTCTGGGAGGAGGTTCCGAGTTCGAGCTGAAGGGTATCGGGATCACGAGATTTGGTAGAGCAACCCGAAGATGTACTTTGTTTGAGTTTTAATGATGTGTGGGAGGAGATAGTGGTGAAGGAGGAGTGCGGCAAAAGGTCTTGGAGCATACTGGAGCGGTCAGTCCATCGTCAGGGAGGAAGAAGGATTTAAACGGGCGGGTCTGGGCTTTAAGGATTTGGTATGGGCCGGGAATAAAGTTAGGGCCCATATTTAATAATAATTCATGTTTAATTTAAATTTAATATTGTATGATAACTTGTATAAATCATATCTCGATCATACATTATCAGAATTTCGAACAGTCGGATCCGTTGGGATTGTATGGACGAGATCTCCACAATGGAACTGACTGGGAGTGGATTGGAGCTCCTTACAATTTATAGCAAAATAAATTGTCTGTTTGAATCAAGCGACAATTATCGTTATTTAACGAAGATCGTCCAATGTTAGTAGAACTCACCAACTCTATCAGTTCACATTTTTATAACGTATATTTAGAATTGATAAATGATAATTGATTGTTATGTATTGACTGTTTGGTTGAACTACTATGTAATTGGTTGAAACTATAGATCTCGTTATATATATATAGCGTTAATTCAATATTGATTCTGTTTATCAGAATTTCATAGTGAAATGAAGTTGATGTTAACTATATTGTTTAACATCTGTGGATGCAGGGAAACAGGTCGGAGGGACCCAACTGAGTTCCTCAATATATAAAATACTGTTTTGTTTCATATATGGTGATATATAATGTGATATATAATCTGTTGTTGATTATGTGTGTTTGAATGATATTGATCATTGTTATTTGGTATTTTAAATACCGTAAGAAATACTGGGATGTAGAAAAGGGGATTTTCAAAGTGTATTTGGAAAATAAATTATTTATATAAAATCATTGGATTTTATATATAGAAAGAAAAGGGTTTTTATAAAAGATAATAATTATAAAATCAAAGACAAATAGAAAAGGACATATTTGCGAAAACAAATAGAAAAGGAAATATTTGTGAAAAACAAATATAAAAGGAAAATATTTGTGAAAACAAATATAAAATGAATAATTTGTGAAAACAAATATAAAAGGAAAATATTTGTGAAACAAATTAAAAGGAAAATATTTGTTTGTTAAATAAACAAATAGGAAAGGAAATATTTGTGAAACAAATAAAATAGAAAAGGAGATAGTTAGAAAATAAATAGAGTTATAAAAGGAAATATTTATTTAGAAAAATAAGTAGAGTTATAAAAGGAAATTTTAAATGAGATTTAAGTGTTAGAACTAAAAGGAGATTTCGTACGAATAATTCTATAAATAGAAGTATAATTGTAATTTGGAAATGGGATACTATTTTGAAATACGTAGTCAAACTTAATAGAGTTAATCGATTTGAGTTAATCGAGTTAGAGTTAATCAATTAGAGTTAATCGAATTAGAATTAATCGATTAGAGTTAATCGAGTTAGAGTTAACTGAAAGGAGTTAATCGAGTGAGTTAATCGATTAGAGTTAATCGAATTAGAGTTAATCAATTAGAGTTAATTGAATTAGAGTTAATCGGTAAGAGTTAATCAAATAAGAGTTAATCAAATATTTGTTATTCGAATAGAGTTAATTGGATTAGAGTTAGCCGGATTAGAGTTATTCGAATATTAGTTATTCGAATATTGGTTATTCGAAAAGAGTTAACGAATATTGGTTATTCGAAAGAGAGTTAATCGAATATTGGTTATTCGAAAGAGAGTTAGTCGAATATTGGTTATTCGAAAGAGAGTTAATCGAATATTTGTTATTCGAAGAGAGTTAATCGAATATTAGTTATTCGAAGAGAGTTAATCGAATATTAGTTATTCGAAAGGATTATCGAATATTAGTTATTCCAAAGGAGTTAATCGAATATAGTTTATTCGAATAGAGTTAAAGGAGTCAATCGAATATAGTTTATTTGAATAGAGTTAAAGGAGTTAATCGAATATAGTTTATTCGAATAGAGTTAAAGGTGTTAATCGAATATAGTTTATTCAAAAGGAGTTAATCGAATATATTTTATTCGAAAGGAGTTAATTGATTAGAGTTAATCCAATAAAGTTAATCGATTAGGGTAAATCAAATAGAGTTAATCGATTAGAGTTAATCAAATAGAGTTAATAGAATAGAGTTAATCAAATAGAGCAAACCGATAAGAGTAAATCGATTAGAGTTTATCGAATAGTGTTAATTGAATTGAGTTAATCGAATATGGCTATTCAGAGATAGATTATCGGATATAGTTTATTCGAAGGAAAGAGTTATTGAATAGAGATTTATTCGAAAGAGAGTTACGTAAGGAAGTTTGTTAAAGGTGTAAAAGGTGAACTTTGTCTATTTCGAGGTTAGGAATGTTGTTCAGTTAAGGTCTGAGAGGTAGTTATACCCCAACTCGATTGACTTTGTTTTTAACTAAGGAAATGGTTAAGGTTCGACAGTGAAGGTAAGTTAAGTGAATTTAGGTAATGAGTGTAATGGTTTGAGTTGGCATAGTGATGTTTTATTTAAACATCTGTTTAAATCCAATGAATGAGTTTTGGAAACACTTTTCCAAATATAATCAAAGATATTTTCTAATCATAGAAAATGAAATGTTTGATGATAAAGAATACTAAAATGACAGTGATATGTGCCAAAGAGATGGAAATGTTTACCAATGATTAATAACGTATATTTTCTAAATTTATAAAATAAGAAATGTTGAATGTATGGAAACAGACTATAAATAAATTAATGAACTAAATATATAAAAGTAAAATGATGATTGATCGATAGAATTTCCTTCTGGAAATAATATCGTTGTTTGCACACGTGTTTTTCTTTGATAGTTAACTCACCGACTATCGAAGTTTTTGACCATTTTTCCGACGTCAATACGGAGAGACTGGGATCGGATTCATTATCTGAAAACCACTCTTTATGGGCGTTAGCGTTGCGATCAAATATGATGAAGATAATTGAAGACGGAGTTATGCAAGGGTTGTCCTATTTACAGAATAGTACCTATGGTTTGTCCAGTCCTAGGACGACCTGTATGGAAGAATGTCTGATAGAGTATATTTAATAGATCGCATAAGTTGATCTCTTTAAACGTATATACATTTGGTGGCGGAGGAATTCGTTTCTCTTAGCTGTATACACGTTGTATTTTTGGGGAAATCAATTTGTGATTTGGCGGGTATGACGATGTGACATTCAAAGTGAATAAAATGTATGATCTGTCAGAGATAAGCGTGGCCTCTAGCCTCACAACCGGGAAATGACAAAAATCGGGCAGGCAGCATGGCTAAGTGGTTGGCTGCCAAGCAGGGTGTATTATCACCTATCTAGAGATATTCATTTCATTCTTTAATCTACTCGATGCTGTCCCATTCGGGAAACGTTTGCTGATCCCAATCGTTGGTGATATACATTCGATACACTCAAGCAAAATGAGTGGTCGATCATGTGTGGCCGGGTTACAAGACGTTCTTGTTTAACCCAGTGTATTCCTCTCTAGAGGTACACTATCGGAAGGTGGTTCCATACCTTGTCATAGTTGGAAATCCATTACCCAATAAGTGCTCGCGGTTTTGATTGTATACTATATATGTGGAACGTGAGATGAAAGCATTCTGCTAGATGATTATTATATTGTGGGTGATAGACACTATTATAATATCAAAAGAATTTTGATATAAAGATTATTTTGGATTCTCATAAGGGAAAAACCCGTTCCGTTATACGGTGTGGACTTACGAGATATCATTTTATTGCTTAAACTGTTTTTAAATTGTTTTACTCACACCAGTCCCAAGACTGACCCAGAGTTTATTTTGTTTTGTTTTCCCTAAACTCTTGGGTGCCCAATTTTGTATGGGCAGTCAAGTAGTCAGGATTTTACAGATATACTTGGAGAGCTTGGAGCAGGAGGCTTCAGGATTTTATAACTATTGTTTATTCCGATGTGTTGTAAGTGTTGTTCTCTGATAATGTTACTGTATACATATACTAATTTTATTTCAAAGATATGTTGCATATTATATGTTGTTCGTTCCGCTGTGAGATTCGTGTTACTCAGATGTGGTATGTTCTTATTCTTCTTCTATTCTAAGTTTCTATCTTATCTATTCTCACCCTCTGTTTTCTTTGTATTAGTTTTCTGGTTTTCAGTGTAATTTGGGTTGGACTTGTGTTATTTGGTCAGCTCGAATTGTACCGGAATTTCGGGACACTACATTATATGTTGGCAACCCAATTAGAAATAAAATGATATGATATATTCATAATTCATGTATATGTATCATATATATACATATGTATATTACTAATTAGAATGAATCAACATGATTGGATAACCCTTTTGCATGTTCCTTTTTCATTTTTTATGTATTAGTATTTTCAATATCTTTTATTCTATTTGAAGGCTCGAGCAGCTCAAAAGACATATGAAAAATCCCAGGATAAAGCTCAAATAAAAGATCTTAGAGCAATGGTTGAGCAGCTGCAGGAGGAGAATCTTCTTCGTACTATATAGATGGTGCAGCTGAATTAAAAGCTTACAGAGTACGTGCAGCAACATGGTTCCTTTCCTTCGTCGGCTGGTGCTTCCGGGGCGACAAAGATGCTTGAGAGGTTTGTTTTTTTGAGTTTGTATTACCATGATGTATATATATAGACTTAAAATGGAGAGGATTGTGTGTTGATGTTGTATATGATGGTTTGGAGTTGGTGAGGATGATATTTAAATGGTATACACTTAGTTCGTTGACATGTGAGGTTGATGAGTTTGTTTTTTGATGTTTGGATGTTTTATTTTGTATATATTAGTGTTGATTTGATTTACGTTGGATGTTTCTGCTGTTATTGTTATATATGTTTTATATATGTGTGGAATGGAGTGGAAATGGAATGAAATTAAAATGATGTGGCTGGAAGGTAATAGGCTTGCTGGTATAAAATTTACCCAAATTTCCAACGGCTAGCAACGGTTCCCAACGACTTATTGGTCATTTATTTTAACAAGTTTCAAACAGTTTCCAATGGCTCATTACTGTTGGAGGCTGTTGGAAATGTCATTGGAAAGTCTCAGTTGGATCCGTTGGAAACCGTTTCAATCCGTGAACAGTACTCTAATAGCTACTCCAACAGCTTTGGACGATTGGAATAGTCGTATTCTCTTGTAGCGGGTGTATCACCCTTACCTTTAGTAATATTTAATTGTCACTTTAATGGTTCATTCGGTCTTTTCGTCTGTTGCTCTCTCCCTTTGTCTTTTATTTCCAACCGAGTTGTAATGGTTCTTCACTCCTAAAAAATTAAAATAAAAAACACAAATGTTGGTTTTTATTTCTTGATTCTTGCAACAGACATAAAAAAGGTAACTATATAACCTATCTCCGACAAAGGAATGTGAAGCTGAAGCATAATGC
The DNA here is from genome assembly GCA_030737875.1 of Allium sativum. Taxonomy (NCBI): domain Eukaryota; kingdom Viridiplantae; phylum Streptophyta; class Magnoliopsida; order Asparagales; family Amaryllidaceae; genus Allium; species Allium sativum. The sequence goes on from CM060922.1 coordinate 280,902,826, forward strand.
GTTCATAGTCTATTCCACTATGTAATCTATGCTATGTACTACAACATTTATGGCTTATGCATTTGGATGTATATGCCAGTACGATCCTAGGGAAAGTATTATGTGTTGGTGAAATGAATTCATAATATCTAAGAAACACTAAAGGCTATTTCTTATAAATTGAAATGAAGAGCACTTAATGAAGAGGTATAACTATTCCAACTTTAGGAGTTATATCAGTGATACTAAATTTCTCTCTATTATGCATTCAAATAAATTGTGCAATGGTCAGTTGGAAAGTTCCAAGAAAGTTACAATAGTTGAGTCAAAGAAGTCTGAATAATAACCCTCAATAAAGAAGCTAAAGAAGTGAGGACACGGTCAAACTTCCTATAAATAAAAAAGTTCTGAGAGAAAACAACGTTATGGCGTCCGCTCTAAAAATCTCTTCTAATTCTCACTCAAACATCATCGCTCGTTTAGATTCTGACCGTAGATCTACCAAACCTTCTGATTTATCTTCATTACAACTACATGCAAGTGGAGTTTGGTCTTCTATTCAAAGCAAATCTCAAAATCCAGATCTGGGATCTAGAGTTAATTTTCCAGATCTAGTACCAGCGCAGGCAAGTTCCACTCTAAATAATTCTTTCAAGCTAAAAAGTGGATTGAAGTAGTTTCATAGAATAACATGCATAAGAATGTTAAACAATTGGATTATTATGAACCTTGCATTCGGGAAAATCTTAAAATAGCGGTCATTAGTGATAATTTAGTGAATAAGGCCAAGGAAAAATGGAATAACTCGATTGTATTTTACGTGTGTGGAAACAAACCCTACTATAATTTCTTGAAAAATTATATAGATAGGACTTAGCAACTGAAAGGTAGTGTAACGAACTAGCGCCTTTCGACTCCCGAATTTCGACAATAACACATAAACCCATATCATTTTTCAAAACCCAAGTATCGATGTAACGACCAAGGGGAAATTCGATACTCGAATTTCGACAATAATACTAAATCTCGTATTACTTGCCAAATCCCAAGTATCGAACACACCGGATAGTTAATAGAAAGAAATTAGAGGATGAGAAAAAGATAAGAAAGATTAGAATAGAAGAAAGAAGAAGAAAACTAAACAAAATACACAGAATCTCACATTGTAGAGGAATAAAATGTAATACCAAAAATTATTTTTATTAAGAGTTTGAAATAATACTTAAAGTCATCAGAGTACAGTGGACATCCAATACATCTGGACAGTTATAACAGCCTGTACTCATTTATAATACATGCTGGAATAATATCTAAATATATATCATACGTCTGAGATCCTCCAGCTTGTCTCCTGAAGTCCATATCATCTTATCTTGAACCTGTAAAACTCGGTCTGACCCGAGCATTACAAATGGCAGGATCAGTATGGTGAATTAGCGTGAGAAAAACCCATTAAATTATTGGTATCATCCAACTTGATTTAAAAGTTAAAAATCTTTCGAAAGAAAAGGATAATCGTAAGACCAGTCCACACATAAACACGGACAATTTTTTACCTTACGATAACCCAAACCATTTTTGAAATCATAGTTATCCAGATATTATAATCAGGTCTAAATCAAATAAATAACCATCTAGCAGAATGCTTGCATCTCACGCTCTACATACTTAATATATAATCAAAAGCTGCGGGCAATTTATGGAGAATGGGTTTTTAACTATGACAAGGTATGGAACCACTTTCCGATAGTGTTTCTACAGATAGGAATATAATGGGTTCAACAAGAACATCCTGCAACCGGCCACTCATTTCTCTTGAGTATTCCGAATATATTGTCACCTGCGGTTGGATCCAACATAACCATTCCTGTGAGATACAGAAGCGAAAGAAGAACAAAAATGAATATTCTATAGATGGTGACAATACACCCTAATTGGGAGTGACCCACTTAGCCATGCTGCTTGCACGATTTTTGTCATTTCCCGATTGATGAGGCTTGAGCTTATAATTACATTTTTAGAACATTTGGCCATCCTTCACTTTGAATGCCACATCGTCAGATCCGCCAAATATCACTAATTAACGTCCATAAAAATAATCTAGGTGTTAAGCTAAGATAAGCTGTCTTCTCCACCACCAATAGAAATATGTTTGAGGAAATCAACGTACGTGACTCCTTTGTAAATACTATGTCAGACATTCATCCATACAAGTTGTCCTAGGACTGGACAAATCAAACATCCTAGGAATCACACTATGGATTAGTATCAAGTATTCCTTGCAATCCGTTGATTTCAATCACGACAGGATCACTATTAGAATATCTCCGGGTGCGACTCTAGATAATTCGACAAGTAGCCCTTTTGATTATGAAGATCCACAACCTTCGCTGCTTCATTTTCAATTAGCATCTTCCATGTTTGCATATTAGTTGGTTCAGAACGGTTTTCAAATATATTTGTAATGGCCGGAAAATCCATGCCAATTTGAGCTGACTAATATACTACACATTCAACTCAAAGTGCACGAAAGTTCAGATCATTAATAGAAAGAAATTAGAGGATGAGACAGAAAAGATAGAACTAATAGAATAGAGGAAGAAGAAGAATATCACTGAACAGAATCAGAGTAAACACGAAACTCACAGCGGAACAATAAATTTTCTTATAACATAAATTTTGAAATACCAATCTGAATTTGTATATGTACATACCATATATCATAGTACAATTCATATATATCACAATAGAAATAATCTCTAACTAATTAATGGTGAAGCCTTCTGCTTCCAGCTTGTAACACCCCGTGATTCTGTAACACTAAGATTCAAAAATCAAGGCAGAATTAAATTTAAAAATCAAAATCAAAGGAAACGGGCTGCACCATTGCGTTCGTCTCGGAATTCTGCATGAAATCGAGTCCGAGTTTGCGTAAATCGGAGTCCGTATGAGGAAGATATGGCCTCCGGAAGATACAGCGAAGTTCAGATTTCAAAACTGGTCGAGTTCGAAATTCAAAAACAGACCCAGATGGGCAGGGCAGGAATTTTCCCACCCAAGGCACCCAGGTCGACTGGGTAGTCGACCTGGATCACCCAGGTCGACTGGGTAGTCGACCTGGGGGTCGACCCCCCCCCATTTTTCCTGTTTTCTGCACCCAGTTCGTTCTTCTGTATCTAGACGCCATTCTGACCAGATTCGTCCGCCTAACACTATATAAACAGCCCTAGTCTCCTTCTCTATTCACAATTCTTCTCTACCCTTATGCTGCAAAGATTCTTAGTGGACATGGCTTCTTATCCTCCTCTTAATTAAATAATAAATAGAATAATATATATAAAATAAATCAAGACGAGGAGGTGTTGCTCAAAGACTTTCAAAGAGGAGATTCAAGCTAGAATTCAAGTGAAGATTCGAACGACTGCAACGAATGTTTTTCTACGAATCATAGCAACGCCATCTTTCTATTCTTATCTAATCCCTGTAAGTCAGTTATTTCTAGATTTGAATATTTTCTTTGTTCGTGACATGAAATTAAAGGAATAAAAGAATATGCCAAATCGCTCTCTCGATTCGAATCAGTGCCTATACTCTTGAACCTAATTAAGAACTATTATGATTCGAGGACAAATAAGACCGTGACTATGAAACTATGGACCTTAAAACCATTTACCTATGACTATGAACATTTGCCTATGACTATAATCATTGCCTATGACTATGGACATTGCCTATGACTGTGACTGTGACTATGAGGATTATTTTCTTGACTAAGCCTATGCCTTTGATTAGGAAATATAAACTATTGCCTATGACATAACAAGGACATCTGTGATTAAACACCTGTGATTCATGACTAGGAAAGTGTTGCTTAAGTTTTGTGACTATGAAATTGGGTCTAAACCCGATCATCTATTCTGTTTATTCTTGGTTATCTTTGGTTTTAGACCTTGGGAATTTACCTATTAAGTTAGGTCTACCCATGTTCTGAACCTACTCTGTCTATTATTGGTTTTAGATCTTGGGAATTTACCTATTAAGTTAGGTCTACCCACGCTCTTGAACCTACGTCGTAATCTATATGCCTGTGAACTATCATCTTATGCCAGTTGTTATGACCGTTCATTCATGGCATTTTGGTTCATTCCCTTTTATCGACGAATCTAGCTTTATTTATAATCTAGATTGAATCACGATTATACGAACGGTGGGAATACGATTTGGGCAAAATATGAAATTTACCAAAAACATAGTTATAAACTAGGAAATTGGCATAAATTGGGAACATGTATTATGGCATGTTCATAGGAATGCAAATTGGATAAATTTGGCATAAATTATAGGATATATAATTTGAATCTAGTATTGACTTGTAAATCTAGCATTTACATGAATTGTGAACTAGAATAATAAGTCTAGTTTGACAGGAACTATAATTAGAATGTTAAATCAGGATTGGATTAGCTAATTTGGCACGGTAAGTATATTGGCATAAATTTGAAATTGTCCATAGTTGGGAGTAATTGGCAGGTTTAGCAAAATCATGGTTAGTGACACTTAATTTGGTATAGTCCACATACCAAAAAAAAGCATAAATATGATTTAGAAAGGGAAATGGGCCATAAGAATGAATGTAGACAATTCACATTAAAAGAGTAATTAGGAAATAAGTAAATTAGGAATAATTTACTTATAGAATCCGGCCTAAATGAGGAAATGTGAATTTAGACAAATTAAAGGTCTATTAACGACATCTCTTTTAATAATAAACCAGAAAGTTCTAGGGTGACAGAGAGGATAGTGTCTAGGCTTGGGTTTGGAAAATACAAGTTTCCTGCTCTCCCTGGCTATCCCTAACTGATCCGACGAACGGGATGGTTACTTTCAAAACTTGATTTGAAAATAAATTGAATCCCTTTGAACTTAGAAAACACGAATATGCCTAGCCCGAGGTTAGACTGAGTTGCAATGTAAACCTGCCCGGAACCAACCGGCACATCCAGTTGTCGCAACAATACCTGTCTAATGTGAGTGGTAGCGGCTTTAATTTATTTAGTTAAAGCTAGAACAAGAATGGTAGGGTTAATTTAACTAAGACACTTAACCAGTTCAACATGATAACTAGACTGATGGGTGGGGTTAGGTTCAGACTGACACTTAACACAGTTAAGCTAAAATGGGAGGGTTAAGTCCATAGGAACACTTAACGAACTTAACACAGTTAAGCTAGAATGGGAGGGCTAAGTCCATAGAGACACTTAACCAAACTCAAGGTAGCAAAACGAGACTTGTAGGGGTTAAGTAAAGTTAATACACTTAGCCAAATTTACATGTTAACTAGACTAGAGGTTGGGGTTAAGTAAAATTTAATACACTTAGCCAATTTGATATGTTAGCTGGGCTAGACCGTAGGGTTAAGTAACTTGAACACTTAACCATCAGATTGTGATAAAGGAATAGGGTTAAGTCTAAAACGTGAAGGGATAATACTTAACCATTAATAACATGTTAGTTAAAACAGACGGGCAAGGTTATGTTAAAAAGGAACACTTAACCAATACAAGGTGAATGGGTAGGGTTAAGTATTAAGAAATACTTAACCAATATAACTTGGTTTGTGATGGGGTTAAGTCAACATGAGTTACTGATAACACTTAACCAGTTTAACATGATAAATGAAGGGGGTTAAGTTAGCTTGAATTTACTAATGACACTTAACCAATCCAAATTGATGGGAAAAGATAACTAAGTAGTAAACCTTAGTTGAGAAAACAACAATTATGGAAACTAAGTGGTAAATCTTAGCTAGTAAAACTAAGTAGTAATTCTTAGTATAACACGGGAAGGAGCGAATGTCCGTCTGATTAAAAAGACGGCTCCAACGAATTGGGTTACGAAGCCCGAGGCTTCGAGGGGACGTGAGGGTACTCTTGGTATCCCTCTGTGAGGCTGCAGATGATCCTCCTGGGCTCACAGAGGTTAAGGTCTGTGTAGAAGAACCAGGGGTATGCCTTGGTTGCAATATATGGCAACCTAAAGACTAGGATGGACCGGCGTGATTCGGCGAGAAAACGGTAGCCTTGTGATAGCAACTCGTCGTCTACCATCCATCTTCAGTCAATCGAGATACGTGAAGCGGAAAGGCGGAGAACTCCAAAAGACCATATACTTGCTATCTAGTTATGGGTGAGGATGGCCATAGGATAGTAGGGGCACCGGGGCCGGCGTATAGTTCTCATTTTTCAAGGTGTGCCTTTCATTAGTTGAGGGAGGGGTCAAGTGGGACCATAGCCACTGGAACAAAAACACACCTTAGTATCTGCATCGGCAGATATCTGAAAGCTCCCGACCGAGTTCTGTATTCCTTGATTTGCCCTGACACAGGACTCGGACCGCACATTACGGGACATGTGCATTAGTCAAGCGATAACGATTCGCGATACATGCGTGGGGAATTATAGGAACATATACAACTCTAGGTAGTGTGTCCTAGACTTGGGGGCATCGATTGGACTAGGGGGCATAAACCCTGAATCCGAGAAGTGTTCAGCAGATAGCGTAAACTCTAGTTAAATCTAGAAGGCACTTGGTAGAAAACCCTAGATTAAATCTTGGTAATAAATAATAAAGGTATGCCTGAAGGCGATGAAGACTACAGGGATTGGGATCACGTTATCATTACTAGTTGGGACACTAGTTAGGTGGTGCAGAGATATAGGAATCGGTATAACAAGGAAATAGCAAAGCGGCGAAGTATTAGAGCGAAGCGGCGAAAGTATTAGAGTATATTCAGTTTATCTTATCTTAGCATATCTCGTGATTATCTTGTCTAATCTTGCCAACCCTATCATCATGGTGTTATCTTGTATTCAGTTAATTCATGTCGTTTTGTTTTTCCATGTTCATATGCTAGAAGTTACTGAAATTACTCAGGCTTTATGTCTGACTCTGTTTTTTTTCCGTCTTCTTTTCTTCCGTTCCCCCCTAAGGTAGTAAAGAAGGGAATAGTATAGCTCAGGTTAAGTTGGACTGTCACTCTTTCCCAGCTTGAAGATTTGTCGAAGTTTTGCTTGGATTCTCTTTCCAGATGCTATGGCTGGCTCTTGCTAGAATTGGGGAATATAAATGTTGTTTTATGCTTCTTTATTTTGTAAGACAGATGATACTCTGATATTGTAAAGAAATCTTTGTACAAACTATTTTATCAATAAAGCAAAGTTTTATTTTCCGCTGTTTAATTTCTGTCTGCCTTGTAATTTATCTGCATCTTTTACCTTAAATGCTCCACAGAACTTAGTGCATTCCCTTTGTGAGTGACACTAACGGATGTGGGGTGTTACACGTGGTATCAGAGCTGAAGGTTACTGGATCAGATAAAAGATTTGAAAAATTATTTTCAAAACGGTTTTTAACGAAGCATTTTCAGAGAAAAGTTTTGTTTTAAAGGCAGATTCCCCAAAAGCCATACGCATCATCTTCTCTTCCTATGCTTGAATTCTTGTCTCCTTCTTTCTTGAGTCTCTGGGGCTTTTGGCTTTCTGGGAGTTAACCTCCTCGATGGGCGAAGTAGTGCCTGGCTTCCATCCATAGCCGTAGTTGTTTCACCTACGGCTAGTTTCCTTTCAAGCTTAGTAGGGTTTTCTGTACGATGTAAGCAGCTTTCGGGATATTTGTCAACAATGGCTACACACGGAAGGGGATGAGAAGTTTGGCTAGGGAGCACAACCCTAGGATGATGCGTTCATGGATGTAGAATTAGCTCGCGAAGAAGGAAGGAATTATAAAACCTAAGACAAGAGGAAGTATCTTTACTAGGGTATGATAGGGCATATACTTAAGGACAAGGGCAAGAACGGGGAACAAGATTTTTAGAAGGGCAAGTACATACTTTCACCACCAAGCATACCTAGGAGAAAGGTAGTGAAGTTTCGATGGAAGAGTCTAGTTTTGCTATTCGTACTATTTCCTTTCGTTTTAGCGCTTCACATTTGTTCATATCCACTTCCATAGTTGAGTCTCTGCACCATAGTACTTGTATAGTAAAAAGATCCCACTAGAGTCTCAAATCCAATTGGTGGTCCGACCAGTTTATTTTTGGTTAGTAGGGATTTGAGAATAGCTATCGAGTTTGCTTATATCGTCTCACGTAGATCGTCTAAATTCGGAGGAGATATTCCTTGGGTGCTTGTATGATATTGGTTTAGGCCTTTGGGGCTTGTACTTGAGGGATGTCGAGTTCGACTAGGATGGTTTGCGTGTGAGATGAATAGATGTGACAGGCACTCTAAAAAAAAGCACGTAGTAACCTCTCGACCCTTATAGTTATGGCATGACGGATAAGAGGGAGACCTCTAATCATCTTAGTACATATACTTGGTACCGTAATTGACATCTGTTTATTTTGGAAATGGAGATCGGAAACTTCACAATCGTGAAGTAAAGTTAGTTAAGACATAGTGGAGTAAAGCTCAAGAAGGCTAGATACGAGCATCATACCCTTTTCCTTAAGGGTGCATCCTTGATTTCTTTTGTAGGAGCTTTATGCATAATTGTTTCTCTCTTTCCAAAGTATATCACCTAGGTCGTATCTTCGATCCTTAGGTAGTAGCCAATGGATGTAAACATGTATTCGAAACATGTTATGGTTGATAGTTGCAAGTGGTCGCAAATGGTTGCTCGTGGATGCATATGCATACGTATTAGGCACTAGATCAGTTCAGACGCTTTCATATTGCATTTATAGATATGTATTTGTTTGTAAGTTGAGCCTGATATGTTGTCATATGGATGTTGCATATGGATGAATGGCTATGCACACATGTAGTATCTACATAACTAGGGATGCTTGCATACATGATTGGACGCATGGCACTGAAATGATTCGCATTAAGGAGGTCAACTGAATCAGTAGACCGCCTGATTTTGCATTAGATAAAGACATAGACACACACTATGCATATGAACATGAAAGCATTAGAAATCTTTTAAGGACAATGAATGCCTATGGTTTAATGGTTGATTAGATGGGTGATTGGATGGTAGGACACATTCTTCCTAACTTGGAGATTTCGGGGATGAAATCCTTTGAAGTGGGGGAGAATGTAACACCCCGTGATTCTGTAACACTAAGATTCACAAATCAAGGCAGAATTAAATTTAAAAATCAAAATCAAAGGAAACGAGCTGCGCCATTGCGTTCATCTCGGAATTCTGCATGAAAACGAGTCCGAGTTTGCGTAAATCGGAGTCCGTATGAGGAAGATATGGCCTCCGGAAGATTCAGCGAAGTTCAGATTTCAAAACTGGTCGAGTTCGAAATTCAAAAACAGACCCAGATGGGCAGGGCGGGAATTTTCCCGCCCAAGGTACCCAGGTCGACTGGGTAGTCGATCTAGGTCACCCAAGTCGACTGGGTAGTCGACCTGGGGGTCGACCCCCGCCCCCCTCCCCCCCCCCCCCCCCCGTTTTTCCTGTTTTCTGCACCTAGTTCGTTCTTCTGTATCTAGACGCCATTCTGACTAGATTCGTCCGCCTAACACTATATAAACAGCCCTAATCTTCTTCTCTATTCACAATTCTTCTCTACCCTTATGCTGCAAAGATTCTTAGTGGACATGGCTTCTTATCCTCCTCTTAATTAAATAATAAATAGAATAATATATATAAAATAAATCAAGACGAGGAGGTGCTGCTCAAAGACTTTCAAAGAGGAGATTCAAGCTAGAATTCAAGTGAAGATTCAAACGACAGCAACGACTGTTTTTCTACGAATCATAGCAACGCCATCTTTCTATTCTAATCTAATCCCTGTAAGTCAGTTATTTCTAGATTTGAATATTTTCTTTGTTCGTGACATGAAATTAAAGAAATAAAAGAATATGCCAAATCTCTCTCTCTCTCTCTATTCGAATCAGTGCCTATACTCTTGAACTTAATTAGGAACTATTATGATTCGAGGACAAATAAGACCGTGACTATGAAACTATGGACCTTAAAACCATATGCCTATGACTATGAACATTTGCCTATGACTATAATCATTGCCTATGACTATGGACATTGCCTATGACTATGAACATTGCCTATGACTGTGACTATGAGGATTATTTTCTTGACTAAGCCTATGCCTTTAATTAGGAAATATAAACTATTGCCTATGACATAACAGGGACATCTATTATTAAACACCTGTGATTCATGACTAGGAAAGTGTTGCTTAAGTTTTGTGACTATGAAATTGGGTCTAAACCTGTAACACCCCACGTCCGTTAGTGTCACTCACAAAGGGAATGCACTAAGTTCTGTGGAGCATTTAGGGTAAAAGATGCAGATAAATTACAAGACATACAGAAATTAAACAGCGGAAATTAAAACTTTGCTTTATTGATAAAATAGTTTGTATAAAGATTTCTTTACAATATCAGAGTATCATCTGTCTTACAAAATAAAGAAGCATAAAACAATATTTATATTCCCCAGTTTTAGCAAGAGCCAGCCATAGCATCTGAAAAGAGAGTCCAAGCAAAACTTCGACAAATCTTCAAGCTGGGAAAGAGTGACAGTCCAAATTAACCTGAGCTATACTATTCCCTCCTTTACTACCTGGGGGGGGGGGGGAACGGAATAAAAGAAGACGAAAGAAAAACAGAGTCAGACATAAAGCCTGAGTAAGTTCAGTAACTTCTAGCATGTGAACATGGAAAAACTAACGACATGAATTAACTGAATCCAAGATTACACCATGACCATAGGGTCAGCAAGATTAGACAAGATAATCACAAGATATGCTAAGATAAGATAAACTGGATATGCTCTAATACTTTCGCCGCTTCGCTATTACCTTGTTATACTGGTTTCTATATCTCTGCACCGCCTAACTAGTGTCCCAACTAGTAACGATAACGTGATCCCAATCCCTGTATCTTTCATTGCCTTCGGGCATCTATTTATTATTTATTTCCTAGATCTAAATCTAGGATTTTCTATCAAATGCTTTCTAAATTAGAGTTTATGCTATCTGCTGAATGCTTCTCGGATTCAGGGTTTATGCCACCTAGTCCAACTAGGGATTATGCTACCTGACGAACGATGCCCCCAAGTCTAGGACACACTACCTAGAGTGGTATATGTTCCTATACTTCCCCACGCATGTATCGCGAATCGTTATCGCTTGTCTAGATGCACATGTCCTGTAATGTGCGGTCCGAGTCCTGTGACAGGGCAAATCAAGGAATACAGAACTCGGTCGGGAGCTTTCACATATCTGCCGATGCAGATGCTAAGGTCTGTTTTTATTCCAGTGGCTATGGTCCCACTTGACCCCTCCCTCAACTAATGAAAGGCACTCCTTGTAAAATGAGAACTATACGCCGGCCCCTGGTGCCCTACTATCCCATGGCCATCCTCACTCATAACTAGATAGCAAGTATATGGTCTTTTGGAGTTCTCCGCCTTTCCGCTTCACGTATCTCGATTGACTGAAGATGGATGGTAGACGACGAGTCGCTATCACAGGGCTACCGTTTGCTCGCCGAATCACGCCGGTCCATCCTAGTCTTTAGGTTGCCATGTATTGCAACCAAGGCATACCCCTGGTTCTTCTACGCAGACCTTAACCTCTGTGGGCCCAGGCGGATCATCTGCAGCCTCACAGAGGGATAACAAGAGTACTCTCACGTTCCCTCGAAGCCTCGGGCTTCGTAGCCCAATTCGTTGGAGCCTCCTTTTTACTCAGACGGACATTCGCTCCTTACCGTGTTGTACTAAGAATTACAACTTAGTTTTACTAACTAAGATTTACCACTTAGTTTCCAGAATCATTGTTTTCTTAACTATGGTTTACCACTTAGTTCTCTTTCCCGTCAATTTGGATTGGTTAAGTGTCATTAGTCAATTCAAGCTAACATAACCCTCTTCCTTTATCCTGTTAAACTGGTTAAGTGTTATCAGTAATTCATGTTGACTTAACCTGACCACAAACCTAGTTATATTAGTTAAGTATTACTTAACCATACCCGTTCATCCTGTATTGGTTAAGTGTTCCTTTTAAACTTAACCTTGCCCGTCTGTTTTAACTAACATGTTATTAATGGTTAAGTATTACCCCTTCATGTTTTAGACTTAGCCCTATTCCTTTATCACAATTTGACGGTTAAGTGTTCAAGTTTACTTAACCCTACGGTCTTGTCTAGCTAACATATCAAATTGGCTAAGTGTATTAACTTTACTTAACCCCACCTCCTAGTCATGTTAATTTGGCTAAGTGTATTAACTTTACTTAACCCCACCTCCTAGTCATGTTAATTTGGCTAAGTGTATTAACTTTAATTAACCCCACCTCCTAGTCATGTTAATTTGGCTAAGTGTATTAACTTTACTTAACCCCACCTTCTAGTCTAGTTACCATGTGAAGTTGGTTAAGTGTCCCTATGGACTTAGCCCTCCCATCCTAGCTTAACCGTGTTAAACTGGTTAAGTGTTCCTATGGACTTAACCCTCCCATTCTAGCTTAACTGTATGGCCTTAACCCCACCCACTAGTCTGGTTATTATGTTGGATTAGTTAAGTGTCTTAATGAACTTAACCCTACCATTCTTGTTCTAGCTTTAATTAAATAGATTAAAGCCACGACCACTCACATTAGACAGATATTGTTGCGATTACTGGATGTGCCGGTTGGTTCCGGGCAGATTTACATCGCAGCTCAGTCTAACCTCGGGTTAGGCCTATTCGTGTTTTCTAAGTTAAAAGGGGTTTTGATTAGTTTTCAAATCAGGTTTTGAAAGTAACCATCCCGTCCGTCGGATCAGTTAGGGATAGCCAGGGAGAGCAGGAAACTTGTATTTTCCAAACCCAAGCCGAGACACTATCCTCTCTGTCACCCTAGAACTTTCTGGCTTATTATTAAAAGATGTGTCATTAATAAACCTTTAATTTGTCTAAATTTATATTTCCTTATTCAAGCCAAATTCTATAAGTAAATTATTTCTAATTTACTTATTCCCAAACTACTCTTTTAGTATAAATTGTCTACATTCATTCTTATGGCCCATTCCCCTTCTAAATCATATTTATGCTTTTTGGTATGTGGACTATACCAAATTAAGTGTCACTAACCATGATTTTGCTAAACCTGCCAATTACTCCCAATTATGGCCAATTTCACATTTATGCCAATATACTTACCGTGCCAAATTAGCTAATCCAATTCCGATTCATCGTTCTAATTCTAGACTTATTACTCTAGTTCACTATTCATGTAAATGCTGGATTTACACGTCAATACTAGATTCAAATTACACCTCTTATAATTCATGTCAAATTTATCCAATTTGCCTTTCTATGAACATGCCATAATACATGTTCCCATTTTATGCCAATTTCCAAGTTAAACTACGTTTTTAGTAAATTTCATATTTTGCCCAAACCGCATTCCCACCGTTCGTATAATCGTGATTCAATCTAGATTATGGATAAGTCTAGACTCGTAGAAATTAGGGAACGAACCAAAGATGCTATGCAAAAGACAGACATATTAACCGGCATAAAAAGGGTTGAATAACAACGTTGGTTCAAGAACATGGGTAGACCTAACTTAATAGGTAAATTCTCAAGGTCTAAAACCAAGAATAGACAGGTTAAAGGCGTAGGTTCAAGAACATGGGTAGACCTAACTTAATAGGTAAATTCCCAAGGTCTAAAACCAAAGAAAACAAAGAACAAACAGGATAGATAATCGGGTTTAGACCCAATTTCATAGTCACAAAACTTAAACACTTTCCTAGTCATAAACCATAGGTGCTTAATCATAGTTGCCCCATTTATGTCATAGACAATAGTTTTGCTTACTAATCAAAGGTATAGGCTTGTGTTCATAGTCATAGGAAATGTCCATAGTCATAGGCATAGTCATAGGCAATGTTCATAGGCATAGTCATAGGCAATGTTCATAGGCATAGTCAACGTACATAGTCATAGGCAAGGCCTAAATTGGTCATCGAATCATAACAGTTCTTAATTAGGTCCAAAGAAATAGGCACGGATTCGAATAGAAAGAATTGGCATGCTCTTTTATCCATTTAATTTCATGTCACAAACAAAGAAAACGTTCAAATCTAGAAATAACTGACTTACAGAGATTTAGATTGGAAAAGAAAGATGGCGTTGCTATGATTCGTAGAAAATCAGTCGTTGATGTCGTTTGAACCTCCTCATGAATCCTAGTTTGAACCTCTTCTTCTTGAAAGTCTTTGAGCAGCATCTCCTCGTCTTGATTTGTTTTATATATATTATTCTATTTATTATTTATTTTAATTAAGAGGAGGAGAAGAAGCAGTGTTCACTAAGAATCTTTGCAGCATAAAGGTAGAAAAGAATTGTGAATAGAGAAGAAGACTAGGGTTGTTTATATAGTGTTAGGCGGACGAACCTGGTCAGAATGGCGTCCAGATACATCAGAACGAACAGGGTGCAGAAGGCTGGAAAAACGGGGGGGGGGGGGGGGTCGACCCCCAGGTCGACTACCCAGTCGACCTAGGTGAACCAGGTCGACTACCCAGTCGACCTGGGTGCCTTGGGCGGGAAAATTCCCGCGCAGCCCATTCTGGGTCCGATTTGAATTTTGAACCTGACCTGTTTTGAAATTTGAACTTCGCTGAATCTTCCGGAGCCCATATCTTCTTCATACGGACTCCGATTTACGCAAACTCGGACTCGTTTTCATGTAGAATTCCAAGACGAATGCAATGGCGCTGCCCGTTTCCCTTGATTTTGATTATAACTTTCAATTCTGCCTTGATTTGTGAATCCTAGTGTTGCAGAATTACGGGGTGTTACAAAACCCGATCATCTATTCTGTCTATTCTTGGTTATCTTTGGTTTTAGACCTTGGGAATTTACCTATTAAGTTAGGTCTACCCATGTTCTGAACCTACTCTGTCTATTCATGGTTTTAGATCTTGGGAATTTACCTATTAAGTTAGGTCTACCCACGCTCTTGAACCTACGTCGTAATCTATATGCCTGTGAACTACCATCTTATGCCAGTTGTTATGTCCGTTCATTCATGGCATTTTGGTTCATTCCCTTTTATCGACGAATCTAGCTTTATTTATAATCTAGATAGAATCACGATTATACGAACGGTGGGAATACGATTTGGGCAAAATATGAAATTTACCAAAAACATAGTTATAAACTAGGAAATTGGCATAAATTGGGAACATGTATTATGGCATGTTCATAGGAATGCAAATTGGATAAATTTGGCATAAATTATAGGATATATAATTTGAATCTAGTATTGACTTGTAAATCTAGCATTTACATGAATTGTGAACTAGAATAATAAGTCTAGTTTGACAGGAACTGTAATTAGAATGTTAAATCAGGATTGGATTAGCTAATTTGGCACGGTAAGTATATTGGCATAAATTTGAAATTGGCCATAGTTGGGAGTAATTAGCAGGTTTAGCAAAATCATGGTTAGTGACACTTAATTTGGTATAGTACACATACCAAAAAAAAGCATAAATATGATTTAGAAAGGGAAATGGGCCATTAGAATGAATGTAGACAATTCACATTAAAAGAGTAATTAGGAAATAAGTAAATTAGGAATAATTTACTTATAGAATCCGGTCTAAATGAGGAAATGTGAATTTAGACAAATTAAAGGTCTATTAACGACATCTCTTTTAATAATAAACCAGAAAGTTCTAGGGTAACAGAGAGGATAGTGTCTAGGCTTGAGTTTGGAAAATACAAGTTTCCTGCTCTCCCTGGCTATCCCTAACTGATCCGACGAACGGGATGGTTACTTTCAAAACTTGATTTGAAAATAAATTGAATCCCTTGGAACTTAGAAAACACGAATATGCCTAGCCCGAGGTTAGACTGAGTTGCAATGTAAACCTGCACGGAACCAAACGGTACATCCAGTAGTCGCAACAATACATGTCTAATGTGAGTGGTAGCGGCTTTAATTTATTTAGTTAAAGCTAGAACAAGAATGGTAGGGTTAAGTTAACTAAGACACTTAACCAGTTCAACATGATAACTAGACTGATGGGTGGGGTTAGGTACAGACTGACACTTAACACAGTTAAGCTAGAATGGGAGGGTTAAGTCCATAGGAACACTTAACCAACTTAACACAGTTAAGCTAGAATGGGAAGGCTAAGTCCATAGAGACACTTAACCAAACTCAAGGTATAAAAACGAGACTTAAAGTTAATACACTTAGCCAAATTTACATGTTAACTAGACTAGAGGTTAGGGTTAAGTAAAATTTAATACACTTAGCCAATTTGATATGTTAGTTGGGCTAGACCGTAGGGTTAAGTAACTTGAACACTTAACCATCAGATTGTGATAAAGGAATAGGGTTAAGTCTAAAACGTGAAGGGATAATACTTAACCATTAATAACATGTTAGTTAAAACAGACGGGCAAGGTTAAGTTAAAAAGGAACACTTAACCAATACAAGGTGAATGGGTAGGGTTAAGTATTAAGAAATACTTAACCAATATAACTTGGTTTGTGATGGGGTTAAGTCAACATGAGTTACTGATAACACTTAACCAGTTTAACAGGATAAATGAAGGGGGTTAAGTTAGCTTGAATTTACTAATGACACTTAACCAATCCAAATTAACGGGAAAAGAGAACTAAGTAGTAAACCTTAGTTGAGAAAACAACGATTATGGAAACTAAGTGGTAAATCTTAGCTAGTAAAACTAAGTAGTAATTCTTAGTATAACACGGGAAGGAGCGAATGTCCGTCTGAGTAAAAAGACGGCTCCAACGAATTGGGTTACGAAGCCCGAGGCTTCGAGGGGACGTGAGGGTTCTCTTGGTATCCCTCTGTGAGGCTGCAGATGATCCTCCTGGGCTCACAGAGGTTAAGGTCTATGTAGAAGAACCAGGGGTATGCCTTGGTTGCAATATATGGCAACCTAAAGACTAGGATGAACCGGCGTGATTCGGCGAGAAAACGGTAGCCTTGTGATAGCAACTCGTCGTCTACCATCCATCTTCAGTCAATCGAGATACGTGAAGCGGAAAGGCGGAGAACTCCAAAAGACCATATACTTGCTATCTAGTTATGGGTGAGGATGGCCATAGGATAGTAGGGGCACCGGGGCCGGCGTATAGTTCTCATTTTTCAAGGTGTGTCTTTCATTAGTTGAGGGAGGGGTCAAGTGGGACCATAGCCACTGGAACAAAAACAGACCTTAGTATCTGCATCGACAGATATCTGAAAGCTCCCGACCGAGTTCTGTATTCCTTGATTTGCCCTGACACAGGACTCGGACCGCAAATTACGGGACATGTGCTTCTAGTCAAGCGATAATGATTCGCGATACATGCGTGGGGAAGTATAGGAACATATAGCACTCTAGGTAGTGTGTCCTAGACTTGGGGGCATCGATTGGACTAAGGGGCATAAACCCTGAATCCGAGAAGCGTTCAGCAGATAGCGTAAACTCTAGTTAAATCTAGAAGGCACTTGGTAGAAAACCCTAGATTAAATCTAGGTAATAAATAATAAAGGTATGCCTGAAGGCGATGAAGACTACAGGGATTGGGATCACGTTATCATTACTAGTTGGGACACTAGTTAGGTGGTGCAGAGATATAGGAATCGGTATAACAAGGAAATTGCAAAGCGGCGAAGTATTAGAGCGAAGCGGCGAAAGTATTAGAGTATATCCAATTTATCTTATCTTAGCATATCTCGTGATTATCTTGTCTAATCTTGCCAACCCTATCATCATGGTGTTATCTTGTATTCAGTTAATTCATGTCGTTTTGTTTTTCCATGTTCATATGCTAGAAGTTACTGAACTTACTCAGGCTTTATGTCTGACTCTGTTTTTCTTTCGTCTTCTTTTCTTCCGTTCCCCTCCCCCCCCCCCCCAGGTAGTAAAGAAGGGAATAGTATAGCTCCGGTTAAGTTGGACTGTCACTCTTTCCCAGCTTGAAGATTTGTCGAAGTTTTGCTTGAATTCTCTTTCCAGATGCTATGGCTGGCTCTTGCTAGAATTGGGGAATATAAATGTTGTTTTATGCTTCTTTATTTTGTAAGACAGATGATACTCTGATATTGTAAAGAAATCTTTGTACAAACTATTTTATCAATAAAGCAAAGTTTTATTTTCCGCTATTTAATTTCTGTCTGCCTTGTAAATTATCTGCATCTTTTACCCTATATGCTCCACAGAACTTAGTGCATTCCCTTTGTGAGTGACACTAACGGATGTTGGGTGTTACACAGCTCCTCCAAGTGAATCAGTAAAAGCCTGAAACACTTGACTGCCCTACAAATTTGGGCACCCAAGAGTTTAGGGAAAACAAACAAAATAAACTATGGGTCAGTCATGGGACTGGTGTGAGTAAATTTCAACCATATCATTTAACTTTAAAAATCCTTTTTGAATCAAAAGGATAATAGTAAGACAAGCCCACACATAAAACATGGATGGCTTTTACCTTACTATAACCCAAATTACTTTGATATCAAAACCAGTGATATTATGGTAATGTCTAAACAAATAAATATCCAAGTAGCAGAACGCTTGCATCTCATGCTCCACATATATATAGTATAAAATCATAAACTGCAAGGCACTTATCGGAGAATGGATTCCAACAGACAAGGTATGGGAGCACCTTCCGAACAGTGTACTCTAGAGGGGATACACCTGGGTTCAACAAGAACGTCTTGCAACCCGGCCACACAAGACTGCTCACTCATTTAGCTTGAGTGTCACGAATATATTGCCACCCACGGTTGTTGGCCATCCAACCGTAATCCGAAGATACAGAATCAAAAAGAAGTATAAATATGAATTTTCTCTAGATTGGTGACAATACACCCTGCTTGGGGATGACCCAACTAGCCATGCTGCCTAGCCCAACTTTTGTTACTTCCTAGTTGTGAGTCTAGAGGTTACGTCTATCTTCAGAACATCTGATCACCATTCACTTTGAATGCCACATCGTCAAATCCGTAATCACATATCGATTACACAAATGCACACTAGGTGTAGAATAAAGAGAAGTTACCTTCTCCCCACACACTTGGTATATTCGTAAAAATCAACGGCGTGACCGTTGGAAATACTCTGTTAGACACTCGTCTATACAAGTTGTCCTGGGACTGGACAAATAGAAAGCACCATTTCAGGAACTGGACGACCCTTGCATTTTATTCCATCTTCAATAGTCTTCCGCATAATATAATTCACAGCGCTTATGCCTATACGGAGTGGTTTCCGGATAATATATCCAACCGGTCTCTCCGTATTGACAACGATGGTCAAAACACTTCGATAGTCGGTTATTTAACTATCGAAGTAAAAACAACATTCATTCAATGTACAACTAATATCGTACAATCACGGGCACTTTTAATTTAACATTCGACTTTATTATTCGAATTCCCATATCTTACCAAATATTTCTCAAATTCCGTTTTAGCCTTTTTACACTTCTTGGAAAACATTTCCAGTTATTATAACTCTTATCCTCTCATGCTCCAGAAACATACGTTATTAACGTTCGAAACATTTTCGTTCTTTTCACGTTCTTTATTTTCTACACTTGGATAATATACCCTAACTATATTGGAAAAATATTTCCAATTTTATTTTAAACATTTTAATCTTCCAAGCATTCACTTTAAAATATTATTCACTTTAAAATATGAATATTATTTCTATTATAAAAATCTGAACACCTTTATCAATATAACTCATTTTTCAAGTAGTAAATACCATTATCTTGTTTTCCGAAATCTCTTTTATATTCCTATTTCACTTTGTAAACTCTGTTTCTATGTCAGCTTCTTGTTAAATCAATATCAAGTTTATAACTAATATTGATTACATATCCCTCTATAATTTATTGGTTTAGGCCTAAATATTAACTATCCTATCAGAATCATAATTCCTAAAAATAATTTACTTTTAATACATTCGACATCGTCGAATTCTAGTTACGAATCCTGATGGTTTAATTTAGTTCTAATCATATGATGTCATCGCTTTTCTGAAATGATTCTCCAATTCTTTTTCTAAACTTATTCTTATATTTCTTTGAACAAACGTTGTTACTTATTACTCTAGAATAAGTGGATTTCAAACCAAACAGTTTTCATTTACTAGGAAGTGCTTCTATATATAAGAATCACGCTTAAACTTGGTAAACAGCGTTAATTTATCGTTACAGTTCAACACTTGTCATACGCTGTAATATTCTCCTTTATAACTAATCTTGACATAACAGTCACGCTTAAGCCTAGTCAACAGCGTTTATTTTATCGCTATAATTCTAAGACTTGCAATACGCTGCCATATTCCCTTTATACTAATCTTGACATCTCTTTCCATTACAAACTGATATCGTTCCACGATAATAATGGAGCCGTTCAAGTTAGGGTATTTTAATTACCTCTCAGACCTTGATCGACAACGTTCTTATCTTAGAACAGATATAAGTCTGTACTCCAATCCCTTATTACTTATAATATCTATCAGACCGTACTTTCTTGTTTAATTTGAACTATGGTTTTATAATACCATATCCTTACTTTGAAACTCGGTTGTTTGTGACTATCTATATTAAACATTAACTCTTCACTTTAACTTCATTTCACAGTCTATTTATAACTTCTTTACCAAGATCTATTGACGTTCTTTGTCTTCTGAGGTTTACTTTTATTTGAAACATTATACTTAATTCAAGTAAACATATCAATTCAAACTTAATATTATCTTAAATATAATCCATTTAAGAACTAATTACTTTAATCAAATTGTGATTGACTTGATCATTTGCTGAAGTAAAACAGTTTACTTCGTTATAAATGAACAACACTAATTACATTAGTTCAGTATTATTAAACTCCACTAATCAAAAAGGTAATTAAATCTTATTAATTTTCGATTAATTTATTTTCATTAGATTAATTGAAGACCAATTCATCTAATAATCATTTTCTAAATAAACATTTGATTTAATCAACTTCATTACATCAGTTAATTCGTTAACTGATTCTAATTACTTCTAACCATTAGATTAATATAATTAATCTAATAATATTTCTTAACTGTTTGCTTTAAATTAATTATCTAAAATATTTACTTGTCGGATAATCACAACTTCATAATTCTTTAACTAAATAATCTTTTATATTTACTTTATAAAACGAACTGTAAAATTCCAGTTTATAATAGAACTTCTATTTTAATTTAAACTTCGCTTAAATTATAAAAATATAATTTTTATAATTAACTTCGTTGATTTGCCTGACGGCCAATCAACTCTTTAACAAAACGATGGTTTTACGGTCGACTGTTACCACTTTCTTAATCGATATCGTTTATTGAATTATCGAAATAAATGTTGAATTTTCGTTCAACATCAACATTCACATGGGGTTTTACTGTTATTTGGGTTCAAAACAGTGCATATATAAAACAAATCAGTTCATATAAATATCGAGGAATCCGGTCGGATTCCTCCAACCGGTTTCCTGCATCCACAGATGTCAGTCAACATAATTAACACTGATTCCATACTAGGAAATATATAATCGATGGGATCAGTATCCAACAAATGATGTGTATATATACGACGATATTCAACCAATTAAATTGTAATTTACCTAATCAACCATCATGTAGCATTCAACCAACATTAAAATATAATTATAATATTTTAAAGCAGATCAGAGTTAGTGAATTTACTCACCTTTGCGCGTTAACCGTTAAATACGATTTACGTCAGTTGATTACACCCGGTGCTTTAATTCTGCCACTATTTCCTTCTCCTTTTTCTTCACTTGATAAATTCTCCAAAATATACCCAAAATACTTGTTATCACTCTCAAACTATCGAACTGCACACAATAGAGACCTCAAAAGAAAACCGCATGAGCTCCTTTCGGTTCGACACTCAGCTCCAACTTCCTCCTTACATGATAACGTGAATGTCCCTCCACATGCATGATCCGTGCTCCTCATTCCCACCTCTCTAACGTGAAAGAGCTGCTCACGGATCCTGCTAAAACCCCATTTTCCAAACACTTGAACTCCCCACTCCACACGCAATTCCCTGAAACCACCGAAAAATCCCTTCTACTCCATTTACCTCACATTACACATAAACAAACCCACCTTATACTCCCAACTCGCATGTAACTCGGTCACCATCTCCTCGTTCCTGCTGCGACTCACCAACCCAAAAACATGCATCCCGTAAGCATGCATATTCTCCACCTCTGTCAGCTCAAGCAGCTCCCTTTTTCTATTTTAGACTTTCCAGGCATAGTGGAAATGTGCCACTCCATACAATGATCAAACACCTCCTCCAATCTATACAACGGACGTAACGCCATGCTTCAACTACACATACCATTCACAGAATACGAGTCCCTTCTTATACCAGTATCTCCACATGCGTATCACCTAAGTTCGTCTAACACCACCGGTTTCCGCGCCTCGATACCTAGGGCCCGCGTCTTCCACCAAAACTTCCAAAGCTCCGGATCCTCCACCTATGGCGCGTTTACAGCACCCTCGAACCGCAACTGTAGAGTTGTGAGATTTATATGATTTAATTTAGTTTTGAATGAAAGCCTTTGTTTTTGTTTAATATCATGGCTTGTGGTTTTTGTTCTGGGCTTTACAAGAAGATGGCGAATATGTAGAAGAAGAAAACGCAGTCCTGTGTATTTATACAGTTATGAATTCTTAATGATGAAGAAATAGGTAGAGGGTAGTATAGGGTACAGGGAATGGGTTTTCTCTTAAGTGTTACGGAAGATGTAAATTTGTTTATTATATATAGGTTAGGAGAGTCATGGTTTAGGGTATGGCTTCATAACTTAAGTATAACGCAATAGGTTACCGAGGCCATATTAATTCCAACTAGTATTCCTATTTTAATATATATATATATATATATATATATATATATATATATATATATATGTTAGACGTGTTATGATGGAGACAACACGGTTTGTATACATGAAGGAAAACAAGACAATAGATTGTAAGAGGGTATGTCTAAAGGTAGGAACACTATTACTCCACAGAGAACGTCATTCATACTCTCCTCATCAACTTTACAATTGTGCTTCTCTTCCTATATTTATTTTTTTAACCAGTTAAAGTTTAAACAATAACCGCTCCATAGAATTTTGTTCATGTCTGAGCTGCTGCGGACGGAAATAAATATACAGTTGTGACCAGCGAGGTGCCACGATCCCAAAAATATAATAATACCGGTAGATTAACTCATATTTTGAAACCCCAAAATATCGATACAGGGTGCGAAATACTCCAAATAAAAAGTTGCGTATTTAATTAATTAAAAATTACAGTAAAATTCTAAAAATTAAATTATCGTTATGTCTTAAAAGAACTCTGTCCAAATTTGAATCCGATATCTAGTTATTTCAAATAAACCGTTACGGTCGATATACGATTTCATAGCGACTTTTTGAATATTTGATTTGGACATATCTTGCAATCTATAAGACGAAATCTTGGTTTTTCACTTCTATTAAAAATACAGTTCAACAGAGTCCAACGTTTCTTGTTTCGAAGAAATTCGACTAATAACGAGTCCTGTACACTCAGTTGAAGTTCAGAATGTTAAATTACGAACTGCAGCGTCGTTGTGAGCTCGATTATAATTAATATATATTTTTATACGTTCAACTTCGTTCTAATTAATATATAAATACACTTATATTATGAGTTCAATATTTAAACTGTTTTAAATATTCAAATACGAACCGACAAAATGCGGGTCGTTACATTCCTTCCCCCTTTAAATAATTTCGTCCTTGAAATTGCTAAGTTGGGGAAAATGCTACAATCTCTGTTGTAAACAGGTTAAAAATCTTTTTGGTTTACTTCATAATTTCAGTTTCAACTGAACTGATTAACTTTAATTAAAATATTAATTCCTTCTTATTAACGAATATCATCAGAAATTCTGAAAATTTCCTAACAGCTAAAATTTTCAGAGAATTTCGCCAGCATCTCCTTTGCACGGTTCATTCGGTATTACTACAACTCGCCTCTCTGGGCATTTTCCAATCCAAAGAGAAATCAAATAGCCAAGTGGCTTGCCAAAATAACTCAAAAATCTCATACCCTATATTATTTTAAAAATGTGCCTTTTTGTTGAGCATTTAACTCCATCTCTGCCATTTGCTATCACTTTAACATATATCCAAGCATCCTTGGTTGATCTCCCATCAATCCAGTCTCACCAATCTCTCGCTTTTACTAAGCCAAATTTCTATTTCAACTCCAATTCCATTCTCAATTCCAAACTCTTAACGTTTGTTAAGTTCTATTACGACATTCCATTTACTGATTTATTTCTCAAATCAGTTATCTTCATCTCCCAATTCAAAATTCGATTCTTATTTTCCCAGAATCAATTCATTTTAATACTCGAATCCAATATTTCTCTTTTACAATTTTCATTCTGGTTTGTTCCAAATTCAGTCCAAATTCGTTTATCTTAGTTTAAGTTCCACTTTTACCATTTTAACTCCATAAGTTAAATTTTTATTTCAAAATTCAAATTCCTGGGATTTATTTCAAATCAGTTTGAAATCATATATTATTCAAAGCATTTGAATTTCTGACAACTTGTTTCCTCACAATAATTCAAAAACAAAATCTTTGGTAGTAATCCGTCACTTAGAAACTCGAAAATGAACATCGACGATGTCGCGATCATCATCAGAATTATTTTCCAGTGACCGAAGTGAGTTCAATACTATATTTCTTTCAAAACTCATTCTCAAATACTTTTATTTTGAATATTTTTTTTCAAAATATCTTTCACAGCATTTGGAAAACATTTTTAAATCTCCTAGGATTTTAAAATTCCCATATATTTATTTCAAATCCATTTACAACGATTTCTCAAATTTCTAGAGTTTTAACTCCAATTCTGGTTTATCATCAGATTCAATTTATCTGATTTATATATTATATTTATATAATATTTCGATTGGTTGTTTATATAACCAACTCAATTATGATCTTATTCGATTATAATAATGATCACACATCCAATAATATCAAGATATATACTTCTTTTTATATCAAAATATATTCTGGGTAAAATTATTTTATTTACCCAGTTTTTTAAAACAATACTATGTCAAATTGCCCTATCCAAGCGTTTATAAATCCCTATCGACCCTGTCAGCTAAACGCATCGATCTGGAATCTGTATACCACTCATCTGATCAATCAACACAATATAAAACAGTTTTTATATTGATTTACAAATACGTGCTCATATATATACACTCAACTCAATCTAGAGTATTACTAACTCCATATCTATTGAGTTACGCCACAGAGCCAAGGTAATCACTTAACCTGGCTCTGATACCACTGTAATGGCCAGAAAATCCGTGCCAATTTGAGCTGACTAATATACTACACATTCAACTCAAAGTGCATGAAAGTTCAGATCATTAATAGAAAGAAATTAGAGGATGAGATAGAAAAGATAGAACTAATAGAATAAAGGAAGAAGAAGAACATCACTGAACAGAATCAGAGTAAACACGAAACTCACAGCGGAACAATAAATTTTCTTATAACATAACTTTTGAAATACCAATCTGAATTTGTGTATGTACATACCATATATCAGAGTACAATTCACATATATCACAGCGGAAATAATCTCTAACTAATTAATGGTGAAGCCTTCTGCTTCCAGCTCATCCAAGTGAATCTGTAAAAGCCTGAAACACTTGACTGCCCGTACAAATTTGGGCACCCAAGAGTTTAGGGAAAACAAACAAAATAAACTATGGGTCAGTCATGGGACTGGTGTGAGTAAATTTCAACCATATCGTTTAACTTTAAAAATCCTTTTTGAAACAAAAGGATAATAGTAAGACAAGCCCACACATAAAACATGGACGACTTTTACCTTACTATAACCCAAATTACTTTGATATCAAAACCAGTGATATTATGATAATGTCTAAACAAATAAATATCCAAGTAGCAGAACGCTTGCATCTCACGCTCCACATATATATAGTATAAAATCATAAACCGCAAGGCACTTATCGAAGAATGGATTCCACCAGACAAGGTATGAGAGCACCTTCCGAATAGTGTACTCTAGAGCGGATACACCTGGGTTCAACAAGAACGTCTTGCAACCCGGCCACACATGACCGCTCACTCATTTAGCTTGAGTGTCGCGAATATATTGCCACCCATGGTTGTTGGCCATCCAACCGTAATCAAAAGATACAGAATCGAAAAGAAGTACAAATATGAATTTTCTCTAGATTGGTGACAATACACCCTGCTTGGGGATGACCCAACTAGCCATACTGCCTAGCCCAACTTTTGTTACTTCCTGGTTGTGAGTTTAGAGGTTACGTATATCTTCAGAACATCTGATCACCATTCACTTTGAATGCCACATCGTCAAATACGTAATCACATATTGATTACACAAATGCACACTGGGTGTAGAATAAAGAGAAGTTACCTTCTCCCCACCAACTTGGTATATTTGTAAAAATCAACGGCGTGACCGTTGGAAATACTCAATCAGACACTCGTCTATACAAGTTGTCCTGGGACTGGACAAACAGAAAGCACCATTTCAGGAACTGGACGACCCTTGCATTTTATTCCGTCTTCAATTGTCTTCAGCATAATATAATTCACAGCGCTTATGCCTATACGGATTGGTTTCCGGATAATATATCCAACCGATCTCTCCGTATTGACAACGATGGTCAAAACACTTTGATAGTCGGTTATTTAACTATCGAAGTAAAAACAACATTCATTCAATGTACAACTAATATCACACAATCATGGGCACTTTTAATTTAACATTCGACTTTATTATTTGAATTCCCATATCTTACCAGATATTTCTCAAATTCCGTTTTAGCCTTTTTACTCTTCTTGGAAAACATTTCCAGTTATTATAACTCTTGTTCTCTCATGTTCCAAAAACATACGTTATTAACGTCCGAAACATTTTCGTTCTTTTCACGTTCTTTATTTTCTACACTTGGATAATATACCCTAACTATATTGGAAAAATATTTCCAAATTTATTTTAAACATTTTAATCTGCCAAGCGTTCACTTTAAAACATTATTCACTTTAAAATGTGAATATTATTTCTATTATAAAAATCTGAACACCTTTATCAATATAACTCATTTTTCAAGTAGTAAATACCGTTATCTTGATTTCCGAAATTTCTTTTATATTCCCATTTCAATTTGTAAACTCTGTTTCTACGTCAAATTCTTGTTAAATCAATATCAAGTTTATAACTAATATTGATTACATATCCCTCTATAATTTATTGGTTTAGACCTAAATATTAACTATCCTATCAGAATCATAATTCCTAAAAATAATTTACTTTTAATACATTCGTCATCGTCGAATTCTAGTTCCGAATCCTGATGGTTTAATTTAGTTCTAATCATATGATGTCTTCGTTTTTCTAAAACGATTCTCCAATCCTTTTTCTAAACTTATTCTTATATTTCTTTGAACAAACGTCGTTACTTATTACTCTTGAATAAGTGGATTTCAAACCAAACAGTTTTCATTTACTAGGAAGTGCTGCTATATATAAAAATCACGCTTAAACTTGGTTAACAACGTTAATTTATCGTTACAGTTCAACACTTGTCATACACTGTAATATTCTCCTTTATAACTAATCTTGACATTATAGTCATGCTTAAGCCTAGTCAACATCGTTTATTTTATCGCTATAATTCTAAGACTTGCAATACGCTGCCATATTCCCTTTATACTAATCTTGACATCTCTTTCCGTTACAAACTGATATCGTTCCACGATAATAATGGAGCCGTTCAAGTTGGGATATTTTACTTACATCTCAAACCTTGATCGACAACGTTCTTATCTTAGAACAGATATAAGTCTGTACTCTAATCCCTTATTACTTATAATATCTATCAGACCGTATTTTCTTGTTTAATTTGAACTATGGTTTTATAATACCATATCCATACTTTGAAACTCGGTTGTTTACGACTATCTATATTAAACATTAACTCTTCACTTTAACTTCATTTCACAGTTCTATTTATAACTTCTTTACCAGGATCTATTGACGTTCTTTGTCTTCTGACGGTTTACTTTTATTTGAAACATTATACTTAATTCAAGTAAACATCTCAATTCAAACTTAATATTATCTTTAATGGAATCCATTTAAGAACTAATTACTTTAATCAAATTGTGATTGACTTGATCATTTGCTGAAATAAAACAGTTTACTTCATTAAAAATGAACAATACTAATTACATTAGTTCAGTATTATTAAACTCCACTA
This sequence comes from Allium sativum, assembly GCA_030737875.1. Taxonomy (NCBI): domain Eukaryota; kingdom Viridiplantae; phylum Streptophyta; class Magnoliopsida; order Asparagales; family Amaryllidaceae; genus Allium; species Allium sativum. Next base: position 280,931,220 of record CM060922.1, read on the forward strand.
ATCAAAAAGGTAATTAAATCTTATTAATTTTCAATTAATTTATTTTCATTAGATTAATTGAAGACCAATTCATCTAATAATCATTTTCTAAATAAACATTTGATTTAATCAACTTCATTACATCAGTTAATTCGTTAACTGATTTTAATTACTTCTAACCATTAGATTATTATAATTAATCTAATAATATTTCTTAACTGTTTGCTTTAAATTAATTATCCAAATTATTTACTTGTCGGATAATTACAGCTTCATACTTCCTTAACTAAATAATCGTTTATATTTACTTTATAAAACGAACTGTAAAATACCAGTTTATAATAAAACTTCTATTTTAATTTAAACTTCGCTTAAATTATAAAAATATAATTTTTATAATTAACTTCGTTGATTTGCCTGACGGCCAATCAACTCTTTAACAAAACGATGGTTTTACGGTCGACCGTTACCACTTTCTTAATCGATATCGTTTATTGATTTATTGAAACAAATGTTGAATTTTCGTTCAACATGAACATTCGCATGGGGTTTTACTGTTATTTGGGTTCAAAACAATGCATATATAAAACAAATCAGTTCATATAAATATCGAGGAATCCGGTCGGATTCCTCCAACCGGTTTCCCGCATCCACAGATGTCGGTCAATTAACACTGATTCCATACTAGGAAATATATAATCGATGGGATCAGTATCCAACAAATGATGTGTATATATACGATGATATTCAACCAATTAAATTGTAATTTACCTAATCAACCATCACGCAACATTCAACTAACATAAAAATATAATTATAATATTTTAAAGCAGATCAGAGTTAGTGAATTTACTCACCTTTGTGCGTTAACCGTTAAATATGATTTACGTCAGTTGATTACACCCGGCGCTTTAATTCTGCCACTATTTTCTTCTCCTTTTTCCGCACTTGATAAAATCTCCAAAATTTACCCAAAATACTTGTTATCACTCTCAAACCATCGAACTGCACACAATAGAGACTTCAAAAGAAAACCGCATGAGCTCCTTTCGGTTCGACACTCAGCTCCAACTTCCTCCTTACATGATAACGTGAATGTCCCTCCACATGCATGAGCCGTGCTCCTCATTCCCACCTCTCTAACGTGAAAGAGCTGCTCACGGATCCTGCTAAAACCCCATTTGCCAAACACTTGAACTCCCCACTCCACACGCAATTCCCTGAAACCGCCGAACAATCCCTTCTACTCCATTTACCTCACATTACACAAACAAACCCACGTTATACTCCCAACTCGCATGTAACTCGGTCACCATCTCCTCGTTCCTACTGTGGCTCACCAACTCAAGAACATGCAACCCGTAAGCATGCATATTCTCTGCCTCTGTCAGCTCAAGCAGCTCCCTTTTTCTATTTTAGACTTTCCAGGCATAGTGGAAATGTGCCACTCCATACAATGATCAAACACCTCCTCCAATCTATACAACGGACGTAACGCCATGCTTCAACTACACATACCATTCACAGAATATGAGTCCCTTCTTATACCAGTATCTCTGCATGCGTATCACCTTACTAAGTTCATCTAACACCACCGGTTTTCGTGCCTCGACACCTAGGGCCCGCGCCTTCCACCAAAACTTCCAAAGCTCCGGATCCTCCACCTATGGCGCGTTTACAGCACCCCCGAACCGCAAATGTAGAGTTGTGAGATTTATATGATTTAATTTAGTTTTGAATGAAAGCCTTTGTTTTTGTTTAATATCACGGCTTGTGGTTTTTGTTCTGGGATTTACAAGAAGATGGAAAATATGTTGAAGAAGAAAACGCAGTCCTGTGTATTTATACAGTTATGAATTCTTAATGATGAAGAAACAGGTAGAGGGTAGTATAGGGTATAGGGAATGAGTTTTCTCTTAAGTGTTACGGAAGATGTAAATTTCTTTATTATATATAGGTTAGGAGAGTCATGGTTTAGGGTATGTCTTCATAGCTTAAGTATAACGCAATAGGTTACTGAGACCATATTTATTCCAACTAGTATTCCTATTTTAATATATATATATATATATATATATATATATATATATGTTAGACGTGTTATGATGGAGACAACACGGTTTGTACACATGAAGGAAAACAAGACAATAGATTGTAAGAGGGTATGTCTAGAGGTTGGAACACTATTACTCCACAGAGAACGTCATTCATACTCTCCTCATCAACTTTACAATTGTGCTTCTCTTCCTATATTTATTTGTTTTAACCAGTTAAAGTTTAAACAATAACCGCTCCATAGAATTTCGTTCATGTCTGAGCTGCTGCGGACGGAAATAAATATACAGTTGTGACCAGCGAGGTTCCACGATCCCAAAAATATAATAATACCGGTAGATTAACTCATATTTTGAAACCCCAAAATATCGATACAGGGTGCGAAATACTCCAAATAAAAAGTTGCGTATTTAATTAATTAAAAAATACAGTAAAATTCTAAAAATTAAATTATCGTTATGTCTCAAAAGAACTCTGTCCAAATTTGAATCCGATATCTAGTTATTTCAAATAAACCGTTACGGTCGATATACGATTTCATAACGACTTTTTGAATATTTGATTTGGACATATCTTGCAATCTATAAGACGAAATCTTGGTTTTTCACTTCTATTAGAAAAATACAGTTCAACAGAGTCCAACGTTTCTAGTATCAAAGAAATTCGACTAATAACGAGTCCTGTACACTCAGTTGAAGTTCAGAACGTTAAATTACGAACTGCATCGTCGTTGTGAGCTCGATTATAATTAATATATATTTTTATACGTTCAACTTCGTTCTAATTAATATATAAATACACTTATATTATGAATTCAATATTTAATCTGTTTTAAATATTCAAATACGAACCGACAAAATGCGGGTCGTTACAATATTCGATCCCGGTCTTCCCATACCAACAATCCTATAGGCCAGATTTGGTAGTTGGTTATTTAACTATCAAATAAACAAGCATTCATCCATAAAAAAATTCATATATTTAATATTTACCATCATTTTAGCCTCTTTTTGATTATCCATTTGTTAATTTAAAACTTCTCTATTTTTTTCCAATAATTGGAATATTTATTTTCTCTTCTTAATATAAGAATATTCAAAAACGCTTTCATTTTAAAATACTTTTAAGAACATATTTCTCATCTCGGTCATTAGTCTCTAACCGTAAACTAGTAAGGGAATAACTCCCTAAATATCAACCCGGAAGGCCCCAAAACCAACATCAGATCGACACTTAGAAAGCCATTTAACTCAACTAATCTCCAACCAATTTCTAATTTCCTTAACTCCACTTCTAAACGAATAGAAATTTCAAATATCAATTATCACTTCAAATAAGATATTCATCTCAAGTTATATGAAGTTTGATTAGATTGAAATTATTACATTCAACTCATAAACTTATATGAACTTTTAATTAGATTCAAACCATTAAAATGTTATAAACTTATATACAGTTATATGACATTTGATTATAATGCTGATTAAACTCAACATTATAAACTTATATGAAGTTTTAATTAAATTCAAACCCTTACAAATAATTCTTTAATAGAGTATATATTACTATTCAATTTAGTTCGACTTAAATTCAATTAGTATTTATAAATTTAAAACCCTTCTTAACTTACTTCTAACGATTCCCATTTGCAAACTATTTGCCTTACCCCTTATTAATCTCAACTGTGAATAATATTCCTCAATACAATTCATACTTGACTTATTTAGTCAACCTGATTTCATACTTGCAACTTCAAGTTCAAATTCTATTTATAACTTCTATCGAGTTATTTCATAAAACCTCCTTTATATTTTCCTTTGCAATTGGAAAAATTCAAATCCAATTAAAATATTAGTTTCAAACCACATTTCCAATTTCTTTTCCAAATCCATGCTTAAATTATATCTTTCTCAAATACTCCAATAATAATGGTTTTTCTTCTTTATAAATGTTGCTTATAAAATCAATTTCTCATCTTATTTGTTAAATAAATATTTACTTTTCAATTATATTTAATTCGATTTATAAATAAACCTTTCTATTTTGAAATAAAATTTCCTTTAAACACTTTTTATATTTAAATTCTATTTTGAAATCCACATATAATTTAGGATAATCAAAATATCCAAAATCAACGACCAGTGTTACTTATGCATCCAAATATATGCTATCACAGGTTATAAAACACATCATATATCAGCATATATGTGAAAACAAATAATTCAAATGTTGAGGAATCTAGTTGGATTCCTCCAGTCTTCTTTTCCTGCATCCACAGATGTTGTCCAATAATAATAATACCCACCGTACTTCAAGGCAGGATATCGCGGTATAAAAGGTCATCCACTATATATATTGTCGGGCGCATAGGGAAATCATCTGCTTATACATACATACATACATACATACGTACATACATATATATATATATATATATATATATATATATATATATATATATATATATGCAGGAATATATCCAATCACCAATATTATATATATACTATTATCACTTTATATCAATCAACAAATAATAATTTTACTTGAACTATTTGAAAAATAGTTCCCAATAATTTAATTGAGTGAGTTTAACTCAACTCAATTTTCCATTGTTGAAAATCCCGTTTAATTCCATACCTTTGCGTTTTCGAATCTACTCGAGTTAAACCTACTTCGTACCTATGATTATTTAATTTAATTTTACGATTGAACTATTTTAATTAAAATTAACTACTGAAACAAATAAATAAATTTTCAATGCATTTTAAATTTTGTTAAAAAGTATACCACTACTACAATATCTCGATAAATCCATGAAATAAATCCTCAAACAGCTCCAGCATTTCATTGAACAACTAACAGACAATATTTTCTCCTTTTTAACCCATAGCTCTGCTATGAATCATCTGCCTCATTGACCAGACAATACCCTCCAATAGGCAGCCTAACATCAACCACCTAAGCTTCACGCCCTCAATCACCCAATCACCCACATCCACTACAAACCTTCCATTGACATCCTGTATCCACTATCAAAAATATGAAACTGAACTCTCCTCAACTTCCCACTGTCGCACCCCTAGATTCATAGATCATTCATAAATACATCGAACCCCAATCCAGTTCGACAACAACACAATCAAACTCCACAAACTTCCCCAATTCAGCTATCATACATTGCACCACCAACAATGTTGATCGACCTCCTTCATTTCCCACTACCGAAATCCAGATCCACTTCAATCCATTCTCAACGTTGCACTACTTGATTCCCCTGAATCGAACTTCCCTATTTAACAGAGTTCATCATCAGACAATGTACTACCCAGATTGAAATCTTCCTTCGAACTCATCTTCTTACCTCAAAAAAAGATCGACATCGCCTTCTTTTAATATCAACACCAACCTCAAACACCATTTCGAACTATGCCTTTTCCACGTGAGCGCTTCAGGTCTGGTCGAGCTTCTGGGAACTCGAGTTCATATCACAATTCACTTTTTTTTTTCTTTCAGTGACATCAATTCGATTTTTAAATCAGTAGTATTTGGTTTTTCCCCGATTTGATAGGAAAAAGAACGAATGGAAAAGGCTTGAATCGATTTCTATTGTTTTTTTAGTGAGTGAGAAGAAAGAAAGAAGAGGAAAATTATAGAATGCTTTCGTTGGTTTTGGAATGAGATGAAAATACGAAGGCAAAGTATGTTTATATACATGAAGAGGGGGGAGGATAGAAACAACATGTTTCAGGTAGAGGTCGGAATAGGCATGTGGGAGGTAAGCTGTAGCGTTCTAACGTTCACAAGCTTAGGGAAGAAAGAAGCACAATCATATGTAAAAATGGAAGAAGTAACTGAGGTAGGTAGGTTTTGCTCAGAACATATCCTTCTTTCGAAAGGAATAGGTAGTTTGTGTTGAGGGTATAGGTCGGCCATTTTTTTATATATTTTGATTTTTAACAGATGTGACTTAAATTAAAATATCCTGCGATTTCAAACCCCTATTTGAGTGCAACTAATGACATTTATAGGGTTTTACCACTATTCTGAGCACACTAGAATAGATTTCAAAGCCTAATTCTATAGTATGGAGAAGGTATCAATTTTAATCGATGATTTAAAACAAATTTGATTTAATTTATCCTAGGAGTTTTCTGATCGTACGATTAACCGATAAATCCTAATGCTACGAAATTCAACAGATTCAAATATTTCTTGTTTCTGTGAATTCCGACTTACAATGGATTTTATACTCAATTGAAGTTCAAAACTAAATATTATGAACTACCATGCCATGGCGAGCTCGTTTTTTATTAAGTATATATTTATATGTTCAAACTTCATTTAATTAATATAAAAATCCATTTATATTACTATTTCAATATTTAAACTAATTTAAATATTCAAAACTTAAGTGACCAAAAATACGGGATGTTATAATCGAAAACACCAGATAGTTAATAGAAAGAAATTGGAAGGTGAGACAAGACAGGAAGAAATATTGGAATTAGAAGAAGGACAACAACAACATGATAATACAGAGTCTCACATCGCAGTGGAACAAAATATAATATAGAAATAAATCTTTACTGAGAGCTTAAAATAATACTTACAATCATCAAAGTATAACTTACAGTCAACACATCTGGACAATTATAATAATCTGTCCTCATATACAACATACATCGGAATAAATATTAAAATTCATTTTAAAATCTTATTAAAGTTAAATCAATTATTCGTTAAACTATTTCATTAGATTAAATTAAAAAAAATTAGTATCCAATTTTTATTAAAATAATTTACTTGGTCAACTTAAAAACAAACTCAAAGTTTATTACATAAGAGAATAAATTCTTCGTATTTTCTTTAAACGACGAGTTCTAATTATATATATAATCTTATTTCAAGCTCGATTTAGAATCAATTCTTACAATTCTTATAACGGTATTGAAAAGCCAAATAACAGCTAAAATACCAAACTTGTGAAATAAGGGTTTTCACATTTTAATCCAATCAAATATATTCACCAGGTATTAAAACATTATAAATATAAGTGAGGAATCCAGTTGGATTCCTCCAACCTATTTTTCCCTGCACCCAAATAGGTTACCTCAAAATAACATAATTATTTCAATAAAATAATATTCAATAATCAATAAATAACAACAACCCAAACAACCATATTTTAAATTAGTACGTTTATATTATTATAAACACAACCAACAAGGTAAGTTACCTCGTTTGGTAATAATCATTAAAATAACGATTAAATTTCATTTAAATTAAACTAAATTTTTAAATCAACTGTTAACACCAAAATTCACACTGGCTAAATCTAATGAAGCCAAAGGACCAGAATAGGAAGAAACGAAGAATTTCAGGTGGCGAAACCTAGACCACAGGCAGAAAGACCTTTAACAAGTCCATGACATTACCAAAAGGAGAAGAAAGCATTAAAAGGACAACAAACTAAAACATTAGAAATCTTTCCAGAAGGCAGCTGCCGAGATCCAAGCTTGATGGTTACCGGAAGGTAACTTTAGCAATTAATAAGCAACATACTGGAAGCATCCCTCCGGAAAATTGGAACCTACTTCAGAGATCTACCGAAAGCCAATCAGAGCCTCCGGGAAGCAAAGCCATCCACACTAAGTTACTCAGTACCAATACCGGGAAGTATGGGTGCAGACCGAGACCAGTGGTCCCGTAACCGAGATCAACCTAAGACAAGCCCTCAAATTCGGAAACCGAACAACCGGAAGGCATGATAGCATTCTGTTGAGTCCACAACAGAAGGGGCACCACAAGGGTCTCATTTTGAGGGGTGGATTCTCATTCCTCATTCTTTCTCTCACATTCTGGAGAGCAAATTCTAAATCAATTAAGGGATTTCCTATGTAACCTCCTCTATGAATAAAATTGTTAAAGCCCTTAAAGTGGACGTATGTTCAAGTCGAACCAAACCACTATAAATCACGTGTTCTTACTTTTTTAGCATACTATATTGTTCTTTAATATATTTCTGTATGTTATGCTATTGGATAACTAGAATTCCCTTATACAAGCCGTTAGGTTCTTAACAACCTGACGCTTTCCTCATGATATGGGCCTTGCTGCACCAACCTCTCCCCGGGTCTCAAATCACCAATTACCCTTCCGCAAGCTTCGTACGTACCCTGCAGCAAACCTAGGTTATCCTTCTACTAGTTGCTTAGCTTCCTCATTTGTTTTATGCTTAGAAAACCCCAATCCCAAGGTATTTGTTGGTCTTTGAGTTATAAAAGTGTGATACTCACCCCTTGAGAGAAGAGTAATTAATCTTCGAGCTTAAGGCCTTGATATCTAGGAATTGGTGAACTAACTCAAGATGGAAGGAGATGAATAATCGTATTTTCCCCTTAGGTCCATTTCCCTAAACCTATCTCCGATGTTGACAAGAAATCTCATTAACATTTTGGCGCTAGAAAGAGGGCCTGAACCTCCGAACCATTTTGGAGACCTTTCCACATCACTGGTTGTTTCGTCCCAGAGTGGAATAAGTGTTGAAGAAGGAAAACAAAGGAGAAATAGTCTCTTCAAGGGATTTCTAACCTTCAGCATGCTACTTAGAGTGTCGTTGATTGAAGAGCTGCTTAACCTTTAACCTCCAACCTTTTGTCTCACATCTTCCTCCTTATTCCCCATACCTTCTTTACCCTGCATTCCGTCATAACAAGATATTCTCTGGATTCCTTAGAATGAATAGACAACGGGAAAATTTGGATCAAAGCTCCAATGAATCCTCTGCTATAGAAACTAGCGTACTATCAAGTGACAACTCTACAATTCTGGGAGCAGGGAAGCCTCCAATTTTAGCAAAAGGAAGGAATGACGAATTGGAAGCACTATATTTAACTTTACAAGTTGACGCAACTAGGAGGTCTATTGAAGAAAATTCAGCCCAAAGAACTTTTGAAATGGAAACCTATCAAACGGAGTTAAAGGTGGAGGTACCTTCCGAGTTCAGTAGCAAAGTTAAATCCTTGTCTGAATTGCGAACTGGTTCTGTTTCACAAAAAGATGATCGAACATCAAGAAAGACAACCGATGCAGAAAGAGATATGCCCCCACCATTTAAACCTAATCTGTAGTAGCAGGCATACCCCTATTTCTAACACAACCACTAATCTTGGGTTGTGAAGATGAAAGTGCCAAAAGGATCAAGGTCTTAGAGCAACATGTACTTGAAATGAAGACTTTATAGGAGAATGCTCAATCATAAGAGACTCCATGAAGACCTGTTTCATCAAACATTAATTACGAAGAAAGCGGAGACAACGATGGTAAAGGATAGTCAGGGAGCCTAAACAATGGAGGATCCAGTTCCGAAAGCTCAAACTGCGGAAATCTAGAAGCCTACTCTAGAGGCACGGCAGAGAAGACCATCACAAACATATCCAAAAGCATGGGAAAAGGAGCCTTGAATAAGCACATTAGTAATGATGAAATAATGGAATCCCTTACTGACAAAGCCATGAAAACAATAATACCATCATACATGAACACCCCCATAAGTTGCCATGGAATTACCAAAATAGAAAAACCACAAATCAAGGAATCCTCAACCTTAACAAGAAGAACAAGCAACGAAGTGGAAGTATTACTCTTGGCAACACAAATTACATTACTAGAAGATTCATCAAAGCAGACTTGGCCCGATCGACCTCAAATATGACACCTTATGAAGCAGAATCAAGAGTAGTGGCACCTCAAGAGTTCAATAGCCAGTTCAAACCTTTATCAAATCTACAAAGCAGCCCAGCTGTGACACCCCCACGTCCGTTAATGTCACTCTTTATTAGAATGCATTAAGTTTTATGAAGCGTTATAGGTAAAAAAAAATAGAAACATTACAAGACAGATATAAAATAACAGCGAAATTAAAACTTTATTTAATATAAAAGCTTCGTGGTTCAAACCCAATTATATAATAAGTATGTAATACCGAAAGCATAAAACTTGTGCCTTGTACATAAATCATCATCACAATACAATAACACATAAAATAGCATAATCCCCAAAATATAGCCATAGTAGAGAAGGTACGAAATCAAGCAGAACATCTAAGCAGCTTCAAGCAGAGGGAAAGAAGAATCCTGATCAAGCTTGAGTATTCCCACTCTGAGAACCTGGGGGAACGGAAGAGAAAGAAGAGGAAACAAAATGGGTCAGAAATAAAGTCTCGCCAGTCCAATTACTTTTAGCATATAAATAAGTAAAAACATCATGACGCATATAAGTTGGAGAGAGACAACGGTGTCATAAGGAAGGTATAACAAGGTACACATGATAAATAAAACAGAACATGCGTTTCGCTTCTATAATACTTTTCTCTTTCTCTGCACCAGTACTAGTACAATAAGAACAAGATGATCCCAAAAAGTACAAGATGGTAGAATTAGGTGTACTTCTAGTGAGAGGTTTTTACCCCATACAATAACTGGTAGCCCAACAGAACTGATGGGTGTTACCCCCCAACGATAGTAATGGGCTCCTAAACAAGCAAGACTAGATGTACCCTAATTATTATCCCTAATCGATCAGCTTCCTAAGTTGTAGATACCCTGTGTAGGCCCCATAGTAGGATGTATCACTTCCTAAAGTGGAAACCCTTTGTTAACAAGATATGCACAAACCATATCTACATATTTCACAGCATCTTATCTTCACTAGCAAGCAGACCCAACGCACATGACTCCGTTCGAACGCGCCGTCAACACCCTCACTCAAGTGACCTCTTATAATCAGCTCAGTAAGCATGCCCAAACCCCGACCTAGTTCGGGGTTCCCCATTCGATACCAAGATGTGTTATTGATTGAAACGGGTCCCACCCAACAAATGATACAAGCTTCCCCTTAGGCTTGTATCCCCACTACTAGGATTTCAACAGGTTTTGCCTACCGGTTTAACAAGATTGCATAACCCCAACAGATTAAGTTTGTGGACCTATATATAAATATTACCCACCGCCCCAAGATTTATTTAACCCTTCTACCGACTCAAACAAGTTTACTTAACCCCTACTCAAGTTAGTAGGTTCATGTAATCCTTATGGATTCAAACAGGTTAAGTATTACAGGTTTATCACCATTCATTCATTTATGGTTATTAATGCGCTAGGCCTCCCACATTAAGTCTACAACTTGTGGACGCTGGATATGCCGGTTGGGTCCGGGCATACTTCTTCCACAAGTTGGACTTAACCTCGTGTCTTAGCACATTACATGTTTATGCACTTAGACCCCCTCACATTAGATTTACCACTTGTGGACGATGGATATGCCAGGCGGTTCCGGGCAGGCTTCTACCACAAGTGTAATCTAACCTCGTGTCTAAGCGTGGTTACAGTTTCTAATTACTGTAAATCTAGGCATTTTCATTACTAACCAATTTCATGGTTTTTATACCCCAAATTTCCGTCCGAACTACGATACAAATTATGCTCTAGATTAAGGTTTAGATCAAGATATAATTTATTCCCCCAAATCCCAAGTTTCGGCTCAAGGTCCAAATTATGCTAAAAAATTCCCAATCACGTTTTACAATATGAATTATACCCCAAAATAATAATTCCCAATCATTCCCAATTTCATGCATTCGCGTATTTCAGTGATAGGCCTAGGCTCGAAGGTAGCCTGGCTATATAAAAAAGGGAAAGAGGGAGAGAAGAGAACAAGAATAGGCATAGCAATATATGAAGATAGAATTGGTTATACTAGCAGAATAGGCATAGTGACATGATTAGGCAAACTACCATAATAGACATACGGGGACATGACTAGGCAAACTAACATAATAGAGATATGGTGACATGACAAGGCAAACCAACATAATAGGGATATCATAAACAGGCATGATGAGATCTAAACAGTGAATTAGATATAAAATTAATGACAGATCTGTTTATGATTTAGATTACTAATAGGTATACACTTAGATCCAAACTCATAAGCATGTCAAGATTACATTTCAGGTGTTTATATCTAAAAGAAACATAAACTCACTATGACTGGACCTAAAAAACAGAAGATTGATTGTAGATGTTGTTGCACAGATCTCTGAATTCGTATAACTTGTTGTTGAAGAAGAACAGCTAGATCAAATTGAGTTGGGGAAGCACCTCGTTGTCGCCATTGATTTAGATGAATAAAACAATGGTATCAAGGTCCTTTATAAAGCCTAAGGATAAAGAATCTAGTCAGAAAACACGTCCACGTACGTAGAACTGGATCTGCCCCGTATTGGTGAGGGGGGTCGACATGGGTGTCGACACCCCTGTTGTGGTGTCAACCCATGGGTCAACCCCTAACGAGCCGACTTCCCACCTAATTCTCCCGCCTCGGTTTTTTTGGAATAGATTTATTTGTATATAAATGTCTTATATGTATATAAACTTCAATCTTTAATATCTTCTTCATACAATGTCCGTTTTATGCAAACTTAGGGTCTATCCTAAGCAGAATTCCGAGACGAACGCAATAGTGTAGTATGTTTTACTTAATTCTAAATATTTAATTAAGTATTTCTTAGTTTACCATTATAGTGTTCTTTTAAAATTACGGGGTGTTACACCAGCTTTACGAAAAGACACCAGAATGACAAGAGAAGCATGTAACGACCCGTATTCTACACATCATAGGATTGTAGAATATTTATTTCTTTCCCATGTGAAGTCGTATGGTCATGTAACTTTGGGAAACATCCATTAGAGTCATTTCCCATGTTCATGATTTTTGTCGATTTTTAAATGACCATTTTGCCCCTAGTTGGTATTGTTTTGGACATAACTTTTGATTGGAAAGGAATTTTGATCTGAAACCACTTCCGTTGGATTCGTTTGATGGTTTACCTTTCCGTAGAGTGGTCATAAAAGCCAAACGGACTTACCGTTTGGGAGATATGGCTGAAATAAGGTTTGGAGGGTGAAAAAACTGCTTAACTGGGCCAAATCGGGTGATTAGTGAGTAGGCCCATAACTCATTTCGGGATTAGAGTTATGGGAAGGCTGAAATGAGATGGAGAATCATTCCATTTCAGTTTTCTAGCCTCCACTTATCACCAAGGAACCCTAAAAATGGCCTCCAACCTCTAAATCACCTCCAAATCATCTTTTGGTCAAGGATTTGGCTTAGCAACCCCTAATCAAGGAAGATCTTCACCAAAGCAACATAGGAGCTGCTGTTTGGCATTGAGATTCACATCAAATCAGAGAATTATTTCAGATCTTAGTTTATTTGTGGCTAAGGTGAGTGATTTGCATAGTTTTGCACTAATTATGGCTAATTAGGGTTGATTAGTGTTAATTAGCGAATTTAAACATGATAAAATTCGGGAAAAATGTTCATAAATTCTTAAATAATGTTTTAGACCTCTGATATGAATTTGGGTTAATTTGGTTAAGTTTTGCTAATCCTATCATTAGTTTCACCTAAACATGCTTAGGGGGAGATATGGGATTTCGGGGTATGTTTGATCCATTTTAACCTATTATATTGACGTTTTGATGTTTGTGGTTGATTATGCATGTTGCTATGACTGTATGAAATGCTTTGTGATTGGTTAGAATAGTTGGAATGGTCGAAAACGCCGTCGAGGGGCGTAAACTGTTCGCTGGAAGAACTGCAGGAATCTACCCGAACCGGACCGGATCGGTGGGCATAGGGGCGATCCGACCCGAAGACAACGATCCGTATGGCCACCCCGATCGCGAATCCTCTCCACGATCCGATTCAGCTTGATGAGGTGCCACGATCCGAAGGAAGGAGCACGATCCGATCCACTTCAGAAGCTCACGAGCTGACGACCTGGGAAGATGCACCCGACCCGACCCGACCAGTGGGGGAACACGAACTGACGTGAAGGAGGAACCACAGCCCGATCCGAATGGATACCACGACCCGATCCGAAAGGGTGACTACGACCCGATCCGTATGGGCGACCACGAGCTGAGGACGTGACTTGATCCGAACCGTGGTGACGAGGGAATACTGGACTCCGAACCGAACCACTATGAACTGAAGGCTACGACCCGATCCGATCTGGTGATGACCAATAACCCGAGATGCAAAGGAAGTCCAATATGGGAAGTTAGAGCTCAGGATCCAGTTGGGAACCAACGAGTTCACTTCATGGTTGGGCTTTGCTGCGGGACGTGTGCTAAGGAGTTGTCGACGTTCATAACTTCGATCCACCACTGAAAATGGATGATGGGCTACTTATCAATGCAGTAGGGTCATCATGACCTGAGGGGCAAAGTGATGGTAGCGAGACTACGTTATCAGTGCAGTAGGGTCATTATGACCCGAGGGGCAAGGTGATGCGTAGTAAGACTATGAGCCAGTGAAGTGGGGTCATTGTGACACCATGGGGCAGAGTGGACATAGTAAGGATTAGTAAGGCTATGAGCCAGTGCAGTGAGATTCTTGTGACTCCATGGGGCAAAGTGGACATAACAAAGGATTAGTGGCTACGTTACCAGTGCAGTGAAGCCATTTATGACTTCATGGGGCAAAGTGATCGTAGCAAGGTATGTTGGGTGATCGAAGTGGTGAATATCGTATGCTTTACGCACTGAGTGAGAGATGTGAGGATGGATGCTATGTTTGATTGTTTGCCATCATTATGACATGCACACCTCCCCCACCTCCGTATCTTTACACCATTTGATATGGTACCTTAGAGTGTTGTACAGTATGTAGTGCTAACTCTTTGGTTGCAGGTCCAGGTTCAGGTATGTTTTAGTCTACCTGTTATTGTTCACTTTATATGCTTATCGCTCATACCAGGCTTTATGTCTGACCCAGAGTTTTATGTCTCCTCTTATTACTCTGGGTGCTCACACGAGCAGACTAGAGACAGGTTAGCTGGTGGTGCGCGAGTAGCTGATTCAGAGGCGGGCAGGAGGCTTCAACATATGATATATATATATATACACATTCTCCCTGTGTCGTTTGTGGTCGCTACTTGGGCATTAGTTGTGTACCTCCTTTATCTTACTTTTGCTTTGAGACAGTTTGAAAGTTGTAATAAGCTGTATTTTGGATTTCCGCTGCTATGATGTTTAGTTCTGGTTTTCAGATTATGCACTGTCTCTCCTGTTTTATGTCAAGTATGTTATTATTATATTTTATTCTATGCGCTGTGAGACATTCTACAGGTTCTTTGTATGTTCAATTCCTTCTTCCCTTTTCCTTCTCACGACTCGTTCCGTGCTAACTGGACATGTGTACAGCGCACCTTTGGAGTAAGTGTCGGTTGGTGCGGGGCGGGCCGTCACACTTGGTATCAGAGCTCTAGGTTGCGTTGTTAACCTAGGGAAAGACACTAGGGAGAGTTAGTACGTATATGAAAGCGCGTATTTGTGATTACTTTGGTTTTCAAAAGCTATGTATATATATACTATTAGTAGTATAAGAATGAAGTCGCACTGCACTAGCACCACTATGGGGTCGTTAATCGTTTCCCTTTTTCAGATTGACGATGAGCCGAGATACGAGGGGTGCTAGTAGAGGGACCAACCAAGGGAATGCCGCTGACATGAGGGCGATGTTTACTAACCTCATGAGAGACATGCTTAGAGAAGTGCAAGGGGCAGTTCCCAATCCCGGAGTTGGTGTTGGCCCAGTAGTGCAGGGGCCTAGGGTCGATTTCGCCAAGTTGTGCAAGGATTACACTAATCTTGGTGGAAAGCCATTCCACGGAACGGAGTCGGCCACAGATGTTCAAGATTGGATGGATAGCTATGGTCGTATCTTCGATGACTTGGGTCTTGAGGATGCGATGAAGAGAAGGTTAGCGTCTCGTCAGCTGCAAGGGCGAGCGATGAATTGGTGGAATGCCATTAGAACAGCTACTCCAGAGGATCAGGTTACTTGGGATCAGTTCAAGGCTCGCTTTAGCGAGAAGTTCATTCCAGCTGCTCAGAAGTCAGTATTGTTCAAGAGGTTCTTGGAACTCAAGCAGGGTGGCAGGGAAGTTTCTGACTATATTGCTGAGTTCGACACTTTGTCAAAGTATGGACTGTCTCTCATTGATACTCCTGAGAAGAAGAATGAGAAGTTCATTACTGGTTTGGATGGATACTTGGGGGAAAGGCTTTTCAACCACATCGATGAGACTTTTGAATCGATCGTGGGGAAAGCTTTGAGATCAGAGAGCCTTTACCCTAAGTCAAAGACTGAGGCTGCATCTGCAGAAGGGCCAAAGCCGCAAGCAGGAGGTGGAGGCAAGAATAACTCTCAGAATAAGAGGAAGCAGGGCCAATCAAAAGGTGGTCAGAAAAAGAGCAAGAAGGATGTTGAGTGCTTCAGCTGTGGAAAGAAGGGCCATTATGCTAAAGAATGTCGGGCCAAGCCAGCGGAAAGGAAGTGCTACAACTGTGGTCAAATGGGACATCAGAAGGATAAGTGTCCGCAACCTCTTAAGGAGAAGCAGATTGTGAAAGCATATGCTCTTGATGCTGTTCCTTCTTCGTCGAATGCCCCAACTGCGGCGGAGAAAGGAAAGAATGTTGTAATTCAAGGTATGCTTTCTATTTATGATGTACTAGTTCGAGTTTTGTTTGATACTGGGGCTTCCCGTTCCTTCATATCTAGTGACCTGGTAGATAGGTTGGGACTGGAACCCGAGATAGTCGATAGACCATTGATTGTGACGAACCCGATTGGTGGTTCGACTAGCCTTAGTATGATTTGCAGGAATTTGGTCTTATCGAGTCATGGATGTATGTTTGTATGTGATTGCTTTGTTTTGGGCTTTACTGGGTATGGCATTATATTGGGAGTCGATTGGCTCCAAAGATAAGGGGTGGTGGTAGAATGTGAGGGCTTTTTGGTGACAGTGAGGGCGGATGATGGGCGGAGGGTAGTGTTTGGTAGTCTACCTAGTGATGGGGTTATGGCTAGTTTTGTAAATTCCCTCGACATCCCGCATGATGAGTTGTCAGATGTGCCCGTGGTTGGCCAGTATCCGGACATCTTCGAGGAGGTGACCGGGCTTCCACCACACCGAGAGATTGAGTTCCTTATTGATTTAGTGAAAGATGCCATACCTATAGTGATGCCACTTCGTCGTATGGCACTAAGGGAGCAGCGAGAGCTCGGGGTGCAAGTCAGCAATCTTTTGAAGAAGGGATTTATTAGAAGGAGTGTCTCCGGGTGAGGAGCACCAGTTGTGTTTGCCACTAAGGCAGAAGGTTCCCTTCGTTTGTGTGTGGACTATCGTGAGTTGAATAAGGTAACGAGGAAGAATAAGTATCCTCTACCACGGATAGATGATTTATTTGATCAACTGGAAGGAGCAAGAGTGTTCTCCCAGTTGGACCTCGCGACAGGATTTCATCAGCTTCGAGTAGCGGATGAGAGTGTTCCCGAAAACGGCATTTAGGACGCCGTCTGGATTTTATGAGTGGTTGGTCATGCCATTTGGGTTGACCAATGCACCAGCCTATTTTGTGGATCTTATGAATCGAGTATTCAGAGATCAGTTGAATAAGTTTGTTTTTGTGTTCGTGGATGATATCCTTGTTTATTCAAGGACAGAGGAGGAACACAAGGGACACTTGAGGATAGTGATGGAGGTGTTGAGGAAACACCAATTGAAAGCGAAATTCTCTAAGTGTCATTTTTGGAGAAGGGAAGTAAGATTCTTGGGTCATGTTGTTTCAGAGAGTGGTATTGCCGTAGACCCTGCGAAGGTGGCTACGGTACAGGATTGGCTTACGCCCAAGAATGTAACAGATGTGAGAAGTTTCTTGGGATTAGCTGGATATTATCGTAAGTTTATCCAGGACTTCTCCAAGATAGCAGCACTGTTGACTCAGTTGACTAAGAAGAATCAGTCCTTCGTCTGGGACGAAGTGTGTGAGGATGCCTTCAAGAGTCTAAAGGAGAAGTTGACGCGTGCGCCAGTGTTAGTCATTCCTAAAGGGAGTGAAGAGATGACGGTATACACGGATGCTTGTGGTACTGGACTGGGTGCTGTATTGATGCAAGGAGGTAGGGTTGTAGCTTATGCTAGTCGACAGCTAAAGCCGCATGAGAAGAAGTATCCTACCCATGATTTGGAACTAGCAGCGATTGTGTTTGCGCTGAAGATGTGGAGACACTATCTCTTGGGAGAAAGATTTGAGTTGTTTACCGATCATAAATCGTTAAAGGAGCTCTTCTCTCAGAAAGATCTGAATCTCCGTCAGCAGAGATGGTTAGAGTTCTTGGCTTCATATGATTTTGATATCGCATACACACCTGGGAAGGGTAATGCGGTAGCCGATGCCTTGAGTAGGAGACATGCCAGCTTAGGGGCAATGTTTCTTGAATGGAAGCAACTGGAATATATCGCGGGGTTTGATTTCAGACCAAAGTGCGAATTGGATCCAGTTATGCTAGCTAGTTTGACGATCAGACCCACCTTGATAGAGCGGATTGGTTCCAGCCAGAGGAACGATCCTAATCTATTGGAAATCATCTCCAAGTTAGAGATGGGTATCGATGAGGAGATGAATGTATATGGGCTTGATCGAGATGGATGGCTTCGAAAGAATGGAAGAATAGTTGTGCCCAACGTGAATGGTTTGAGAGATGAAGTGCTTAGAGAATGTCATCACTCAAAACTGACTATACATCCCAGTGGTAATAAGATGTATCGAGACATGAGACAGACTTACTACTGGGAAGGGATGAAAAGATACGTTGGGAAGTTTATATCCAAATGCATGAATTGCCAGCTAGTTAAAGCCGAGCAAAAGAAGCCTAGTGGGTTGTTGCAACCATTAGAAATTCCCGAATGGAAATGGGAGCAAGTCTCGATGGATTTCATCGATGGTTTACCAAGGACTAGATCGGGATATGATAGCATTTGGGTAATTGTGGATCGATTGACTAAAAGTGCAAGATTTATACCAGTCAAATCGACCAGAACGGAAGCCAAGTTGGCAGAATTGTATATGAAATGGGTAGTGAGATTTCATGGAGTACCCAAAAGCATTGTGAGTGACCGAGACCCGTTGTTCACTAGTGGGTTTTCGAAAAGCTTACAAGAGGCTCTAGGGTCAGGATTACATCTCAGTACCGCATATCATCCTCAGACCGACGGTCAGACGGAGAGGGTGAATCGTATATTGGAAGATCTCTTGAGAGCTTGTATATTGGATTTTGGTGGATCATGGGATGACCATTTGCATCTAGTAGAGTTTGCATATAATAATAGCTACCAATCCAGTATCGGTATGGCTCCATATGAAGCTTTGTACGGAAGACCGTGTAACTCACCATCATGTTGGATAGAGACTGGCGAGAAGTTTGTGCTTGGACCAGATGTGGTGAGAGAAACTTTGGATAAGATTAAGATCATTCAGCAACGAATGAAAGCTGCCCAAGATAGGCAGAAGAGTTATGCCGATAAGAGGAGAAGAGACTTGAAATTCTACGTTGGTGACACGGTGTTTGTCAAGATCTCTCCGTTAAAGAGCGTGATACGATTTGGCAGGAGAGGCAAGTTGGCACCAAGATTTGTTGGCCCATTCCCTGTTCTTGAACTAGTCGGGAATTTGGCATATAGAGTTGGCTTACCAGAGAAAATGGCGGGAGTTCACAATGTATTTCATGTTTCCCAACTAAGGAAGTTCGTTCACGACTCAGATATGGCTATTTCACCTGATTAGTTAGAGGACTTCGAAGTAGAACCCGAGGCGGTTGGGAACCGCAAGCCGATTCGTATTGTGGGGCACGATACGAAGCAACTTCGAAGGAAGGCGGTGAGGCTAGTCAAGGTTCAGTGGGGCGAGGACGAGAATGATTGTACTTGGGAGACAGAGGAGAGCATTAGGAAGGCATACCCAGAACTCTTTGCCTGGTAAGATTTACTTCGTAATTTAGTTTTTCCGCATGCTAGGGTAGACTTGCTTAGCTTGTTTTGCATGTTTGATTGTTGTTTTATGATTGATAGGCATGCGGGACCTTTGTGTGTGTTTGGATTAGGGAATTTCGGGGGCGAAATTTCTTAAGGGGGGGAGAGTGTAACGACCCGTATTCTACACATCATAGGATTGTAGAATATTTATTTCTTTCCCATGTGAAGTCGTATGGTCATGTAACTTTGGGAAACATCCATTAGAGTCATTTCCCATGTTCATGATTTTTGTCGATTTTTAAATGACCATTTTGCCCCTAGTTGGTACTGTTTTGGCCATAACTTTAGATTGGAAAGGAATTTTGACCTAAAACCACATCCATTGGATTCGTTTAATGGTTTACCTTTCCGTAGAGTGGTCATAATAGCCAAACGGACTTACCGTTTGGGAGATATGGCTGAAATAAGGTTTGGAGGGTGAAAAAACTGCTTAACCGGGCCAAATCGGGTGATTAGTGAGTAGGCCCATAACCCATTTCGGGATTAGGGTTATGGGAAGGCTGAAATGAGATGGAGAATCATTCCATTTTAGTTTTCTAGCCTCCACTTATCCCCAAGGAACCCTAAAAATGGCCTCCAACCTCTAAATCACCTCCAAATCATCTTTTGGTCAATGATTTGGCTTAGCAACCCCTAATCAAGGAAGATCTTCACCAAAGCAACATAGGAGCTGCTGTTTGGCATTGAGATTCACATCAAATCAGAGAATTATTTCAGATCTTAGATTATTTGTGGCTAAGGTGAGTGATTTGCATAGTTTTGCACTAATTATGGCTAATTAGGGTTGATTAGTGTTAATTAGCGAATTTAAACATGATAAATTTCAGGAAAAATGTTCATAAATTCTTAAATAATGTTTTAGACCTCTGATATGAATTTGGGTTAATTTGGTTAAGTTTTGCTAATCCTATCATTAGTTTCACCTTAACATGCTTAGGGGGAGATATGGGATTTTGGGGTTTGTTTGATCCATTTTAACCTATTATATTGACGTTTAGATGTTTGTGGTTGATTATGCATGTTGCTATGACTGTATGAAATGCTTTGTGATTGGTTAGAATAGTTGGAATGGTCAAAAACGCCGTCGAGGGGCGTAAACTGTTCGCTGGAAGAACTGCAGGAATTTACCCGAACCGGACCGGATCGGTGGGCATAGGGGCGATCCGACCCGAAGACAACGATCCGTATGGCCATCCCGATCGCGAATCCTCTCCACGATCCGATTCAGCTTGATGAGACGCCACGATCCGAAGGAAGGAGCACGATCCGATCCACTTCAGAAGCTCACGAGCTGACGACCTGGGAAGATGCACCCGACCCGACCCGACCAGTGGAGGGAACACGAACTGACGTGAAGGAGGAACCACAGCCCGATCCGAATGGATGCCACGACCCAATCCGAAAGGATGACTACGACCCGATCCGTATGGGTGACCACGAGCTGAGGACGTGACTCGATCCGAACCGTGGTGACGAGGGAAGACTGGACTCCGAACCGAACCACTATGAACTGAAGGCTACGACCCGATCCGATCTGGTGATGACCAATAACCCGAGATGCAAAGGTAGTCCAATATGGGAAGTTAGAGCTCAGGATCCAGTTGGGAACCGACGAGTTCACTTCATGGTTGGGCTTTGCTGCGGGACGTGTGCTAAGGAGTTGTCGACGTTCATAACTTCGACCCACCACTGAAAATGGATGATGGGCTACTTATCAGTGCAGTAGGGTCATCATGACCTGAGGGGCAAAGTGATGGTAGCGAGACTACGTTATTAGTGCAGTAGGGTCATTATGACCCGAGGGGCAAGGTGATGCGTAGTAAGACTATGAGCCAGTGCAGTGGGGTCATTGTGACTCCATGGGGCAGAGTGGACATAGTAAGGATTAGTAAGGCTATGAGCCAGTGCAGTGGGGTTCTTGTGACTCCATGGGGCAAAGTGGACATAGCAAAGGATTAGTGGCTACATTATCAGTGCAGTGAAGCCATTTATGACTTCATGGGGCAAAGTGATCGTAGCAAGGTATGTTGGGTGATCGAAGTGGTGAATATCGTATGCTTTACGCACTGAGTGAGAGATGTGAGGATGGATGCTATGTTTGATTGTTTGCCATCATTATGACATGCACACCTCCCCCACCTCCGTATCTTTACACCGTTTGATATGGTACCTTAGAGTGTTGTACAGTATGTAGTGCTAACTCTTTGGTTGCAGGTCCAGGTTCAGGTATGTTTTAGTCTACCTGTTATTGTTCACTTTAGATGCTTATCGCTCATACCAGGATTTATGTCTGACCCAGAGTTTTATGTCTCCTCTTATTACTCTGGGTGCTCACACGAGCAGACTAGAGACAGGTTAGCTGGTGGTGCGCGAGTAGCTGATTCGGAGGCGGGCAGGAGGCTTCCACGTATGATATATATATACACATTCTCCCTGTGTCGTTGGTGGTCGCTACTTGGGCATTAGTAGTGTACCTCCTTTATCTTACTTTTGCTTTGAGACAGTTTGAAAGTTGTAATAAGCTGTATTTTGGATTTCCGCTGCTATGATGTTTAGTTCTGGTTTTCAGCTTATACACTGTCTCTCCTGTTTTATGTCAAGTATGTTATTATTATATTTTATTCTATGCACTGTGAGACATTCTACAGGTTCTTTGTATGTTCAATTCCTTCTTCCCTTTTCCTTCTCACGACCCGTTCCGTGCTAACTGGACATGTATACAGCGCACCTTTGGAGTAAGTGTCGGTTGGTGTGGGGCGGGCCGTCACAAAGCAGCTGTTCAGAGGAGAACAGAAGTCTGTTGCCACCAGAAGAAAGGAAGGCAAAGGAGACTGAAACTCCGCCTAGTATGAAGATTCCACACCTTATATTTGATGGAACTACAGACCCCGAAGAGCACCTTGCTGCCTTTGAGGGTTATATGGATTTTTAGAACGCTTCTGGGATTAGGCGTTGCCGTATGTTTCCGCTAATACAACGAGAAACAGCTGCTAAGTGGTATCGCCGACATCAAGGGAAAGGCATCCATTCTTGGGAACAATTCTCTTATGATTTCTCTGCACAATTTTGTAGCTGTAAGAATCCAGTGGTGGACTATCCTACGTTATAATCATAAAACAGGAGCAAGACGAATCTCTAGCTGACTACATAAAGAGATTCAATGCTTAAGCTTCGAGAGCCAAGGGTATGAGAAACTGCAATAAGCTTGTCGCCATCCATTCAAGGTTGATTGAGAAAACACCTATTTGGGAAGAGTTGTACATACATGGATGCAAAGACTCGCCAGAATTCTACCATCGGGAAAACACATTCATTCACATGGAAGAATTATATCATTCGAAGAGGAGGCTCAGTTGCTGCAAGGAAGACGGTAAATCACACGCTCATCAGAATCTTCAAGATGGGAAGTGTAGAATTCATTGAAGACTAAAAGAACCTGAAGGAAGAAGGACCAAGTGCCAATACCATAACCTTAAGCAAGCCTATTTCGCACATCTATGCAACGATGAAGAGAAAGTCAACTTCTCTCAGTTCCTTTCAAATATAAGAATCATCCAGAACCATTCAATGGAGAGGAGTATTGTGAATATCACAAGAGAAATGGACATCAAACCGATAAATGCAAGGTATTGGAAGGTATACAACAAAGGCTCATCTAAGACGGGCACCTAGAAGAATTCGCCAATGACGAACTAAAGTCAACTCAATAACCACTTGACCTCAAGCCGAATGACCTAGTAGTCGGGACTGCTTCTGTGCCTATCCCTCCCAAATCAAGGTTTGCCAACTCTTATGGCAAAGGTCCTGAGGTTGGAGGTATGGAAAAACCCTCTGGACTTAGAACTTTCAATCCTACTCATGGGAATGGTTACAATTACGGATCAAAGGACCATTACTCTAGTAAGTGTCTAAGAACCCATACTTGTCACATTTTCCAAACTTCAGGACATGCAACACTTTCATGCCCTTCATTTTGGAAAGGTAGCTAGGTGCTGAGTAATTCCCTAGCGATACTTCTTCTAAACCGAGTAGTTGCCGCTCTACCAATTGCAAAGTTTTGTATGCAACTTGTGCCTTCTTATGAGTGTTTTGTATGGTTTGTATCTAGGTAGTTGTACTAGGAGTTATGTGCCTACTTGAGGCTTCTGCAGTATTAAGATTAGTATAAGGTTTCAACCGAGATAGCCTTTCGACCAAGTCCTCTCTTTTAGCAAAAGAAACTAAGAATAGTATTTAGAATAGCTTAGCTCTACGAGTTTAGGGTGGGTGGGAGGTTTCTCGCTAAGTGTCATGGACGATTTTATGAATGATTGTGTTACTTTGCTTTTAAGAACATACTATGAACCTTGACTTAAGCCAGGGATACCACGGCGCAGATGGGTTTTTCTAAAATACCTCGACATTGTAGATTCTGACACAATAACTTTGTTTTGTGTCTAATGGCAAGTTTTACATTTCATTTGCGAGTTTTTAAGCTAAGCAGCCATGTGATTTTTGGTTAATTTCGCTTATCTACAAAGCTTTATATGGATACACTTTCCATATCATCCGTGATGGTCATCAGTGGTTTGGCTATCTGCGTAACTACGGTTCCGCCCCAAGCATTTTATGTTTTTGCACTACATAAGCTATATTGTAATGTCCCGTATTTTTCGATAGTATAATAATTAATTAATTTAATTATTATAATATATTGGTTCGATAATTTCAATGGTCTAAATTAAAATATTTTGAATATTTAAATAATATAAATTGTGGAATAATATAATTATTTCTGAAATAGTCAGAAATGGTTGAATTTGCTATATTGTGTAATTTGAATAATATATGTTATTTAATTAAGTTTACGTCCAAGCAATAATAGCGAATATATTATTTAAATGACAGTTGAACATATTAATTATAATATAATTTATAATCGAGCTCGTACTGTTGCGGCAATTCATAATATTGAGTTTTGAACTTCAGCTGAGTATATAGGATTAGTTATAAGTCGGATTTCTTTGAAACAAGAAACATTCAAATCTATTAAGTTATATTTTTCTAATGGAAGAGAAAAATGGAGATTTCGTCTTATAGATTGTAAGTTATATCCAAATCAAATTTTCAGAAAGTCGCTATGGATTCGTTTATAAACCATAACAATTATTTTATTTTAATAAAACTGATTTTGAATTTGGTAAGATTTTTGAGATGTAGTTATAATTTAATATTTAGAATTTTACCATAATTTTTATTTTGAAAAACAAGTAACTTTTTATTTGGAGTATTTTACACCCTATATCAGCATTTTGGGATATCACAATATGAGTTAATTAGTTTATATTATTCTATTTTTGGGATCAAGCCACATTGCTCTTCACAACAGTACTTTTATTTTTGTCCATTGCAACTCGTATGTGATAGTGTTGTATGTTACTTTATACACAAATTTCCAGTACGTATCTATATTAATAAAATCAAATTAAACAGATACTTTACCCTTAAGTAAACTAAGAAATAAAATCAAAATAAATAAATCATAATGTGTCATTCCTTATGGATGCATGGATCTAGTTTTAGTATTTTATTTTTATTTTAAAAGCCTTAGTCTCTAAGTCTTCTGTAAATGGAATAAATAAAAAACATATTTTCATTCCGTAAGTACTAAGAAACTTGCACTATACAATTGCCTAGATAACCTAAAGGAGCGCAGCTATTGAAAGAAAAGCTCATAACAGTCTAACCTACCCTATATTGTACAAAGCTTCTTCGCTAAGTATAGGTATCTTATAAAAACGCACCCATCCACTTTGTCATTTTTCTTCAGCAAACAAGATAATCGAAACAAAGTTAAAACCTATGGGAAATCAAATATATATATATATATATATATATATATATATATTTCTAAACCCCGCTACAATTTCTCTAATCTCGTATAAATGTTTATGAGTTCAGCCATTTCTTTTGGTGACGCTAAAACTTCGAACAACGTAAACACGGTTGGACCCAACGAAGCGAGGGGATTCGAAAACCAAAGTTAGTGCTATTGTGTGCTGGATGCTCGACGTAGGGGTAGATTTCAGTTTGGTTAGGTGGTAAGTGTAAGTTTGATGGAATCTGGAGCAGAATGTTTTCCTTTAGATGGACAAGAGGACTATAGCGTGTTTGCATAGGGTATTCGTAAGTGTGGCGCTAGGGTCTAAGTTGGGAGGGGAGCAAGCATCAGAAAGAAAGGCCGCATACAGTATATATATATATATATATATATATATATATATATATATATATATATATATATATGCACACACACCACAACTTGAAGTGGGGATGCTAACTAACGTATATTGCAAACATTTGGGGCGAGTTGTGTTTTGGTGACAACAAATAAGATTGTGACGGCAGTTTTTGGAAGGGAATAGGAGCTGTAACACCCCGTGAATTCTATAACATTAAGCTTCACAAATTAAAGTGTAATTAATTCTGAATGAAAGAATTAAGGGAAATGGGTTACGCCATTGCGTCCGTCTCGGAATTCTGCTTGAGATAGAGTCCGAGTTTGCGTGAATCGGACTCTGTATGAAGGAGTTATGACCTTCGGAAGTTTCAGAATAAAATTTAAATTCAAACGGCTCAGCTTCAGATTCGAAATTCGAAAAACAGGTTCAAACTGGGTTGGGCGGGAAAATTCCCGCCCAGAGACCAGGTCGACCATAGGGTCGACCATGGTGTCGACCTGGCCACCCCAGGTCGACCATGGTGTCGACCTGGCCACCCCAGGTCGACCATGGTGTCGACCTGGCCACCCCAGGTCGACCATAGTGTCGACCTGGGTGTCGATCTGCCAGGTCGACCTGCCTGGCTAGGTCTGTCTTTGGCTCGAATTTCTGTGGCTCGGTGTGTCACTAGGGCTGACATGTCACCTCTTGATTGGCTCTTTGAACTTTGTATGGTCTAGATTCCTCCTGTCTTCATCTGACGGCTCAAAACAATTTAAAAATCTATAAATACACCCTAAGTCTCAACTGAAAATTCACATAAAAAAATAAGATGGGAGTCGTCATGCTGCCAGGGAGGAATTGAGCATAGCCATCAAGAGAGAAAAGCCTAGAGACGAATCAAATTATGAAGAAGATTAAAGTTTAATCAAATAAATCAACGCAACGTTAGTCTACCCAAAGGAGTGCACCTCAATTTAAGAATTCAGAATTCAAGATTCTGCATTCGTTGTAAGTATAGTGACCTTTCCGAATATGAATAAAAACTATGATGTGATTCGATGTAAATGAAAATAGAATTGTGCTATTGTATGAATATGATATAAATTCTATGTATTGTAATGATTCTGTCATGACTTGTGTATTGATATTTGTGGCCTAAATTAATTGATGCAAGCCTATTGGACATTTGTATATGAAAGTAATAACAATAGCAAGTTGTGGCAAAAACTAGAAATTGATCCCTTTATGTATATGTCGATGGCATGGACTATGTATACTCCCTTAATCTAAGTTAGAATTTATGTAAACATGTTCTAGATTTGAGATCCTTTTTATGCCTACATGACCCAAAACTTATGATATCATTCTTATGTTAATTTGCGAGTATAATTGGATATATGTTAACTATCGTTTGGGTTTCATAAACTATGCAAGTTCATGTTGAAATAGGCTATGTGATTAGATGTTATAATTGGACATTTTGGTGGATATACAACATGCTAGTTTTGTGGTTTACATTATGCTAAGTTAAACATGTTTAAACACAAGTTTGTATTAGCCTAAACTATGCCATTTCATATGTCACCTACTTAGTTATACTTTGATTTGACTGCAAGTTCACATGACCCATATTATATGTTAGTTGAATCGCTAAATTGCAAGTTCATGCGCCACACACCTTTATGTATTACATGTTCTTGATTTCCCCTTTTTCTCACATTTATAAAGTTGGGCTGAATTGTGACAAGCCCAACACATGTTATAATGTTGCAAATGTACAAACGGGGGTAATAACGTTGGGTGTAAAACATGAAAATATATGTTGCCATGGTTGGTACATGCCAACGACAATGACATTTAAGTGGTATGAATTGATATACCCAAGAATAAAAGGTATGACATTTACATATATAATTGAGAAATAGTAAAATATGTAAATTTAGAAAACACGATATGCTTAACCCGAGGTTGGATTGAGTTGTGATGTAAACCTGCCCGGACCCGCCCGACTGTCCAGTAGTCTTAACAATACCTATCCAATGTGGGTGGTTAAGCATTGAGCCGAATAATGACCCGAGGTTAGACTGAGCTAAGGTGTAAACCTGCCCGGAACCGACCGGCACATCCAGTAACCGTAGCAATATCTGTCTAATGTGAGTGGTCAGGTGCTCTAAGAGGCTAAGGACTGATGGTAGGGTTAAGTTAACTATAACACTTAACCAAATTCAACATGTTAACAAGAATTGATGGGTGGGGTTAGGTAAATACATACACTTAACCACTTAACATGTTTGACTAGAAAATCCTGGTAACGAGGGACCCATTTCAGCAGTAACCCAAGTTAGGTATCATGGTACCCTGAAACTAGGCAGGGTGGGGCATGATTACTGGGCTGATTGTAAGCGATCAAAGCGACGGCGGTGGGTGCAACAGTGTAGGTTCTAACGGGGTGCGGGCGTGCACACACTCCGGAGCAGACAAACAGGGCACTGAGGGCACCAGTAGTATAACCTATGCCTTCTAGAATTTGTGTCGGGGCCGCCACCATGGGTCTTGATACACCCCATGGTGGGACCAACATAGGTATCTACAATTCTTGGGGGCCGTATGACACATGTTTACGTGAGTAGGAGCCGATCTTTAAATAAAAATGGGGATCACTTCACCCTCAGCATGGGGTGCCAGTTAGGATAAACTCAAGTAGGTGCAGAGATATATAGTGTGGTGCGATAGTACATTCGATTCAAAACGTCACCTCCTTAGCTTGTGACACTTTCTTATTTTCAGTTTATGTCTATCATGCCCTTTTCTTATTCACATACTGAAGAGTTACTAGATTTACTCAGGCTTTATGTCTGACTCTATTTTCTTTTTGTCTTCTTTTCTTTCGTTTCCCCCCGCCCCCAGGTCCACAGGGAGGAAACAACTCAGCTCAGTCAGACTCTTTACAAGCTCCAAGAACGTAGATGTATGATTCAGATCTCTTTTGCTCGGATTATGGCTTTGGATATCACTATGGGGATTCATGTCACATTATTTATGTTTTATGCTTCTTTAATAATCAAGACCGTAATGAGGTTGTAATTTTGGAAATATTTTCAGACAATTATGGAATATTTTGTTTGAACACGTATTGATGAAATAAAAGTCTGTTTGGTTTCCGCTGTTTTAAAATATGTGTATTTATATCTGTCTTGAGTATTTATGTGGCTTTTACTTATAAACCTCCACCAACGTTAAGGCATTCCCTTTGTGAGTGACCTTAACGGAGGTGGGGTGTTTCACTTGGTATCAGAGCATAGGTTTACCAGATAAGATAAAAGTTTTTGAAATTGTTCTCAAAAGAAAGTTTAAAGAAGCATTTTTTCAAGAAAAAGTGTTACATTTTTTAAAGAGGCATAATCCCCCAAATCCATATGCACTATCTCTCTCTATCCTTTGTTTTAAATCTTTCCTTTCTTTTTTTGCATGTCTGGGGACCTTACTTCCCAGCTACAGATGCTTTTACTCCTCCTCCTCCTCCTCTACGTGAACCAGCAAACAGAAGAAATCGCCGAACAAGAAGACGGATAATAGTCAAGGAGGAAAGGACCACAACAATAATAACAAGACACGTGAGAAAAGGAAATGTTATTTCTGTGGCATTGCTGGACTTGTTGTGAACGACTGCAGAAAGAAGAAGAGGAAGATGAGTGCTACTTGCTTCCATTGCGATGGGGCTGGACACATGGCTAAGGACTACCCTAAGAAGCAAGGGCAAGGCCCGCAAGCAGGACCTTCTGGGGGTACCTCTTTAACTTCCTCTCCTAGATGCTTTGTTTTATCCTGCTTATCTTCTCAATCCTATCTTGAGAACTTTAGGTAGTAATATTTCTGTAGAAAGTGTAGTTTATCTTTATGATCACCCAGTTCGCACACTTTTTGACTCTGGCGCATCACACTCTTTTATTTCATCTGCCTTAGTAGAATCTCTGCATCTAGACACTAGTATGGTAGAAGATCCCTTAGTAGTTTCAAATCCAATTGGGGGCTCCGCTTACTTGTCAATGGTTTGTTTGGGTTTGAAAATCTCTATTCTCAGCGTTGAGTTTAGTTGGAATGCCTTTGTTTTGGGCTTCTCGGGATATGGTTTGATCTTAGGCATAGACTGGTTATCCAGTAATGGGGCCATCCTTGATTGTGAGAAAAGAGTAGTTAGACTCTTGACTCGGCTTGGTAACACTCTAGAAATTTCTTGTAATCCCTTGAATGCTATTATGCTTAGTTATCAAGAGTTACTTGATGCTTCTGATGACAATTTGCAATCAGTTAGAGTAGTCCGGGAATATCCGGATGTCTTTGAGGAGTTGAAAGGCTTACCTCCGAGGCGGAAAATAGACTTCCGCATATATCTTGTGGATAATGCAAAGCCTGTAGCTTTACCTGTCAGACACATGGCTCCAAAGGAGAGAAAGGAGCTCAGTAAGCAGGTTAAAGAACTTCTCGAAAAGGGGTTCATTAGACGGAGCATTTCGGAATGGGGTGCTCCAGTGGTGTTCGCAACCAAAGAGGACGGTTCGCTTCGCCTTTGCGTCGACTATAGGGAGTTAAACAAATTGACCAAGAAAAATAGGCACCCTCTTCCCCGAATCGACGATTTGTTTGATCAGCTTGTAGGAGCGTCGGTCTTCTCCCAACTTGATCTGGCAACTGGGTTCCATCAGCTAAGAGTAGCTGAAGATAGCATTGATAAGACAGCGTTTAGAACCCCAGATAGTTTTTTCGAGTGGCTTATCATGCCTTTCGGCTTGACAAATGCACCCGCTTATTTCGTAGACCTAATTAGCAGGGTGTTCAGAGAATTCCTCAACAAATTTGTGGTTGTCTTCGTAGATGATATCTTAATCTTTTCAAAGAATGAGGAAGAGCATGCTCAGCATCTGAAAGAAATCATGGAAACTCTCCGTTCACATCAGCTAAAAGCCAAATTCTCCAAGTGCCACTTTTGGAGAAAGGAGGTAAGATTTCTGGGGCATATAGTATCCAAAGAGGGGTTGGCCATGGACCCCGCGAAAGTGGTGGCAATGCAAGATTGGAAGACACCAAGAAATGCAACCGAAGTTCGAAGCTTTCTTGGGCTAGCCGGTTTTTACCGAAAGTTTATTAGGGATTTCGCGAAAATCTCAGCCCCACTCAAAAGGCTAACAAAGAAGAATCTGGCGTTCACTTGGGATTTGGACTGCGAGTTTGCTTTCCAACGATTAAAAAGGGCTCTCACAACAGCCCCAGTTCTGACCTTGCCAGATGGAAGCAAAATGTTCAGAGTATACACGGATGCATGTGGAATGGGACTAGGCGTTGTTCTAATGCAAGAAGGAAGGGTAGTAGATTATGGCGGAAGACAATTGAAAGTTCATGAAAAGAACTACCCAACCCACGATCTTGAGTTAGCCGCCATCGTCTTTGCGCTTAAGTCTTGGCGCCATTATCTCCTAGGTGAGAAGTTTGAATTATACACTGACCATAAATCGTTGAAATATCTATTCTCGCAGAAGGATCTTAACTTGAGGCAGTAATGATGGATGGAGTTTCTTGCCTCGTATGATTTTGAAATTTCCAATACTCCCGGCAAAGGCAACGTACTAGAAGACGCGTTGAGCCAAAAGAATCTGCCCTTATGCCCACTCTTTGTGGAAAGGCAAAGCTTGGAGTATGTAGCCAATTTTAACTTTAGGCCCTCCTCGGATTTTGTACCGGGTTTACTAGCATCTCTCGAAGTACGCCCTACTCTCTTGGACTCAATAGGGGATGCACAACGTGAAGACCCTCAGCTTGTTGATGTGATTGATAAACTTATTAGGAGTGAGACTTCTAGTCACCTCAGTAGATACGCCATTGATGATAAGGGTTAGCTGAGGCGAGATGGAAGATTATGCGTCCCACAAGCAAGGGAGTTGACAGAGAAGGTTCTTGAGGAAGCGCATCATTCCAAGATGACTATACACCCTGGCGGTGATAAGATGTACAAGGATATAAAAAGGACTTTTTTTGGAGCGGCATGAAGCAAGTCGTGGCAGATTTCGTTTCTAAGTGCATGACCTGCCAATAGGTCAAGGCGGAACAGAAGAAGCCTGGAGGACTACTTCATCCTTTAGAGGTCCCATAGTGGAAGTGGGATAACATTTCAATGGACTTCATTGATGGACTGCCTAGGTCGAGAAGAGGCAACACTAGCATTTGGGTAATAGTGGATAGGCTTACTAAAATCGCCCACTTTATACCTATCAAGAGTAAAAGGACTGTCGCATCTCTAGCATCTCTTTATCTCAAGGAAATAGTTCGACTCCATGGGATACCCTCCAACATTGTTAGTGACCGAGACCCTATCTTCACAAGTGAGTTTTGGCGGAGTCTGCAAGAAGCTGTAGGCACACAATTATGTTTGAGCACGGCCTATCACCCCCAAACCGATGGCCAGACGGAAAGGGTGAATAGAGTTTTGGAGGATCTTTTAAGACTTTGCGTTCTTGACTTTGGAGGGACGTGGGAGGATCACCTTCCTTTAGTAGAATTTGCCTACAACAACAGCTACCAAGCTACCATAGGCATGGCACCCTTCGAAGCCTTGTATGGAAGACCGTGCAAATCACCAACTTGTTGGTGGGAGTCTACAGATAAGCTTATACTTGGGCCAGACATGATTCAAGAGACTTCGGAGAAAGTGGACTTGATACGTAGGAGAATGAAGACAGCCCAAGACAGACAAAAATCCTACACCGACAAAAGAAGGACCGACCTTGAGTTTGAGGTTGGGGACAGGGTTTTCCTTAAGGTATCTCCTTTAAGGAACGTCGTTCACTTTGGATCCGCAGGAAAGCTAGCACCAAGATTTGTATGACCGTTTCCTATCATCGAGAAGGTTGGGAAGATGGCCTATAGATTAGAGCTACCCGAGAGACTGACCGGAGTTCACAACGTCTTTCATGTTTCTCACTTCCAGAAGTGTTTGCATGAGTATGTGGAAGTGGTAGAACCTAGCACTCTAGAAGCAGCTGAAGTGGAACGTGAAGCAACTGTGAGGAAAGTTCCTACCCGCATCTTAGGAACTGAAGTGAAAAAGCTACGCAACCACGAAGTCAAACTCGTTAAAGTTCAGTGGAGCGATGCCGAGGAAGATGCGACTTGGGAAATTGAGGACAGAATACGCACTGCCTACCCTCTTATTTTTGAGTGTACATCTTTGATCTCTCTTTTTCCTTAAGTTATGCTTTATCTATCTTTTTAGGTATATCTCCTCAGCCCTTTTCCAAACTCCTTAGGTAGAAATCAAATGGATGCAAACATGTATTTGAAAACATGTTATGGATGATGGCTGCAAATGGTTGCTAGTGATTGCTAGTGGTTGCTCGTGGATGCATATACACACACACCCTAGGTTATAGATCGGCTCATTCACTTCATATTGCATATGCATATATGTATTCTCATTTGTATATGATTGAAACTTGATATGTTGTCATATGGTCGTCGCATTTGTATGAATAGTTGTGCACTCATGTAGAATTATGAGTAGGAAAAATTTGTATACATAATGGATTCATGACACTTACATGATTCGCATTAAGGAGGTCAACTGAATCAGTAGACCGCCTGATTTCTGCATTAGATAAGGACATGTACACACACTATGCATATGATCACGAAGCATTAGAAGTCTTTTAAGGACAGTGGACGCCTGTGTTTGTTGGTTGAGTAGATGGACTGTTGGATGGTAGGATATATATTCTTCCTAACTTGAAGATTTCGGGGACGAAATCCTTTTAAGGGGGGAGAATGTAACACCCCATGAATTCTATAACATTAAGCTTCACAAATTAAAGTGTAATTAATTCTAAATGAAAGAATTAAGGGAAATGGGTTACGCCATTGTGTTCGTCTCGGAATTCTGCTTGAGATAGAGTCCGAGTTTGCGTGAATCGGACTCCGTATGAAGGAGTTATGACCTTCGGAAGTTTCAGAATAAAATTTAAATTCAAACGGCTCAGTTTCAGATTCGAAATTCGAAAAATAGGTTCAAACTGGGCTGGGCGGGAAAATTCCCGCCCAGAGACCAAGTCGACCATAGGGTCGACAATGGTGTCGACCTGGCCACCCCAGGTCGACCATAGTGTCGACCTGGGTGTCGACCTGCCAGTCGACCTGCCTGGTCGACCTGGCTGGCTAGCTCTGGCTCTGGCTCGAATTTCTGTGGCCCAGTGGGTCACTAAGGCTGATATGTCACCTCTTGATTGGCTCTTTGAACTTTGTATGGTCCAGATTTCTCCTGTCTTCATCTGACGGCTCAAAACAATTTAAAAATATATAAATACACCATAAGTCTCAACTGAAAATTCACATAAAAAAATAAGATGGGAGTCGTTATGCTGCTAGGGAGGAATTGAGCATAGCCGTCAAGAGAGAAAAGCCTAGAGACGAATCAAATTAAGAAGAAGATTAAAGTTTAATCAAATAAATCAACGCAACGTTAGTCTACCCAAAGGAGCGCACCTCAATTTCAGAATCCAGAATTCAAGATTCTGCATTCGTTGTAAGTATAGTGACCTTTCCGAATATGAATAAAAAATGTGATGTGATTCAATGTAAATGAAAATAGAATTGTGTTATTGTATGAATATGATATAAATTTTATGTATTGTAATGATTCTGTCATGACTTGTGTATTGATATTTGTGGCCTAAATTGATTGATGCAAGCCTATTGGACATTTGTATATGAAAGTAATAACAATAGCAAGTTGTGGCAAAAACTAGAAATTGATCCCTTTATGTATATGTCGATGGCATGGACTATGTATACTCACTTAATCTAAGTTAGAATTTATGTAAACATGTTCAAGATTTGAGATCATTTTTATGCCTACATGACCCAAAACCTATGATATCATTCTTATGTTAATTTGCGAGTATAATTGGATCTATGTTAAGTATCGTTTGGGTTTCATAAACTATGCAAGTTCATGTTGAAATAGGCTATGTGATTAGATGTTATAATTGGACATTTTGGTGGATATACAACACGCTAGTTTTGTGGTTGACACTATGCCAAGTTAAACATGTTTAAACACAAGTTTGTATTAGCCTAAACTATGCCATTTCATATGTCACCTACTTAGTTATACTTTGATTTGACTGCAAGTTCACATGACCCATATTATATGTTAGTTGAATCGCTAAATTGCAAGTTCATGCGCCATACACCTTTATGTATTACATGTTCTTGATTTCCCCTTTTTTCACAATTATAAAGTTGGGCTGAATTGTGACAAGCCCAACATATGTTGTAATGTTGCGAACGTACAAACGGGGGTAATAACGTTGGGTGTAAAACATGAAAATATATGTTGGCATGGTTGGCACATGCCAACGCCAATGACATTTAAGTGGTATGAATTGATATACCCAAGAATAAAAGGTATGACATTTACATATATAATTGAGAAATAATAAAATATGTAAATTTAGAAAACACGATATGCTTAACCCGAGGTTGGATTGAGTTGTGATGTAAACCTGCCCGGACCCACCCGGCTGTCCAGTAGTCACAACAATACCTATCCAATGTGGATGGTTAAGAATTGAGCTCAATAATGACCAGAGGTTAGACTGAGCTACGGTGTAAACCTGCCCGGAACCGACCGGCACATCCAGTAACCGTAGCAATATATGTCTAATGTGAGTGGTCAGGTGCTCTAAGAGGCTAAGGACAGATGGTAGGGTTAAGTCAACTATAACACTTAACCAAATTCAACATGTTAACAAGAATTGATGGGTGGGGTTAGGTAAATACAGACACTTAACCACTTAACATGTTTGACTAGAAAATCCTGGTAACGAGGGATCCGTTTCAGTTGTAACCCAAGTTAGGTATCATGTTACCCTGAAACTAGGCAGGGTGGGGCACGATTACTGGGCTGATTGTAAGCGGTCAAAGCGACGGCCGTGGGTGCAACAGTGTAGGTTCTAACGGGGCGTGGGCGTGCACACACTCCGGAGCAGACAAACAGGGCACTGGGGGCACCAGTAGTATAACATATGCCTTCTAGAATTTGTGTCGGGGCCGCCACCATGGGTCTTGATACACCTCATGGCGGAACCAGCATAGGTATCTACAATTCTTGGGGGCCGTATGACACATGTTTACGCGAGTAGGAGACGATCTTTAAATAAAAATGGGGATCACATCACCCTCAGCATGGGGTGCCAGTTAGGATAAACTCAAGTAGGTGCCGAGATATATAGTGTGGGTACGATAGTACATTCGATTCAAAACGTCACCTCCTTAGCTTGTGACACTTTCCTATTTTCAGTTTATGTCTATCATGCCCTTTTCTTATTCACATACTGAAGAGTTACTAGATTTACTCAGGCTTTATGTCTGACTCTATTTTCTTTTCATCTTCTTTTCTTTCGTTTCCCCCCCAGGTCCACAGGGAGGAAACAACTCAGCTCAGTCAGACTCTTTACAAGCTCCAAGAACGTAGATGTATGATTTGGATCTCTTTTGCTCGGATTATGGCTTTGGATATCACTATGGGGATTCTTCTCACTTTATTTATGTTTTATGCTTCTTTAATAATCAAGACAGTAATGAGGTTGTAATGTTGGAAGTATTTTGAGACAATTATGGAATATTTTGTTTGAACACGTATTGATGAAATAAAAGTCTGTTTGGTTTCCGCTGTTTTAAAATATGTGTATTTATATCTGTCTTGAGTATTTTTGTGGCTTTTACTTATAAACCTCCACCAACGTTAAGGCATTACCTTTGTGAGTGACCTTAACGGAGGTGGGGTGTTTCACGAGCATGTGATGAAGCCTTGTTTCGAGTTTTAGTTATTAATTTCGGGTTCAGTTCATTTTAATTTCGCATGTTTTTTTTAGGGAATGGCGAATGGGATGGGGGACGTAATGTTATTGAGGAGAGAAAGCACGAAGTGATAGAGTGGGAATTGTTGGCAAGGTCAGTTTGGGAATCAACGAAGGGGTCGGCGAGATGGTTTTTTTTTTCAACTTTGGCAATGGAGAAAATATCTGGAAAGCTTGCGTTATGAAGGAGAAGACCACTGTTCATAAATGGGAAGCATTATGGCGTGAGTGGGCTTTAAGTATGGAGTGGGCCGGTTCCTTTACGTAAAAAAAAAAGAAAAAAAATGTGGCATGCGTAAGAACTAGGTAAAAGTGGGGGAACGTGATCCAGTAGAAAAGGGGATAGGATGCAGATCTTTTGTGGGCTGATAATAGATAAGTAAAGCCCAATATTAAAATTTAATTAAGTTATTTAATTTAAAATAGTATATGAACTTGTAATTTTAATATCTATTACATACTTTATCAGAATTCAGCAAATTTGGATCCGTTGGGATCATATAAGAGTAGGCTACCAAGTGGAACTGACCTAAGGAGATTTAGAGATCGTTTCATTTTATGGTGGAATTAAACGCCTGATATGATCAACCGAACATTAACCATTATTTAACGATTAACGAGCAAAGTGGGTAAACTCACTAACTCTGTCCAATTTTATAAACGTTATTTAATATTTATAAGAATGTTTGAATGCTGTGTGTGATGGTTATTTGGACTATTTGCTAATAAATTGGTTGAAATAATATATATAGTTATACCTATATAAGTCGCTAACTTAATACTGATTATATTTATTATTATATTTCATATTAGTCTGGAACTAGTACTATTCATGTGGTTAACATCTGTGGATGCAGAGAACAGGTTAAAAGGATCCAACTGGATTCCTCATTAATTTTGTTATTGATTTTCATATATTACATTATATGATGTTATAAATAATCAGTGATTGATTATTGTGTGTTTTGGGATGTTTCAATAACATTAACCTGAAATAATTGTTATTTAAATACCATAAAATATATTCAAATATATTGGAAAATAATTCGAGGTTTTAATAACTTATTTTAATCATAATAAAACAAATAGTTTGATTTATTAACGATATTTTTAAATGGAATAAAATAATTATTATTAAAAAAATCCGTGAAATGTTAATTTAAAAATGAGTAATGGAAAGGGAAATTATTGAATTTATTTCGAGGATCGAAAATGAATAAAATGAAATAAATCCATAAGGATTTATAATTATAATTCGACAATGTCGAATATTATTAAAATAATCTATTTTTAGAAATTATATATTATATAATTCGGAATTGGACAAGAAAGTAAATTTTGGATTTAAAACCAAAAATTTATAATTGAATATGTAGTTGAAATTAAGTTATAAAGTGAAATATATGAAGTGGGGTATATGAAGTGAAATATGAAGTGAAATGGGGTATATAATTAACGAGAAGTTGATTTATAAATGGGGTATATGAAGTGAAATATAAATATGAATTTATGAAATAACTCGATAAACAGGTTTTGAACCTATAATGTTATTTATAAATAAAAATCAAGATTTGATCGGTATAACGAGTTCAGTTTTCTATAAACGAATAATATTCACGTTTTTAAAGTGAATGATGTTTCTAAAAGCAAATGGTTTGCAGATTGAAATGATTTGGTTGATAAGAAGTTAATAAATGGAATTACTAAAATTAGAAACCAACTAGAAATTAGTTGAGCTGAATGGCTTCTTGAGTGTCAATCTGATGTTGGTTTCGGCCTTCGGGATTGATACTTAGGGAGTTCTTCTCTTACTTGTTTCCAGTTAGGGACTGATGGACGTGGAGGAAGAGTAATGTGTGAATAAGAAATGGAAATGTTTTCCAATGTTAATAACATATATTTTTGAAATACAAGAAATAAAGAATTGTTAATATATGGAAACGTTTTTCAGAAATCGTGAGAGGCTAAGCAAGTTGGGAAAATATACGGGTAAAGATATTTAAGGGAAATTGGGAAATGAAATGATTATTTATAAATCTATTTAAAGGGCTTAGTGTTGATTGATGATTGATCGGTAAGATTTCCATTTGGAATTACGACTGTTGTTTGTATATTTGTTTTCATTTGATAGTTAAACAACTGACTATCAAAGTTTTTGACCATTTTTGTTGTTAATACGAAGAGAACGGGATCAAATTTATTATCTGAAAACAACTCTGTATTGGCATTAACGTTGTGAATTGATTATGATGAAGATAATTGAAGACGGAGTTTATGGAAGGGCTGTTCTGGCGATCCTAGGTAGAAATTGCCTAAGATGGATTTAAAGTATAGTGCCTTCGGTTTTTCAGTCCCAGGACAACGTATATGAACGAATGTTTGATAGAGTATATCTAATAGATCGCGTAAGTCGATCTCTTCAAATGTATTTACGTTTGGTGGCGGAGAAACTTATTTCTCTTAGCTTGATACCCATGGTGTTTTGGATAAATCAATTTGTGATTTAGCGGGTATAACGATGTGGTATTCAAAGTAAATAAAGGTATGATCTGTTAAAAGATACATTATAACCTCAAGCCTCATCAACTGAGAAATGACAGAAATCGTGCAAGCAACATGGCTAAGTAGGTCCCACCTAATTAGGGTGTATTGCCACCATCTAGAGAATATTCATATTTGTTACTTCTTTAAATTTTGTATCTCTCGGGAACAGTTATGTTGGTATAACAACCGTAAGGTGACAATATATTCGGAACATTTAAGCGAAATGAATGACTGGTCATGTGTGTGGCTGAGTTACAAGATGTTCTTGTTGAACTCCTGAAGTAACCCTAAACTTCCCCGGTCTCCGAAGCGAAGGAAAGCCCGGATTGCTTGGAGAACAAGACGAATCGGAACACAAACAGAAGAACATTTCATTGTTATTACAACAATTTACATCAGAAAACAAGAATATACAGAGTATGAATAAATATTACATATTTACTAAATATTAGAGATTTACAAATTACATAGCAGCGGAAAAATAATACAAACACAACTGAAAAAGATACACAGATACAGAGCTTTCCGAATATCATCCAACTGTAACCAGGATCATGTGAATATAAATCTGCAAAACCAAAACTACTAGCTGCCCGTGTGGAAAAAAGGGGAACCCAAAGTTTAGGTTAAAACAATAAACTCCAGGTCAGTCATGTGACTGGTGTGAGAACTAAAACAGTTATTATCTTGGTTTTCAAGTAAGGTAAATCAAGAAACCACCCCGTATAACACGGAACGGGTTTCCTCCCAAGAATACCAGTGCATAAAACAACAGTGCAATGCTAAATAAAGAATAATGAAGCTATTATAATACTCAGGTCCCATCACACAATGCAACGCAAGCCGTAGAATAGAGTTTTTACCTTATAATAGCCAAAAATGCTTAGTACGCGAAATTTCATATTTTACTATTACTATAAGTGTATAGTGTCAAAACAATTTTAATCATAAGTATCAATCATAGACGACATAAGTGCTCTGTGAGGACCCGTAACTTCCCCGTGAAGGAAAGAGCGGATACTTTGAGAACAACACACAAATGAACGCAGACGGAAGAACATTTCATTGTTATTACAATAATTCCATCAGATACAAGAATATACAGAGTATAAATGAATACTATACATTCGATAAATATCAGAGATTACAATAAATTGCATAGCAGCGGAAAATAATACAAAACACAACCGAAAGTAATACACGGATACAGAGCTTTCCGAGCATCGTTCCAGCTGTAAATCAGGATCCTGTGAATATAAATCTGCAAAACCAAAACTACTAGCTGCCCGTGCGGAAAATGAGGGCACCCAGAGTTTAGGTTAAAACAATAAACTCCAGGTCAGTCATGTGACTGGTGTGAGAACTAAAACAGTTTTTTAAAACTTTACTTTAAAAGAGAGTAATTCAAGGGACCACGCCGTATAACACGGAACGGGTTTTCTCCCCAGAATACCAGTGCATAGAATAAACAGCGCAATGCTTTTTCGAAAAATGAAGCTATTATAAGACCCAGGTCCCATCACACAATGCAACGCAAGCCGGAGGATAGGGTTTTCCCTTATAATAGCCAAACATGCTTGGTACGTTTAAAACAAATCATTTGATACTATAATAAGTGTATAGTGTCAAAACAATTTCAATCATAAATATCAATCCTAGGCGGCATGGGTACCATCTATCATGTCGCCATACTAGGCTCTACAGATAAAACCGAAATACACGTATTGGAAATTGGATTTCCATCATGAGTCGAGGCAAGGGGCAAGCTCCTCTCCGCTTCGAGACACTCTAGCAAATGCTCAGGACTACGCACACTGGGTAACCCTTGGATCGGCTGGGCCAGTCCTCTCTTACGTTTGAGGATTGGCAATTTCTGAACACACGTTTCCCGGCCCTTACAGACCTAATATCGAGGCACCTCATTCCAACAACCACAAAGGTGAAAAGTATATAAATGTTTGGGCTGGTAAGTCACTGACACCACCAAAGCTAGAAAGAAACGTCGTGTTCTCCCAACGGTCCGTATCCCGTTTTTAACTCATACCGAGGTGTGAGGCTCGCGGATCCATGCTATACGCAAAGCTATGCCACGTAGGCCGTGCTTTGATCATCAACCACAAGACTTTGCTTTTCAACAGAAGCCTTGATCCATGCAACTCAGCGTGCCACACAGGCAATTCATGCTATGCGATTGATATCTATCGATATATAACCTCTAAGCTCGTACGTCTCAGAGAAG
This sequence comes from Allium sativum, assembly GCA_030737875.1. Lineage (NCBI taxonomy): Eukaryota > Viridiplantae > Streptophyta > Magnoliopsida > Asparagales > Amaryllidaceae > Allium > Allium sativum. The sequence goes on from CM060922.1 coordinate 280,973,091, forward strand.
GGCGTTAAGCAAGAGAATAAATTCTCCGCCGCCAAATAGATATATATTTAACAGAAATCAATCAACACAGAATAAAATCCAATGTCAGACACACAATCCATTTACAAGTTCGTTCTGGGTCTGAACGAAACCGGAGGCACTTTCCTCGCATATCCATCCATCTCCAAGTACGTCTGGACGACAGCCAACTGATTCCCTCATCTTGGGTGTACAGCCCAATCAAGATCATCAGTAATCACCCAAACGATGTGAAGACTACCGGTCTTCGACCACCGTCTTCATCTTCGACTTATCGTCGAATCGGTTATTCATAATGGGTATAAACCCGGCCTTTCCGAACAACCCGCGTATATTAAAAACAAATGTTACGCAAACACAACATACGCCTCATTCCGATTCAGTAGCTACTAACCGTAAATCAACAAGAGAACAATTTCCCAAATATTAACCCCAAAGGCCGAAACCAACATCAGATCAATACCTAGGAAACCATTCTTCTTAGCTAACCTACAGCTAGTTTCTAAATTTCATATTCTTAGGGAAAGGTTCCCATTAATTTTATCCAAGATAAATTCTTTGAATTTATTCTTTAATCCTCCTTTGGATGTCATTTCAAACCAAATTATGGTTTTCCAAACTAGTCGGGATTAGCGAACCACACCGAAGTAATTATTTATTTTATTTCCCAATCCCAACCTATTCATCCCATGAAGCAAAACTGGTAATAATCCATATCTAACACCACGGTGTTATCGGTAAAATTAATTACCATTTCACGTTCAAATCTAATTAAAGATTTAACTATCGCTTTGGAGCAAAACTGGTGATACTCCATTCTCGCTCATTTTCCAAATTTGATAATTTAGATTATCAATTCACATTTCAATCTAATTGCAGATTCATTCAAACTCCTTTTACTGGGTTAAAGAACTAATGTCATTTAAAACACAGTTCACGATAAACCCAAATCATATTCTATTTATTATCGGGTTAAAGAACTAGTGTTATTTAAAACACCGTTCACGATAAACCCAAATCACATTCTATTTATTATCGGGTTAAAGAACTAGTGTTATTTAAAACACCGTTCACGATAAACCCAAATCACATTCTATTTATTATCGGGTTAAAGAACTAGTGTTATTTAAAACACCGTTCACGATAAACCCACAAATTAATTCTATTTAAAACCCGTTTCAAATCCAATCTATTTATTTAAAAATAAACGAGTTTAATTTTAGTTCAAAACTAGTTCATTTCGATAAAAATCTATTTTTAACTGTTCAAATATGGAGTTTTCCATCCCAATTTTTCCCAAATCATTTCTTATGATTTGACACAAATTATTACTATTTTTAATAATTTTATCAAGGCCCGTACAGTCGATTTCCATCAACGGCCATCGAACTGCACTTACAACGACCTTTTCCAAATTTGATTTGGATGTATCTCCAAATCCAACCGTTAGATTTCAAATTTCTAATATTTGTTAGAAAGATCTTTTCGATACGAACACAACGGTTCCGGTTTTAGAAGAATCCGACGGTCGGATCTCCCGTAATGTCCGTTCGAAGTCAATGGTCGAAATTCGCGAACTGCCGCGGCGCGGCGCGTTCTATTCAGGCCATTATATTATATATATAATATATATAATATATATTTCGTCGATTTCTATTTAAACCGAATTTTATAAATAGTTTTAAATTGTTTCAAAAACATTTCAACTTCCATTTCAAATTCAAATCGATTTCAATTCTATTTCAAATTCGTTTTCTATTCAATTCAACTCAAATTCGTTTTCTATGTATTCGATTTTTAAATATCTTTTAAATATTCATTATAAAACGAATATAATCGATATAAATATCGTTCGCGTCAAAATAGCGCATCTCTAATCAACACGGCCTTATATATTTCAATAATTCCGTTATTCTATTCATCAAATGAATATTTATTCTATTCACTATGTGAATCTATATTTTTGTTAACACATGACTAATCACAACGGATGAGTACTGTCCACGTGTGACTATTTTTTTTATTCAATATATTTTATAAAAATTATGGTATCTATCATTTGATATCAAATCAGACTCCAACCGTAAATTAGTGAGAGAACGATTCCCTAAATATTAACCCCGAAGGCCGAAACCAACATCAGATCAATATCCAGGAGACCACTCATCTCATCTATTTTCCAGTTAGTTTCTAATTTCATACATGATAAAGATGTAAATTTTATCGTTTAAATATTTCGTTCAACACATGACTAATCTCAACGGATGAGTACGGTCAACACATGAACCTTTATTTTATAATATTCATTATTGTTAAAATATTTCGTTCAACACATGACTAATCTCAACGGATGAGTACGGTCAACACATGAACCTTTATTTTATAATATTCATTATTGTTAAAATATTTCGTTCAACACATGACTAATCTCAACGGATGATTACGGTCAACACATGAACCTTTATTTTATAATATTCATTATTGTTAAAATATTTCGTTCAACACATGACTAATCTCAACGGATGAGTACGGTCAACACATGAACCTTTATTTATAATGTTCTTTATTTTCTAAATTGGAATGAGGCCCAATCAATTACCATACAAAGTTAATTATATGGATTCCATACAACACATGTATATAATAGCAACGATAAATAATCAACCATCATCCAAAGTGCACTACACTGTATAAGCATCAAATATAGATATCTAACGCTTATAACAGCCTGTCAATCAATCGATCGACATACAACTAATTATTGGGATTAGTGTATGCCGTATTTTATCCTAATACCCGTGTGGGGTTTCAAACAATCAAACACATATTTTTATTTGTGCAGTTGGACGGTGTGTAAAATTTATCGTCCCAATCAATGTCCTTCAAATCGGTGTACATAAACAAACCGTCCGGTTTGTAAACGAATATTTATTTATTCACATTCACGTTAAAAATTATATTTTTAACGACCAAATCATTTTATTCAACCTATGAATATTCTATTCGGTTCATTTATCAAATAAAATGATATCTTTATTTTTCTAACTTATTTTAGAAAATTTCGGCGGCATAACGGCACGATACTAGAAACGGGACAAGGCCTAGCCTTATCCCCGGTCTAGTGATGGCCCACGCCATACACACATAAATCAAACCAATTTCAATTCACCAAACAACCAAATTTAGATCAAATAATCTAACCAACTACACAACCAAACAAACAAGTCCATGGTCTGTGGACAATGGTGTCGGGTGCTACTAAACACCGTCTGCATCCTAGTATATATTTATAACTAGAAAAGGAAATTTAAAGTGAGAAGTTCTCACCAATAGCTAATCCAAACGCCACGACTCTTGTTAAGTAGAATTCTTTGTCGTTCTCGCCTTTTGTCACTTTCGTTGCCCGTAGCCACTACATATATAAAAAACACATTTTTATATTATTGCCATGCATATAAAAATCATATTTTTATAATCGCTACTATATAGATAAAAATTCTATTTTTACATCGCTACTATATAGATAAAAATTCTATTTTTACATCGCTACTATATAGATAAAAATTCTATTTTTATACCGCTGTTCATATAGTAAAGATCAAATCTTTACTATCTATATAATATAAAAATCGTATTTTTATTATCTCTACTATATAAAAATCATATTTTTATTCTTCCTATAATATAAAAATCATATTTTTATTCTACTTCATTCGTCAAAAACCATAGAAGCTTTAAAGCGGAGAAAACTCACTTTTTTTTCTAACGCCCGGATTCACTGTTCGGGTTCCAGAATTTGCAAATGAGCTTCAATCTTCACACCATCTTTTTTCTAGCTTAAACACACCATTCCGGACAACTTTCGCCTAAGAGACTTTTTGCCAAAAATGCTCCAATTCGCCAGAATTCGCAAAAGTACACGATTTTTTCAGCTTTTGAACAGCAGACTTCGCACGCGTTTTCGGAGCAGCTCCGAACTCCAAAACATGACTTCCATATTGCCAAATCGAAGAGAATTTCGTGCTCTACAACTTTGGTCTTGAGGGACTTTGGCCAAAAATGCACCGTTTGGGAGTTATTGGCGAAATACGGTCAGGGGCTTATTTGCAAAATGGGTGATTAGTGTAAAATGGGTTTTTGGTGACTGGGGAGGGGGGGGGCACGGCCGGAGTTGGGTGGCCATAGGAGGGCGCCGGACCTGATTGGGCGTGGGGAGGCGGCTAAGGGGCGGCGGCGGCGGCGGTGGGGCCCGTGGTGGTGGCGGTGGCGACTTGGGGTTTAGGGATTTGAAATTGGAAGAGAGAAAGGAGGAGGAAGAGGAGGAGGGGAGGGGAGGAGGAGGGGGTGCGGCGGCTCGCCGGAGGCCGGTGGTGGCGCTGGTGGAGGACGGCAGCGGCGGTGGGAGGGTGGAGGCCATTTTTGAGTTTTTGAAGAGGAAGAGAGAAATGAAATTATGAAGAGAAAAATGAAGTAAAAGTGATTATATGCTAGTTTCTCGCGTATCGCCTGAACGCCAACGATTTCCAATCGCCGCGGATTTCGGACACGAGATAGTAGACGTGAAGACGAGTCCAACGAAATAATTTTCGTCGAATTCCGAGTTCGTTTGACCGTTCGTAAAAATTCTCAAAAATGCTCAGATAAGCTCTAAAAATGTGATTTTGGCGCACCTTTTCTTCTCGCACGCTCACATGCTAACTCAAAAAATCAAGCCCTCTTGGATTTAACCATTATTAGACGATACGAATCCATAAAAAAAACAAAATCGAATTCTGAGGTCGTATCAATAATGTTCCTTTGTAAAATGACTGCTCGCTTTTCCCTGAACTGTTTCAGCTCGCACGGCCACATACTAACTCCGTTCGACGCGCCCTTTGGAACATAACAATAATTTGTCATTATGAATCCATAAAAATTTATCTCGTCGAATTCTAAGCTCGTATGCAAAATTTCACTTTTTAAGGGCTATGTTTTGTTAACCGAACAACTCCAGCCCATAGCCACTATTCCGGATATTAGAATATATCGAAGCTTATACTTTTCGGAGTTCTAAACGGCATTTTGAACTCAATGGAAGAGGTTTCGAGTCCAAATTCATACGTATGAAAAATTTGACTTTTTGGGCCATGTATAATTTACATAGCGACTATTCTGAATTTTCAACTGGGCATAACTTTTGAGTCCCGCTATGAATTTCGATTTTTCGGATTCGTTGGAAAGATATTCCCAAATAGATCCTATTATTTTTGGTTTCACTAAAATCCGGATTGTTTTGCACCCGGTACATTCAATTGAAGTTTGAAATCGAATTATCGAACTACCGCGCCATTTTAATTCCTTTTATAATTATATATAATTATTTATATTCTAACGACGACGTATATAAATATATTCGTTTGAATTATATTCAAAATAAATTTCTCGTCGATATTATTTAAAATAATCTATTTTAAATATTCAAAATTCGTTAAAATTGCCAAAATAAAAATTTTAAACTGGCCCAGATTTCCAGGTTATTACAATCTCCCCCACTTAAAACTTTTCATCCCCGAAAAGGAACAAAGTCGAAAGTGGTTTGATTAATCAACTCTACGTTCGATCTGGCTTCCATTCTCCAACTTTTCAGTTTTTGAGAATTTTCAAATTCTTCAAAAATTTGGCTAACACCCTAAATTTTCTAAAAATTTCGCCATAACCTCCCCTGCACCGAGAGCCACGGGAAAATCCCGAAATTGCCATACAGGCCTTCTGATCTCAAAAAGAAAAAGAAAAAGCCAAGCGGCTAGCCAATAGGCTCATAAAATCATCATCACCCAAACAAAACAGTAAATTATAGTAAACATGTACCTATTTGTCGGGGAAACAAATTTTATTCTCCGCTCTAGCCTCCTTGCTATGACCTGTTCAATGTAAGTACATGTATATGCAAGCAAATGCGACCAATTTTCAATACAGTTCAATATTTGATACAATTAGGCTAAATGGTTCAAAATTATTAAACAAATAAACAAACAACACAAACATCAATCAATTAGTGAATTAGAGTTTCAAATTCATAATTTGATATACACAAAAATCATGTTTTTGATGCCAATTCACAAAAATAAATCTATCTATATTAGTTTTTGTAATAACCCGGAAAATCTGAGCCAGTTTAAAATTTTTATTTTGGCAATTTTAGCGAATTTTGAATATTTAAAATAGATTATTTTAAATAATATCGACGAGAAATTTATTTTGAATATAATTAGTATGTATATATTTATACACGTCATCGTTAGAATATAAATATTTATTTATAATTATAAATAGAATTGAAAATGGCGCGGTAGTTCGATAATTCGATTTCAAACTTCAATTGAATGTACCAGGTGCAAAACAAACCGGATTTTAGTGAAACCAAAAACATTAGGATCTAATTGATGATATCTTTCCAACGAATCTGAAAAATCAAAATTTCATAGCGGGAATCAAAAGGTATGTCCAATTGAAAATTCTGAATAGTCGCTATGGAATTCAGGCCCTTAAAAATGGGAATTTAGCAAACGACCTCGGATTTCGACGAAACCTCTTTTGTTGGATCCGCAGTGTCAGATTATTGCTAGAATCCAAATTTCATAATTTTTCGAATCAATATGTGAGCGTGGCAAAGGAAAACGCGTTTGACCAGTTTCAGTTGATTTTAATCGACTGGAAATTGGCCATTTTTCATACGGTCTCAGAATTCGACGAAACTAGTTCTGTTAGGACCGTATCGTCAATACGAATCTAGAAAATATTTTTATGAAATTTATAGAGTTAGTATGTGACCCCGGTAATTTGAAACGTACGTTTAAAATTCAATATAGTGATTTAAATGTAAATTCAACAGAAACTAATCGAAACGATCAAATCAACCAACGATACATAGCCCATTGTGTTCGGAATGGGGGTGAAACGCTATGGACGACAGGCGGTGGGCCTCGTTTAGAGGTCGTATGTAAAAGTCAACCTTTTAGTAAATAAAATAATTAAATAATTGAAAATTTAAAACTATTCTCTCTCTCCTATATTTCTGCCCCCCTTTCGTTTTCATTTCGATCCGATGGAAAAAAAACGAAGACAAATCGCTCCTCCCCCATCGTGGAGCCGCCGCCGCCACCAAAGGGGCGCCACCTCCATCGGCCACCGCACCAAGCCCCACCCCTCGACGCCTCCTACCTCGCGAAGCTTCCCCCCCTCTCGAATCCCTCTCGCGCCTCGATCCTCTCTCCTTCCCAACGCACAGACCCCCCGACCACCAGTAGCCCGCCGCCACCCTCTGACCACCTGCGACGCCACCCACGCCCCACCTCAGCCGCAGCAGCCCCCGTGAAGTCCGACGAACCCAAAAACCCCGACCCGCCGCCCCTCTCTCCTCCCCATTTCGAAGCCTCACCTCCGACAATCAGCACCACCCCCGTCCACAGCAAGCCCCTAGTTCGTTTGAGAAAAAGGTGCGTTTTTCTTTAAGTCATTTTTATTCATGTAATTAAAAATAGAATTTTTAATTAGAAATACCATATATAAAACCAGTTTTATATAGGTAGCATATTTAAAAATATGATTTTTATATTTATATTTATATTTTTAGAAGTATAAAAATACGATTTTTATATTATGTAGATAGTAAAAATATCATCTTTATATGTGTAGCAGCATAAAAATGTGATTTTTATAATGTTATTTTTATAAAGGCGAAATCCATATTTTTGAAATGGAACTTTTATCTATATGACATCGAAATAAAAATTTGATTTTTTATATATTGAATAGCGAAGTAAAAATTCGATTTTTCTATATTGAACAGCGAAGTAAAAATATGATTTTTATATATTGAACATCGAAATAAAAATTCGATTTTTATATATTGAATAGCGAAGTAAAAATTCGATTTTTACATATGTAGTGGCTACGGGCGAAGAAAGTGATAAGAGACGAGAACAGTGAAGATTTCCTGCATTTGAAGTGCCGTGGAGTTAGGATAGCTATCTGTGAGAATTTCTCACCTTTCAATTTCTTTTTCTAGTTATATATATATATATATACTAGGATGCAGACGGTGTTTAGTAGCACCCGACACCCGTCATCCACAGACCATGGATGGCTTGTTTGTTAAATTGTTTGGTTGTGTAGTTGGTTAGATTATTTGGTTTGAATTGAATTGTTTGGTAAAATGAAATTGATTTGATTGATGTGTGAATAGCGTGGGCCTTCACTAGACCGGGGATAAGGCTAGGCCTCATCCCGTTTCTAGTATCGTGCCCTTATGCTGCCGAAATTTTCTAAAATATGTTAGAAAAATAAAAATATCATTTTATTGAATAAATGAACTGAATAGAAATTCATGTGTTAAAATAAAGTGTTTTATCGTTAAAAATATAATTTTTAACGTGAAAGTGAATAAATAAATATTTATAAACAAATTGGCCGATTTGTTTATATACACTGATTTGACTGATATTGATTGGGTCGATAAATTTTACACATCGCCCAACTGCACAAACAAAAATATGTGGTTTTTGATTTGAAACCCCACACGGGTGTTGGGATGATATTTGGCGTACACTAATCCCAATTATTTAATTATTGTCGATCGATTGGTCGACAGACTGTGTAAGCGTCGATTATTTATATTTGATGCTTATGCAGTTGTGTGGTGCACTTTGGATGATGGTTGATTGTTTATCAATGCTATTATATACATGTGTTGTATGGAATCCATATAATTAACGTTATATGGTGATTGATTGGGCCTCATTCCAATCGGGACAACAATGAATGTTATAAAAGAAAATTCATGTGTTGAATATAAAAATAGTCATGTGTTGACGATGTTCATGTGTTGAGTGAAATATTTTATACAATGAAATTTACATCTTTATCATATTTAAAATTAGAACTACTTCCCAGTAGAAGTCTAATTAAAAATCAAACGATAGATACCATAGCTTTATAAAATATTTTACATAACAAAAATAGTGATGTTTTGACAGTACTCATGTGTTGAGATTAGTCGTGTGTTGAAAGAAATATAGATTCATGTGTTGAATGTGATAAATATTCATTTGTTGAATAGAATAACGAATTTATTGAAATATATAAAGCCGTGTTGATTAGAGTTGCGCTATTTTGACATGAAGGATATTTATATCGATTATATTCGTTTTTATAATGAATATAGAAAAGAAGTGATTTCAAACTATAACGTTTTGAAAATATTATCATTTATATAGTAATGATATGAAATATTCAATTTTGATTTGAAATGGAATATAGAGTTGAAATGGTTTTGAAAACGAATTTAAAACGTTTTATAAAATACGTTTTAAAAGGAAATTGACGAAATATATATAATATATATATTTATATATTATATATAAAATGGCCTGAATAGAACGCGCCGCTCCGCGGCAGTTCGTGAATTTCGACCATTGACTTCGAATTGACGTTGCGTGAGATCCGACCGTCGGATTCTCCTAAAACCGGAACCGTTGGGTTCGTATCGAAAAGAGCTTTCCAATGAATATTAGAAATTTGCAATCTAACGGTTGGATTTGGAATTATGTCCAAATCAAATTCGAAAAAGGTCGCTGTAAGTGCAGTTCGATAGCCGTTGATGGAAATCGACTGTACGGGCCTTGATAAAATTATTAAAAATATTGATAATTTGTGTAAAATCATAATATGTGAATTGGAAAGAACTGGGATGAAGAATTCCACATTTGAAATGATAAAAATAGATTTTTATCGAAATGAACTAGTTTTGAACTAGAATTAAAATCAATTTATTTTTAAATAAATAAACTGAATTTGAAGGTGATTTTAAAAATAATCAATATTCCCAATACGTGGATTGGACTGGAGTTGAATCGAAAATATCTTCGGGATATTTCAATGTTGGATTTCGTGAATATACAGATATTGTTATGGGAATTTGAAAGATATATTTTATATCGTTATTTCCAATACGATATTTGTTGGTTTCAGAATTTGATATTGAATATAAGCCGGTATATTTTCTATTCAGAGCCTTGTATTTAATATCAAATGTGATTTGGGTTTATCGTGAACCGTGTTTTAGAAGACATTGGTTCTTTAACCCAGTTAATTGCAGGATGTTGATTTTTGAAAAGATTAAAACTAAGTGGAGTTTTAATGAATCTTTAATTAGATTAAAATGTGAATTGATAATTTAAATTGTCAAATCTGAAAAGTGATCGAGAGTGGAGTATCACCAGTTTTGCTCCAAAGCGATAGTTAAATCTTTAATTAGATTTGAACGTGAAATGGTAATTAATTTTACCGATAACACCGTGGTGTTAGATGTGGAGTATTACCAGTTTTCTCCATGGGATATATAGGTTGGGATTGGGAAATAAAATAAATAATTACTTCGGTGTGGTTCGCTAATCCCGACTAGTTAGAAATGATATCCAAAGGAAGATCATAGGATAAATTTAGAAGATTTTATCTTGGATAAAATTAATGGGAACCTTTCCCTAAGAATGTAATTTTGTGAATAAAAGAATATTCTGAATTGGAATGAGGCGTCTGTTGTGTTTGTGTAACATTTGTTTATCATATACGTGGGTTATTCAAAAAGGCCGGGTTTATACCCATTCTGAATAACCGATTCGACGAGATGTCGAAGATGAAGACGGTGGTTGAAGACCGGAAGTCTTCACATCGTTTGGGTGATTACTGATGATATCGATTGGGCTGTACACCCAAGATGAGGGAAACAGTTAGTGATCGTCCAGACGTACCTGGAGATCGATGGATATGCGAGGAAAGTGCCTCCGGTTTCGTTTAGACCCAGAACGAACTTGTAAATGGATTGTGTGTCTGACATTGGATTTTATTCTGTGTTGATTGATCTCTATTAAATATACATCTGTTTGGCGGCGGAGAATTTATTCTCTTGCTTAACGCCCTTCTCTGAGACGTACGAGCTCAGAGGTTGTATATCGATGGACATCAGTCGCATGGAGTGAATTGCCTGTGTGGCACGCGTAAGTGGCAATGGATCAAGGCTTCTGTTGAAAAGCAAAGTCTTGTGGTTGATGATCAAAGCACGGCCTGTGTGGCGTAGCTTTGTGTGTAACGTGAATTCGCGAGCCTCACACCCCGGTATGAGTCAAAAACGGGAGACGGACCGCTGGGAGAGCACGACGCTTCTTTCTAGCTAGGGTGGTGTCAGTGACCTACCAGCCCTGACATTTATATACTTTTCACCTGTGTGGTTGTTGGAACGCGAGGCGCCTCGGATATAGGTCTGTAAGGACCGGGAAACGTGTGTTCAGGAATAACTAATCCTCAAAAGTAAGAGAGGACCGGCCCAGCCGATTCCAAGGATCAAAATGGGGTCCTGGGACATTTGCTAGAGTGTCTCGAACGCGGAGAGGAGCTTGCCCCTTGCCTCGACTCATGATGGAATCCAATTTCCAATACGTGTTTTTCGGTTTTATTTGTAGAGGCTAGTATGGCGACATAGTAGATGGTAGCTATGCCGCCTATGATTGATACTTATGATTGAAATTGTTTTGACACTATACACTTATAATAGTATCAAATAATGTGTTTTAAATGTATCAAGCATGCTTTGGCTGTTATAAGGGAAAACCCTATCCTCCGGCTTGCATTGCATTGTGTGATGGGACTTGGGTCTTATAACAGCTTCATTTTTCTTTATTTAGCATTGCGCTGTTTGTTCTATGCACTGGTATTCTTGGGAGGAAACCCATTCCGTGTTATACGGCGTGGTCCCTTGATTTACCTAACTTTAAAACCAATATTAATAACTGTTTTAGTTCTCACACCAGTCACATGACTGACCTGGAGTTTATTGTTTTAACCTAAACTCTGGGTGCCCCTATTTTCCGCACGGGCAACTAGTAGTTTTGGTTTTGCAGATTTATATCCACAGGGTCCTGATTTACAGCTGGAACGATGCTCGGAAAGCTCTGTATCCGTGTATTACTTTCAGTTGTGTTTTGTATTATTTTCCGCTGCTATGTAATCTATTGTAATCTCTGATATTTATCGAATGTATATTATTCATTTATACTCTGTATATTCTTGTATTTGATGGAATTGTTGTAATAACAATGAAATGTTCTTCCGTCTGTGTTCTGATTTGCCCTGTTCTCAAACGATCAGGGGTTTCGAACGGTTTAGATCGGTTTAACGACTGATTCGGATCGAGCGAAATTCCCGGCCGTTACAGTTGGTATCAGAGCTTTGGTTTACAAAGCTCGAGAACAAGACACATTAGAACCAAACGAAAGAATTCATCAGATATTGGATTAGTAATATCCAATTAGAATGACTCGTTAGAGATAGGATCAGTAGTATCCTAGAACGAGTGTGAAGAGTATATTTTTCAAATGAAAACAATTTTGTTTTGAAAATTTAAATCACTTTTTCACGTATTTGATTATTTATTTATTTTGAATTTGGACAATCTAGTATATAAAAGTTTTGCATATAGGCGTCATGAACGTATATTCGAAGTTTTAATATATTAGATAGATGTAGAATCACACTCTAGTCGCCCGGACCTGATTCTGATGATTGACGCGTCATCATCAGTAATTATTTTCGTGTTTCGAAGGTGTGATTTTCTATATATTTCCATTAGACTGGTGTGAGAACCAAAACTTATATAGCTAGGACACTTTGTTGTGTATTGGCATCAAAAACATGATTTTCTGTATATATATCAAAATTATGAATTTGAAACTCTAATTCGCTAATTGATTGCTGTTTGTGTTGTTTGTTTATTTATTTGATAATTTTAACCATTTATGCCTAATTGTATCAAATATTGAATTGTATTGAAATTTGGTCGCATTTTCTTGCATATACAAGTACTTACATTGAACAGGTCATAGCAAGGAGGCTAGAGCAGAGAATAAAATTTGTTTGCCCGACAAATAGGTACATATTTACTATAATTTATTGTTTTGTTTGGGTGATGATGATTTTATGAGCCTATTGGCTAGCCGCTTGGCTTTTTCTTTTTGAGATCAGAAGGCCTATATGGCAATTTCGGGATTTTCCCGTGGCTCCCGGTGCAGGGGAGGTTATGGCGAAATTTTTCGAAAATTTAGGGTGTTAGCCAAATTTTTGAAGAATTTGAAAATTCTCAGAAACTGAAAAGTTGGAGAACGGAAGCCAGATCGAACGTAGAGCTGAATAATCAAACCACTTTCGACTTTGTTCCTTTTCGGGGACGAAAAGTTTTAAGTGGGGGAGATTGTAATAACCCGGAAAATCTGAGCCAGTTTAAAATTTTTATTTTGGCAATTTTAGCGAATTTTGAATATTTAAAATAGATTATTTTAAATAATATCGACGAGAAATTTATTTTGAATATAATTAGTATGTATATATTTATACACGTCGTCGTTAGAATATAAATATTTATTTATAATTATAAATAGAATTGAAAATGGCGCGGTAGTTCGATAATTCGATTTCAAACTTCAATTGAATGTACCAGGTGCAAAACAAACCGGATTTTAGTGAAACCAAAAACATCAGGATCTAATTGATGATATCTTTCCAACGAATCTGAAAAATCAAAATTTCATAGCGGGAATCAAAAGATATGTCCAATTGAAAATTCTGAATAGTCGCTATGGAATTCAGGCCCTTAAAAATGGGAATTTAGCAAACGACCTCAGATTTCGACGAAACCACTTTTGTTGGATCCGCAGTGTCAGATTATTGCTAGATTCCAAATTTCATAATTTTTCGAATCAATATGTGAGCGTGGCAAAGGAAAACGTGTTTAAACAGTTTCAATTGATTTTAATCGACTGGAAATTGGCCATTTTTCATACGGTCTCAGAATTCGACGAAACTAGTTTTGTTAGGACCGTATCGTCAATACGAAGCTAGAAAATATTTTTATGAAATTTATAGAGTTAGTATGTGACCCCGGTAATTTGAAACGTACGTTTAAAATTCAATATAGTGATTTAAATGTAAATTCAACGGAAACTAATCGAAACGATCAAATCAACCTACGATACATTTCCCATTGTGTTCGGAATGGGGATGAAACGCTATGGACGACAGGCGGTGGGCCTCGTTTAGAGGTCGTATGTAAAAGTCAACCTTTTAGTAAATAAAATAATTAACTAATTGAAAATTTAAAACTATTCTCTCTCTCCTATATTTCTGGCCCCCCCTTTCGTTTTCATTTCGATCCGATGGAAAAAAAAACGAAGACAAATCGCTCCTCCCCCATCGTGAAGCCGCCGCTGCCACCAAAGGGGCGCCACCTCCATCGGCCACCGCACCAAGCCCCCCCCCCTCGACGCCTCCTACCTCGCGAAGCTTCCCCCCCTCTCGAATCCCTCTCGCGCCTCGATCCTCTCTCCTTCCCAACGCACAGACCCCCCGACCACCAGTAGCTCGCCGCCACCCTCTGACCACCTGCGACGCCTCCTACGCCCCACCTCAGCCGCAGCAGCCCCCCCTGAAGCCCGACGAACCCAAAAACCCCGACCCGCCGCCCCTCTCTCCTCCCCATTTCGAAGCCCCGCCTCCGACCATCAGCACCACCCCCGTCCACAGCAAGCCCCTAGTTCGTTTGAGAAAAAGGTGCGTTTTTCTTTAAGTCATTTTTATTCATGTAATAAAAAATGGAATTTTCAATTAGAAATACCATATATAAAACCAGTTTTATATAGGTAGCATATTAAAAAAGATGATTTTTATATTTATATTTATATTTTTAGAAGTATAAAAATACGATTTTTATATTATGTAGATAGTAAAATATCATCTTTATATGTGTAGCAGCATAAAAATGTGATTTTTATAATGTTATTTTTGTAAAGGCGAAATCTATATTTTTGAAATGGAACTTTTATCTATATGACATCGAAATAAAAATTCGATTTTTTATATATTGAATAGCGAAGTAAAAATTCGATTTTTCTATATTGAACAGCGAAGTAAAAATATGATTTTTATATATTGAACATCGAAATAAAAATTCGATTTTTATATATTGAATAGCGAAGTAAAAATTCGATTTTTACATATGTAGTGGCTACGGGCGAAGAAAGTGATAAGAGACGAGAACAGTGAAGATTTCCTGCATTTGAAGTGCCGTGGAGTTAGGATAGCTATCTGCGAGAATTTCTCACCTTTCAATTTCTTTTTCTAGTTATATATATATACTAGGATGCAGACGGTGTTTAGTAGCACCCGACACCCGTCATCCACAGACCATGGATGACTTGTTTGTTAAATTGTTTGGTTGTGTAGTTGGTTAGATTATTTGGTTTGAATTGAATTGTTTGGTAAAATGAAATTGATTTGATTGATGTGTGAATGGCGTGGGCCTTCACTAGACCGGGGATAAGGCTAGGCCTCGTCCCGTTTCTAGTATCGTGCCGTTATGCCGCCGAAATTTTCTAAAATATGTTAGAAAAATAAAAATATCATTTTATTGAATAAATGAACTGAATAGAAATTCATGTGTTAAAATAAAGTGTTTTATCGTTAAAAATATAATTTTTAACGTGAAAGTGAATAAATAAATATTTATAAACAAATTGGCCGATTTGTTTATATACACTGATTTGACTGATATTGATTGGGTCGATAAATTTTACACATCGCCCAACTGCACAAACAAAAATATGTGGTTGTTGATTTGAAACCCCACATGGGTGTTGGGATGATATTTGGCGTACACTAATCCCAATTATTTAATTATTGTCGATCGATTGGTCGACAGACTGTGTAAGCATCGATTATTTATATTTGATGCTTATGCAGTTGTGTGGTGCACTTTGGATGATGGTTGATTGTTTATCAATGCTATTATATACATGTGTTGTATGGAATCCATATAATTAACGTTATATGGTGATTGATTGGGCCTCATTCCAATCGAGACAACAATGAATGTTATAAAAGAAAATTCATGTGTTGAATATAAAAATAGTCATGTGTTGAGTGAAATATTTTATACAATGAAATTTACATCTTTATCATATTTAAAATTAGAACTACTTCCCAGTAGAAGTCTAATTAAAAATCAAACGATAGATACCATAGTTTTATAAAATATTTTACATAACAAAAATAGTGATGTGTTGACAGTACTCATGTGTTGAGATTAGTCGTGTGTTGAAAGAAATATAGATTCATGTGTTGAATGGGATAAATATTCATTTGTTGAATAGAATAACGAATTTATTGAAATATATAAAGCCGTGTTGATTAGAGTTGCACTATTTTGACGTGAAGGATATTTATATCGATTATATTCGTTTTTATAATGAATATAGAAAAAAAGTGATTTCAAACTATAACGTTTTGAAAATATTATCATTTATATAGTAATGATATGAAATATTCAATTTTGATTTGAAGTGGAATATAGAATTGAAATGGTTTTGAAAACGATTTTAAAACGTTGCATAAAATACGTTTTAAAAGGAAATTGACGAAATATATATAATATATATATATTATATATATAAAATGGCCTGAATAGAACGCGCCGCTCCGCGGTAGTTCGTGAATTTCAACCATTGACTTCGAATTGACGTTGCGTGAGATCCGACCGTCGGATTCTCCTAAAACCGGAACCGTTGGATTCGTATCGAAAAGAGCTTTCCAATGAATATTAGAAATTTGAAATCTAACGGTTGGATTTGGAATTATGTCCAAATCAAATTCGAAAAAGGTCGCTGTAAGTGCAGTTCGATAGCCGTTGATGGAGATCGACTGTACGGGCCTTGATAAAATTATTAAAAATATTGATAATTTGTGTAAAATCATAATATGTGAATTGGAAAGAACTGGGATGAAGAATTCCACATTTGAAATGATAAAAATAGATTTTTATCGAAATGAACTAGTTTTGAACCAGAATTAAAATCAATTTATTTTTAAATAAATAAATTGAATTTGAAGGTGATTTTAAAAATAATCAATATTCCCAATACGTGGATTGGACTGGAGTTGAATCGAAAATATCTTCGGGATATTTCGATGTTGGATTTCGTGACTATACAGATATTGTTATGGGAATTTGAAAGATATATTTTATATCGTTATTTCCAATACGATATTTGTTGGTTTCAGAATTTGATATTGAATATAAGCCGGTATATTTTCTATTCAGAGCCTTGTATTTAATATCAAATGTGATTTGGGTTTATCGTGAACCGTGTTTTAGAAGACATTGGTTCTTTAACCCAGTTAATTGCAGGATGTTGATTTTTGAAAAGATTAAAACTAAGTGGAGTTTTAATGAATCTTTAATTAGATTAAAATGTGAATTGATAATTTAAATTATCAAATCTGAAAAGTGATCGAGAGTGGAGTATCACCAGTTTTGCTCCAAAGCGATAGTTAAATCTTTAATTAGATTTGAACGTGAAATGGTAATTAATTTTACCGATAACACCATGATGTTAGATGTGGAGTATTACCAGTTTTCTCCATGGGATATATAGGTTGGGATTGGGAAATAAAATAAATAATTACTTCGGTGTGGTTCACTAATCCCGACTAGTTAGAAATGATATCCAAAGGAAGATCATAGGATAAATTTAGAAGATTTTATCTTGGATAAAATTAATGGGAACCTTTCCCTAAGAATGTGATTTTGTGAATAAAAGAATATTCTGAATTGGAATGAGGCGTCTGTTGTGTTTGTGTAACATTTGTTTATCATATACGTGGGTTATTCAGAAAGGCCGGGTTTATACCCATTCTGAATAACCGATTCGACGAGATGTCGAAGATGAAGACGGTGGTTGAAGACCGGAAGTCTTCACATCGTTTGGGTGATTACTGATGATCTCGATTGGGCTGTACACCCAAGATGAGGGAAACAGTTGGTGATCGTCCAGACGTACCTGGAGATCGATGGATATGCGAGGAAAGTGCCTCCGGTTTCGTTCAGACCCAGAACGAACTTGTAAATGGAATGTGTGTCTGACATTGGATTTTATTCTGTGTTGATTGATCTCTATTAAATATACATCTGTTTGGCGGCGGAGAATTTATTCTCTTGCTTAACGCCCTTCTCTGAGACGTACGAGCTCAGAGGTTGTATATCGATGGACATCAGTCGCATGGAGTGAATTGCCTGTGTGGCACGCGTAAGTGGCAATGGATCAAGGCTTCTGTTGAAAAGCAAAGTCTTGTGGTTGATGATCAAAGCACGGCCTGTGTGGCGTAGCTTTGTGTGTAACGTGAATTCGCGAGCCTCACACCCCGGTATGAGTCAAAAACGGGAGACGGACCGCAGGGAGAGCACGACGTTTCTTTCTAGCTAGAGTGGTGTCAGTGACCTACCAGCCCTGACATTTATATACTTTTCACCTGTGTGGTTGTTGGAACGCGAGGCGCCTCGGATATAGGTCTGTAAGGACCGGGAAACGTGTGTTCAGGAATAACTAATCCTCAAAAGTAAGAGAGGACCGGCCCAGCCGATTCCAAGGATCAAAGTGGGGTCCTGGGACATTTGCTAGAGTGTCTCGAACGCGGAGAGGAGCTTGCCCCTTGCCTCGACTCATGATGGAATCCAATTTCCAATACGTGTTTTTCGGTTTTATTTGTAGAGCCTAGTATGGCGACATAGTAGATGGTAGCTACGCCGCCTATGATTGATACTTATGATTGAAATTGTTTTGACACTATACACTTATAATAGTATCAAATAATGTGTTTTAAACGTATCAAGCATGCTTTGGCTGTTATAAGGGAAAACCCTATCCTCCGGCTTGCGTTGCATTGTGTGATGGGACCTGGGTCTTATAACAGCTTCATTTTTCATTATTTAGCATTGCGCTGTTTGTTCTATGCACTGGTATTCTTGGGAGGAAACCCGTTCCGTGTTATACGGCGTGGTCCCTTGATTTACCTAACTTTAAAAACCAATATTAATAACTGTTTTAGTTCTCACACCAGTCACATGACTGACCTGGAGTTTATTGTTTTAACCTAAACTCTGGGTGCCCCTATTTTCCGCACGGGCAGCTAGTAGTTTTGGTTTTGCAGATTTATATCCACAGGGTCCTGATTTACAGCTGGAACGATGCTCGGAAAGCTCTGTATCCGTGTATTACTTTCAGTTGTGTTTTGTATTATTTTCCGCTGCTATGTAGTCTATTGTAATCTCTGATATTTATCGAATGTATATTATTCATTTATACTCTGTATATTCTTGTATCTGATGGAATTGTTGTAATAACAATGAAATGTTCTTCCGTCTGTGTTCTGATTTGCCCTGTTCTCAAACGATCAGGGATTTCAAACGGTTTAGATCGGTTTAACGACTGATTCGGATCGAGCGAAATTCCCGGCCGTTACAGTTGGTATCAGAGCTTTGGTTTACAGAGCTCGAGAACAAGACACATTAGAACCAAACGAAAGAATTCATCAGATATTGGATTAGTAATATCCAATTAGAATGACTCGTTAGAGATAGGATCAGTAGTATCCTAGAACGAGTGTGAAGAGTATATTTGTCAAATGAAAACAATTTGGTTTTGAAAATTTAAATCACTTTTTCACGTATTTGATTATTTATTTATTTTGAATTTGGACAATCTAGTATATAAAAGTTTTGCATATACGCGTCATGAACGTATATTCGAAGTTTTAATATATTAGATAGATGTAGAATCACACTCTAGTCGCCCGGACCTGATTCTGATAATTGACGCGTCATCATCAGTGATTATTTTCGTGTTTCGAAGGTGTGAATTTCTATATATTTCCATTAGACTGGTGTGAGAACCAAAACTTATATAGCTAGGACACTTTGTTGTGTATTGGCATCAAAAACATGATTTTCTGTATATATATATCAAAATTATGAATTTGAAACTCTAATTCACTAATTGATTGCTGTTTGTGTTGTTTGTTTATTTATTTGATAATTTTAACCATTTATGCCTAATTGTATCAAATATTGAATTGTATTGAAAATTGGTCGCATTTGCTTGCATATACAAGTACTTACATTGAACAGGTCATACCAAGGAGGCTAGAGCAGAGAATAAAATTTGTTTGCCCGACAAATAGGTACATATTTACTATAATTTATTGTTTTGGTACGTTTAAAACAATGTAACGCAAGCCGGAGGATAGGGTTTTCTCTTATAATAGCCAAACATGCTTGGTACGTTTAAAACAAATCATTTGATACTATAATAAGTGTATAGTGTCAAAACAATTTCAATCATAAATATCAATCCTAGGCGGCATGGGTACCATCTATCATGTCGCCATACTAGGCTCTACAAATAAAACCGAAATACACGTATTGGAAATTGGATTTCCATCATGAGTCGAGGCAAGGGGCAAGCTCCTCTCCGCTTCGAGACACTCTAGCAAATGCTCAGGACTACGCACACTGGGTAACCCTTGGATCGGCTGGGTCGGTCCTCTCTTACGTTTGAGGATTGGCAATTCCTTAACACACGTTTCCCGGTCCTTACAGACCTAATATCGAGGCACCTCATTCCAACAACCACAAAGGTGAAAAGTATATAAATGTCAAGGCTGGTAAGTCACTGACACCACCAAAGCTAGAAAGAAACGTCGTGTTCTCCCAACGGTCCGTATCCCATTTTTAACTCATACCGAGGTGTGAGGCTCGCGAATCCACGCTATACACAAATCTATGCCATGTAGGCCGTGCTTTGATCATCAACCACAAGACTTTGCTTTTCAACAGAAGCCTTGATCCATGCAACTCAGCGTGCCACACAGGCAATTCATGCTATGCGATTGATATCTATCGATATATAACCTCTAAGCTCGTACGTCTCAGAGAAGGGCGTTAAGCAAGAGAATAAATTTTCCGCTGCCAAACAGATATATATTTAACAGAAATCAATCAACACAGAATAAAATTCAATGTCAGACACATAATCCATTTACAAGTTTGTTCTGGGTCTGAACGAAACCGGAGGCACTTTCCTCGCATATCCATCCATCTCCAAGTACGTCTGGACGACAACCAACTGATTCCCTCATCTTGGGTGTACAGCCCAATCAAGATCATCAGTAATCACCCAAACGATGTGAAGACTTCCGGTCTTCGACCACCGTCTTCATCTTCGACTTATCGTCGAATCGGTTATTCAGAATGGGTATAAACCCGGCCTTTCCGAACAACCCGCGTATATTAAAAACAAATGTTACACAAACACAACATACGGCTTATTCCAATTCAGTAGCTACTAACCGTAAATCAACAAGAGAACAATTTCCCAAATATTAACCCCGAAGGCCGAAACCAACATCAGATCAATACCCAGGAAACCATTCTTCTTAGCTAACCTACAGCTAGTTTCTAAATTTCATATTCTTAGGGAAAGGTTCCCATTAATTTTATCCAAGATAAATTCTTTAAATTTGTTCTTTAATCTTCCTTTGGATGTCATTTCAAACCAAATTATGGTTTTCCAAACTAGTCGGGATTAGCGAACCACACCGAAGTAATTATTTATTTTATTTCCCAATCCCAACCTATTCATCCCATGAAGCAAAACTGGTAATACTCCATATCTAACACCATGGTATTATCGGTAAAATTAATTACCATTTCACGTTCAAATCTAATTAAAGATTTAACTATCGCTTTGGAGCAAAACTGGTGATACTCCATTCTCGCTCATTTTCCAAATTTGATAATTTATATTATAAATTCACATTTCAATCTAATTGCAGATTCATTAAAACTCCTTTTACTGGGTTAAAGAACTAATGTCATTTAAAACACAGTTCACGATAAACCCAAATCACATTCTATTTATTATCGGGTTAAAGAACTAGTGTTATTTAAAACACCGTTCACGATAAACCCAAATAACATTCTATTTATTATCGGGTTAAAGAACTAGTGTTATTTAAAACACCGTTCACGATAAACCCACAAATTAATTCTATTTAAAACCCGTTTCAAATCCAATCTATTTATTTAAAAATAAACGGGTTTAATTTTAGTTCAAAACTAGTTCATTTCGATAAAAATCTATTTTTATCAGTTCAAATATGGAGTTTTCCATCCCAATTTTTCCCAAATCATTTCTTATGATTTTACACAAATTATTACTATTTTTAATAATTTTATTAAGGCCCGTACAGTCGATTTCCATCAACGGCCATCGAACTGCACTTACAACGACCTTTTCCAAATTTGATTTGGACGTATCTCCAAATCCAACCGTTAGATTTCAAATTTATAATATTCATTAGAAAGCTCTTTTCGATACGAACCCAACGGTTCCGGTTTTAGGAGAATCCGACGGTCGGATCTCCCGTAATGTCCGTTCGAAGTCAATGGTCGAAATTCGCGAACTGCCGCGGCGCGGCGCGTTCTATTCAGGCCATTATATTATATATATAATATATATAATATATATTTCGTCGATTTCTATTTAAACCAAATTTTATAAATAGTTTTAAATTGTTTCAAAAACATTTCAACTTCCATTTCAAATTCAAATCGATTTCAATTCTATTTCAAATTCGTTTTCTATTCAATTCAACTCAAATTCGTTTTCTATGTATTCGATTTTTAAATCTCTTTTCAATATTCATTATAAAACGAATATAATCGATATAAATATCGTTCTCGTCGAAATAGCGCATCTCTAATCAACACGGCTTTATATATTTCAATAATTCCGTTATTCTATTCAACAAATGAATATTTATTCTATTCACTATGTGAATCTATATTTTTGTCAACACATGACTAATCTCAACGGATGAGTACTGTCCACGTGTGACTATTTTTGTTATTCAATATATTTTATAAAAATTATGGTATATATCGTTTGATATCAAATCAGACTCCAATCGTAAATTAGTGAGAGAACGATTCCCTAAATATTAACCCCGAAGGCCGAAACCAACATCAGATCAATATCCAGGAGACCACTCATCTCATCTATTTTCCAGTTAGTTTCTAATTTCATACATGATAAAGATGTAAATTTTGTCGTTTAAATATTTCGTTCAATACATGACTAATCTCAACGGATGAGTACGGTCAACACATGGACCTTTATTTTATAATATTCATTATTGTTAAAATATTTCGTTCAACACATGACTAATCTAAACGGATGAGTACGGTCAACACATGAACCTTTATTTTATAATATTCATTATTGTTAAAATATTTCGTTCAACACATGACTAATCTCAACGGATGAGTACGGTCAACACATGAACCTTTATTTTATAATATTCATTATTGTTAAAATATTTCGTTCAACACATGACTAATCTCAACGGATGAGTACGGTCAACACATGAACCTTTATTTATAATGTTCTTTATTTTCTAAATTGGAATGAGGCCGAATCAATTACCATACAAAGTTAATTATATGGATTCCATACAACACATGTATATAATAGCAACGATAAATAATCAACCATCATCCAAAGTGCACTACACTGTATAAGCATCAAATATAGATATCTAACGCTTATAACAGCCTGTCAATCAGTCGATCGACATACAACTAATTATTGGGATTAGTGTATGCCGTATTTTATCCCAATACCCGTGTGGGGTTTCAAACAATCAAACACATATTTTTATTTGTGCAGTTGGGCGATGTGTAAAATTTATCGTCCCAATCAATGTCCTTCAAATCAGTGTACATAAACAAACCGTCCGGTTTGTAAACGAATATTTATTTATTCACATTCACGTTAAAAATTATATTTTTAACGACCAAATCATTTTATTCAACCTATGAATATTCTATTCGGTTCATTTATTAAATAAAATGATATCTTTATTTTTCTAACTTATTTTAGAAAATTTCGGCGGCATAACGGCACGATACTAGAAACGGGACAAGGCCTAGCCTTATCCCCGGTCTAGTGATGGCCCACGCCATACACACATCAATCAAACCAATTTCAATTCACCAAACAACCAAATTTAGATCAAATAATCTAACCAACTACACAACCAAACAAACAAGTCCATGGTTTGTGGACAATGGTGTCGGGTGCTACTAAACACCGTCTGCATCCTAGTATATATTTATAACTAGAAAAGGAAATTTAAAGTGAGAAGTTCTCACCAATAGCTAATCCAAATGCCACGACTCTTCTTAAGTAGAAGTCTTTGCCGTTCTCGCCTTTTGTCACTTTCGTTGCCCGTAGCCACTACATATATAAAAATCACATTTTTATATTATTGCCATGTATATAAAAATCATATTTTTATAATCGCTACTATATAGATAAAAATTCTATTTTTACATCGCTACTATATAGATAAAAATTCTATTTTTACTTCGCTACTATATAGATAAAAATTCTATGTTTATACCGCTGTTCATATAGTAAAGATCAAATCTTTACTATCTATATAATATAAAAATCGTATTTTTATTATCTCTACTATATAAAAATCATATTTTTATTCTTCCTATAATATAAAAATCATATTTTTATTCTACTTCATTCGTCAAAAACCATAGAAGCTTTAAAGCGGAGAAAACTCACTTTTTTTTTCTAACGCCCGGATTCACTGTTCGGGTTCCAGAATTTACAAACGAGCTTCAATCTTCACACCATCTTTTTTCTAGCTTAAACGCGCCATTCCGGACAACTTTCTCCTAAGAGACTTTTTGCCAAAAATGCTCCAATTCGCAGGAATTCGCAAAAGTACACGATTATTTCAGCTTTTGAACAGCAGACTTCGCACGCGTTTTCCGAGCAGCTCCGAACTCCAAAACATGACTTCCATATAGCCAAATCGAAGAGAATTTCGTGCTCTACAACTTTAGTCTAGAGGGACTTTGGCCAAAAACGCACCGTTTGGGAGTTATTGGCGAAATACGGTCAGGGGCTTATTTGCAAAATGGGTGATTAGTGTAAAATGGGTTTTTGGTGACCGGGGGGGCCCACGGCCGGAGTTGGGTGGCCATAGGAGGGCGCCAGACCTGATTGGGCATGGGGAGGCGGCTAAGGGGCGGCGGCGGCGGCGGTGGGGCCCGTGGTGGTGGCGGTGGTGACTTGGGGTTTAGGGATTTGAAATTGGAAGAGAGAAAGGAGGAGGAGGAAGAGGAGGAGGAGGGGGTGCGGCGGCTCGCCGGAGGCCGGTGGTGGCGCTGGTGGAGGAGGGCAGCGGCGGTGGGAGGGTGGAGGCCATTTTTGAGTTTTTGAAGAGGAAGAGAGAAATGAAATTATGAAGAGAAAAATGGAGTAAAAGTGATTATATGCTAGTTTCTCGCGTATCGCCTGAACGCCAACGATTTCCAATCGCCGCGGATTTCGGATACGAGATAGTAGACGTGAAGACGAGTCCAACGAAACAATTTTCGTCGAATTCCGAGTTCGTTTGACCGTTCGTAAAAATTCTCAAAAATGCTCAGATAAGCTCTAAAAATGCGATTTTGGCGCACCTTTTCTTCTCGCACTCTCACATGCTAACTCAAAAGATCAAGCCCTCTTGGATTTAACCATTATTAGACGATACGAATCCATAAAAAAAACGAAATCGAATTCTGAGGTCGTATCAATAATGTTCCTTTGTAAAATGACTGCTCGCTTTACCCTGAACCGTTTCAGCTCGCACGGCCACATACTAACTCCGTTCGGCGCGCCCTTTGGAACATAACAATAATTTGTCATTATGAATCCATAAAAATTTATCTCGTCGAATTCTGAGCTCGTATGCAAAATTTCACTTTTTAAGGGCTATGTTTTGTTAACCGAAAAACTCCAGCCCATAGTCACTATTCCGGATATCGGAAAATATCGAAGGTTATACTTTTCGGAGTTCTAAACGGCATTTTGAGATCAATGGAAGAGGTTTCGAGTCCAAATTCATCCGTATGCAAAATTTGACTTTTTGGGCCATGTATAATTTACATATCGACTATTCTGAATTTTCAACTGGGCATAACTTTTGATTCCCGCTATGAAATTTCGATTTTTCGGATTCGTTGGAAAGATATTCCCAAATAGAACCTATTATTTTTGGTTTCACTAAAATCCGGATTGTTTTGCACCCAGTACATTCAATTGAAGTTTGAAATCGAATTATCGAACTACCACGCCATTTTAATTCCTTTTATAATTATATATAATTATTTATATTCTAACGACGACGTATATAAATATATTCGTTCGAATTATATTCAAAATAAATTTCTCGTCGATATTATTTAAAATAATCTATTTTAAATATTGAAAATTCGCCAAAATTGCCAAAATAAAAATTTTAAACTGGCCCAGATTTCCGGGTTATTACATGCTCCATACCACTATGTCGCCATACTAGGCTCTACAATCAAAACCGTAAAATGTCGTATTGGAAGTTGGATTTCCATCTATGTACCAAGGCAAGGGATCGTCCTTACCGCTTCGAGACTGTCTAGCCCAAGCCTCAGGAACAGCCGCAACTGCACCTTGGATCGTCAGGGCCGGTCCTCTCAATGTGGATTAAAATGCCTGAACACTGCGTTTCCCCGCCCTATTGGGCTTAAACTGGTCATATTCCGGCCAAACTATCGGTCCCGGAACAACCGATATAACCGATCCGCCTCGCAATCCATCATCCACATAAGTAAAATGCCAGGGCTAGTAAAACGCTGACACGACTCCTAGCTAGAAAGAAACTCATGCCCGTCCTGATGTCCTCTCCCGTTTCGGGTTCACAAACCGTTTCTGGTTCACAACGGGGTGTGAGGCTCGCGAATCAATGCTACACAAAGCTACGCTATATTAAAGTCGTGCTTTGATCATCAACCACAAGACTCTGCTTTTCAACAGAAGCCTTGATTATTTGCATCTCAGCATGCCACACAGGCAATTCACGCTATGCAACCGATATCTATCAATCATAGAGAATGAAATCCGATGTCAGACACACATCCTTTTACAAGTTCGTTCTGGGTCTAAACGAAACCGGAGGCACCTTATTCCTCCCCCATATGTCCAATACAGGGGGGAGGTCCTCGCATATCCGGTCGATCTCCAAGTACGTCTGGACGATCACCACTTATTACCTTGTCTTGGGTGTACAACCCAATCAAGACATCAGTAATCATCCAAACGATGTGAAGACCTCCGGTCTTCAACCATCGTCTTCATCCTCGACATACCATCGAATCAGTTATTCAGAATGGGATAAATCCGGTCTTTCTGAATAACTCGCATATGAAATAAACAAGTGCTATAAAAACACAACATACGCCTCATTCCAATCCAGGATATTACTTTATTCAAATATTCTTATACTTTTGAAAAGGTTCCCATTAATTTTATCAAAGATAAATTCTTTAAATTTATTCTTTAGTCTTCCTTTGGATATCATTTCAATCTAATTAAAGATGCATTAAAACTCCACTTGGTTTTAATCTTCCCAAAAATCAATATTAACGATTGTTTAACTTGGGAAATCATATCTTGCCTTTAACTGGGTTAAAGAACCAATGTCCTTTAAAATATGGTTCACGATAAACCCAAAATCACATTCGATTCCATCAGCCTTTAACTGTAAATTAGCAAGTGAACAATTCCCTAAGTATTAACCCCGAAGGCCGAAACCAACATCAGATCAATACCCAGGAAACCATCCAACTTAACTAATCTCCAGTTAGTTCCTGATTTTCTTAACTCCACTGGGTCTAAGAACAGTATTATTAAAAATTCCATTCACGACAACCCAAAATCTTATTCCTGTCTTTAACTGGGTTAAAGAACCAATGTCCTTTAAAACACGGTTCACGGTAAACCCAAAATCACATTCCATTCCATCAGCCTTTAACCGTAAATTAGCAAGTGAACAATTCTCTAAGTATTAACCCCGAAGGCCAAAACCTACATCAGATCAATACCTAGGAAACCATCCAACTTAACTAATCTCCAGTTAGTTTCTGATTTTCTTAACTCCATTGGGTCTAAAAACAGTATTATTAAAGATACCATTCATGATAACCTAAAACCTTATTCCATCGTTAATCGGGTTAAAGAACAAGTGTTATTTAAAACAACGTTCACGATACACCCAAAGACCAATTTCAATTCAATTCCAATTAAATATTAATTAATTGGTATACTTCATTAAATCTAAATAAAAAGATTTAATCTTTTCTCAACTGGGTTCAAGAACAGTGTTAATGAAGACACCATTCACGAAAAACCCAAAATCACATTTAATATTAAATACAAGTCTCTGAATATAAACTATATTAGCTTATATTCAATATCAAATTCTGGAACAAACAAACACCGTACTCGAATAACGATATATATATATATATATATATATATATATATATATATGTCTTCCAAATCCCTCCACAACATCCGTATAATCACGGAATCCAATATCGAAATGTTACGAAGATAATTTTGGTTCAAATCCATTCCAATTCATATATTGGAAATTCCGGTTATTTTTAAAACCATTTCAAATCCAATTTATTTATTTAAAGATATTGGATTTCATAATTCTAGTTCATAACTAGTTCATTTTGATAAAAATCTATTTTTATCTTTTCAAATATGGACTTTTCATCCCAATTCTTTCCAAATCATTTATTATGATTTTACACAAATTATCAATATTTTTAATAATTTTATCAAGGCCCGTACAGTCGATTTCCACAAACGGCCATCGAACTGCACTTACAACGACCTTTTCCAAATTTGATTTGGATGTAATTCCAAATCCAACCGTTAGATTTCAAATCTCTAATATTCATTAGAAAGCTCTTTTCGATACGAACCCAACGGTTCTGGTTTTAGGAGAATCCGACGGTCGAATCTCCCGTAACGTCCATTCGAAGTCAATGGTCGAAATTCGCGAACTGCCGCAGCGCGACGCGTTCTATTCAGGCCATTATATATATAATATATTTTATACATATATTTCATCGATTTCCATTCAAAACGTATTTTATAAATCGTTTTAAATTCATTTTCCAAACGATTTCTACTTCATATTCAATTTCAAATCAAAATTGAATATTCCATATCCTCGATATAAAAATGATAGTATTTTCAAAACATTAGATTTTGAAATCAATTCCTTTTCGATATTCATTATAAAAATGAATAAAATTGACATAAATATCATTCACGTCAAAATGACATCAATCCAATCAACACGGCTTTATATATTTAAATATATTCATGTCCATCCCAAATCGGACATCAAAATTTGATTTTGATCTTTTACTGAATATTATTTTAAAATATTCATTATTTTAAAATATTCTTTATTTTAAAATATTCATTCTTTCTGAACTGGAATCAAACATAGTCAATTACCATATAATGTGATTATATGGATTTCATACAATACATGTATATAACAACATCAAACACAGTCAACCATCATCCAAAGTGCATTCTACTGCATAAGCATCAAATATAAATATTTAACGCTTACAACAGATTGTCAATCAATCGATCGACATACAACTAATTATTGGGATCAGTGTATATCCAATTTCATCCCAATACCCATGTGGGGTTTTCAAACAACAAACACAGATTTATTTGTGCAGTTGAGCGATGTGTAAAATTTATCGTCCCAATCAATATCAGTCAAATGTGTGTACATAAACAAATCGCCCGATTTGTTTATGAATATTTATTCTATTCATATACATGTTAAAAATTATATTTTTAACTATAAAATATTTTACTCCATTCCACATCACACAATCAATTTTCACCGCACAATCAATCAAACAAACATGTCGTCCATGGTCTGTGGACGACAGGTGTCGGGTGTTGCTAAGCACCATCTGCATCCTAGTATATATATTTTAACTAGAAAATACAATAAAAGTGAGGAGTTCTCACCATAGGGTTCCACTCCTCCATTCTTTCAAAATGAAGAAGACAAATGTAACACCGACTACACTCAAGCAAACTCAGTATCCTACATGATTGATTTTCATTAATAACATTCACACAATAAAAATCATATTTTTATCTAACTAGAAATCATATTTTTCTGTAACGAGAAATCATATTTTTATATAATGAAAAATCATACCTTTATATAATGAAAAATAATATATATTTTTATATATAACCAAAAATCATATTTTTACTTAGCTAAAAGTCATATCTTTACTTCTAAAATTTTTATTTTTACCTAGCTAAAAATCATATCTTTATCACAAAGTTATAAATATAAAAATCAAATTTTTATCATGAAGTAATATATATACAAATCAAATTTTTATCATGAAGTAATATATACAAAAATCACTTCTTTTTACTTTTAAAAATCATATCTTTTCAAATCAATAATCTCATCTTTTTGTTATGCTACATATATATGAAATACATTACATTTTTATTCATTTAATATTATACCTTTTTATTGACAAAAAAAATTATACCCCTTTTTTTTATTATAAAAAATCATTCCTTTTTTTAATTATAAACTATATTAAAAAATATAAAAAGAAAGGGGAATAGCTTACAGATTTTCAAGCAAGAGGGGGGGGGGTTTCTTGTTCGCCGGATGGTGGTGCTAACGTCAGGGAGGTGTCAGGTCGGAGGGGCCCATGACAATTGGCAGGAGGAGCGGTGGCGGGGTGGTTCTCGGATTTGGACATTAGGGTTTTGGGGTGTGGTTTTTTTCGAGGGAGAAGCAGCGGAGGAGGGGAGAGAGGCGCGACCAGATGGGGGCACAGAGGTGGACTCGGCGGTGGAAGGGGGAGCACATGCAGCTGTACAGAGAGGGGCGACTAGGTATTTTTGAAGAAGGGGCTATGGGGTATTCTGATCGAAGAAAACGAATGTGAGGGAGGGTATATGTAAATGGCTTTATATTTATTTATTTATTATTTAATTCAAAGAAAAATGTTGACTTTTTATTTGAACTGCGAACGAGACCCAACGACTGTTGCCCCTAGCTAATTACCCCTATTCCGAACACAATGGGTTATGTATCGCAAGCTGATTCGATCATTTCGATCAGTTTCCGTCAAAATCAAAATATAAATCTATATATTGAATTTGAACGTACATTTCAATTTACCAGGGCTACATACAGACTCTAAAAATTCCCGAAAAATATTTTCTAGCTTCGTATTGACGATACAGTTCTAACAAACTAGTTTTGTCAAATTTGGAGACCGTTTGAAAAATGGCCATTTTCTGGTCGATCCAAATTGACTGAAACTGACAAAACACGTTTTCTTTTTCCACGCTCACATATTGATTTTGAAAATTAAGAATTTTGGAATCTAGCCATAACTTTACATCCCGGATCCAACAAAAGTGGTTTCATCGAAAATGGAGGTCGTTTGCAAAATTTCCATTTTCAAGGGCCAAAATTCCATAGTGACTATTTTGAATTTTCAACTGGACATAACTTTTTATTCCCGCTATGAAATTTTTATTTTTCGGATTTGTTGGAAAGATATTTTCGAATAGATTATAATATTTTTGGTTTTGTTAAAATCTGGTTTATTTTCAATGTGGTACATTCATTTGAAATTTGAAATCGAATTTTCAAACTACCGCGCCATTTTCAATTCCTTTTATAATTAAAATAAAATTATTATATTCTGACGTCGATTCAAATAAATATATGCGTTCTAATTCTATTCAAAACAAATTTCTCATTGTAATTACTTAAAATAATTCATTTTAAATATTCAAAATTCATTAAAATTTCCAAAATAAGAATTTTAAATTGGTTCGGATTTTCCGGGTTATTACAATCTCCCCCACTTAAAATCTTTTCGTCCCTGAAAAGTAACGGAGCTGAAAGTTGTTTAACTAATCAACTCAACTTTTATTATTTTAATTATGGATTAAGTTCTTTAACTTTTCAGTTTCTAAGAACTTTTCGAATTTTTCAAAAATTTGGCTAACACCCTAAATTTTCGAAAATTTTCGCCATAACCTCCTTTGTACGGGAGCAGCGTGAAAATCCCCAAACCGCCACATAGGCCTCTCCAATCAAAAAGAAAAAGAAATAGCCAAGCGGCTAGCCAATCGGCCCATAAAATCATCAAAAACCCCAAGAAATACAATAAACATGTACCTATTTGTCGGGCAAACAATTTTATTCCTCTGTTAGCTTCCTTGCTATGACCTGTTCAATGAATATACATGTATATGCATGCAATTTCTATCAATTTTCAATTCAGTTCAACATTTGATACAATTTCGTTATATGTACCATTCGTTTACATATTAGTTTCAATAATCTCATTAGTTAAACTAATAATCAAACAACTCAACCATCAATTAATTACTGGATTATCGTTTCAAACATATAACTTTAATACATAGTCAAAAATCATGTTTTTGATGCCAAGTCACACCAGTATATTCTAGCTATATTTTGGTTCTCACACCAGTCAATTGGAAATATATAGATATCCCACTTTCGAAACTCGAACATAAATTCTGATGATGTTTCGAACCATCATCAGAACATCTACGGGTGACTAGAGTGTGATTCTATATCTATCCAGTATATTAAAACTTCAAATACACACGGATCAGACGTATATGCAAAATCTTTATATAATTGATTGTCCATATCAATATAAAAATAATATTCAAATACGAATAATTGATTAAAATTTTCCAAACAAAAATTGTTTTCATCTTTATTTGAAGACAACTCTCTTCCGACTCATTCTAGGATACTACTGCTCCCATCTCTAACGAGTCATTCTCATTGAATATTTCTAATCCAATCTCTTAAGAATTCTTTCGTTTGGTTCTAACGTGTCTTGTTCTCCGAGCTCTGTAAACCAAAGCTCTGATACCAAATGAAGTAACCTTGAACTTCCCCGGTCTCCGAACCAAAGGAAAGCCCGGATTGCTTTGAGAACAAGACGAATCAGAATACAAACAAAAGAACATTACATTGTTATTACAACAATTTACATCAGAATACAAGAATATACAGAGTATGAATAAATATTACACATTTACTAAATATCAGAGATTTACAAATTACGTAGCAGCGAAAAAATAATACAAACACAACTGAAAAAGATACACCGTAACAGAGCTTTCCGAATATCATTCCAGCTGTAACCAGGATCCTGTGAATATAAATCTGCAAAACTAAAACTACTAGCTGCCCGTGTGGAAAATAGGGGCACCCAGAGTTTAAGTTAAAACAATAAACTCCAGGTCAGTCATGTGACTGGTGTGAGAACTAAAACAGTTATTATATTGGTTTTAAAGTAAGGTAAATCAAGGGATCACGCCGTATAACATGGAACAGGTTTCCTCCCAAGAATACTAGTGCATAAAACAATAGCGCAATGCTAAATAAAGAACAATGAAGCTATTATAAGACTCAGGTCCCACCAAACAATGCAACGCAAGCCGGAGGATAGAGTTTTTACCTTATAATAGCCAAAAATGCTTAGTACACGAAATTTCATATTTTACTATTACTATAAGTGTATAGTGTCAAAACAATTTCAACCATAAGTATCAATCATAGACGACATAAGTGCCCCATACCACTATGTCGCCATACCAGGCTCTACAATCAAAACCATAAAATGTCGTATTGGAAATTGGATTTCCATCTGTGAACCAAGGCAAGGGATCGTCCTTATCGCTTCGAGACTGTCTAGCCCGAGCCTCAGGAACAGCCGCAACAACACCTTGGATCGGCAGGGCCAGTCCATTGATGTGGATTAAAATGTCTGAGCACTGCGTTTGCCCGCCCTATAGGGCGTAAACTGGTCATATCCCGACCAAACTATCGGCCCCGGAACGACCGATATAACCGAGGCGCCTCGCAATCCATCATCCACATAAGTAAAATGTCAGGGCTAGTAAAACACTAACACCAATCCTAGCTAGAAAGAAATGCATGCCCTCCCTGATGTCCTCTCCCGTTTCTGGTTCACACCGGGGTGTGAGGCTCGCGAATCAACGCTACACAAAGCTACACTATATTAAAGCCATGCTTTGATCATCAACCACAAGACTCTGCTTTTCGATAGAAGCCTTGATCATTTGCATCTCAGCATGCCACATAGGCAATTCACGCTATGCAACTGATGTCTATCAATCACAAAGAATGAAATCCGATGTCAGACACACATCCTTTTACAAGTTCGTTCTAGATCTGAACGAAACCGGAGGCACCTTTTTCCTCCCCAATATGTCCAATACAGGGGAGAGGTCCTCGCATATCTGGTCGATCTCCATGTACGTCTGGACGATCACCACTTATTACCTTGTCTTGGGTGTAAAGACCAATCAAGACATCAGTAATCATCCAAACGATGTGAAGACCTCCGGTCTTCAACCACCATCTTCATCCTCGACATACCGTCGAATCAGTTATTCAGAATGGGATAAACCCGGTCTTTCTGATAACTCGCGTATATAATAAACAAGTGCTATAAAAACACAACAGACGCCTCATTCCAATCTAGGATATTCCTTTATTCAAATATTCTTATACTTTGGAAAAGGTTCCCATTAATTTTATCAAAGATAAATTCTTTAAATTTATTCTTTAGTCTTCCTTTGGATATCATTTCAATCTAACTAAAGATGCATTAAAACTCCACTTGGTTTTAATCTTCCCAAAAATCAATATTAATGATTGTTTAACTTGGGAAATCATATCCTGTCTTTAACTGGGTTAAAGAACCAATGTCCTTTAAAACACGGTTCACGATAAACCCAAAATAACATTCCAATCCATCATCCTTTAACCGTAAATTAGAAAGTGAACAATTCCCTAAGTATTAACCCCGAAGGCCGAAACCAACATCAGATCAATACCCAGGAAACCATCCAACTTAACTAATCTCCAGTTAGCTCCTGATTTTCTTAATTCCATTGGGTCTAAGAACAGTATTATTAAAGATACCATTCACGACAACCCAAAATCTTATTCCTGTCTTTAACTGGGTTAAAGAACCAATGTCCTTTAAAACACAGTTTACAATAAACCCAAAATCACATTCCATTCCATCAGCCTTTAACCGTAAATTAGCAAGTGAACAAATTCCCTAAGTATTAAACCTAAAGGCCGAAACCAACATTAGATCAATACCCAGGAAACCATCCAACTTAACTAATCTCCAGTTAGTTTGTAACAACCCAGGGTTTTCGGCCCCGAAAATCGACATAAATACCTTTACTGTATCTCATGCCGACCTTTCAAACACCGAGAACACCGGATTGTTAATGAAAGAAATTAGAGGGTGAGATATGAAAGAAAGAAATAGAAGAATAGAAGAAGAAGAAGAACACAACACAGAGTCTCACATCGCAGCGGAACAATGTATAATATAGAAATAAATCTTTATTGAGAGCTTTGGAAAACACTTACAATATCAGAGTACATCAACATCACTGGACAGATATAACAATCTTCCCTTATACACTATAATGGAGGGGATTTTCGACCCAGAAAATCAACATAAATACACTGTCAATTTCTCGAGCATCAAAAATACCGAGACATTAATAGAAGAATTTAGAGGATGAGATAGAAAAGATAGAACTAATAGAATAGAAGAAGAAGAAGATCACAACTGAACAGAATCAGAGAAAACACGAATCTCACAGCGGAATAATAATCTTTATTATATAACAAGTTTGAAATACAAATCTGAGTTTGTATATATACATACCATATCAGAGTATAATACATGGTATACATTACAGCGGAAATAATCTCTCAATAACTAATAGTGGAGCATCCTGCTTTTAGCTCCTCCAAGTGAATCTGCAAAATCCTGAAACACTTGACTGCCCGTACAAATTTGGGCACCCAAGAGTTTAGGGAAAACACAAACAAATAAACTCTGGGTCAGTCATGGGACTGGCGTGAGTAAATTCCAACCATACTGTTTAACTTTTTGAAAATTCTTTTCAAACAAGAAGATAATAGTAAGACCAGTCCACACATAAACATGGACGGTTTTTATCTTACTATAATCCAAAATACTTTGATGTCAAAACCAGTGATATTATGATAATGTCTAAGAACATAAATATCCAAGTAGCAGAACGCTTGCATCTCACGTTCCACATATATATGTTATAAAATCATAAACCGCAGGGCGCTTATCGGAGAATAGATTCCAACAAACAAGGTATGGGAGCACCTTATGAATAGTGTACTCTAGAGGGGATACACTCAGGGTTCAACAAGAACGTCTTGCAACCCGGCCACACATGACTGCTCACTCATTTAGCTTGAGTGTCGCGAATATATTGCCACCACGGTTGTAGGCCATCCAACCGTCAATCCGAAGATACAGAATCGAAAAGAAGTATAAATATGAATTTTCTCTAGATCGGTGACAATACACCCTGCTTGGGGATGACCCTACTAGCCATGCTGCCTAGCCCAACTTTTGTTACTTTCTGGTTGTGAGGCTAGAGGCTACGTCTATCTTCAGAACATCTGATCACCATTCACTTTGAATGCCACATCGTCAAATCCATAATCACACATTGATTACACAAACGCACACTGGGTGTAGAATAAAGAGAAGTTACATTCTCCCCACCAACTTGGTATATTCATAAAATCAATGGCGTGACCATTGGAAATACTCTGTCAGACACTCGTCCATACAAGTTGTCCTGGGACTGGACAAACAAAAACATACCATTCTATAACTGGACGATCCTTGCATTTAACTCCGTCTTCAATTATCTTCAGCATATCTAATTCGCAACGATTATGCCTATACGGAGTGGTTTTCGGGTAATAACCCAACCGGTCTCTCCGTATTGACAACGATGGTCAAAACAGTTCGATAGTCGGTTATTTAACTATCGGAGTTAAAACAACATCCATTATAATGTATAACTAACATCACACAACCACAGACACTTTTATTTAACATTCGTTTTATTATTCGAGTTCCCATACCTTACCAGATATTCCTCAAATCCCATTTTAGCCTTTTTACACTTCTTGGAAAACATTTCCAGTTCTTATTTTCTCACGTTCCAGAAAATATACGTTATCAACGTTCGATCCATTTTTCACAATATTTATTTCTATACTTGGATAAACTACCCTAATTATATTGGAAAATATTTCCAATTTCATTTTAACCTTTTAATCGGTCCCACGTTTACTTTTAAAACATTATTCATTTTGAAATGTGAATACCATCCCTTATTAAAGAAATCTGAACACCTTGATCATATAACTCTTTATTCACATAATAATCTCCCTTATCTTGTTTACCGAAATCTCTTTCATACTTTTTCACTCCTATTCCAATTTATAAACTCTGTCTCTAAGTCAACTTCTTATCTAATCGATATCAAGTTTATAACTAAATACTGACTCCTATCCTATTAACATTTACTTGTTAAACTAAATGTTAATTATTTTATCAGATTATAATCCCTAAAAATAGTTTACTTTTAATACATTCGACATCGTCGAATTCTAGTTACAAATCCTAACGGTTTAATTCTAATCACATTTCGAACATCGAAATGCTGTCATCGTTTTCTAACACGATTCTCCAATTTCTCTTTCTACACCTGATTCTTACATTTTCTTATGACATCGTTATTTATCACTTTCGAATAAGTGGATTTCAACTAAACTGCTTCATTTCCTAGGAAGTGCTGCCATATATAAAAATCACGCTTAAGTTTGGTTAACAGCGATAATCTATCGCTATGGTTCTAAACTTGTCATACGCTGTAATATTCTCCTTATAACTAATCTCAACATTACAGTCACACTTACCTTATCAACAGCGTTACTTTATTGCTATAGTTCAACTTGTCATACGCTGTAATATTCTTTGTTATCTAATCTTGACATAACAGTCACACTTATCTTATCAACAACGTTATTTTATCGCTATAATTCTAAGACTTGCATATGCTGCCATATTCCTTTTATACTAATCTTAACATCTATCTCCATCACAAACTGAAATCATTCCTCGATAATAGTGGAGCCGTTCAAGTTGGGGTATTCTATTTACCTCTCAGACCTTGATCGACAACGTTCTTACCTTAGAACAGGTATAAGTTCGTATTCTAATCCCTTGTTACTTATAATATTCATCAAATCGTATTCCCTTGTTTTACTTTGGAATACGGTTTTATAACATCATATTCATACTTTGAAATCTTCGTTGTTTATTATTATTTATTTTTAAACATTTACTTTTCACTTTCACTTCATTCCATCGTTCTATTTATAACTTCTTAAATTAAAAGGGTAATTAACCTGATTAATCGTAATTTTATTTATTTCTAACATTCCCATGCATACGTTGCCAAACATTCCCATGCATACGTTTTATAACTTCACTCCACTCCCATTCCATGCATACGTTGCCAAACATTCCCATGCTATCCCACACTTCCTTGTTCCCACTTATCCCATGCAACTCAATTCCCATCCTCACGGTGTTTCGGCCATCCACTTCTTTTCTGTTTTCACGCACATGTTCTCCCATGCACCCACAAGAAACCGCCTCAGCCCCATCAACTTCCGACAGTCAGTGCCCTTCACAAACCTCACTCTTCTCCTCTACACACTGGCATCATCATTTACACAGTCAGCTCGCATCCTGAGTCTCCACGCACCATGATCACAAACCGAGCCTCCCGTAGATGAAAACAGCCCACTCAATCCTCTCGCAGTCACCGCGGCACATGCATTTCCGCATTCCTTCAGTGCACGAAATCTAATGCTGCGAACATAGTTCGCTTCCTCTCCGATTCATGTCTCTGCCCTCTCGGTCTTCTATTATTTTCTTTTATCTCGAGTTGGAAAGAACAGAAGGAAAGAGAGCGACCTTCAGAAAGGATTATAGCGTTATGTTTTTTAGATCTGAGAAATGGGTGAGCTTCGGTTTGCTGGAGTATATATATAGATAGATGAGAAGTAGCTTAAACGTTAAGCTATAGGGATAGTAGGACGCTATACTTTAGAGTAGAAAAAAAATGGAGTCTTAATGGTGAAGTATTTGAGAGTATAGGGTAGGATAGGCACTGTTTGCTTGCGTGAAACATGCA
The DNA here is from genome assembly GCA_030737875.1 of Allium sativum. Taxonomy (NCBI): domain Eukaryota; kingdom Viridiplantae; phylum Streptophyta; class Magnoliopsida; order Asparagales; family Amaryllidaceae; genus Allium; species Allium sativum. The sequence continues at coordinate 281,012,156 of CM060922.1, forward strand.
AATGACTTGAGCATGCCTGTAGGATAATGGGTCTGCATTAGTCTAACTTAGAATAGGTTGTAGTTACATTGTACACATATAACATATATGTGTTTTCCATACTTCATTGTTAAGTAAAAGTAAGCAGCTTCATAGGAAGGGTCGTGAGGTAGGCTATAGGGTATGGGACTCATTGATGTTCTTTCTTATATCTATCTATCGGATGGTGAAAACACGAAAAATAGATATTTAGTTTTGTATGTTTGACTTAGGTACGAAGCACAAAGAAAATATGGATCTGAAATCTATACGTATACCATTTTAAATTCTTTTTAGTGTTTTCATATCCCATACTTCCATCGCTGTTGGTTAACGTGTATTCTGCTTTGGAAAGGAATGCTATGCAAGACTTGTCAGCTAAACTAGTATAGGATGGTGACAGTAATTTCCTTTATGCACGTTTAAGCTAAGAAGTAGTATCTCTAGTGTACGGGTTTAGATTGTCTTTGATTCAGTAGATTATATTATATTAGTGTACCGTGTTTCGTATGCTCTGTTCATATCCGAGCTGCTATAGACAGAAATAAGAATATGGTCGTGCTCAATGAGGTGTCACGATCCCAAAAATATAATAATATCGGTAGATTTACTCATATTTTGAAATCCCAAAATATCGATACAGGGTGCGAAATACTCCAAATATAAAGTTGCATATTTAATAAATTAAAAATTACAAAAAAATTCTAAAAATTAAATTATCGCTGCGCCTCAAAAGAACCATGTCCAGATTTGCACCCGATATCAAGTTATATTCAAATAACTGTTACGGTCGATATGCGATTTTTCAGCGACTTTTTGAATATTTGATTTGGACATATCTTGTAGTCTGTACGATGAAATCTCCATTTTCCACTTCCGTTGGAAAGATACAGTTCAACAGATTCCAATGTTTCTTGTTTCGCAAAAATCCGATTCAAAACGAGTTCGGTACACTCAGTTGAAGTTCAGGACGTTAATTTACGAACTGCAGCGTCGTTATGAGCTCAATTATAATTAATATATATTTTTATACGTTCAACTTCGTTTTAATTAATATATAAATTCTCTTATATTACAAATTCAATATTTAAACTGATTTAAATATTCAAATACAAACCGACGAAAATGCGGGACGTTACAGACCTTCCACCTTAAAATAATTTCGTCCTCGAAATTGCTAAGATAGGGAAAATGCTACAATCTCTGTTATAACATGGTTAAAAATCTTTTTGGTTTACTTCGTAATTTCAGTTTCAACTAAACTGATTAATTCCAATTAAAATATTAATTTCTTCTTATTAAGAAATTCTGAAAATTTCCTAACAGCTTAAATTTTCAGATAATCTCGCCAGCATCTCCTCTACACGGCTCACTCGGTACTACAACAACTTGCCACTCCGGGCCTTCTCCAATCCAAAAGAAAATCAAACAGCCAAACGGCTTTTCAAACGCACTCAAAAATCTCATACTCCATATTATTCAAACATGTACCTTTTTGGTTAAGCATCCAATTCTAACTCTGCCCTTTGCTATCAAGCCAGCATGTATCGAAACATTTCCAATTGATCTCCGATTAATCAAATCAAATCATTCGCTTATCCAAGTTGAATTCCATTTCAATTTCTAATTCCATTTGCTGATTTATTTCTCAAATCAGTTATTTTCATCACTAAATTCGAAATTTGATTCTTATTCTCCAAGAATCAGTTCATTTTAATAACTCGAATTTGTTGGATCTAGAATAACCCTAGAGGGGGGGTGAATAGGGTTTTTCACAGTTTTTAAACAGAATTAAAAACTTAACGAGATAAATAATAATAAACTGATCACAGAATATAGCAGAAACAGAAATGCAGAAAATAAATCACACAAAGATATATCCAGCTTCGGCAAAACCCTGCCTACTGCTGCATTTCTAAGATTTCTACTAGGTGATAGAACAGTTCCCGCATACAAGACCATGTACACTTGCAAACCCCTGCTCCTATTCTAGCCCTACGCTCAAAATCCTAGACTGATTCAAACCCCTGAATCAGATTTTCCCCGGATTACAAACCCGTAACCTGTATTCCTAGATTTTACAGATTCTAGTACTGTCAGTTAAACCCTAACTGAAACTCCCCTAGAGTTTTACAGACTCTAAAACTGTTTTGGTTCGATTTACAAAACGAAATTAGAATACAACACAAATAAAAACAAAGGAAATCCTTTTGAAAATTGAATGGGGGAGTTTAAATGTAAGGGGTCATCCCCTTTTTTTTAATAAACAAAGCCAAAGCCCCTTTTGTCATTTGGCCGGCCCATTCTCATTTTCATTTCACCCGATCTCTTTATTCTGTGAAAAAAGAAATGGCGGCTAGGGTTTTGCAATTCTCCCCAAATGAATCGGTTTCTGAGCGAGATGATGATTGTTATTGCTTTAATTCTCTTGCGCCTTGTTTCTTCAATCTATTGCTCTCTAATTTGAGGGTTGTTCTCTGGTCTGATCGAAACTGTGAGTAATTTTGATTTTGTGTATCTGCTTGAAATTGCTTGCTCTAATTTTTTGTGGGTTTTCGATGTCTGCCTGTGATGAAGTAGGTGTAAATATATAGGATTTCATATCCTTAACTTGCGCTCTGATTTCTTGAATGATTCGATCTGATTTTGTGGGATTCGACCTTCTATATTTGCCGATGATGAAATGGTGTGATAAGATAGGATTTGAAATCCTCAATCAACTCTGATTTCGCTGTATGACTTGGATCTGAGATTGCGGTTTTCCTTTTTGAAATTAATATTCTTGGCATTCGAACTGAGATGATTATGCTTGATTTTCTGGCAATAAAAATACTGAAAACTGATTTGCCCCTTGCCATGTATGAAATATGCGATTTCTGGATAAGATTGCAATCCCAAACCTGATTTGTAAAATAGTTTTCTTGCCAAATATTTCATCTGTGTACATTCGAAAATGTTACCATACCTAAAAAAAACTGTCTTGAAATCACACTTCCATTTCTGGAAGTAAACTGTGGTTTTGAAAAAAAAATGAAAACAGTTTTAAAACTTGTTTTTTTTTTTTCAAAAAAAAATGTTTACTTAAAAACTATAAATACAGTTTGATTTCTTATATTGGTTCCTGTTGACATGGACATTGATTTTCCATACTTGTATCATATATGCCACTATATGCTGTTTGCTTCATTCATGTTGCATCACCTATGCTCGACCATCTTAAAGGCTGTTGAACCATTGTGTTGATGAAATAGACTTGTCTTACTTTGATTCTCCTATACTTAAGCCTTCATGCTTGCTGAAACATTTTAGTTTGCACCTGCATCATCTTGGTTTAACCGTTCATTGCTGTTGCACCTTCTCGACCAATTCAATATCTTCCCATGCACCACTTTGTTTCCACTGACTCATGTACATGTGTTTATGCTGTCTTGACTTTGTTAGTTTGCTGTTGCCATGTTGTTTACATGTATTCATGCTCTTGTCCATTTCATTTGCACTGAGCACCATCTGCACTTCCATTGTACTACCATGTTTGCTAGTTTGTTTTGAAATTGCCTTTACTATACTTGCTGAACTCCATGACCATGCTGCATTGTTTTGGACCTTGTTTCATGCTATGCTTGTGTAAGTCAATTGAGCTTGAACACTACTGAAATGTTGAATGTCTCCATGTTGCTTTACTTTTGCTGTATGGACTGGAATTAGTTTGTCCATCCTGAACAAAACTGTCTTGCATTCAGAACGCGCTCCATAAAGTCTGACTGTTTTGAATGTTGACTATGATACTTGAAAATGTACACTTGTATTTGCGCATCCATGGTATCATGTTGATTAGTTGCTGTGTCACCTGTTTGTATACTTGCTATCTGCTTTGCCAAAAACTGGAAACTTATACCTTGTACATGCTGTATCAACCAGCCTTGTTGTTGTATTTGATCACCATTTTGTTGATGCCTTGAACTCAAAACCTGACTTGTAACATGTTGAACTTGCTTCATACTGAAAACTGAAACTCCTGCCTTGAATTTCTTGTGTAGTAACCATGATTTGTTGCCGAGAATCCCATATTAAACACTTTCCAATTATTTCTGAATTAAAACAGAAAACTTTATGCTTTCCAGATTTATTGTTGCGCTTTGTATTTAGCTCGGCCATTGATGTTGATTTGAATTCATTGATGTTTTGATATGCTTTCACTAAGGCTTGTACTCTGACTTTGTATCTCGACCATTTGTAGCTGCTTATCACATGATACTTTGATTTTAATTGAACTTGAGCCTATGTACACTGACTTGTTTTGCTGAAACTTGAATCCTTGCATTTGCACCATATTTACTTGTGCATCCATATACTTTATTGTGCCTCTTGCTTGTTCATATGCTTGAACCAGTTTTGAATTTTTGAGCAACTTTGATTATTTTTGACAGTTCACTTTTGCTGTTTGACATGTATTTTCTTTTACGTATACATATGTGTATATATGCACGTATGTGTGTGTATACATGTGTGTATATACGTGAATTTTATCAGCAGACTACTGCACTGTGTTGTGGCTGATCAGAATCAACTGGTTCTGATCAGCAAACCAGTGTAGTACGTTGAGGCTGATACAAATCAGATCAAGTCAGAAAAATGATGAGAAACACACCAGAAAACTGAGGCAAATAAAATTTCAAAAAATAAAATTCAAATCTGCATGTATTCAATTTTTATTTCTATTGCAGTGTACTGTGTGTGTGTTTCTGTGTATGACAGGTGTAGATGACTAGACTGATAGAGAAAGCTGTGAAGACAGAAGATAGAAGACAAGGACAGAGTGTCAGTGTGTCTGTATATACAAGTGAAAATGGATATATATGAAATGTAAACTGAATGAATGTATGAGTGTTGCAGTGAGGAGCTGTGTATATATGAAATGTACTGATGTCTGTAATAAACAAGTTTGATTGAAATAAAATATCATTTTATTGTTGTCAAACGAACTTGTCTATTTTATTCTGTTTATACAAGTACAAATATTCTGTGAATGTATAAGTAGTGGAGTTACAAATAGTTGTACTGTTTGAATATTGAAATAAAATATTCTATTTAAATAAAATATTGTGTTAATATTTGAATTTCCGTACAGTCGTATTTTATTTAAATATAAATATTACATTCATTGCTGTGATGTATATATATAACAGTACAGTACCAAACACATTTATAATAAAAATATATTTGGTTGTTATCATCAAACAAAAATCATATAATTGTGTATACAACACCGTTATATACAACAATCTCCCCCTTTTGATGATGACAAACAAATAAAAGATTTTGAATATAATAAATGTGTTTGTTTGTGGATATTTGAACTCCCCCTATTTAAATGCTCCCCCTACAACAGAAACTCCCCCTATAACTATGCATGAGTGAAATGTATGAATAATTAAATTTTCAAAATTAAAAATATTTATAAAATATTCACTCATAAATCGAAATCTAATCCATTCTCCCCCTTTTGTTATCATCAAAAGGATACAGATTTTTAAAATATAGATGAAAAATGACTAACAAATACTATATCAGCTTAAGAGGAAGAACAGTCATCATAAATCTCAATTAGTCAAACAAAAATCATAATATTCTAAGAACAGGTGGCATATTTTACATTGTAGAAAATGACGGATATACGATGAATTTTATAAAAAATGGGAAGAGTTTCAAAAACATATATTTCCAATTATTTTTAGAAGAATTTTATATATTGAACATAAAAATAGTGATGGATTTGGACTATAATTAATAATTCAATTTAAGTGACAAAAACAAATAATCTCAAATCCCAATAGCTATCAATCAACAAATCATAATACTTCATAAGATTTCAACACATTTCACAAATTAGAATATGGATTGATAGGCTAGTTTTTATATACTGAGGAGAATTTCAAAATTATTTCTATTTTTAGCACTTTATTTCCTTTTCTTTTATCTTTTTTTTTAAGAGCACACTGACCACGCATAACCAGAGCTTGGATTTTTAAATGAGGTCAGTCGCAGCTTAAATTATAAGTTGTCTCTTAACCATGCATGACCAGAGCTTGGATTTTTAAATGAGATTAGAGACACACTTATATATATGTTTATTATTTCAGTTTTTTTTTTTTTTTTAATAAAAGGAAAACTCCTCGGTATAAAACCAATATATGGATGATAGAAAAATGTGATAGGTACAGAAATGGACTGTGAAATAAATTTCTAAATTAATTATATTATGAAATATGACCAACTGTACCGGGATCATTGTAAATTCTCAATTTCACTAATTCTGAATAGTAACACAGTCACATTTCCATCACGAATATTACCACTGTAAAAAAAATTTTAAGAAAAAAAAAAATTAAACTCTCCACATTAATATAAAATCATAACGGATGGCAGAAGGATGATAAGTAATGAAGATTGCCGTGAAATAATTGCCAGTTCAAAGATATTATAATAAATATTTAACCATCATGAAAATCTAAATAAAATTCTCCTCTCGTTGTGAAAAATACTGCAGTCACAATTCATCACAATTTCTAAATCTGATTATAATTTTGATGAATTATAAATACAGTTTAATTTGGATATTGATTTCAATTTCTGAAAAGAATAATCAATAAATAATTTTAAAATTGAAAATCAATTACAAGAGTAGTATGCTGATCTATACATGACAAGAGGGAAAAAATATATATATATATAGCAAAAAAAATATGCAGCACTTTTAAACTGATACCACATGGTGTCTTTACAAAGTGAAAAATCAGAACAGATGGATGAGACAAATATAAGGCGCTTCTGATGCCAAATGTTCTCGCTTTCTCGAGGATTTTAATGACACCCCGGTGGCAAAAACAAATGGTACCTCAGTCAACAGAAAATACTTAATTACAAAGCAAGCAACTCAAGCACTCAAATTTCATTTATCAGAGCACGATAAGCCTTTGATACCAAATCAAGCAGTCCTCAAAAAATATTTACAAATCAATTTCTTATAATCAGAGCAGCATGATTCCAAAACAAACCCCTTTTTTTTTTTTTTTTTTTTAAAAAAAAAAACAGTATCAGAGCAGCACATAGAAATCAGTATCACAACAGGCTTGTCAAGATGTTGGTCACATAAGATGGTTCATGATCCAAGATTTGCAAATATACTCTATTTTAAATCATTTGAAGAAATGTAGGAGTATTAGGATTTAATGAATCAATCACACCAGGTTATATTTCAGATTCAAGATATGTGTGAGATCCAATAAATCAATAATTTCAAATGATTTTAAACAAACATATATTCAAATCAAATAATCATGAAATAACAATGATTTTCAAAGACCATTTTTAAAAAACATTTTCAAGAATTTCTCAAAACTATTTCCGACAAGCCCAAGAGAAATTTCAGGTCATTTACATCAAATTTGAAAATATTCATGATCGGGATAATTTATTTGAAATCACATGAATCAATGTAAAGTTTTGGGATATAATGAATCAGTCACACAAGATTGACAATTTCAAACAATAAGAGGTGTGTGATATTCAAAATATCTAGAATTTCAGATGATTTCAAACAATCATATTTCAATATAATGATCATGAATAAAGATGAATTCCAAGATGTATCACTGACACAAGCCAATCTGAAAATCAATGAAATTACCACAACTGATAAATAACAGAGTGTTGTAATGAGTATAATATTTTGAGCTTTTCTAAAATGAATTAGAATAAACTCAGAACAACAAAGGTGTGTGACATTTCATTAAATATTCAGATCTTCAAAAAATTTAGAATTCAAATTAACAGTGTTCAAGATATGATAAGAATACATCAACACTATTATGAATTCAGAAAAAAATCTCAAAAACAGTTGCAAATATTTACAAGATTAAATTCAGGATATGGAAATGATTAACACCTCAGAATTCTATTCAAATAAAGAAAGTTTCCAGAAGATCATGATTACTGTAATTAGAAGCTAAAATGATATGATAGTGACAAATCAAACAGAAAAAGAAAATAAACAGAAGAGAGATAGAAGAAGAAATAAACAAGAGATTAAAAAAAATATTTACAAGGACAAGTTCAGAGGTCATACCTGAAATCAGTGTAAACCAGACTCTCTGACTCATCAGATCTTGGCCTAAGGAACTGTAAATGACACAAAGTTATAGACAATCTTGATTTCAAATTTCTTTTCAGCACAGCAGTTCCTCAGCCACCCTTCTTCAGTACCTAACAGTTGAGAGGATTGAGTGGTCTAACAAAATTAGAAAAACCACCCACAGTTTTATTAACATCTTTCGGTACCCAGACTTGTTTGTATAACAATCCATCAGAATTTACCTTTGTTCCCTTTGGAACCCATATCTGATTGAATTTAATGAAGTTTGTTTCATCTCTTTTTGGGATCCAGGATTGTTTAGATGACTTATTACAAAACAAATTCAAATCTTGCTTTTGATTCAAAAACCCTTTGGAATTAACAAAGGTCAAATTATGAAGACGATTCTTTTCAAAGAAAGTTGAAGGATTTTTGAAACCATTTGAATTGCGATTTTCAAAAACATTTGTTTTCCCAAATCCAAGACCATATTTATTTCTAATAGAATTTTGGTTTTGCAACAACATATTCAACGACTTTTCACTATTAGAAAATTTAGTCAAAGTTGACTCTAGTCGTTGAATTTTGAATTTAAGATCATCGTTCTCTTTTATTAAATCTGAACAGCGGTTATCAATGATCTTCCTTTCAGCATCATATTGTTTCAAAACCAAATTTTCAGATTCAAGTGATTTAATTTTGGTTTGGAATTCAGCAATTTCAAATTCAAAATGTTTTCGATTTTCAGATTCAAATTTCTTGAAATTTTCAATCTCGTTTTCAAGTTCTTTCAAAATCAAATCACTTCTCACCAAATTTTCATTTTCAGCAATCTCAAATTTGGAACTTATATCAGTCTTAAAAACTTCAAATTCCTTTTGTAGAAGATTGTTCAAATTTGATAACTCAATCTTGTTTTCTTTTAAGATCAGAATTTCCTTTTCAAACTTTTGAATATTTTTATTGAGATGAACAAGATTGGTTTTCAATTTTAAACAATTTTTGCATTTAGAATTTGAAGAATTCTTAACGTTTTTGAGTTTTGATTCCAAAACATTATTTTTGCAGATCAACTCAAGCTTCTCAGATTTCAGAAGTTTATTTTTAGATTTTAACTTCTCAACAAATTCAGTTAAACCATTTAAACGGTGAGTCAAAGAAATATTTCCTGTTGAGTCTCCATCTGGATTTCCATCTGTACAGCCTGTCAAGCACAAATCTGAAGCCGAGTTATCTTTCTGGGATTTTGAGCATTTGTCAATTTTTCCATATAGCGTGTTGAGAGTCTGCCAGATTTCCTGCGCAGTCAAACAATGAGAAATAAGGCTATATTGAATATCATCAATATACGAATATAAAATATGAGTAGCATGTAAATTAAATTCAATATCAACCCTACTTACAATATCATACCCATTTTTAATACTATTCCAACATTTCATATCAACAGATTTTAAATAAGATTTCATTTCTGATTTCCAATTTAAAAAATCTGTACCATTGAAAATAGATGGAATATGACTGGACTGACTCTCTATGGACTGACAACTAGGATTCACCGTTTCTCTAGAGTTAAAAAAATAACCAGGCTCTGATACCACTTGTTGGATCTAGAATATACCTAGAGGGGGGGTGAATAGGGTTTTTCACAGTTTTTAAACAGAATTAAAAACTTAACGAGATAAATAATAATAAACTGATCACAGAATATAGCAGAAACAGAAATGCAGAAAATAAATCACACAAAGATATACCCAGCTTCGGCAAAACCCTGCCTACTGCTGCATTTCTAAGATTTCTACTAGGTGATAGAACAGTTCCCGCATACAAGACCATGTACACTTGCAAACCCCTGCTCCTATTCTAACCCTACGCTCAAAATCCTAGACTGATTCAAACCCCTGAATCAGATTTTCCCCGGATTACAAACCCATAACCTGTATTCCTAGATTTTACAGATTCTAGTACTGTCAGTTAAACCCTAACTGAAACTCCCCTAGAGTTTTACAGACTCTAAAACTGTTTTGGTTCGATTTACAAAACGAAATTAAAATACAACACAAATAAAAACAAAGGAAATCCTTTTGAAAATTGAATGGGGGAGTTTAAATGTAAGGGGTCATCCCCTTTTTTTTTAATAAACAAAGCCAAAGCCCCTTTTGTCATTTGGCCGGCCCATTCTCATTTTCATTTCACCCGATCTCTTTATTCTGTGGAAAAAGAAATGGCGGCTAGGGTTTTGCAGTTCTCCCCAAATCAATCGGTTTCTGAGCGAGATGATGATTGTTATTGCTTCAATTCTCTTGCGCCTTGTTTCTTCAATCTATTGCTCTCTGATTTGAGGGTTGTTCTCTGGTCTGATCGAAACTGTGAGTAATTTTGATTTTGTGTATCTGCTTGAAATTGCTTGCTCTAATTTTTTGTGGGTTTTCGATGTCTGCCTGTGATGAAGTAGGTGTAAATATATAGGATTTCATATCCTTAACTTGCGCTCTGATTTCTTGAATGATTCGATCTGATTTTGTGGGATTCGACCTTCTATATTTGCCGATGATGAAATGGTGTGATAAGATAGGATTTGAAATCCTCAATCAACTCTGATTTCGCTGTATGACTTGGATCTGAGATTGCGGTTTTCCTTTTTGAAATTGATATTCTTGGCATTCGAACTGAGATGATTATGCTTGATTTTCTGGCAATAAAAATACTGAAAACTGATTTGCCCCTTGCCATGTATGAAATATGCGATTTCTGGAAAAGATTGCAATCCCAAACCTGATTTGTAAAATAGTTTTCTTGCCAAATATTTCATCAGTGTACATTCGAAAATGTTACCATACCTAAAAAAAACTGTCTTGAAATCACACTTCCATTTCTGGAAGTAAACTGTGGTTTTGAAAAAAAAATGAAAACAGTTTTAAAACTTGTTTTTTTTTTTTTTTCAAAAAAAAATGTTTACTTAAAAACTATAAATACAGTTTGATTTCTTATATTGGTTCCTGTTGACATGCACATTGATTTTCCATACTTGTATCATATATGCCACTATATGCTGTTTGCTTCATTCATGTTGCATCACCTATGCTCGACCATCTTAAAGGCTGTTGAACCATTGTGTTGATGAAATAGACTTGTCTTACTTTGATTCTCCTATACTTAAGCCTTCATGCTTGCTGAAACATTTTAGTTTGCACCTGCATCATCTTGGTTTAACCGTTCATTGCTGTTGCACCTTCTCGGCCAATTCAATATCTTCCCATGCACCACTTTGTTTCCACTGACTCATGTACATGTGTTTATGCTGTCTTGACTTTGTTAGTTTGCTGTTGCCATGTTGTTTACATGTATTCATGCTCTTGTCCATTTCATTTTCACTGAGCACCATCTGCACTTCCATTGTACTACCATGTTTGCTAGTTTGTTTTGAAATTGCCTTTACAATACTTGCTGAACTCCATGACCATGCTGCATTGTTTTGGACCTTGTTTCATGCTATGCTTGTGTAAGTCAATTGAGCTCGAACACTACTGAAATGTTGAATGTCTCCATGTTGCTTTACTTTTCTGTATGGACTGGAATTAGTTTGTCCATCCTGAACAAAACTGTCTTGCATTCAGAACGTGCTCCATAAAGTCTGACTGTTTTGAATGTTGACTATGATACTTGAAAATGTACACTTGTATTTGCGCATCCATGGTATCATGCTGATTAGTTGCTGTGTCACCTGTTTGTATACTTGCTATCTGCTTTGCCAAAAACTGGAAACTTATACCTTGTACATGCTGTATCAACCAGCCTTGTTGTTGTATTTGATCACCATTTTGTTGATGCCTTGAACTCAAAACCTGACTTGTAACATGTTGAACTTGCTTCATACTGAAAACTGAAACTCCTGCCTTGAATTTCTTGTGTAGTAACCATGATTTGTTGCCGAGAATCCCATATTAAACACTTTCCAATTATTTCTGAATTAAAACAGAAAACTTTATGCTTTCCAGATTTATTGTTGCGCTTTGTATTTAGCTCGGCCATTGATGTTGATTTGAATTCATTGATGTTTTGATATGCTTTCACTAAGGCTTGTACTCTGACTTTGTATCTCGACCATTTGTAGCTGCTTATCACATGATACTTTGACATTAATTGAACTTGAGCCTATGTACACTGACTTGTTTTGCTGAAACTTGAATCCTTGCATTTGCACCATATTTACTTGTGCATCCATATACTTTATTGTGCCTCTTGCTTGTTCATATGCTTGAACCAGTTTTGAATTTTTGAGCAGCTTTGATTATTTTTGACAGTTCACTTTTGCTGTTTGACATGTATTTTCTTTTACGTATACATATGTGTATATATGCACGTATGTGTGTGTATACATGTGTGTATATACGTGAATTTTATCAGCAGACTACTGCACTGTGTTGTGGCTGATCAGAATCAACTGGTTCTGATCAGCAAACCAGTGTAGTACGTTGAGGCTGATACAAATCAGATCAAGTCAGAAAAATGATGAGAAACACACCAGAAAACTGAGGCAAATAAAATTTCAAAAAATAAAATTCAAATCTGCATGTATTCAATTTTTATTTCTATTGCAGTGTACTGTGTGTGTGTTTCTGTGTATGACAGGTGTAGATGACTAGACTGACAGAGAAAGCTGTGAAGACAGAAGATAGAAGACAAGGACAGAGTGTCAGTGTGTCTGTATATACAAGTGAAAATGGATATATATGAAATGTAAACTGAATGAATGTATGAGTGTTGCAGTGAGGAGCTGTGTATATATGAAATGTACTGATGTCTGTAATAAACAAGTTTGATTGAAATAAAATATCATTTTATTGTTGTCAAACGAACTTGTCTATTTTATTCTGTTTATACAAGTACAAATATTCTGTGAATGTATAAGTAGTGGAGTTACAAATAGTTGTACTGTTTGAATATTGAAATAAAATATTCTATTTAAATAAAATATTGTGTTAATATTTGAATTTCCGTACAGTCGTATTTTATTTAAATATAAATATTACATTCATTGCTGTGATGTATATATATAACAGTACAGTACCAAACACATTTATAATAAAAATATATTTGGTTGTTATCATCAAACAAAAATCATATAATTGTGTATACAACACCGTTATATACAACAGAATTTCCAATATTTCTCTTTTACAATCTCCATTCTGGATCGTTCCCAAATTCAGTCCAACTTTGTTTATCTTAGTTTATGTTCCACTTTTACCCTTTTAACTCCATAAGTTAAATTTTTATTTCAGAATTCAAATTCCTGGGATTTATTTCAAATCAGTTTGAAATCATATTTATTCAAAACATTTGAATTTCTGAACAATTTGTTTCCTCACAATAATTCAAAAATAAAATCTTTTGGTAGTAATCCATCACTCTGAGACTTGAAAATGACACTGATGATGTGGCCAGCATCATCAGAATTATTTTCCAGTGGTCGAAGTGAGTTCAATACTATATCACTTTCAAAATTCATTTTTACAACACTTTCATTTTGAATTTGACTTCAAAATATCTTTCACAGCACTGGGAAAACAATTTCAAACATTTTCATTTTGTAATCCCTACAAAATATACAACGTTTAGAAAACATTTCTAAATTCACCCAGGATCTTTAAATTTCCATATATTTAATCCAAATATTATTTCCAACTCTTTTCCAAATTTTTAGAGTTTTATTTCAATTCTGGTTTTAACTTCAGATTCAGTTCATCTGATTTTTCATATTATACTAATATAATATTTCGATCAGTTATTTATATGACCAACTCAATTATATATCTTATTTGATCATAACAACGATCAAAACTATAATAATCTCAAGATATATATTTCTTTTATATCAAAATATATTTTGGGTAAAATTATTTCATTTACCCCTTTTCAAAACATACTATGTCGAATTACTCTGTTCAAGAGTTTAGAAACACCTATCGACGCAGTTTGCATTACTGTTTCGACCAGAATTTATAAACCACTCGATTGACCAGTCAACACAATATAAAACAGTTTTTATATTAATTTACAAATACGCGCTCATATATGTACACTTATACTCAATCTAAGGTATTACTAACCTTATCTCTATTGAGTCACGCCACAGAGCCATGGTAATAACTTAACCTTTAGCTCTGATACCAACTGTAATGGAGGGGATTTTCGACCCAGAAAATCAACATAAATACACTGTCAGTTTCTCGAGCATCAAAAATACCGAGACATTAATAGAAGAATTTAGAGGATGAGATAGAAAAGATAGAACTAATAGAATAGAAGAAGAAGAAGATCACAACTGAACAGAATCAGAGAAAACACGAATCTCACAGCGGAATAATAATCTTTATTATATAACAAGTTTGAAATACAAATCTGAGTTTGTATATATACATACCATATCAGAGTATAATACATGGTTTACATCACAGCGGAAATAATCTCTCAATAACTAATAGTGGAGCATCCTGCTTTTAGCTCCTCCAAGTGAATCTGCAAAATCCTGAAACACTTGACTGTCCATACAAATTTGGGCACCCAAGAGTTTAGGGAAAACACAAACAAATAAACTCTGGGTCAGTCATGGGACTGGTGTGAGTAAATTCCAACCATACTGTTTAACTTTTTGAAAATTCTTTTCAAACAAGAAGATAATAGTAAGACCAGTCCACACATAAACATGGACGGTTTTTATCTTACTATAATCCAAAATACTTTGATGTCAAAACCAGTGATATTATGATAATGTCTAAGCACATAAATATCCAAGTAGCAGAACGCTTGCATCTCACGTTCCATATATATATGTTATAAAATCATAAACCGCAGGGCGGTTATCGGAGAATAGAATCCAACAGACAAGGTATGGTAGCACCTTATGAATAGTGTACTCTACAGGGGATACACTCAGGGTTCAACAAGAACGTCTTGCAACCCGGCCACACATGACCGCTCACTCATTTAGCTTAAGTGTCGCGAATATATTGCCACCACGGTTGTAGGCCATCCAACCGTCAATCCGAAGATACAGAATTGAAAAGAAGTATAAATATGTATTTTCTCTAGATCGGTGACAATACACCCTGCTTAGGGATGACCCTACTAGCCATGCTGCCTAGCCCAACTTTTGTTACTTTCTGGTTGTGAGGCTAGAGGCTACGTCTATCTTCAGAACATCTGATCACCATTCACTTTGAATGCCACATCGTCAAATCCGTAATCACACATTGATTACACAAATGCACACTGGGTGTAGAATAAAGAGAAGTTACATTCTCCCCACCAACTTGGTATATTCATAAAATCAACGGCGTGACCGTTGGAAATACTCTGTCAAACACTCGTCCATACAAGTTGTCCTGGGACTGGACAAACAAAAACACACCATTCTATAACTGGACGATCCTTGCATTTAACTCCGTCTTCAATTATCTTCAGCATATCTAATTCGCAACGATTATGCCTATACGGAGTGGTTTTCGGGTAATAACCCAACCGGTCTCTCCGTATTGACAACGATGGTCAAAACACTTCGATTGTCGGTTATTTAACTATCGGAGTTAAAACAACATCCATTATAATGTATAACTAACATCACACAACCACAGACACTTTTATTTAACATTCGTTTTATTATTCGAGTTCCCATACCTTACCAGATATTCCTCAAATCCCATTTTAGCCTTTTTACACTTCTTGGAAAACATTTCCAGTTCTTATTTTCTCACGTTCCAGAAAATATACGTTATCAACGTTCGATCCATTTTTCACAATCTTTATTTCTATACTTGGATAAACTACCCTAATTATATTGGAAAATATTTCCAATTTCATTTTAACCTTTTAATCGGTCCCACGTTTACTTTTAAAACATTATTCATTTTGAAATGTGAATACCATCCCTTATTAAAGAAATCTGAACACCTTGATCATATAACTCTTTATTCACATAATAATCTCCCTTATCTTGTTTACCGAAATCTCTTTCATACTTTTTCACTCCTATTCCAATTTATAAACTCTGTCTCTAAGTCAACTTCTTATCTCATCGATATCAAGTTTATAACTAAATACTGACTCCTATCCTATTAACATTTATTTGTTTAAACTAAATGTTAATTATTCTATCAGATTATAATCCCTAAAAATAGTTTACTTTTAATACATTCGACATCGTCGAATTCTAGTTACAAATCCTAATGGTTTAATTCTAATCACATTTCGAACATCGAAATGCTGTCATCGTTTTCTAACATGATTCTCCAATTTCTCTTTCTACACCTGATTCTTACATTTTCTTATGACATCGTTATTTATCACTTTCGAATAAGTGGATTTCAACTAAACTGATTCATTTCCTAGGAAGTGCTGCCATATATAAAAATCACGCTTAAGTTTGGTTAACAACGTTAATCTATCACTATGGTTCTAAACTTGTCATACGCTGTAATATTCTCCTTATAACTAATCTCAACATTACAGTCACACTTACCTTATCAACAGCGTTACTTTATTGCTATAGTTCAACTTGTCATACGCTGTAATATTCTTTGTTATCTAATCTTGACATAACAGTCACACTTATCTTATCAACAGCGTTATTTTATCGCTATAATTCTAAGACTTGCATATGCTGCCATATTCCTTCTATACTAATCTTAACATCTATCTCCGTCACAAACTGATATCATTCCTCGATAATAGTTGAGCCGTTCAAGTTGGGGTATTCTATTTAACTCTCAGACCTTGATCGACAACGTTCTTACCTTAGAACAGGTATAAGTCTGTATTCTAATCCCTTATTACTTATAATATTCATCAAATCGTATTCCCTTGTTTTCCTTTGGAATACGGTTTTATAACATCATATTCATACTTTGAAATCTTCGTTGTTTATTATTATTTATTTTTAAACATTTACTTTTCACTTTCACTTCATTCCATCGTTCTATTTATAACTTCTTAAATTAAAAGGGTAATTAACCTCATTAATCGTAATTTTATTTATTTCTAACTGTTTTCATTAGATTAACTAAAGTCCAATTAATCTAGTAATCCTTTTCCCAAATAACAGTTGATTAAATCAATTTTATTCCATCAGTAAATTCTTTAACTGATTTTAATTACTTCTCAACATTAGATTAATATAGTTAATCTAATAATATTTCTAAATTGTTTATCTTAAATAAAATTATCCAAATATTTAATCGTCGGATAATTTCTGCTTTATAAACTCATTTAAATGTCAACAATCGTTTTTATTTATTTTATAAAAACGAACTCTAAAATACTGGTTTATAATAGAACTTCTATTATAAATTTAAATCTTCTTTTTAATTATAAAAATATAATGTTTATAATTAACCTCGTTGATTTGCCTGGCGGCCAATCAACTCGTTAACAAAACGATGATTTTACGGTCGACTGTTATCACTTTCTAAATTGATATCGTTCATTGATTTATCGAAACAGATGTTGAATTTCCGTTCAACATCAATATTCACATGGGGTGTTAAATATAATTCGGGTTCATACTAAACAAACAGCACATATAATTATCAAGGAATCCGGTCGGATACCTCCAACCGGCTTCCTCCATCTACAGATGTTAGTCATCACAATTTACACTAACTCTATACTAGAGAATATTATAGTCGATGAGATCAATGTCCAACTGATGATGTGTACATATGTAATGGTATATAATATTCAACCAAATTAATTGCAATCTACCTAATCGACCATCACACAGCATTCAAACAACATTAAAATATTATAATATTTAAAATAGATCAGAGTTAGTGATTTTACTCACCTTCGCGCGTTAATCGTTAAATAACGATTTGCGTCAGTTGATTAAACCATGTGTTCTAATTCTGTCGTGCTACAAATTTGCTCCAAACCAGCTTCATTAGCGTGTAATCCGCTTCCGTACGTGTGAAAACCCGTAACTTCCCCGTAAAGGAAAGAGAGGATAGTTCGAGAACAAGCCACAACAGAACGCATACAAAAGAACATTTCATTGTATATTACAACAATGCATCAGATTACAAGAATATACAGAGTATAAATGAATATTACACAGAAATATCAGAGATTTAAATTACTTTTAAATACATAGCAGCGGAAAATAATACAATATACAACTAGAAAGAGATATACGGATACAAAGCTTTCCGGATATCGTTCCAGCTGTAAACCAGGATCCTGTGAATATAAATCTGCAAAATCAAAACTACTAGCTGCCCGTGTCAAAATAGGGGCACCCAGATTTTAGGTTAAAACAATAAACTCCAGGTCAGTTATGTGACTGGTGTGAGAACTAAAACAGTTATAAATCTTTATTTTAAAGTTAGGTAAATCAAGGGACCACGCCGTATAACACGGAACGGGTTTCCTCCCAAGAATACCAGTGCATAAAACAACAGCGCAATGCTAAATAAAAGAAAAATGAAGCTGTTATAAGACCCAGGTCCTATCACACAATGCAACGCAAGCCGGGGGATAGGGTTTTCCCTTATAACAGCCAAAGAATGCTTGATACGTTTAAAACAAATCATTTGATACTATTATAAGTGCATAGTGTATAAAACAACTTCAAATCATAAGTATCAATCGTAGGCGGCATGAATGCCCCATAACACTATGTCGCCATATATAAGTTTACAATCAAAACCGCAAGACGTCGTATTGGAAGTTGGGTTATCATTTATGGTATGAACCGAGGCTAGGGGCAAGATCCTCAACCGATTCGAGACAATCTAGCCCATGTCTCAGGCAAGCCCGCAGGCAAGCCTTGGATCGTCAGGGCCGGTCCACCGATGTGGATTATTATGCCTGAACACTACGTTCCTCCACCCTTTGGGGCGTAAGCCTGGCCCGTCAGCCGACCAGAAGCATCGGCCGAAACCGATATCACGAGGCGCCTCGCTTTTCAGCAAGTAATAATAAGCAACGTCCACATGAGTCAAACTCGTCAGCCAGTTCAAGCACTGACGCCACTCCTAACTAGAAAGAAACGCATGTCCTCCCTGATGTCCGTCTCCCGTTTTTGATTCATACCGGGTGTGATACTCGCGAATCAACGTTACACAAAGCTACGCCACAAAGGCCGTGCTTCCATCATCAACCACAAGACTTTGCTTTTCAACAGAAGCCTTGATCATTTGCATCTTAGCATGCCACACAGGCAATTCACTCCATGCGATTGATATCCATCAATATATAACCCCTGAGCTCGTACGTCTCAGAGAAGGGCGTTAAGCAAGAGAATAAATTCTCCGCCGCCAAACAGATATATATTTAATAGAGATCAATCACACGGACTAAAATCCAATGTCAGACACACAGTCCATTTACAAGTCCGTTCTGGGTCTGAACGAAACCGGAGGCACCTAGTACCCCGCATATCCATCGATCTCCAAGTACGTCTGGACGATCACCAACCGTTTCCATCTTCTTGGGTGTACAGCCCAATCAAGATCATCAGTAATCACCCAAACGACGTGAAGACTTCCGGTCTTCAACCGCCGTCTTCATCTTCGACTTATCGTCGTATCAGTTATTCAGAATGGGATAAACCCGGTCTTTCCGAATAACTCGCGTATATTTTAAATAAGTGTTACACGAACACGACATACGCCTCATTCCAATTCATTAGTCACTAACCGTAAATTAATCAAGAGAATAATTCCCCAAATATTAACCCCGAAGGCCGAAACCAACATCAGATCAATATTCAGAAAACCATTCTGCTTGGCTAACCGACAGTTAGTTTCTAAATTTCACATTCATAGGGAAAGGTTCCCATTAATTTTATCCAAGATAAATTCCTTGAATTTATTCTTTATTCTATTTTTGAATCTCAATTCAAACTAGTCGGGATTAGCGAACCTTACCGAAGTAATTATTTATTTTACTTTCCCCATCCCAACCTATTCATCCCATGAAGTAAAACTGGTAATACTTCATATCTAACACCACAGTGTTATCGGTAAATTCAATTACCATTTCACGTTCAAATCTAATTAAAAATTTAACTATCGCCTGGAGCAAAACTGGTGATACTCCATTTTCGATCATTTCAATCTAATTAAAGATTCATTAAAACTCCACTTAGTTTTAATCTTCGACTGGGTTAAAGAATCAGTGTCATTTAAAACACGGTTCACGATAAACCCAAAATCACATTCATTAATTATCGGGTTAAAGAACGAGTGTTATTTAAAACACTGTTCACGATAAACCCAAAAATCATTCCATTAATTATCGAGCTAAAGAACAAGAGTTATTTAAAACACTGTTCACGATAAACCCAATATCAATATCAATTCAATTCCAATTAAATATTATTGAATTGGTACACTTCATTAAATCTAAATAAAAAGATTTAATCTTTTCTCAACTGGGTTCAAGAGCAGTGTTAGTGAAGACACCATTCACGACAAACCCAAATCTTATTTGATATTCAATACAAGGCTCTGAATAGAAAATATACCGGCTTATATTCAATATCAAATTCTACGACTAACAAATATCGCATTGGAAATAACGATATATATATATATATCTTTCAAATTCCCATAACAATATCTGTATCATCACGAAATCCAACATCGAAATATTCCGAAGGCAATTTCGATTCAAATCCATTCCAATGCAATCATTGGAAATTCTGGTTATTTTTAAAACCCTTTTCAAATTCAATTTATTTATTTAAAAATAAATAGAATTATATTTCTAGTTCAAAACTAGTTCATTTCGATAAAAATCTATTTTTATCATTTCAAATATGGAGTTTTTCATCCCAAATCTTCACAAATCATTTCTTATGATTTTACACAAATTATTACTATTTTTAATAATTTTATCAAGGCCCGTGCAGTCGATTTCCATCAATGGTCATCGAACTGCACTTACAGTGACCTTTTTCAAATTTGATTTGGACGTGACTCCAAATCCAACCGTTAGATTTTGAATTTCTAATATTCGTTAGAAAGCTCTTTTCGATACGAACCCAACGGTTCCGATTTTAGGAGAATCCGACGGTCGGATCTCCCGTAATGTCCGTTTGAAATAAATGGTCGAAATTCACGAACTACCGCGGCGTGTTCTATTCAGGCCATTATATTATATATATAATATATACTTCGTCGATTTCTATTTAAAACAAATTATATAAATAGTTTTGAATTCATTTCAAAAACATTTTCAACTTCCATTTCAATTCAAATCAAAATTGAATTCTTCTTTATAAATTCGTTTTAAAATTCATTTCTATTCAATTCAAATTTCAATTCAATTTGAATTCATTTCAATTCGCTTTCAATTCAATTTGAATTCGTTTTCAATTAATTTCGAAATCGTTTTATATTCAATTCATTTCGAAATCGTTTTCAATTTAATTTATTTCGAAATCGTTATATATTCAATTCATTTCGAAATCGTTATATATTCAATTCATTTCGAAATTGTTATATATTCAATTCATTTCGAAATCGTTATATATTCAATTCATTTCGAAATCGTTATATATTCAATTCATTTCGAAATCGTTATATATTTAATTCATTTCGAAATGAATAAAATCGATATAAATATCGTTCACGTCAAAATGGCGTCAATCTAATCAACACGGCTTAACGTATTTCTATTTTCAAATATTCTATTTCAAATATTTCTTATTATCAAAATATTTCTATTTCGAATATTTCGTTCAACACATGACTAATCTCAACGGATGAGTACAGTCAACACATGAACATTTACTTTATATTGATAAAGATGTAAATTTTATTACTAAAATATTTCGTTCAACACATGACCAATCTCAATGGATGAGTACTGTCAACACATGAACGTTTATTTTATATTGATAAAGATGTAAATTTTATTACTAAAATATTTCGTTCAACACATGACCAATCTCAACGGATGAGTACTGTCAACACATGAACCTTTATTTTATATATTCTTTATTTTCTAAATTGGAATGAGGCCCAATCAATCACCATATAATGTTAATTATATGGATTTCCATACAACACATGTATATAATAGCATTGAAAAATAATCAACCATCAACCAAAGTGCACTACACTGTATAAGCATCAAATATAGATATCTAACGCTTATAACAGCCTGTCAATCAATCGATCGACATATTTAATCAATCAGGATGAGTGAACTTCAAATTTCATCCCAACACCCGTGTGGGGTTTCAAACAATCAAACACAGATTTTAGTTGTGCAGTTGGGCGATGTGTAAAATTTACCGTCCCAATCAATGTCAGTCAAATTGGTGTACATAAACAAACCGTCCGGTTTGTAAATGAATATTTATTTATTCACATTCACTATATTCATATTCACGTTAAAAATTATATTTTTAACGATAAAACATTTTATTTTAACATATGAATTTCTATTCAGTTCATTCTTTAAATAAAATGGTATTTTTATTTTCTAACTTATTTTAGAAAATTTCGGCGGCATAACGACACGATACTAGAAACGGGACAAGGCCTAGCCTTATCCTCGGTCTAGTGAAGGCCCACGCCATTCACACATCAATCAAATTCACCAAACAACCCAATTCAAATCCAATCATCAAACTAATTTATGCAACCAAACAAACAAGTCCATGGTCTGTGGACATTTGTGTCGGGTGCGACTAAGCACCGTCTGCATCCTAGTATATATATATAACTAGTAAAGAAATTGAAGAGTGAGAAGTTCTCACAAATAGCTATCCTAGCTCCACGGCACTTCATTGATAGAAATCTTCGTCGCTATCGCATCTTCGTCATCTTTGTTGCCCGTAGCCACTACATATATAAAAATCACACATTTTTATATTTTGATGTCTTTAAAATAAAAATCATATTTTTATAATCGCTTCCTACATTTAAAAATCGAATTTTTATTCCGTTATTCAATATATAAAAATCGAATTTTTACTACTATGTTATATAGATAAAAATTATATATTTATCACGCTATTTTCCATATAAAGATTTCGCCTTTTCTAAAATAAAGATTTCGCCTTTATAAAAACATAGACTTCGCCTTTTCAAATTTAAAGATTTCATCTTTATAAAAATCTCATTTTTATTTTTCTACACATATAAGGATGATATTTTTAGTATTCCTATCATGTAAAAATTATATTTTTAATTCTCTACCTAACCAAAAATCATATTTTTATAGTCGCTATATAGTAAAGACTATATTTTTAATACTTTAAAAATGTAAAAATCATGTTTTTATTATTAAAAATCACTTCTTTTTCCTAGCTAATGAACGAATAAAAATCTTTCCTTTACTTTGCTATTCAATATATAAAAATCACATTTTTACTAGTTTGTTTTTCATAAAAATCCTACTCTTTTTCTAATTTTAAAACACTAACATATATATATATATATATTTCAGGAATTTAAAACAAAGATTTTTATAAATTATATTACTTTTTTTTTCTTTGTCCTGTACTGCGAAAATTTCTCCTGGCCTAGGGTGGAACTTCCCGCCGCCTACAGTGACTTCGACGCCGTTCTGGAGCTTCCCCGTCTTGGAGTGGCGGTGCGGTGCTTCGCGTCGGCGCAGGAGTGGAGGGAGGTGGTCTGTCGGAGCGTGTGCGATTAGGGTTTCGGGTCTGGTGGGTGTTGGGGGTTCGTGGATCTAAAGGGAGATCGACAGGAAAGAGGAGGGGTGGGTTCGCCTGAGGTGCGGCGGCGAGGTCGCGTGGGGGAGTCGGGTTCGTAGAGGAGGAGTGCGAGAGGCTGGTGAAGAAGGGAGGTGGACGGCGCGAGGGGGGAGGTGGACTGCGATGGGGCGGCGGTTCGATGGAGGGCTCCGCCCTTCGTCGTCGTTTTCTTTTTTTAAAAACTGAATTGAGAATGAGGGGGGGGGGGGCCAGAACGTATAGGAAGAGGGCAGGAGAGAGAAAGTTCATATTTTTTTTTTTTATTTTAAATGCAAAATTTTGACTTTTACATACGATCTCAAAACGAGGCCCACCGCCTGTCGTCCATAGCGTTTTACCCCTATTCCGAACCCAATGGGATATGTATCGAAGCTGATATGATCGTTTGAATCAGTTTCCGTTGAAATTTACATTTAAATCATTATATTGCATTTTTAATGTACATTTCAAATTACCGGGGCCACATACTAACCAGAAAAATTTCAGAAAAATATTTTCTAGCTTCGTATTGACGATACGATCCTAACAAAACTAGTTTCGTCGAATTCTGAGACCGTTTGAAAAATGGCCAATTTCCAGTCGATTAAAATCAACTGAAAATGGTCAATCGCGTTTTCCTTTGCCACGCTCACATATTGATTCGGAAAATTATGAAATTTGAAACCTAGCAATAACTTAACATCACGGACCCAACAAAACTGGTTTCGTCGAAATCCGAGGTTGTTTGCAAAATGTCCAT
This sequence comes from Allium sativum, assembly GCA_030737875.1. Taxonomy (NCBI): domain Eukaryota; kingdom Viridiplantae; phylum Streptophyta; class Magnoliopsida; order Asparagales; family Amaryllidaceae; genus Allium; species Allium sativum. Next base: position 281,036,777 of record CM060922.1, read on the forward strand.
TTTTAAGGGCCTGAATTCCATAACGACTATTCAGAATTTTCAACTGGACATATCTTTTGATTCCCACTATGAAATTTCGATTCCCCGAATTCGTTGGAAAGATATTATCAAATAGATCCTATTATTTTTGGTTTCACTAAAATCCGGATTGTTTTGCACCCGGTACATTCAATTGAAGTTTGAAATCGAATTATCGAACTACCGCGCCATTTTCAATTCTATTTATAATTATAAATAAATATTTATATTCTAACAACGACGCGTATAAATATATACGTTCGAATTATATTCAAAATAAATTTTCTCGTCGATATTATTTAAAATAATCTATTTTAAATAATCAAAATTCGCTAAAATCGCCAAAATAAAAATTTTAAACTGGCCCAGATTTTCGGGTTGTTACAATCTCCCCCACTTAAAACTTTTCGTCCCCGAAAAGGAACAAAGTCGATAGTGGTTTGATTATTCAGCTCTACGTTCGATCTGGCTTCCATTCTCCAACTTTTCAGTTTCTGAGAATTTTCAAAATTTCAAAAATTTGGCTAACACCCTAAATTTTCGAAAAATTTCGCAATAACCTCCCCTGCACCGGGAGCATCGGGGAATTTCAAATAGCTTCCCCGGTCCTTCAGATCTCAAAAAGAAAAAGAAAAAGCCAAGCGGCTAGCCAATAGGCTCATAAAATCATCATCACCCAAACAAAACAGTAAATTATGTAGTAAACATGTACCTATTTGTCGGGCAAACAAATTTTATTCTCTGCTCTAGCCTCCTTGCTATGACCTTTTTATGTAAGTACATGTATATGCAAGAAAATGCGACCAATTTCCAATACAATTCAATATTTGATGCATTTAGGCATAGTGGTTGGAAATTATCAAACAATTAAACAAACAACACAAACATCAATCAATTAATGAATTATCATTTGAAATTCATAACTTTGATATATAGTCAAAAATCAGATTTTTGATGCCAAATCACAACAATAAGCCCTATCTAATTTTTGGTTCTCACACCAGTCAATAGGAAATATATAGATATTACACGTTCGTCACTCGGATATAAACTCTGATGATGATATATCAATCATCAGAATCACCCCTGGGCGACTAGATTATAATTCTATATCTATCCAGTATATTAAAACTTCAAATACACGTTTGCAAGGCGTATATGCAAAATCTTTATATACTGGACTGTCCTAATCAATATAAATAAATAATCAAATACGAATAAGTGATTTAAATTTTCAAAACAAAAATTTGTTTTCATTTTCAAAAATATACTCTTCACACTCGTTCTAGGATACTACTGATCCCATCCCTAACGAGTCATTCCATTGGATATTACTAATCCAATATCTGATGAATTCTTTCGTATGGTTCTAATGTGCCTTGTTCTCTGCTTTGTAAACCAAAGCTCTGATACCAACTGTGAAAACCCGTAACTTCCCCGTAAAGGAAAGAGTGGATAGTTCGAGAACAAGCCACAACAGAACGCATACAAAAGAACATTTCATTGTATATTACAACAATGCATCAGATTACAAGAATATACAGAGTATAAATGAATATTACACAGAAATATCAGAGATTTAAATTACTTTTAAATACATAGCAGCGGAAAATAATACAATATACAACTAGAAAGAGACATACGGATACAAAGCTTTCCGGATATCGTTCCAGCTGTAAACCAGAATCCTGTGAATATAAATCTGCAAAACCAAAACTACTAGCTGCCCGTGTCAAAATAGGGGCACCCAGAGTTTAGGTTAAAACAATAAACTCCAGGTCAGTCATGTGACTGGTGTGAGAACTAAAACAGTTATAAATCTTTATTTTAAAGTTAGGTAAATCAAGGGACCACGCCGTATAACACGGAACGGGTTTCCTCCCAAGAATACCAGTGCATAAAACAACAGCGCAATGCTAAATAAAAGAAAAATGAAGCTGTTATAAGACCCAGGTCCTATCACACAATGCAACGCAAGCCGGGGGATAGGGTTTTTCCTTATAACAGCCAAAGAATTCTTGATATGTTTAAAACAAATCATTTGATACTATTATAAGTGCATAGTGTATAAAACAACTTCAAATCATAAGTATCAATCGTAGGCGGCATGAATGCCCCATAACACTATGTCGCCATATATAAGTTTACAATCAAAACCGCAAGACGTCGTATTGGAAGTTGGGTTATCATTTATGGTATGAACCGAGGCTAGGGGCAAGATCCTCAACCGATTCGAGACAATCTAGCCCATGTCTCAGGCAAGCGCGCAGGCAAGCCTTGGATCGTCAGGGCCGGTCCACCGATGTGGATTATTATGCCTGAACACTACGTTCCTCCGCCCTTTGGGGCGTAAGCCTGGCCCGTCAGCTGACCAGAAGCATCGCCCGAAACCGATATCACGAGGCGCCTCGCTTTTCAGCAAGTAATAATAAGCAACGTCCACATGAGTCAAACTCGTCAGCCAGTTCAAGCACTGACGCCACTCCTAACTAGAAAGAAACGCATGTCCTCCCTGATGTCCGTCTCCCGTTTTTGATTCATACCGGGTGTGATACTCGCGAATCAACATTACACAAAGCTACGCCACAAAGGCCGTGCTTCGATCATCAACCACAAGACTTTGCTTTTCAACAGAAGCCTTGATCATTTGCATCTTAGCATGCCACACAGGCAATTCACTCCATGCGATTGATATCCATCAATATATAACCCCTGAGCTCGTACGTCTCAGAGAAGGGCGTTAAGCAAGAGAATAAATTCTCCGCCGCCAAACAGATATATATTTAATAGAGATCAATCACACGGACTAAAATCCAATGTCAGACACACAGTCCATTTACAAGTCCGTTCTGGGTCTGAACGAAACCGGAGGCACCTAGTACCCCGCATATCCATCGATCTCCAAGTACGTCTGGACGATCACCAACCGTTTCCATCTTCTTGGGTGTACAGCCCAATCAAGATCATCAGTAATCACCCAAACGACGTGAAGACTTCCGGTCTTCAACCGCCGTCTTCATCTTCGACTTATCGTCGTATCAGTTATTCAGAATGGGATAAACCCGGTCTTTCCGAATAACTCGCGTATATTTTAAATAAGTGTTACACGAACACGACATACGCCTCATTCCAATTCATTAGTCACTAACCGTAAATTAATCAAGAGAATAATTCCCCAAATATTAACCCCGAAGGCCGAAACCAACATTAGATCAATATTCAGAAAACCATTCTGCTTGGCTAACCGACAGTTAGTTTCTAAATTTCACATTCATAGGGAAAGGTTCCCATTAATTTTATCCAAGATAAATTCCTTGAATTTATTCTTTATTTTATTTTTGAATCTCAATTCAAACTAGTCGGGATTAGCGAACCTTACCGAAGTAATTATTTATTTTAATTTCCCCATCCCAACCTATTCATCCCATGAAGTAAAACTGGTAATACTTCATATCTAACACCACAGTGTTATCCGTAAATTCAATTACCATTTCACGTTCAAATCTAATTAAAAATTTAACTATCGCCTGGAGCAAAACTGGTGATACTCCATTTTCGATCATTTCAATCTAATTAAAGATTCATTAAAACTCCACTTAGTTTTAATCTTCGACTGGGTTAAAGAATCAGTGTCATTTAAAACACGGTTCACGATAAACCCAAAATCACATTCATTAATTATCGGGTTAAAGAACGAGTGTTATTTAAAACACTGTTCACGATAAACCCAAAAATCATTCCATTAATTATCGAGCTAAAGAACAAGAGTTATTTAAAACACTGTTCACGATAAACCCAATATCAATATCAATTCAATTCCAATTAAATATTATTGAATTGGTACACTTCATTAAATCTAAATAAAAAGATTTAATCTTTTCTCAACTGGGTTCAAGAGCAGTGTTAGTGAAGACACCATTCACGACAAACCCAAATCACATTTGATATTGAATACAAGGCTCTGAATAGAAAATATACCGGCTTATATTCAATATCAAATTCTACGACTAACAAATATCGCATTGGAAATAACGATATATATATATATATCTTTCAAATTCCCATAACAATATCTGTATCATCACGAAATCCAACATCGAAATATTCCGAAGGCAATTTCGATTCAAATCCATTCCAATGCAATCATTGGAAATTCTGGTTATTTTTAAAACCCTTTTCAAATTCAATTTATTTATTTAAAAATAAATAGAATTATATTTCTAGTTCAAAACTAGTTCATTTCGATAAAAATCTATTTTTATCGTTTCAAATATGGAGTTTTTCATCCCAAATCTTCACAAATCATTTCTTATGATTTTACACAAATTATTACTATTTTTAATAATTTTATCAAGGACCGTGCAGTCGATTTCCATCAATGGCCATCGAACTGCACTTACAGCGACCTTTTTCAAATTTGATTTGGACGTAACTCCAAATCCAACCGTTAGATTTTGAATTTCTAATATTCGTTAGAAAGCTCTTTTCGATACGAACCCAACGGTTCCGGTTTTAGGAGAATCCGACGGTCGGATCTCCCGTAATGTCCGTTTGAAATAAATGGTCGAAATTCACGAACTGCCGCGGCGCGTTCTATTCAGGCCATTATATTATATATATAATATATATAATATATACTTCGTCGATTTCTATTTAAAACAAATAATATAAATAGTTTTGAATTCATTTCAAAAACATTTTCAACTTCCATTTCAATTCAAATCAAAATTGAATTCTTCTTTATAAATTCGTTTTAAAATTCATTTCTATTCAATTCAAATTTCAATTCAATTTGAATTCATTTCAATTCGCTTTCAATTCAATTTGAATTCGTTTTCAATTCATTTCGAAATCGTTTTATATTCAATTCATCTCGAAATCGTTTTCAATTTAATTTATTTCGAAATCGTTATATATTCAATTCATTTCGAAATCGTTATATATTCAATTCATTTCGAAATCGTTATATATTCAATTCATTTCGAAATTGTTATATATTCAATTCATTTCGAAATCGTTTCAATTCATTTCGAAATCGTTATATATTCAATTCATTTCGAAATGAATAAAATCGATATAAATATCGTTCACGTCAAAATGGCGTCAATCTAATCAACACGGCTTAACGTATTTCTATTTTCAAATATTCTATTTCAAATATTTCTTATTATCAAAATATTTCTATTTCGAATATTTCGTTCAACACATGACTAATCTCAACGGATGAGTACAGTCAACACACGAACGTTTACTTTATATTGATAAAGATGTAAATTTTATTACTAAAATATTTCGTTCAACACATGACCAATCTCAATGGATGAGTACTGTCAACACATGAACCTTTATTTTATATTGATAAAGATGTAAATTTTATTACTAAAATATTTCGTTCAACACATGAACAATCTCAACGGATGAGTACTGTCAACACATGAACCTTTATTTTATATATTCTTTATTTTCTAAATTGGAATGAGGCCCAATCAATCACCATATAATGTTAATTATATGGATTTCCATACAACACATGTATATAATAGCATTGAAAAATAATCAACCATCAACCAAAGTGCACTACACTGTATAAGCATCAAATATAGATATCTAACGCTTATAACAGCCTGTCAATCAATTGATCGACATATTTAATCAATCAGGATGAGTGAACTTCAAATTTCATCCCAACACCCGTGTGGGGTTTCAAACAATCAAACACAGATTTTAGTTGTGCAGTTGGGCGATGTGTAAAATTTACCGTCCCAATCAATGTCAGTCAAATTGGTGAACATAAACAAACCGTCCGGTTTGTAAATGAATATTTATTTATTCACATTCACTATATTCATATTCACGTTAAAAATTATATTTTTAACGATAAAACATTTTATTTTAACATATGAATTTCTATTCAGTTCATTCTTTAAATAAAATGGTATTTTTATTTTCTAACTTATTTTAGAAAATTTCGGCGGCATAACGGCACGATACTAGAAACGGGACAAGGCCTAGCCTTATCCCCGGTCTAGTGAAGGCCCACGCCATTCACACATCAATCAAATTCACCAAACAACCCAATTCAAATCCAATCATCAAACTAATTTATGCAACCAAACAAACAAGTCCATGGTCTGTGGACATTTGTGTCGGGTGCTACTAAGCACCGTCTGCATCCTAGTATATATATATATATATATAACTAGTAAAGAAATTGAAGAGTGAGAAGTTCTCACAAATAGCTATCCTAGCTCCACGGCACTTCATTGATAGAAATCTTCATCGCTATCGCATCTTCGTCATCTTTGGTGCCCGTAGCCACTACATATATAAAAATCACACATTTTTATATTTTGATGTCTTTAAAATAAAAATCATATTTTTATAATCGCTTCCTACATTTAAAAATCGAATTTTTATTCCGTTATTCAATATATAAAAATCAAATTTTTACTACTATGTTATATAGATAAAAATTATATTTTTATCACGCTATTTTCCATATAAAGATTTCGCCTTTTCTAAAATAAAGATTTCGCCTTTATAAAAACATAGACTTCGCCTTTTCAAATTTAAAGATTTCATCTTTATAAAAATCTCATTTTTATTTTTCTACACATATAAAGATGATATTTTTAGTATTCCAATCATGTAAAAATTATATTTTTAATTCTCTACCTAACCAAAAATCATATTTTTATAGTCGCTATATAGTAAAGACTATATTTTTAATACTTTAAAAATGTAAAAATCATGTTTTTATTATTAAAAATCACTTCTTTTTCCTAGCTAATGAACGAATAAAAATCTTTCCTTTACTTTACTATTCAATATATAAAAATCACATTTTTACTAGTTTGTTTTTCATAAAAATCCTACTCTTTTTCTAATTTTAAAACACTAACATATATATATATATATATATATATATATATATATATATTTCAGGAATTTAAAACAAAGATTTTTATAAATTATATTACCTTTTTTTTCTTTGTCCTGTACTGCGAAAATTTCTCCTGGCCTAGGGTGGAACTTCCCGCCGCCTACAGTGACTTCGACGCCGTTCTGGAGCTTCCCCGTCTTGGAGTGGCGGTGCGGTGCTTCGCGTCGGCGCAGGAGTGGAGGGAGGTGGTCTGTCGGAGCGTGTGCGATTAGGGTTTCGGGTTTGGTGGGTGTTGGGGGTTCGTGGATCTAAAGGGAGATCGACAGGAAAGAGGAGGGGTGGGTTCGCCTGAGGTGCGGCGGCGAGGTCGCGTGGGGGAGTCGGGTTCGTAGAGGAGGAGTGCGAGAGGCTGGTGAAGAAGGGAGGTGGACGGCGCGAGGGGGGGAGGTGGACTGCGATGGGGCGGCGGTTCGATGGAGGGCTCCGCCCTTCGTCGTCGTTTTCTTTTTTTCTTTTTTTTTCCTTTTTTTAAAAACTGAATCGAGAATGAGGGGGGGGGGGCAGAACGTATAGGAAGAGGGCAGGAGAGAGAAAGTTCATATTTTTTTTATTATTATTTTAAATGCAAAATTTTGACTTTTACATACGATCTCAAAACGAGGCCCACCGCCTGTCGTCCATAGCGTTTTACCCCTATTCCGAACCCAATGGGATATGTATCGCAAGCTGATATGATCGTTTGAATCAGTTTCCGTTGAAATTTACATTTAAATCATTATATTGCATTTTTAATGTACATTTCAAATTACCGGGGCCACATACTAACCAGAAAAATTTCAGAAAAATATTTTCTAGCTTCGTATTGACGATACGATCCTAACAAAACTAGTTTCGTCGAATTCTGAGACCGTTTGAAAAATGGCCAATTTCCAGTCGATTAAAATCAACTGAAAATGGTCAATCGCGTTTTCCTTTGCCACACTCACATATTGATTCGGAAAATTATGAAATTTGAAACCTAGCAATAACTTAACATCACGGACCCAACAAAACTGGTTTCGTCGAAATCCGAGGTCGTTTGCAAAATGTCCATTTTTAAGGGCCTGAATTCCATAGCGACTATTCAGAATTTTCAACTGGACATATCTTTTGATTCCCGCTATGAAATTTCGATTCCCCGGATTCGTTGGAAAGATATTATCAAATAGATCCTATTATTTTTGGTTTCACTAAAATCCGGATTGTTTTGCACCCGGTACATTCAATTGAAGTTTGAAATCGAATTATCGAACTACCACGCCATTTTCAATTCTATTTATAATTATAAATAAATATTTATATTCTAACAACGACGCGTATAAATATATACGTTCGAATTATATTCAAAATAAATTTTCTCGTCGATATTATTTAAAATAATCTATTTTAAATAATCAAAATTCGCTAAAATCGCCAAAATAAAAATTTTAAACTGCCCCAGATTTTCGGGTTGTTACAGTACGATTCCAACGCAACGGACTGTTCGTCAAACATTCATCAACACCGCTCCACACATCAGCTCGGACTCATTGTGTTTCCGGTGATCTCTTCACCAGTTCGAACTCATACAATTTCATTTTATTTTCCTTATAAAACTTGGCTTCGCCTTCTAAACAAATTCGGCCCAAAACAACCCTGATGCGCGTCTCACACATTAAGCCTTCTTCCATATCAACTTGTACCTACCACTGCCTTTTTATACGTCCTTACATTCCTTCTTCAACTATAAGACATTACGCTAGCTCCTTTTTCCTCTTCTTGGATGCGTTGATCCCAACGCCAACAACAGCTTCATACTTCCCCAAATAATTCGCTTCAGCCATGTTTCATACAACTCAGCAATTCTTGAATATTGCATGCAGTAGCTATACCATCCAACTCCTTCACGTGCCATCCACTTCTACCAACGTCACCCCAGTATTCACGCACTACCCAGCAACTTGCAAGCCCCCCCTTCATGAAATATACTTGCTCCCATATGCCACTATTGTTGAGATCTTGCACACCCTTGCTCTCACGGTTTTTGAGCGTAAACCCGTACCATATTTAAACACGTACTTCCATATAACACCATCTCCAACTACATAAACTCCAATGTCCGCAAGTGCTTTTCCCCCTCCATTTTCGCTCTCTCTTCACTCCCAGAACATCCGCCCACTTCATGCATGAATGCCCATGTACACATGCACCTCCTCCACCATTTGTTTTCCCCTCCCTTTTCTTCGACAGTCCCTCCACGCAATGGCACAATGCCACTTCATATCTCCACTCCCATTCCATGCATACGTTGCCAAACATTCCCATGCTATCCCACACTTCCTTGTTCGCACTTATCCCATGCAACTCAATTCCCATCCTCACGGTGTTTCGGCCATCCACTTCTTTTCTGTTTTCACGCACATGTTCTCCCATGCACCCACGAGAAACCGCCTCAGCCCCATCAACTTCCGACAGTCAGTGCCCTTCACAAACCTCACTCTTCTCCTCTACATACTGGCATCATCATTTACAAAGTCAGCTCGCATCCTGAGTCTCCACGCACCATGATCACAAACCGAGCCTCCCGTAGATGAAAACAGCCCACTCAATCCTCTCGCAATCACCGCGGCACATGCATTTCCGCATTCCTTCAGTGCACGAAATCTAATGCTGCGAACATTGTTCGCTTCCTCTCCGATTCATGTCTCTGCCCTCTCGGTCTTCTATTATTTTCTTTTATCTCGAGTTGGAAAGAACAGAAGGAAAGAGAGCGATCTTCAGAAAGGATTATAGCGTTATGTTTTTGGATCTGAGAAATGGGTGAGCTTCGGTTTGCTGGAGTATATATATATAGATGAGAAGTAGCTTAAACGTTAAGCTATAGGGATAGTAGGACGCTATACTTTAGAGTAGAAAAAAAATGGAGTCTTAATGGTGAAGTATTTGAGAGTATAGGGTAGGATAGGCACTGTTTGCTTGCGTGAAACATGCAAATGACTTGAGCATGCCTGTAGGATAATGGGTCTACATTAGTCTAACTTAGAATAGGTTGTAGTTACACTGTACACATATAACATATATGTGTTTTCCATACTTCATTGTTAAGTAAAAGTAAGCAGCTTCATAGGAAGGGTCGTGAGGTAGGCTATAGGGTATGGGACTCATTGATGTTCTTTCTTATATCTATCTATCGGATGGTGAAAACACGAAAAATAGATATTTAGTTTTGTATGTTTGACTTAGGTACGAAGCACAAAGAAAATATGGATCTGAAATCTGTACGTATACCATTTTAAATTCTTTTTAGTGTTTTCATATCCCATACTTCCATCACTGTTGGTTAACGTGTATTCTGCTTTGGAAAGGAATGCTATGCAAGACTTGTCAGCTAAACTAGTATAGGATGGTGACAGTAATTTCCTTTATGCACGTTTAAGCTAAGAAGTAGTATCTCTAGTGTATGGGTTTAGATTGTCTTTGATTCAGTAGATTATATTATATTAGTGTACCGTGTTTCGTATGCTCCGTTCATATCCGAGCTGCTATAGACAGAAATAAGAATATGGTCGTGCTCAACGAGGTGTCACGATCCCAAAAATATAATAATATCGGTAGATTTACTCATATTTTGAAATCCCAAAATATCGATACAGGGTGCGAAATACTCCAAATAAAAAGTTGCATATTTAATAAATTAAAAATTACAGTAAAATTCTAAAAATTAAATTATCGCTGCGCCTCAAAAGAACCATGTCCAGATTTGCACCCGATATCAAGTTATATTCAAATAACCGTTACGGTCGATATGCGATTTTTCAGCGACTTTTTGAATATTTGATTTGGACATATCTTGCAGTCTGTACGACGAAATCTCCATTTTCCACTTCCGTTGGAAAGATACAGTTCAACAGATTCCAATGTTTCTTGTTTCGCAGAAATCCGATTCAAAACGAGTCCGGTACACTCAGTTGAAGTTCAGGACGTTAATTTACGAACTGCAGCGTCGTTATGAGCTCAATTATAATTAATATATATTTTTATACGTTCAACTTCGTTTTAATTAATATATAAATTCTCTTATATTACAAATTCAATATTTAAACTGATTTAAATATTCAAATACAAACCGACGAAAATGCGGGACGTTACAGACCTTCCCCCTTAAAATAATTTTGTCCTCGAAATTGCTAAGATAGGGAAAATGCTACAATCTCTGTTATAACATGGATAAAAATATTTTTGGTTTACTTCATAATTTCAGTTTCAACTGAACTGATTAATTCCAATTAAAATATTATTTCCTTCTTATTAAGAAATTCTGAAAATTTCCTAACAGCTTAAATTTTCAGATAATCTCGCCAGCATCTCCTCTACACGGCTCACTCGGTACTACAACAACTTGCCACTCCGGGCCTTCTCCAATCCAAAAGAAAATTAAACAGCCAAACGGCTTTTCAAACGCACTCAAAAATCTCATACTCCATATTATTCAAACATGTACCTTTTTGGTTAAGCATCCAATTCTAACTCTGCCCTTTGCTATCAAGCCAGCATGTATCGAAACATTTCCAATTGATCTCCGATTAATCAAATCAAATCATTCGCTTATCCAAGTTGAATTCCATTTCAATTTCCAATTCCATTTGCTGATTTATTTCTCAAATCAGTTATTTTCATCTCTAAATTCGAAATTTGATTCTTATTCTCCAAGAATCAGTTCATTTTAATAACTCGAATTTCCAATATTTCTCTTTTACAATCTCCATTCTGGATCGTTCCCAAATTCAGTCCAACTTTGTTTATCTTAGTTTATGTTCCACTTTTACCCTTTTAACTCCATAAGTTAAATTTTTATTTCAGAATTCAAATTCCTGGGATTTATTTCAAATCAGTTTGAAATCATATTTATTCAAAACATTTGAATTTCTGAACAATTTGTTTCCTCACAATAATTCAAAAATAAAATCTTTTGGTAGTAATCCGTCACTCTGAGACTTGAAAATGACACTGATGATGTGGCCAGCATCATCAGAACTATTTTCCAGTGGTCGAAGTGAGTTCAATACTATATCACTTTCAAAATTCATTTTTACAACACTTTCATTTTGAATTTGACTTCAAAATATCTTTCACAGCACTGGGAAAACAATTTCAAACATTTTCATTTTGAAATCCCTACAAAATATACAACGTTTAGAAAACATTTCTAAATTCACCCAGGATCTTTAAATTTCCATATATTTAATCCAAATATTATTTCCAACTCTTTTCCAAATTTTTAGAGTTTTATTTCAATTCTGGTTTTAATTTCAGATTCAGTTCATCTGATTTTTCATATTATACTAATATAATATTTCGATCGGTTATTTATATGACCAACTCAATTATATATCTTATTTGATCATAACAACGAGCAAAACTATAATAATCTCAAGATATATATTTCTTTTATATCAAAATATATTTTGGGTAAAATTATTTCATTTACCCTTTTTCAAAACATACTATGTCGAATTACTCTGTTCAAGAGTTTAGAAACACCTATCGACGCAGTTTGCATTACTGTTTCGACCAGAATTTATAAACCACTCGACTGACCAGTCAACACAATATAAAACAGTTTTTATATTAATTTACAAATACGCGCTCATATATGTACACTCATACTCAATCTAAGGTATTACTAACCTTATCTCTATTGAGTCACGCCACAGAGCCAAGGTAATAACTTAACCTTTAGCTCTGATACCAACTGTAATTGAGGGGATTTTCGACCCAGAAAATCAACATAAATACACTGTCAATTTCTCGAGCATCAAAAATACCGAGACATTAATAGAAGAATTTAGAGGATGAGATAGAAAAGATAGAACTAATAGAATAGAAGAAGAAGAAGATCACAACTGAACAGAATTAGAGAAAACACGAATCTCACAGCGGAATAATAATCTTTATTATATAACAAGTTTGAAATACAAATCTGAGTTTGTATATATACATACCATATCAGAGTATAATACATGGTATACATCACAGCGGAAATAATCTCTCAATAACTAATAGTGGAGCATCCTGCTTTTAGCTCCTCCAAGTGAATCTGCAAAATCCTGAAACACTTGACTGCCCGTACAAATTTGGGCACCCAAGAGTTTAGGGAAAACACAAACAAATAAACTCTGGGTCAGTCATGGGACTGGTGTGAGTAAATTCCAACCATACTGTTTAACTTTTTGAAAATTCTTTTCAAACAAGAAGATAATAGTAAGACCAGTCCACACATAAACATGGACGGTTTTTATCTTACTATAATCCAAAATACTTTGATGTCAAAACCAGTGATATTATGATAATGTCTAAGCACATAAATATCCAAGTAGCAGAACGCTTGCATCTCACGTTCGACATATATATGTTATAAAATCATAAACCGCAAGGCGCTTATCGGAGAATAGATTCCAACAGACAAGGTATGGGAGCACCTTATGAATAGTGTACTCTAGAGGGGATACACTCAGGGTTCAACAAGAACGTCTTGCAACCCGGCCACACATGACCGCTCACTCATTTAGCTTGAGTGTCGCGAATATATTGCCACCACGGTTGTAGGCCATCCAACCGTCAATCCGAAGATACGGAATCGAAAAGAAGTATAAATATGAATTTTCTCTAGATCGGTGACAATACACCCTGCTTGGGGATGACCCTACTAGCCATGCTGCCTAGCCCAACTTTTGTTACTTTCTGGTTGTAAGGCTAGAGGCTACGTCTATCTTCAGAACATCTGATCACCATTCACTTTGAAAGCCACATCGTCAAATCCGTAATCACACATTGATTACACAAATGCACACTGGGTGTAGAATAAAGAGAAGTTACATTCTCCCCACCAACTTGGTATATTCATAAAATCAACGGCGTGACCGTTGGAAATACTCTGTCAGACACTCGTCCATACAAGTTGTCCTGGGACTGGACAAACAAAAACACACCATTCTATAACTGGACGATCCTTGCATTTAACTCCGTCTTCAATTATCTTCAGCATATCTAATTCTCAACGATTATGCCTATACGGAGTGGTTTTCGGGTAATAACCCAACCGGTCTCTCCGTATTGACAACGATGGTCAAAACACTTCGATAGTCGGTTATTTAACTATCGGAGTTAAAACAACATCCATTATAATGTATAACTAACATCACACAACCACAGACACTTTTATTTAACATTCGTTTTATTATTCGAGTTCCCATACCTTACCAGATATTCCTCAAATCCCATTTTAGCCTTTTTACACTTCTTGGAAAACATTTCCAGTTCTTATTTTCTCACGTTCCAGAAAATATACGTTATCAACGTTCGATCCATTTTTCATAATCTTTATTTCTATACTTGGATAAACTACCCTAATTATATTGGAAAATATTTCCAATTTCATTTTAACCTTTTAATCGGTCCCACGTTTACTTTTAAAACATTATTCATTTTGAAATGTGAATACCATCCCTTATTAAAGAAATCTGAACACCTTGATCATATAACTCTTTATTCACATAATAATCTCCCTTATCTTGTTTACTGAAATCTCTTTCATACTTTTTCACTCCTATTCCAATTTATAAACTCTGTCTCTAAGTCAACTTCTTATCTCATCGATATCAAGTTTATAACTAAATACTGACTCCTATCCTATTAACATTTATTTGTTTAAACTAAATGTTAATTATTCTATCAGATTATAATCCCTAAAAATAGTTTACTTTTAATACATTCGACATCGTCAAATTCTAGTTACAAATCCTAATGGTTTAATTCTAATCACATTTCGAACATCGAAATGCTGTCATCGTTTTCTAACACGATTCTCCAATTTCTCTTTCTACACCTGATTCTTACATTTTCTTATGACATCGTTATTTATCACTTTCGAATAAGTGGATTTCAACTAAACTGCTTCATTTCCTAGGAAGTGCTGCCATATATAAAAATCACGCTTAAGTTTGGTTAACAGCGTTAATCTATCGCTATGGTTCTAAACTTGTCATACGGTGTAATATTCTCCTTATAACTAATCTCAACATTACAGTCACACTTACCTTATCAACAGCGTTACTTTATTGCTATAGTTCAACTTGTCATACGCTGTAATATTCTTTGTTATCTAATCTTGACATAATAGTCACACTTATCTTATCAACAGCGTTATTTTATCGCTATAATTCTAAGACTTGCATATGCTGCCATATTCCTTTTATACTAATCTTAACATCTATCTCCGTCATAAACTGATATCATTCCTCGATAATAGTGGAGCCGTTCAAGTTGGGGTATTCTATTTACCTCTCAGACCTTGATCGACAATGTTCTTACCTTAGAACAGGTATAAGTCTGTATTCTAATCCCTTATTACTTATAATATTCATCAAATCGTATTCCCTTGTTTTACTTTGGAATACGGTTTTATAACATCATATTCATACTTTGAAATCTTCATTGTTTATTATTATTTATTTTTAAACATTTACTTTTCACTTTCACTTCATTCCATCGTTCTATTTATAACTTCTTAAATTAAAAGGGTAATTAACCTCATTAATCGTAATTTTATTTATTTCTAACTATTTTCATTAGATTAACTAAAGTCCAATTAATCTAGTAATCCTTTTCCCAAATAACAGTTGATTAAATCAATTTTATTCCATCGGTAAATTCTTTAACTGATTTTAATTACTTCTCAACATTGGATTAATATAGTTAATCTAATAATATTTCTAAATTGTTTATCTTAAATAAAATTATCCAAATATTTAATCGTCGGATAATTTCTGCTTTATAAACTCATTTAAATGTCAACAATCGTTTTTATTTATTTTATAAAAACGAACTCTAAAATACTGGTTTATAATAGAACTTCTATTATAAATTTAAATCTTCTTTTTAATTATAAAAATATAATGTTTATAATTAACCTCGTTGATTTGCCTGGCGGCCAATCAACTCCTTAACAAAACGATGATTTTACGGTCGACTGTTATCACTTTCTAAATTGATATCGTTTATTGATTTATCGAAACAGATGTTGAATTTCCGTTCAACATCAATATTCACATGGGGTGTTAAATATAATTCGGGTTCATACTAAACAAACAGCACATATAATTATCAAGGAATCCGGTCGGATACCTCCAACCGGCTTCCTCCATCCACAGATGTTAGTCATCACAATTTACACTAACTCTATACTAGAGAATATTATAGTCGATGAGATCAATGTCCAACTGATGATGTGTACATATGTAATGGTATATAATATTCAACCAAATTAATTGCAATCTACCTAATCGACCATCACACAGCATTCAAACAACATTAAAATATTATAATATTTAAAATAGATCAGAGTTAGTGATTTTACCCACCTTCGCGCGTTAATCGTTAAATAACGATTTGCGTCAGTTGATTAAACCAGGTGTTCTAATTCTGTCGTGCTTCAAATTTGCTCCAAACCAGCTTCATTAGCGTGTAATCCGCTTCCGTACGATTCCAACGCAACGGACCGTTCGTCAAACATTCATCAACACCGCTCCACACATCAGCTCGGACTCATTGTGTTTCCGGTGATCTCTTCACCAGTTCGGACTCATACAATTTCATTTTATTTTCCTTATAAAACTTGGCTTCGCCTTCTAAACAAATTCGGCCCAAAACAACCCTGATGCGCGTCTCACACATTAAGCCTTCTTCCATATCAACTTGTACCTACCACTGCCTTTTTATACGTCCTTACATTCCTTCTTCAACTATAAGACATTACGCTAGCTCCTTTTTCCTCTTCTTGGATGCGTTGATCCCAACGCCAACAACAGCTTCATACTTCCCCAAATAATTCGCTTCAGCCATGTTTCATACAACTCGGCAATTCTTGAATATTGCATGCAGTAGCTATACCATCCAACTCCTTCACGTGCCATCCACTTCTACCAACGTCACCCCAGTATTCACGCACTACCCAGCAACTTGCAAGCCCCCCTTCATGATATATACTTGCTCCCATATGCCACTATTGTCGAGATCTTGCACACCCTTGCTCTCACGGTTTTTGAGCGTAAACCCGTACCATATTTAAACACGTACTTCCACATAACACCATCTCCAACTACATAAACTCCAATGTCCGCAAGTGCTTTTCCCCCTCCATTTTCGCTCTCTCTTCACTCCCAGAACATCCGCCCACTTCATGCATGAATGCCCATGTACACATGCACCTCCTCCACCATTTGTTTTCCCCTCCCTTTTCTTCGACAGTCCCTCCACGCAATGGCACAATGCCACTTCATATCTCCACTCCCATTCCATGGATACGTTGCCAAACATTCCCATGTTATCCCACACTTCCTTGTTCGCACTTATCCCATGCAACTCAATTCCCATCCTCACGGTGTTTCGGCCATCCACTTCTTTTCTGTTTTCACGCACATGTTCTCCCATGCACCCACGAGAAACCGCCTCAGCCCCATCAACTTCCGACAGTCAGTGCCCTTCACAAACCTCACTCTTCTCCTCTACATACTGGCATCATCATTTACACAGTCAGCTCGCATCCTGAGTCTCCACGCACCATGATCACAAACCGAGCCTCCCGTAGATGAAAACAGCCCACTCAATCCTCTCGCAATCACCGCGGCACATGCATTTCCGCATTCCTTCAGTGCACGAAATCTAATGCTGAGAACATTGTTCGCTTCCTCTCCGATTCATGTCTCTGCCCTCTCGGTCTTCTATTATTTTCTTTTATCTCGAGTTGGAAAGAACAGAAGGAAAGAGAGCGATCTTCAGAAAGGATTATAGCATTATGTTTTTGGATCTGAGAAATGGGTGAGCTTCGGTTTGCTGGAGTATATATATATATATATAGATGAGAAGTAGCTTAAACGTTAAGCTATAGGGATAGTAGGATGCTATACTTTAGAGTAGAAAAAAAATGGAGTCTTAATGGTGAAGTATTTGAGAGTATAGGGTAGGATAGGCACTGTTTGCTTGCGTGAAACATGCAAATGACTTGAGCATGCCTGTAGGATAATGGGTCTGCATTAGTCTAACTTAGAATAGGTTGTAGTTACACTGTACACATATAACATATATGTGTTTTCCATACTTCATTGTTAAGTAAAAGTAAGCAGCTTCATAGGAAGGGTCGTGAGGTAGGCTATAGGGTATGGGACTCATTGATGTTCTTTCTTATATCTATCTATCGGATGGTGAAAACACGAAAAATATATATTTAGTTTTGTATGTTTGACTTAGGTACGAAGCACAAAGAAAATATGGATCTGAAATCTGTACGTATACCATTTTAAATTCTTTTTAGTGTTTTCATATCCCGTACTTCCATCACTATTGGTTAACGTGTATTCTGCTTTGGAAAGGAATGATATGCAAGACTTGTCAGCTAAACTAGTATAGGATGGTGACAGTAATTTCCTTTATGCACGTTTAAGCTAAGAAGTAGTATCTCTGGTGTATGGGTTTAGATTGTCTTTGATTCAGTAGATTATATTATATTAGTGTACCGTGTTTCGTATGCTCCGTTCATATCCGAGCTGCTATAGACAGAAATAAGAATATGGTCGTGCTCAACGAGGTGTCACGATCCCAAAAATATAATAATATCGGTAGATTTACTCATATTTTGAAATCCCAAAATATCGATACAGGGTGCGAAATACTCCAAATAAAAAGTTGCATATTTAATAAATTAAAAATTACAGTAAAATTCTAAAAATTAAATTATCGCTGCGCCTCAAAAGAACCATGTCCAGATTTGCACCCGATATCAAGTTATATTCAAATAACCGTTACGGTCGATATGCGATTTTTCAGCGACTTTTTGAATATTTGATTTGGACATATCTTGCAGTCTGTACGACGAAATCTCCATTTTCCACTTCCGCTGGAAAGATACAGTTCAACAGATTCCAATGTCTCTTGTTTCGCAGAAATCCGATTCAAAACGAGTCCGGTACACTCAGTTGAAGTTCAAGACGTTAATTTATGAACTGCAGCGTCGTTATGAGCTCGATTATAATTAATATCTATTTTTATACGTTCAACTTCGTTTTAATTAATATATAAATTCTCTAATATTACAAATTCAATATTTAAACTGATTTAAATATTCAAATACAAACCGACGAAAATGCGGGACGTTACATATACAATACAGCGGAATAACACTAAATATGTCTGGACTTCTCCAGCACACCTTTCGTCGTGTTCAATAACCTGAACCTGCAAACCCGGGCTAACCCGAGCATTTACAAAATACCGGGTCAGTCTGGTGGACCAGAGTGAGATAAACTCACACAATATTAAGGGTAAATCATCCAATCATGATTTTAAAGTTCGAAATCTTTTCAAAAGAAAAGGATAATCGTAAGACCGAATCCACACATAAACACAGACGGTTTTTACCTTACGATAACCCAAAACAGTTTTGAAATCCAATATCTTTTCTGATATTATAATAATGTCTAAATACAAGTAAATAACAATCTAGTGGAACGCTTGCATCTCACGCTCCACACACACACACATATATATATATATATATATATATATATATACACAAATCAAAACCGCATGCGCTTATTGGAGATCGGATTCCAACTCTGACAAGGTATGGGACCACCTGTTGTTCGTGTATCTCTAGAGGCGAATACACTGTGTTCAACAAGAACGTCCTGCAACCCGGCCCTCACATGACCGACCACTCATTTCGCTTGAGTGTATCGAATGTATATCACCAACGGTTGGGCTCAAACCACCGTTTCCCGAAAAGGGACAGCATCGAATATATATTAAAGAAACAAATGGAATTTCTCTAGATAGGTGATCATACACCCTAATGGGAGCGACCCACATAGCCATGCTGCCTGCCCGATTCCTTTCATCTCCCGGTCGATGAGGCTTGAGGTCAGAACACATCTGGTCTTCATATACTTTGAATGCCACATCGTCAGATCCGCCAGATCACACTGATTGACGTCCACAAAATACTCTAGTTTATTTGGATAGAGAATAACCATTTCTCCGCCATCAACTATGGTACGTTTGGAGAAATCAACGCATGTAATTCCTTTGGAAATACTCTGTCAGACGTCCGTCCACACAAGTCATCCAGAAACAGGATGAACCGAAGGCACTCTCCTACTGCATCCTAGGAATCACCCTACAGATCAGTAGCGAGAAGTCCTTGCAATCCATAGATTCCAAATCACGATAGAATTACTGTTGAAATATCTCCGACCGTTAAACCAGAGAAATCGAGTAAGTAGTCCTTCCGCTCATGAAAATCAACGGTCTTCAACTGCTCTATCTTCAATGATCTTCTTTTACGTATACGCTGGTCGGAATGGTTTTCGAATCTGAATTCGATCCCGGTCTTTCCGTACCAACAATAGTATGGGTCAACTTTGATAGTCGGTGATTTAACTATCAAATAAATAATTGTGTGAATATAACGAGTTTACTGGTTCAGTATTAACACTACAGGGCCTTTTTAAAATGATTAACGATATTTAATCTTAAACTCTTAAATGTTTCATCATTTCAAATATAACTCATTTGATATATAAGATTTCAAATTTTCAAAAACTATGTCACTTTCATATCAAATTCTTTATTTTCTTATCGTTTCAAAACCATCTACTATTTTATTACATATTATCCATATTTGGAAAACCAACTCAACTTATCGTTTATAAATTACTGTTATAGGATCTAATTTGGTTTGATTACTTCTATACGTTAATCCTACTCCTTTCTGTAGAACAAATCTATTTCTCAAACTTCACTTTCCAATTCCCTTTCACCTCGAAAGTATCACTTTAACTTCCCACCATCTCCCTTAGTTTGGACATTTTATATGAATGCCAAATCCTTTCACTCCCGTCCCTTGGGAAATATTCTCGACCCTTTCATTTACATCCTGTTATTATTTCATATGAAAATAATGGATTGTTTCTCTCCTTTCACATTTACAACTAATATCATCCTTAGATGATCCCGAGGTCGTCCAAGTTGGGGTATTTATTTACCTCTCAGACCTTGATCATCCACGTTCTCATCTTTAGATAGACACCAGTAGTAATTCAAAAGCCGACCAACATATCTCATCTAACTGCTTTATAAAACTTTTTTACTTTTTTGGTCTCTCTCTCGAATATAATTTTTTTTAATTCATTGATTAAGAAAATGTCACCTTTCCTTTTTCTCCTTAAAACGGTACATTTTATTTCTTTGGATTTTGTAAAAAAAAATTTATAGTTTCCCACTTCACCTTCAATCCCCCTCCACCTTGCAAATCCTTCTTTACTAATTCCTACTTAATTACATTAAGTAACGCTAATCCACGCTTCGGCAACTCTTCTCTCTTTTATAAACTTCGTTTATAAAATTCTAGTTTTTGATGTAAAACCCTTTTCCTAAATTTCTTAACTCTAATGTTAATCCAACACTTATTTAAACAATCGTATTGCCTAAAACCCTTTTTAAAATTAAAATAAATATTATTTAACCCATCTTCTTAATTCAAAACAATTTATCAACATAGTAAAATAGTTGACTTCGTCAATCCAAAATACGATCACATAGTTAACCAATTTCAAATAATCCCTTATTTAAATAATAAAATTCATAATTTTCCTTTTTATTTACCTCTCAAACGATTATCTTAAGTTAATTTCTTCTTATTCACTTAAGTATCAGAAAACTTTCTTTATAAAATTATTCAATAATCCCTTATAAGCTAAACTAATAAATAATAAATAATCATATTCTTTACACAAACTTTTATCCAAAAATACAGATTTCAAAATCTGTCTTTAGTTATAAAATAAATTTTATAACTTTACTTCGTCGATTTACCTGACGATAGATCGACGTTGATATAACGGATTATTTATAGGCCCTATATTGTCAATTACCCAACCGATAGTACTCATTGGTTTAAACAAAGTAAATATTGAATTCCAGGTTAACACTTAGTAACCAAATCAACCATTAGTCCAACAATTCAATTTAAATAAATAATGGCCTCATAACAGTCAACACCGTCAATCCAAACACAACCCTGGCAGTTCAAACAACCCATTAGATCGGGTTTACTTTATAATGTGGCCAATAAGGTGGATTACCTTTACTTGGACAAGACGTTAAAATAACGGTTTTATTTATCGCTGAAATTAAACCGTGTTTAATTTCAGAAATCAAATACATACATGTAACAAACAATCGCAGTCAACCATGAACAACAATAACACAAGATAAAACCCAACTTATAAAATATAAGTGGAGAGAGAGCTGAGTGAGTTTAACTAACCTTGGTTTGATTCCATCATTAGATCAACTCGTTTAAGTTAAATTAACCGACGTTAATTTAACTGAAAAATCCAGTTGCTGTCTTCCCTGCTTAATCCTCATCCATCGCGTAGTACTCGTCTTCAAGGTCCCGACAATTTTCGTTTCGTCGAATTCTGATTACGTGTGGATTCGGAATTAATATTTGAAATTTATATAAAACTTAAGTTAAATAAACCTTTAGATTTTTAAAAAAACATGGGCCTTACTTACTTTTGCTCAGCCCAATACGTGAATGGTTCAAGCTCGCTTCACCCCGATCCACTTAAAACCCTCAAACCGTCGGTTCCCTTCATTCTCAAACCCTCAAATCGGCTTCTAATCTTCCGCCGCCACCATGTTTCCAGAAGAAGAAACCCCTCAACTGACGGCCGTCGTTCCTCCACAAAGCTCACCGTCGCTACTGCTATCTCCGGTCTCCACAGCCTAGCCTTATCAGCGACGCCACCTTCCTTCCACTCAATTTAACCCCGAACGAAGCCTCCCTCCAAAAAGCTAAGTAATTTTTCCTGAATTAATTTTTTTTTGAATTTCCTTTTTGATTTGAATTCCGTTTTACCTTTCTGTGTTGATCTGGTTTGTGGTCCGTGGTTATGTATTTATACTAGTGAATGATCACTGTGATTCACGAATTGTTACATCCTAGTTTAGATTTTACAGTGCTTAGGTTCTAGGTGATTTCCCCTGTTCATTTCAGTCATGTGGACGAACTGTTTTGAGATTTACTTGGTTTGTGTGATGTTCAACAGTAAGGACTACAGATTTGTGATGGATTTTCTGTGTTGTCTTTGATCAGAATCGAACTATTACTATGTAGATTTGGTGAATTATGTGTTGTTAAATTCGTATAGTCTCGTCTCGAGAAAGATACAGCTATCGAATTGAATTGTCAATCCATACTGTAGCTGATAACTTTTGTACGGTCATGTTCAAATTGAAATTTCAGATATGTGGATCTGCATTCATTAGCTATCAAATTGTTTAAATTTGATTTCAGATTCGAACTCTGACAAGTATGTAGGTAGAATAGCCTTTGGTATAGGTTTGTACACGATTCATACATATAAAAATACATATATTAGCTGTTTTGGTTTGCTATTGTATCCTACTGTTTCACATGGGATTTCTGATTGGAAATCTTCCAACTTTAATTATCTTTACTTATTAGCTACTCATAGCTTCCTTTCCTCTCTTTTTTCTTTTCAGATCAGATCTATTGGTGAAGAAGGCGAGATGTTGTGAGGGGATTTTGTTAGATTTTAGAATCGTTTGTCTGTTCAAAATAGATATGGTGCATGTATGGATTAGGCTAGTCATTGTTTATTAAATTTTCAGATCTGAATTGATGTATGTATGGTATTATGGTCTGTATATCGGATTTTCTGAACGAAATGTATATGTTCTTGTACCCACGTATATATATAAAGCTGTTTTATTTTACTGCTTTATTTGGTATATGTATTGGCTGAACTTTTTTAACATATGGATTGTATATTTGTTGATTTGACCTGGGTGGATATGTATATTGATTTGCAAGAATGTATATTATAGTTTTGAGCCACAAAGTCCTATTTGTAGTGATCAGTTAATGCTATAGTTTTGTGTATAATCCTTTTCATTATATACCAACCAAAATCAATCAGGTTAGTTAATACTTGGTTATTTTTGACTATATAGATCCAAGGTAAAATATTCAAATAAATTTTACATGTTTACCCTTTTTGTAAGCAAAATCATTATAGGGATAATTATTTTGTATTGATAACATAGAAATAAGTTCCCAAACCAATTTAATAAAACAATATTATCACAATTATATAGTTGTATATATAACCCAACATGGATTTTAACACCATTTACAATTTCTCGAGTTAAGCGGTACCCAAACATACATATATAAAAACCCTATTTAAATTCTTAAATAAACGTTATAATTTAATAACGATTTCCATAGCGACTAATTATAAATTTGAACTGGACATAACTAACAAATTATAAAACGAAATCTCGATTTTTCTTTTTCATGTGAAAATTATAGTCAAATTGATTCAAACGTTTCTGGTTTCACAGAATTCCGACTCAAACCGAATTCTGTATACTGAGTTAAAGTTCAGAACGAAATTTACGAACTACCGCGCCATTTCTAGTTCATTTTATTATAAATTAAACGTTCTGACGTCGTTTTAATAACGAATATATTTATATAATTCAATATAACCCATATTTAAACCACTTTAAATCGCTCGTTCACCTTATACCGCAAATTCAACATTTTCTCAATATCCGAAAATAAAATATTATTAATATAATTTAAATATTCAAATTAAAATGGTCAAATCCCATTATTTAAACTTAAATCAATATTTTAAATAAATAAAATATTTCAAATAAATGGTCAGAAAATACGGGACATTACATTCTTTCCCCCTTAAAATAATTTCGTCCTCGAAATTGCTAAGGTAAGAAAAATGTTGTAAATCCTATTAACTTTAAAATTATATTTTAGTTTAAAGCAAAAACCAAATTATTATGGTAAAACAAAATTTTCAAAAATAACGAAGATATTCTTAACATTTTAAATTCTTAGAAAAATTCAGCAGTTTATTTAACTCTTTATTAATCCATGGATGGATTATATTCAACATGTCTAACAAACAGTCAACAATGAATCAACAACCAGGGCATAACAAATTCAATCAACTGATTCCACATTCAATTCTATTACTATTTAATTTGATTCCACATATTCCAATATCAACCAATTAATATTCGATTGGTTTCTACTTAATTATTATTCATTAAATTTCCAAATTCAAATAAATTTTATTTAATTTCAATATTATTTCTTAATTTAATCATTATTAATTATTTAATTCGATTTCGCTTAACCCAGTTAAGTTTTTATCCAAAATTTTAACCAAATTTTGAATTCCATTCAAAATCAACTAACACACCATATCTAAATAATTTGAGAAAATTATTTCTTTTCTATACAAAAATTAATCTCGGATAAAATTATTTCATTTACCCTTTTCCCAAAACAATATTGTGTTCCTTATCAGTTCAACGCTTTTCAACACTTGAACCGACCAACAACACAATACAAAACATTTGTATATAAAATTTACAAATACGCTCTCATATATATATATATATATATATACACTCAGACTCAATCTAGGGTGTTACTAACCCCATCTCTGTCGAGTTACGCCACAGAGCCAAGGTTATTACTAAACCAATAGCTCTGATACCACTGTAACGACCCAGGGTTTTCGGCCCCGAAAATCGACATAAATACCTTTACTGTATCTCATGCTGACCTTTCAAACACCGAGAACACTGGATTGTTAATGAAATAAATTAGAGGGTGAGATAAGAAAGAAAGAAATATAAGAATAGAAGAAGAAGAACACAACACAGAGTCTCACATCGCAGCGGAACAAAGTATAATATAGAAATAAATCTTTATTGAGAGCTTTGGAAAACACTTACAATATCAGAGTATACCAACATCACTGGACAGTTATAACAATCTGCCCTTATATACAATACAGCGGAATAACACTAAATATGTCTGGACTTCTCCAGCACACCTTTCGTTGTGTTCAATAACCTGAACCTGCAAACCCGGGCTAACCCGAGCATTTACAAAATACCGGGTCAGTCTGGTGGACCAGAGTGAGATAAACTCGCACAATATTAAGGGTAAATCATCCAATCATGATTTTAAAGTTCGAAATCTTTTCAAAAGAAAAGGATAATCATAAGACCAAATCCACACATAAACACGGACGGTTTTTACCTTACAATAACCCAAAACAGTTTTGAAATCCAATATCTTTTCTGATATTATAATAATGTCTAAATACAAATAAATAACAATCTAGTGGAACGCTTGCATCTCACGCTCCATATATATATATATATATACAAATCAAAACAGCAGGCGCTTATTGGAGATCGGATTCCAACTCTGACAAGGTATGGTACCACCTGCCGATCGTGTATCTCTAGAGACGAATACACTGGGTTCAATAAGAACGTCTTGCAACCCAGCCCTCACATGACTGACCACTCATTTCGCTTGAGTGTATCAAATGTATATCACCAACGGTTGGGCTCAAACCACCGTTCCCCGAAAAGGGACAGCATCGAATATAGATTAAAGAAACAAATGGAATTTCTCTAGATAGGTGATCATACACCCTAATGGGAGCGACCCACATAGCCATGTTGCCTGCCCGATTTCTGTCATCTCCCGGTTGATGAGGCTTGAGGTCAGAACACATCTGGTCTTCATATACTTTGAATGCCACATCGTCAGATCCGCCAGATCACACTGATTGACGTCCACAAAATACTCTAGTTTATTTGGCTAGAGAATAACCATTTCTCCGCCATCAACTATGGTACGTTTGGAGAAATCAACACATGTAATTCCTTTGGAAATACTCTGTCAGACGTCCGTCCATACAAGTCATCCAGGAACAATATGAACCGAAGGCACTCTCCTACTGCAACCTAGGAATCACCCAACAGATTATTAGCGAGAAGTCCTTGCAATCTGTAGATTCCAAATCATGACAGAATTACTGTTGAAATATCTCTGGCCGCTAAACCAGAGAAATCCAATCAGTAGTCCTTCCGCTCATGAAAATCAACGGTCTTCAACTGCTCTATCTTCAATGATCTTCTTTTACGTATATGCTGGTCGGAATGGTTTTCGAATCTGAATTCGATCCCGGTCTTTCCGTACCAACGATCGTATGGGTCAACTTTGATAGTCAGTGATTTAACTATCAAATAAATAATTGTTTGAATAACACAAGTTTACATGTTCAGTATTAACACTACAGGCCCTTTTTAAAACGATTAACGATATTTAATCTTAAACTCTTAAATATTTCATCATTTCAAATATAACTCATTTGATATATAAGATTTCAAATTTTCAAAAACTATTTCACTTTCATCTCAAATTCTTTATTTTCTTATCGTTTCAAAACCATCTACTATTTTATTACATATTATTCGTATTTGGAAAACCAACTCAACTTATCGTTTATAAATTAATGTTATGGGATCTAATTTGGTTTGATTACTTGTATACGTTAATCCATACTCCTTTCTGTAGAACAAATCTATTTCACGAACTTCACTTTCCAATTCCCTTTCATCTCGAAAGTATCACTTTAACTTCCCACCATCTCCCTTACTTTGGACATTTTATATGAATGCCAAATCCTTTCACTCCCGTCCCTTGGGAAATATTCTCGACCCTATCGTTTACATCCTGTTATTATTTCATATGAAAATAATGGATTGTTTCTCTCCTTTCACATTTACAACAAATATCATCCTTAGGTGATCCCAAGGTCGTCCAAGTTGGGGTATTTATTTACCTCTCAGACCTTGATCATCCACGTTCTCATCTTTAGATAGACACCAGTTGTAATTCAAAAGCCGACCAACATATCTCATCTAACTGCTTTATAAAACTTTTTACTTTTAAAGGTCTCTCTCTCGAATATAATTTTTTTTAATTCATTGATTAAGAAAATATCACCTTTCCTTTTTCCCCTTAAAACAGTACATTTTATTTCTTTGGATTTTGCCAAAAAAAAAAAAAAACTAGTTTCCCACTTCACCTTCAACCCCCCTCCTCCTTGCAAATCCTTCTTTACCAATTCCTACTTAATTCGATTAAGTAACGCTAATCCACGCTTTGGCAACTCATCTCTCTTTTATAAACTTATTTTATAAAATTCTAGTTTTTGATGTAAAACCCATTTCCTAAATTTCTTAACTCTAATGTTAATCCAACACTTATTTAAACAATCATATTGCCTAAAACCCTTTCTAAAATTAAAATAAATATTATTTAACCCATCTTCTTAATTCAAAACAATTTATCAACATAGTCAAATAGTTGACTTCGTCAATCCAAAATACGATCACATAGTTAACTAATTTCAAATAATCCCTTAGTCAAATAATAAAATTCATAATTTTCCTTTTTATTTACCTCTCAAACGATTATCTTAAGTTAATTTCTGCTTATTCACTTAAGTATCAGAAAACTTTCTTTATAAAATTATTCAATAATCCCTTATAAGCTAAACTAATAAATAATAAATAATCATATTCTTTATACAAACTTTTATCCAAAAATACAGATTTAAAAATCTGTCTTTTGTTATAAAATAAATTTTATAACTTTACTTCGTCGATTTACCTGACGATAGATCGACGTTGATATAACGGTTTATTTATAGGCCCTATATTGTCAATTACTCAACCGGTAGTACTCATTGGTTTAAACAAAGTAAATATTGAATTCCAGGTTAACACTTAATAACCAAATCAACCATTAGTCTAACAATTCAATTTAAATAAATAATGGCCTCATAACAGTCAACACCGTCAATCCAAACACAACCCTGGCAGTTCAAACAACCCATTAAATCGGGTTTACTTCATAACGTGGCCAATAAGGTGGATTACCTTTACTTGGACCAGACGTTAAAATAACGGTTTTGTTTATCGCTGAAATTAAACCGCGTTTAATTTCAGAAGTCAAATACATACATGTAACAAACAATCGCAGTCAACCATGAACAACAATAACACAAGATAAAACCCAACTTATAAAATATAAGTGGAGAGAGAGCTGAGTGAGTTTAACTCACCTTGGTTTGATTCCATCGTTAGATCAACTCGTTTCAGTTAAATTAACCGACGTTTAATTTAACTGAAAAATCCAGCTGCTGTCTGCCATAATCAATCCTCATCCATCGTGTAGTACTCGTCTTCAAGGTTCCGACGTTTTTCGTTTCGTCGAATTCTGATTACGTGTGGATTCGGAATTAATATTTGAAATTTATATAAAACTTAAGTTTTTTAAAAAAACATGGGTCTTACATACTTTTGCTCAGCCCAATACGTGAATGGTTCAAGCCCACTTCACCCTCATCCACTTAAAACCCTCAAACCGTCGGTCCCCTTCATTCTCAAATCCTCAAATCGTCTTCTAATCTTCCGCCGCCACCATGTTTCCAGAAGAAGAAACCCCTCAACTGACGGCCGTCGTTCCTCCATAAAGCTCACCGTCGCTACTGCTATCTCCGGTCCCTACAGCCTAGCCTTATCAGCGATGCCACCTTCCTTCCACTCAATTCAACCCCGAACGAAGCCTCCCTCCAAAAAGCTAAGTAATTTTTCCCAAATTAATTTTTGTTTTGAATTTCATTTTTGATTTGAATTCGGTTTTACCTTTCTGTGTAGATCTAGTTGTTGGTGCGTGGTTATGTATTTATACTAGTGAATGATCACTGTGATTCACGAATTGTTACATCCTAGTTTAGATTTTACAGTGCTTAGGTTCTAGGTGATTTCCCCTGTTCATTTCAGTCATGTGGCCGAACTGCTTTGAGATTTACTTGGTTTGTGGGATGTTCAACAGTAAGGACTACGGATTTGTGATGGATTTTCTGTGTTGTCTTTGGCCAGAATCGAACTATTCCTATGTAAATTTGGTGAATTATGTGTTGTTAAATTCGTATAGTCTCGTCTCGGGAAAGATACAGCTATCGAATTGAATTGTCAATCCATACTGTAGCTGATAACTTTTGTACGGTCATGTTCAAATTGAAATTTCAGATATGTGGATCTGCATTCATTAGCTATCAAATTGTTTAATTTTGATTTCAGATTCGAACTCTGACAAGTATGTAGGTAGAATAGCCTTTGGTATAGGTTTGTACACGATTCATACATATAAAAATACATATATTAGCTGTTTTGGTTTGCTATTGTATCCTACTGTTTCACGTTGTATTTCTGATTGGAAATCTTCCAACTTTAATTATATTTACTTATTAGCTACTCATAGCTTCCTTTTCCTCTCTTTTTTCTTTTCAGATCAGATCTATTGGTGATGAAGGCGAGATGTTGTGAGGGGATTTTGTTAGATTTCAGAATCGTTTGTCTGTTCAAAATAGATATGGTGCATGTATGGATTAGGCTAGTCATTGTTTATTAAATTTTCAGATCTGAATTGATGTATGTATGGTAGTATGGTCTGTATATGGGATTTTCTGAACGAAATGTATATGTTCTTGTACCCATGTATATATATAAAGCTGTTTTATTTTACTGCTTCATTTGGTATATGTATTGGCTGAACTGTTTTAACATATGGATTGTATATTTGTTGATTTGACCTGGGCGGATATCTATATTGATTTGCAAGAATGTATATTATAGTTTTGAGCCACAAAGTCCTATTTGTAGTGATCTGTTCATGCTATAGTTTTGTGTATAATCCTTTTCATTATATACCAACCAAAATCAATCAGGTTAGTTAATACTTGGTTATTTTTGACTATATAGATCCAAGGTAAAATATTCAAATAAATTTTACATGTTTACCCTTTTTGTAAGCAAAATCATTATAGGGATAATTATTTTGTATTGATAATGAGACGACCCGATTTCCCGTTCAGACGGAGACAAGGGTTATCTTTTGGAATATAACACAGAAACAGATAATAGCAGAACAAAATTAAATAAATACACCAGATAATGAACAATAGTATATACTGGATAAAAGTAATCATCAGAGTTACATAGTATACAGGATCTTACTTAGTACAAATACAGTTCAGCTATACATAAATGTCTACAGCGGAAATAAACAAAATATGTACAATAGGAGCTGAACAGCATAAAAAGAGATAAATGATAGAATCCATCTTCAGCTCCAGCTATCCAGAAAGAACCAACTAAACCTGAATACAAGGCTGCCCGTGTAGAAAAAGGGGCACCCGAGTTTGAAAGTGAAACAAACTACGAGTCAGTCATAGGACTGGTATGAGAAATCCACTCAACACATATATAATTGGCTAATCACAGGACCACGCCACTTTCGTGGAACGGGTTTACTCCATTGGATTGTCAGTGCTTTAAAACAAATCTTTCCTTTAAACATCGCTATGCTTTTTATAAAAATGAAGCCATTATAAGACTCAGTTCCCATCACACAATGCAACGCAAACCGGAGGATAGAGTTTTACCTTATAATGGCCAAAATATGATTGATACGAATAAAAACAAGGGCAATTGATATTATTGCTAGTGTTTATATGTTTTGAAAACAATTTCAAATCATAACTATCAATCATAGACGGCATGGGTACCATATATCATGTCGCCATATATATATACAATCAAAACCGCACGATCACGTATTTGGAAATTGGAATTCCGTCATAAACCAAGGGAAAAGATAGTCCTTACCGAATTCGAGACAATCTAGCCTACCATGTCTCAGGATCAGAGCTCGAGTGACCCTTGGATCGTCAGGGCCGGTCCACCGATGTGGATTAAAATGCCTGAGCAATACGTTTCCCCGCCCTTTGGGGCGCAAACGAGCCAACGAATGACTCCATCAGACCTGGATCGTCCGATCAAACTGAGGCGCCTCGCAACAGCAACAACCACATAGGTGAAAAGTATATAAATGTCAGGGCTGGTAGGTCACTGACACCACCCTAGCTAGAAAGAAACGCAAGCCCTCCCTGATGTCCTCTCCCGTTTCTGGTTCATACCGGGGTGTGAGGTTCGCGATTCTTCGTTATACACAAAGCTACGCCACACAGGCGGTGCTTTGATCATCACCACAAGACTTTGCTTTTCAACAGAAGCCCTGATCACTGCATCTTAGCATGCCACACAGGCAATTCATGCCATGCGACTGATGTCCATCGATATACAACCTCTGAGCTCGTGCGTTTCAGAGAAGGGCGTTAAGCGAAAGAATAAATTCTCCGCCGCCAAACAGATGTATATTTAACAGAAATCAATCAACACAGAATAAACTCCAATGTCAGACACACAGTCCATTTACAAGTCCGTTCTGGGTCTGAACGAAACCGGAGGCACTAAATACCTCGCAAACCCTTCGATCACCACGTACGTCTGGACGATCACCACTCATTATCCATATTTCAGGATGCCTCCCAATCAGGACCTCGGTTACCATCCAAACGAGGTGAAGATCTCCGGTCTTCGACCATCGTCTTCATCTTCGAATTTCAATCGTCGGTCAATTATTTGAAATGAGAATTAACTCAGCCTTTTCAAATAATTCACGGATATTTAGAATTTCAAATCAATTTATTTCAATGGTTAAATTATTCGACAACACCAATTTTGTTCTTTAATGTAATTTTCACACCAAACACATTCAACCATCAAACACAACATAAATCGAGCAAATTCAGCTTATTTCCATTCCATATTGTTTATGATATTTTATAACGATTTATCGCTATTTTTATTTATTTTAAAATAGCTCATTTATTCAAAACGACGCTTCGGGCCATAAAGCGGCCGTGGCGCTGTTTTTCTTCAGATTTGATTTACACATATCTAAAAATCTAACCGTTGGATCTTCACAAAATTTACATCATTAGAAAGGTCTTTTCAAAACGAATCCAACGGTTCCAGTTTCGGGAAAATCCGACGGTCGGATCTCCCGGTACAATCGTTTGAAGTTTCGATTTCAAAATACGAACTGCAGCGTCGTTATTCGATTAAATATATAATTATATTTATATATATATAAATATAATCGCTTCTGGCGTTGTTTTTCATCAGATTTGAATTAAACATTCCAGACAATCCAACCGTTGGATTTTTACAAAGTTGGTGCCGTTGGGAAGATATTTCCAAGGCGAACCCGACGGTTGAGGTTTCGGGAAAATCCAATGGTCGGATTCCCCGTACTAGTTGTTTGAAATCACGGTTTCAAAATACGAACTGCACGGCTTCGTTTTGTTTTAATTTTATTTATATTTATATATTTATATAAATATAGTTTCTTCAAAAATTCCTATATCGTTTTCATTTCAAATATTTCACTAACGCCTTAAAATTTTGGAAAATTTCGCCATAACCTCCCCTGCACCGGGAGCATCGGGAAATCGCAAATAGCTTTCCCGGTCCTTCTAATCTCAAAAAGAAAAAGAAAAGGCCAAGCGGCTAGCCAACAGGCTCATAAAATCATCACCCAAACAAAACAGTAAATGTGTACCTATTTGTCGGGCACAAAATTTTATTCCTCTTCTCTAGCCCCTTTTGCTATAACCTGTTCAATGAATATGTATGTACATATATACACAGTTCTTATCATTTATCATTTTCTATTCGACTTCATATTTGATTTCTATTTGGTTTAAAAACACCATTCATTCTAATGTTACATAAATAGGTGCAAATCATTTCATTAGCTAATTAGTGAATATTTCAACTCTTATATGTTTATTTTGAACAAGTGGCTATTTTTAACACTTCACATTTCAACGATTTATGCATACAATAAAAATGTGATTTTTATTGTAAAACAATTTATTTCAAAATATGAATACCATTCAACACATGAATTTCTAATCAACGAATGAATATCAATTCAACACATGAATGTTTTCTATAGTTTTTATATATAGATAAAAGGTGATTTTTATTATCAAACAATTTATTTCAAAATATGAATACCATTCAACACATGAATTTCTAATCAACGAATGAATATCAATTCAACACATGAATGTTTTCTATAGTTTTTATATATAGATAAAAGGTGATTTTTATTATCAAACAATTTATTTCAAAATATGAATACCATTCAACACATGAATTTCTAATCAAAGAATGAATATCAATTCAACACATGAATGTTTTCTATAGTTTTTATATATAGATAAAAGGTGATTTTTATTATCAAACAATTTATTTCAAAATATGAATACCATTCAACACATGAATTTTTAATCAACGAATGAATATCAATTCAACACATGAATGTTTTCTATAGTTTTTATATATAGATAAAAGGTGATTTTTATTATCAAACAATTCATTTCAAAATATGAATACCATTCAACACATGAATTTCTAATCAACGAATGAATATCAATTCAACACATGAATGTTTTCTATAGTTTTTATATATAGATAAAAGGTGATTTTTATTATCAAACAATTTATTTCAAAATATGAATACCATTCAACACATGAATTTTTCTATTCAATGAATAAATATAGTTTAAGCATATGAAAATAATTCAAACACACGAATATTATTCAAAATTTCGGCAGCATAACGGCAGGGTAGTTAAAACCGGGACCGTCCCTAGTACGGCTCCTCGCTCTACCTTAAAACCTCGCGGTTTTTGACAATGGGGATCATGCATCTAGTTCGCACGCAGGCGGCATGTATATATTTATTTCATTTCCACAAAACTAATCCTATGTGGTTTCAACCAAATATTTTTCAACCACAAACGGGTATTTTTCAACCTCAATCAATCAATATCAACCACAAACAATCCCAAACAACCATTCGCTATCAATCGATTTTCACAACAATTTCAACCAATAAATATCGTCCATGGTTTGTGGACGAGGGGCGTAGATATATATATATATATATATATATATATATATATATTATATATAGCAATTCACTTTTATTTCAACACATACATAATTAGAAAAAGAAATTGAAGAGTGCGAAATTCTCACCAATAGCTATCCAATACCACGACTCTTCCTTTAGAGAAATCTTCGCCAATCTCGACTTTTGTCGCTTTCATTGCCCGTATTCTCTACATATGTAAAAATCGAATTTTTACTTCGTTATTCAATATATAAAAATTGCATTTCAAAAATATAGACTCCGCCTTTTCAAAAATAAAGATTATATTTTTAATATTCCTATGATGTAAAAAATTATATTTTTATTACTTTAAAAATATAAAAATCATATCTTACTTCTTCTACTTAATAAAAATTCTGTCTTTTCTATTTTAAAAATATGATCTTTTCTATTCTAAAAAATCTGATCTTTCCATCCCAGTTCAAATCTTTTTCTTTTTAAAGTTCAAATCTTTTCCTTTTTAAAGTTCAAATCTTTTCCTTTTTAAAGTTCAAATCTTTTCCTATTTAAAGTTCAAATCTTTTCCTATTTAAAGTTCAAATCTTTTTCTTTTTAAAATTCCAATCTTTTTCTTTTTAAAATTCCAATCTTTTTCTTTTTAAAATTCCAATCGTTTTCTTTTCAAAATTAAATCAGTTTCTAGACCCTTTTAAAAATCAGTTTTAAATCTTTTTTTTAAAAAAAAATCAGTTTTTAAATCCTAAAAAAAAATCAGCTTCTTTCTATTTATATATAAAAAAAAGAAGAGACTTACAGAGAGGGGGGGGGGGGGTTTCCGCAGTTCGTCGGAGGGGAGGCGGCTCGAGGGTGGGCGCTCGGGGTTCGCCGGTGGTGGCAGGCGGAGTAGGCGACGGCCTTCTGGTGGCGGCATCAGGTTTTGTTCGATTGAATGGGGGTTTGGCTCGGGACTTCGATCTATGGAGGAGGGAGGAAGAAGGGGGATGTGCGGCTAGCGTGGGCGGCGGGGTGCCCTAGCTTCGGAGGCGCGACATCGAGCGGCGATTGGGAGGAATCGTGATTTTTTTTTCTTATTTCTATCTGTTATGAATAAAGAGGGGAGAGAGAGTGGGATATGAGTTGACCAAATTTCATAGTTTAATAATATTTTAATTCATCATTTAATTGTTTAACACCACAAACTCCTATCGAATCCCAACGACCATCGCCCCTATCTAATTACCCCCATTCCGAACACAATGGAACATGTTTCACAAGCCAATTCGATTGTTACGATCAGTTTTCATTCAAATTAAAATTTAAATCCTTATATTGAATTTTAAACGTACATTTCAAATTACCGGGGTCACATACTAACTAGAAAAATTCCAGAAAAATATTTTCTAGCTTCGTATTGATGATACGGTCCTAACAAAACTAGTTTCGTCGAATTCTGAGACCGTTTGAAAAATGGCCAATTTCCAGTCGATTAAAATCAACTAAAACCGGTCAAACGCGTTTTCCTTTGCCACGCTCACATATTGATTCGAAAAATTATGAAATTTGAAACCTAGCAATAATTTGACATCACGGATCCAACAAAAGTGGTTTCGTCGAAATCCGAGGTCGTTTGCAAAATGTCCATTTTTAAGGGCCTGAATTCCATAGCGACTATTCAGAATTTTCAACTGGACATATCTTTTGATTCCTGTTATCAAATTTTGATTTTTCGGATTCGTTAGAAAGATATTATCAATTAGATTCCATTATTTTTGGTTTCACTAAAATCCGGATTGTTTTGCACCCGGTACAGTCCGACAAAGTTTGAATTCAATTTTCGAAACTACAGCGCCCTTTCAGGCCTTATTTATAATTATAATTAATTATATTCGTTTTCAATTGTCGATTCAAACTCAGTTTTCATCGCCATTATTTAAAATATATATTTTAAATATTTAAAATCCATTATTTTAGCCAATTTAAAATTTTTAAATTGGTTCAGATTTTCTGGGTAGTTACAGATAACATAGAAATAAGTTCCCAAACCAATTTAATAAAACAATATTATCACAATTATATAGTTGTATATATAACCCAACATGGATTTTAACACCATTTACAATTTCTCGAGTTAAGCGGTACCCAAACATACATATATAAATACCCTATTTAAATTCTTAAACAAACGTTATAATTTAATAACGATTTCCATAGCGACTAATTTAAAATTTGAACTGAACATAACTAACAAATTATAACACGAAATCTCGATTTTTCTTTTTCATGTGAAAATTATAGTCAAATCGATTCAAACGTTTCTGGTTTCATAGAATTCCGACTCAAACCGAATTCTGTATACTGAGTTAAAGTTCAGAACGAAATTTACGAACTATCACGCCATTTCTAGTTCGTTTCAATATAAATTAAAGGTTCTGACGTCGTTTTAATAACGAATATATTTATATAATTCAATATAACCCATATTTAAACCACTTTAAATCGCTCGTTCACCTTATACCGCAAATTCAACATTTTCTCAATGTCCGAAAATAAAATATTATTATATTATTAATATAATTTAAATATTCAAATTAAAATGGTAAAATCCCATTATTTAAACTCAAATCAATATTTTAAATAAATAAAATATTTCAAATAAATGGTCAGAAAATACGGGACATTACATAGTTTCTGATTTTCTTGACTCCATTGGGTCTAAGAACATTATTATTAAAGATAACATTCATGATAACCCAAAATCTTATTCCATCGTTAATCGGGTTAAAGAACAAGTGTTATTTAAAACACCATTCACGATAAACCCAAAGACCAATTTCAATTCAATTCCAATTAAATATTAATTAATTGGTATACTTCATTAAATCTGAATAAAAAGATTTAATCTTTTCTCAATTGGGTTCAAGAACAGTGTTAATGAAGACACCATTCACGACAAACCCAAAATCACATTTAATATTAAATACAAGGCAATGAATAGAAAATATATCGACTTATATTCAATATCAAATTCTGGAATCAACAAATACCATATTGGAATAACAATATATATATATATATCTTCCAAATCCCTCCACAATATCCTTCTAATCACGGAATCCAATATCGAAATATTCCGAAGATAATTTCGATTCAAATCCATTCCAATTCATATATTGGAAATTCCGGTTATTTTTAAAACCATTTCAAATCCAATTTATTTATTTAAAGATATTGGATTTCATAATTCTAGTTCATAACTAGTTTATTTCGATAAAAATCTATTTTTATCTTTTCAAATATGGAATGTTTCGTCCCAATTCTTTCCAAATCATTTATTTTGATTTTACACAAATTATCGATATTTTTAATAATTTTATTAAGGCCCGTACAGTCGATTTCCACAATCGGCCCACGAACTGCACTTACAACGACCTTTTCCAAATTTGATTTGGACGTAATTACAAATCCAACCATTAGATTTCAAATCTCTAATATTCATTAGAAAGCTTTTTTCGATACGAACCCAACGGTTCCTGTTTTAGGAGAATCCGACGGTTGGATCTCCCGTAACGTCCATTCAAAGTCAATGGTCGAAATTCGCGAACTACCGCCGCGCGGCGCGTTCTATTCAGTCCATTATATATACATATATATTTCATCGATTTCCATTCAAAACATATTTATAAATCATTTTAAATTCATTTTCCAAACGATTTCAAATTCATATTCAATTTCAAATCAAAATTGAATATTCCATATCCTCGATATATAAATGATAGTATTTCAAAAACATTAGATTTTGAAATCAATTCCTTTTCGATATTCTTTATAAAAATGAATAAAATCGACATAAATATCGTTCACATCAAAATGGCATCAATCAAATCAACATGGCTTTATATATTTAAATATATTCGTGTCCATCCCAAATCGGACATCAAAATTTGATTTTGATCTTTTACTGAATATTATTTTAAAATATTCGTTATTTTAAAATATTCATTCTTTCTGAACTGGAATAAGACACAGTCATTTACCATATAATGTGATTATATGGATTTCATACAATACATGTATATAACAACAATCAAACACAGTCTACCATCATCCAGAGTGCATTCTACTGCATAAGCATCAAATATAAATATTTAACGCTTACAACAGCTTGTCAATCAATCGATCGACATACACCTAATTATTGGGATTAGTGTATGTCCAATTTCATCCCAATACCCATGGGGGTTTTCGAACAACAAACACAGATTTATTTGTTCAGTTAGACGATGTGTAAAATTTATCGTTCCAATCAATATCAGTCAAATGTGTGTACATAAACAAATCGTCCGATTTGTTTATGAATATTTATTCTATTCATATACACGTTAAAAATTATAATTTTAACTATAAAATATTTTACTTCATTCCACATCACACAATCAATTTTCACCACATAATCAATCAAACAAACAAGCCGTCCATGGTCTGTGGACGACGGGTATCGGGTGCTGCTAAGCACCAATAAAATAAAAGTGAGGGGTTCTCACCTTGGGGTTCCACTCCTCCATTCTTTCAAAATGAAGAAGACAAATATCACGCCGACTACACTCAAGCGAACTCAGTATCCTACATGATTGATTTTCATTAATAACATTCACACGATAAAAATCATATTTTTATCTAACTAGAAATCATATTTTTCTGTAACGAGAAATCATATTTTTCTATAATGAAAAATCGTAAGTTTCTACAATGAAAAATGATATATATTTTTATATATAACCAAAAATCATATTTTTACTTAGCAAAAAATCATATCTTTACTTCTAAAAATTATATTTATACCTAACTAAAAATCATATCTTTATCACGAAGTTATAAATATTAAAATCTAATTTTTATCATGAAGTAATATATATAAAAATCAAATTTTTATCATGAAGTAATATATATAAAAATCACTTCTTTTTACTTTTAAAAATCATATCTTTTCAAACCAATAATATCATCTTTTTGTTATGCTACATATATATGAAATACATTACATTTTTATTCATTATAAATTATACCTTTTTATTCATTAAAAATTATACCTCTTTTTTTATTATAAAAAATCATTCCTTTATTTAATTATAAACTATATATAAAAAAAAGATAAAAAGAAAAGGGAATAGCTTACAGATTTTCTAGCGAGAGGGGGGGGGGTTCTTGTTCGCCGGAGGGTGGTGCTGACGTCGGGGAGGTGGCAGGTCGGAAGGGGCCCACGGCAGTCGGCAAGAGGAGCGGCAATGGGGTGGCTCTCGGATTTGGGCATTAGGGTTTTGGGGTGTGGTTTCTTTCGAGGGAGAAGCAGCGGAGGAGGGAAGAGAGGCGCGACCAGAGGGGGCGCGGAGGTGGACGCGGCGGTGGAAGGGGGAGCGCTGGCGTCTGTACAGAGAGGGGCGACGAGGTATTTTTGAAGAAGGGGCTATGGGGTATTCTGATCGAAGAAAACGAATGTGAGGGGGGTATATGGAAATGGCTTTATATTTATTTATTATTTAATTCAAAGAAAAATGTTGACTTTTTATTGAACTCCGAACGAGACCCAACGACTGTTGCCCCTAGCTAATTACCCCTATTCCGAACACAATGGGTTATGTATCATAAGCTGATTCGATCGTTTCGATCAGTTTCCGTCAAAATCAAAATATAAATCTATATATTGAATTTGAACGCATGTTTCAATTTACCAGGGCCACATACGGACTCTAAAAATTCCTGAAAAATATTTTCTAGCTTCGTATTGATGATACGATTCTAACAAAACTAGTTTTGTTAAATTTGGAGACCGTTTGAAAAATGGCCATTTTCTAGTCGATCCAAATTGACTGAAGTGAAAACTAGTGTCACATCCCTATTAAGTTTCAAAATTAGGCTCACATCTGGTCATAAACTTATTTTAAATTTAGTCCCTGTTTTCATTTTTACTTGTTATTCATTATATTTGCATACATGTATGCAAATATTCTAAATGAATATTTGCATACATGTATGCAAATATTTTGAATTTTTGCATACATGTATGCAACTATTCTGATGAATAGTTGCATACATGTATGCAAATATTCTGAACGAATAGTTGCATACATGTATACAACTATTCTGAACGAATATTTGCATACATGTATGCAAATATTCAAAAAAATTGCATACATGTGTGCAACTATTCTGAACGAATATTTGCATACATGTATGCAAATATTTTGAATTTTTGCATACATATATGCAACTATTCTGATGAATATTTACATACATGTATGCAACTATTCTGAACGAATATTTGCATACATGGATGCAAATATTCGTTCAGAATAGTTGCACACATGTATGCAACTATTCAAAATATTTACATACATGTATGCAACTATTCTGAACGAATATTTGCGTACATGTATGCAAATATTCTGAATTTTTGCATACATGTATGCAACTATTCTGAACGAATATTTGCATACATGTATGCAAATATTCTGAATTGTTGCATACATGTAAGCAAATAAAGTTGAACTAACGTTGATGAATTGTTGCATAAATATATGCAATTTTTCTAAATAGAAAAATAGGGACCTAATTCACAATAAGTTTTTAACCAGACCTGTGCCTAATTTTGAAACTTAATAGGGACCTGTGCCAAACAGACCCTGAAGTGAAACTGAGAAAACACGTTTTCTTTTGCCACGCTCACAATAGATTCAAAAAATTACGAATTTTGGAATCAAGAAATAACTTGACATCCCGAATCCAACAAAAGTGGTTTCGTCGAAAAAGGAGGTTGTTTGCAAAATTTCCATTTTTAAGGGCCAAAGTTCCATAGCGACTATTCTGAATTTTCAACTGGACATAATTTTTTATTCCTGCTATGAAATTTTTATTTTTCTGATTCGTTGGAAAGACATTTTCAAATAGATTCTAATATTTTTGGTTTCGTTGAAATCCGGTTTATTTTGAATCCGGTACATTCATCTGAAATTTGAAATCGAATTTTCAAACTACCGCGCCATTTTCAATTCCATTTATAATTAAAATAAAATAATTATATTCTAACGTCGATTCAAATAAGTATATACGTTCTAATTCTATTCAAAATAAATTTCTCATCGTAAGTATTTAAAATAATTCATTTTTAATATTCAAAATTCATTAAAATTGCCAAAATAAGAATTTTAAATTGGTTCGGATTTTCCTGGTTATTACAACTCCAGTGTATCACTTCTAGAGTACACTGCTCGGAAGGTAGTTCCATACCTTGTCATAGTTAGTAATCCATTACCCAGTAAGAGCTCGCGGTTCTTGATTGTATAATATATATTTAGAGCGTGAGATGAAAGCATTCTACTAGATTATTATTTACTTGTGTTAGACATTATTATAATATCAGAAATTTTTTGTTTTAAAGAAATGTTTTTGGGTTATCATAAGGTAAAAACCATTCGTGTTTATGTATGGATCAGACTTACGATTATCTTTTCTTTCAAAAAGGATTTTGAAAAGTTAAACCGAATGTTTGGAGTTTTACTCACACCAGTCCCATGACTGACCCGGAGTTTATTTTGTTTTGTTTTACCCTAAACTCTTGGGTGCCC
Organism: Allium sativum; assembly: GCA_030737875.1. Classification (NCBI taxonomy): domain Eukaryota; kingdom Viridiplantae; phylum Streptophyta; class Magnoliopsida; order Asparagales; family Amaryllidaceae; genus Allium; species Allium sativum. The sequence goes on from CM060922.1 coordinate 281,079,174, forward strand.
AAATTTGTACGTGCAGTCAAGTAGTCGGGATTTTTCAGATATTTGGAGGATCTTGGAGCAGGAGGCTTCAACATTAGATATACATAGAGTTTATTCCTGCTGTGTTGTCATGTATTGTATTGTGAGATGGTACGTATATATATAGTTTCAATTTGTATTTCAAGGGTTATATTATATAATATATTTTTATTCGTTTCGCTGTGAGATTCGTGTTTACTCCGATTCTGTTGTGTTGTGATCTTCTTCTTCTTCTATTCTAACTTTCTTTCTATTTCTCACCCTCCAACTTCTTTCTATTAATGATCTGATATTTTTGATCTTGAATAGTCAACATTGTGTTTTTGTGTCGATTTTCGGGGTCAGAAATCCATGGTCATTATAGTGGTATTAGAGCCAGGTTAAGTAATCACCTTGGCTCTGTGGCGTGACACGATAGAGATGTGGTTAGTAATGCCCTAGATTGAGTTTGAGTGTATATATACGAGAGAGCGTATTTGTAGATTGTATAAATATGAATTTATATTGTGAAGATTTATTGGTTGGGTAGCTTATGAATTCTGGTCAATGGTGGGGCACCACAATGTCAATAGGGTTTTAAACGCTTAAATACGATGAACCGACACAGTCTGTTTTTGAAAAGAAGTAAATGAAATAATTTTACCCAAAATATATTTTTATATAAAAGAAGAATATATTGAAATTTTTATAATATATTGGATATTTTAGTTGTTATTGTAATCGAATAGGATTACAATTGAGATGGTTATAAATAACCATTTAGAACTCGTATAGGTGCAATATATGAAATCAGATGGATTAAATCTGAATTTAAAACAGATTTGGAATTTAAAACTCTGAAAAAATCAGAAAAAAAATTGAAAATGAATTTTGGATTATATATGGAAATTTTAAAATCTTGGGAAATTTGGAAATGTTTTTCAAGTATTGCAAAGGATATTCAGAAGTGTTTAAGAGTGATTTTTGAAATAATATAGTATTGAACTCACTTCGATTATTGGGAAATAATTCTGATGACGACGACCGTAGCATCAGTGTTTGTTTTTGAGTTTCCAAGTGATGGATTAGTAACAAAGATTTTTTTTGAACCGTTTTGAGGAAACAAGTTGTAGAAAATTCAAATGTTTTGAATTGTTATCATTACTTATAAATATATATGATATCGAACTGATTTGAAATAAAACCTAGGAATTTAAATTCTAAAATTTAAAATTTAACTTATGAAGTTAAAATGATTGGAATGATAAAAGTGAATAAATCAATGGGAAATTAACTTAAATTAAGTTAAATAAAATCAGATTGGATTAGAGACAATCTAGAATAGAATTGGATTGGTGAATAAGAGTTGGAAACCGAGAATGGAGTTTGAGTTTGAAATGGAATTCGGTTTGGATATAAGAAATAGTTTGGTTCGAGAATGAATTAAGTGGTGATGAATTGGAAATACATTTGTATATGCTAAAGTGATAACAAATGGAAGAGATAGGGTTGGATGCCCGACAAAAAGGTACAAGTTTATATTATATATAAGTTTGAGATTTATGAGCCAATTTGGTAAGCCGCTTGGTTGTTCGATTTTCTTTTGGATTGGAGAAGGCCTAGAGAGGCGAGTTGTAGTTGCACCGATTGAGCCATGCAAAGGAGGCGCTGGTAAAAAAATTCAAAAATTTAAAGCGTTAGAAAATTTTCAGAATTTCTGAAAATTTTCTTTATTAAGAATAAATTAATATTTTATTTAAAATTAATTTGTTCAGTTGAAACTGAAGTTGATAAGTAACACAAAGGATCTAATTAATAGGGTTTATAGCATTTTCCCACCTAAGTAATTTCGGGGACGAAATTCTTTTAAGGGAGAAAGAATGTAACGTCCCATATTTTTCAACAGTATAATAATTATTAACTAATTTAATTATTATAATATATTGGTGCGATAATTTCAATGGTTTGAATTAAAATATTTTGAATATTTAAATAATATAAATAATGGAATAATATAATTATTTCTGAAATAGTAAAAAATGCTTGAATTTGCAATATTGTGTAATTTGAATAATATATGATATTTAATTAAGTTTACATTTGAGCTATAATAACGAATATGTTATTTAAACGATAGTTGAACGTGTTAATTATAATATAATAACTTCAATAGAGTATACATGATTCGTTATAAGTCGGATTTCTTCGAAATAAGAAACGTTCGAATCTATTAAGTTATATTTTTCTAATAGAAGAAAGAAATGTAGATTTCATCGTATGGGTTGTAAGTTATGTCCAAATCAAATTTTCAAAAAATCATTATGGATTCGTTTATAAACCATAACGATTATTTTATTTTAACAAAATATTGTTTTCGAATTTGGATAAGACTTTTGAGATATAGTTATAATTTTATTTTTAGAATTTTACTGTAATTTTTATTTTGGAAAATAAGCAACTTTTCATTCGGAGTATTTTACACCCTATATCAGCATTTTGGGACATCACAATATGAGTTAACTAGTTTATATTATTATATTTTTGGGATCATGGTACATTGCTCTTCACAACAGTACTTTTATTTTTGTCCGTAGCAACTCGTATGTGATAGTGTTGTATGTTACTTTATACACAAATTTCGGGTACATACCTATGTTAATAAAATCAAATTAAACAAATACTTTACCCTTAAGTAAACTGATAAATAAAATCAAAATAAATAAATCATAACGTGTCATTCCTTGTGGATGCGTGGATCAAGTTTTAGTATTTTGTTTTTATTATAAAAGCCTTAGTCTCTATGTCTTCTGTAAATGGAATAAATAAATTACATATTTTCATTCCTTAACAACTAAGAAACTTGTACTATACATCTGCCTAAATCACTAAAGGAGCGCAACTATTGAAAGGAAACCTCATAACAGTCTAACCTACCCTATGTTGTACGAAGCTTTTCTGCTAAGTACGGGTATCTTATAAAAACACATGCATCCACTTCGTCGTTTTTCTTCAGCAAACAAGATAATCGAAACAAAGTTGAAACCCATGGGATATCATATATATGTATTTCTAAACCCCTCTACAATTTCTCTAATATCGTTTAAATTTTTATGGGTTCGGCCATTTCTTTTGGTGACGCTGAAACTTCAAACAACATAAACGCAGTTGGACTCAGGGAAGCGAGGGGATTCGAACACGCAAGTTAGTGCTGCTGTGTGCTGGATGCTCGACGTAGGGGGAGATTTCATTTCTGTTATGTGGCAGGTGTAAGTTTGATGGAATTTGGAGCAGACTGCTTTTGTTTTGATGAAGAAGAAGATTGTAGCGTGTTTGCATGGGGTATTATGTGACTGTGGCATTGGGGTCTGAGCTGGGAGGGGAGCAAGCATCAGAACGAAAGGTCGAATAAATATACCACAACTTGGAGTGGGGACGCTAACTAATGTATATTGCAAATGTTTGGGGCGAGTTGTGTTTTGGTGACAACAAAGAAGAGGGTGACGATAGTTTTGAAAGGGGACGGTAGCATGTGATGAAGCCTAATTTCGAGTTTCAGTTATTAATTTCGGGTTCAGTTCATTTTTAGTTTGCATTTTTTTTTGGGAATGGCGAACGGGATGGGGGACGTGATGTTATGGAGGAGAGCAAGCTCGAAGTGATAGAGTGGAGATTGTTGGCGAGGTCAGTTTAGGAATCAACGAAGCGGTGGGAGAGATGGGGTTTTTTCCAATTTCGGCAATGGAGAAAATTTATGGAAAGCTTGCGTTATGAAGGAGAAGACCACTGTTCATAAATGGGAAGCATTATGGCGTGGGTGGGATTTTAAGTTTGGAGTGGGTGGGTTGCTTTACGTAAAGAAAAAAAGAAGTGTGGCCTGTGTAAGAATTTGGTAAAAGCGGGGGAACATGATCTAGTAGGAAAGGGGACAGATGCAGATCTATTGTGGGCTGATACTAGAAAGGTAAAGCCCAATATTAAAATTTAATTATTTAATTTAAATTAGTATATGAACTTGTAATTTTAATATCTATTACATACTTTATCAGAATTCAACAAATTTGGATCCATTGGGATCGTATGGGAGAAAGCTACCCAATGGAACTAGTCTGGCGAGATATGGAGATCGTTGCAATTTATGGTGGAATTAAACGTCTGATGTGATCAATGAACGTTAACCGTTATTTAATGATTAACAAACAAAGTAAGTAAACTCACTAACTCTGTCTAGTTTTATAAACGTTATTTAATATTGATAAAAATGATTGAATGCTGTGTGTGATGGTTGTTTGGACTATTGTCTAATAAACTAGTTGAAATAATATATATAGTTATACCTATATAAGTTGTTAACTTAATACCGATTATATTTATTATTATATTTCAAATTGGTCTGGAACTGGTATTATTCATGTGATTAACTTCTGTGGATGCAGAGAATAGGTTGGAGGGATCCAACTGGATTCCTAGACAATTTTATTGATTTTCATATATTACATTATATGATGTTACAAATAATCGGTGATTGACTATTGTGTGTTTTGGGATGTTTCAATAACATTGACCTAAAATAATTGGTATTTAAATACAGTAAAAATACTCAAATATACTGGAAAAGAATTTGGGGGTTTAATAACTTGTTTTAATCATAATAAAACAAGTAGTTTGATTTATTAACGATATTTTTAAATGGAATAAAATAATTATTGTTAAATAATTATCATTAAAAAAATATTTGAAATGTTAATTTAAAATTGAGTAATGGAAAGTGAAATTATTGAATTTATTTCGAGGATCGAAATATGAATAGAATGAAATAAATCCATAAAGATTTATAATTATAATTCGACGATGTCGAATATTAATAAAATAACCTATTTTTAGAAATTATATATTATATAATTCATAATTGGACAAGAAAGTAAATATTTGATTTAAAACCAAAAATTTATAATTGAATATGTAGTCGAGATTAAGTTATAAACCTGGTATATAATTAACAAGAAATTAATTTATAAATGGGCTATATGAAGTGAAATATAAATATGAATATATAAAATAACTCGATAAATAGTGTTTGAACATGTAATGGCATTTATAAATAAAAATCAAGATTTGATCGATATAACGCGTTCAGTTTTATGTAAAGGAATAATATTCATGTTTTAAAGTGAATGATGTTTTTAAAAGTAAAGGTTTGCAGATTGAAATGATTTGGTTGATATGAAGTTAATAAATGGAATTACTGAAATTAGAAACTGACTGGAAATTAGTTGAGTTGAATGGCTTCTTGAATGTCAATCTGATGTTAGTTTCGGCCTTCGGGGTTGATACTTAGGGAGTTGTTCTCTTACCAATTTTCGGTTAGGGACCGATGGACGTAAAAGACGAGTAATGCGTGAATAAGATATGGAAATGTTTTCCAATGCTAATAACATATATTTTCGAAATACGGGAAATGAAGAATTGTGAACATATGGAAACGTTTTCCAGAAATCGTGAAAGGCTTAGCAAGTTAGGAAAATATACGGGTAAAGATATTTAAGGGAAATTGGGAAATGAAATGATTATTTATAAATCTATTTAAAGGGATTAGTGTTGATTGATGATTGATCGGTAAGATTTCCATTTGGAAATACGACTGTTGTTTGTATATTTGTTTTCCTTTGATGGTTAAATAACCGACCATCAAAGTTTTTGACCATTTCTGTTGTCAATACGGAGAGACCGAAATCAGATTCATTATCTGAAAACCACTATGTATTAGCATTAACGGTGCGAATCAATTATGATGAAGATAATTGATGACGGAGTTTATGCAAGGGTTGTTCAAGTGATCCTAGGTAGAAATTGCCTAAGATGGATTTACTGAATAGTGCCTTCGGTTTGTTCAGTCCCAAGACAATGTATATGGACGAACGTTTGACAGAGTATATCTAGTAGACCACGTAAGTTGATCTCTTCAAACGTATTTACGTTTGGTGGCGGAAATAAAGGTATAACGATGTAGTATTCAAAGTAAATGAAAGTGTGATCTATTAAAAGATATGTTACGACCTCAAGCCTCGTCAACCGAGAATGGCCGGTCTTGTGTGGCTGAGTTACAAGATGTTCTTGTTGAACTCCAGTGTATCACTTCTAGAGTACAATGATCGGAAAGTGGTTCCATATCTTGTCATAGTTGGAATTCCATTACTCAGTAAGAGACCGCGGTTTTTGATTGTATATTATAAATGTAGCGTGTGAGATGAAAACGTTCTACTAGATTGTTATTTACTTATATTTTACATTATTATAATGTTAGAAAAATATTGTTTTAAAGAAATGTTTTTGGGTTATCGTAAGGTAAAAACCATCCGTGTTTATATGTGGATTGGTCTTACGATTATCCTTTCTTTCGAAAAGGATTTTGAAAAGTTAAACTGAATGTTTGGAGTTTTACTCACACCAGTCCCATGACTGACCCGGAGTTTATTTTGTTTTGTTTTACCCTAAACTCTTGGGTGCCCAAATTTGTATGGCCAGTCAAGTAGTCAGGATTTTTCAGATATTTCGAGGATCTTGGAGCAGGAGGCTTCAAAATTATATATATATATATATATATATATATATATATATAGAGTTTATTCCTGTCGTGTTATTATGTATTGTATTGTGAGATGGTATGTATATATACAGTTTCAATTTGTATTTTAAGAATTATATTATATAATATATTATTATTCGTTCCGCTGTGAGACTCCTGTTTACTTTTATTATGTTGTGTTGTGATCATCTTTTTCTTTTATTCTAGCTTTATTTCTTTCTATTTCTCACTCTCTAACTTCTTTCTATTAATGATCTGGCAACTCAAAGCAAATATCAAATACCTGAATTTGGGTTCGATTTGGGACTTCTATTACATTCCAGAAGTGGATTTCTGGTCTTTATTCAAATACCTGAATTTGGGTTTGATTAGGGACTTCTATTACATTCCGAAAGTGGATTTCCGGTCTTCATTCAAATACCTGAATCTGAGTTCGATTCGGGACTTTTATTTCATTCCGGAAGTAGATTTCCAGTCTTCCTTCAAATACCTGAATCTGGATTTGGTTCAGAACTTCTATTACATTCTGGAAGTGGATTTTCGATCTTCATTCAAATACCTGAATCTGGGTTTGATTCAGGACCTCTATTACGTTCCAAAAGTATATTTCTAGTATTTCAGCAAATACCCCCAATCTGAATTCGGTTTAAAACTCCCAATTGATACCAAGGATGAATTCATAGACATCTATCAACAATACCCAAATTTGGGTTTCAAAACTGCTAGCTGTTACCGGTAGATATAGGCTTTTAGTCCTCTCTTGAAGATTCCCCGAATATGGTTCCTGATAACTCCCTTCATCCCTTCAGAAAAGAGGGTTGGGATTTCTAGCTTAATACCCTAATTTGGGTCAAGAATGTTTTAATCTAAACCCATGGAAAGAGGGTCGACCGTCAATACCTAGGATGGTAGTCAGAGTCTATCACCTCAAGAGCCTTCAAATGCAGGCTATAATTCCTTATCTCATACAGGGAGATTTTTATAAACTTACATAATGCTTACTCTTAAATCTCATGCTAGCCTGCACTATTTAAAACAATATTTGATGTGTTGTGTACAAAATATGTCAATATGATATGCTTATCAAAAATGACCTTCTAATTTTCCTATCACCAGTACTCGAGTATGAGGGTACCAACTTACAATCTCACACTTCCAAGAATAAATTAGTTGAATGTTAAAATAAGAAAGCTTGTGCCCCCTAACATTACTATTTCGAGTTATACATGATTAATGCCATAACTATTATAATGATTCTTGAGTTATAGAAAGACAATGCAGAGAGCAGAAAATTTTGTCCTAAAGAACAAAGGCTTCTTTATACCAGGGGGGTTATTGTTAACACCAAAATTCACACTGGCCAAATATGAAGACGCCAAAGGCCCAGAACAGGAAGAAACAAAGGGTTTTGGGTGGCGAAACCTAGACCACGGACAAAAAGAACTTTAACAAGGCCAGGGCATTACCAAAAGCAAGGGCCGAGAGATGATGCCGACAGCAAAGAGGTTTCGGTTCACAACTTTTCACCACCCAATTCAACACCAAGGCAAATGGGAGGTAAGGGGGTGTCAATCCGTCACCAGCGTAGGAGAGGCAAATGAAACCAAAAGCAGCCGACGCTGTCTAAGAAAAAAAGAGCTTTGAATTAATGGGAAGAAAGGATACTAGCAGGAAAGTTTCAGCATGAATGGCAAAGATCAACTCCGGAAGGGCTGTCAGCATTAACTTGCTTAAAGCCGATACAAAGGGAGATGAAAGCATTAAAAGAACAAGACTATGAAACATAAGGAAACCTTCTGAAAGCCAGCTGCCGAGATCCAAGCTTGATGGTTACCGAAAGTTAACTGTAGCAATTATTAAGAAGCATACAGGAAGCATCCCTTCGGAAAACCAGAACCTACTTCAGGAATCTACTGAAATCCAATCAGAGCCTCCAGGAAGCAAAGCCATCCACACTAAGTTACTCAGTGCCAATACCGGAAAGTATGGGTGCGGACCGAGACCAGTGGTTCCGTAACCGAGACCAACCTAAGCAAAGCCCTCAAATTCCAAGACCGAACAACCGGAAGGCATGACAGTGGAACCATCCCCAAAATCCTGAGAGTGATGTTCCAAAGGCAAGAAGGCATCAATGAAGGTAATCGATAAGAAGAAAGGCGGCCAAAACTATTCTGCTAATACTGGAAGCCACAAAAGCGGCAGAAACCTTTTTACGCATCCAAAAAGGGCTTCTGTTGAGTCCACAATAGAAGGAGGCCCAATATGCTTGTAAATAAGACCCTAAGGGTCTCATTTTGAGGCGCGGATTCTCATTCCTCATTCTTTCTCTCACATTCTGGAGAGCAAACCCTAATTTGTAAATCAATTTGGGGATTTCCTATGTAACCTCCTCTATGAATAAATTGTCAAAGCTCTTAAAGTGGACGTAGGTTCAAGTCGAACTGAACTCGTGTGTTCTTACTTTTTTCGCATACTATATTGTTCTTCAATGCTATTGGATAACCCGAAATCCCTTATACAAGCCTTTAGGTTCTTAGCAACCTGACGCTTTCCTCACGGTATGAGCCTTGCTTCACCAACCTCTCCCTGGGTCTCAAATCACCGATTACTCGTCCGTAAGCTTTGTACGTACCCTATAGCAAACCAAGGCGATCCTTCTACCAGCTTCTTAGCTTCCTCACTTGTGTTGTGCTTAGGAAACCCCAATCCCAAGGTATTTGTTGGTATTTGAGTTGCAGAAGTGTGATACTCACCCCTTGAGAGAAGAGTAACTAATCTTTGGGCTTAAGGCCTTGATATATATGAATCAGTGAACTAACTCAAGCTGGTAGGAGCTGAGTAATTCTATTTTTCCCTTAGGTCCATTTCCCTAAACCTCTCTACGTTGTTAAAGAGAAATATCGTTAACATCAACCAATTCATCCAATATATAAATAAATATTTAGCATACAACAATTATCATATATAGCACACAAAATAAATCCTGACTTATATAAAATATAAGTGGGTTAAAACTGAGTGAGTTATACTCACTTTGACTTTGTTCGTTGTTAAAACGGTTTGGTTACAGTTAAATTAAACAGTCATTTAATTTAACTATAAATTTCTATTGTCTTTATCACTGTCCAAAACCGCTCCAGAACGTTATCTTCTCTACTACATTCCCACTGCAATTTGTTTCGTCAGATTTGGACCTTGCAATCAATAGTTAATAACGTTATAAGTTAACGATTTATCTAATTAATTATCCTAATTAAACTAAAATTAATGTTAGTTATAAACTATATTTACATCGTTTTGGTTTTGAAAAGAGGCGACCTAATGTTTTCTTTCCATCTCCTACGTTTGAATTTTTATTTTATTTTTCCTCTTTACCAACTTTGTTTTCTTTCCCACATATGCCTTTTGTTCCCCATATAAAAGATGCATCACGTATTTGACCCGATCCAATTTCGTTCCCACCTTTGCTTTGTTAATTCTGCCGACTTTATTTAATCTCCCCAGGCACAATTTTGCTTCCTTTGCGCACGTTACTTGTTCCTAGTTCACAAAGTTTGCACCACATTTTTGCTCTTTCTTTGTATTAATTTTGAAGGCGCAAGTCCATCCGAAACCAGCCCACATTCCCTCTTTTTCTCCAATATCACTTATTCCTGCATACTATTTTTCTTCCCTACTGTAACGGCCCGCAAATTCTTACCCTTTGAGTTGACTAATAACACCACACGTCCAACCTAAATTGCACAGAAATATGAATCATTATTAGAAAGAAGTTAGAGGATGAGAAATAGAAAGAAATGTTAGAATAGAAGAAAACAAAGAAGACAAATCTCACAGCGGAATGAATAAAATATATTATATAACATAACTTTTTGAAATACAAATCAGTAATTTTATATGCATACCATCATCAGAGCACGACAATTATTCCTGGAACAGTTATAAACACCTGTTTCCAGATACCACATAGTACACGGTGGAAATATGATAGTCTATAGCTAACAGGTGAAGCCTCCTGCTTTAAGCTCCTCCAAATGAATTTGTAAAATCCTGACTACTTGATTGCCCGTACAAATATGTGCACCCAAGAGTTTAGGGAAAACAAAAACAAAATAAACTCTGGGTCAGTCATGGGACCGGTGTGAGTAAACTCCAATCATTTGTTTAACTTTAAAAATTCTTTCGAAAGAAATGATAATCGTAAGACCGATCCACACATAAACACGGATGGTTTTTATCTTACGATAACCCAAAATATTTTTGATATCAAATCCAGTGATATTATAATAATATCTACATCAAAGAAATAGAATCTAGCAGAACGCTTGCATCTCACGCTCCATATATAATATAAAACCGCACGGCGCTTATTGGAGATTGTATTCCGACTATGACAAGGTATTGAACCACCTTCAGATAGTGTATCTCTAGAGGGGAATACACTGGGTTCAACAAGAACATCTTGCAACCCAGCCCACACATGACCGACCACTCATTTCGCTTGAGTGTATCGAATGTATAACACCAACGGTTGGGATCAGCAACCGTTTCCCAAAAAGGGACAACATCGATAGATTAAAGAAGTAAAAGGATTTTCTCTAGATAGGTGATTATACACCCTAATAGGAGCGACCCATATAGCCATGCTGTCTGCCCAATTTTTTTCATTTCCCAGTTGTTGAGGCCTGAGGCGATGATTTCTTATCCTTCATTGATAGCACAATCACTTTGAATGCCACATTGTCAGATCCGTAAATCATTAATTGATTTGCACAAATATATTCTAGATATTATGCTAAGAGAATAAATTCTCCGCCACCACATATATCTATACAGACCAACATATGCGATCATTGGAAATACTCTGTCAGACATTCGTCCATATACGTTCGTTCTGGGATTGAACGAAACCGAAGGCACCATTTCTATTAATAGAAAAAACCCTTGCACTTTACTCCGTCTTTGATTATCTTCATATAATCTGATTCGCAATGCTACTGCCAATACAGAAGGGTTCTTGGATAATAATCCAACCGGTCTCTCCATATTGACAACGATATTGGCAAACACTTCTATAGTCGGTTATTTAACTATTGAAGAAAAACAAACATCCATTCATCCATAACATCAATCAATTACTGGGCCTGTTAATTAACATTTCATTATTTAATTCACTTCTTCATTTCCCTATCAATATTTGTTACACAAATATTTGCAACCATCATCTTGGCCTTTTTGGCTATTTGGGAAACATTTCCATATCTCGTCTTCTTTTATTTTCTATACATAGAAAATATCTTCTATTAATAATTGGAAAATATTCCAATTACTTATTTCTTTCACGACCATTCATTTTTAGACTTAGGAAATATTTACTATAATATTTCCAAAATTTCCACTTATTAGGTTAAAACAAATGTTATGTAAAACATAGTTACAACAACCCAAAACACTGCATTCGACTAAATCTCTTTAAACATTTCTCTTCGATACTGAATCTTGCTATTTATCAGCTAATGATGAAATCAATCAAATTGGGGTATAATTACCTCTCAGACCTTGACTGAAAATATTATTAACTTCAAAACAGACAAGACTGCTAACTCGAATAATCAACACCATACTAAACCAATTTCCCATTTCTAAAACGTATATACTTTTCTCTTTCTATTCTTTCTCGATTTAAATTCACAGATTTTCTTTTTGTTTCTAATATTCTATTTTTAGTTCATTTCCTTATCGAATTCTATATATATCGATACATTGATTTCTAACTATCAAATTTTCTTAAAAATATTCTAACTCCTTAAATTTCTCGAAAAATTCGCCATAACCTCCTTTGTACCAGCAAATAGTCCAAACCTCAACTCGCCTCTCTAGGCCCTTTCCATTCAAAAAGAAAATCAAAAAGCCAAGTGGCTTGCCGATTCGACGCATAAAACCTCATATGGAATTTAAACATGTACCTTATTGTCTGGCACTAAATTTGTAAACTTCATTCACTTCATTCCATACCTGTTTAACACATGTTCACCTGTTTTCAATTCAACTCAATCCAATCGTTTGAATTCAGTTTCGCCTATTTATTCTTTAATTAGATTCTTAGCCTATTTCACTTGTTATTTAAACATATCATGTTCGTATGTATTTTTAGTTTGCTTATAAATCAATTGAATTCCATTTTCATTTCAGCTTTCATCTTCGATTTCAAATATGAAATTCATAAGTCTCATTTACTTATCAAAGAAATATCTCAATCTAAAATTCGATTACAAATAATTCTTCCACTTAGTTCATTCTATTCAAAAATAAATAAATGATTTTGTTTCAAAAATCAATCCATTTACTCCACTCGAGTTCGTATTTATTTTATAACTCAAGTTCAAAATTTTCAAATGGAAATTCGGATTTTATTTGCTTAAAATCCTTATATTTAATTAAATAAACCGTTATGGTTTTATAATGGTTATGGTGCTGTTTTTCTGAAAAATTGATTTTGACATAACTCAAAATCTATTCGACGAAATCCAGATTTTTCTCTTCCATTAGAAAACTATTACCACATCGCTCCTGACGATTCTTGTTTCAAAGAATTTCGATTTAAACTGAGTTCTATACACTCAGTTGAAGTTCGAAACGCCAAATTACGAACTACCGCGCTGCAGCGAGTTCGTTTTAATTATATTTATATATATATAAACGTTTAAACTTCGTTTATAATAAATTCAACTCCATTCTGATATATTTTTAATATATATCAAATCAGTTTCTATAGTAATTGGGAATTTCGCTCGATCCGAATCGATCGCTAAACCGACCAAGATCATTCGAAACCCCTGATTATTTTGAGAACACGACAAATTGGAACACAAACAGAAGAACATTTCATTGCTTATTACAATAATTCCATCAGAATACAAGAATATACAGAGTACAGATAAATATTATACAACAGAGAATATCATAGATTTAAATTACATTTAAATACATAACAGCGGAAAAATAATACAAAGCACAACTAAAAGAAATACAAGGATACAGAGCTTTCCGAGTATCGTTCCAGCTGTATACAAGGATCCTGTGAATATAAATCTGCAAAACCAAAACTACTAGTTGCCCGTATGGAAAATAGGGAAACCCAGAGTTTAGGTTAAAACAATAAACTCCAGGTCAGTCATGTGACTAGTGTGAGAACTAAAACAGTTATTAATCTTTATTTTTAAAGTTAGGTAAATCAAGGGACCACGCCGTATAACACGGAATGGGTTTCCTCCTAAGAATACCAGTGCATAAAACAAACAGCACAATGCTAAATAAAGAAAAATGAAGCTATTATAAGACCCAGGTCCCATCACACAATGCAACGCAAGACAGAGGATAGGGTTTTACCTTATAATAGCCAAAGAATGCTTGATACGCTAAATTTCATCTTTTATTATTACTATAAGCGAAGAAAACAACATCAATCATAAGTATCAGTCATAGACGGCATAAGTGCCCCATACCACTATGTCGCCATACTAGGCTCTACAAAAAAACCGAAATGTCATGTATTGGAAATTGGATTCCATCATGAGTCGAGGCAAGGGGCAAGCTCCTCTCCATTCGAGACACTCTAGCAAATGTCTCAGGACCACACACAACGATCCTGGATGCTTCAGGGCCGGTCCTCTCCTACTTTTGAGGATTAATTATTCCTGAACACATGTTTCCCGGTCCTATGAGACCTATATCCGAGGTGCCTCGCATTCCAACAACTACACAAGTGAAAAATAATGTAAATGTCAGGGTTGGTAGGTCACTGACACCACCCATAGCTAGAAAGAAACGTCGTGTTCTCCCTGCAGTCCGATCCCGTTTTTGACTCATACCGAGGCGTGAGGCTCGCGAATTAACGCCATACACAAAGATATGCCACACAGGCCATGCTTTGATCATCAACAACAAGACTTTGCTTTTCAACAGAAGCCTTGATCATTTGCCTCTTAGGCATGCCACGCAGGCAATTCATGTCATGCGATTGATATCCATCAATATATAACCTCTGAGCTCGTACTTCTCAGAGAAGGGCGTTAAGCAAGAGAATAAATTCTCCCCCACCAAATATGTAATAACCCGGAAATGCGAGCCAGTTTAATATTTTTATTTTGGCAACTTTAGTGAATTTTGAACATTTAAAATAGATTATTTTGAAAAATATCGACGAGAAATTTATTTTGAATAGAATTCGAACGTATATATTATATACGTCGTCGTTAGAATATAATTATTATTTATATATTATAAAAGGAATTGAAAATGGCGCGGTAGTTCGATAATTCGATTTCAAACTTCAATTGAATGTACCGGGTGCAAAACAATCCGGATTTTAGTGAAACCAAAATAATAGGATCTAATTAGGAATATCTTTCCAACGAATCCGAAAAATCAAGATTTCATAGCGGGGATCAAAAGATATGTCCAGTTGAAAATTCTGAATAGTCGCTATGGAATTCAGGCCCTTAAAAATGGAAATTTTGCAAACGACCTCGGATTTCGACGAAACCACTTTTGTTGGGTCCGTGATGTAAAATTATTGTTAGGTTTCAAATTTCATAATTTTTCGAATCAATATGTGAGCGTGGCAAAGGAAAACGCAATTGACCAGTTTAAGTTGATTTTAATCGACTGGAAAATGGCCATTTTTTAAACGGTCTCAGAATTCGACGAAATTAGTTTAGTTAGGACCGTATCGTCAATACGAAGCTAGAAAATATTTTTTGGGAATTTTTCGAGTTAGTATGTGACCCCGGTAAATTAAAATGTACGTTTAAAATTTAATATAGTGATTTAAATGTAGATTCGACGAAAACTGATTGTAACAGTCAAATCAGTCTACGATACATTTCCCATTGTGTTCGGAATGGGGGTAATTAGCTAGGGACGAAAGGCGGTGGGTCTCGTTTCGAGGCCGAAATTAAAAGTTACTTTTTAGTGGATTGAATTAAATAAATATTTAAAAATATTATAAAACACTCCCTCCCTTACCCTACCTTTCTCTCTCCCTGAAGACTCGTTCAAAACTAAAAACAGATAAAAAAGGGAAAACGAGACGGAAAGGGGGGGAACCGCTCCTCCAGGCGGCGCGCCACCGCGCCTCTGCCACCGTCGATCGGGCGCCGACCCCTCCTCCAACAATCGAAGGCGCGCCCCCCTAAACCCCCTTCCTCGTCATGAAGAACGAGAGCCACCCCCCTCGCTCTGTCGATCGCCCAAGACCCCACCGCCCTCCACCCAGGCCTCGCGCGAAGGAACCCTCGCCCAGTCCCAGTACGCCGTGGCCCACAGCTCCCCCCTCCCCCCCCCCCCCCCCCCCGCTGATTCCGACACAACCGACCCCCCTCCTTCCGATCTGAGCAGTAAGTTTGTTATCCTATCTTATTTTATTTAATGTTTAATTATAATACGTTGGTTTTATTTTATTTTTGCGTATAAACGACATAGTTTTTATTTTATTTTTCTTTAGAGTTTTATATGCAAAACTGAATTTAAAAATGAGATTTTTATATGCAAAACAGAATTTTAAAAATGTGATCTTTAGTTGTAAATCTCATATGTGAAAGTATGATTTTGAATGAAGTAAAAAAAAGATCTTTATTTTTTATTTAGCTAAAAATATGATTTTTAGTCCAATAGAAAAGGTTAGATTTTTAAAATAGAAAAGGTTAGATTTTTACAATAGAAAAGATTAGATTTTTAAAATAGAAAAGATTAGATTTTTAAAATAGAAAAGATTAGATTTTTAAAATAGAAAAGGTGAGATTTTTAAAATAGAAAAGATTAGATTTTTAAAATAGAAAAGATTAGATTTTTAAAATAGAAAAGGTGAGATTTTTAAAATAGAAAAGATTAGATTTTTAAAATAGAAAAGATTAGATTTTTGAAATGAAAAAGGCGGAATCTTTATATTTGAAAAGACGAAATCTTTACATTTGAAAAGGCGAAATCTTTATATTTAGAAAGGCGAGATCTTTATATTTAAAAAGGCGGAATCTTTATATTTGAAAAGACGAAATCTTTATATTTGAAAAGGCGAAATCTTTATATTTAGAAAGGCGAGATCTTTATATTTAAAAAGGCGAGATCTTTATATATAAAAAGGCGGAATATTTATATTTGAAAAGACAAAATCTTTATATTTGAAAAGGCGAAATCTTTATATTTGGGAAGGCGAAATCAGTATATAGAGAATAGCGCGATAAAAATATAATCTTTATTATTTTGAATAGCGAAGTAAAAATTCGATTTATATATATTGAATAGCAATATAAAAATGTGATTTTTATATATGTAGTGACTATGGGCAGTGAAATTGGCAAAAAGGCGAGCACGACGAAGATTTCTACATAAAAAGAGTCGTGGCGCTTGGTTTAGCTAGTTGGTGAGAACATCTCACTCTAAATTCTCTTTTTCTAGTTATATATATATACTAGGATGCAGACGGTGCTTAGTAGCACCCGACACCCGTCGTCCACAGACCATGGACGGCTTGTTTGTTTGATTGATGTGTTGTGAAAATTGATTGTGTTGTGGAATGGTTGAATAATAAAATATTCTTGTGTTGAAAGGAAATAAAATATTTATATAGTTAAAAATATTTTATCGTTAAAAATATAATTTTTAACGTGAATGTGAATAAATGAATATTCATTTACAAACCGGACGGTTTGTTTATGTACACCTATTTGAAGGACATTGATTGGGACGATAAATTTTACACATCGCCCAACTTCACAAATAAAATCGGTGTTTGTGGATTTGAAACCCCACACGGGTATTGGGATGATATTTGGGTACACTAATCCCAATTATTTAATTATATGTCGATCGATTGGTCGACAGGCTGTGTAAGCGTTGATTATTTATATTTGATGCTTATGCAGTTGTGTGGTGCACTTAGGATGATGGTTGATTATTTATCGTTGCTATTATACGCATTTGTCGTTTGGAATCTATATAATTAACTTTATATGGTAATTGATTGGGCCTCATTCCAATCGGGAAAATAGAGAATATTATAAAATAAAGGTTCATGTGTTGACTGTACTCATCCGTTGAGATTAGTCATGTGTTGAACGAAATATTTTAATAATAAAATTTACATCTTTATATTATAAAATAAAGGTTCATGTGTTGATTGTACTCATCCTTTGAGATTAGTCATGTGTTGAACGAAATATTTTAATAATAAAATTTACATCTTTATATTATAAAATAAAGGTTCATGTGTTGACTGTACTCATCCGTTGAGATTAGTCATGTGTTGAACGAAATATTTTAATAATAAAATTTACATCTTTATCATTATAAAATAAAGGTTCATGTGTTGACCGTACTCATCCGTTGAGATTAGTCATGTGTTGAACGAAATATTTTAACAATAAAATTTACATCTTTATTAGATATAAAATTAGAAACTAACTGGAAAATAGATAAGATGAGTGGTCTCCTGGATGTTGATCTGATGTTGGTTTCGGCCTTCGGGGTTAATATTCAGGGAATCGTTCTCTTACTAATTACGGTTGGAGTCTGATTTGAAATCAAACGATAGATACCATAATTTTTATAAAATATATTAAACAACAAAAATAGTCACATGTGGACAGTACTCATTCGTTGAGATTAGTCATGTGTTGACAAAAATATAGATTCACGTATTGAATAGAATAACGGAATTATTGAAATATATAAAGCCGTGTTGATTAGAGATGCGCTATTTTGACGCGAACGATATTTATATCGATTTTTTTTATAATTGAATTGAATAGAAAACGAATTTGAATTGAATTGAATAGAAAACGAATTTGAATTGAATTGAATAGAAAACGAATTTGAATTGAATTGAATTGAAAATGAATTTGAATTGAATTGAATAGAAAACGAATTGAATTTGATTTGAATAGAAAACGAATTGAATTTGATTTGAATAGAAAATGAATTGAATTTGATTTGAATAGAAAACGAATTGAATTTGATTTGAATAGAAAACGAATTGAATTCAAATTGAACTGAAAACGAATTGAAATAGAAGTAAAATCAATTTGAAAAGAATTCAAATTGAAATCAAATGAATTTTAAAATGAATTTATAAGGAAAAATTCAATTTTGATTTGAATTGGAAGTTGAAATGTTTTTGAAACGAATTTAAAACTATCTGAAAAATTCGGTTTAAATAGAAATCTATGAAATATATATTATATATATAATATAATGGCCTGAATAGAACGCGCCGCGCTGCGGTAGTTCGCGAATTTCGACCATTAACTTCGAATGGACATTACGGGAGATCCGACCGTCGGATTCTCCTAAAACCTGAACCGTTGGGTTCGTATCGAAAAGAGCTTTCTAAGAATATTAGAAATGTGAAATCTAACGGTTGGATTTGGAGATACGTCCAAATAAAATTTGGAAAAGGTCGTTGTAAGTGCAGTTCGATGTCCGTTGATGGAAATCGACTGTACGGGCCTTGATAAAATTATTAAAAATAGTAATAATTTGTGTAAAATCATAAGAAATTATTTGGGAAAAATTGGGATGAAAAACTCCATATTTGAAAAGATAAAAATAGATTTTTTTTCGAAATGAACTAGTTTTGAACTAAAATAAAACCCATTTATTTTAAATAAATAAATTGGATTTGAAATGGGTTTTAAATAGAATTGATTTGTGGGTTTATCGTGAACAGTGTTTTAAATAACACTTGTTCTTTAACCCGATAATAAATAGAATGTGATTTGGGTTTATCGTGAACTTTGTTTTAAATGACATTAGTTCTTTAACCCAGTAAAATGAGTTTTAATGAATCTGCAATTAGATTGAAATGTGAATTAATAATTTAAATTATCAAATTTAGAAAGTGAGCGAGAATGGAGTATCACCAGTTTTGCTCCAAAACGATAGTCAAATCTTTAATTAGATTTGAACGTGAAATGGTAATTAATTTTACCGATAACACCATGGTGTTAGATATGGAGTATTACCAGTTTTGCTTCATGGGATGAATAGGTTGGGATTGGGAAATAAAATAAATAATTACTTCGGTGTGGTTCGCTAATCCCGACTAGTTTGGAAAACCATAATTTGGTTTGAAATGACATCCAAAGGAAGACTAAAGAATAAATCCAAGAATTTATCTTGGATAAAATTAATGGGAACTTTCCCCTAAGAATGTGAAATTTAGAAACTAGCTGTAGGTTAGCTGAGATGAGTGGTCTCCTGGATAATGATCTGATGTTGGTTTCGGCCTTCGGGGTTAATATTTGGGAAATTGTTCTCTTGCTAATTTACGGTTAGTGACTAATGAATTGGAATGAGGCGTATGTTGTGTTTGTGTAACATTTGTTTTTAATATACGCGGGTTGTTCGGAAAGGACGGGTATATACCCATTCTGAATAACCAATTCGACGATATGTCGAAGATGAAGACGGTGGTCGAAGACCGGAAGTCTTCACATTGTTTGGGTGATTACCGATGATCTTGATTGGGCTGTACACCCAAGATGAGGGAATCAGTTGGTTGTCGTCCAGACGTACTTGGAGATGGATTGATATGCGAGGAAAGTGCCTCCGGTTTCGTTCAGACCCAGAGCGAACTTGTAAATGGATTATGTGTCTGACATTGGATTTTATTCTGTGTTGATTGATTTCTGTTAAATATATATCTGTTTGGCGGTGGAGAATTTATTCTCTTGCTTAACGCCCTTCTCTGAGACGTACGAGCTTAGAGGTTATATATCGATAGATATCAATCGCATGGCATGAATTGCCTGTGTGGCACGCTGAGTTGCATGGATCAAGGCTTCTTTTGAAAAGCAAAGTCTTGTGGTTGATGATCAAAGCATGGCCTACGTGGCAGCTTTGTGTATAGCGTGGATTCGCGAGCCTCACACCTCGGTATGAGTTAAAAATGGGATAAGGACTGCAGGGTGAGCACGACGTTTCTTTCTAGCTTTGGTGGTGTCAGTGACTTACCAGCCCTGACATTTATATACTTTTCACCTATGTGGTTGTTGGATGAGACACCTCGATTTTAGGTCTGTAAGGACCGGGAAACGTGTGTTCAGGAATAATTAATCCTCAAACGTAAGAGAGGACCAGCCCTGAAGCATCCAGGGTTACCCAGAGTGTGTAGTCCCGAGGCATTTGCTAGAGTTTCTCGAAGTGGAGAGGAGCTTGCCCCTTGCCTCGACTCATGACGAAAATCCAATTTCCAATACGTGTATCTCGGTTTTATTTGTAGAGCCTAGTATGGCGACATGATAGATGGTACCCATGCCGCCTAAGATTGATATTTATGATTGAAATTGTTTTGACACTATACACTTATTATAGTATCAAATGATTTGTTTTTAAAACGTACCAAGCATGTTTGGCTATTATAAGGGAAAACCCTATCCTCCGGCTTGCGTTGCATTGTGTGATGGGACCTGGGTCTTATAATAGCTTCATTTTTCGAAAAAGCATTGCGCTGTTTATTCTATGCACTGGTATTGTTGGGAGGAAACCCGTTCTGTGTTATACGGCGTGGTCCCTTGAATTACTCTCTTTTAAAGTAAAGTTTTAAATACCTGTTTTAGTTCTCACACCAGTGACATGACTGACCTGGAGTTTATTGTTTTAACCTAAACTCTGGGTGCCTTTATTTTCTACACGGACAGCTAGTAGTTTTGGTTTTGCAGATTTATATTCACAGGATCCTGATTTACAGCTGGAACGATGCTCGGAAAGCTCTGTATCCGTGCATTACTTTCAGTTGTGTTTTATATTGTTTTTCCGCTGCTATGTAATTTATTGTAATCTCTAATATTTATCGAATGTAATTTATTCATTTAGATTCTGTATATTCTTGTATTCTGATGGCATTGTTGTAATATACAATGAAATGTTTTCTTCCGTCTGCGTTCTGATTTGTCATGTTCTCAAAACGATCAGGGGTTTCGAACAGTCTAGATCGGTTTAACGACTGATTCGGATCGAGCGAAATTCCAGGCCATCACAAAATAAATATATATTTAATAGAAATCAATCACACAGAATAAAATCCAATGTCAGACATACAGTCCATTTACAAGTTCGTTCTGGATCTGAACGAAACCGGAGGAACCTTATTCCTCGCATATCCGTCGATCTCCAAGTACGTCTGGACGATCACCAACTGATTCCCTCCTCTTGGGTGTACAGCCCAATCAAGATCATCAATAATCATCCAAACGATGTGAAGACCTCTGGTCTTCAACCACCATCTTCATCTTCGACTTATCGTCGAGTCGGTTATTCAGAATGGGTATAAACCCGGCCTTTCCAAATAACTCGTGTATATAATAAACAAGTGTTACACAAATGCAACATACGCCTCATTCCAATTCAAAATATTCTTTTATTCAAATATTCACATTCTTAGGGAAAGGTTCCCATTAATTTTATCAAAGATAAATTCTTCTAAATTTATTCGTTAATCTTCCTTTGGATATCATTTCAAACCATGTTAAGGTTTTCCAAACTAGTCGTGATTAGTGAACCACATCGAAGTAATCATTTATTTTATTTCCCAATCCCAACCTATTCATCCCATGGAGCAAAACTGGTAATGCTCCATATCTAACACCACAGTGTTATCGGTAAATATTAATTACCATTTCACGTTCAAATCTAATTAAAGATTTAACTATCGCTTGGAGCAAAAATGGTGGTACTCCATTCTCGATCATTTCAATCTAATTAGTGATTCATTGAAACTCCACTTAGTTTTAATCTTCCCAAAAATCCATATCCTGTCTTTAACTGAGTTAAAGAACCAATGTCATCTAAAACACGGTTCACGATAAACCCAAAATCACATTCCATTGTTAATCGGGTTAAAGAACAGGTGTTATTCAAAACACCGCTCAAGATAAACCCAAAAACCAATTTAAATTCAATTCCAGTTAAATACCAATTAACTGGAAAATTTCACTAAATCTTAATTAAAAGATTTATTCTTTTCTAAACTGGGTCAAAGAACAGTGTTATTTAAGACACCATTCGCGACGAACCCAAAATCCCATTTGATATTAAATACAAGGCTCTGAATAGAAAATATATCGGCTTATATTCAATATCAAATTCTGAAACCAACAAATATCGTATTGGAAATAATGATATAAATATATCTTTCAAATTTCCACAACCATATCTGTATAATCACGAAATCCAACATCGGAATATTCCGAAGATAATTTCGATTCAAATCCATTCCAATTCGTATATTGGAAATTCTGATTATTTTTAAAACCACTTCTAATCCAATTTATTTATTCAAAAATATTGGATTATAATTGTAGTTCAAAACTAGTTCATTTCGATAAAAATATATTTTTATCCTTTTTAATCATGGGATTTTTCACCCCAATTCTTTCTAAATCATTTATTATGATTTTACATAATTTATTAATATTTTTAAAAATTTTATCAAGGTCCGTTCAATCGATTTCCAGTAATGGTCGTCGAACTGCACTTACAACGACCTTTTCCAAATTTGATTTGGACATCATTCCAAATCCAACCGTTAGATTTCAAATTTCTAATATTCATTGGAAAGCTCTTTTCGATTTGAACCCAATGGTTCCATTTTCAAGAGAATCTGACGATCGGATCTCCCGCAATGTCAATTCGAAGTCAATGGTCGAAATTCGCGAACTACCGCTGCGCGGCGCTTCTATTCTAGCCATTTAATATATATATATATATATATATAATATTATATATATTTCATCGATTTCAATTCTAAATGTATTTTATAAATCGTTTTAAATTCGTTTTCAAAACAATTTCTACTTCATATTCAATTTCAAATCAAAATTGAATATTTCATATCATTAATATATAAATGATAATATTTTCAAAACGTTATATTTTGAAATCACTTCCTTTTCTATATTCATTACAAAAACGGATATAATCGACATAAATATCGTTCGCGTCAAAATGGCGCAAATCTTATCAACACGGCTTTATATATTTCAATAACTTCGTTATTTTATTCAACAAATGAATATTTTCTTCAACACATGAATATATATTTTATTCAACACATGAATATTCTCAACACATGAGCATCGTCAACACATGACTATTTTTGTTCTATTCAACACATGAATCTTTATTTTATAATATTCCTTATTTTCCAAATTGGAATGAGGCCCAATCAATTACCATATAATGTTAATTATACAGATTCCATACAACACATGTATATAATTGCAATGATAAATAATCAACCATCATCCAAAGTGCACTACACAACTGTTTGTCAACCTATCGATTGACATACAACTAAACAATCGGGATTAGTGTACGTCAAATATCATCCCAATACCCCTGTGGGGTTTCAGTCAACAAACACAGATTTTTGTTTGTGCAGTTGGGCGATGTATAAAATTTATCGTCCCAATCAATATCCTTCAAATGGGTGTACATAAACAAATCGTTCGATTTATGAATGAATATTTATTTATTCACATTTATGTTAAATTTATATTTTCAACGATAAATAATTTATTTCAACACATGAGTACATTTCCATTCATTCCACATCACAATCAATTTTCACAACACAACAAAATCAAACAAGTCGTCTATGGTCTGTAGACAACGGGTGTCGGGTGCTGCTAAGCACCGTCTGCATCCTAGTATATTTTTAACTAGAAAACAAGAATTAAAGTGAGAAGTTCTCACCTTGGGGTTCCACTCCTCCATTCTTCCAAAATGAAGAAGACAAATGTCACACCGACTACACTCAAGCGAACTCAATATCCTACATGATTGATTTTCGTCAATAACATTCACACAATAAAAATTATATTTTTATCTAACTAGAAACCATATTTTTCTATAATGAAGAATCCTATCTTTGTATTAATAAAAATCTTATCTTTTTTAGTTCTAAAAATCTAATCTTTTCTCCTCTACTTCATATGTAAAAATCATATTTTTACCTCATTATTATATATAAAAGTCATGTTTTTACATCGTTAAAAACTATATTTTTATATCGTTATTATATTATAAAAAATTGAATCTTGTAAATGGTTTCATTCATATAAAAATCGAATCTTAAATTCGATGACATTCATATAAAAATCACATTTTTATTTTAACGATAAACATATAAAGATCGTATTTTTAGACAAGGTTATATATATTAAAAATCAAATTTTTAATACTATTTTGATCGTTACTATCATATAAATGAAAAGTTATATTTTTATATACGAGATTTATAATTAAAAATCGCATTTTTAATTATGTAAGCGACTAGAAATGAAATTAAATGCTCACCGGAGGCATCGGAGGTGGGGGATGGCTGAAGAGGGGCTACGCCGGAGTCGGAGATGTCGGGGATGAGGCTAGGGTGTTAACTGTGGTAATGGAAATTGTAAAAAATTGCATTTTTAGTGGCATGTGGGCCTGGGGTTGGTGGCTGTGGAGGGCGACGTCGGGCTACTGGAGGCTGGAGGAAGCGACGGCAGGTCGGCGGTGGGACCGGGGTGGCGGCGCTGGCGGGTTTCAGGTAATGGGGGCTAGAGTTTTGCGATTTAGAAGAGGGGGAAGGCGGTGGAGCATCTGAGGAAGAGGGAGGGGGTCTGACGTGAGTAGAGGCGCCAATGTGGGGCACGGCGGAGGAGGCGGTGGGGGAATGGGGGGGGGCGACGGGAAAATGAATCGGGTTTTTTTTTCTTATTTTTTTTATCCGAGGGACGGGAAGCGAGAAAGAGGGGTGAGGGAGAGTTTTATTTATTATTTAATTTTATTCTCCTATAAAGTTGACTTTTAATTCGAACACCAAACGAGACCCAACGACTATTGCCCCTAGCTAATTACCCCATTCCGAACACAATGGGATATGTTCCGTAAGCCAATTCTATCGTTTCGATCAGTTTTCATTTAAATCAAAATATAAATCTTTATATTTTAATTTTAAACGCATATTTTAATTTACCGGGGCCACATACTAACTCAAAAAATTTCAGAAAAATTATTTCTTGCTTTGTATTGACGATACAGTCCTAATAAAACTAATTTCGTCAAATTTGAAGACCGTTTAAAAAATGACCATTTTTAAAGGCCAGAATTCCACAACGACTATTCTGAATTTTCAACTGGACATAACTTTTTATTCCCGCTATGAAATTTTGATTTTTCGGATCCGTTGGAAAGATATTCTCAAATAGATTCTAATATTTTTGGTTTTGCTAAAATCCGGTTTATTTTGAATCCTGTACATTCATTTGAAATTTGAAATCGAATTTTCGAACTACCGCGCCATTTTCAATTCCTTTTATAATTTAGAATAAATAATTTTATTCTAACGTCGATGCAAATAAGTATATACGTTCTAATTCTATTCAAAATAAATTTCTCATCGTTATTATTTAAAATAATACATTGTAAATATTCAAAATTCATCAAAATTGCCAAAATAAAAATTTTAAATTGGCTCAGAATTTCCAGGTTGTTACAATCTCCCCCACTTAAAACTTTTCGTCCCCAAAAAGGAACGAAGCAGAAAGTTGTTCAACCAACAACTCAACTTTCATTATTTTCTTTACGACTTAAGTTCTTCAACTTTTCAGTTTCTAAGAACTTTTCAAAAATTTGGGTAACACCCTAAATTTTCGAAAAATTTCGTCATACCCTCCCCTGCACCGGGAGCTTCGGGTTATTTCAAATAGCCTCCCAGGGCCCTCCCCAATCCAAAAAGAAAAAGAAACAGCCAAGCGGCTAGACAATCGGCTCATAAAATCATCAAATTCCCAAGAAATACAATAAACATGTACCTATTTGTTGGGCAAACAATTTATTTCTCTGCTCTAGCCTCTTTGCAATGACCTGTTCAATGGATACACATGTATATGCATGCAATTTCAAACAATTTTCAATACAGTTCAATATTCGGTTCAATTTGGCATACATGGTTAAAAAATTTAATAAATGAAACCAATAATCAAACAACACAATCAGCAATCAATTAGTGGATTATCGTTTCAAATTCATAATTTGTTATATATACAAAAATCATGTTTTTGATGCCAAATCACAACAATAGATCCTATCTAGTTTTGGTTCTCACACCAGTCTAATGGAAATATATAGATATCTCACTTTCAAAACTCGAAAATAAATGTTGATGATGTTTCGAACCACCATCAAACATCTCTGGGCTATTAGAGTGCGATTCTATATCTATCCAGTATATTAAAACTTTGAGTGTACGTTCATGACGCGTATATGCAAAATCTTTATATACTCGATTGTACAAATTCAATACAAATAAAATATTCAAATACGTACAAATTGGTTTAAATTTTCAAAACAAAACTTGTTTTCATTTTTATTTTAAAAATATACTCTTCACACTCGTTCTAGGTACAACTGATCCCATCTCTAACGAGTCATTCTCATTATATATTACTAATCCAATCTCTGATGAATTCTTTCGTTTGGTTCTAATGTATTTTGTTCTCGAGCTCTGTAAACCATAGCTCCGATACAAAATATAGGAATTGGTAATTTCGCTCGATCCGAATCGATCGCTAAACCGACCAAGACCGTTCAAAACCCCTGATTGTTTTGAGAACATGACAAATTGGAACACAAACAGACGAACATTTCATTGCTTATTACAACAATTCCATCAGAATATAAGAATATACAGAGTATGGATAAATATTATACAACAGAGAATATAAGAGATTTAAATTACATTTAAATACATAGCAGCGGAAAAATAATACAAAGCACAACTGAAAGAAACACACGGATACAGAGCTTTCCGAGTATCGTTCCAGCTGTATACCAGGATCCTGTGAATATAAATCTGCAAAACCAAAACTACTAGTCGCCCGTTTGGAAAATAGGGGCACCCAGAGTTTAGGTTAAAACAATAAACTCCGGGTCAGTCATGTGACTGGTGTGAGAACTAAAACAGTTATTAATCTTTATTTTTAAAGTTAGGTAAATCAAGGGACCACGCCGTATAACACGGAATGGGTTTCCTCCCAAGAATACCAGTGCATAAAACAAACAGCGCAATGCTAAATAAAGAAAAATGAAGCTATTATAAGACCCAGGTCCCATCACACAATGCAATGCAAGCCGGAGGATAGGGTTTTACCTTATAATAGCTAAAGAATGCTTGATACGCTACATCTCATCTTTTATTATTACTATAAGTGAAGAAAACAACTTCAATCATAAGTATCAATCATAGACGGCATAAGTGCTCCATACCATTATGTCGCCCTACTAGGCTCTACAAATAAAACCGAAATGTCACGTATTGGAAATTGGATTCCATCATGAGTCGAGGCAAGGGGCAAGCTCCTCTTCGTTCGAAACACTCTAGCAAATGTATCAGGACCACACACAGCGATCCTAGATGCATCAGGGCCGGTCCTCTCGTACTTTTGAGGATTAATTATTCCTGAACACACGTTTCCCAGTCCTATCAGACCTATATCCGAGGCGTCTCGCATTCCAACAACCACACAGGTGATAAATAATGTAAATGTCAGGGCAGGTAGGTCACTGACACCACCCATAGCTTGAAAGAAACATCGTGTTTCCCTGTAGTCCGATCCCGTTTTTGACTCATACCGAGGCGTGAGGCTCGCGAATTAACGCCATACACAAAGCTATGCTACACAGGCCGTGCTTTGATCATCAACCACAAGACTTTGCTTTTCAAAAGAAGCCTTGATCATTTGCCACATAGGCATGCCACACAGGCAATTTATGCCATGCGATTGATATCCATCAATATATAACCTCTGAGCTCGTACGTCTCAGAGAAGAGCGTTAAGCATGAGAATAAATTCTCCGCCGCCAAATAGATATATATTTAATAGAAATCAATCACACAGAATAAAATCCAATGTTAGACACACAGTCCATTTACAAGTTCGTTCTGGGTCTGAACGAAACCGAAGGAACCTTATTCCTCGCATATCCAT
The DNA here is from genome assembly GCA_030737875.1 of Allium sativum. Taxonomy (NCBI): domain Eukaryota; kingdom Viridiplantae; phylum Streptophyta; class Magnoliopsida; order Asparagales; family Amaryllidaceae; genus Allium; species Allium sativum. The sequence goes on from CM060922.1 coordinate 281,107,782, forward strand.
CGATCTCCAAGTACGTCTGGACGATCACCACTTATTACCTCCTCTTGCTTGTACAGCCCAATCAAGATCATCAATAATCATCCAAATGATGTGAAGACCTCCGGTCTTCAACCACCGTCTTCATCTTCGGCTTATCGTCGAATCGGTTATTCAGAATCGGTATAAACCCGGCCTTTCCAAATAACCCGCGTATATAATAAACAAGTGTTACACAAATGCAACATACGCCTTATTCCAATTCAAAATATTCTTTTATTCAAATATTCACATTCTTAGGGAAGGGTTCCCATTAATTTTATCAAAGATAAATTCTTCTAAATTTATTCTTTAATCTTCCTTTGGATATCATTTCAAACCATGTTAAGGTTTTCCAAACTAGGCGGGATTAGCGAACCACACCGAAGTAATCATTTATTTTATTTTCCAATTTCAACCTATTCATCCCATGGAGCAAAACTGGTAATACTCCATATCTTACACCACCGTGTTATCGGTAAATATTAATTACCATTTCACATTCAAATCTAATTAAAGATTTAACTATCGCTTGGAGCAAAACTGGTGGTATTCCATTCTCGATCATTTCAATCTAATTAAAGATACATTAAAACTCCACTTAGTTTTAATCTTCCCAAAAATCCATATCCTGTCTTTAACTGAGTTAAAGAACCAATGTCATCTAAAACACAGTTCACGATAAACCCAAAATCACGTTCTATTGTTAATCGGGTTAAAGAACAGGTGTTATTCAAAACACCGCTCACGATAAACCCAAAACCCAATTTAAATTCAATTCCAATTAAATACCAATTAACTGGACAATTTCACTAAATCTTAATTAAAAGATTTATTCTTTTCTAAACTGGGTCCAAGAATAGTGTTATTTAAGACACCATTCACGACGAACCCAAAATCCCATTTAATATTAAATACAAGGCTCTGAATAGAAAATATATTGGCTTATATTCAATATCAAATTCTGAAACCAACAAATATTGTATTGGAAATAACGATATAAATATATCTTTCAAATTTCCACAACCATATCTGTATAATCACGAAATCCAACATCGAAATATTCCGAAGATAATTTCGATTCAAATCCATTCCAATTTGTATATTGGAAATTCTGGTTATTTTTAAAACCACTTCTAATCCAATTTATTTATTCAAAAATATTGGATTATAATTCTAGTTCAAAACTAGTTCGTTTCGGTAAAAATATATTTTTATCCTTTTTAATTATGGGATTTTTCACCCCAATTCTTTCTAAATCATTTATTATGATTTTACATTATTTATTGATATTTTTAATAATTTTATCAAGGCCCGTTCAGTCGATTTCCAATAACGGTCGTCGAACTGCACTTACAACGACCTTTTCAAAATTTGATTTGGACATAATTCCAAATCCAACCGTTAGATTTCAAATTTCTAATATTCATTGGAAAGTTCTTTTCGATACGAACCCAACGATTTTGGTTTCAGGAGAATCCGACGGTCGGATCTCCCGCAACGTCAATTTAAAGTCAATGGTCGAAATTCGTGAACTGCCGCGGCGCGGCGTGTTCTATTCTGGCCATTTAATATATATAATATATATATTTCGTCGATTTTAATTCTAAACGTATTTTATAAATCGTTTTAAATTCGTTTTCAAAACAATTTCAACTTCATATTCAATTTCAAATCAAAATGTAATATTTCATATCATTAATATATAAATGATAATATTTTCAAAACGTTATATTTTGAAATCACTTCCTTTTCTATATTCATTACAAAAACGAATATAATCGATATAAATATCGTTCGCGTCAAAATGGCGCAAATCTTATCAATATGGCTTTATATAATTCAATAACTTCGTTATTCTATTCAACAAATAAATATTTTCTTCAACACATGAATATAGATTTTACTCAACACATGAATATTCTCAACACATGAGCATCGTCAACACATGACTATTTTTGTTCTATTCAACACATGAATCTTTATTTTATAATATTCTTTATTTTCCAAATTGGAATGAGGCCCAATCAATTACCATATAATGTTAATTATATGGATTCCATACAATACATGTATATAATTGCAATGATAAATAATCAACCATCATCCAAAGTGCACTACACAACTGTTTGTCAACCTATCGATTGACATACAACTAAACAATCGGGATTAGTGTATGTCAAATATCATCCCAATACCAATGTGGAGTTCCAGTCAACAAACACAGATTTTTGTTTGTGCAGTTGGGCGATGTACAAAATTTATCGTCCTAATCAATATCCTTCAAATGGGTGTACATAAACAAATCGTTCGATTTGTAAATGAATATTTATTTATTCACATTCACGTTAAATTTATATTATTGTAACAACCCGGAATTTTGGGGCCAATTTAAAATTTTATTTTAAGGAAATTATTTATGAAAATGCGTCAGAATTTAAAATTTTCATTATTAAATTAAATTATTAAAAAAAAAGTTAACAATAAATTAAATTCTGACAATATATGTATATATATATATCTTTGGCTGTCCTCTTAAATATTTCCCCTGTCAATTCAAAATGTAACTTTTAGGAATTCAAAACGTATATTACATGTTCAAAACCTTCATTAATTAGTCAATTTTAAAATGAGAAAAGTTGCGAGCATTCATTTCTGACAATAATATTCAATGCTGTAGTGTTAGTTCGAATTTCTAATAAATAGTATTAATCTAGCATTCATTATTTCCATTTTATCCTCTCTCTCTTTCATTGTTATCTACTTTTGAAATTTGAAAAGAAAAAAAAAATGTGTCATTATAGCGTGTAATCAAAAGGGGATTTAAGGAAACATTTATAAAACACAATTAAAACATAAAACATATTTATTCATAATGCACATGCATGATTTCTAGAATAAAAACAAAACTTTGTCCCACTGTCGGATTTGTAGTTACCTTGAATTCTCACATGTATTTCTGGAAATGATTTGTTCCTGAAAACATTGCCTTGTTGGTTACATGCTGAAAATGGTTGATATATATATATATACACACACACACACATACACACTCACCAAATAATAGACTTGCTGAATTTCTTTGCATAAAAAAAAAGAGAGGTGTTACGGAAAGATAAATAATTAAAATTGATATGTTTTAAATGGTCTTAATCTAGTATAGGTAAAATTTATTTAATTATGGAATATATTCTTGAGTATATAAGTTGTTACATAATAGCTTTATATTAAAGCAAATATACACACTATTTCATAGGAAAAATGTAAATGATAAATTTGGACGATTCAAAAATATTCCAAATATATTAAGGAACAAGATATTAATTTTTACATGTTGTGATTAGACATGGAAAGCAAATGAAAGGCATAAATAATGAATTTAATAAGATATATTAAAAAAAATCAACCAAATATGGATATGGGTGGAAATGAATATAGGCGGAAATAAATGCCATTATTCTTAATTGGTGTTGGAGTTGAAACAACTAAATCTAGAAAGATTCCAATGTATTTTCTAAAAATTGTCATTCACTACCCTTTTTATTCTGAAATTTGGAAAATTAATAATATAATATTATATATATATTCCCTCATAAAACAAATCCTAATTCATTCTATACCCTAGCCGCTGTCATCTACAGTTTTCATGGCCAAAACTCTTCAAATCTTTCTCCTCCAAATTCTTTCAATCCAATTATGAACAATCAAAACTTAATGAACAAAAAAGCAAGAGCTAATCGAGATCTTCATAATCATACGGACAAGATCAAGTTTGGTGAAAGGAGTTGCTTGAATTTGGTCTCCAAACCCAACGCGTTCGAGGCGGGTTTCAACAGCAAAGGGGACTTCGAATTGGGAACGATTCATGGTGGTAAGAGTTGAAGCTCGGGGCGTCGACATAGGCTATGTAGATCGGTGGTTAAGGCCTTCAGTGGTGGTGCGTTATGGGAGCAAAAAGCACGGTTTTTGGGTTCCAGGAAACCACGGTAGAAAGAAGAAGACGATGACTTAAAAATGAGATTAAGGGTAATTAAAAATTTAATGAATTTATTTATTAATTTATGTTAAAAGGGTAATCAATGTTTATAAATCAATATCTTTTTGATACGAGGACCGTTTTACGAACCGTCAGTTGCGTTGAAATCATGACACCAAGATCTACGACATGGAAAAGACTAGCACAGGAAAGGAGCTATCTACAAATAAGATGGTGAGATTTCTAGATTTAAAATTAAATTAAAAATATTTATTTATTTATTTATTTGTTTTGATTGTGATTGTATATTGATGCACCGTCTGTATAAAGGTTAGATTTACTGATTTGTTGTGATGAGGTTTATTTGCTGAATCATATGTTCTTGTTCACATAGATCTTGTTATTTCATTAGAAAATGTTACCATAAAATAAAAGAGATTCATTTTATTAGAAATGGTTACACTAAAATGAAATTGTCATTTTGGTTAGAAATAAAAATGTCACTTAGGCGAAAAGTATTATACTAGATTTGATATGTCACTTTAGTTAGGAAAAAAAAATTACATTAGAATTAAATTGTCAATTACATTAGAATTAAATGTCAAGTATGTTAGGAGTAAAAGTGCCATTTAAGTTAGGAAAGTGTAATGTAAATTAAAATAAAAAGACTCATTTTTTTATCGTATAAAATGTGAACACAATTAAAGGTTCATTTTATTTGAAAGAAATGTTAACATAGTAATAGATTCATTTTATTTGAATAGAAAGTTAGCATAACAAAAATAATCATTTTTGTAATATAAAAAGTTAGCAAAACAAAAAGTTCATTTTTGTTATATAGAAAGTTAGCATAACAAAAATAATCATTTTTGTTAAATAAAAAGTTAGCAAAACAAAAAGTTCATTTTTGTTATATAGAAAGTTAGCATAACAAAATTAATCATTTTTGTTATATAAAAAGTTAGCAAAACAAAAGTTCATTTTTGTTATATAGAAAGTTAGTATAACAAAAATAATCATTTTTGTTATATAAAAGTTAGCAAAACAAAAAGTCCATTTTTGTTATACAAAGAGTTATCAAAATAAAAGGTCCATTTTTTTGTTTTTTTTTGTTTTTGTAAAAAGGTTATCAAAATAAGTTTAACATTGAAATTACATTTTTATGTATAGATGAATCATTTAGAAGATTAAATGTTGCATTAGAGAAAATAACGTTTTTAGTCAAGAATGTCGCATTAGAGAAATAATAACATTTTTAGTTAAAATATTTATATAGATTAAAAATCATATTTTTGTTGAAATGTTTGATTAGATTAAAAGTTCAACATTTTTTATTATAAATGTTACATTAGAAGAAATCAACATTTTTGTTATAAGAATGATCATTAGTATATAAATACATTTCTTTGTATACAATGTACATTAAAATTAAAAATAACATTTTTCTTAGAAATGTACATTAAAATTAAAAATAACATTTTTCTTAAAAATGTATATCGAGATTAAAAAAAATTACATTTTGCTCAGAAATGTATATTGTGAATAAAAATAACATTTTTTTTTAGAAATGCATATTGAGATTAAAAATAACACTTTTGTTAAGACATGTTATATTAGATTAGAAATGTCTTTTGTTTAAGGAATGTTATATTAGACAAAGAAATATCATTTATGTTAGAATCATGTCATGCTATGTTTGATATTGAAATATTCAATACGTTAAAATAATGGTTTATTATTTATGATAATTTAAAATGATGTTACACTGCCATTAACAAGTTACCAGACTTGTTGATGTTGATTGGGAAGATTATATTCACACATCGCCCAAGTGCACAATATTATGTGTTGGTTGAAACCCCACACGGGTCTTGGGATGATATTCTAACACACGTCTCCCTTGTGATTAATTATAAATGCACTCTGGCTGTTATTTGGTGGTTAATGGTTATTTATCGTTTATATGCTTTGTTTGGAAATACATATAACTTAATTTATATGGAAGTTGATTGAGTCGCATTCCAATTGAGAATTAAAGAATATTTTCATACAATAAGGAATATTTTATTTTTGTATAATAAGGAATATTTTATTTAAAGCAATGAAACTTATAATTAGTAATAAAGAACATTTTAAGATAAAGAAATATTTTGGAATAAAGAGGTAATTATATTTTTTGGAATCAAGGATATCTTAGAATAAAGAATATTTCAAACTAATATTTTTTTTCCAGTATGCTAATTTCTATTAAGAATTACAATTGTACGTGGACACGAGGTTAGGCTACATTTGTGGCGGAAGTCTGCCCGGACCCAACCGGCATATCCAGCAGCCACAGGTGTTGGGCCTAATGTGAGTGGTCCAAGTGCGCAAATACGAAACGGGCCATGACACGAGGTTAAGCTCAACTTGTGGGATAAGTCTGCCCGGAACCAACCGGCATATCCAGCATCCACAAGTCGCAGGCTTAATGTGGGAGGTCTGGCCCAATATAATATATAAATGAATAAGATAACGAATAGGGCTATTTAATCTATTTTAAATAGCAATGCCATTTTAACCCGAACATTTTTAAATTAATATTTAATGAAGTTTTCCATTAATTCATATTTAATTGGAATTAAAATAAGATAAATTGGATTCTTGGGTTTGTCGTGAACGGTGTCTTAAATAACACTGTTCTTAAACCCAGTTGAGAAAAGAATAAATCTTTTAATTAAGATTATTATAGTTTTCAATTATATTTGATAATTGAAATAAAATGAAATGTGAATTGGGTTTATCGTGAACGGTGTTTTTAACGACATTTGTTCTTTAACTCAATTTACAGTGAAAATATAATTTGGAGTTTATAAATCTTTTATTAAGATTTAATGGAAAATTTCCAAAAGTAAAGTTTTCCAATTTAATATATTAAATTGGAATTGAAGAGAATTCGATTTAATAATAATCGAGATGAGATTCTGTAGAAGAAGACCGTTACTATATATGGAATTTAAAGGCTTTGCCGTTATTCCATTTATATTATTGGTCGGATACAGAAAGTTATATCGGTTATGTATTGATTTGATTTCTGTAAAATTCCATATTTAATGGAAGATGATTTTGGGTTTATCGTGAACTGTGTTTTAAATGACATTAGTTCTTTTACCCAATTAAAGTTAAGGTTAATTTCTTAAATTTGAATAATCATTAAGTAGTGATTTATGTGATTAAAACCAGACTTGAGTTTTAATGAATTCCTAATTTAGATTGAAATGGAATGAGGTAAAAAGAAGATTAAAGAATAAAGGATTTATCTTTGATAAGATAATGTGAATATTTTATTTAAAAGAATATTCTGAGTTGGAATGTGGCGTATGATGTGTTTTTATAGCACTTGTTTTTAATTATAAATACGCAAATTATTCAGAAAGACCGGGTTTAACCCATTCTGAATAATTACTACGACGATCAAGAGTCGAAGATGAAGGCGGTGGTTGAAGACCGGCGATCTTCACATTGAATGGATAAGGACTACTGATGCAGTGGACTGGGTCGCTCCCAGGACAGGGTTGAAGTAGTAATTGTACGGACGTATTATTGATTGTCCGGATATGCGAGGAATAAGGTGCCTCCGGTTTCGTTCAGACCCAGAACGGACTTGTAAATGGATTGTATGTTTGACGTTGTATTCCTTTATATTGTATTCGTTGGTCTCTGCTAAATATATATCTGATTGGTGGTTAACACCCTTCTCTAAGACGTACGAGCTTGGAGGTTATATATTTACAGAAATCAATGGTATGGTATGGATTGACAATGTGGCATGCCAAGATGCATGGATCAAGGCTTTTGTTGAAAAGCAGAGCCTTGTGGTTGATGATCAAAGCACAGTCTCTTTAGACATAGCTTTGTGTATATCGTGACTTCGCGAGCCTCACACCCCGGTATGAGTCAAGAACGGGATATGGACCGTAGGGAGTGCATACGTTTCTTTATAGCTAGAGTGGTGTTTGGGCTTTAACACGGCCCGGCATTTTACTATGTGGATTTTGGATTGAGGTACCTCGTTTTTATAGGCCAGAAGTGGTCACATTATAGGTCCAAAGGGGCAAGGAAACGTATGTTCAGGAATTGCCAATCCACTACCATTAGGTGGGGACCGGCCCTACCGTTCCAAGGGTTCACTGCGGGGGATCCTGAGACATCTGCTAGAGTGTCTCGAATCGGAAGAGGACGATGCCTAGCCTCGATTTCATGACGAAAAACCAATTTCCAATACGACATTACGATTTTGATTGTAAACTTATATATGTCGACATAGTATATGGTACCTATGCCGTCTAAGATTAATACATTTATGTTGAAATGTTTTAAATATATATATACACACTAATAATAATATCGTTTTTACGTATCATGCATCTTTTGACCATTATAAGGTAAAACCCTATCCTCTGGTGTGCGTTGCATTGTGTGATGGGACTTGGGTCTTATAATGGTTTCATTTTTCTAAAAAGCATTGCGTTGTTTAACGATTTACTTTATTTTATGCACTGGCAATCCAATGGAGTAAACCCGTTCCGCGTTAGCAGCGTGGTCCTGTGATTAGCCTATTTATTAGATTAGTTAAGTTAGATTTCTCACACCATTCCCATGACTGACCTGTAGTTTGTTTCACTGGCAAACTCGGGTGCCCATAATTTTCCACACGGGCAGTCGAGTAGCTTTTTGCAGATCTTTATTTCTTTAGCAGGATCCTGGATCGAAGCTTAAAGCTGTGTCCAGAGCATAGGAAGCCTTCCGCTGTATCAGTTTATTTTTCCGCTGCAATGTATTAAATCTTTTGTAATTTATTTTCCGCTGTAAAATTCTGTACTCTGATGTAACATTATTGTAATGGAATAAAAGTCTTCTGTTATTTGTTCTAATGTATTGTATTCCCAAAGTTAACGTATGCGAGTTTTGAACGGTCTTGGTCGATTTTGCGATCGATTAAGTCCGGGCAAAATCCTTGTCGTTAAAGTTGGCATCAGAGCCAGGTTAGCTCAAATCTTTGGGTACAACTCGTTAGAACTGAACAGAAGACTCATCGGAGATTGGATTAGTAATATCCAATAAGAATACTCATTAGAGAAGGGATCAGCAGTATCCTAGAATGAGAAAAACTCATTAGAGATAGGGTTAGTAATGCCCTAGAATGAGTTGAGAGTGCCAAGCTTATGATTAAAGTATTTATGATTATATTTAATCGAATCTTAGGAAATATGGTTTTTAAATATATAAAAGTTATATATTTGATAAGTTAATCACTTAATGAAAATTTTTGAAACCAATAAAAGAATAAAATTGAGTTAATTAATTAAATAACTTTTAGCTTCGTTCCTTTTCGAGGACGGAAAGATTTTAAGTGGGGGAGATTGTAACAATCCGGAATTTTGGGGCCAATTTAAAATTTTATTTTAAGGAAATTATTTATGAAAATGCGTCAGAATTTAAAATTTTCATTATTAAATTAAATTATTAAAAAAAAGTTAACAATAAATTAAATTCTGACAATATACGTATATATATATATATATATATATATATATATCTTTGGCTGTCCTCTTAAATATTTCCCCTGTCAATTCAATATGTAACTTTTAGGAATTCAAAACGTATATTACATGTTCAAAACCTTCATTAATTAGTCAATTTTAATATGAGAAAAGTTACGAGCATTCATTTCTGACAATAATATTCAATGCTGTAGTGTTAGTTCGAATTTCTAATAAATAGTATTAATCTAGCATTCATTCTTTCCATTTTATCCTCTCTCTCTTTCATTTTTATCTACTTTTGAAATTTGAAAAGAAAAAAAATGTGTCATTATAGCGTGTAATCAAAAGGGGATTTAAGGAAACATTTATAAAACACAATTAAAACATAAAACATATTTATTCATAATGCACATGCATGATTTCTAGAATAAAAACAAAACTTTGTCCCACTGTCGAATTTGTAGTTACCTTGAATTCTCACATGTATTTCTGGAAATGATTTATTCCTGAAAACATTGTCTTGTTGGTTACATGCTGAAAATGGTTGATATATATATATATATATATATATATATATATATATATATATATATATATACACTCGCTAAATAATAGACTTGTTGAATTTCTTTGCATAAAAAAAAGAGAGGTGTTACAGAATGATAAATAATTAAAATTGATATGTTTTAAATGGTCTTAATCTAGTATAGGTAAAATTTATTTAATTATGGAATATATTCTTGAGTATATAAGTTGTTACATAATAGCTTTATATTAAAGCAAATATACACACTATTTCATAGGAAAAACGTAAATGGTAAATTTGGACGATTCAAAAATATTCCAAATATATTAAGGAACAAGATATTAATTTGTACATGTTGTGATTAGACATGGAAAGCAAATGAAAGGCATAAATAATGAATTTAATAAGATATATTAAAAAAAAATCAACCAAATATGGATATGGGCGGAAATGAATATAGGCGGAAATAAATGCCATTATTCTTAATTGGTGTTGGAGTTGAATCAACTAAATCTAGAAAGATTCCAATGTATTTTCTAAAAATTGTCATTCACTACCCTTTTTATTCTGAAATTTGGAAAATTAATAATATTATATATATATATATATATATATATTCCCTCATAAAACAAATCCTAATTCATTTTATACCCTAGCCGCCGTCATCTACAGTTTTCATGGCCTAAACTCTTCAAATCTTTCTCCTCCAAATTCTTTCAATCCAATCATGAACAATCAAAACTTAATGAACGAAAAAGCAAGAGCTAATCGAGATCTTCATAATCATACGGACAAGATCAAGTTTGGTGAAAGGAGTTGCTTGAATTTGGGCTCCAAACCCAATGCGTTCGAGGCGGGTTTCAACAGCAAAGGGGACTTCGAATTGGGAACGATTCATGGTGGTAAGAGTTGAAGCTCGGGGCGTCGACATAGGCTATGTAGATCGGCGGTTAAGGCCTTCCGTGGTGGTGCGTTTTGGGAGCAAAAAGCACGGTTTTTGGGTTCCAGGAAACCACGGTAGAAAGAAGAAGACGATGACTTAAAAATGAGATTAAGGGTAATTAAAAATTTAATGAATTTATTTATTAATTTATGTTAAAAGGGTAATCAATGTTTATAAATCAACATCTTTTTGATACGGGGACCGTTTTACGAACCATCAGTTGCGTTGAAATCATGACAGCGAGATCTACGACATGGAAAAGACTAGCACAGAAAAGGAGCTATCTACAAATAAGATGGTGAGATTTCTAGATTTAAAATTAAATTAAAAATATTTATTTATTTATTTATTTTGATTGTGATTGTATATTGATGCACCGTCTGTATAAAGGTTAGATTTACTGATTAGTTGTGATGATGTTTATTTGCTGAATCATATGTTCTTGTTCACATAGAACTTGTCATTTCATTAGAAAATTTTGCCATAAAATAAAAGAGATTCATTTTATTAGAAATGGTTACACTAAAATGAAATTGTCATTTTGGTTAGAAATAAAAATGTCACTTTGGCGAAAAGTATTATACTAGATTTGATATGTCACTTTATTTAGGAAAAAAAATTACATTAGAATTAAATTGTCAATTACATTAGAATTAAATGTCAATTATGTTAGGAGTAAAAATGCCTTTTAAGTTAGGAAAGTGTGATGTAAATTAAAATAAAAAGACTCATTTTTTTTATCGTATAAAATGTGAACACAATTAAAGGTTCATTTTATTTGAAAGAAATGTTAACATAGTAATAGATTCATTTTATTTGAATAGAAAGTTAGCATAACAAAAATAATCATTTTTTTTATATAAAAAGTTAGCAAAACAAAAAGTTCATTTTTGTTATATAGAAAGTTAGCATAACAAAAATAATCATTTTTGTTATATAAAAAGTTAGCAAAACAAAAAGTTCAATTTTGTTATATAGAAAGTTAGCATAACAAAAATAATCATTTTTGTTATATAAAAAGTTAGCAAAACAAAAGTTCATTTTTGTTATATAGAAAGTTAGCATAACAAAAATAATCATTTTTGTTATATAAAAGTTAGCAAAACAAAAGGTCCATTTTTGTTATACAAAGAGTTATCAAAATAAAAGGTCCATTTTTTTTTGTAAAAAGGTTATCAAAATAATTTTAACATTGAAATTACATTTCTATGTATAGATGAATCATTTAGAAGATTAAATGTTGCATTAGAGAAAATAACGTTTTTAGTCAAGAATGTCGCATTAGAGAAATAATAACATTTTTAGTTAAAATATTTATATAGATTAAAAATCATATTTTTGTTGAAATGTTTGATTAGATTAAAAGTTCAACATTTTTTATTATAAATGTTACATTAGAAGAAATCAACATTTTCGTTATAAGAATAATCATTAGTATATAAATACATTTTTTTGTATACAATGTACATTAAAATTAAAAATAACATTTTGCTTAGAAATGTACATTGAAATTAAAAATAATATTTTACTTAAAAATGTATATCGAGATAAAAAAAATACATTTTGCTCAGAAATGTATATTGTGAATAAAAATAACATTTTTTTTAGAAATGCATATTGAGATTAAAAATAACACTTTTGTTAAGACATGTTATATTAGATTAGAAATGTCATTTGTTTAAGGAATGTTATATCAGACAAAGAAATATCATGTAGTGACCCGAAAATCCGGGGGAATTTGAGCTGACTAAATAACACAAGTCCAACCCAAATCACACTGGAAATTCAAGAAACTAATAGAAAGAAGACAGAGGGTGAGGATAGATAAGATAGAAACTTAGAATAGAAGAAGAAGAAGAACATAACATCAGAGTAACACGAACCTCACAGCGGAACGAATAACATATACTAGATAACATAACTTTGAAATATAACAGTTATGTATACAATAACACTTATCAGATTACAGCACTTCCAACACGGCAGAAATAACTATAGCTATATGATCTTGAAGCCTCCTGCTCCACGCTCTTCCAGTATATCTGTAAATTCCTGACTACTTGACTGCCCGTACAAAATTAGGCACCCAAGAGTTTAGGGAAAACAAAACAAATAAACTCCGGGTCAGTCATGGGACTGGTATGAGTAAAACAGTTTAAACAGGTATATGAACAAGTAAACGATATCTCATAAGACCACGCCGTAGAACGGAACGGGTTTTTCCCTTATGAGAATCCAAAAATATCTTTGCAAAGCAATATCATTCTGATATTATAATAATGTCTAAGTACAAATAAATATCAGTCTAGTAGAAACGCTTGCATCTCACGTTCTACATATAGAGTATACAATCAAAACCGCAAGCACGTATTGGGTAATGGATTTCCAACTATGACAAGGTATGGAATCACCTTCCGATCAGTGTACTCTAGGAACGATACACTGGAGTTCAACAAAAACATCTTGCAACTCAGCCACACATGACCGACCACTCATTTCGCTTGAGTGTATCGAATGTACATCACCAACGGTTGGGATCAGCAACCGTTCCCGTATATATATATGGGACAGCATTGATAGATTTAAGAAACAAATGGATATTCTCTAGATAGGTGATTATACACCCTACTTCGGTGCGACCGACTTAGCCATGCTGCCTGCCCGATTTCTGTCATTTACCGGTTGATGAGGCTAGAAGCTACGCTTTATCATCACATCAGATTCACTTCGAATGCCACATTGTCAGATCCATCGAAAATCACTAATTGATGTCTACAACAATACATTACGTGTCAGCTAAAAGAAGTTTCCTTCTCCGCTTCCACTCTTGGTACGGTTGAAGAAATCAATGTACGTGACCTTTCTGGAAATACTATGTCAGACATCCATCTTCATTCACTTAGAAATGTCACATCGTCATACCCGCCAAATCACAAATTGACTTATCCAAAAATAACACGGGTATACAGCTAAGAGAAACGAATTCCTCCGCCACCAAACGTGAATACGTTTGAACAGATCAACTTACGCGATCCACTGGATATACTCTGTCAGACCTTCGTCCATACAAGTTATCCTGGGACTGGACAAACCGAAGGCACTATTCTGTAAACAGGATAGCCCTTGCATTTTTCTCCGTCTTCAATTATCTTTGGCATATATGATTCGCGACGCTTATGCCAATACAGAGTGGTTCTATGGATAATAATCCAACCGGTCTCTCCATATTAACAACGTTAAAATGGTCAAAACTTCAATAGTCGGTGAGTTAACTATTAAAGAAAAACAAGTGTGCAAACAACGATATTATTTCCAGATGGAAATTATATCGAACAAACATCATTTGACATAAATCTCTTTAGTTCATTTATTTACTAATCTCCTGTTTCCCTATATTCTATATTCTTATTTTTCTTTTATCAGAAAACATTTCTGATTCTTGTTTGGAAAACATTTCCAAAACTCCTTTACGATCAAACCTTACCATTTCTTAGTTAAGAAGGAAGTCACCCAAGTTGGGGTATAATTACCTCTCAAACCTTAACTGAACAACGTTATAACTTCGAAATGGTCAAAGTTTATCTTTTAAATCTTTAACAACTTCTTTACGCCTTTCTCGGATTCAATTTTACTAGTCCACTTCTATGTTTAAAACATTTGTTATAACGATAACGTTATAATCCCTACTTTCGAATTATCTAACTTTAATCATAACTTCTATTCTTATTAGTGAATAATTAACCTAACATTTATTTATTTATAAATAAATAAATCTCTATTTGAACACTGGAAAGTATAAATACTTTCCCGAATTCGATATAATCGAATTTGCCGATTAACTCTCTTCGAGAAATCTCTATTTGATTAACTCTTCTTCGAATAACCAATATTCGATTAACTCCTTCTCGAATAAACGATATTCGATAATCTCTCTTCGAATAACTAATATCCGATAACTCTTCCTTTTCAAATATCTCATATTTGAAAATCTCACTTCGATTAAACTATAATCGATAACTCCCTTCGATGAAACTAACATTGATAACTCCTTTCGATGAAACTAACATCGATAACTCCTTTCGATGAAACTAACATCGATTAATTCCTTTCGATGAAACTAACATCGATTAATTTAACTCGACGAACTGAACTTATTTACTTTACTCGATCATTCTTGACTTGATAACTTAACTTGCTAACTTAACTCGATTATCTTAACTTGATTATCTTAACTTGATTACTCATATCGAATAACTAATATTCGATTTAACTCCATTTAACTCTATTCGAATAACTATTATTCGATTAACTCTATTCAACTCTATTCGAATAAACTATATTCGACAACTCTATTTAACTCCATTCGAACAACTATTATTCGACAACTCTATTTAACTCCATTCGCTTGACTCTTGATCGCAGCGATCACAATGGTTACGCCTGATTCCCTCAGGAAACATCGGACCGCCTTAGGCTATCTGCAGCCCTGCGAATTACGCTAGCAGTCATACAAGATGGCAACTTACCCTGAATACTATGTTTGACTAACTCTGTCTCAAATAACTATATTTGATTAATTCTAGTTCGTGTTAACTCTAATCGATTAACTCTAACTAATTAACTCCAACTGGTTAATTCTAACTGATTAACTCTAACTGATTAACTCTAACTGGTTAACTCTATTTGACTAACTCGACAAACTAACCCCTTTCGAATAACATATTCGATTAACTAACTTCGAATACCATATTCGATTTCTCCTTTCGAATGTCTATACTCGATTAACTACTTCGAATACCATATTCGATTTCTCCTTTTCGAATGTCTATATTCGATTAACTAACTTCGAATACCATATTCGATTTCTCCTTTCGAATACCATATTCGATTAACTAACTTCGAATACCATATTCGATTTCTCCTTTCGAATGTCTACATTCGATTAACTAACTTCGAATACCATATTCGATTTCTCCTTTCGAATGTCTACATTCGATTAACTAACTTCGAATACCATATTCGATTTCTCCTTTCGAATGTCTATATTCGATTAACTAACTTCGAATACCATATTCGATTTCTCCTTTCGAATGTCTATATTCGATTAACTAACTTCGAATACCATATTCGATTAACTAACTTCGAATACCATATTCGATTAACTAACTTCACTTTATAAAGATTTCCTTTTTAACAACGTTTTATTCATTGGAAAAGATTTACTTTTAAATAACGGTTCTACCCTTTAAAAATGATTTCCCTTTTTATAATGTTTCCTGTCCAATTCTATTTGTAAATGGTTTACAAATATTTCCTTTTCAAATTTATACTTGAAATATCCTAACTCCTTGAATTTCCGGGAAAATTCGCCATAACCTCCTTTGTAACGGGAGCATCGGGAAAATCCCCAAACTCGCCACACAGGCCTTTCCATTCAAAAAGAAATGTTTTGAATTTATTTCCTTTTCAAATATCTCCTATTTATAAATATCCCAATTTATAAATATTCCTTATTTATAAATATTCCACTTTATAAATATTCTATTTTTCAATATCACTTTGAAAAATCTCCTTTATCTACATTCCGGTATGTCATGGTATTCAATCATATCAAATCACGATGTTCAATATCGTCCATACACACACAATCAACAACAGGTTATAATTCGCATCATATATTAAAATATATGAAAAACAATAAAATAACTGTTGAGGAATCCAGTCAGATCCCTCCAACCTGTTTCCCTGCATCACAGATGTTAGACAATATAGATAACATCACTTTCAGTTCCATATGATGTATTCTGTTAAACAGAATCAATATAGAAATTTAACTAACTGACTAGCAGTTCAATCAAACAATCAATACACAGTCAAACAGACAATTTTAACAGTTCTAACAATACAACATGAAATTATAAACTGTTCAGAGTTGGTGAGTTTTACTCACAGTTGCGCGTTAACCGAAAAATATCGGTTTACGTTCGATGATTTGAATCGGACAATTTGTTTTGCCATAAATTGTAACGAGCTCTGAAGGACTTCCAGTCAGCTTCTTTGTGAATCTCTCGTCCATACGGTCCCAACGCAACTTACGGTTTGTCATTCTGATTTCATATGGCCAAGATATGATAACTTGAAGTTAATACATTATTTATAAATTAAATAAACTAAACAACTATTTGATTCGGGCTTTAACCTTTTAAAAGCCCATCGGCCCACTACCAAAACCAACCCGCTCCCCAAATGTTTTTCTTCCCGAATCACTTCCACTCCAGGAACAAAATAACGCGTCTTTGACCGTACCCTTGACCGCCCTCCACTCCTCCTCTGACCACCTAATTCCGGCGCCCCCTCCACCATTCAACTCACCACTCAATCCTCTACCCGAAAACCTCCCATACATCAAGTTCGACGCCCATCTCCAAAGCGCGACCTGCTCCTCCCTGTAGCCCAGATTTGAATGTCGCAATCCACCAAACCGTCATCGAGTTCCGCCTAACCACCATCAATCAACTCCCTACGCCACCCCGAACTCAGTTATACCCTCAAACCAAACTCCGGCATCCTGAATCCCGCTCGCACACAAACCCTAAATCTACTGCTCGAGTTTCCAGCGTTGGCAATACCCCGTCGAGTTCAACAAAACCCCATCAAGTTGAAGCAAACCTCTTGGCGAATCCAAAGGAACCAACAATGCAATTTATTGGATTTTATTTTCATTGTTTTGATTTTTAAAGCTTGCGTTTTGTTTTTGGATGAAAAACTGGCGGCCTCAACTATTTTTGACCAACTCAGAAATGAAACTAGGTTTAGGGGATAGTGAAGATATTATATAGGAGGATTTTACATTATTATATTAGAATATTATATTCATTTTTTTAGCAAACGTTGTTTGTAATTGTCTTTAAAAATTCTCATGGTCACATACAATACCCAAAAATCACGAAACTGGACCTACTGCTAGAGTTCGACATTATGGTCCCAACGAAACTGGTTTCGTCGAATTCCGACTCCGTCTGCTCACACAGCGTATTTTTAACTGTCGAAATACTGACTGTTCTTCACTCTAAAAATCCGTACGGCCACACAGTGACTCTAAAAATCACGAAACTTGACATCTAGCAACTATTTGATATTGCGGATCCAACAAAACTGGTTTCGTTGAATTCCGACTTCGTTTGCAAAAGTGGCTATTTTTAAAGCTCTAAATAGCCCATTTAAATATATAAATATAATTAAATTAAATATAAATAAATTTATATTATCGTATATCTTCACATATGATATCGTACAGCTCCAGAATATCATATCAGAATTTATAGTTTGATATTTCAGATTTTAGATTTATCGATATTCAGTTTATACTAAAAATCCATTTATAACGTATATAAAGCGTCGCAAATTATAAAGGAATTCTACAGCGACTTTTCTGAAATTTGATTTTGGACATATCTCAAAATCTACATGACGAAATCCCGATCTTTCTCTTCCACTAGAAAGATATACTCCACCAGCTCCACACGTTTCTTGTTTCACAGAAATCCGGTTTAAAACGAATCCTCTACATTCAGTTGAAGTTCGAATCGCCAATTCACGAACTGCAGCGCCATTTCAAGCTCAATTTTAATTATATTATAAACTATACGTTCAACTGTCGTCGATTCAATATAATCGTTATTATATTTCAAATTGAAACTCCACCAAATCTCGTATGCTATTCAATTCACACGATATTGTGAATTTCACTATTTCTGACTATTTCGACTTTATAATATATTATTATATCATAATTATTTATTAAATATTCAACATTATTTAATTAAACGATCATTAACTTCTCTAAATCACCAATTTATATAATTAAATAAATTAATTATATATCTCTAAAAATGCGGGTCATTACATTCTTCCCTACTTAAAATAATTTCGTCCTCGAAATTGCTAAGGTAGTGGACGACCCTATCTATTGGAATTCCTAAGATTTGTTTACCTCTCAACTTCAGTTTCAACTGAACCAATAAATATCGATTTCAATATTAATTTATTCCGACTAACTAAAATTTCCAAAAATTCTGAAAATTTTCTAACGCCTTAAATTTTCGGAAAATTTTGCCATAACCTCCTTTGTACTGGTCGATATCTCAAACTCCAACTCGCCTCTCTGGGCCTTCTTTAACCCAAAAGAAAAAAATCAAACAGCCAAGCGGCTTGCCAATTCGGCTCATAAATCTCATATTCATGTATATTATAAACTGGTACCTTTTTGTCGGGAATATCAACTCTATCACCTCTATATGCTATCAACTCAGCATATACCAATGTTATCCTCCAAATCAAATTTTGCATTATCTCCAACACAACCATTCGCATATATCCAAGTCGAATTCACTTCCAGATTATTCTCTAATCAAATCCAATTTCATTTAACTTAGTCAAGGTGAAATTCTAATTTATTGTTCACTTTCACCATTTAAATCCATTTAACTTCATAAGTTAAATTTAAATTTCAAATTTCAAATTCCTGGGTTCATTTCAAATTAATTTGAAATCATACTGCCAATTCAAAACCTTGGAATTTCTAAACACTTGGTTTCTCAAAACAATTCAAATCAAAATCTCTGGTAGTAATCCACCACTTAGAACTCGAAAAATCACACTGATGATACTGCGCAGTCATCATCGGAATTACCTTCCAGCGACCCAAGTGATTTCAATACTATATCATTTCAAAACCATTACTGAATACTTCCATTTTGAAAACATTTCAAAATCTCCCAGGAACTTAAAATTTCCTTATTTTAATTCCAAATCTGATTTAAATTCAGATTTAATTCATCTTATTTCATATACTTTACTTATATGAATTCTGATTGGTTATATATAACCATTTCACATGTTATAATCTTACTCGATTATAATATCAACCAATATATCTCATATATTATAATTCCAATATATATCAAATATACTTTGGGTAAAGTTATTTCGTTTACCCTCTTTTCAAAACATACGATGACGGTTCATTGTATTCAAGTGTTTATTTACTCCTACCGATACAGTGGATCAAACTGATCGACCAGAATTCATAAACAACTCAGCCAATGAATCTCCACAATATAAAACCATTTTTATATCAAATACAAATACGCACTCGTATATATACACTCAAACTCAATCTAGAGTGTTACTAACCCTATCTCTACCGAGTCACGCCACAGAGCCAAGGTAATTCTTAACTTAAGCTCTGATACCAACTGTAGTGTCTCGGAAATTCAAGTAGGCTTTGCAACCATCCTCTCCTCCCCAAAGCAGCAAGGTAATACCCCACTGTGGCTTACATTGGTACCCCAGCACCACATTTTACGGCCAGCCTTTCGACTTCGCACTAAGCAACCAACCCACTACTGGGGACATGTAGGAGTAAGAGTCTCCCGTTCGCCACCTAACGAAAAGCGAGAACCCCCTATCATGCGACACATGCCTTAAAGCACGCAACATGGACTGGTATGAGTAAAACAGTTTAAACAGGTATATGAACAAGTAAACGATATCTCATAAGACCACGCCGTAGAACGGAACGGGTTTTTCCCTTATGAGAATCCAAAAATATCTTTGCAAAGCAATATCATTCTGATATTATAATAATGTCTAAGTACAAATAAATATCAGTCTAGTAGAAACGCTTGCATCTCACGTTCTACATATAGAGTATACAATCAAAACCGCAAGCACGTATTGGGTAATGGATTTCCAACTATGACAAGGTATGGAATCACCTTCCGATCAGTGTACTCTAGGAACGATACACTGGAGTTCAACAAGAACATCTTGCAACTCAGCCACACATGACCGACCACTCATTTCGCTTGAGTGTATCGAATGTACATCACCAACGGTTGGGATCAGCAACCGTTCCCGTATATATATATGGGACAGCATTGATAGATTTAAGAAACAAATGGATATTCTCTAGATAGGTGATTATACACCCTACTTCGGTGCGACCGACTTAGCCATGCTGCCTGCCCGATTTCTGTCATTTACCGGTTGATGAGGCTAGAAGCTACGCTTTATCATCACATCAGATTCACTTCGAATGCCACATTGTCAGATCCATCGAAAATCACTAATTGATGTCTACAACAATACATTACGTGTCAGCTAAAAGAAGTTTCCTTCTCCGCTTCCACTCTTGGTACGGTTGAAGAAATCAATGTACGTGACCTTTCTGGAAATACTATGTCAGACATCCATCTTCATTCACTTAGAAATGTCACATCGTCATACCCGCCAAATCACAAATTGACTTATCCAAAAATAACACGGGTATACAGCTAAGAGAAACGAATTCCTCCGCCACCAAACGTGAATACGTTTGAACAGATCAACTTACGCGATCCACTGGATATACTCTGTCAGACCTTCGTCCATACAAGTTATCCTGGGACTGGACAAACCGAAGGCACTATTCTGTAAACAGGATAGCCCATGCATTTTTCTCCGTCTTCAATTATCTTTGGCATATATGATTCGCGACGCTTATGCCAATACAGAGTGGTTCTATGGATAATAATCCAACCGGTCTCTCCATATTAACAACGTTAAAATGGTCAAAACTTCAATAGTCGGTGAGTTAACTATTAAAGAAAAACAAGTGTGCAAACAACGATATTATTTCCAGATGGAAATTATATCGAACAAACATCATTTGACATAAATCTCTTTAGTTCATTTATTTACTAATCTCCTGTTTCCCTATATTCTATATTCTTATTTTTCTTTTATCAGAAAACATTTCTGATTCTTGTTTGAAAACATTTCCAAAACTCCTTTACGATCAAACCTTACCATTTCTTAGTGAAGAAGGAAGTCACCCAAGTTGGGGTATAATTACCTCTCAAACCTTAACTGAACAACGTTATAACTTCGAAATGGTCAAAGTTTATCTTTTAAATCTTTAACAACTTCTTTACGCCTTTCTCGAATTCAATTTTACTAGTCCACTTCTATGTTTAAAACATTTGTTAGAACGATAACGTTATAATCCCTACTTTCGAATTATCTAACTTTAATCATAACTTCTATTCTTATTAGTGAATAATTAACCTAACATTTATTTATTTATAAATAAATAAATCTCTATTTGAACACTGGAAAGTATAAATACTTTCCCGAATTCGATATAATCGAATTTGCCGATTAACTCTCTTCGAGAAATCTCTATTTGATTAACTCTTCTTCGAATAACCAATATTCGATTAACTCCTTCTCGAATAAACGATATTCGATAATCTCTCTTCGAATAACTAATATCCGATAACTCTTCCTTTTCAAATATCTCATATTTGAAAATCTCACTTCGATTAAACTATAATCGATAACTCCCTTCGATGAAACTAACATTGATAACTCCTTTCGATGAAACTAACATCGATAACTCCTTTCGATGAAACTAACATCGATTAATTCCTTTCGATGAAACTAACATCGATTAATTTAACTCGACGAACTGAACTTATTTACTTTACTCGATCATTCTTGACTTGATAACTTAACTTGCTAAATTAACTCGATTATCTTAACTTGATTATCTTAACTTGATTACTCATATCGAATAACTAATATTCGATTTAACTCCATTTAACTCTATTCGAATAACTATTATTCGATTAACTCTATTCAACTCTATTCGAATAAACTATATTCGACAACTCTATTTAACTCCATTCGAACAACTATTATTCGACAACTCTATTTAACTCCATTCGCTTGACTCTAGATCGCAGCGATCACAATGGTTACGCCTGATTCCCTCAGGAAACATCCGACCGCCTTAGGCTATCTGCAGCCCTGCGAATTACGCTAGCAGTCATACAAGATGGCAACTTACCCTGAATACTATGTTTGACTAACTCTGTCTCAAATAACTATATTTGATTAATTCTAGTTCGTGTTAACTCTAATCGATTAACTCTAACTAATTAACTCCAACTGGTTAATTCTAACTGATTAACTCTAACTGATTAACTCTAACTGGTTAACTCTATTTGACTAACTCGACAAACTAACCCCTTTCGAATAACATATTCGATTAACTAACTTCGAATACCATATTCGATTTCTCCTTTCGAATGTCTATACTCGATTAACTACTTCGAATACCATATTCGATTTCTCCTTTTCGAATGTCTATATTCGATTAACTAACTTCGAATACCATATTCGATTTCTCCTTTCGAATACCATATTCGATTAACTAACTTCGAATACCATATTCGATTTCTCCTTTCGAATGTCTACATTCGATTAACTAACTTCGAATACCATATTCGATTTCTCCTTTCGAATGTCTATATTCGATTAACTAACTTCGAATACCATATTCGATTTCTCCTTTCGAATGTCTATATTCGATTAACTAACTTCGAATACCATATTCGATTAACTAACTTCGAATACCATATTCGATTAACTAACTTCACTTTATAAAGATTTCCTTTTTAACAACGTTTTATTCATTGGAAAAGATTTACTTTTAAATAACGGTTCTACCCTTTAAAAATGATTTCCCTTTTTATAATGTTTCCTGTCCAATTCTATTTGTAAATGGTTTACAAATATTTCCTTTTCAAATTTATACTTGAAATATCCTAACTCCTTGAATTTCCGGGAAAATTCGCCATAACCTCCTTTGTAACGGGAGCATCGGGAAAATCCCCAAACTCGCCACACAGGCCTTTCCATTCAAAAAGAAATGTTTTGAATTTATTTCCTTTTCAAATATCTCCTATTTATAAATATCCCAATTTATAAATATTCCTTATTTATAAATATTCCACTTTATAAATATTCTATTTTTCAATATCACTTTGAAAAATCTCCTTTATCTACATTCCGGTATGTCATGGTATTCAATCATATCAAATCACGATGTTCAATATCGTCCATACACACACAATCAACAACAGGTTATAATTCGCATCATATATTAAAATATATGAAAAACAATAAAATAACTGTTGAGGAATCCAGTCAGATCCCTCCAACCTGTTTCCCTGCATCACAGATGTTAGACAATATAGATAACATCACTTTCAGTTCCATATGATGTATTCTGTTAAACAGAATCAATATAGAAATTTAACTAACTGACTAGCAGTTCAATCAAACAATCAATACACAGTCAAACAGACAATTTTAACAGTTCTAACAATACAACATGAAATTATAAACTGTTCAGAGTTGGTGAGTTTTACTCACAGTTGCGCGTTAACCGAAAAATATCGGTTTACGTTCGATGATTTGAATCGGACAATTTGTTTTGCCATAAATTGTAACGAGCTCTGAAGGACTTCCAGTCAGCTTCTTTGTGAATCTCTCGTCCATACGGTCCCAACGCAACTTACGGTTTGTCATTCTGATTTCATATGGCCAAGATATGATAACTTGAAGTTAATACATTATTTATAAATTAAATAAACTAAACAACTATTTGATTCGGGCTTTAACCTTTTAAAAGCCCATCGGCCCACTACCAAAACCAACCCGCTCCCCAAATGTTTTTCTTCCCGAATCACTTCCACTCCAGGAACAAAATAACGCGTCTTTGACCGTACCCTTGACCGCCCTCCACTCCTCCTCTGACCACCTAATTCCGGCGCCCCCTCCACCATTCAACTCACCACTCAATCCTCTACCCGAAAACCTCCCATACATCAAGTTCGACGCCCATCTCCAAAGCGCGACCTGCTCCTCCCTGTAGCCCAGATTTGAATGTCGCAATCCACCAAACCGTCATCGAGTTCCGCCTAACCACCATCAATCAACTCCCTACGCCACCCCGAACTCAGTTATACCCTCAAACCAAACTCCGGCATCCTGAATCCCGCTCGCACACAAACCCTAAATCTACTGCTCGAGTTTCCAGCGTTGGCAATACCCCGTCGAGTTCAACAAAACCCCATCAAGTTGAAGCAAACCTCTTGGCGAATCCAAAGGAACCAACAATGCAATTTATTGGATTTTATTTTCATTGTTTTGATTTTTAAAGCTTGCGTTTTGTTTTTGGATGAAAAACTGGCGGCCTCAACTATTTTTGACCAACTCAGAAATGAAACTAGGTTTAGGGGATAGTGAAGATATTATATAGGAGGATTTTACATTATTATATTAGAATATTATATTCATTTTTTTAGCAAACGTTGTTTGTAATTGTCTTTAAAAATTCTCATGGTCACATACAATACCCAAAAATCACGAAACTGGACCTACTGCTAGAGTTCGACATTATGGTCCCAACGAAACTGGTTTCGTCGAATTCCGACTCCGTCTGCTCACACAGCGTATTTTTAACTGTCGAAATACTGACTGTTCTTCACTCTAAAAATCCGTACGGCCACACAGTGACTCTAAAAATCACGAAACTTGACATCTAGCAACTATTTGATATTGCGGATCCAACAAAACTGGTTTCGTTGAATTCCGACTTCGTTTGCAAAAGTGGCTATTTTTAAAGCTCTAAATAGCCCATTTAAATATATAAATATAATTAAATTAAATATAAATAAATTTATATTATCGTATATCTTCACATATGATATCGTACAGCTCCAGAATATCATATCAGAATTTATAGTTTGATATTTCAGATTTTAGATTTATCGATATTCAGTTTATACTAAAAATCCATTTATAACGTATATAAAGCGTCGCAAATTATAAAGGAATTCTACAGCGACTTTTCTGAAATTTGATTTTGGACATATCTCAAAATCTACATGACGAAATCCCGATCTTTCTCTTCCACTAGAAAGATATACTCCACCAGCTCCACACGTTTCTTGTTTCACAGAAATCCGGTTTAAAACGAATCCTCTACATTCAGTTGAAGTTCGAATCGCCAATTCACGAACTGCAGCGCCATTTCAAGCTCAATTTTAATTATATTATAAACTATACGTTCAACTGTCGTCGATTCAATATAATCGTTATTATATTTCAAATCGAAACTCCACCAAATCTCGTATGCTATTCAATTCACACGATATTGTGAATTTCACTATTTCTGACTATTTCGACTTTATAATATATTATTATATCATAATTATTTATTGAATATTCAACATTATTTAATTAAACGATCATTAACTTCTCTAAATCACCAATTTATATAATTAAATAAATTAATTATATATCTCTAAAAATGCGGGTCATTACATATCATTTATGTTAGAATCATTTCATGCTATGTTTGAGATTGAAATATTCAATACGTTAAAATAATGGTTTATTATTTATGATAATTTAAAATGATGTTACACTGCCATTAACAAGTTATCCGACTTGTTGATGTTGATTGGGACGATTATTTTCACACATCGCCCAAGTGCACAAAATTATGTGTTGGTTGAAACCCCACACGGGTCTTGGGATGATATTCTAACACACGTCTCCCTTGTGATTAATTATAAATGCACTCTGGCTGTTATTTGGTGGTTAATGGTTATTTATCGTTTATATGCTATGTCTGGAAATCCATATAACTTAATTTATATGGAAGTTGATTGAGTCGCATTCCAATTGAGAATTAAAGAATATTTTCATACAATAAGGAATATTTTATTTTTGTATAATAAGGAATATTTTATTTAAAACAATGAAACTTATAATTAGTAATAAAGAACATTTTAAGATAAAGAAATATTTTGGAATAAAGAGGTAATTATATTTTTTGGAATCAAGGATATCTTAGAATAAAGAATATTTCAAACTAATATTTTTTTTTCCAGTATGCTAATTTCTATTAGGAATTACAATTGTACGTGGACACGAGGTTAGGCTACATTTGTGGCGGAAGTCTGCCCGGACCCAACCGGCATATCCAGCAGCCACAGGTGTTGGGCCTAATGTGAGTGGTCCAAGTGCGCAAATACGAAACGGGCCATGGCACGAGGTTAAGCCCAACTTGTGGGATAAGTCTGCCCGGAACAACCGGCATATCCAGCATCCACAAGTCGCAGGCTTAATGTGGGAGGTCTGGCCCAGTATAATATATAAATGAATAAGATATTGAATTGGGCTATTTAATCTATTTTAAATAGCAATGCTATTTTAACCCGAACGTGTTTAAATTAAGATTTAATGAAGTTTTTCATTAATTCATATTTAATTGGAATTAAAATAAGATAAATTGGATTCTTGGGTTTGTCGTGAACGGTGTCTTAAATAACACTGTTCTTAAACCCAGTTGAGAAAGGAATAAATCTTTTAATTAAGATTATTATAGTTTTCAATTATATTTGATAATTGAAATAAATTGAAATGTGAATTGGGTTTATCGTGAATGGTGTTTTTAATGACATTTGTTCTTTAACTCAATTTACAGTGAAAATATAATTTGGAGTTTATAAATCTTTTATTAAGATTTAATGGAAAATTTCCAAAAGTAAAGTTTTCCAATTTAATATATTAAATTGGAATTGAAGAGAATTCGATTTAATAATAATCGAGATGAGATTCTGTAGAAGAAGACCGTTACTATATATGGAATTTAAAGGCTTTGCCGTTATTTCATTTATATTATTGGTCGGATACAGAAAGTTATATCGGTTATGTATTGATTTGATTTCTGTAAAATTCCATATTTAATGGAAGATGATTTTGGGTTTATCGTGAACTGTGTTTTAAATGACATTAGTTCTTTAACCCAATTAAAGTTAAGGTTAATTTCTTAAATTTGAATAATCATTAAGTAATGATTTATGTGATTAAAACCAGACTTGAGTTTTAATGAATTCCTAATTAGATTGAAATGGAATGAGGTAAAAAGAAGATTAAAGAATAAAGGATTTATCTTTGATAAGATAATGTGAATATTTTATTTAAAAGAATATTCTGATTTGGAATGTGGCGTATGATGTGTTTTTATAGCACTTGTTTTTAATTATAAATACGCGAATTATTCAGAAAGACTGGGTTTAATCCATTCTGAATAATTACTACGACGATCAAGAGTCGAAGATGAAGACGGTGGTTGAAGACCGATGATCTTCACATCGAATGGATAAGGACTACTGATGCAGTGGACTGGGTCGCTCCCAGGACAGGGTTGAAGTTGTAATTGTCCGGACGTATTGTTGATTGTTCGGATATGCGAGGAATAAGGTGCCTCCGGTTTCGTTCAGACCCAGAACGGACTTGTAAATGGATTGTATGTATGACGTTGTATTCCTTTATATTGTATTCGTTGGTCTCTGCTAAATATATATCTGTTTGGTGGTTTACACCCTTCTCTAAGACGTACGAGCTTGGAGGTTATATATTTACAAAAATCAATGGTATGGTATGGATTGACAATGTGGCATGCCAAGATGCATGGATCAAGGCTTTTGTTGAAAAGCAGAGCCTTGTGGTTGATGATCAAAGCACAGTCTCTTTAGACATAGCTTTGTGTATATCGTGACTTCGCGAACCTCATATCCCGGTATGAGTCAAGAACGGGATATGGACCGTAGGGAGTGCATACGTTTCTTTCTAGCTAGAGTGGTGTTTGGGCTTTAACACGGCCCGGCATTTTACTATGTGGATTTTGGATTGAGGTACCTCGTTTTTAAAGGCCGAAAGTGGTCACATTATAGGTCCAAAGGGGCCGGGAAACGTATGTTCAGGAATTGCCAATCCACTACCTTTAGGTGGGGACCGGCCCTACCGTTCCAAGGGTTCACTACGGGGGATCCTGAGACATCTGCTAGAGTGTCTCGAATCGGAAGAGGACGATCCCTAGCCTCGATTTCATGACGGAAAACCAATTTCCAATACGACATTATGATTTTGATTGTAAACTTATATATGGCGACATAGTATATGGTACCTATGCCGTCTAAGATTAATACATTTATGTTGAAATGTTTTAAATATATATATACACACTAATAATAATATCGTTTTTACGTATCATGCATCTTTTGACCATTATAAGGTAAAACCCTATCCTCTGGTGTGCGTTGCATTGTGTGATGGGACTTGGGTCTTATAATGGTTTCATTTTTCTAAAAAGCATTGCGTTGTTTAACGATTTACTTTATTTTATGCACTGGCAATCCAATGGAGTAAACCCGTTCCGCGTTAGCAGCGTGGTCCTGTGATTAGCCTATTTATTAGATTAGTTAAGTTAGATTTCTCACACCAGTCCCATGACTGACCTGTAGTTTGTTTCACTGGCAAACTCGGGTGCCCATAATTTTCCATACGGGCAGTCGAGTAGCCTTTTGCAGATCTTTATTTCTTTAGCAGGATCCTGGATCGAAGCTTAAAGTTGTGTCCAGAGCATAGGAAGCCTTCCGCTATATCAGTTTATTTTTCTGCTGCAATGTATTAAATATTTTGTAATTTATCTTCCGCTGTAAAATTCTGTACTCTGATGTAACATTATTTTAATGGAATAAAAGTATTCTGTTATTTGTTCTAATGTATTGTATTCCCAAAGTTAACGTATGCGAGTTTTGAATGGTCTTGGTCGATTTTGCGATCGATTAAGTTCGGGCAAAATCCTTGTCGTTACAATTTTTAACGATAAATAATTTGTTTCAACACATGAGTATATTTCCATTCATTCCACATCACAATCAATTTTCACAACACAACAAAATCAAACAAGTCGTCCATGGTCTGTGGACAACGGGTGTCGGGTGTTGCTAAGCACCGTCTGCATCCTAATATATTTTTAACTAGAAAACAAGAATTAAAGTGAGAAGTTCTCACCTTGGGGTTCCACTTCTCCATTCTTCCAAAATGAAGAAGACAAATGTCACACTGACTACACTCAAGCGAACTCGATATCCTACATGATTGGTTTTCGTCAATAACATTCACACGATAAAAATTATATTTTTATCTAACTAGAAGTCATATTTTTCCATAATGAAGAATCCTATCTTTGTATTAATAAAATCTTATCTTTTTAGTTCTAAAATTCTAATCTTTTCTCCTCTACTTCATATGTAAAAATCATATTTTTACCTCGTTATTATATACAAAAGTCATGTTTTTACATCGTTAAAAATTATATTTTTATATAGTTATTATATTATAAAAATTCGAATTTTGTAAATGGTTTCATTCATATAAAAATCGAATCCTAAATTCGATGACATTCATATAAAAATCACATCTTTATTTTAACGATACACATATAAAGATCGTATTTTTAGACAAGGTTATATATATTAAAAATCAAATTTTTAATACTATTTTGATCGTTACTATCATATAAATGAAAAGTTATATTTTTATATACGAGATTTATAATTAAAAATCGCAGTTTTAATTATGCAAGTAACCAAAAATGAAATTAAATGCTCACCGGAGGCATCGGAGGTGGGGGGTGGCTGAAGAGGGGCTACGCCAGAGTCGGAGATGTCGGGATGAGACAAGGGTGTTAAACGTGGTAATGGAAATTGTAAAAAATTGCATTTTTAGTGGCAAGGGGGCCTGAGGTTGGAGTTGGTGGCTGTGGAGGGCGGCGCCGGGCTACTGGAGACCGGAGGAAGCGGCGGCAGGTCGGCGGTGGGACCGGGGTGGCGGCGCTGGTAGGTTTCAGGTAATGGGGGCAAGGGTTTTGTGATTTAGAAGTGGGGGAAGGCGGTGGAGCATTTGAGGAAGGGGGAGGGGGTCTGACGTGGGTGGAGGCGCCGCCGTAGGGCATGGCGGAGGAGGCGGTGGGTGAATTGTGGGCGACGGGAAAATGAATCGGGTTTTTTTTCTTCTTCTTTTTTATCTGAGGGACGGGGAGAGAGAAAGAGGGGTGAGGGAGAGTTTTATTTATTATATTATTTTATTCTCCTATAAAGTTGACTTTTAATTTGAACACCAAACGAGACCCAACGACCGTCGCCCCTAGCTAATAACCCCATTCCGAACACAATGGGATATGTATCATAAGCCAATTCTATCGTTTAGATCAGTTTTCGTTTAAATCAAAATATAAATCTTTATATTTTAAATTCAAACGCACATTTTAATTTACTGGGGCCACATACTAACTCTAAAAATTTCAGAAAAATTATTTTTAGCTTCGTATTGACGATACGGTCCTAATAAAACTAATTTCGTCAAATTTGAAGACCGTTTGAAAAATGGCCATTTTTAAAGGCCAGAATTCCATAGCGACTATTCTAAATTTTCAAATGGACATAACTTTTTATTCTCGCTATGAAATTTTGATTTTTCGGATTCGTTGGAAAGATATTCTCAAATAGATTCTAATATTTTTGGTTTCGCTAAAATCCGGTTTATTTTGAATCCTGTACATTCATTTGAAATTTGAAATCGAATTTTCGAACTACCGCGCCATTTTCAATTCCTTTTATAATTTAAAATAAATAATTATATTCTAACGTCGATGCAAATAAGTATATATGTTCTAATTCTATTCAAAATAAATTTCTCATCGTTATTATTTAAAACAATTCATTTTAAATATTCGAAATTCATCAAAATTGCCAAAATAAAAATTTTAAATTGGCTCAGAATTTCCAGGTTGTTACAATCTCCCCCACTTAAAACTTTTCGTCCCCAAAAAGGAACGAAGCTGAAAGTTGTTCAACCAACAACTCAACTTTCATTATTTTCTTTACGACTTAAGTTCTTCAACTTTTCATTTTGTAAGAACTTTTCAATTTTTTTTAAAAAATTTGGCTAACACCCTAAATTTTCGAAAAATTTCTCCATAATCTCCCCTACACCAGGAGCTTCGGGATATTTCAAATAGCCTCCCAGGGTCCTCACCAATCCAAAAAGAAAAAGAAACAGCCAAGAGGCTAGCCAATCGGCTCATAAAATCATCAAATTCCCAAGAAATACAATAAACACGTACCTATTTGTCGGGCAAACAATTTTATTCCTCTGCTCTAGCCTCTTTGCAATGACTTGTTCAATGGATACACATGTATATGCATGCAATTTCAAACAATTTTCAATACAGTTCAATATTCGGTTCAATTTGGCATAAACGGTTAAAAAATTTAATAAATGAAACCAATAATCAAACAATACAATCAGCAATCAATTAGTGGATTATCGTTTCAAATTCATAATTTGTTATATATACAAAAATCATGTTTTTGATGCCAAATCACAACAATAGGTCCGATCTAGTTTTGATTCTCACACCAGTTTAATGGAAATATATAGATATCTCACTTTCGAAACTCGAAAATAAATGTTGATGATGTTTCGAACCACCATCAAAACATCTCTGGTCTACTAGAGTGTGATTCTATATTTATCCAGTATATTAAAACTTTGAATATACGTTCATGACGCGTATATGCAAAATCTTTATATACTCTATTGTCCAGATTCAATACAAATAAAATATTCAAATATGTACAAAATGGTTTAAATTTTCAAAACAAAACTTGTTTTCGATTTTATTTTAAAAATATACTCTTCAGACTCGTTCTAGGATACTACTGATCCCATCTCTAATGAGTCATTCTCATTAGATATTACTAATCCAATCTCTGATGAATTCTTTCGTTTGGTTCTAATGTGTCTTATTCTCGAGCTCTGTAAACCAAAGCTCCGATACCAAATATAGCAATTGGTAATTTCGCTTGATCTGAATCGATCGCTAAACCGACCAAGACCATTCGAAACCCCTGATTGTTTTGAGAACACGACAAATTGGAACACAAACAGAAGAACATTTCATTGCTTATTACAACAATTCCATCAGAATACAAGAATATACAGAGTATGGATAAATATTATACAACAGAGAATATCAGAGATTTAAATTACATTTAAATACATAGCAGCGGAAAAATAATACAAAGCACAACTGAAAGAAATACACAGATTTTAAATTGGCTCAGAATTTCCGGGTTGTTACAGTTTCCCAATTCAACATAATATTTTCGATTATCTATAATTGTCGATTTTTCCTTACTCGGTAATATATTTATTTATACTTCGAACCTTTATATTAAATTCCAATTTTTTTTATAAATAAATTATTTATAAAATTCGATATAACCGAATTTCAATTATAAACCCGTTGAATTTTTCTCAATTTAGCTTATATTCCGAATTCTGAAATATAATCAATCGTTTTGTTTCAAAACACTTCCCAATTTACTTTTAAATTCCTATTTGAATTTAAATAGTTTGAACTATCCAAATGATAATTTATTTCGCCAAATTTATAATATTATTTATAAATTCAACTTTCTTATTTCATATATTTAAACAAGTTCCTTTTTCAAATTTCTATTTGAAAATCCATCCCTTTGATATCCCGAATTTCAGAATAAAACCGTTGTTCCCTTTCAAATGATTTCAACTTCTATTTTTAAATTCATATTTGAATTTAAATATTCAAATTATCTCTTGATAATTAATTCATTATATTTATAAACACCATTTTATAAATTTCCTTGTTTTATATTTAAACAATTCTATTTTCGAAATCTATTTAAAACCCAAAATCTTATTTTGGAATTTTTTATTTATAATAACTTATATTTATATATATATAACACCCAATTTCTTTTCATATTCAATTTAACTTCTATTTAAATAAATTTGAATTAATTGAATTCAAATCATAAATCCTTATGGATTTATTTTAGTTCAATTTATATTCTGAACATCAGAATAAATTCCATCGTTTATTTCTTTAAAACGATTTCCCTATTTCTATTTTTAAATTCACATTTTGAATTTTAAATATTCAAATTATCAAATGATAATTTTTCCACTTTATTTATAAACACTGTTTATAAATTCATTTCAATTCTCTACATTTATTAATTTATAAGCAACGTTTATAAATTCACTACTTGTTTTATATATTCAAAACAAGTTAATATATTTGTAGCCCAATTGAAATTCAAATTCTAATTTTAGAAAAATAGATTTACCTTTTAAGTCTCCAAATATCCTTTTTACGATATTTTTATAAATCAATATTCAGGCCCCAGTGATATTTCAAACATTAACAACATCCAATTATCAACCACAGGTTATCTAACACATCATATATGATGATATATATGAAACAAATAAATAATAATATTTTTGAGGAATCCAGTTGGATTCCTCCAACCTGTTTTCCTGCATACACAAACGTTAGCCAACATAAATAATACCAATCCTGCGTCGAGGCAGGATATCACGGCATAGAAGGTCATCCACTATCATAGCGTGGGGCGCATAGGGTCATCCGCTAATGATACTGCGGGAATCCAACCACCAATATGTATATATAGTAACCACAAACCAATCCTAAATAACTAACATATATTTTATAGCCATAATAATATTTTAATGCATGCAAACAGCCAACAAACAATTATTTTAATAAATAAAATAATTCTAAATAAATTTGAGTGAGATTTACTCACCGAAATTGTAGTTATCGAATATCCTGCTTATTTCCAAATTATCGACTACTAATCTTCTCGAATGAATTCGCACTTGCGATAATTTTATTTAAATTTACCAATTAACATTTATTCATTTAAATTAACGAATAAATAAATTTCTTATACATATATTTTTGTAATGACCCGCATTGGCAGAGGTATTATAATTAATTTATTTAATTATTTAAATAGTGAATTAAAGGATTTAATGGTCGTGGAATTAAATAATGGTGAATATTTAATTAAAATAATAATTAAATAATATATTTAATTATGAAATAATCAGAATTGGATGAAATGACGATATGGTGTGAACTGGATCATCTGTGATATATAATTCAGTTTGGAATTGAATTTGAATAACGAATATATTATATAAACGACGGTTTGAACGTATAATTATATTATAATTAAAATCGAGCTTGAAATGGCGCTGCAGTTCGTAAAGTGGCGATTCGAACTTCAACCGAATGTACAGGATTCGTTTTAAGCCGGATTTCTGTGAAACAAGAAACGTGTGGAGCTGGTGGAGTATATCTTTCTAGTGGAAGAGAGAAATCGGGATTTCATCGTGTAGATTTTGATTTACGTCCAAATCAAATTTTAGAAAAGTCGCTGTGGAATTCCTTTACAATTTATAAAGGAATTATTTATATTTAAAAAAGGGATTTCAATATAAATCGAATATCGGGTTGACCCAGATTTGAAATATCAAGTTATAAATCCCAGTAGAGATGTATGATATTCTGTTGTGAATATATACGATAATATTCATTTTTAAATATTAAATTTAATTATATTTAAACATAATTATATATTTAAATGGGTCATCCAGAGCTTTAAAAATAGCCACTTTTGCAAACGAAGTCGGAATTCGACGAAACTAATTTTGTTAGATCCACAATGTCAAATAGTTACTAGATGTCAGTTTCCGTGATTTTTAGAGTCACTGTGCGGTCGTACGAATTTTTAGAGTGAGAAATAGTCAGTATTTTGACGGTTAAAAATACGTTGTGTGAGCATACGAAGTCGAAATTTGACGAAACCAGTTTCGTTGGGACCGTAATGTCGAACTGTAGCTGCATGTTCAGTTTGGTGATTTTTGGGTATCGTGTGTGATCACAGGAATTTTTAGAAGGCGAATATTGGCAGCGTTATAATTTAAATGAATAAAATAATCAAAATATCTCCATCCTTCTTCATTATAAATAGGGCTCAACTGACTTCCCTTAAGACCTAATTCTCTCCCGTCCATTTTTTAAGCCGCCAGTCTTTCTACTCTTTACAGAAAAAATGGGGACCTTCACAAAATCAAAGAAATACAAAATGATTTCTATAAATTCCAATGCTTTTATATTTAGAACCTATGCGGTGAGATCTTCATCTGTGTACACTTATTACTATGTTCGAAGTTCGCTGGAGTAACACGATTTTAATAGCAGCAACCTAGGGTTTGTATTTGCGGAAGTTTCAAGTATCGAATCAGGTTCGGAAGTGTGTGTTTGTGGAAATGGTGTTATGGAGCATCATTTGTGAAGAAATTAAGGTGTTCGATGATTCTTTTTGGTTGCGATGTTTCTGTAGCAGCGGAGAAGTCCTCGAAGTCGCAACTGAGAGGTAGTCTCGAGTTGGGTGTTTTAGGGGTGGATGTGAAGAGCTTGTGAAGAGGAGTGAAATGGGGGTGGTCTCGCTCGGGGTTGGTGGCCAAGTCAGCGGAGGAAGGAGGTCAACGGTGAGGGAATATCCTGGAACTCGCAAATTTTAAATTGGGGAAGAACATTTGTTCGGGTTTGTATATCAGAAGTGGGGTGTTGGGCTCAAGCCAAGTTAAGGCCCATTTAAATAAAATTCAAGTTTTATTTAAAAATGTATTAACTGGTAATCTAAATAACTTTCACGTACGTTATCAGAATTCAACAAAACAGGATCCGATAGGATCGTATGGACGGACACTACCCAATGGAACTGACTGAGAGTGGAGTGGAGCTCGTTTGAATTTATGGCAAAATGAATTGTTTGATTCAAATCAAATAAACAGTTTATCGTTCTTTAACAATGAACTGCAAAAGTGAGTAAAACTCACCAACTCTGAACAGTTTATAATTTCATGTTGTATTTTTAGAACTGTTAAATATTGGCTGATTGACTGTGGGTTGATTGTTTGATTGAACTGCTAGTTAGTTAGTTGAATTTCTATATTGATTCTGTTTAACAAAATATATCATATGGAACTGAAAGTGATGTTATCTATATTGTTTAACATCTGTGATGCAGGGAAACAGGTTGGAGGAATCCAACTGGATTCCTCAACAGTTATTTTATTGTTTTCATATATTGTGATATATGATGTGATTTATAATCTGTTGTCGATTATGTGTGTTTGGACGATATTGATCATCGTGATTTGATATGTTGAATACCATAACATACTGAAATGTTGATAAGGGGGAATTTTTCAAAGTGATATTTGAAAATAAAATATTTATAAATGGAATATTTATAAATAAGAAATATTTATAAATTGGAATATTTATAAATAGGAGATATTTAGAAAAAGGGAAAACGTTATAAAAAGGAAACTGTTATAAGAAGGAAATCATTTTAAAATGGAGAACCGTTACTAAAAGTAAATCTTTACAATGAATAAATGTTGTTAAAAGGGAAATCTTTATAAAGCGAATAAAGGAGTTAAATCGAATATGGTATTCGAAAGGAGTTAAATCGAATTAGTTATTCGAAGAGAGTTAAATCGAATATGGTATTCGAAAGTAGTAAATCGAATTAGTTATTTGAAAGGGGTTAGTCTAGTCGAGTAAGTTGAATAGAGTTATCGAATATTAGTTTATTCAAATAGAGTTAAAGGAAAAGAGTTATCGATTTATAATTTAATCGAAAAGAGTTATCGATTAGTTTAATCGAAGTGAGTAATCAAATATAGTTTATTCGAAAGGAATTACCGAATTTGGTTATTCGAAGGAGTTATCGAATTTAGTTATTCGATGGAGTTAATCGATTAGAGTTAAAGCAAATGAGTTAATCGAATATAGTTTATTCGAATAGAAAGTAAAAGGATTTAATCGAATATAGTTTATTCGAATAGAGTTAAAGGAGTTATCGAATATAGTTTATTCGAAAGGAGTTAAGTGAGACGAGTTAATCAATAGTGTTAGTCCAATAGAGTTAATCAAATAGCGTTAGTCCAATAGGGTAAACTGATAAGGGTTAATCGAATAGAGTAAATTGAATAGAGTTATCGAATATACCTTATTCGAAGGGAGGAGTTATCATATAGAGATGTATTCGAACGAGAGTTACGTAAGGAAGTGTTAAAGTGTTAAAAGATGAACTTGCCCTATTTCGAGATTTAAAATGTTGTTCAGTTAAGGTCTGAGAGGTAGTTATACCCCAACTTGATTGACTTCGTTTTAATTTAGAAATGGGTAAGGTTCGAGAGTGAAAGTGGTTAGGTGAATTTAGTAAATAAGTATAGTGGTTCGAGTTGTCGTCGCGATGTTGATTTAAACATCTGTTAAATCCAAGTAAAGAAGATTTGGAAATGTTTTCCAAATAGAATCAGAAAAATAATCAAATATTGAAATAGGAAATATGAATATATATATATGATTGATGATTGGGTGATAGAATTTCCATCTGGAAATAATATCATTGTTTGCACACTTGTTTTCTTTGATGGTTAAATCACAGACTATCGAAGTTTTGACCATTTTAACGTTGTTAATATGGAGATACCTGTTGGATTATTATCCAAAGAACCACTCTGTATTGGCATAAGCGTTGCGAATCATATATGCCAAAGGAAATTGAAGACGGAGTTATGCAAGGGCTATCCTGTTTACAGAATAGTGCCTTCGGTTCATCCTGTTCCTGGATAACTCGTATGGACGGATGTCTGACAGAGTATTTCCAGACGATCACGTATATTGATTTCTCCAAGCGTACCAAGAGTGGAAGCGGAGAAGGAAACTTCATTTAGACAATACATAATATATGACTGAGGACGTCAATCGGTGATTTGATGGATTTGATGATGTGGCATTCAAAGTGAATCTGGTGTGATGATAAAGCGTAGCTTCTAGCCTCACATCCGGTAAATGACAGAAATCGGGCAGGCAGCATGGCTAAGTCGGTCGCACCGAAGTAGGGTGTATAATCACCTGATCTAGAGTTTCATTTACTTCTAAAAATCTATTGTTGATGCTGTCCCATTCGGGATACGGTTGCTGATCCCAACCGTTGGTGATATACATTCGATACACTCAAGCGAAATGAGTGGTCGGTCATGTGTAGCCGGGTTGCAAGATGTTCTTGTTGAACCCAGTGTATATTTTTCTAGAGGTACACTAGCGTAAGGTTGTTTCATACCTTGTCATAGTTGGAAATCCATTACCCAATATGTGATTGCGGTTTTGCTTGTATACTATATATGTAGAACGTGAGATGAAAGCGTTTCCGCTAGATGATTATTATATTGTGGTTGATAGACATTATTATAATATCAAAAGGTTTTTGATATAAAGATATTTTGGATTCTCATAAGGGAAAAACCCGTTCCGTTATGCGGCGTGGTCTTATGAGATATCGTTTTCTTGTTCGAACTGTTTTAAACTGTTTTACTCATACCAGTCCCATGACTGACCCGGAGTTTATTTTGTTTTGTTTTCCCTAAACTCTTGGGTGCCTAAATTTGTACGGGCAGTCAAGTAGTCGGGATTTACAGATATACTGGAAGAGCTTGGAGCAGGAGGCTTCAGGATTATATAGCTATAGTTATTTCCGTTGTGTTGTAAGTGTTGTACTTTGATAATTATGTACATTCAAGTACATATGTATATTTCAAGTTATGTTATATATATTATATGTTATTCATTCCGCTGTGAGGTTCGTGTTACTCTGATGTTGTGTTCTTCTTCTTCTTCTATTCTAAGTTTCTATCTTATCTTTCCTCACCCTCTAATTTCTTTCATTAATGATCGGTATTTTTCGACTTTGGTTAGTCGTCATCGTGTTTATGTCGATAACCAAAGTCGTCAAAATCCCGGGTCATTACAGTTGGTATCAGAGCTTAAGTTAAGTGAATTACCTTGGCTCTGTGGCGTGACTCGATAGAGATTGGGTTAGTAATACCCTAGGTTGAGTTGGAGTGTATATATACGAGTGAACGTATTTGCAGATGATATAAAAATAATTTTATATTATGGAGATTTATTGGTTGAGTAGTTTATGAGTTCTGGTCGATCAGTTTGATCCACTGTATCGGTAGGGATTTTGTAAACACTCGAATACGTTGAACCGTCATGGTATGATTTGAAAAGGGTAAACGAAATAATTTTGCCCCAAGTTATATTTTGATATAAAGGATTTATATTGGAATAATTATAATATAGTGGATATATTGGTTGTTATTATAATCGAGTAAGATTATAAATTAAATGGTTATGTAATTAACCAACCAAAATTCATATAAGTGAAATACATGAAATCAGATGAGTTGAATCTGAAAATTTAAACCAGAAATTGAATTAAATTCTGGAAAAATTGGATAAGTGTTTGTAAATGGATTTGGATTAAGAATAAGGAAAATTTAAGATCCTGGGAGATTTTAAATTGTTTTACAAGCAGTGTGAATTATATTTTTAAATGAATTTCAAAGTGGAAATGTTTAGAAATGGTTTTATAGTATTGGACTCACTTCGATCGCTGGAAAATAGATTCCGATGATGACAGCTGCATCATCAGTATTCATTTTCGAGTTGTAAGTGATGAATTACTACCAAAGATACTGTTTTGAAATTGTTTTGGGAAAGACAAGTTTTGTTGAATTTCAAATGGGATTTATAATATAGAATTTGAAATAGAAATTGAATATAGAAATTCAAAGGGAGTTTGAATATATGAAATTCAATGGAAGTGATATAGAATTTGAATATAGAAATTCAAATGGGATTTATAATATAGAATTTGAATATATGGAATTTGAATATAGAAATTCAAATGGGATTTATAATATAGAATTTGAATAGAAATTGAATAGAATTAACTAAGTCGAAGAGGAATTAGTTAATCGAGTTTTGAATTTGAAGTTGAACTTTGAAAGGTGAATTGGATTTGTAAGTGGATATTCGAAATCGAATATAGAATTTAATTTGAAATTTGGATTCAAATTGGTTAATAAGCAAGTTAAAATATATTTTAATATGTCATGTTCAAATATAAAAGTGAAATAGACTAAAGAGTTAATTAACGAATTAATTAACGAATTGAGTTAAAACGATCAGGTATAGTTAAAATAGATTGGGCAGGTATAAATACACATGAGATAGGTATGGATAAGGTATGAAGGTATATAAATAGAATGCTCGACGAAAAGGTATGTATTTAATTCATATATGAGATTTTATGCGCCGTATCGGCTAGCCGCTTGGCCTTTTCTTTTTCTTTTGGATTGGTGAGGGCCATGGGAGGCTATTTGAAATATCCTTATGCTCCTGGTATAAAGGAGGTTATGGCGAATTTTTCCGGGAATTTAAGGAGTTTGAATATTTTTGAGATAATTTGATAGTTAGAAATCAACGTATCGATATATATAGAAGTCGATAAGGAAACGAACTTAGAAATAGAGTAGTAAAATCAAAAAGTAAGACTAAGAATAAAATCTAGTAAGAATAGAAAGAGGAAGCGTATACGTGTTTAAAAGTGAATAAGTAGTTGTATGGTATTGATTATTCGAGTAAATAGTCATATCTGTTTTGACGTTATAAATGTTATTCAGTCAAGGTCTGAGAGGTAGTTATACCCCAACTTGATTGATTTCATTATTGACAAATAAATAGTAAGATTTCAGGCTCGAAGATCAATGTTGAATAAGAGTTAGTTGAATATAGTATTTGAGTTGTCGTAACGATGTTTTACACAACATCCGTTTTAACCCAAATAAGTGTAAGCTTGGAAATATAATAAAGAATATTTCCTAAGTATAGAAATAAACGAGATCGGATAAGAGATAAGTAATTGGAATATTTTCCAATTATAAATAGGATATATTTTCTAAAGTTTAGAAAATAAAGGAAGGCGATATTCGGAAATGTTTTCCAAATAGCATAAAAGGCCAATATGGTTATTGAAAATATTTGGTTAACAAATATTGATAAAGAAATAGAGAAGTGATTTAACTAATGGAATATTAATTAAGAGCTCAGTGACATGTTTAAAAGGAAAATTTGATTTTTGAAAAGAGTAAAATGTTTAAAAAAACTCCCAGGGAAAGACTGTTTGAATAAAAAAAAACAAATTT
Source organism: Allium sativum (assembly GCA_030737875.1). Lineage (NCBI taxonomy): Eukaryota > Viridiplantae > Streptophyta > Magnoliopsida > Asparagales > Amaryllidaceae > Allium > Allium sativum. The sequence goes on from CM060922.1 coordinate 281,149,508, forward strand.
AACAGAAATTTGTGAAAGCAAAATTGAATTAAAGTAAAGCCAGTAAAGTGGTAACTGTGGTTGAATTAGAATGATATCAAGACCAATTGGATTGTGAGATTCAAATTTGAAGTGTAATGTGATAATCAAGTTAAGAGTTGGGAATCGAGAAGAAACTCGAGTTGAAATGATATTCGGATCGGATATAAGCGAATGGTTGTGTTGTGGATAAAAGCAGATTGGAATTTGATCGGGATGACCCTTGTATCCGCTGAATTGATAACAGGTGGAAAGGATATAATTATAGGCCGACAAAAGGTACAAGTTTATATTTCTATTGGATATAAGATTTTTGAGCCGAATTGGCAAGCCGCTTGGCTGTTTGATTTTCTTTTGGGTTGGAGATGGCCCAGAGAGGCAAGTTGGAGTTTGACCGATTGACCAGTACAAAGGAGGTACTGGCGAAATTTTTCAAAAAGTTAAGATGTTAGAAAATTTTCAGGATTTTTGAAAATTTTCGATGATAAGAATTGATTAAATATTTTAATTGAAATTAAATTGGTTCAGTTGAAACCGAAGTTAAGAAGTGAACAAATATGTTTAACTAGTCGATACGGTCGTTCTCTACCTTTTAGCAATTTCGAGGACGAAATTATTTTAAGTGGGGAAGATTGTAATGACCCGCATTGGCAGAGGTATGTAACGACCCAGAAAATCTGAACCAATTTAAAATTTTTAAATTGGCTAAAATGATGGATTTTAAATATTTAAAATAAATATTTTAAATAATGGCGATGAAAACTGAGTTAAATCGACATTTGAAAACGAATATAATTAATTATAATTATATATAGAATTGAAAATAGTGCGGTAGTTCGATAATTCGATTTCAAACTTCAATTGAATATACCGGGTGCAAAACAATCCGGATTTTAGTGAAACCAAAAATATTTAAATATGTTAGTGAATATCTTTCTAACGAATCCGACCAATCGAAATTTGATAGCGGGAATCAAAAGATATGTCCAGTTGAAAATTCTGAATAGTCGCTAGGGAATTCAGGCCCTTAAAAATGGACATTTTGCAAATGACCTCGGATTTCGACGAAACCACTTTTGTTGGATCCGCAGTGTCAAGTTATTGCTAGGTTTCAAATTTCATAATTTTTCGAATCAATATGTGAGCGTGGCAAAGGAAAACGCGTTTGACCAGTTTTAGTTGATTTTAATCGACTGGAAATTGGCCATTTTTCAAACGGTCTCAGAATTCGACGAAACTAGTTTTGTTAGGACCGTATCGTCAATACGAAGCTAGAAAATATTTTTCGGGAATTTTTCTAGTTAGTATGTGGCCCCGGAAATTGAAATGTACGTTTAAAATTCAATATATTGATTTAAATAAAAATTCAACGGAAACTGATTGTAACAATCAAATCGGCTTGCGATACATATCCCATTGTGTTCGGAATGGGGGATAAACGCTATGGACGACAGGCGGTGGGCCTCGTTTCGAGGTCGTATGTAAAAGTCAACCTTTTTGAAAAATTAAATAATAAAAAAATAAAAAAAAAATTCATTCCCTCTCTTTACCTCCTTTCTGCCCCCCCCCCTTCGTTTTAATTCCAAACAGAAAGAAAGAAAAAAAAAACCCTAAAGCCAGCGACACCGCCCCCCCTAAAGCGAACGCCGCCATCACCGCCTCCATCGATCGAGCCCCGAAGCCCCCCGCCTCCATCGATCGAGCCCCGAAGCCCCCCGCCTCCAACGATCGAGCCCCGAAGCCCCCGCCTCCATCGATCGAGCCCCGAAGTCCCCCGCCTCCATCGATCGAAGACCGCCTCCCTGTTCGAACCCCGAGCCGCCCCTTGAAGCCACCTCCGACGGCTGCGAAAACTCCCCCCCCCCTCTGTAAGTTTTACTTTATTTATTTATTTTATTTTAATTCTGAATTTTTAAAAGCATTATAAAAACTGTTTTGTTTTTAAAGTAAAAACTGTTTTGTTATAAAAGATTTTAAAAACTGTTTTTTTTATATATAATTTAAAAACTGTTTTGTTTTTAAAGAGTTAAAACTGTTTTTTTAAAAAAGATAAAAACTGAATTTTTAAGAAGATTTTAAAAACTGATTTTTTAAAAAGAGAAAAAAACTGATTTTTTTAAAAAGAGAAAAAAAACTGATTTTTTAAAAAAAAGAGTAAAACTGATTTAAAAGGATTTTAAAAACAGATTTTATAAAAGATTTTAAAAACTTTTTTTTTTTTAAGAAACTAAAAACTGGATTTTTAAAAAGATAAAAACTATTTTTTTAAAAAAAGATAAAAACTGTTTTTTTTAAAAAAGATAAAAACTGTTTTTTTAAAAAAGATAAAAACTGAATTTTTAAGAAGATTTTAAAAACTGATTTTTTAAAAAGAGAAAAAAACTGATTTTTTTAAAAAGAGAAAAAAAACTGATTTTTTTAAAAAAAAGAGTAAAGCTGATTTTATAAAAAGAGTAAAAACTGATGTTGATTTTTAAAAAGGTATTGAAAACTGATTTCTTTAAAAATTAAAAATCATATTTTTATTTTGAAAGTCAAAGTAAAAATCATATTTTTATTTATTGAAAGTCAAAGTAAAAATCATATTTTTATTTATTGAAAGTCAAAGTAAAAATCATATCTTTATATATTGAAAGTCGAAGTAAAAATCATATCTTTATATATTGAAAGCGAAGTCAAAATTCGATTTTTATATATTGAATAACATCGTAAAAATTCGATTTTTACATATGTAGAGAATACGGGCGAAAGCGACAAAAGGCGAAGATTTCTCTAAAAGAAGAATCGTAGTTGGATAGCTATTGGTGAGATTTCTGATTTAAAAATATTATATATGTGTGAAATGAAAGTGAATAGCTATATATAAATTGCTATATATATATATATATATATATGTATGTATATATATATATATATGTATGTATATATATATACGCCCCTCGTCCACAAACCATGGACGATATTTATTGGTTGAAATTGTTGTGAAAATTGAATGATTGTTTGGGATTGTTTGTGATTGATATTGGTTGATTGAGGTTGAAAAATACCCATTGTGGTTGAAAAATATTTGGTTGAAACCACATAGGATTAGTTTGTGGAAATGAAATAAATTGTTTTATGATAAAAATCCTATTTTGTCACCTATATGAACTATATAGAAAAATAGTGTTTTGAAATGAATTGTTTTACAATAAAAATCACATTTTTATTGTATGCATAAATGTTGAAATGTGAAGGGTTAAAAATAGCCACTTGTTCAAAATAAACATATATGAGTTGAAATATTCATTAATTAGCTAATGAAATGATTTGCACCTATTTATGTAACATTAGAATGAATGGAGTTTTTAAACCAAATAGAAATCAAATATGAAGTCGAATAGAAATTGATAAATGATAAGAACTGTATATATATGTACATGCAATATTCATTGAACAGGTTATAGCAAAGGGGCTAGAGAAGAGGAATAAAATTTTGTGCCCGACAAATAGGTACACATTTACTGATTTGTTTGGGTGATAATTTTGAGCCTGTTGGCTAGCCGCTTGGCTTCTTCTTTTCCTTTTTGAGATTAGAAGGACCGGGAACGCTATTTGCGATTTCCCGATGCTCCCGGTGCAGGGGAGGTTATGGCGAATTTTTTCCAAAATTTAAGGTGTTAGAAAAATATTTGAAGTGAAAACGATATTGAAATTGTTGAATGAACTATATTTATATAAATATATAAATATAAATAAAATTAAAACGAAACGAAGCCGTGCAGTTCGTATTTTGAAACCATGATTTCAAACGACTAGTGCGGGAAATCCGACCATTGAATTTTCCCGAAACCTCAACCGTCGGGTTCGCCTTGGAAATATCTTCCCAACGGCACCAACTTTGTAGAAATCCAACGGTTGGATTGTCTGGAATGTTTAATTCAAATCTGAAGGAAAACAGCGCCAGAAACGATTATATTTATTTATATATATAAATATAATTATATTTAATCGAATAACGATGCTGCAGTTCGTATTTTGAAATCGAAATATCAAACGAGTGTACCGGGAGATCCGACCGTCGGATTTTCCCGAAATTGGAACCGTTGGATTCGTTTTGAAAATACCTTTCTAATGATGTAAATTTTGTAAAGATCCAACGGTTAGATTTTCAGATATGTGTAAATCAAATCTGAAGAAAAACAGCGCCACGGCCGCCTTATGGCCCGTAGCGTCGTTTTGAATAAAATGGCTATTTTAAAATAAATAAAAATAGCGATAAATAGTTATAAAATATCATAAGCGATATAGAATGGAAATAAACTGAATTTGCTTGATTTATGTGATGTTTGATGGTTGAATGTGTTTGGTGTGAAAATTACATTAAAGGACAAAATTGGTGTTGTCGAATAATTTAACCATTGAAATAAATTGAATTGAAATTCTAAATATACGTGAATTATTTGAGAAGGCCGAGTTAATTCTCATTTCAAATAATTGATCGACGATTGAAAGTCGAAGATGAAGACGATGGTCGAAGACCGGAGATCTTCACCTCGTTTGGATGGTAACCGAGGTCCTGATTGGGAGGCATCCCGAAATATGGATAATGAGTGGTGATCGTCCAGACGTACGTGTTGATCGAAGGGTTTGCGAGGTATTTAGTGCCTCCGGTTTCGTTCAGACCCAGAACGGACTTGTAAATGGACTGTGTGTCCGACATTGGAATTTGTTCTGTGTGATTGATAGCCATCAGTTGCACGGTATGAATTGCCTGTGTGGCGTGCTAAGATGCAGTGATCAGGGCTTCTGTTGAAAAGCAAAGTCTTGTGGTGATGATCAAAGCATCGCCTATGTGGCGTAGCTTTGTGTAGAACGTGAATTCGCGAGCCTCACACCCCGGTATGAACCTAAAACGGGAGAAGGACCTCAGGGAGGGCATGCGTTTCTTCCTAGCTAGGGTGGTGTCAGTGACCTACCAGCCCTGACATTTATATACTTTTCACCTATGTGGTTGTTGCTGTTGCGAGGCGCCTCGGTTTGATCGGACGATCCGGGTCCGATGGAGTCATTCGTTGGCTCGTTTACGCCCCAAAGGGCGGGGAAACGTATTGTTCAGGTATAATAATCCACATCGGTGGACCGACCCTGTCGCTCCAAGGGGCAGTTGCGGCTGTTCCTGAGGCTCGGGCTAGGCAGTCTCGAATTCGGTAAGGACTATCTTTTGCCTTGGTTCATGACGGAAGTCCAATTTCCAAATACGTGATCGTGCGGTTTTGCTTGTATATACATATTTGGCGACATAGTGGCATGGGACGCTCATGTCGTCTATGATTGATAGTTATGATTTGAAATTGTTTTCGAAACATATAAACACTAGCAATAATATCAAATGCCTTTGTTTTATTCGTATCAAGCATATTTTGGCCGTTATAAGGTAAAAACTCTATCCTCCGGTTTGCGTTGCATTGTGTGATGGGAACTGAGTCTTATAACGGCTTCATTTTTATAAAAAGCATAGCGATGTTTAAAAGAATGATTTGTTTTAAAGCACTGGCAATCCAATGGAGTAAACCCGTTCCACGAAAGTGGCGTGGTCCTGTGATTAGCCAATTATATATGTGTTGAGTGGATTTCTCATACCAGTCCCATGACTGACTCGTAGTTTGTTTCACTCTCAAACTCGGGTGCCCCTTTTTCCACGGGCAGCCTTGTATTCAGGTTTAGCTGGTTCTTTCTGGATAGCTGGAGCTGAAGATGGATTCTATCATTTATTTCTTTTTATGCTGTTCAGCTCCTATTGTACATATTTTGTTTATTTCCGCTGTAGACATTTATGTATAGCTGAACTGTATTTGTACTAAGTAAGATCCTGTATACTATGTAACTCTGATGATTAATTTTATCCAGTATATTTTGTTGTTCATATCTGGTGTATTTATTTAATTCTGTTCTGCTATTATATGTTTCTGTGTTATATTCCAAAGATAACCTTGTTTCCGTGAGAACGGGAAATCGGGTCGTCTCATGGTATTATAATTAATTTATTTAATTATTTAAATAGTGAATTAAAGGATTTAATGGTCGTGGAATTAAATAATGGTGAATATTTAATTAAAATAATAATTAAATAATATATTTCATTCTGAAATAATCAGAATTGGCTGAAATGACGATATGGTGTGAACCGGATCATCTGTGATATATAATTCAGTTTGGAATTGAATTTGAATCACGAATATATTATATAAACGACGGTTTGAACGTATAATTATATTATAATTAAAATCGAGTTTGAAATGGAGCTGCAGTTCGTAAAGTGGCGATTCGAACTTCAACTGAATGTACAGGATTAGTTTTAAGCCGGATTTCTGTGAAACAAGAAACGTGTGGAGCTGGTGGAGTATATCTTTCTAGTGGAAGAGAGAAATCGGGATTTCGTCATGTAGATTTTTATTTACGTCCAAATCAAATTTTAGAAAAGTCGCTGTGGAATTCCTTTATAATATATAAAGGAATTATTTATTTTTAAAAAGGGATTTCAATATAAATCGAATATCGGGTTGACCCAGATTTGAAATATCAAGTTATAGATCCCAGTAGAGATGTATGATATTCTGTTGTGAATATATACGATAATATTCAATTTTAAATATTAAATTTAATTATATTTAAATATAATTATATATTTAAATGGGTCATCCAGAGCTTTAAAAATAGCCATTTTTGCAAACGAAGTCGTAATTCGACGAAACTAATTTTGTTAGATCCACAATGTCAAATAGTTGCTAGATATCAGTTTCCGTGATTTTTAGAGTCACTGTGTGGTCGTATGGATTTTTAGAGTGAGAAATAGTCAGTATTTTGACGGTTAAAAATACGCTGTGTGAGTATACAAAGTCGAAATTCGACGAAACCAATTTCGTTGGGACCGTAATGTCGAGCTGTAGCTGCATGTCCAGTTTGGTGATTTTTAGGTATCGTGTGTGATCACAGGAATTTTTAGAAGGCGAATATTGGCAGCGTTATAATTTAAATGAATAAAATAATCAAAATATCTCCATCCTTCTTCATTATAAATAGGGCTCAACTGACTTCCCTTAAGACATAATTCTCTCCCGTCCATTTTTCAAGCCGCCACTCTTTCTCCTCTTTACAGAAAAAATGGGGACCTTCACAAAATCAAAGAAATACAAAACGATTTCTATAAATTCCAATGCTTTTATATTTAGAACCTATGCGGTGAGATCTTCATCTGTGTACACTTTTTACTATGTTCGAAGTTCTCTGGAGTAACACGATTTTAATAGCAGCAACCTAGGGTTTGTATTTGCGGAAGTTTCAAGCATCGAATCAGGTTCGGAAGTGTGTGTTTGTGGAAATGGTGTTATGGAGCATCATTTGTGAAGAAATTAAGGTGTTCGATGATTCTTTTTGGTCGTGATGTTCCTGTAGCAGCGGAGAAGTTCTCGAAGTCGCAACTGAGAGGTAGTCTCGAGTTGGGTGTTTTAGGGGTGGATGTGAAGAGCTTGTGAAGAGGAGTGAAATGGGGGTGGTCTCGCTCGGGGTTGGTGGCCAAGTCAGCGGAGGAAGGAGGCCAACGGTGAGGGAATATCCTGGAACTCGCGAATTTTAAATTGGGGAAGAACATTTGTTCGGGTCTATATATCAGAAGTGGGTTGTTGGGCTCAAGCCAAGTTAAGGCCCATTTAAATTAAATTCAAGTTTTATTTAAAAATGTATTAACTGGTAATCTAAATAACTTTCACGTATGTTGTCGGAATTCAACAAAACAGGATCCGATAGGACCGTATGGACGGACACTACCCAATGGAACTGACTGAGAGTGGAGTGGAGCTCGTTTGAATTTATGGCGAAATGAATTGTTTGATTCAAATCAAATAAACAGTTTATCGTTCTTTAACAATGAACTGCAAAAGTGAGTAAAACTCACCAACTCTGAACAGTTTATAATTTCATGTTGTATTTTTAGAACTGTTAAATATTGGCTGATTGACTGTGGGTTGACTGTTTGATTGAATTGCTAGTCAGTTAGTTGAATTTCTATATTGATTCTGTTAACAGAATATATCATATGGAACTGAAAGTGATGTTATCTATATTGTTTAACATTTGTGATGCAGGGAAACAGGTTGGAGGAATCCAACTGGATTCCTCAACAGTTATTTTATTGTTTTCATATATTGTGATATATGATGTGATTTATAATCTGTTGTCGATTATGTGTGTTTGGACGATATTGATCATCGTGATTTGATATGTTGAATACCATAACATACCGAAATGTTGATAACGGGGAATTTGTCAAAGTGATATTTGAAAATAAAATATTTATAAATGGAATATTTATAAATAAGAAATATTTATAAATTGGAATATTTATAAATAGGAGATATTTAGAAAAAGGGAAAACGTTATAAAAAGGAAACCGTTATAAGAAGGAAATCATTTTAAAATGGAGAACCGTTACTAAAAGTAAATCTTTACAATGAATAAACGTTATTAAAAGGGAAATCTTTATAAAGCGAATAAAGGAGTTAAATCGAATATGGTATTCGAAAGGAGTTAAATCGAATTAGTTATTCGAAGGGAGTTAAATCGAATATGGTATTCGAAAGTAGTAAATCGAATTAGTTATTCGAAAGGGGTTAGTCGAGTTGAGTAAATTGAATAGAGTTATCGAATATTAGTTTATTCGAATAGAGTTAAAGGAAAAGAGTTATCGATTTATAGTTTAATCGAAAAGAGTTATCGATTAGTTCAATCGAAGTGAGTAATCGAATATAGTTTATTCGAAAGGAATTATCGAATTTGGTTATTCGAAGGAGTTATCGAATTTAGTTATTCGATGGAGTTAATCGATTAGAGTTAAAGCAAATGAGTTAATCGAATATAGTTTATTCGAATAGAAAGTAAAAGGAGTTAATCGAATATAGTTTATTCGAATAGAGTTAAAGGAGTTATCGAATATAGTTTATTCGAAAGGAGTTAAGTGAGACGAGTTAATCAATAGTGTTAGTCCAATAGAGTTAATCAAATAGCGTTAGTCCAATAGGGTAAACTGATAAGGGTTAATCGAATAGAGTAAATTGAATAGAGTTATCGAATATACCTTATTCGAAGGGAGGAGTTATCAAATAGAGATGTATTCGAACGAGATTCACGTAAGGAAGTGTTAAAGGGTTAAAAGATTAACTTGCCCTATTTCGAGATTTGAAATGTTGTTCAGTTAAGGTCTGAGAGGTAGTTATACCCCAACTTGATTGACTTCGTTTTAATTTAGAAATGGGTAAGGTTCGAGAGTGAAAGTGGTTAGGTGAATTTAGTAAATAAGTATAGTGGTTCGAGTTGTCGTCGCGATGTTGATTTAAACTTCTGTTAAATACATGTAAAGAAGATTTGGAAATGTTTTACAAATAGAATCAGAAACATAATCAAATACTGAAATAGGAAATATAAATATATATATATATATAGAGATATATATATATATATATATGATTGATGATTGGGTGATAGAATTTCTATCTGGAAATAATATCGTTGTTTGCACACTTGTTTTCTTTGATGGTTAAATCACAAACTATCGAAGTTTTGACCATTTTAACGTTGTTAATATGGAGAGACCGGTTGGATTATTATCCAAAGAACCACTCTGTATTGGCATAAGCGTTGCGAATCATATATGCCAAAGAAAATTGAAGACGGAGTTATGCAAGGGTTATCCTGTTTACAGAATAGTGCCTTCGGTTCATCCTGTTCCTGGATGACTTGTATGGACGGATGTCTGACAGAGTATTTCCAGACGATCACGTATATTGATTTCTCCTAGCGTACCAAGAGTGGAAGCGGAGAAGGAAACTTCTTTTAGCTAACACATAATGTATGGTTGAGGACGTCAATCAGTGATTTGATGGATTTGACGATGTGGCATTCAAAGTGAATCTGGTGTGATGATAAAGCGTAGCTTCTAGCCTCACATCCGGTAAATGACAGAAATCGGGCAGGCAGCATGGCTAAGTCGGTCGCACCGAAGTAGGGTGTATAATCACCTGATCTAGAGTTTCACTTACTTCTAAAAATCTATTGTTGATGCTGTCCCATTCGGGAAACGGTTGCTGATCCCAACCGTTGGTGATATACATTCGATACACTCAAGCAAAATGAGTGGTCAGTCATGTGTGGTCGGGTTGCAAGATGTTCTTGTTGAACCCAGTGTATTCCTTTCTATAGGTACACTAGCGTAAGGTGGTTCCATACCTTGTCATAGTTGGAAATCCATTACCCAATACGTGATTGCGGTTTTGCTTGTATACTATATATGTAGAACGTGAGATGAAAGCGTTTCTGCTAGATGATTATTATATTGTGGTTTATAGACATTATTATAATATCAAAAGGTTTTTGATATAAAGATATTTTGGATTCTCATAAGGGAAAAACCCGTTCCGTTATACGGCGTGGTCTTATGAGATATCGTTTACTTGTTCGAACTGTTTTAAACTGTTTTACTCATACCAGTCCCATGACTGACCCGGAGTTTATTTTGTTTTGTTTTCCCTAAACTCTTGGGTGCCTAAATTTGTATGGGCAGTCAAGTAGTCGGGATTTACAGATATACTGGAAGAGCTTGAGCAGGAGGCTTCAGGATTATATAGCTATAGTTATTTCCGCTGTGTTGTAAGTGTTGTACTTTGATAATGATGTATATTCAAGTACAGATGTATATTTCAAGTTATGTTATATATATTATATGTTATTCGTTCCGCTGTGTGGTTCGTGTTACTCTGATGTTTTGTTCTTCTTCTTCATCTATTCTAAGTTTCTATCTTATCTTTCCTCACCCTCTAATTTCTTTCATTAATGATCGGTATTTTTCGACTTTGGTTAGTCGTCATCGTGTTTATGTCGATAACCAAAGTCGTCAAAATCCCGGGCCATTACAATTTTTCTCTTTTTTCCTTCCATTTAATTCAATCATCAAATCATTTTAAATTAAATATTTAAACCATGATTATAACCTTGTATAAATCAAATACAATATTTAAAACAATTCGAATTATATAAGCATATATATATTTCTCTTAACAAAATTTCAGATTTTAATCAAATTGAAAATAAATAAATAAAAACTTTATACCTTAATGCCATGATTAAATCTTTCTTTCCTAAATTGTATACGCAGTAACCCCTGTACCACCATCCAAAATATCTCGGACCAATGCTCCCAACCTTCATACTGTTGAACCTTAAAACCCATCAGTTCTTCACTATGACCAACTCTTCCAGGCGCCAACCCCCTTTCCATCATAACTGATCTCCCTCATTCAAATCCTGACTATCTTCTCTACATGTTCATCACCAAACCGCATAGCTCGAGGTCTTTGAAGAAATCGTGACACTTGCTTCCTTCTATTGCGTTCGACTTCAAGCTACAGGGTAGCGAATACCCCAAAATTAATCACGACATCCCGAGCAAGCACCCATCCGTTCTCCACTGCTACTCTAAATCGAGCTTTCCCCTTCCGATTGCAACCCTAATCGATCACCACCCTTTTCCCTTGATTCGCGAGTTCGAACCAATCAAAACCCTCGATGTCATCCTCTGAAACCCTTAACTGAAAGCTCGAGTTCGATCATGAGAAGACCGTGTCACACCCCTCTTACTGCAAACCATTGGTTTAATCAAAGATCGAAGTTTTCGATTGAGAATAAAACGAGAAATTAAAAGAATGAGCTATGGGTTTTTTTTATTCTTTCTGAGCCCACTTGGTTTTTGCAAAAAAAATAGGAGGAGGGGTTTGCGGTCTGTAGATCGATTTTCATTTGTATAAAACACAATGACCATTTATATTTTTATATGAAGCTTTTTCTCTCGAATTGATTTACAAAATAAAGGAATGAAAGGAGAGAACCGAAGGATGTCGCGTTTATATAATTGGAGAATGCTTCAGCATGAAGGAAAAGTCTGTAGGTGTGTACAAGGTAAGGTAGGTTAAGTACACCATTTATTAAATGCGATTTGATTTTGTTTTGACTTCGATTTGATCTCATGTTTAATACGATTCGATATAAAGCAATTTTTATTCTTTTTAGATGGATATCGATTTGATTTCGAACCTATCCACAGTCAAATATCTTGGGGTCCATTAATATAAATCACGAACCGCTATTCTAGCGTACCGACTGACATTTCAATGTAATAACCCTATTCTGAACTCAACGTTAAATATTCTGAAATTTAATTTCAATATATATATACCATATTAAATTAATTTAATATAATTTAAATTTGAAAACCACAAATTCTTTGAAAGTAAATTATTATTTATTATCCTATATATCAAATAAAATTCCTACTTATTATCTTAATCATTTTGATTCAGTTTTTAACTTCGATTTCAATTATATTTCGAATTAAAATAATTCAATATATTCTAAATTAAATTATATATGATTATCAAATCGATAACTCAATACAAAAATTCATTTATATAATCAAATCAATATTTAAAATAAATATTAAATATCCAAAATTAATCGACCAAAAATCCGGGTAGTTACACCCACTCTTTGTTTTGCTTCCTGCTCATGCATTTTTTTTCTTTTTATTTTTTTAGTCATGTTTCTCTTCTTCTTTTTCCTTCTAAAAGCCCATGTCCTTATACTTACCGCATCCATCAAAAAGAAATGACCTTCCTACTATTCACCATACACGCTGCCTTCACTTGAGCCACACCACCTACCACACCCGCTGATGTTTATCCGAAACCACAGATGTACGCCATCGAACCTCCTCTCCTTTCACCCAAGACCCTTCCTTGCCTAACCACGCCTACCACCTACAGTTTCACCAAAACCAACCAAGCTTCCGGCCTTTATTTCCATCACCACGTTGAACTAAAAACCATCTCCACCGTCCATCCTGTAGGGCTCGTCGAGCTCATCAGGTTTACTGTTGGTTGTTTTGAGAATGGACTTGCATATTAAAAGAGATCGTTAAGGAGAGGATTGAATGATTCACAACCATTAAAATTTTACATTGCTGGGTAGGTTTTGAATCTAAATGAAGTAATGCAGTGTGGCTATATATAGGTGAACGCATGGCTATGGATAGAAACAACGTCCTTTACCACTCTTTGCAATAACATGTGCATAGGAGGTAGGACCTTAGGCATGCAAAAGTTAATTTTAGGGTAGGCTAAATAGTGTAGGCATGCACTGACTTGTGCATGTGAGTGTACTACATTTGCATCAAAGATAAAACATGAGTTTGTATTTAAATTAAGTAGTTCTGCACATATATTTTTAAGCGTAGGTTACCATGTAGGCATGCACGGGATTTCTGTGCGTGGATAGATGTAAATAGGTCGCATCGGTTAGTTTTGAGTGAAGGGTAGGTTGCTACTTCATTCCTTAGTGCTTAACCAATTTAATTTCTTAGAAGGTATCTTTAATATAAAATCTCCATTTTTCTCTTCCATTAGAAAAATATAATCAAATAGATTCGAACGATTCTTGTTTCCTAGAATTCCAACTTAAAATGGATTTTATATATCCAGTTGAAGTTCAAAACATTATATCACAAACTACCGCGACGTTACGAGATCGATTTATAATATATATATATATGTATATATATAAATTATAGGTCAAAACTTCACTAAATGGACCTTACTATGTACATTCATATATTAGAAGGGAATGGAAACCCAAATGGAGCTGGAATGCGTTCGCCAGAGAAAATAGATTCTATTTGATCAAATTGACTAATGCTGAAGACTGCACCAATGTACTGTAGAATGGACCATGGTTCATGGATAACAAGCTAATATTCACAAAAAGATGGGAACCAAATCTCAAACTGGAGCGTGGCATGCTTGAAACACATCCAGTTTGGACTCGATTGTGTAATCTAGATTTAGCATTATGGAATGCAAGAGGCATTAGCAAGATTGCTAGCCTGGTGGCAACCCCTTATTGGATGATTGCACTAAACGTGTTACAAGACTAGCATATGCAAGAGTGCTAGTAGAAATTAGAGCAGATAGTACCATCAAAAAATAGATACGAGCTAAAGATAAGCAAGGGAATGTTTACATTCAAAGCGTGGAATACGAGAATTTACCTCCCATTTGCAATACATATGCTTTGGGCATACAGATGGCCAATGCACCACCACTTTGCAGCAAGCGTGGCAAAAAAACCTGCAGAAGATATGACAGTGGAGCAAAAAAAACATAAAGTGATACTTTGCCTGATCCTATGCTAGCTACTAATGCAGTTTATATACAAATATCTGCAAACACTTCCACTACATTAACTAATTGTGAGGAACACCAATCTCCCGTATCCCCGCATGATTTAGAGGGGCAGCAAATGCTGGAGAAGTCACAGGAGGTGCAGCAGCTGGAGAAGGAGTCACAGGAGGTGTCAGATCAGGAAGAAACCCCTGGCATTTTGTCCAGTCCATAGGATCGGGTTCCTGAAACATTGGCAGAATTAAAGGAGTTAGATATCAATCTTATTAACACAGAAGATGAAGGGATTAATGATATTAGAGGTAATCTCACAAAACATAATGATAAATATGATGAACAGTTCAAGACAGTGGGTAAGAAGGTCAAGAACTTGTGTACACAAGTAGTTTCTCCAAAGAACTTGAGGATCAAGGCTCTATAATAAGTTGGAATGTTAGAGGTCTATATAACGATACCTGATCTTTAGACCTCTATAATCTTAGAAGGACCCTGGTACCTTCTATTATGGGTAAACTAGAAAGTAAAATGAATGATGACAATGTTATTTACTTTAAAGAGCAATTGAGAGGTGATTGGTCACTCATGAATAATAATGACACTGGTTCTAAAGGTAGAATTATTCTGGCTTGCATCAAATTAGTTTGGAACATGAGCTTGGTAGATAAAGACGAACAACAACACTGTCCAAGCAATAAATGTAGGAAGCTTAAGCATATACATCACTGCAGTTTATGCCAGTAATCTTGCAAGTCAAAGGGTATCCTTTGGGAGAAGATCATCAAACTATCTAAAGACATAACAGAGTCATGGCTAATTATGGGGGATTTCAATGTAGTCCTACGCATTGAACAGAAACAAGGGTTATTACATTGAGAACAACGCAGTTATCTGAATTTAACAACTGCTTAGTGGCAACAGGACAAATTGAACAAGTCCACGAAGGCCTGAAATTCACATGGAAGAGTGGAGAATTTAGGAAAATTAGGTGTAAACTCAATAGAGCTCTAATCAATGTCCAATGCATGAGCAAATTTGCGGACATTAAAGTAAATATACTGCCTAACTCAACCAGTGACCTTGCCCACTGCATAGTCCTCTCCAGAAAGTAGACAAGAATAGAAAGGAAAGTCGTTCCGATACTCAAATGAGTGGCACTTGTTCGAAGGCTATCATGTTGCAGTCAACACAACTGATTTAATGCAAACGGGAGAAAATTATCTATTTCATTTAGTGAAATTTCTCAAAAGGGCCAAGGACAGATTTAAGAACTGGAACAAATTACAGCCCAAGGCCCAAGATGATCTCATTAATTTGGAAAGACTTAATGAGGAGCTACTGAAGAAAATAGACGAGGGGGACAACTCAGATAACACATGGAATCAATATTACACAGCCCAAACTAATCTGAAAAACCTATTACACATGAAAGCCATTGAACTCAAGCAAAAGCTAAGGAGAAATGGCCAACAGAAGGGGATGAATTTACGAAATTTTTCTACACTAAGATGTCTGTCAGGAAAATACCAATTACAAATTCCAAATGTATGCTCAGGATGGCAGTAATTGCATTGACATGAACAAATTTGAAGAAGATGCTATCACACACTTTCAAGCACTGTACAATGGTAGCACTGAAGAGGACAACTTACCGCACATTGTTGCTAGGAGACTGGTTAATTCCCGAGGCAGAAGATTGTTGCTAAGCACTGTCAGTGAAAGTGAAATTTGGGACGCGGTAAGTTCATCCATATTGATTCGTCTCCGGGTCCCGATGGACTTGGCTCTGAGTTCTTCATAGTCTATTAGGACGATTTGAAAGGTAAAATCACTTTATCCATTCAAGAAACTTTCAATTCAGGTTTGTTTTTGAAAGAAATAAATCACACTTTTATATGTCTACTAGTATTGCGAACTACAAACCTATAGCTTTCTGTAATGTCATATACAAGACCATTAGCAAGGAGCTATGTAATAGACTGAAAATAATACTCCTAGATTTAATTGTTGAATGTCATAGTGCATTCATTAAAGGTCAAAGCATATCAGAAAATTCTTTACTAGCACATGAGCTGAACAGAAACTTCAACAAATAAGGTGTTGATCGAATGTAACACCCTGTATTTTCTGTGAACATAAGAGTAACAAATCAGAGAATAATTAAATTTTAATAGAATAATTAAGGCAAATGGGTTACGCCATTGCGTTCATCTTAAAATTCTGCTTGGAACAATCCAAGTTTGCGTAAATCGGACTCCGTATGAAGAAGATATGGCCTTTAGAAGTATCAATAAAAACCAGCCCGAAATTCAAAAGTCAGATTTCGAAATTCAAAACGGACACCCGGGTTGGGCGGGAAAATTCCCTCCCAGGACCCAGGTCGACACCAGGGTTGACCTGGGGGTCGACCTGGGTACACAGGTCGACACTAGGGTCGACCTCCCCCCTGTTTTCCCAGATCTAGCTCTAACCTGTTCTGCCACGTGTCGCTCTCTGATTCGTTGTGTGATGTAGCCTGCTGCTCTAGACGATTCTGATGGCTTCTGGACTGATCTAAAGGCTCTAAATTACCTTATTCTCCTATTTAAACACCCCCAAACCTAGCTTTCTCTCCACACAATTTCATTCTGCCTATACTCTGCCTCTATTCTAATTAAAAATAAAAATGGCATCGCTACTCTGCTAGAATCAAAACTAGAACTAGTGCATCTTCTTCTAATCTGAATAGAGTTAAAAGAGAACAACAATTTTCTAATCTAATCGATAGTCTACGCCAAAGGAGCGCTATTCAGTGTCAAAATACAGATCCCAGAAATCAAGATTTACCTTTTCAATTGTGAGTACAGTTATTTTCTGATATGAAATTTAATAATTATCTAGGCATTTTTGTGAATCTGGATCTGTGGTTATGCATACTTTTTTGTGGATCTACCTTGCTAATATTATTGTGACTGTTCTGTATCCGTTCCCTCTTTTCGTCCTTTTTGTTTATAGCCAGGCTACCACGAGCCTGCGCCAAATCTCATAAGGGATTAACGCACGAACGCTAAATTTTGGGACAAATAATGGATAGTGCATAATTTACATAACTGATCTTTGACTTATTTGAGAAAAGGGACATATGTTGTAAATTAGATCTAGATCTGTGCATACTCTGTGATTTAGAAGAAGAGGAATCATTGTATGATAACATGTGACTTGCAACTTGGGGACATAATGCATATTGAAATTAAGATCTGATTTTGAAATGTTATAATTTAAAGATCTAGATTTTTGGGTAAATTTTATGTAACGATTCATGATTTGAAAAAGGAATATGTGACTTAGGCGTAGAGACCTATATTATAATAGGATAACTATCAATGTGAATACGCCTAAAAGTGGATTTTTGGATAATTGGCATTAAAGGCTATAACTTGGCATAATTCATAGGGTATATCATGATTTGGGCTTTTAGAGAATATTCTGTACTGTGCAAAGTTTAACTAAAAATTTGGGCATATGTTGTATTATGAATTATGACCATGATTTAGGCATGTAAGTTTAGGCTTAATTTATTATTAGGCAAGTTATGTAAATAGAATTTTAGAAATATATAATCTGCTAAATCTGTTGAATTGCCTAATTGGCTAAATTTGTTATCTGTTGAATTGCCTAATCTGCTAAATCTGTTATCTGCTAAATCTGTTGAATCGCCTAATCTGCTGGATCTGTTATCTGTTGAATTGCCTAATCTGTTGAAAGATGAATAATTTTAATTTGGGTATGAAAATTCGTAGGCTCGATCTAAGATTGAGTAAAACATGGAAATTTGATTAATCTGTTGTAACATGTAAAGAAGTTTAATCTGTTAAATGGACATAATTAGTCTAATATCTGTATAATCTGTATTGGAATAAATAGGCTATGACACGAGGTTAGACTCCGTTTGCAGTAGAAGCCTGCCCGGAACCAACCGGCTTAACCAACAACCGCAAACTGTCAGTCTAATGTGAGAGGTCGTAGGCATAACTAAATTATGCTTAGACAAGAGGTTAGGTCTAGCTTGTGGCAGAAGTCTGCCCGGAACCGCCCGGCATATCCAACAGCCACAAGCTACCGACCTAATGTGAGAGGTCTGTGCATTAATATTTAATTAATGCAAATCTGAAATAAATATGATGTCTAAAACGTGTTGGGTGGATAGGGTTAAACCAACTGGACTGATGAATCTAACAAAATCCGTTTCATGAATCTGTAGGCCCAATACAAAGCTAGACAATCTGTAAGTCTGTTAAATCCGTACATCTGATCTATTAATCTGAAAACTTGTTAACTTGATTGTCTGATCCGTGAACTAGTAATCTGAACTCTGTCTGAAATCTGTAAACAAGTTAATCTGAAATCTGTTAGTCTGGGGACATAAGGTTAGGAGGGGAATTACTTATGTCATCTGTTGTGTGGAACCCATATTAGTCAGTAACCCTTTCTGGTATCAAAACTTTGACCCCACGCTATGTAGGGGTCCGGGCACGCTTACTGAACTGATTATAAGCGGTTCATTCTGATAATGGCGAGGGGTGTTGATGGTGCGTTCCAACTGGGTCATGTGCATGCATGGATCCGGTCTGCTCTGAGGATGTAAGACGTTGTGACATCTGTAAATATGTCTGTGCCAATAGGTTGCCACTTTAGGAAGTGATACACCCTACTTTGGGCCGACACAAGGTATTTATGTATTAGGGAGCCGATCGCTTGGGGTAGGACATAGGATACACTTAATTCTATCGGTTTCTGTTGGTACCGTCTTTTCTGTTGGGTGGTAACACCTGTCTGTTTCTGCGTGGTACCGTCTGTTGGGGTGGTAAAGGCCCATTACTAGTGTACACCTAATTCTAACATTCTGTTTCCATAGGGATTATTCTGTTTCCATCTCTGATTCCGTTTCCGATTCTGTTTCTGTAACTTCTGTCTGTTGGGGTGGTAAAGGCCCATTAGTTGGGTGGTAAAGGCCCATTATTAGTATTCTGTTTCCGTACCTTCTGTCTGTTTGGGTGGTAAAAGCCCATTATTAGCATTATGTTTCTGTACCGTCTACCTTTGTTCGGGTGGTAAAGGCCCATTACTAGCATTCTGTTTCTGTAGAGATTATTCTGGTTCCGTTTCTGTTTCAGTTTAGACATTAGGGTAACACCTAATCCTGTTATACTAGTATTAGTGCAAATAAGTGAAAACTAAGTAAGATGCTAAGCTTAGCCTATATCATTCTGTTTCCTCTGTTAACATGCTATTCCTGTTACAGTTATATCTCATCCAGTTTTATTTACATGTCATGATACTATTATCTGTTTATATGTTGAAAGTCACTGGAATCACCAGACTTATGTCTAATCTAGTTTGTTTTGCCTCTTTTCTTTCCGTCCCCCCCCCCCCCAGGTTCTCAGGGTGGAAACAAAGGAGCTTGATTCAGATTCTCTCTACTTGAAGTGTTCGAAGTATTGCTTGGCTTTGGTTCTATCTTTCCATGGCAGTTTATGTTGGGGATTATGGCTTTAAAAACTATGCATTCTGAAGGCTTTTGTACAAGACTGAAATTTATGTACTTGAATTCCGATATTGTGGTTTTAAAAGATGTAACCAAACTTATTTCTGTTTCTGTTGTAATAAAGTTATAAAATTTTCAAGTACTACTTTATTTGTCTTGTAAATTTCTGTTCTATTTACTTATAACATTCCACCGTAGTTAAGGCATTCCTTTTGAGAGTGACCTTAATGAAAGTGGGGTGTTACACTTGGTATCAGAGCTGAAGGTTACCAGATTTGATAAAAAGTTTTTGAAAAACTATTTTCAAAAAGGGTTTGAAAAGGAAGTATTTTCAAAAGTAAAGTTTATTTTGAAAAACATAGTCCCCCAAAGCCATATATCTATCTTTTGATTTTCTGTTTTCCTTCTTTTCTGAGTCTCCGGGGCTCCTGGCTTTCTGGGAGGTAACCTCATCGCGACATGGTTCCGTAGGCATGATGAGACTACGGCACTTGTCGAAGGGCAAAAGAAGTACCTAACTTCCATCTGTAGCCGCAGTAATTTCACCTATGGATAATCCTCTTTCGAGCTTCGTAGGGTTTTCTGTGCGATGAGGGCAGCTTTGGAGGAAGATTTGTTAGCATGTAAGAAGACTAGTTGTTTTCAGTAAGGTGAGACAGGACATCTGATCAAGGATTACCCCAGAAGGCAAGGGCAAAGGGCAAAATCTTTTGGAGTGCGGGCGAATGCTCTCATAATTGACGGATATGATAGAGATAGGCAAATTTTTTTAGTAGGATTAATTTCCTTATCTGATCATTCTAGCATTTTAATTCTGTAGTTGAGTCTCTGCACTTTAATACTAGTCTTGTTTCTGATCCCGCTTTAGTCTCAAACCCCTTAAGGGTTACGACTCATCTATTTGTGGTAGGTTGGGGTTTGAAGGTATCTGTGTTAAGAGTTAAAGTTGATTGTGACACATACATTCTGGTGTTTTGTGGGATATGGTGGGATTTTATCATGCTTAGTTTCCTAAGAATCATTTGATAATCTGATCTATACCAGTGGTCTATAAGTATCTGAACATTTCTGAAAAAGGATAGGGGTTTTTACTCAAAGCGTGAAGTAGATTTCCAGTTGGACATTTGGTTAGTGGGAGAAGTTCTCTGAGTGTCAATCTGATGTTGATTTCGGACTTCGGGGTTGATACTTAGGGGGTTATTCTCTTAAACCGATGTCTAATGGGAAACAAGCTTTTGTTTTAATTGTACTTGCTTCTATCACTCGGCTGTATCCTATCGACCGAATCTTCAACCTTTAGGTAGAAACTAATGGGTATAAACATGTGTTTGAGACATGTTATGTTTGATGGTTGCAAGTGGATGCAAGTGGTTGCTAGTGGTTGCTCGTGGATGCATATACACACACTAGGCACTAGATCGGCCCAAAAACACTCTCATACTGAATATGGATTTGTGTGAATTTTTAAAAATTTTATGGATGCAAAATGGTTGACTCAGCACATGGATGTTGCATATGAATGAACGGTTGTGCACTCATATAGAAATGGTATGTATCAAATAGGAAAATTGCATACATGTTGGACTCATGGCACTGACATAATTCGCATTAAGGAGGTCAACTGAATCAGTGGACTGCCTGATCTTTGCATTAGAAAAGGAACATAAACACACACTTTTGCATATGATCATACAACATTAGAAGTTTCTAAGGACAATGGATGCTTGTGGATGATGGTTGAGTAGATGGGTGATTGGATGGTAGGACACATTCTTCTTAACTTGAAGATTTCGGGGACGAAATCCTTTAAGGAGGGGAGAATGTAACACCCTGTATTTTCTGTGAACATAAGAATAACAAATCAGAGAATAATTAAATTGTAACAGAACAATTAAGGGAAACGGGTTACGCCATTGCGTTTGCCTCGAAATTCTGCTTGGAATAGAGTCCAAGTTTGCCTAAATCGGACTCTGTATGAAGAAGATATGGCCTTAAGAAGTTTCAATAAAAACCAGCCCGAAATTCAAAATTCAGATTTCGTATTTCAAAAGAGACACCCGGGCTGGGCGGGAAAATTCCCGCCCAGGACCCAGGTCGACACTAGGGTCGACCTGGGGGTTGATCTGGGTACACAGGTCGACACTAGGGTCGACCTCCCCCCTGTTTTCCCAGATCTAGCTCTGACCTGTTCTGCCACGTGTCGCTCTCTGATTCACTGTGTGATGTGGCCTGTTGCTCTGGACGATTCTCATGGCTTCTAGACTGATCTAAAGGCTCTAAATTACCCTATTCTCCTATTTAAACACCCCCAAACCTAGCTTTCTCCCCACACAATTTCATTCTGCCTATATCTGCCTCTATTCTAATTAAAAATAAAAATGGCGTCGCTACTCTGCTAGAATCAAAACTAGAACTAGTGCATCTTCTTCCAATCTGAATAGAGTTAAAAGAGAACAACTATTTTCCAATCTAATCGATAGTCTACGCCAAAGGCGCGCTACTCAGTGTCAGAATACAGATCCCGGAAATCAAGATTTACCTTTTCAATTGTGAGTACAGTTATTTTCAGATATGAAATTTAATAATTAACCTGACATTTTTTTGAATCTGGATCTGAGGTTATGCATACTTTTCTGTGGATCTATCTTGTTAATATTATTGTGACTGTTTTGTATCTATTCCCTCTTTTCGTCCTTTTTGTTTGTAGCCAGGCTACCACGAGCCTACGCCAAATCTCATAAGGGATTAACGCACGAACGCTAAATTTTGGGACAAATAATGGATAGTGCATAATTGACATAACTGATCTTTGACTGATTTGAGAAAAGGGACATATGTTGTAAATTATATCTAGATCTGTGCATACTTTATGATTTGGAAGAAGAGGAATTATTGTATGATAACATATGACTTAAAACTTGGGGACATAATTCATATTAAAATTAAGATCTGATTTTGAAATGTTATAATTTAAAGATCTAGATCTTTGGATGAATTTTATGTAACGATTCATGATTTGAAAAAGGAATATGTGACTTAGGCATAAAGACCTATATTATAGTAGGATAGCTATCAATGTGAACACGCCTAAAAGTGGATTTTTGGATAATTGGCATTAACGGCTATAACTTGGCATAATTCATAGGGTATATCATGATTTGGGCTTTTAGAGAATATTCTGTACTGTGTAAAGTTTAACTAAAAATTTGGGCATATGTTGTATTATGAATTATGACCATGATTTAGGCATGTAAGTTTAGGCTTAATTTATGATTAGGCAAGATATGCAAATAGAATTTTAGAAATATATAATCTGCTGAATCTGTTGAATTGCCTAATCTTCTAAATCTGTTATCTGCTAAATCTGTTGAATTGCCTCATCTGCTAAATTTGTTGAATCACCTAATTTGCTAGATCTGTTATCTGTTGAATTGCCTAATCTGTTGAAAGCTGAATAATTGTAATTTGGGTATGAAAATTCGTAGGCTCGATCTAAGAGTGAGTAAATGATGGAAATTTGATTAATCTGCTGTAACGTGCAAAGAAGTTTAATATGTTAAATGGACATAATTAGTCTGATATCTGTAACGACCCGTATTCTACGCACCATAGGACCGTAGAATATTTGTTTCTTTCACATACGAAGTCGTATGGTCATGTAACTTTGGGAGACGACTATTGGGGTCATTTCCCATGTTCAAGATTTTTCCTGATTTTTAAATGACCATTTTACCCCTAGTTGGTACTGTTTTGGCCATAACTTTTGACTGGAAAGGAATTTTGATCTAAAACTACTTCCATTGGCATCGGATGATGGTTTACGATTCCGTAGAGTGGTCACATTAGCCAAACGGACTCACCGTTTGGGAGATATGGCTGAAACAAGTTTCAGATGGTGAAAAACCGCTTAATTGGGTTTAACCGGGTGATTAGCAGCTAGGCCCAGAGGGGAATTTCGGGTTTAGAGGCATAGGAGGGCTGATTAGGGTTAGGAAATCACTTTCATTTCAGTTTTGAGCCGCCACAAACCTTCTTGAGACCCTAGTAATGGCTTCCATCCTCTAAAACCACTCCAAAACACATTTTTAGTGAAGATTAATCCTAAACTGCATCAAATCAGGACCAAATTGCAACAGAGCAAGGTTGGAGCTGCTGCTATACATAGGAATTCGACCCAAACATAGAGTATTTCAGATTTGGTGTTTTATTTTGTGGCCAAGGTGAGTGATTAGCATCGTTTTGGCACTAATTACAGTTAATTAAGGGTAATTAGTGAAGATTAGCGAATTCATACACTAATAAATTTTGGAAAAATGTTTAGAAATTCTTAAATAATATTTTATGCCTCTGTTAGAAATTTGGTTCGATTTGATTAAGTTTCGTTAACCCTATGATTAGTTTTATTTAATCATGCTTAAGGGAAAAATGGGATTTTGGGTATATTTGATCCATTTTGACATGTAAATTCATTGTTTTGGTGTTTGTGGTTAGTTTGCTATGTTGCTATGACTTTTTGACATGATTTGTGATTGATTAATATAGTTAGATTTGTCGAAAACGTCGTCGAATGGCGTAAACAAGTTGCTGGAAAGAGTTACAGAAAGTTGTGCAGGGTTTCGGATCGGATATTGGCTCGGATCGGATTAAAGACCTGGGCAAGGAACCCGACCCGAACCGGAATCTGGCACATACGAGGCTTGGCAAAAAGGAAGGCCATGTTGGTTAAGCTGGGGATCGGACCAACTTAAAGACGAAGGCCTCGGATCAGATCGACTTAAGGAGGAAAGGCTAGGACTGAAGTAAGGCGGAGGGATCAGATCGGCTAAAGGAGTAGGATCGGATCGGAGTAAATGGAGAACGAGGGAACTGATCGGAGAAGGAGCATGAACTGGAGGGGAGATAGCAACCCGACCCAACCCGGAGAAGGACGCCCGACCCGAATTGATGCAACGCTGTGGACCCGAACCGAATCGCTATAGGGGAAGACTACGAACAGAGCCAATTCAAAGTAGAGGACCCGACCCGAACCGATGGCTAGAAGGAGAACCCGACCCGACCCAGTATTGATCAATAACCCGAGATGCAAAGGTAGTCCAATTGGGAAGTTAGAGCTCAGGATCCAGTTGGGAACCGATGAGTTCACTTCATGGTTGGGCTTTGCTGCGGGACGTGTGCCAAGGGGCAGTCGATGTTTATATCTTTGGATCACTATGTATGGGAAGTACGTGAACGGATTCAGGGCTGCAATGGCATAGGTACGACTAAAGGGCTATAGACCAATGAAGTGGGGTCATTTGTAAAGATTTGGTCATGACTCCATGTGGTAAGCTTGGTAGTAGCAGTAGTTGTACAAGTTGAACTCCGTCACTACTTCAATGGGTCTAGTGATTGACAGTGGTGGACATCGTATGCTTTACGCACTGAGTGAGAGATGTGAGGATGGTTGCTATGGATGATTTGTTTGCTATCATTATGACATGCACATCCCACCCCCGTATTCTTACACTATTTATTATGGCACCTTAGAGTATTGTACGGTATGTGGTACTAACTCTTTGGTTGCAGGTCCAGGTTCAGGTTTGGTTTAGTATACCTGTTATTGTTCTGTTTAGATGCTTATCGCTCATACCAGGCTTTATGTCTGACCCAGAGTTTATGTCTCCTCTTATTACTCTGGGTGCTCACATGAGCAGACTAGAGACATGTTAGCTGGTGATGTACGGGTAGATGATCCGGAGACGAGCAGGAGGCTTCCACGTAATATATATAGTATTCTCCCTGTGTTGTTGAAGATCACTGCTTGGGCATTGGTGGTGCATCTTCTACTTTAAATTTCTTTTGTTTAGAGACAGTAAATTTGGAAAGTTGTAATAAGCTGTATTTGGATTTCCGCTGCTCTGATGTTGATGCTGATTTTAGTTATTAGCTTATGCACTGTCTCACCTGTTTTATGTCAAGTATATTATTATTATTATATTTTACTCCATGTGCTGTGAGACATTCTACATGTTCTTGGTTAGTTAATTCCCTTCTTTCCTTCCTTCTGACGACCGTCCCGTTCTAGTCGGGCTTGTGTACAGCGCACTTTCGGAGGAAAATGCAGGCTGGTGCGGGGTGGGCCGTCACACTTGGTATCAGAGCCTGGTTGCGTAGTTAACCTAGGGAAGTTATCAGGGAGAGATAGTATACGTATACGAGAGAGCGTATTTGTGATTATTTTGGTTTTTAAAAGCTATATATATATATATATATATATATATATATAATTACTAGTATAAGGATGAAGTCGTACTGCACTAGCACCACTATGGAATCGTTAATTGTTTCCCTTTACAGATTGACGATGAGCCAATATGTTAGAGGTACCGGTAGAGGGGCCAATAATGGGAACGCTGCTGACATGAGGGCGATGTTTACTGACCTCATGAGAGAGATGCTTAGAGATGTACAGAGGGCAGCTCCCAATGGTGGAAATGGTGGTGGTCCAATAGTGCAGGCGCCGAGGGTCGACTTCGCCAAGCTAAATAAGGATTATACTAGCCTTGGTGGGAAGCAGTTTCACGGAACGGAGTCGGCCACGGATGTTCAGGATTGGTTGGATAGTTGCGAACGTATCTTCGAGGATTTGGGTATCGAGGATGCAATGAAGAGAAAGCTAGCGTCCCGTCAGCAGCAAGGGCGGGCAATGAATTGGTGGAATGCTATAAAGGCAGCTACTCCCGAAGATCAGATTACTTGGGAGCAGTTTAAGGCTCGCTTTAGCGAGAAGTTCATTCCAGCAGCTCAGAAGTCAAAGCTGTTTAAGAAATTCTTGGAGCTCAAGCAGAACGGCAGAGCTGTCTCGGAGTATATTGCTGAATTCGACACTTTGTCGAAGTATGGGTTATCTCTTATTGATACTGCCGAGAAGAAGAATGAGAAATTCATAACTGGTTTGGATCAGTACTTGGGGGAAAGGCTTATTAACCACATCGATGAGACGTTTGAGTCGATTGTGGGGAAAGCATTGAGGTCAGAAAGTCTCTACCCTAAGCCGAAGACTGAGGTTGCATCTGCAGAAGAGCCAAAACCACAAGCAAGTGGTGGAGGCAAGGGTGGTTCCCAGAATAAGAGAAAGCAGAATCAGGCTAAGGATGGCCAGAAGAAAAAGAATAAGCAAGATGTTGAGTGCTTCAGCTGTGGTAAGAAGGGCCATTATGCTAGTAATTGTCGGGCCAAGCCAGCGGACAGGAAGTGCTTCAACTGTGGCCAAGTGGGACATCACAAGGACAAGTGTCCACAGCCCCCTAAAGAAAAGCAAATGGTGAAAGCATATGCCCTTAATGCTATTCCTTCTTCGTCGAATGCTCCAACTGCGGCGGAGAAGGGAAAGAATGTCATCATTCAAGGTATGCTTTCTGTTTATGACGTTCCTGTTAGAGTTTTGTTTGATACTGGAGCTTCCAGTTCTTTCATATCTAGTGACCTGGTAGATAGGTTGGGATTGGAGCCCGAGATTGTTGATAGACCTTTAGTAGTGACGAACCCGATTGGTGGTTCGACTAGCCTTAGTATGATTTGTCGTAATGTGGTCTTATCGAGTCATGGATGCATGTTTGTTTGTGATTGCTTTGTTTTGGGCTTTACTGGGTTTGGCATTATTTTGGGAGTAGATTGGCTCCGAAGATACGGGGTAGTGGTAGACTGTGAGGGCTTTTTGGTGACAGCTAGAGTGGGTGATGGACGGAGGATAGTGTTTGGTGGTCTACCCAGTAAGGGGGTATTGGCTAGTTTTCTAAACTCCCTCGACATTCCGCATAGTGAGTTGTCAGGTTTGCCCGTGGTTGGCCAGTATCCGGATGTTTTCGAAGAAGTGACCGGGCTTCCACCACACCGAGAGATTGAGTTCCGTATTGATTTGGTAAAAGATGCCAGGCCTATAGTGATTTTCGTCGTATGGCACCAAGGGAGCAGCGAGAGCTCGAGGTGCAAGTCAGCGATCTTTTGAAGAAGGGATTTATCAAAAGGAGTGTTTCTGAATGGGGATCACCAGTTGTGTTTGCTACCAAGGCGGATGGTTCCCTTCGTTTGTGTGTAGACTACCGCGAGTTGAATAAAGTGACGAGGAAGAACAAGTATCCTCTACTGCGGATAGATGATTTGTTCGATCAGTTGAGTGGCGCGAGAGTATTTTCTCAATTGGATCTCGCGACAGATTTTCATCAGCTTAGAGTGGAAGCTGAGAGTATAGCCAAAACGGCATTTCGGACGCCGTCTGGATTTTATGAGTGGTTGGTCATGCCATTCGGGCTGACCAATGCCCCAGCGTATTTTGTGGATCTTATGAATAGGGTATTCAGAGATCAGTTGAATAAGTTTGTCCTTGTGTTCGTTGATGATATTTTGGTCTACTCGAGGACAGAGGAAGAACACCAGGAACATTTAAGAATAGTGATGGAGGTGTTGAGAAAACACCAATTGAAAGCAAAGTTTTCTAAGTGTCACTTTTGGAGGAGGGAAGTGAGGTTCTTGGGCCATGTTGTATCAGAGAATGGTATTGCCGTGGACCCGGCAAAGGTGGCTACGGTACAGGATTGGCCTATGCCCAAGAATGCAACAGATGTAAGAAGTTTCTTGGGGTTAGCTGGATATTATCGTAAGTTTATCCAAGATTTCTCCAAGATAGCAGCACCATTGACCTAGTTGACCATGAAGAATCAAGCTTTTTTCTGGGATGAAAGGTGCGAGAATGCATTCAAGAGTCTAAAGGACAAGTTGACATGCGCACCAGCGTTAGTCATTCCTAAGGGGAATGAAGAGATGACGGTATACACGGATGCCTGTGGTACCGGACTGGGTGATGTATTGATGCAAGGCGGTAGGGTTGTAGCTTATGCAAGTCGGCAATTGAAACCGCACGAGAAAAGATACCCTACCCATGATTTGGAATTGGCAGCGATCATGTTCGCGTTGAAGATGTGGAGACACTATCTCTTGGGGGAAAGATTTGAGTTGTTCACAGATCATAAGTCGTTGAAGTATCTCTTCTCCCAGAAGGATTTAAATCTCCGGCAACAAAGGTGGTTAGAATTCTTGGCTTCCTATGATTTTGACATCGCATATACACCGGGAAAGGGCAATGCGGTGGCTGATGCATTGAGTCGAAGACATGCCAGCTTAGGGGCTACGTTTCTAGAATGGAAACAACTGGAGTATATCGCGGGGTTTGATTCCAGACCAAAGTGCGAATTGAATTCAGAAATGTTAGCAAGTTTGACGATCAGACCCACTTTGATTGAGCGGATCGGCTCTAGTCAGAGGGACAATCCTAACCTATTGGAAATCATCTCCAAGTTAGAGATGATTATCGATGAGGAGATGAACAAGTATGGGCTTGATCGAGATGGATGGCTTAGAAAGAATGGAAAGCTTGTTGTACCCAATGTCAATGGATTGAGAGATGAAGTGCTTAGAGAATGTCATCACTCAAAACTGACTATAAACCCCGGTGGTAACAAGATGTATCGAAACATGAAACAGACCTACTACTGGGAAGGGATGAAAAGAGACGTTGGGAAGTTTATATCCAAATGCATGAATTGCCAGCTAGTTAAAGCCGAGCAAAAGAAGCCTAGTGGGTTGTTGCAACCATTAGAAATTCCCGAATGGAAATGGGAGCAAGTCTCGATGGATTTCATCGATGGTTTACCAAGGACTAGATCGGGACATGATAGCATTTGGGTGATTGTGGACCGATTGACTATGAGTGCAAGATTCATACCAGTCAAATCGACTAGAACGGCTGCCAAGTTGGCAGAATTGTATATGAAGTGGGTAGTGAGATTTCATGGAGTACCTAAAGCATTGTGAGTGACCGAGACCCGTTGTTCACTAGTGGGTTTTGGAAGAGCTTATAAGAGGCTCTAGGGTCAGAGTTACATCTCAGTACCGCATATCATCCTCAGACCGATGGTCAGACGGAGAGGGTGAATCGTATTTTGGAATATCTCTTGAGAGCATGTATATTGGATTTTGGTGGACCATGGGATGACCATTTGCATCTAGTAGAGTTTGCATATAATAATAGCTACCAATCCAGTATCGGTATGGCTCCGTTTGAAGCTTTGTACGGAAGACCGTACAACTCACCATCATGTTGGATAGAGACCGGCGATAAGTTTATGCTTGGACCAGATGTGGTGAGGGAAACTTCAGATAAAATCAAGATCATTCGACAACGAATGAAGGCTGCCCAAGATAGGCAGAAGAGTTATGCTGATAAGAGGGGAAGAGACTTAAAATTCTCCGTTGGTGACTTGGTGTTTGTCAAGATTTCTCCGTTGAAGAGCGTGATACGATTTGGCAGGAGAGGCAAGTTGGCACCAAGATTCGTTGGCCCATTCCCTGTTCTTGAACCAGTCGGGAATTTGACATATAGAATTGACTTACCAGAGAAGATGGCGGGAGTTCACAACGTATTTCATGTTTCCCAACTAAGGAAATTCGTCCACGACTCAGATATAACTATTTCACCTGACCAGTTAGAGGACTTCGAAGTAGAACCCGAGGCGGTTGGGAACCGCAAGCCGGCCCGTATTGTCGAGCACGACATGAAGCAACTTCGAAGGAAGGCGGTGAAGCTAGTCAAGGTTCAGTGGAGCGAGGACGAGAATGATTACACTTGGGAGACAGAGGAGAACATTAGGAAGACATACCCAGAACTCTTTGCCTGGTAAGATTTTGACTTCGATTTAGTTTTCTATATGCTAGGATAGGCTTGTTTGCTTGTTTTGCATGTTTGATTGTTGTATGTAGCTGTTAGGCATGCAGGATCTTTTGTATGTTTTGAGTTATGGAATTTCGGGGACGAAATTTCTTAAGGGAGGGAGAGTGTAACGACCCGTATTCTACGCACCATAGGACCGTAGAATATTTGTTTCTTTCACATACGAAGTCGTATGGTCATGTAACTTTGGGAGACGACTATTGGGGTCATTTCCCATGTTCATGATTTTTCCCGATTTTTAAATGACCATTTTACCCCTAGTTGGTACTGTTTTGGCCATAACTTTTGACTGGAAAGGAATTTTGACCTGAAACCACTTCCATTGGCTCCGGATGATGGTTTACGATTCCGTAGAGTGGTCACATTAGCCAAACGGACTCAACGTTTGGGAGATATGACTGAAACAAGTTTCAGATGGTGAAAAACAGCTTAATTGGGCTTAACCGGGTGATTAGCAGCTAGGCCCAAAGGGGAATTTCGGGTTTAGAGGCATAAGAGGGCTGATTAGGGTTAGGAAATCACTTTCATTTCAGTTTTGAGCTGCCACAAACCTTCTTGAGAACCTAGTAATGGCTTCCATCCTCTAAAACCACTCCAAAACCACTCCAAAACACATTTTTAGTGAAGATTAATCCTAAACTGCATCAAATCAGGACCAAATAGCAACAGAGCAAGGTTGGAGCTGCTGCTGTACATAGGAATTCGACCCAAACAGAGAGTATTTCAGATTTGTTGTTTTATTTTGTGGCCAAGGTGAGTGATTAGCATCGTTTTGGCACTAATTACAGTTAATTAAGGGTAATTAGTGAAGATTAGCGAATTCATACACTAATAAATTCTGAAAAAATGTTTAGAAATTCTTAAATAATATTTTATGCCTCTGTTAGAAATTTGGTTCGATTTGATTAAGTTTCGTTAACCCTATGATTAGTTTTATTTAATCATGCTTAAGGGAAAAATGGGATTTTGGGTATATTTGATCCATTTTGACATGTAAGTTCATTGTTTTGGTGTTTGTGGTTAGTTTGCTATGTTGCTATGACTGTTTGACATGATTTGTGATTGATTAGTATAGTTAGATTTGTCGAAAACGTCGTCGAATGGCGTAAACAAGTTGCTGGAAAGAGTTGCAGAAAGTTGTGCAGGGCTTCGGATCAGATCGGATATGGGCTCGGATCGGATTAGAGACCTGGGCAAGGAACCCGACCCGAACCGGAATATGGCACATACGAGGCTTGGCAAAAAGGAAGGCCATGTTGGTTAAGCTGGGGATCGGACCAACTTAAAGACGAAGGGCTCGGATCGGATCGACTTAAGGAGGAAAGGCTAGGACTGAAGTAAGGCGGAGTGATCGGATCGGCTAAAGGAGTAGGATCGGATCGGAGTAAATGGAGAACGAGGGAACTGATCGGAGAAGGAGCATGAACTGGAGGGGAGATAGCAAACCGACCCGGCCCGGAGAAGGACGCCCGACCCGAACTGATGCAACGCTGTGGACCTGAACCGAACCGCTACAGGGGAAGACTACGAACAGAGCCAATTCAAAGTAGAGGACCCGACCCGAACCGATGGCTAGAAGGAGAACCCGACCCGACCCAGTATTGACCAATAACCTGAGATGCAAAGGTAGTCCAATATGGGAAGTTAGAGCTCAGGATCCAGTTGGGAACTGATGAGTTCACTTCATGGTTGGGCTTTGCTGCGGGACGTGTGCCAAGGGGCAGTCGATGTTTATAACTTTGGATCACTATGTATGGGAAGTACGTGAACGGATTCAGGGCTGCAATGGCCTAGGTACAACTAAAGGGCTATAGACTAATGAAGTGGGGTCATTTGTAAAGATTTGGTCATGACTCCATGTGGTAAGCTTGGTAGTAGCAGTAGTTGTACAAGTTGAACTCCGTCACTACTTCAATGGGTCTAGTGATTGACAGTGGTGGACATTGTATGCTTTACGCACTGAGTGAGAGATGTGAGGATGGTTGCTATGGATGATTTGTTTGCTATCATTATGACATGCACATCCCACCCCCGTATTCTTACACTATTTATTATGGCACCTTAGAGTATTGTACGGTATGTGGTACTAACTCTTTGGTTGCAGGTCCAGGTTCAGGTATGGTTTAGTATACCTGTTATTGTTCTGTTTAGATGCTTATCGCTTATACCAGGCTTTGTGTCTGACCCAGAGTTTTATGTCTCCTCTTATTACTCTGGGTGCTCACACGAGCAGACTAGAGACAGATTAGCTGGTGATGTACGGGTAGATGATCCGGAGACGAGCAGAAGGCTTCCACGTAATATATATAGTATTCTGCCTGTGTTGTTGAAGATCACTGCTTGGGCATTGGTGGTGCATCTTCTACTTTAGCTTTCTTTTGTTTAGAAACAGTAAATTTTGGAAAGTTGTAATAAGCTGTATTTGGATTTCCGCTGCTCTGATGTTGATGTTGATTTTAGTTATCAGCTTAGGCACTGTCTCACCTGTTTTATGTCATGTATGTTATTATTATTATATTTTACTCCATGCGCTGTGAGACATTCTACAGGTTCTTGGTTAGTTAATTCCCTTCTTTCCTTCCTTCTGACGACCGTCCCTTGCTAGTCGGGCATGTGTACAACGCACTTTCGGAGGAAAATGCAGGCTGGTGCAGGGCGGGCCGTCACAATATTTGTATAATCGGTATTGGAATAAATTGGCTATGACACGAGGTTAGACTCGGTTTGCAGTAGAAGCCTTCCTGGAACCAACCGGCTTAACCAGCAACCGCAAACTGTCATCCTAATGTGAGAGGTCGTAGGCATAATTAAAATATGCTTAGACACGAGGTTAGGTCTGGCTTGTGGCAGAAGTCTACCCGGAACCGCCCGACATATCCAACGGTCACAGGCTACCGAACTAATGTGAGAGGTCTGTGCATTAATATTTAATTAATTCAAATCTGAGATAAATATGATGTCTAAAACGTGTTGGGTGGATAGGTTCAACCAACTGGACTGATGAATCTCACAAAATCCGTTTCGTGAATCTGTAGGCCCAATACAAAGTTAGACAATCTGTAAGTCTGTTAAATCTGTACATCTGATCTGTTAGTTTGAAAACTTGTTAACTTGATTGTCTGATCTGTGAACCAGTAATCTGAACTCTGTCTGAAATCTGTAAACAAGTTAATCTGAAATCTGTTAGTCTGGGGACACAAGGTTATGAGGGGAATTACTTGTGTCATATGTTGTGTGGAACCCATATTAGTCAGTAACCCTTTTTGGTATCAAAACTTTGACCCCACGCTATGTAAGGGACTTAGCACGCTTACTGAACTGATTATAAGCGGCTCATTCTGATAATGGCGAGGGGTGTTGATGGTGCATTCCAACCAGGTCATGTGCGTGCACGGATCCAGTCTGCTTTGAGGATGTAAGACACTGTGACATCTGTAAATAGGTCTGTGCCAATAGGTTGCCACTTTAGGGAGTGATACACCCTACTGTAGGGCTGACACCGGGTATTTATGTATTAGGGAGCCGATCGCTTAGGGTAGGACTTAGGGTACACTTAGTTCTGTCTGTTTCTATTGGTACCGTCTGTTTTTGTTGGGTGGTAACACCTGTCTGTTTCTGCGTGGTATCGTCTGTTGGGGTGGTAAAGGCCCATTACTAGTGTACACCTAATTCTAACATTCTGTTTCCATACGGATTATTCTGTTTTCGTCTCTGATTCCGTTTCCGTAACTTCTGTCTGTTGGGGCTGGTAAAGGCCCATTAGTTGGGTGGTAAAGGCCCATTATTAGTATTCTGTTTCCGTACCTTCTATCTATTGGGGTGGTAAAAGCCCATTATTAGCATTCTGTTCCTGTACCGTCTGCCTCTGTTCGGGTGGTAAAGTCCCATTACTAGCATTCTGCTTCTATAGAGTTTATTCTATTTCCGTTTCTGTTTCTGTTTAGACATTAGGGTAACACCTAATCCTGTTATACTAGTATTAGTGCAAAGAAGTGAAAACTAAGTAAGAAGCTTAGCTTAGCCTATATCATTCCGTTTCTTCTGTTAACCTGCTATTCCTGTTACGGTTATCTCTCATCCAGTTTTATTTACATGTCATGATACTATTATCTGTTTATATGCTAAAAGTCACTGGATTCACCAGACTTATGTCTGACCTAGTTTGTTTCGCCTCTTTTCTTTCCGTTCCCCCTCAGGTTCTCAGGGTGGAAACATAGGAGCTTGATTCAGATTCTCTCTGCTTGAACTGTTTGAAGTATTGCTTGGCTTTGGTTCTATCTTTCCATGGCAGTTTATGTTGGGGATTATGGCTTTAAAAACTATGCATTCTGAAGGCTTTTGTTCAATCTTGTAAATTTCTGTTCTGCTTACTTATAACATTCCACCGTAGTTAAGGCATTCCCTTTGAGAGTGACCATAACGAAAGTGGGGTGTTACATCGAATGTGTCTGAAAGTGGACTTACACAAAGCATATGACAAGATCAATAGACATTTTATTTTACACATGCTAAGGTGTATGGAATTCCCAGAGAAAACAGTGAAACTTATTAGTGAATGCCTAAACAAGCCAATTTTCTCTATATTAGTTAATGGTGTTCCCAACAGATTTATTAGCAGTAATAGGGGGATCTGGCAAGGGGACCCCCTATCTCCATACTTGTTTGCGGTGGCCATGGAATTTTTCACATTACACATGGAGATTACAACTCATAATCACTTGATTCAGACAATTCACAATTTCCAACCAAGAATAAGTAGTCTACTATATGCAGATGACTTGCTCATATATGTCAAAGAAAACAGTGGTTCAGCTAGAAAGATCAAGGAGATATTTGGCAGCCTGGAGAAATATTATGGACTAAAGGTCAATGAAATGAAGACCAAATTTTACTTCAATAAAAAATGCAGGAATAAGACTAGTGTACTGGAAGTGCTACAAGTTCAAGAGGGCGAATTGCCAGTGAAATACCTTGGTGTGCCACTGTCATCAAATAAAATAACAGATAGAGGATGCACTAGCCTCATTACAAGCATAAGGGATAGGTTGTATGGATGGAGCTCAAGACTGTTAACCTTTGCTAGATGCATTGTACTTGTGCATACAGCCATACATGCTAAGGTCAACTTATGGTTACAGACTTTCCAATTACCAGAAGCATCAATAGAGAAATTGAAAGAGTGTGTGCTGATTTCATATGGAGAGGTGGCTTACACAAAGTAAAATTCGAAGACTTATGCAAGCCCAAAGAGGAAGGTGGTGAGGGTTTAAGAAGCATTAAGGTCATGAGAGAAGCCTTTACCCTCAAACAAGCATGGAAAATTATAAATAATGAGGGACACTGGGCTAAATGGATAATGGGAGATACAGTGTAACGACCCGCATTCTACGTATCGAAGGATCGTAGAATATTAATTTCTTTCACATACGAAGTCGTATGGTCATGTATCTTTGGGAGACGACTATTGGGGTCATTTCCCATATTCATGATTTTTGCCGATTTTTAAATGACCGTTTTGCCCCTAACTGATCTTGTTTTGGCCATAACTTTTGATTGGAAAGGAGTTTTGACCTAAAAAACTTCCATTAGATCCGGATGATGGTTCACCTTTCCGTAGAGTGGTCATATGTGAAAAACGGACTTACTGTTTGGGAGATATGGCTGAAATAAGGTTTGGAAGATGAAAAACTGCTTAACCGAGCAAAATGAGGTGATTAGTGAATGGGCCCATAACCCATTTTGGGATTAGGGTTATGGGGGAGGCTGAAATGAGCTAGGTTTTCATTTCGTTTCGGTTTTCTAGCTGCCACTTTCATTCTAGGAACCCTAACAATGGCCTTCGACATCTAGAATCACCTATAATCACTTTCTAATCAAGTATTAGCCTAATCTGCGTCAAATCAAAGGGGAATAGCACCAAAGCAAGGTTAGAACTGCTGTGTTGTCTTGGGAACAGCGCCAAATCAGAGGATAGTTCAGTTTGAAAGTTTATTTGTGACTAAGGTGAGTGATTTGCATAGTTCCTCATTAATTATGGTTAATTAAGGGTAATTAGTGTTAATTAGCGAATTTAAACATGATTAAATTCTGGAAAAATGTTCATAAATTTTGAAATATTGTTTTAGGCCTCTGTTAGAAAATTTGGTTAAGTTTCACTAATCCTATCATTAGTCTTGCTTAAACACGCTTAAGGGAAGATATGAGATTTTG
This sequence comes from Allium sativum, assembly GCA_030737875.1. Lineage (NCBI taxonomy): Eukaryota > Viridiplantae > Streptophyta > Magnoliopsida > Asparagales > Amaryllidaceae > Allium > Allium sativum. Next base: position 281,186,283 of record CM060922.1, read on the forward strand.
GCTATGTTTGATCCGTTTTAACTTATCAAGTTGTTGCTTTGGTGTTTATTTTTGATTCTCTAAGTTACTATGACTATATGGTATGTTGTGTGATTGATTAGAAAAGTAAGGTTGGTCGAAAACGCCGTCGAATGGCGTAAAACAGTCGCTGGAAAGAAGTGCAGGAAATTACCCGAACTGGATCGGATCGGAGGGGGAAGCACGATCTGAACTACTCGCACTTGAAGCCCCACGATCCGACCTGAGCATCGTGGCACGACCTGAAGAGAGCACCCGACCCGAACCGCGTCACTCGATCCAAACCGATGCACCAGGGATGGACTTGAGAGGCTCGACCCGATCCGGAGTGCTTGGGAAGGAGAGCCGAACCGCTTGCCTGAAGTCACGATCTGATGCTCTGGAGATGATCTGAACCATTTCGAAGCAGGGGCCACGATCCGACCCATAGGGCGTATTCCGATCCGAACTGAGATGCTTGGGTTTGAGGCGTGAACCACGATCCGAACTGGAAGTATAAGTTAAAGTGAAGAACAGGAACCGAACCGATCCAGAGAAGACCAAAACCCGAGATGCAAAGGTAGTCCAAATGGGAAGTTTGTACCCAGGATCCAGGTCGGAACCAACGGTTCAACTTCATGAGTTGAGCTTTGTTGTGGGACGTGTGCAAAGGGGTTATCGACATCCATGACTTTGATTCACCACCGAGATGGATGTTAGGCTACGTATCAGTGTAGTGGGGTAGTTATTACTCCATGGGGCAGAGTGATCGTAGCATGGTAATGAGCCAGTGCAGTGGAGTTGTTATGACTTCATGGGGCAGAGTGGACATAGCGAGGACTAGTTGCTCTGGATTAGTGTAGTAGTTTCATTATGACTCCATGGGGGCAGAGTGATCATAGCAAGGAATGGGTGGTCAGAGCGGTGGATATCTTATGCTTTACGCACTGAGTGAGAGATGTGAGGATGGTTTCTATGCTTGATTGTTTGTTATCACTATGTCATGCACACCCCCACCCCCGTATTCTTTACACCTTATGTTTAGTGGCACCTTACGGTATGTTGTGCTAACTTTTTGGTTGCAGGTCCAGGTTCAGGTATGGTTTAATATACCTGTTATTGTTTTGTTTTGATGCTTATCGCTCATACCAAACTTTTGTCTGACCCAGAGTTTTATGTCTTTTCTTATTACTCTGGGTGCTCTTAAACAGGCAGACTAGAGACAGGTTAGGTGGTATGCACGGGTAGTTGTACCGAAGACGAGCAGGAGGCTACCATGTATGATATATATAGATATTCTCCCTGTGTCGTTGCTGCTCACTACTTCGGGCATTAGTAGTGTACCTTTCCTTTCTTTTGCTTTAGAGACAGTTTTAAAGTTGTAATAATGATGATGTGGAACATAAGCTGTAATTGGATTTTCCGCTGCTATGATGTTTATTTTTCAGCTTATGCACTGTCTCACCTGTTTTATGTCAAAGTATGTTATTATTATATTTTATTCCATGCGCTGTGAGATATTCTACAGGTTCTTTGTTATTTCACCAGTAAGTTCTCTTCTTTTTCCTTTCTTTGGCGACCGTCCCGTGCTGGTTGGACATCGTCACAACGCACTTTCACGGGAAATGTCGGCTGGTGCGGGGTGGGCCGTCACATTTGGTATCAGAGCTCTAGGTTGCGTAGTTAACCTAGGGAAAGACACCAGGGAGATATAATACGTATATAAGAGCATGTAATTGTGATTATTTTGGTTTTCAAAAGCTATATATATACTATTAGTATAGCTAAGGATGAAGTCGCACTGCACTGACACCACAAAGAGGATGGTTAATCGTTTCTCTTTACAGATTGAATGATGAGCCAATATACGAGGGGTGCTGGTAGAGGAGCCAACAATAGGAATGCTCCTGACAAGAGGGCTATGTTTACTGACTTCATGAGAGAGATGCTTAGAAATGTGCAAGGAGCAGTTCCCAATGCTGCAAATAGTGGTGGTGCAGCGGTGTAGGCGCCTAGGGCCGATTTCGCCAAGCTATGCAAGGATTACACTAGTCTTGGTGGAAAGCCGTTCCACGGAACGGAAGTGGCCACGAATGTTCAGGATTGGTTGGATAGCTGTGAGCGTATTTTTGAAGACTTAGGTATCGAGGATGCGATGAAGAGAAAGCTAGCGTCCCGTCAGCTGCAAGGACGGGCGATGAATTGGTGGAATGTTATTAAGGCAACTACTCCAGAGGACCAAGTTACATGGGATCAGTTTAAGGCCCGATTCGGTGAAAAAATTATCCCAGCTGCTCAAAAGTCAAAGTTATTTAGGAAGTTCTTGGAGCTAAAGCAGAATGGTAGAGCAGTCTCGGAGTATATTGCTGAGTTCGATACTTTATCAAAGTACGGATTATCTCTTATCGACACTCCCAAGAAGAAGAACGAGAAGTTCATAACAGGCTTAGATCAGTACTTGGGGGAAAGGCTTATTAACCACATCGATGAGACGTTTGAATCGATTGTAGGGAAAGTATTGAGGTCAAAGAGTCTTTACCCTAAGTTGAAGACTGAGGTTGCATCTACAGAGGAGCCAAAGCCACAAGCAAGCGGTGGGGGCAAGAATGGTTCTCAGAATAAGAGAAAGCAGAATCAGACCAAGGATGGCCATAAGAAAAAGAATAAGAAAGATGTTGAGTGCTTCAGCTGTGGTAAAAAGGGACACTATGCCAAAGAATGTCAAGCCAAGCCAGCGGATAGGAAGTGCTTCAACTGTGGCCAAGTGGGACATCACAAGGATAACTGTCCGCAACCCCCTAAAGAAAAGCAGATTGTGAAAGCGTATGCTATCAATGCTGTTCCTTCTTCGTCGAATTCCACAACAGCGGCGGAGAAAGGAAAGAATGTTGTTATTCAAGGTATGCTTTCTGTTTATGATGTTCCTGTTCAAGTATTGTTTGTTACCGGAGCTTCCAGTTCCTTCATATCTAGTGACCTGGTAGATAGGTTGGGATTGGAGCCTGAGATTGTCGATAGACCTTTGGTAGTGACGAACCCGATTGGTGGTTCAACTAGCCTTAGCATGATTTGTCGTAATGTGGTCTTATCGAGTCATGGATGCATGTTTGTTTGTGATTGCTTTGTTTGGGCTTTACTGGGTTTGGCATTATTTTCGGAGTCGATTGGCTCCAAAGATATGGGGTGGTGGTAGACTGTGAGGGCTTTTTGGTGACAGTTAGAGCAGATGATGGGTGGAGGGTAGTGTTTGGTGGTCTACCTAATGATGGGATAATGGCTAGCTTTCTAAATTCCCTCGACATCCTGCATGATGAGTTGTCAGATGTGCCCGTGGTTGGCCAGTATCCGGACGTCTTCGAGGAAGTGACCGGACTTCCACCACACCAAGAGATTGAGTTCCGTATTGACTTAGTGAAAGATGCCATACCTATAGTGATGCCACTTCGTCGTATGGCACCAAGGAAGCAGCGAGAGCTCGGGGTGCAAGTAAGCGATCTGTTGAAGAAGGGGTTTATCAGAAGAAGTGTTTCTGAGTGGGGAGTACCAGTTGTGTTTGCTACCAAGGCAGACGGTTCCCTTCGATTGTGTGTGGACTACCGAGAATTTAATAAAGTGACGAGGAAGAATAAGTATCCTCTACTGCGGATAGATGATTTATTTGATCAGTTAAGTGGCGCGAGATTGTTCTCCCAGTTGGATTTCGCGACAAGTTTTCATCAGCTTAGAGTGGAAGCGGAGAGTATAGCTAAAACGGCCTTTCGGACACCGTTTGGATTTTATGAGTGGCTGGTCATGCCATTTGGGTTGACCAATGCACCAGCATATTTTGTGGATCTTATGAATAGGGTATTCAGAGATCAGTTGAATAAGTTTGTTCTTGTGTTCGTGGGCGATATCCTTGTTTATTCGAGGACATAGGAAGAACACAAGGAAAACTTGAGGATAGTGATGGAGGTGTTAAGAAAACATCAATTGAAAGCAAAGTATTCTAAGTGTCACTTCTGGAGGAGGGAAGTGAGATTCTTGGGCCATGTCGTTTCAGAGAATGGTATTGCCGTGGATCCTACGAAGGTGGCTACGGTACAAGATTGGTCTACGCCCAAGAATGCAACGGACATAAGAAGTTTCTTGGGATTAGCTGGATATTATCGCAAGTTTATCCAAGACTTCTCCAAGATAGTCGTACCGTTGAATCAGTTGACTAAGAAAAATCAAGCTTTTGTCTGGGACGAAAAGTGTGAGAATGCATTCAAGAGTCTAAAGGAAAAGTTGACATGTGCACCAGTGTTAGTCATTCCTAAGGGGAATGAAGAGATGACAATATATACAGATGCATGTGGTATCGGACTAGGTGCTGTACTAATGCAAGGAGGTAGGGTTGTAGCTTATGCAAGTCGGCAATTGAAACCGCACGAGAAAAGATACCCTACCCATGACTTTGAATTAGCAGCGATCGTATTCGCGTTGAAGATGTGGAGACATTATCTCTTGGGAGAAAGATTTGAGTTGTTTACCGATCATAAATCGTTAAAGTATCTTTTCTCTCAAAAGGATCTAAATCTCCGATAGCAAAGATGGTTAGAATTCTTGGCTTCCTATGATTTCGATATCGCATACACACCAGGAAAGGGTAATGCGGTAGCTGATGCATTGAGCAGAAGACATGCATTTTAGGGGCTATGTTTCTTGAGTGTAATCAACTGGAGTACATCGCTAGGTATGATTTCTGTAATAACCCGGAAATCTGAGCCAGTTTAAAATTTTTATTTTGGTAATTTTAGCGAATTTTGAATATTTAAAATAGATTATTTTAAATAAAAACGACGAGATATTTATTTTTAATATAATTCGAACGAATATATTTATATGTGTCATCGTTAGAATATAATTATATATATAATTACAAATAGAATTGAAAATGACGCGGTAGTTCGATAATTCGATTTCAAACTTCAATTGAATGTACCGGGTGCAAAACAATCCGGATTTTAGTGAAACCAAAAACATTAGGATCTAATTGGGAATATCTTTCCAACGAATCCGACAAATCAAGATTTCATAGCGGGAATCAAAAGATATGTCCAGTTGAAAATTCTGAATAGTCACTATGGAATTCAGGCCCTTAAAAATAGGAATTTTGCAAATGACCTCGGATTTTGACGAAACCACTTTTGTTGGGTCCGTGATGTCAAATTATTGCTATGTTTCAAATTTCATAATTTTTCGAATCAGTATGTGAGCGTGGCAAAGGAAAACGTGTTTGACCAGTTTCAGTTGATTTTAATCGACTGGAAAATGGCCATTTTTCAAACGATCTCAGAATTCGACGAAACTAGTTTTGTTAGGACCGTATCATCAATACGAAGCTAGAAAATATTTTTCGGGAAATTGTAGAGTTCGTATGTGACCCCAGTAAATTGAAATGCGCGTTTAAATTCAATATATAGAGTTATATGTTGATTTTGACGAAAATTGATCGAGACGATCAAACCGGCTTACGATACATATCCCATTGTGTTCGAAATGGGGGTAGTACGCTAGGGACGACAGTCGGTAGGTTCGATTTCGAGTTCGAATAAAAACCCTACTTTTTATAGAAGCAAAATAATAAATTATATTAATTAATATGTTGGCCCCCTTTTTTCTATCTCTCTTCCTATTCCCCGTTGACCATTTCAGTTTCAAAATCAAAAAAAAAAGAAAAAAAAAGAAAAGGGGGTCGACGGGGGGAGGAAGCCGCCGCTTCCACTGTCGCGGGGCCCCCTCATCGCAGCGCCTCCACAGGCGCACGCCCCCTCACCTTCTCCTCCCTCTTCTCTCGCTCTCCCATCCTCTCTTCGAACCCTCGCGCGCAGCACCCAAATCCGAGCCCCCACCCAAATCAGATCGCGCCGCCCACTCCCGAGGGCCCCACCGCCAGACCGACCACCTGCGACGGAAAAGGCCACCCCCTCCTCCAGCGATCTCAAGCCCCAAGACAGCCTCCACCAACACCTAAACCGAAGATAAAAGTGAGTTTGATTTCCTTTTATTTTGTCTAGTTAATTTAAAGTTCTGATTTTTATGATTATACGTTATATAAAAGGAAGATTAGTTTTATATATATATGAAAGAAAATCAAGATGTTTGTTCATAATAAAAACATTGGAAAAAAAATCGAATTTTTGTTTATATAGTAAAATGTGATTTTTACTGTGAAGTTAAAATGATAAAAATGTGATTTTTACTGTGAAGTTAAAAGGATAAAAATGTGATTTTTACTGTGAAGTTATAGTGATAAGAACTGAATTTCTAAATGGTTAAAACCAGAATTTTTATAATGCAAAAGATTGGATTTTTAAAATGCAAAGGATTAGATTTTTATAGTTGAAAAGGCGATATTTTTATATTATAGAAAGGCTAAAAATATAATTTTTATATGGTATAGATAATAAAAATTCGACCTTTAGTATGTAGAAGAGATAAAAATTCGATCTTTATTATGTAGAAGATGTAAAAATATGATTTTTAGATTGAAAGTGAACAAATAAAAATGTGATTTTTATTTTAAAGACATCAAAATATAAAAATGTGTGATATTTTTTTGTATATGTAGTGGCTACGGGCAACGAAGCTGACGAAGATGCGATAACGATGAAGATTTCTATCAATGAAGGTCAAGATGATTGGATAGCTATCGGTGAGAATTTCTCACTCTTCAATTTCTTTTCTAGTTATATATATATATATATATATATACTAGGATGCAGACGGTGCTTAGTAGCACCCGACACAATCGTCCACAGACCATGGACTTGTTTGTTTGATTGCAAATTAGTTAGATTATTTGATTGAATTGTTTGGTGAAATGAATGGATTAGATTGATGTGTGAATTGCGTGGGCCTTCACTAGACCGGGGATAAGGCTAGGCCTCGTCCCGTTTCTAGTATCGTGCCGTTATGCCGCCGAAATCTTCTAAAATAAGTTAGAAAATAAAAATATCATTTTATTTAAAGAAAGAACTGAATAAAAATTCATATGTTAAGATAAAATGTTTTATCGTTAAAAATATAATTTTTAACGTGGAAGTGAATAAAATAAAATATTCATTTACAAACCGGACGGTTTGTTTATGCACACCTATTTGAAGGACATTGATTGGGACGATAAAATTTTACACATCGCTCAACTGCACAAATAAAATCTGTGTTTGATTGTTTGAAACCCCACACGGGTGTTGGGATGAAATTTGAAGTTCACTCATCCTGATTGATTAAATACGTTGATCGATTGATTGACAGGCTGTTATAAGCGTTAGATATCTATATTTGATGCTTATACAGTATAGTGCACTTTGGTTGATGGTTGATTATTTTTCAATGCTATTATATACGTGTGATGTATGAAAATCCATATAATTAACATTATATGGTGATTGTTTGGGACTCATTCCAATTTAGAAAATAAAGAATATTATAAAATAAAGGTTCATGTGTTGACTGTACTCATCCGTTGAGATTAGTCATGTGTTGAACGAAATATTTTAACAATAAAATTTATATCTTTATCTTTATAAAATAAAGGTTCATGTGTTGACTGTACTCATCCGTTGAGATTAGTCATGTGTTGAACGAAATATTTTAACAATAAAATTTACATCTTTATCATATATAGAATTAGAAATCAACTGGAAAATAGATGAGATGAGTGGTCTCCCGGATATTAATCTGATGTTGGTTTCGGCCTTCGGGGTTATTATTCAAGAAATCGTTCTCTCACTAAATTACGGTTGGAGTCTGATTCAATATCAAACGACAGATACCTTAATTTTTATAGAATATTTTAACAAAAATAGTCGCACGTGGACGGTACTCATTCGTTGAGATTAGTCGTGTGTTGACAAATAGAATATTTAAAATAGAATATTTGAAATAGAATATTTAAAATAGAAATATTTGAAATAGAATATTTGGAAATAGAAATATATGAAGCCGTGTTGATTAGATTGACGCCATTTTGACGTGAACGATATTTATATCGATTTTATTCATTTTGAAATGAATATTGAAAAACGATTTCGAAATGAATTGAATATAAAACGATTTCGAAATGAATTGAATATAAAACGATTTCGAAATGAATTGAATATAAAACGATTTCGAAATGAATTGAATATATAATGAATTCGAATTGAAAACGAATTTGATTTCAATTGAATAGCAAACGAAACGAATTTGATTTCAATTGAATAGCAAAAGAAACCAATTTGAATTGAATTGAATAGAAAACCAATTTGAATTGAATTGAATAGAAAACCAATTTGAATTGAATCGAATAGAAAACCAATTTGAATTGAATCGAATAGAAAACCAATTTGAATTGAATTGAATAGAAAACAAATTTGAATTGAATTGAATAGAAAACCAATTTGAATTGAATTGAATAGAAAACCAATTTGAATTGAATCGAATAGAAAACCAATTTGAATTGAATCGAATAGAAAACCAATTTGAATTGAATTGAATAGAAAACCAAATTGAATTGAAAGCGAATTGAAATGAATTCAAATTGAATTGAAAGCGAATTGAAATGAATTCAAATTGAATTGAAACGTGAATTGAATAGAAATGAATTTTTAAAACGAATTTATAAAGAAGAATTCAATTTTGATTTGGATTGAAATGGAAGTTCAAATTGTTTTTGAAACGAATTTAAAACTATTTATATAATTCATTTTGAATAGAAATTGACGAAATATATTATATATATATTATATATATAATATAATGGCCTGAATAGAACGCGCCGCGCCGCGGCAGTTCGTGAATTTCGACCAGTTATTTCAAACGAACATTACGGGAGATCCGACCGTCGGATTCTCCTAAAACCGGAACCGTTGGGTTCGTATCGAGAAGAGCTTTCTAACGAATATTAGAAATTTGAAATCTAACGGTTGGATTTGGAGATACGTCTAAATAAAATTTGGAAAAGGTCGCTGTAAGTGCAGTTCGATGATCGTTGATGGAAATCGACTGTACGGGCCTTGATAAAATTAATAAAAATAATAATAATTTGTGTAAAATCATAAGAAATGATTTAGGAAAATTTGGGGTGAAAAACTCCATATTTGAAAAGATAAAATTTGATTTTTATCGAAATGAACTAGTTTCGAACTAAATTTAAAACCCAATTATTTTTAAATAAATAAATTAGATTTAAAAAGGGGTTTTAAATAATCGGAATTTCTAATATATTTGATTGGATTTGAAATGGGTTTTTCGTGAACAGTGTTTTAAATATTACTAGTTCTTTAACCCGATAACAAATAGAATGTGATTTGGGTTTGTCGTGAACTGTGTTTTAAATAACACCTAGTTCTTTAACGCAATAAAAGGAGTTTTGACGAATCTGCAATTAGGTTGAAATGTAAATCTAAAATCAAAATTATCAAATTTAGAAATGAGTGAGAATGGAATATCGCCAGTTTTGCTCCAAAGCGATAGTGAAATCTTTAATTAGATTTGAACGTGAAATGGTAATTAATTTTACCGATAACACCATGGTGTTAGATATGGAGTATCACCAGTTTTGCTTCATGGGATGAATAGGTTGGGATTGGGAAATAAAATAAATAATTACTTCGGTGTGGTTCGCTAATCTCGACTAGTTCAGAAAACCATAATTTGGTTTAAAAACGACATCAAAAGGATGATTAAAGGATAAATTTTAAAGAATTTATCTTGGATAAAATTAATGGGAACCTTTCCCTAAAAATGTGATTTTATGAATAAAAGAATATTCTGAATTGGAATGAGGCGTATGTTGAGTTTGTGTAACATTTGTTTTTAATATACGCGGGTTGTTCGGAAAGTCCGGGTTTATACCCATTCTGAATAACCGATTCGACGATATGTCGAAGATGAAGACGGTGGTTGAAGACCGGAAGTCTTCACATCGTTTGGGTAATTACTGACGATCCTGATTGGGCTGTACACCCAAGAGGATGGAAATAGTTGGTGGTCGTCCAGACGTACTTGGAGATGGATGGATATGCGAGGAAAGTGCCTCCGGTTTCGTTCAGACCCAGAACAGACTTGTAAATGGATTGTGTGTCTGACACTAGATTTTATTTTGTGTTGATTGATTTCTATTAAATATACATCTGTTTGGCGGTGGAGAATTTATTCTTTTGCTTAACGTCCTTCTCTGAGACGTACGAGCTCAGAGGTTGTATATCGATGGACATCTGTCGCATGGCATGAATTGCCTGTGTGGCACGCTAAGATGCAATGATCAAGGCTTCTGTTGAAAAGCAAAGTCTTGTGGTTGATGATCAAAGCACAGCCTACATGGCAGCTTTGTGTATAACGTGAATTCGCGAGCCTCACACCTCGGTATGAGTCAAAAACAGGATAGTGACTGCAGGGAGAGCACGACGTTTCTTTCTAGCTTTGGTGGTGTCAGTGACTTACCAGCCCTGACATTTATATACTTTTCACCTATGTGGTTGTTGGAATGCGAGGCGCCTCGATTTTAGGTCTGTAAGGACCGGGAAACGTGTGTTCAGGCATAATTAATCCTCTAACGTAAGTGAGGACCGGCCCTGAAGATTCGGGGTTGCCCAGAGTGCGTAACCCTGGGACATTTGCTAGAGTGTCTCGAACGCGGAGAGGAGCTTGCCCCTTGCCTCGACTCATGACGGAATCCAATTTCCAATACGTGTATTGCGGTTTTAATTGTAGAACTAGTATGGCGACATGATATATGGTACCCATGCCGTCTATGATTCATATTTATGATTGAAATTGTTTTGACACTATACACTTATTATAGTATCAAATGATTTGTTTTAAACGTACCAAGCATGTTTGGCTGTTATAAGGTAAAACCCTATCCTTCGGCTTGCGTTGCATTGTGTGATGGGACCTGGGTCTTATAATAGCTTCATTTTTCGAAAAAGCATTGCGTTGTTTATTGATATGCACTGGTATTCTTGGGAGGAAACCCGTTCCGTGTTATACGGCGTGGTCCCTTGAATTACTCTCTTTTAAAATAAAGTTTTAAATAACTGTTTTAGTTTTCACACCAGTCACATGACTGACCTGGAGTTTATTGTTTTAACCTAAACTCTGGGTGCCCCTATTTTCCGCACGGGCAGCTAGTAGTTTTGGTTTTGCAGATTTATATTTACAGGATCCTGGTTTACAGCTGGAATGATATCCGGAAAGCTCTGTATCCGTGTATCACCTTCAGTTGTGCTTTGTATTATTTTCCGCTGCTATGTAATTTATTGTAATATCTGGTATTTATCGAATGTAATTTATTCATTTATACTCTGTATATTCTTGTATTCTGATGGAATTGTTGTAATAACAATGAAATGTTCTTCCGTCTGCGTTCTGATTTGTCTTGTCCTCACAGTAATTTGTTCTTTCTCATCTCTTCGGAGACCGGGGAAGTTACGGGTTACTACAGTTGGTATCAGATCTTTGGTTTACAGAGCTCGAGAACAAGACACATTAGAACCATACGAAAGAATTCATCAGATATTGGATTAGTAATATCCAATTAGAATGACTCGTTAGAGATAGGATCAGTAGTATCCTAGAACGAGTGTGAAGAGTATATTTTTCAAATGAAAACAATTTTGTTTTGAAAAATTTAAATCGTTTTATACGTATTTGAATATTTATTTATTTTGAATATGGACAATCCAATATATAAAAGTTTTGTATATACGTGTCATGAACGTATATTTGAAGTTTTAATATATTAGATAGATATAGAGTCACGCTCTAGTCGCTCGGAGATGATTTTGATGATGGAGCTCCATCACCAATATTTATGTTCGTGTTTCGAAGGTGTGACATCTATATATTTCCATTAGACTGGTGTGAGAACCAAAACTTATATATAGTTAGAACACATTGTTGTGAATTGGCCTCAAAAACATGATTTTCTGTATATATATCAAAGTTATGAATTTGAAACTCTAATCCACTAATTGATTGATGTTTGTGTTGTTTGTTTATTTGTTTGATAATTTTGAACCATTATGCCTAATTGAATCAAATATTGAACTGTATTGAAAATTGGTTGCATTCGCTTGCATATACATGTATATCCATTGAACAGGTCATAGCAAGGAGGCTAGAGCAGAGAATAAAATTTGTTTGCCCGACAAATAGGTACATGTTTACTATAATTTACTGTTTTGTTTGGGTGATGATGATTTTATGAGCCTATTGGCTAGCCGCTTGGCTTTTTCTTTTTCTTTTTGAGATCAGAAGGCCTGTATGGCAATTTCGGGATTTTCCCGTGGCTCCCGGTGCAGGGGAGGTTATGGCGAAATTTTTCGAAAATTTAGGGAGTTAGCCAAATTTTTGAAAATTTGGAAATTCTCAGAAACTGAAAAGTTGGAGAATGGAAGCCAGATCGAACGTAGAGTTGATTAATCAAACCACTTTCGACTTTGTTCCTTTTCGGGGACGAAAAGTTTTAAGTGGGGGAGATTGTAATAACCCGGAAATCTGAGCCAGTTTAAAATTTTTTTTTGGCAATTTTAGCGAATTTTGAATATTTAAAATAGATTATTTTAAATAAAAACGATGAGAAATTTATTTTGAATATAATTCGAACGAATATATTTATATGCGTCGTCGTTAGAATATAATTATATATATAATTATAAATAGAATTGAAAATGACGCGGTAGTTCGATAATTCGATTTCAAACTTCAATTGAATGTAACGGGTGCAAAACAATCCGGATTTTAGTGAAACCAAAAACATTAGGATCTAATTGGGAATATCTTTCCAACGAATCCGACAAATCAAGATTTCATAGCGGGAATCAAAAGATATGTCCAGTTGAAAATTCTGAATAGTCGCTATGGAATTCAGGCCCTTAAAAATAGGAATTTTGCAAATGACCTCGGATTTCGACGAAACCACTTTTGTTGGGTCCGTGATGTCAAATTATTGCTAGGTTTCAAATTTCATAATTTTTCGAATCAGTATGTGAGCGTGGCAAAGGAAAACGCGTTTGACCAGTTTCAGTTGATTTTAATCGACTGGAAAATGGCCATTTTTCAAACGATCTCAGAATTCGACGAGACTAGTTTTGTTAGGACCGTATCATCAATACGAAGCTAGAAAATATTTTTCGGGAATTTATAGAGTTCGTATGTGACCCCAGTAAATTGAAATGCGCGTTTAAATTTAATATATAGAGTTATATGTTGATTTTGACGAAAATTGATCGAGACGATCAAACCAGCTTACGATACATATCCCATTGTGTTCGAAATGCGGGTAATACGCTAGGGATGACAGTCGGTAGGTTCGATTTCGAGTTCGAATAAAAATCCTACTTTTTATAGAAGCAAAATAATAAATTATATTAATTAATATGTTGGCCCCCCTTTTTTCTATCTCTCTTCCTATTCCCCGTTGACCATTTCAGTTTCAAAATCAAAAAAAAAGAAAAAAGAAAGAAAAGGGGGTCGCCGGGGGGAGGAAGCCGCCGCTTCCACTGTCGCGGGGCCCCCCCCATCGCAGCGCCTCCACAGGCGCACGCCCCCTCACCTTCTCCTCCCTCTGCTCTTGCTCTCCCGTCCTCTCTTCGAACCCTCGCGCGCAGCACCCAAATCCGAGCCCCCCACCCAAATCAGATTGCGCCACCCACTCCCGAGGGCCCCACCACTAGACCGACCACCTGCGACGGAAAAGGCCACCCCCTCCTCCAGCGATCTCAAGCCCCAAGACAGCCTCCACCAACACCTAAACCGAAGATAACAGTGAGTTTGATTTCCTTTTATTTTGTCTAGTTAATTTAAAGCTGATTTTTATGATTATACGTTATATAAAAGGAAGATTAGTTTTATATATATATATGAAAGAAAATCAAGATGTTTGTTCATAATAAAAACATTGGAAAAAAAATCGAATTTTTGTTTATATAGTAAAATGTGATTTTTACTGTGAAGTTAAAATGATGAAAATGTGATTTTTACTATGAAGTTAAAAGGATAAAAATGTGATTTTTACTGTGAAGTTATAGTGATAAGAACTGAATTTCTAAATGGTTAAAACCAGAATTTTTATAATGCAAAAGATTGGATTTTTAAAATGCGAAGGATTAGATTTTTATAGTTGAAAAGGCGATATTTTTATATTATAGAAAGGCTAAAAATATAATTTCTATATGGTATAGATAATAAAAATTCGATCTTTATTATGTAGAAGAGATAAAAATTCGATCTTTATTATGTAGAATATGTAAAAATATGATTTTTAGATTGAAAGTGAACAAATAAAAATGTGATTTTTATTTTAAAGTCATCAAAATATAAAAATGTGTTATTTTTTTATATATGTAGTGGCTACGGGCAACGAAGCTGACGAAGATGCGATAACGATGAAGATTTCTATCAATGAAGAGTCAAGATGATTGGATAGCTATCGGTGAGAATTTCTCACTCTTCAATTTCTTTTCTAGTTATATATATACTAGGATGCAGACGGTGCTTAGTAGCACCCGACACAATCGTCCACAGACCATGGACTTGTTTGTTTGATTGCAAATTAGTTAGATTATTTGATTGAATTGTTTGGTGAAATGAATGGATTAGATTGATGTGTGAATGGCGTGGGCCTTCACTAGACCGGGGATAAGGCTAGGCCTCGTCCCGTTTCTAGTATCGTGCCGTTATGCCGCCGAAATCTTCTAAAATAAGTTAGAAAATAAAAATATCATTTTATTTAAAGAAAGAACTGAATAAAAATTCATATGTTAAGATAAAATGTTTTATCGTTAAAAATATAATTTTTAACGTGGAAGTGAATAAAATAAAATATTCATTTACAAACCGGACGGTTTGTTTATGCACACCTATTTGAAGGACATTGATTGGGACGATAAAATTTTACACATCGCTCAACTGCACAAATAAAATCTGTGTTTGATTGTTTGAAACCCCACACGGGTGTTGGGATGAAATTTGAAGTTCACTCATCCTGATTGATTAAATATGTTGATCGATTGATTGACAGGCTGTTATAAGCGTTAGATATCTATATTTGATGCTTATACAGTATAGTGCACTTTGGTTGATGGTTGATTATTTTTCAATGCTATTATATACGTGTGATGTATGAAAATCCATATAATTAACATTATATGGTGATTGTTTGGGCCTCATTCCAATTTAGAAAATAAAGAATATTATAAAATAAAGGTTCATGTGTTGACTGTACTCATCCGTTGAGATTAGTCATGTGTTGAACGAAATATTTTAACAATAAAATTTATATCTTTATCTTTATAAAATAAAGGTTCATGTGTTGACTGTACTCATCCGTTGAGATTAGTCATGTGTTGAACGAAATATTTTAACAATAAAATTTACATCTTTATCATATATAGAATTAGAAATCAACTGGAAAATAGGTGAGATGAGTGGTCTCCCGGATATTAATCTGATGTTGGTTTCGGCCTTCGGGGTTAGTATTCAAGAAATCGTTCTCTCACTAAATTACGGTTGGAGTCTGATTCAATATCAAACGATAGATACCTTAATTTTTATAGAATATTTTAACAAAAATAGTCGCACGTGGACGGTACTCATTCGTTGAGATTAGTCGTGTGTTGACAAATAGAATATTTAAAATAGAATATTTGAAATAGAATATTTAAAATAGAAATATTTGAAATAGATTATTTGGAAATAGAAATATATGAAGCCGTGTTGATTAGATTGACGCCATTTTGACGTGAACGATATTTATATCGATTTTATTCATTTTGAAATGAATATTGAAAAACGATTTCGAAATGAATTGAATATAAAACGATTTCGAAATGAATTGAATATAAAACGATTTCGAAATGAATTGAATATAAAATGATTTCGAAATGAATTGAATATATAATGAATTCGAATTGAATGGAAAACGAATTTGATTTCAATTGAATAGCAAACGAAACCAATTTGAATTGAATTGAATAGAAAACCAATTTGAATTGAATTGAATTGAGAACCAATTTGAATTGAATTGAATAGAAAACCAATTTGAATTGAATCGAATTGAAAACCAATTTGAATTGAATTGAATAGAAAACCAATTTGAATTGAATTGAATTGAATAGAAAACCAATTTGAATTGAATTGAATAGAAAACCAATTTGAATTGAATCAAATAGAAAACCAATTTGAGTTGAATCGAATAGAAAACCAATTTGAATTGAATCGAATAGAAAACCAATTTGAATTGAATTGAATTGAATAGAAAACCAAATTGAATTGAAAGAGAATTGAAATGAATTCAAATTGAATTGAAAGCGAATTGAAATGAATTCAAATTGAATTGAAACGTGAATTGAATAGAAATGAATTTTTAAAACGAATTTATAAAGAAGAATTCAATTTTGATTTGGATTGAAATGGAAGTTGAAATTGTTTTTGAAACGAATTTATAACTATTTATATAATTTGTTTTGAATAGAAATCGACGAAATATATTATATATATAATATAATGGCCTGAATAGAACGCGTCGCGCCGCGGCAGTTCGTGAATTTCGACCATTTATTTCAAACGAACATTACGGGAGATCCGACCGTCGGATTCTCCTAAAACCGGAACCGTTGGGTTCGTATCGAGAAGAGCTTTCTAACGAATATTAGAAATTTGAAATCTAACGGTTGGATTTGGAGATACGTCCAAATCAAATTTGGAAAAGGTCACTGTAAGTGCAGTTCGATGACCGTTGATGGAAATCGACTGTACGGGCCTTGATAAAATTATTAAAAATAATAATAATTTGTGTAAAATCATAAGAAATGATTTGGGAAAAATTGGGGTGAAAAACTCCATATTTGAAAAGATAAAATTGGATTTTTATCGAAATGAACTAGTTTCGAACTAAATTTAAAACCCAATTATTTTTAAATAAATAAATTAGATTTAAAAAGGGGTTTTAAATAATCGTAATTTCTAATATATCTGATTGGATTTGAAATGGGTTTATCGTGAACGGTGTTTTAAATAACACTAGTTCTTTAACCCGATAACAAATAGAATGTGATTTGGGTTTGTCGTGAACTGTGTTTTAAATAACACCTAGTTCTTTAACCCAATAAAAGGAGTTTTGACGAATCTGCAATTAGGTTGAAATGTAAATCTAAAATCTAAATTATCAAATTTAGAAATGAGCGTGAATAGAGTATCGCCAGTTTTGCTCCAAAGCGATAGTGAAATCTTTAATTAGATTTGAATGTGAAATGGTAATTAATTTTACCGATAACACCATGGTGTTAGATATGGAGTATCACCAGTTTTGCTTCATGGGATGAATAGGTTGGGATTGGGAAATAAAATAAATAATTACTTCGGTGTGGTTCGCTAATCTCGACTAGTTCAGAAAACCATAATTTGGTTTAAAAACGACATCAAAAGGATGATTAAAGGATAAATTTTAAAGAATTTATCTTGGATAAAATTAATGGGAACCTTTCCCTAAAAATGTGATTTTATGAATAAAAGAATATTCTGAATTGGAATGAGGCGTATGTTGAGTTTGTGTAACATTTGTTTTTAATATACGCGGGTTGTTCGGAAAGTCCGGGTTTATACCCATTCTGAATAACCGATTCGACGATATGTCGAAGATGAAGACGGTGGTTGAAGACCGGAAGTCTTCACATCGTTTGGGTAATTACTGACGATCCTGATTGGGCTGTACACCCAAGAGGATGGAAATAGTTGGTGGTCGTCCAGACGTACTTGGAGATGGATGGATATGCGAGGAAAGTGCCTCCGGTTTCGTTCAGACCCAGAACAGACTTGTAAATGGATTGTGTGTCTGACACTGGATTTTATTCTGTGTTGATTGATTTCTATTAAATATACATCTTTTTGGCGGCGGAGAATTTATTCTTTTGCTTAACACCCTTCTCTCAGACGTACGAGCTCAGAGGTTGTATATCGATGGACATCAGTCGCATGGCATGGATTGCCTGTGTGGCACGCTAAGATGCAATGATCAAGGCTTCTATTGAAAAGCAAAGTCTTGTGGTTGATGATCAAAGCACAGCCTACGTGGCAGCTTTGTGTATAACTTGAATTCGCTAGCCTCACACCTCGGTATGAGTCAAAAACGGGATAGTGACTGCAGGGAGAGCACGACGTTTCTTTCTAGCTTTGGTGGTGTCAATGACTTACCAGCCCTGACATTTATATACTTTTCACCTATGTGGTTGTTGGAATGCGAGGCACCTCGATTTTAGGTCTGTAAGGACCGGGAAACGTGTGTTCAGGCATAATTAATCCTCTAACGTAAGTGAGGACCGGCCCTGAAGATCCGGGGTTGCCCAGAGTGCGTAACCCTGGGACATTTGCTTGAGTGTCTCGAACGCGGAGAGGAGCTTGCCCCTTGCCTCGACTCATGACGGAATCCAATTTCCAATACGTGTATTGCGGTTTTAATTGTAGAACTAGTATGGCGACATGATATATGGTACCCATGCCGTCTATGATTCATATTTATGATTGAAATTGTTTTGACACTATACACTTATTATAGTATCAAATGATTTGTTTTAAACGTACCAAGCATGTTTGGCTGTTATAAGGTAAAACCCTATCCTCCGGCTTGCGTTGCATTATGTGATGGGACCTGGGACTTATAATAGCTTCATTTTTCGAAAAAGCATTGCGTTGTTTATTGATATGCACTGGTATTCTTGGGAGGAAACCCGTTCCGTGTTATACGGCGTGGTCCCTTGAATTACTCTCTTTTAAAATAAAGTTTTAAATAACTGTTTTAGTTCTCACACCAGTCACATGACTGACCTGGAGTTTATTGTTTTAACCTAAACTCTGGGTGCCCCTATTTTCCGCACGGGCAGCTAGTAGTTTTGGTTTTGCAGATTTATATTTACAGGATCCTGGTTTACAGCTGGAATGATATCCGGAAAGCTCTGTATCCGTGTATCACCTTCAGTTGTGCTTTGTATTATTTTCCGCTGCTATGTAATTTATTGTAATCTCTGATATTTATCGAATGTAATTTATTCATTTATACTCTGTATATTCTTGTATTCTGATGGAATTGTTGTAATAACAATGAAATGTTCTTCCGTCTGCGTTCTGATTTGTCTTGTCCTCACAGTAATTCGTTCTTTCTCATCTCTTCGGAGACTGGGGAAGTTACTGGTTACTACAATTTCAGACCAAAGTGCGAACTGGATCAAGAAATGTTTGCAAATTTGACAATCAGACCCACTTTGATTGAGCGGATCGACTCCAGTCAGAGGGACGATCCTAACCTATTAGAAATCATCTCAAAGTTAGAGATGGGAATCGACGAAGAGATGAACATGTATGGGCTTGATCGAGATAGATGGCTTAGAAAGAATGGAAGACTAGTTGTGCCCAATGTCAATGGATTGAGAGATGAAGTGCTTAGAGAATGTCATCACTCAAAACTGACTACACATCCTGGTGTTAATAAAAATGTATCGAGACTTGAAGCAGACCTACTACTGGGAAGGGATAAAAAGAGACGTTGGGAAGTTTATATCCAAATGCATGAAGTGCCAGCTAGTTAAAGCTGAGCAAAAGAAGCCTAGTGGTTTGTTGCAACCATTAGAAATTCCAGAATGGAAATGGGAACAAATCTCAATGGATTTCATTGATGGGTTACCAAGAACTAGGTCGGGCCATGATAGCATTTGGGTGTTTGTGGACCGATTGACCAAGAGTGCAAGATTTATACCCGTCAAGTCGAATAGAACGACAACTAAGTTTGCGGAACTATATGTAAAGTGGGTAGTGAGATTTCATGGAATACCCAAAGGCATTGTGAGCGACCGAGATCCGTTGTTTACTAGTGGATTTTGGAAAAGCTTACAAGAGGCGTTAGGATCAAAATTACATCTCAGTACCGCGTATCATCCTCAAACCGACGGTCAGACAGAAAGGGTGAATAGTATATTAGAAGATCTTCTGAGAGCTTGCATATTGGATTTTGGTGGATCATGGGATGACCATTTGCATCTAGTAGAGTTTGCATATAATAATAATTATCAATCCAGTATTGGTATGGCTCCATTTGAAGCTTTGTATGGAAGACCGTGTAACTCACCATCATGTTGGTTAGAAACTGGTGAGAAGTTTGTGCTTGGACCAGATGTGATAAGAGAAACTTCAGCTAAGATTAAGATTGTCCAACAGCGAATGAAGACTGCCCAAGATAGGCAAAAGAGTTATGCTGATAAGAGGAGAAGAACATTAAAGTTCTCCGTTGGCGACTTGGTGTTTGTCAAGATTTCTCCATTAAAGAGCGTGATTCGATTTGGCAGGGAAGGCAAGTTAACACCAAGGTTTGTTGGTCCATTCCTAGTTCTTGAGCAAATTGGGAATCTGGCATATAAAGTTGAATTACCAGAGATGATGGCAGGAGTTCATAACGTATTTCATGTTTCCCAGTTAAGGAAATTCATGCACGACCCCGATGTGACTATTTCACCTGATCAGTTGGATGATATCGAGGTTAAACCCGAGGCGTTTGGGAACCGCAAGCCTATGCGTATTGTTGGGAACGATACAAAGCAACTTCGAAGGAAGGTGGTGAAAATAGTCAAAGTTCAATGGGGCGAGAATGAGAATGACTGTACTTGGGAGACAGAGGAGAGCATTAGGAAGAAGTATCCAGAACTCTTCGCCTGGTAAGATTTCCATTTCGATTTAGTCTTTCTGCATGCTAGGATATGTTTGTTTTGTTTGTTTTACATGTTTGATTGTTGTACATGGCTGGTAGGCATGCGGGATCCTTTGTATGTTTTGGGTTAAGGAATTTCGGGGATGAAATTTCTTAAGGAGGGGAAAATGTAATGACCCGCATTCTACGTATCGAAGGATCGTAGAATATTTATTTCTTTCACATACGAAGTCGTATGGTCATGTAACTTTGGGAGACGACTATTGGGGTCATTTCCCATATTCATGATTTTTGCCGATTTTTAAATGACCATTTTGCCCCTAGCTGATCTTGTTTCGGCCATAACTTTTTATTGGAAAGGAGTTTTGACCTGAAACCACTTCCATTAGATCCGGATGATGGTTTACCTTTCCGTAGAGTGGTCATATGTGAAAAATGGACTTACCATTTGGGAGATATGGCTGAAATAAGGTTTGGAAGATGAAAAACTGCTTAACCGGGCCAAATGAGGTGATTAATGAATGGGCCCATAACCCATTTCGGGATTAGGGTTATGGGTAGGCTGAAATGAGCAACGTTTTCATTTCATTTCAGTTTTCTAGCCGCCACTTTCATTCTATGAACCCTAACAATAGCCTCCGACATCTAAAATCACCTCTAATCACTTTCTAATCAAGTATTAGCCTAATCTACGTCAAATCAAAGGGGAAAAGCACCAAAGCAAGGTTAGAACTGCTGTGTTGTCTTGGGAACAGCGCCAAATCAGAGGATAGTTCAGTTTTGAAAGTTTATTTGTGGCTAAGATGAGTGATTTGCATAGTTCCTCGCTAATTATGGTTAATTAAGGGTAATTAGTGTAAATTAGCGAATTTAAACATGATTAAATTCTGGAAAAATGTTCATAAATTTCGAAATATTGTTTTAGGCCTCTGTTAGAAAACTTGGTTAATTTGGTTAAGTTTTACTAATCCTATCTTTAGTTTTGCTTAAACAAGCTTAAGGGAAGATATGAGATTTTGGCTATGTTTGATCCATTTTAACTTATCAAGTTGTTGTTTTGGTGTTTATTTTTGATTCTCTAGGTTGCTATGACTGTATGGTATGTTGTGTTATTGACTAGAAAAGTTAGGTTGGTCGAAAACGCTGTCGAATGACGTAAAACAGTCGCTGGAAAGAAGTGCAGGAAATTACCCGAACCGGATCGGATCGGAGGGGGAAGCACGATCCGAACCACTCGCACTTGAAGCTCCATGATCCGACCTGAGCATGGTGGCATGACCCGAACCGCGTCACTCGACCAGAACCGCGTCACTCGACCCGAACCGCATCACTCGACCCGAACCGATGCACCAGGGATGGACTTGAGAGGCTCGACCCGATCCGGAGTGCTTGGGAAGGAGAGCCGAACCGCTTGCCTGAAGTCACGATCTGATGCTATGAAGATGATCTGAACCAATCCGAAGCAGGGGCCATGATCCGACCCGTAGGGGGTATTCCGATCCGAACCGAGATGCTTGAGTTCGAGGCGTGAACCACGATCCGAACTGGAAGTATGAGTTGAAGTGAAGAACAAGAACCGAACCGATCCGGAGAAGACCAAAACCCGAGATGCAAAGGTAGTCCAAATGGGAAGTTTATACCCAGGATCTAGTTGGGAACCAACGGGTCAACTTCATGAGTTGGGCTTTGCTGCGGGACGTGTGCAAAGGGGTTATCGACGTCCATGGCTTTGATTCACCACCGAGACAGATGTTAGGCTACGTATCAGTGCAGTGGGGTGGTTATTACTCCATGTGGCAGAGTGATCGTAGCATGGCTATGAGGCAGTGCAGTGGAGTTGTTATGACTTCATGGGGCAGAGTGGACATAGCAAGGACTAGTGGCTATGGATCAGTGCAGTGGTGTCATTATGACTCCATGGGGCAGAGTGATCATAACAAGGAATGGTGGTCAGAGCGGTGGATATCGTATGCTTTACGCACTGAGTGAGAGATGGGAGGATGTTTGCTATGCTTGATTGTTTGTTATCACTATGTCATGCACACCCCCACCACTGTATTCTTTACACCTTATGTTTAGTGGCACCTTAGAGTATTGAGCGGTATGTTGTGCTAATTCTTTGGTCGTAGGTCCAGGTTCAGGTATGGTTTAGTATACCTGTTATTGTTCTGTTTTGATGCTTATCGCTCATACCAGACTTTTGTCTGACCTAGAGTTTTATGTCTCTTCTTATTACTCTGGGTGCTCTTAAACGGGCATACTAGAGAGAGGTTAGGTGGTATACACGGGTAGCTGTACCGGAGACGAGCAGGAGGCTCCCACGTATGATATATATAGATATTCTCCCTATGTCGCTGCTGGTCACTACTTCGGGCATTAGTAGTGTACCTTTCCTTTCTTTTGCTTTAGAGACAGTTTTAAAGTTGTAATAATGATGATGTGGAACATAAGTTGTAATTGGATTTTTCGCTGCTATGATGTTTAATTTTCAGCTTATGCACCGTCTCACCTGTTTTATGTCAAAGTATGTAATTATTATATTTTATTCCATGCGCTGTGAGATATTCTACAGGTTCTTTGTTAGTTCTCTTCTTTTTTCTTTCTTTGGCGACCGTCCCGTGCTGTTTGGACATCGGTACAACGTACTTTCATGGGAAATGTCGGTTGGTGCGGGGTGGACTGTCACATACAGAAAGGACAATTTCTGGACTATGGGCAAGGACAACAATGCATCCTCTACATTGAAGGCTATTCTTCGTGTAAGAGATGTGTTAGCGAAACATTGTAGAAGAGAAATTACTAAAGGCAACGAAACAAATTTATGGAAAGAAACATGGGTCGAAGGAAAATCATTCGTTGACATGTTGGGGTGGGACGCATTCTCTGCATATGGGTGTCCGAACAACAAGGTTAGTGACATTATTGACAACAATAAATGGAACCTGAACATTTCATGCAACTAGAAGTAGAGAAGAACTATTGAAAACACTCGCATTCATATTGATCGTCAGTATAACACTTGGACCTAGACAGGAAGTAATTTCAGTATTAAACAAGTTTGGGAGGACATTAAATCCAAATACCCTATGTAACGGCGCGATTTTCGATGACTCGAAAGTCGTGTCATTATTGAAAGAATTTAGAAGATGAGATTGAAAAGATACAACTAATAGAATATAAGAATAAGAAAACATCAGAATCTCACAGCAGAATTTCGCAAAATACTTGATATATTACATAACAGGGTCTGATACATCATAGTACATCATCATAATACATTACCATAGTACAACAGCATAATTATACATCATGACTAGGACAATACAGATATTCGAACTGGATACATAGATATGGATATGCTACTAGACTGGTCTTGAACTTGAACTTCATAGGTTTCCACTTGCCTACATGAATTACTTGTCTACTCATAATAAATATTATGAGTACCCAAGAGTTTAGGAAACACAGAAAATAAACTCTGGGTCAGTCAGGGGACTGGTGTGAGTAAACACAGTTAAATAGATTAGAAAACAGGGAATAAGGTTTTTCACATTGAACATATTCATTTAACTTTAGAAATCTTTAGACCAATCCATAACTAATATATGGATGATGACCCAATTATCTTGATATCAAAACTTTTGGTATTATGATAGTTTTTATCAAATAAATAATCATCTAGTGAAATGCTTGGATCTCACATTCACGTTTATAGTACAAAATCTAAAATCGCAGAGCACTTATTGGAGATTGGATTCCAACACACAAGGTAGGGGAGCACATGCCGATTAGTGTACTCTAGAGAGGATACACTAGGGTTCAACAAGAACGTCTTGCAATCCAGCCTCACATGACCGTCCACTCATTTAGCTTGAGCGTAACGAATATATTACCACCTCCACGGTTGGGATCTGCAACCGCTACCGAATGCTGCAGCAGTGAAAAAGAGATGAGAAAACAAAAGGAATTTCTCTAGATGGAGATAATACAACCTGCTTGGGTATGACCCAACTAACCATGCTGCCTTGCCCGATTTTTTGTCATTTCCTGGTTGTGAGGCAAGAGGCCACGTTTATCTTTTAATAGATTATTTCTTTAATTACTTTGAATGCCACATTGTCATATCTATCAGAACACTCATTCGATTTCCCGAATAGATTGCAGGCAATAAAGCTAAGAGAAACGAATTTCTCTGCCACCAACGTAATATACTTACATAAATTCGATGTGTAGAATCTAATAGATATACGTTGTCAAACACCCGTCCATTCTGGTTTGTCCTGGGATTGAACAGACCGAAGGTACTGTTTAAAAATAGTCCTTTCATATCTCCGTCTTCAATATTTTTGACATGCATCGTATAATTCAGATCGAAGTGGAATATTTATTCTGGTCTCTTCGAAACGATGTGGGTAATGTCTTTTACAGTCGATAAATAATTATCGGTCTATGATGATTATAGTTCAGTTTACACATTTTTATTTTCAAACAAACAGTATATGTTTACATTGTTCATATCTAGATAATTTAATTATCCTTTATAGATGAACAGTTAAAGTGTGTGTGTCGTACACGGTATTTTATTCAGTTTTGATCATCATTTAGAAATGAACAAATAAAGCGTGTGCATCGCACACGGTATTTTACTTCGTTTGTTGACTATGTGTATACGGTGTTTAATACTCCAGTTGTCCTTATAAATTATTTTCTTACTTCTAATTTATCATAAATAAATTAAATTGATAATATATTTTAATTATCCCTTTTATATTTCTATTTTCAAAACTCGTCAATCTTCAACAGTCGAGCTTCTGTACTTCGATCTTCTGCTGTTGTCTTCCTTCCACTTGCCTACGATATTTAAATAAAAATTCTCTTTTTAATTATCTATTTATTTTCTTCTTTATTATATTTTATTTTTATTTTAATTAAAACTGATTTTAATTAAAACTTCGTTCAGAATCTCCTTTGTTTGCGTATCTGGCAAAGTACCACTTTTACCGAAGTGCCACTTCCAAAATGCTACAGTGCGCACGTGAAAACCACTCCAATACCCATGTTTCAGCTATAGTACCAAAGTGCCAGATTTTGCAGAAGTGCCAAAGTGCCAGTTTATCGGAAATACCAAAGTGTTAGTTTATCGAAAGTACCACTTTTCGGAAATGCCACCTTTTGGAAGTGCTACTTTTCGGAAGTGCCACTTCTCCAAACCCCATGCTGCGCGCGCCCGATCACTACAATTTCCTATGCTCCAGCTATGTGCAAGGTACCCAGCAAAGTACCACTTTCTCATTTTCCTAAGTGCCAACCCATTCTTCTTGCCAAGTTCCTTTGCCACAAAAACCATTGCTCACTGCATACACATGTCTGTGCACGTGTGTAGATAACCCATTGCCTAGCGCCTCCTTTGGACCACCCTCGCAAGTCACGTCCACCCTCCTGATCGCCACTGACCCATCACCCTTTCGCCAGCTCCCCTCCTTTTCAAAAACATTCCCCGGTTACCTTTAAAACGAAATACTGATTTTAGATCGACCACAATATCCCAATCTCCAGTCACCACCGTCCTCCTGAAATTCCTGCGCCGCCTCTGACCTCTTCATCAACCTCAGGCGCACCTTCACACAAGAATTCAGTCCATTCGACCACCTGAGGAACCCCTACGAATCGATCCAAACCGCTTCTTCGAACTAAAACCCAAAAACGTAAATCCACCTTGTAACACCCCGTAATTCTATTAATATTAATATTCACGAATTAAAGAGTAACTAATCTCAAACGTGAGAATTGTGGGAAATGGGTTGCTCCATTATGTTCGTCTCAGAATTCTGGTTGGAATAGAGTCCGAGTTTGCGTGAATTGGACTTCGTATGAAGAAGTTATGACCCTCCGAAGTTTTAGAAAATTCAAAACAGCTCGCAGGAAATTTAAAATTCAAACAGAAAAGTGCAGAAGCGGGCTGGGCGGGAAAATTCCCGCCCAGGCAGGTCGACTGGGGAGTCGACACTAGTGTCGACCTCCCCCCCCAGGTCGACTACCATGTCGACCTCCCCCCCCCCCCAGGTCGACTATAGTGTCGACCTGGGTGTCGACCTGGTCAGTCGGCTAGGTTTTTGACTGAGCGTGTTTTTGACTAAGTGATGACCCATTAGGGTTTTGACCTAATCTGGTTGGCTGGGATTAGTTCTGAGTTGATCTGACGGTCTAAAATAAATCCTAACTCTATAAATACCTAAGTAGTCTCTCACCCTAATTCATATGAAAAATAGAATAGCTACCGTCAAACCGCCGCCATGGAACTCAGTGGAGCCGCCGCCAACTAAGAAGGAAGAAGCTAATCAAAACCCTAATCCTACTCAAATCTAAAGCAAATCAAGACATCTTTTCTCTTCTAATTGTGAGTATGATGATCTTAAAAAGATTATTGTTAAACTAATTCGATTAAGTCATGAATGGATTATAAGTGAATGATGTGGATTATCATATATGTTGTTGTAAACCCTTTGCTATCATGTATGTTGTAAATCCTATGTTATGTGATGATGATATCCTATATGTTGTAAATCATGCTATGATAATGTTGTAGTTTTCTATGCTAAAATGAGATGAATCATACATGTTATAAAGTCATGATGTTATTGTCTTTGCTAGTTAGTTCATGTTAATCAAATCATAATGTTTGGGCTATGTTGATCTATATGACAAATCATGTATGCAAGTTAGATTGATTAGTAAAAGTTATGAACATATGCCATGACATCTATTATGACATTTAGAATTATGCTATGACGTATGTGAATTCTATGCTAGTTCACACCATCATTATGTTGCCTAAAACCCCATATGCAAGTTTATACATAAATTTGGGTTATGATCATATCATGTAAATTGTAACCTTTAACAAGTTGACACCTTTAGATCCTTAACATGTGTAGTTTATGCAAGTTTCACCCCTATTATGATTAGATTCATTTTAATTGTCTATATGTTGTGATAATTTATTCTTGTGCTATGAGTTAGACTATTCGAGTCTAACGTATATTCTGCGTTGAATAAGCGAACGTTTAAACGTAGGGTAGGTGTAATATTAAGGATTTAATATTAAGATGTTGGGGTGCAATTGATATGATTTTGCATGCCATGAGTGGATGGCCATAATTGAGTCAATTATGGACATCATTAAAAGTTGACTTAATTAATAATTTAAATAGGGAATTAATAAAACTGGGGTAAAAGATTAAAAGTGGTAATCAATGCTTAGGACACGAGGTTGGACTCGTTTGTGACGTAAACCTGCCCGGAACCGCCCGGCAAATCCAGTGGTCACAAATGTCAGCCCAATGTGAGGGGTCCTAGGCCTAAACTAAATCATAACAGTTGTAAAGACACGAGGTTAGACTCTTTTATGGTGTAAGACTGCCCGGACCCGCCCGGCAAAACCAGCTGCCATAAATGCCAGTCTAATGTGAGAGGTCTTTATGAGGTTATGGCCTGAATGAATTAAGAAATACTTAACCAGATAAACATGTAAGGTGGGACATGGGGGTTAAGTAGGTGCCTTGGGTGGCATGAGGAATCTAGTGTGTGCCCTTAGTGGCATGTGAAATACGATTAGTAAGACTTAACTAAACACACATGTAAAAGAACATGACTAAGGGGGTTAAGTGGGATATACTAATGGTGACAAGCTTAGGTGGGTAGCTTGTGGGGGCCCATTTCAACCAGTATCCCAAACGTATCTTTGTGGGCTCGACTCAAGTCGAGGACGGGACACGCATACTGGATTTGACTATAAGAGGCCAAAACGGGGAGCGGTGGCAACGTAAGTCCAATGGGTTTCATATGCGTGTGTGGACCCGGGCTGGTAGGTAAGACGTTGTTGCATCGTGTAGGTATAAGCCGTGCATTCTCAAGTTGTATCGAGTTGTTACTTTAGGGGAGTGATACACCCCACTGTGGGGCCAGAACGGGTATCTATGAGTAGGGAGCCGATCGAATGTGGGTAGTGGGGTACACCTAGTGGAGATAGGGGCAGACGACACCTATGTAGTCAGCTAGGGGTACGCAAGGCTATTTATATAGTTTCTGTGTGAAGCAAGTGGGATCAACTTTAGGGTGACTGGTGCGGTGCAGTGTAGTAATGTGCGGTGCAGTGTAGTAATTATTCGTTAGAATTTAGGTATGCCTTTAACGTTATCTTTCACGTTATCTTTATCTGCTCATTCCATACCTAATAGTTCATAGACATTTACTTGTCTTCCAGCTTATGCCTTAGTCTAGTTATTTTGGTAATAGTATTGTTAGAATTATCATACTCGCCAGACTTTATGTCTGACCCCCTCCATTTCTATCCTTTTTCCCCCCTCCAGGTCCTCAGGTTGGGCCCAGCTCTAGTGGAGTTTGATTGGATTGCTTTATCTCCCTTGGAAAGCTTGGACCGTTGAAGTAAAGTACAGCTTGTTATCTCTTATAATGGATATTTGTGTAATGGGATTATGTATTTTGTTTTATCAAGATGGATAATGTATTTGACTCTGATTTATGGTTTTATGATGTAATAAACATGTTTAAATTCCGCTGCAATAAAATGAAGTTTTAGTTTTCAAGTACTACTTATTATCTGTCTTGTTGTAATTTTTCTGTTCTATATTCACTTAAAACCTCCATGGAAGTTAATGCATTCCCTTAGTGAGTGACATTAATGGATGTGGGGTGTTACATGTGGTATCAGAGCTTAAGGTTACTAGAACAGATAAAATTTGTAGAAAAACTATTTTTCTAAAGTATTTTTGGAAGAAGTGTTTTCAAAAACATGTCTTAATGAGTTATTTTAAGAGGAAAGTTTTTAAGAAAAACATAATCCCCAATAGCCATATACCTTTATCTTTCGAATTCTCCATTTTGAATCTTTCCTTTTTCGTTCAGCATGGCTGAAGATCTTAACCTTCCGGATGGTGTAACGATACCAGGATGGTATAGGAGGTTATTAGAGGCTAGGGCCGCTGCAGGTCCAGCCAATGTTCCTCCACCACCAGTTGCACCCGTTACTCCTCCTCCTCCTCCTCGCGTAGATACTTTTGCAAAGACGTGCAAGGAATTTAAGGATATGGGTGGAAAACCCTTCCAAGGGTCAGAAACGTTTGTGGAAGCTAGAGATTGGCTTAAGGAGGTGGAAGAATTGCTGGAAATCTTTGAAGTAGAAGAAGGGAGGAAAGTTCGATTAGCAGCTTGGTTGATGAAGGGAGAGGCCTCGTTTTGGTGGGAGGTCACTAATGGGAAGCGTCCTGTTGATTCTTGGGCGGATTTTAGGCGTAGGTTTGAGGCGAAGTTTATCTCAAGGGCAGAAGAGAATCTATATATGGAAAAGTTCTTGACATTAAAGCAAGGAAGTTCATCAGTGAAAGAGTATGTCAACAAATTTAATCAGTTAGCAAGCTTTGGCTTGGACTTAGTGAACACGCCGGAGAAGAAGGCTCTGAGGTTCGTTAATGGCTTGAATGAACCGTTGCAAGTGTTGGCTATGACCCACATCCCTATGGGGGCCACCTTTGAGAAGCTAGTAGAAATGGCGCTCATGCACGAGGAGAAAAGCGCTAAAGCTGATAAGGCACCCGAGAAGAAAGGGGATCAGAAGAAACCACAATAGAAAAACAAGAAGTGTGGAAAAGACAATAACGGCAAGGGAAAGAAGAAATGCTTTAACTGTGGGACACCAGGCCATCTCAGCAAGGATTGCCGAAAGAAAAAGAAGACCGGCTGTTTCCACTGTGGCGAAGCGGGACATCTAGTGAAGGACTGCCCAAAGAAGGGGCAGAGGGCAGGAGCTACCTCGGGAGGACAGGTGCAGGCTCTTATGGCACCAGGGCAGGCAAGGGGACAAGTTCAGGCTCTCGCGGTCCCACCGCTGCAAGAACGAGGTAGAACCATTTCTGTTGAAAGCTTAGTTTTTCTGTTTGATCATCATGTCCGTACCTTATTTGATTCGGGCGCATTGCATTCGTTTATCTCTACATCATTAGTTGAATCACTGCACTTAAACACCAGTTTAGTAGAGGATCCCTTAGTTGTTTCGAATCCAATAGGGGGCTCAGCTTATTTGTCCATGATGTGTTTGGATTTGAAAATTTCTATACTTAGCGTTGAGTTTAGATGTGATGCTTATGTGTTAGGCTTCACGGGCTATGGGCTAATTTTAGGAATGGATTGGTTATCCAAAAATGGGGCCGTTCTTGATTGTGAAAGGAGAGTAGTTAGGCTCGTGACTCGCCTTGGCAACACTTTCGAAATCTTTTGTAATCTCATAAATTCTGTTATGCTAAGTTATTTAGAATCGCTTGACGCGTCTGAGGAAAATCTACGATCTGTTAGAGTGGTCCAAGAATATTCGGATGTGTTTGAGGAGGTGAAGGGCTTGCCTCCGAAGCAGGAGATAGATTTTCGGATATATCTTGTGGATAATGAGAAACCAGTATCTTTGCCAATACGCCACATGGCTCCTCATGAAAGGAGGGAACTCGATAAGCAAGTGAAGGAGTTGCTTGAGAAGGGGTTCATAAGACGAAGTATATCAGAGTGGGGTACTCCAGTAGTATTTGCCACGAAGGCGGATGGTCCCTTAGACTTTGTGTGGACTATAGAGAACTTAATAAGCTTACTAAGAAGAACAGACACCCACTGCCGAGGATTGACGATCTCTGCGATCAGTTAGTTGGCGCCTCAGGGTTTTTGCAGTTGGACTTAGCCACTGGTTTCCATCAGTTGAGAGTGGCTGAGGATAGCATGGACAAGACTGCCTTTAGGACTCCGGACGGTTTCTATGAATGGCTAGTGATGCCCTTCGGTTTGACAAACTCCCCCGCATACATTGTTGATATGATGAGTAGGGTGTTTAGGGAGTACCTTAACAAATTCGTGGTAGTCTTTGTAGATGACATCTTGATCTTTTCTAAGGATGAAGAAAAGCATGCCCTACATCTTAGGGAAGTGTTGGAGTCCCTACGAGCGCATAGCCTTAGAGCTAAATTTTCTAAGTGTCACTTCTGGAAGAAGGAAGTACGGTTCTTGGGGCACGTGGTTTCCAAAGAAGGGATAGCTGTGGATCCCGCGAAGGTGGTGGCCATCCAAGATTGGAAGGTCCCTAAAAATGCTACCGAAGTGAGAAGTTTCTTGGGGTTGGATGGCTACTATAGGAAGTTTATTAAAGACTTCGCAAAGATATCAGCTCCATTGACACGCTTGACGAAGAAGAATCTAGTTTTCACATGGGACGTAGATTGTGATGATGCGTTCCAACGTTTGAAGAGAGCTTTGACCTCAGCCCCAGTCTTAGTGCTGCCAGATGGGGGTAAGCCATTTACCGTTTATACCGATGCTAGTGGGACATGTCTAGGCGCAGTCCTAATGCAAGAGGGAAGGGTGATAGCCTATAGTGGAAGGCAGTTGAGAGCGCATGAGTAAAATTACCCCACACATGACCTAGAGTTGGCTGCTATTGTTTTCGCGCTTAAGTCTTGGCGTTATTATCTTCTTGGGGAGAAGTTCGAATTATTCACTGACCACAAATCTTTAAAGTACTTATTCTCTCAAAAGGACTTGAACTTAAGGCAGCAAAGGTGGATGGACTTCTTAGCGTCCTACTATTTCGAAATAGCATATACCCCTGGCAAGGGTAACGTGGTGGCCGATGCCTTAAGTAGAAAAAGATTATCCTCAAGTCCTTTGTTTGCTGAGCGGAGAAGCTTAGAATTCATTTCGATGTTTGACTTTAAGCCTTCCGTTGACTTTGTACCCGGTTTGCTAGCATCCTTGGAGGTCAGACCTACGCTTTTGGGATGGATTGGCGAGGCACACCGAGATGACCCGCAGTGGGTTGAGTTAGTAGAAAAGCTCAAAGGAGGGGAGTCATCAAGCCATCTCCGTAGGTATAACCTAGATGATAAGGGTTGGTTACGTAGGGACGGTAGACTTGGTGTACCTCGAGACGAAGGTTCGAGGAAGGCTATTCTTGACGAAGCACATCGTTCGAAGATGACCATTCATCTCGGCGGGGACAAGATGTACAAAGACATGAAGCGAGTTTTCTTTTGGGCCGGTATGAAGAGGGACGTGGCCGAGTATGTCGCTAGATGCTTGGTGTGCCAACAAGTAAAAGCGGAGCAAAAGAAACCCGGTGGGTTGCTTCATCCATTGGAGGTTCCATTATGGAAGTGGGAAAGCGTCTTGATGGATTTTGTGGATGGATTACCAAGATCAAGGAAGGGTAATACGGGGATTTGGGTTATAGTAGATAGACTTACTAAAAGCGCCCATTTCATTCCCGTGAAGAGTAAGAGGACTGCTCCATGGTTAGCTTCTGTATATGTCCAAGAAATAGTTCGTTTGCACGGTGTTCCTTCTAGCATAGTGAGCGACCGCGATCCTATTTTTACTAGCGAATTTTGGAGAAGCTTACAAGAGGCGGTAGGGACTCAGTTATGTTTGAGCACCGCAAATCATCCTCAGACGGACGGCCAAACCGAGAGGGTGAATCGCATTCTAGAGGATCTTTTGAGACCATGTATCCTAGACTTTGGGGGTACATGGGAAGAGCATCTTCCATTAGTGGAGTTCGCGTATAATAACAGCTTTCAGTCTAGCATTGGCATGGCACCATTCGAAGCTCTTTATGGACGGCCGTGTCATTCGCCTACATGTTGGTAGGAATCTACCGATAAGATCTTACTTGGGCCCGATATGATTAGGTAGACTTCGGAGAAGATCGACTGGATTCGAAGGAGGATGAAGGCAGCGCAAGATAGGCAGAAATCTTATGCGGATAAGAGGAGGACAGATCTCGAGTTTAAGGTTAGGGACATGGTCTTTGTCAAAGTGTCTCCATTACGAAACGTTGTTCGCTTTGGGTCCGTTGGGAAGTTAGCACAAAGGTTTGTAGGGCCGTTTCCTATTAAGGAGAAGATTGGACAAATGGCGTATAGAGTGGAGTTGCCTGAGAGACTTAGTGGTGTAAACGACGTATTCCATGTGTCACATTTGAGGAAGTGCTTGCACGAGACCGCGGAGGTGGTAGAGCCGAGCTTGCTTAAAGAGGTGGAGATAGAGCGTGATGCGACGATTCGATGAGCTCCTACGCGCATCCTTGGGTCGGAGATCAAGAAGTTGAGGAATCGAGAGGTCAGACTAGACAAAGTGCAATGGGGAGATGATGAGAGCAACGCTACTTGGGGGACAGAAGCGAAGATATGTAACACCCCGAATTTTAGCTAACACTAAAATTCTCTAATCATAGGATAAGTAATCTCAGATGTGGGAATTGGAGGTAACGGGCTGTGTCATTGCGTTCGTCTCGGAAAAATACGCGAAATAGAGTCCGAGTTTTCGAGAATCGGAGTCCGTATGGCCCGGTTATGGCCCAATGAAGTTTGTAGAAAAATTTAAGCTTAAAACAGATTTAGAAATTTAAATTCGGATTTCAAATTAGAACCAGCGGGGCCAGGCGGGAAAATTCCCGCCCTGACCATGTCGACAGGGCTGTCGACAGGCCTGTCGACAGGGGGAGTCGACTTGCCTGTCGACTTGCCTGTCGACACGGCGTCTCGAGCCAGAAGGTTGGGTGCACCAGATCTGGTTTTTGGTTGAGTCTTGGGCTGTGTTCTAGAGATTTCCTAAATCTGACGGTCCTAATCTAATCTAGGGTTAATCTAAGGGCCTAAAACACTACCTAATCCTATAAATAAGACCCCAACCCTACCCTAATTCACTCATAATTAGATCTTGTAACTAAACTATGGCAAAATGAAACTTGATCATGGCCTCCACAAATCAATGAAGAGAGTTGCAAGCTAATCAACCTCTAATCATCCTCTTCTTCTTATTTGGCAACTAGTTTTACTTCATAAGTTTGCTAATCTTGGTTTTGGTGAGTTTCTATGGCTTTAATAATCAATTGTTAAATTGATTATGGTAGGATGTGATAAGACATGGCTATGTTTGTGGATAAATATGTTTATGCAAGTTTGTATGATATGTGATTTGCAAGTTTTATGTTATATGCAAGGTTAATGCCATGTTTTATGATGCAAAACACTATGTTCAACATTTATGCATATGTAACATGTTATGCAAACTATATGTGAGAGTATATGCAAGTTATATGTAACATGATATGCAAGTTGTGCATGTGATTTTATGCATGTTAAGTATTTGATTTTATGCATGCTAAGTATTTGATTGTATGCATGCAAAGTGGTTGGGTTTATGCAAGTTAAGTGGTGTGTTTATGCATAATAAGTAATTGATTCTATGCATGCTAAGTATGTGGTTTTATGCATGCTAAGTGTTTGGTATTATGCATAAATCATGACACATAAGTTTACCCTTTTAAATGTGATGCATACATATGTAAGATGACACCTTTATATGCTATGCATGTTTCCCCTCCTTTAAGATGCAAGTCATATATGCAAGTTCAACGTGTTAAGCAAGTTATGTGTATGCTTAAATACAAGTTCAACATGTTATACAAGTTATGTGTATGATGTTATGTAAGTTATGTGCATGTTGTTATGCAAGTTCATATGCGAGTTATGTGTATGAGGGTATGCAAGTTATGTGCATGATGATATGCAAGTTATGAATTCTTATTCAAGTATGTGAATGCTTATGCAAATGTGTGAATGCTTATGCAAGTATATGAATGCTTATGCAAGTTATGTGTATGCTTAAATGCATGTTTAACAAGTTATGCAAGTTATGAGGATGCTTATATGCAAGTTCAACATGTTATGCAAGATATGTGTATGATAATATGCAAGCTCATATGCAACATGTTATGCAAATCATGTGTATGATAATGTGCAAGTTTGGGTTAAATGTGGTTGGGTTAATATATGCTCATAAAATGCAAGTTGACATCCTCTTAACCCATGACAAAGTTATATGCTAAACCCATGATATTTGTGATGGAACTTCCCCTTTATTATGTCATGAAATGAGGACGATTTACGTGGGGAACGATGGGGTTGGTAAATATGTTAATAAAAGTATGATTGGGTATGATTAAGCATACCATAAAATGAATACGCATAAGTGGGAATTTACCTATTGAGTTTGGTCTACCCCATGGGAATTTACCTATTGAGTTAGGTCTACCCATGTTATGAAAAACTTGATATTAATTAGGGATAATTAATATGGGGGTGATTAATTAGGTGTAATTAATCAACTAAGACACGAGGTTGGACCCTTTTGTAGCAGAAATCTGCCCGGAACCAACCGGCCATCCAGCGGCTACAAATGATTGGCCTAATGTGAGAGGTCTTAGTCATAAATTAAATACATGATTAAAGTAAAGACACGAGGTTAGACCCTTTTGATGACAGAAGTCTGCCCGGAACCAACCGGCATATCCAGCAGTCATAAAAGACGGTCTAATGTGAGAGGTCTTTATGAGGTCATGATCTTAATTAATGAATTAAGAAACACTTAACCATATTAACATGTAGAGGGGCATGTGGGGTTAAGTGGGTGCCTTGGGTGGCATGTAGTAACTAGTGGGGGTGCCTCGGGTGGCATGAGGAAACTAGTGGGTTGCCTTGGGTGGCAATAGAAAATACGATTAGAATACTTAACCAAAGTGGAACATGTAATTAAAACATGGGTAAAGGTTAAGTAAGTGCTTTGGGTGGCATGTGGAAATCTAGTGGGTGCCTTGGGTGGCAATTGAAATATAATTAAATGACTTAACCAAACTTTAAACATGTAAGTGAACATGATTATTAAAAGGGTTAAGTGGGTTACACTAGATGAATGACAAGCTTAGGTGGGTAGCTTGTGGGGGACCCATTATAGGGGTACATTTGATAAATGACAAGCTTAGGTGGGTAGCTTGTGGGGACCCATTATTGGGTTATACTAAATGAATGACAAGCTTAGGAGGGTAGCTTGTGGGGGCCCATTTCAACCAATATCCCAAACGTATCTTAGTGGGCTCGACTCTAGTCGGGTGACGGGACACGCATATTGGGCTTGACTATAAGTGGCAAAAACGGGTTAGCGGTGGCAACGCGGGATCAACGGGTTTCATATGCGTGTGTGGACCCGGGTTGGTTGGTAAGTCGTTGTTGCATCGTGTAGATATAAAGCCGTGCACAGTTGATATTATCTGGTAGCCACTTTGGGGAATGATACACCCCCTTTTGTGGGACCAGCATGGGTATCTACGGTAGGGAGCCGATCGCTTGGGAGTAGTGGGTACACCTAGTAAAGATAGGGGCAGACGGCACCTGTGTAGGGGTACAAGAAACTACTGGGTAAAAATTACTAAGTACACTTAGTGGGATCAACCTTTAAGTAGGAATTACCCTTGGTGGGTAGAACTGGTGTGGTGCAGTGTAAGAATTACCCTTGGGTGGGTAGATCTGGGGTGGTGTAAGCTAGAAATTATCCTTGGGTGGATAAATGCGTCTTTTCGGTTATTGTAGTACATCCGGTGTTTAGTTGGCTACTTTGTGTAGTCATTATCCCCAGAGGTACCGTACCTTGTTTATGTCATACCCTAATTACTTTAATGGTTGTATTGTTAGGGTTATAGGACTCACTCAGACTTATGTCTGACCCCGTTGTTTTTATCTTTTTCCCAACCCTCAGGTTTTCAGAGTGGGCCTAGCACTAGTGGGCTTGGATCAGACCGCTATATCTATCTTTTGGGCTTGGATCGTAGAAGTAAAGCTCGGTTTATCTTTTCTATTATGGCTATTGTCTATGTAGTGGGATTATGTACTCTATTTTATCAGGATGGATATAATGTACTTGACTCTTGTTATGGTTTTGTGATGTAACCAAACATGTTTTACTTTCCGCTGCAATAAAAGGATGTTTTAAATTTTCAAGTATTACTTATATCTGTCTTGTTGTAATTTTTCTGTTCTATACTCACTAAAAATACTCCACCAAAACTAAGGCATTCCCTTAGTGAGTGACCTTAGCGGGTGTGGGGTGTTACACGTGGTATCAGAGCTTAAGGTTACCAGAAAAGATAAATTTTTTTAGAAAAACTATTTTCTAAGAATATTTTTGAAGGGAGTATTTTCAAAAACATGTCTTTTAAGAGAAAAGTTTTTGAAAGAAAAGCATAATCCCCAATAGCCATATCTATATCTTTCGAATTCTCCATTTTGAATCTCTTCCTCTCTCTCATTTTGAGTTTCCCCTCCGCGTATATATGATCTTTCTAAGATAGATAAGGATGGAAAACCACTTCAAGGAACTTGGACATTAGTCGGACCAGAAGTTGGTTCAAGAAGGAGGAGGACTGGTAGGTATCTATATGATAGACGATGAGAGGAAGGCTCAAATAGTTGTTTGGTTAATGAAGGATGAAACCTCATTGGTGGGAGGTTACGAGTGGAGAGTAGGGAAGAAGAAGGCAAGTAGTTATCCTTTTGGGAGGAATAGGACACCTTATTAGGATTGTCCAAAGAAGCAAGGGCAAGGTATGGAATCTTCTGGAGGGTAGTTGTATTCCCTCACGACTAGGGTACCAGATGGGGATAGGACCGTCTAGGTTGGAATTTGGATTACTTTATTATCCGGTTCGAACTTTATTTAATTCTGACGCACCGAGTTCGTTTATCTCATCATTATTAGTTGAGTCACTGCACTTAGACACCAGTTTGGTAGATGATCCCTTAGTTGTTTCAATCCCAATTGGGCTCCATGATGTGTTTGGGTTTGAAAGTTTCTATACTTAGCATTGGGTTTAGGGGTGATGCTTGTTGGGCTTCACGGGCTATGGGTAAGTTTTGGGCATGGACTGGTTATCCAGTAGGGGTGCCGTTCTTGATTTTAAAGGGAGAGTTGTTAGGCTTATGACCCGCTTGGGTAACACTCTCGAGATCTCTTGTAATCCCATAGAATCTGTTATGCTAAGTTATCTAGAATCGCTTGACACGTCGGTCTAGAATTTGCGATCTGTTAGAGCGGTCCGAGAATACTCGGATGTGTGTGGGGAGGTGAAGGGCTTACCTCCGGAGTGGGAGACTGACTTCCAAATATATCTGGTAGACAATGCCAAACCAGTATCTTGGCCAGTGTGCCACATGGCTCCTCGTGAGAGGAGGGAACTCCATAAGTAAGTAGATGATTTGCTTGAGAAGGGGTTCATAAGACGAAGTATATCGGAGTGAGGTGCTCCAGTAGTTTTTGTCACGAAGGCGGATGGGTCCCTCAGACTTTGTGTAGGCTAAAGAGAACTAAATAAACTCACAAAGAAAAATAGACACCCATTGTCGAGGATTGATGATCTCTTTGATCAGTTGGTTGGCGCCTCAGTGTTTTAGTAGTGGACTCAGCCACGGAGTTTCATCAGTTGAGAGTGGCTGAGGATAGTATAGAGAGGACTACCTTTAGGACTCCGGACGGTTTTTATGAGTGGCTGGTGATGCCATTTGGTTTGATGTACGCCCTCGCATACTTTGTTGATTTGATGAGAAGGGTGTTCAAGGAGTACCTGAATAAGTTTGTGATGGTCTTTGTAAATGACATCTTGGTCTTTTCTAGAAGCGGAATAAGTTTTCATGTGTGCTCAATAGGCTGAGCGAAGCCAGTATGGGATAAACGATGGTTTTGGAGCGAGACTGGCGAGGACATCCAGAATTGGACAAGGGCTTAATTGTTTAGCCATTTTTACTAGTATCATCTCACGTAGGTCGCCTGAACTCGAAGGAGATATCCCTTGGGTGTTTGTCTGATATTGGTTTAGGCCTTTGGGGCTTGCATTTGGGGGACATCGAGCTCGACTAGGGTGGTCTGCGTGAGAGATGGATAGTTGTGATGATTTTGCATGGGAGAATATCCTGATTTTCTCTAGGAGTGGAGAAAAACCTGCCCTATATCTTAGGGAAGTATTGGAGACTCTCCAGGCACATAGTCTTAAAAAGTGAATAGGATTCTTAGCATCCTATGAGTTTGAGATAGCGTACACCCACGGCAAGGGTAACATGGAAGCGGACGCCTTAAGTAGAAGAAGGTTGTCCTCGAGTTTGTGGTTCGTTGAACGACGGAGCTTAGAGTTTATTTCTATGTTTGACTTTAGACCTTCCGTTGACTTTGTACCCGGTTTGCTAGCCTCCTTGGAGGTTAGGCCTACTCTTTTGGGGCGGATTGGAAAAGCACAGAGGGACGACCCACAGTTGGGTGAGTTGGTAGAGAAGCTCATAAGGGGGGGAGTCGTCCAGCCATTTGAGTAGGTACACCCTAGACGATAGGGGGTGCTTGCGTAGAGACGGTAGACTTTGTGTACCGCAAGACGAGGGTTTGAGGAAGGTCATTTTTGATGATGCACACCGTTCTAGGATGACCATTCATCCCGGTGGGGACAAGATGTACCAAGACGTGAAGAGGGTTTTCTTCTGGGCCGGTATGAAGAAAGATGTGGCCGAGTATGTCGCTCGATGCTTAGTGTGCCAACAAGTGAAGGCGGAGCAAAAGAAACCAGGTGGGTTGCTTCAACCATTGGAGGTTCCGCAATGGAAGTGGGACAGCGTCTCGATAGATTTTATTGACGGGTTACCCAGATCGAGAAAGAGTAATACAGGAATTTGGGTGGTAGTAGACAGGCTTACTAAGAGCGCCCATTGTATACCTGTGAAGTGTAAAGGAACCACTCCATGGCTATCTTCAGTTTACATTCGAGAGATAGTTCGATTGCATGGGGTACCCTCTAGCATAGTGAGTAATCGAGATCCTATCTTCACTAGCGAGTTCCGGAGAAGTTTGCAAGAAGCAGTGGGGACTCAGTTGTGTTTGAGTACCGCATATCCTCCTCAGACGGACGGCCAGACCGAGAGGGTGAATCATGTTTTAGAAGACCTTTTGAGGCTATGTATCTTGGATTTTGGAGGTACATGGGAGGAGCATCTTCCATTGGTGGAGTTGCCCGACAGACTTAGTGGTGTACATGATGTATTCCATGGGAGGAAGTGCCTACATAAGACTGCAGAGGTGGTAGAGCCAAGTTTGCTTAGAGAAGTAGAAGCAGAGCGTGATGCGACGATTCGACGAGCTCCTACTTGCATCCTTGGGTCAGAGATTTGGAAGTTGAGAAACAGAGAGGTTCAACTAGTCAAAGTACAAATGGGAGATGAAGAGAGTGACGCTACCTGGGTGACGGAAGCGAAGATACGTTCGAGGTACCCTTTTCTTTCGGAGGGTATGTCCTTTTGCTTCTCCTTCATCGCATATCTTGTGCTTATCTTATCCTTAGTATGTCCTCTCGTTAGTACCTTTGACCTTCAGATAGGATAGTCTTATGGTTGAAACATGTGTTTGAGACATGTTATGTATGATGGATGCGAGTGGATGCAAGTGTTTGCTAGTGGTTGCTCGTGGATGCATATACACACACTCTAGGCACTAGATCGGCTCAGTCACTTCATATTGCATATTGCATAAAATTGTGTGTAGGTAGCTATATCTATGGATGTATAATGATTGTGTTATCATATGGATGATGCATTTTGGTGAATGATTGTGCACTCATGTAG
Organism: Allium sativum; assembly: GCA_030737875.1. Lineage (NCBI taxonomy): Eukaryota > Viridiplantae > Streptophyta > Magnoliopsida > Asparagales > Amaryllidaceae > Allium > Allium sativum. Next base: position 281,227,524 of record CM060922.1, read on the forward strand.
ATATTGTATGTGTCGATAGGGTTCTTTCGCATACATAATGGATGCATGGCACTATCATGGTTTGCATATGTTCATACATTAGATAGGGAACATATACACACACTTTTTGCATATGCTCATACATCATTAGAAATTGTTTTAAGGACAATGGATGCCCGTGTTTTGATGGATTGAGTAGATGGTTGTTTGGATGGTAGGATATGCATTCTCCTTAGCCTAGAGATTTCGGGGACGAAATCCTTTAAGGAGGGGAGAATGTAACACCCCGAATTTTAGCTAACACTAAAATTCTCTAATCATAGGATAAGTAATCTCAGATGTGGGAATTGGGGGTAACGGGCTGCGTCATTGCGTTCGTCTCGGAAAAATACGCGAAATAGAGTCCGAGTTTTCGAGAATCGGAGTCCGTATGGCCCGGTTATGGCCCAATGAAGTTTGCAGAAAAATTTAAGCTTAAAACAGATTTAGAAATTTAAATTCGGATTTCAAATTAGAACCAGCGGGGCCAGGCGGGAAAATTCCCGCCCTGACCATGTCGACAGGGCCGTCGACAGGCCTGTCGACAGGGGGAGTCGACTTGCCTGTCGACACGGCGTCTCGAGCCAGAAGGTTGGGTGCACCAGATCTGGTTTTTGGTTGAGTCTTGGGCTGTGTTCTAGAGATTTCCTAAATCTGACGGTCCTAATCTAATCTAGGGTTAATCTAAGGGCCTAAAACACTACCTAATCCTATAAATAAGACCCCAACCCTACCCTAATTCACTCATAATTAGATCTTGTAACTAAACTATGGCAAAATGAAACTTGATCATGGCCTCCACAAATCAATGAAGAGAGTTGCAAGCTAATCAACCTCTAATCATCCTCTTCTTCTTATTTGGCAACTAGTTTTACTTCATAAGTTTGCTAATCTTGGTTTTGGTGAGTTTCTATGGCTTTAATAATCAATTGTTAAATTGATTATGGTAGGATGTGATAAGACATGGCTATGTTTGTGGATAAATATGTTTATGCAAGTTTGTATGATATGTGATTTGCAAGTTTTATGTTATATGCAAGGTTAATGCCATGTTTTATGATGCAAAACACTATGTTCAACATTTATGCATATGTAACATGTTATGCAAACTATATGTGAGAGTATATGCAAGTTATATGTAACATGATATGCAAGTTGTGCATGTGATTTTATGCATGTTAAGTATTTGATTTTATGCATGCTAAGTATTTGATTGTATGCATGCGAATTGGTTGGGTTTATGCAAGTTAAGTGGTGTGTTTATGCATAATAAGTAATTGATTCTATGCATGCTAAGTATGTGGTTTTATGCATGCTAAGTGTTTGGTATTATGCATAAATCATGACACATAAGTTTACCCTTTTAAATGTGATGCATACATATGTAAGATGACACCTTTATATGCTATGCATGTTTCCCCTCCTTTAAGATGCAAGTCATATATGCAAGTTCAACGTGTTAAGCAAGTTATGTGTATGCTTATATGCAAGTTCAACATGTTATACAAGTTATGTGTATGATGTTATGTAAGTTATGTGCATGTTGTTATGCAAGTTCATATGCGAGTTATGTGTATGAGGGTATGCAAGTTATGTGCATGATGATATGCAAGTTATGAATTCTTATGCAAGTATGTGAATGCTTATGCAAGTATGTGAATGCTTATGCAAGTATATGAATGCTTATGCAAGTTATGTGTATGCTTAAATGCATGTTTAACATGTTATGCAAGTTATGAGGATGCTTATATGCAAGTTCAACATGTTATGCAAGATATGTGTATGATAATATGCAAGCTCATATGCAACATGTTATGCAAATCATGTGTATGATAATGTGCAAGTTTGTGTTAAATGTGGTTGGGTTAATATATGCTCATAAAATGCAAGTTGACATCCTCTTAACCCATGACAAAGTTATATGCTAAACCCATGATATTTGTGATGGAACTTCCCCTTTATTATGTCATGAAATGAGGACGATTTACGTGGGGAACGATGGGGTTGGTAAATATGTTAATAAAAGTATGATTGGGTATGATTAAGCATACCATAAAATGAATACGCATAAGTGGGAATTTACCTATTGAGTTAGGTCTACCCCATGGGAATTTACCTATTGAGTTAGGTCTACCCATGTTATGAAAAACTTGATATTAATTAGGGATAATTAATATGGGGGTGATTAATTAGGTGTAATTAATCAACTAAGACACGAGGTTGGACCCTTTTGTAGCAGAAGTCTGCCCGGAACCAACCGGCCATCCAGCGGCTACAAATGATTGGCCCAATGTGAGAGGTCTTAGTCATAAATTAAATACATGATTAAAGTAAAGACACGAGGTTAGACCCTTTTGATGACAGAAGTCTGCCCGGAACCAACCGGCATATCCAGCAGTCATAAAAGACGGTCTAATGTGAGAGGTCTTTATGAGGTCATGATCTTAATTAATGAATTAAGAAACACTTAACCATATTAACATGTAGAGGGGCATGTGGGGTTAAGTGGGTGCCTTGGGTGGCATGTAGTAACTAGTGGGGGTGCCTCGGGTGGCATGAGGAAACTAGTGGGTTGCCTTGGGTGGCAATAGAAAATACGATTAGAATACTTAACCAAAGTGGAACATGTAATTAAAACATGGGTGAAGGGTTAAGTAAGTGCTTTGGGTGGCATGTGGAAATCTAGTGGGTGCCTTGGGTGGCAATTGAAATATAATTAAATGACTTAACCAAACTTTAAACATGTAAGTGAACATGATTATTAAAAGGGTTAAGTGGGTTACACTAGATGAATGACAAGCTTAGGTGGGTAGCTTGTGGGGGACCCATTATAGGGGTACATTTGATAAATGACAAGCTTAGGTGGGTAGCTTGTGGGGACCCATTTGGGTTATACTAAATGAATGACAAGCTTAGGAGGGTAGCTTGTGGGGGCCCATTTCAACCAATATCCCAAACTTATCTTAGTGGGCTCGACTCTAGTCGGGTGACGGGACACGCATATTGGGCTTGACTATAAGTGGCAAAAACGGGTTAGCGGTGGCAACGCGGGATCAACGGGTTTCATATGCGTGTGTGGACCCGGGCTGGTTGGTAAGTCGTTGTTGCATCGTGTAGATATAAAGCCGTGCACAGTTGATATTATCTGGTAGCCACTTTGGCGAATGATACACCCCCTTTTGTGGGACCAGCACGGGTATCTACGGTAGGGAGCCGATCGCTTGGGAGTAGTGGGTACACCTAGTAAAGATAGGGGCAGACGGCACCTGTGTAGGGGTACAAGAAACTACTGGGTAAAAATTACTAAGTACACTTAGTGGGATCAACCTTTAAGTAGGAATTACCCTTGGTGGGTAGAACTGGTGTGGTGCAGTGTAAGAATTACCCTTGGGTGGGTAGATCTGGGGTGGTGTAAGCTAGAAATTATCCTTGGGTGGATAAATGCGTCTTTTCGGTTATTGTAGTACATCCGGTGTTTAGTTGGCTACTTAGTGTAGTCATTATCCCCAGAGGTACCGTACCTTGTTTATGTCATACCCTAATTACTTTAATGGTTGTATTGTTAGGGTTATAGGACTCACTCAGACTTATGTCTGACCCCGTTGTTTTTATCTTTTTCCCAACCCTCAGGTTTTCAGAGTGGGCCTAGCACTAGTGGGCTTGGATCAGACCGCTATATCTATCTTTTGGGCTTGGATCGTAGAAGTAAAGCTCGGTTTATCTTTTCTATTATGGCTATTGTCTATGTAGTGGGATTATGTACTCTATTTTATCAGGATGGATATTATGTACTTGACTCTTGTTATGGTTTTGTGATGTAACCAAACATGTTTTACTTTCCGCTGCAATAAAAGGATGTTTTAAATTTTCAAGTATTACTTATATCTGTCTTGTTGTAATTTTTCTGTTCTATACTCACTAAAAATACTCCACCAAAACTAAGGCATTCCCTTAGTGAGTGACCTTAGCGGGTGTGGGGTGTTACAAGATACGTTCGTTGTACCCTTTTCTTTTTGAGGGTATGTCTTTTAATTTCTCCTTTATCATTTATCTTGTACCTATCTTATCTTTAGTATGCCCTCTCGCTAGTATCTTTGACCTTTAGTTAGGATCATCCTATGGTTGAAACATGTGTTTGAGACATGTTATGTATGATGGATGCAAAGTGGATGCAAGTGTTTGCTAATGGTTGCTCGTGGACGCATATACACACACTATTAGGCACTAGATCGGTTCAGTCACTTCATACTGCATATTGCATATAAATGGCTGTATTTAGTAAAATGGATGTATAATGGTTGTGCTATCATATGGATACCGCATTTTGGTGAATGGTTGTGCACGCATATAGAGATAATATGTAGCATTAGGGAACTTTTGCATACATAATGGACGCATGGCACTATCATGGTTAGCATTAAGGAGGTCAAATGAATCAGTGGACCGCCTGATTTTGCATTAGATAAGGAACATATACACACACTTCTTGCATATGTTCATGAAAGCATTAGAAGTCTATAAGAACAATGGATGCTTGTGTTTGATGGTTGAGTAGATGGTTGTTTGGATGTTAGGATATACATTCTTCTTGACTTGAAGATTTCGGGGTCGAAATCCTTTAAGGAGTGGAGAATGTAACACCCCGTAATTCTATTAGTATTAATATTCACAAATTAAAGAATAACTAATCTCAGACGTGAGAATTGTCGGAAATGGGTTGCGCCATTGTGTTCGTCTCGGAATTCTGGTTGGAATAGAGTCCGAGTTTGCGTGAATTGGACTTCGTATGAAGAAGTTATGGCCCTCCGAAGTTTCAGAAAATTCAAAACAGCTCGCAGGAAATTTAAAGTTCAAACAGAAAAGCGCAGAAGCGGGCTGGGCGGGAAAATTCCTGCCTAGGCAGGTTGACTGGGGAGTCGACACTAGTGTCGACCTCCCTCCTCCCCCCCAGGTCGACTACCATGTCGACCTCCCCCCCAGGTCGACTATAGTGTCGACCTGGGTGTCGACCTGGTCAATCGGCTAGGTTTTTGACTGATCCTGTTTTTGACTGAGTGATGACCCATTAGGGTTTTGACCTAATCTGGTTGGCTGGGATTAGTTCTGAGTTGATCTGACGGTCTAAAATAAATCCTAACTCTATAAATACCTAGGTAGTCTCTCACCCTAATTCATATGAAAAATAGAATAGCTACCGTCATAGCGCCGCCATGGAACTCAGTGGAGCCGCCGCCAACTAAGAAGGAAGAAGCTAATCAAAACCCTAATCCTACTCAACTCTAAAGCAAATCAAGACATCTTTTCTCTTCTAATTGTGAGTATGATGATCTTAACAAGATTATTGTTAAACTAATTCGATTAAGTCATGAATGGATTATAAGTGAATGATGTGGATTATCATATATGTTGTTGTAAACCCTTTGCTATCATGTATGTTTTAAATCCTATGTTATGTGATGATGATATCCTATATGTTGTAAATCATGCTATGATAATGTTGTAGTTTTCTATGCTAAATTGAGATGAATCATACATGTTATAAAGTCATGATGTTATTGTCTATTCTAGTTAGTTCATGTTAATCAAATCATTATGTTTGGGCTATGTTGATCTATATGACAAATCATGTATGCAAGTCAGATTGATTAGTAAAAGTTATGAACATATGCCATGACATCTATTATGACATCTAGAATTATGCTATGACGTATGTGAATTCTATGCTAGTTCACACCATCATTATGTTGCCTAAAACCCCATATGCAAGTTTATACATAAATTTGGGTTATGATCATATCATGTAAATTGTAACCTTTAACAAGTTGACACCTTTAGATCCTTAACATGTGTAGTTTATGCAAGTTTCACCCCTATTATGATTAGATTCATTTTAATTGTCTATATGTTGTGATAATTTATTCTTGTGCTATGAGTTAGACTATTCGAGTCTAACGTATATTCTGCGTTGAATAAGCGAACGTTTAAACGTGGGGTAGGGGTAATATTAAGGATTTAATATTAAGATGTTGGGGTGCAATTGATATGATTTTGCATGCCATGAGTGGATGGCCATAATTGAGTCAATTATGGACATCATTAAAAGTTGACTTAATTAATAATTTGAATAGGGAATTAATAAAACTGGGGTAAAAGATTATAAGTGATAATCAATGCTTAGGACACGAGGTTGGACTCGTTTGTGACGTAAACCTGCCCGGAACCGCCCCGCAAATCCAGTGGTCACAAATGTCAGCCCAATGTGAGAGGTCCTAGGCCTAAACTAAAGCATAACAGTTGTAAAGACACGAGGTTAGACTCTTTTATGGTGTAAGACTGCCCGGACCTGCCCAGCAAATCCAGCTGCCATAAATGCCAGTCTAATGTGAGAGGTCTTTATGAGGTTATGGCCTGAATGAATTAAGAAATACTTAACCAGATAAACATGTAAGGTGGGACATGGGGGTTAAGTAGGTGCCTTGGGTGGCATGAGGAATCTAGTGGGTGCCCTTAGTGGCATGTGAAATACGATTAGTAAGACTTAACCAAACACACATGTAAAACAACATGACTAAGGGGGTTAAGTGGGATATACTAATGGTGACAAGCTTAGGTGGGTAGCTTGTGGGGGCCCATTTCAACCAGTATCCCAAACGTATCTTTGTGGGCTCGACTCAAGTCGAGGACGGGACACGCATACTGGATTTGACTATAAGAGGCCAAAACGGGGAGCGGTGGCAACGCAAGTCCAACGGGTTTCATATCCGTGTGTGGACCCGGGCTGGTAGGTAAGACGTTGTTGCATCGTGTAGGTATAAGCCGTGCATTCTCAAGTTGTATCGGGTTGCCACTTTAGGGGAGTGATACACCCCACTGTGGGGCCAGCACGGGTATCTACGAGTAGGGAGCCGATCGAATGTGGGTAGTGGGGTACACCTAGTGGAGCAGACGACACCTATGTAGTCAGCTACGGGTACGCAAGGCTATTTATATAGTTTCTGTGTGAAGCAAGTGGGATCAACCTTTAGGGTGACTGGTGCGGTGCAGTGTAGTAATGTGCAGTGCAGTGTAGTAATTATTCGTTAGAATTTAGGTATGCCTTTAACGTTATATTTCACGTTATCTTTATCTGCTCATTCCATACCTAATAGTTCATAGACATTTACTTGTCTTCCAGCTTATGCCTTAGTCTAGTTATTTTGATAATAGTATTGTTAGAATTATCATACTCGCCAGACTTTATGTCTGACCCCCTCCATTTCTAACCTTTTTCCCCCCTCCAGGTCCTCAGGTTGGGCCCAGCTCTAGTGGAGTTTGATTGGATTGCTTTATCTCCCTTGGAAAGCTTGGACCGTTGAAGTAAAGTCCAGCTTGTTTTCTCTTTTAATGGCTATTTGTGTAATGGGATTATGTATTTTGTTTTATCAAGATGGATAATGTACTTGACTCTGATTTATGGTTTTATGATGTAATAAACATGTTTAAATTCCGCTGCAATAAAATGAAGTTTTAGTTTTCAAGTACTACTTATTATCTGTCTTGTTGTAATTTTTCTGTTCTATATTCACTTAAAACCTCCATGGAAGTTAATGCATTCCCTTAGTGAGTGACATTAATGGATGTGGGGTGTTACATGTGGTATCAGAGCTTAAGGTTACTAGAACAGATAAAATTTGTAGAAAAACTATTTTTCTAAAGTATTTTTGGAAGAAGTGTTTTCAAAAACATGTCTTAATGAGTTATTTTAAGAGGAAAGTTTTTAAGAAAAACATAATCCCCAATAGCCATATACCTTTATCTTTCGAATTCTCCATTTTGAATCTTTCCTTTTTCGTTCAGCATGGCTGAAGATCTTAACCTTCCGGATGGTGTAACGATACCAGGATGGTATAGGAGGTTATTAGAGGCTAGGGCCGCTGCAGGTCCAGCCAATGTTCCTCCACCACCAGTTGCACCCGTTACTCCTCCTCCTCCTCGCGTAGATACTTTTGCAAAGACCTGCAAGGAATTAAGGCTATGGGTGGAAAACCCTTCCAAGGGTCAGAAACGTTTGTGGAAGCTAGAGATTGGCTTAAGGAGGTGGAAGAATTGCTGGAAATCTTTGAAGTAGAAGAAAGGAGGAAAGTTCGATTAGTAGCTTGGTTGATGAAGGGAGAGGCCTCGTTTTGGTGGGAGGTCACTAATGGGGAGCGTCCTGTTGATTCTTGGGCGGATTTTAAGAGTAGGTTTGAGGCGAAGTTTCTCTCAAGGGAAGAAGAGAATCTATATATGAAAAAGTTCTTGACATTAAAGCAAGGAAGTTCATCAGTGAAAGAGTATGTCAACAAATTTAATCAGTTAGCAAGGTTTGGCTTGGACTTAGTGAACACGCCGGAGAAGAAGGCTCTGAGGTTCGTTAATGGCTTGAATGAACCGTTGCAAGGGTTGGCTATGACCCACATCCCTATGGGGGCCACCTTTGAGAAGCTAGTAGAAATGGCGCTCATGCACGAGGAGAAAAGCGCTAAAGCTGATAAGGCACCCGAGAAGAAAGGGGATCAGAAGAAACCACAACAACAAAACAAGAAGTGTGGAAAAGACAATAACGACAAGGGAAAGAAGAAATGCTTTAACTGTGGGACACCAGGCCATCTCAGCAAGGATTGCCGAAAGAAAAAGAAAACCGGCTGTTTCCACTGTGGCGAAGCGGGACATCTAGTGAAGGACTGCCCAAAGAAGGGGCAGAGGGTAGGAGCTACCTCAGGAGGACAGGTGCAGGCTCTTATGGCACCAGGGCAGGCAAGGGGACAAGTTCAGGCTCTCGCGGTCCCACCGCTGCAAGAACGAGGTAGAACCATTTCTGTTGAAAGCTTAGTTTTTCTGTTTGATCATCATGTCCGTACCTTGTTCGATTCGGGCGCATCGTATTCGTTTATCTCTACATCATTAGTTGAATCACTGCACTTAAACACTAGTTTAGTAGAGGATCCATTAGTTGTTTCGAATCCAATAGGGGGCTCAGCTTATTTGTCCATGATGTGTTTGGATTTGAAAATTTCTATACTTAGCATTGAGTTTAGATGTGATGCTTATGTGTTAGGCTTCACGGGCTATGGGCTAATTTTAGGAATGGATTGGTTATCCAAAAATGGGGCCGTTCTTGATTGTGAAAGGAGAGTAGTTAGGCTCGTGACTCGCCTTGGCAACACTCTCGAAATCTTTTGTAATCCCATAAATTCTGTTATGCTAAGTTATTTAGAATCGCTTGACGCATCTGAGGAAAATCTACGATCTGTTAGAGTGGTCCGAGAATATTCGGATGTGCTTGAGGAGGTGAAGGGCTTGCCTCCGAAGCGGGAGATAGATTTTCGGATATATCTTGTGGATAATGCGAAACCAGTATCTTTGCCAGTACGCCACATGGCTCCTCGCGAAAGGAGGGAACTTGATAAGCAAGTGAAGGAGTTGCTTGAGAAGGGGTTCATAAGACGAAGTATATCGGAGTGGGGTGCTCCAGTAGTATTTGCCACGAAGGCGGATGGGTCCCTTAGACTTTGTGTGGACTATAGAGAACTTAATAAGCTTACAAAGAAGAACAAACACCCAATGCCGAGGATTGACGATCTCTTCAATCAGTTAGTTGGCGCCTCAGTGTTTTCGCAGTTGGACTTAGCCACTGGTTTCCATCAATTGAGAGTGGCTGAGGATAGCATAGACAAGACTGCCTTTAAGACTCCGGACGGTTTCTATGAATGGCTAGTGATGCCCTTCGGTTCGACAAACGCCCTCGCATATTTTGTTGATCTGATGAGTAGGGTGTTTAGGGAGTTCCTTAACAAATTCGTGGTAGTCTTTGTAGATGACATCTTGATCTTTTGTAAGGATGAAGAAGAGCATGCCCTACATCTTAGGGAAGTGTTGGAGACCCTACGAGCGCATAGCCTTAGAGCTAAATTTTCTAAGTGTCACTTCTGGAGGAAGGAAGTACGGTTCTTGGGGCACGTGGTTTCCAAAGAAGGGATAGCTGTGGATCCCGCGAAGGTGGTGGCCATCCAAGATTGGAAGGTCCCTAAAAATGCTACCGAAGTGAGAAGTTTCTTAGGGTTGGCTGGCTACTATAGGAAGTTTATTAAAGACTTCGCAAAGATATCAGCTCCATTGACACGCTTGACGAAGAAGAATCTAGTTTTCCCAAGGGACGTAGATTGTGATGATGCGTTCCAACGTTTGAAGAGAGCTTTGACCTCAGCCCCAGTCTTAGTGCTGCCAGACGGGAGTAAGCCATTTACCGTTTATACCGATGCATGTGGGACAGGTCTAGGCACAGTCTTAATGCAAGAGGGCAGGGTGATAGCCTATGGTGGAAGGCAGTTGAGAGCGCATAAGAAAAATTTCCCCACACATGACCTAGAGTTGGCCGCTATTGTTTTCGCGCTTAAGTCTTGGCGTCATTATCTTCTTGGGGAGAAGTTCGAATTATTCACTGACCACAAATCTTTAAAATACTTATTCTCTCAAAAGGACTTGAACTTAAGGCAGCAAAGGTGGATGGAGTTCTTAGCGTCCTACGATTTCGAAATAGCATATACCCCTGGCAAGGGTAACGTGGTGGCCGATGCCTTAAGTAGAAAAATATTATCCTCAAGTCCTTTGTTTGCTGAGCGGAGAAGCTTAGAATTCATTTCGATGTTTGACTTTAAGCCTTCCGTTGACTTTGTACCCGGTTTGCTAGCATCCTTGGAGGTCAGACCTACGCTTTTGGGATGGATTGGCGAGGCACACCGAGATGACCCGCAGTGGGTTGAGTTAGTAGAAAAGCTCAAAGGAGGGGAGTCATCAAGCCATCTCCGTAGGTATAACCTAGATGATAAGGGTTGGTTACGTAGGGACGGTAGACTTTGTGTACCTCGAGACGAAGGTTTGAGGAAGGCTATTCTTGACGAAGCACATCGTTCGAAGATGACCATTCATCCGGGCGGGGACAAGATGTACAAAGACATGAAGCGATTTTTATTTTGGGCCGGTATGAAGAGGGACGTGGCCGAGTATGTCGCTAGATGCTTGGTGTGCCAACAAGTAAAAGCAGAGCAAAAGAAACCCGGTGGGTTGCTTCACCCATTGGAGGTTCCACTATGGAAGTGGGAAAGCGTCTCGATGGATTTTGTGGATGGATTACCAAGATCAAGGAAGGGTAATACGGGGATTTGGGTTATAGTAGATAGACTTACTAAAAGCGTCCATTTCATTCCCGTGAAGAGTAAGAGGACTGCTCCATGGTTAGCTTCTTTATATGTCCGAGAAATAGTTCGTTTGCACGGTGTTCCTTCTAGCATAGTGAGCGACCGCGATCCTATTTTCACTAGCGAATTTTGGAGAAGCGTACAAGAGGCGGTAGGGACTTAGTTATGTTTGAGCACCGCATATCATCCTCAGACGGACGGCCAAACTGAGAGGGTGAATCGCATTCTAGAGGATCTTTTGAGACTATGTATCCTAGACTTTGGGGGTCCATGGGAAGAGCATCTTCCATTAGTGGAGTTTGCGTATAATAACAGCTTTCAGTCTAGCATTGGCGTGGCACCATTCGAAGCTCTTTATGGACGGCCGTGTCGTTCGCCTACATGTTGGTGGGAATCTACCGATAAGATCTTACTTGGTCCCGATATGATTAGGGAGACTTCGGAGAAGATCGACTTGATTCGAAGGAGGATGAAGGCAGCGCAAGATGGGCAGAAATATTATGCAGATAAGAGGAGGACAGATCTCGAGTTTAAGGTTAGGGGCATGGTCTTTGTCAAAGTGTCTCCATTATGAAACGTTGTTCGCTTTGGGTCCGTTGGGAAGTTAGCACCAAGGTTTGTAGGGCTGTTTCCTTTTAAGGAGAAGATTGGACAAATGGCGTATAGAGTGGAGTTGCCTGAGAGACTTAGTGGTGTACACGACGTATTCCATGTGTCACATTTGAGGAAGTGCTTGCACGAGACCGCAGAGGTGGTAGAGCCGAGCTTGCTTAAAGAGGTGGAGATAGAGCGTGATGCGACGATTCGACGAGATCCTACGCGCATCCTTGGGTCGGAGATCAAGAAGTTGAGGAATCGAGAGGTCAGACTAGTCAAAGTGCAATGGGGAGATGATGAGAGCAACGCTACTTGGGAGACAGAAGCGAAGATACGTTCGTTGTACCCTTTTCTTTTTGAGGGTATGTCGTTTAATTTCTCCTTTATCGTTTAGCTTGTACCTATCTTATCTTTAGTATGTCCTCTCGCTAGTATCTTTGACCTTTAGTTAGGATCATCCTATGGTTGAAACATGTGTTTGAGACATGTTATGTATGATGGATGCAAAGTGGATGCAAGTGTTTGCTAGTGGTTGCTCGTGGACGCATATACACACACTATTAGGCACTAGATCGGCTCAGTCACTTCATACTGCATATTGCATATAAATGGTTGTATTTAGTAAAATGGAGGTATAATGGTTGTGCTATCATATGGATACCGCATTTTGGTGAATGGTTGTACACGCATATAGAGATAATATGTTGTGCGCAGGTTTCTTTTATATGTTATGTACACTTGTTTTTGGCTGTTTTACCTGCATATGTCCTTTTCTATCCTATTTGTTTCGAAAACCTTTTCTATTTCTTTAAGTGACAAAATATCCTTTTTAGATATGTAAACTTTGATAACACCTTTTTGTGCTTTTGTTAAGGCTTTAGTTGCAAAGTTCTACTTTGAAATCATGTGCTATCATATCCACCTATATATGTTAAAGATTTATCATTATCAAAATTATTTATGTTATGGTTTATTCTTGAATGGTACATACTTATTTTATGGTTTCAAATTTAAACATAATAATATATGTACATTGATACTATATATATGTTTTTAATTGTTTTATTCTTTTAAACAATCATCATTTATTTTAATTTCCTTATTAAAATCAAATGTCAATAGTCGGAAAAAGTCGGGACATTTCACCCTATCAAACCCTTGAGTAAAATTGTCTGGTGTAAATGAAATGTGCCTAAAATGGCTAGTTGTACTTACAAAGCAATTTTGGGGAGATTAATGACAAAAGACCGTCTTTTTAAATGGGGAATAATTGATGAAGACACATGCATGCTATGTAAAACTGCGGTGGAAACCCACAATCATATATTTTTTGAATGTCCTTACTCAAAGAAATTGTGGGAGGATTGCTGTAAATTCGTAAAATACAACACCGCAGAGACTTAGATTCACGAAATTGTTGCTCACCTTGAAGTCGTCTACAATTGATGTTTGGATCATTTGGAAGGAGAGAAACAACAAATTTTCCCCGAAGCAAGAAAAGCTGGTAGAGTTAATCAGTAAAATGGCAATTCAAAATTTGAAGCTGATGATGTTGAGAAAGACCAAGGTACTCACCAATAGAAGGGGACCTAAAGCAGACGGAAGGCAAGACGTGGATCTGTTGCCGCCGTCGACTCAACTACAAGGAACATACACGAGCTTTTTCGCTTTCCAACCGCCACGAATTGCGAAGAAGAAGAAGGCGAGAGAACGAGAGAGTTCAGATCTAAAAATGTATTAACTTTTGAGATTGTTCTCGCTTTTGTAAATTAAAGTGTGACCTATCGGTATGTGGAACCAAATGTAACGTGGCCATGGGCCAACGTTCTCTTTTGGGCTTAAATGCCTTAAATAAAATCTAAACCCATTTCCCAAAAAAAACTTCGTTAAATAAATTAAATATATAATATAAATCCATTTATAATTCTAATTCAATATTTAAAATAATAAAATAAATAAAATATCTGACTACCAAAAATGCAGGACGTTACAGATATTTATCAATTATACTCGAGAGACAATGGATTTTTCATTATTAAATGCGATCTAGAAGAGAATAATGAAAGAATTTTAGCTTCCGGACCACATATTTACAATAAAAGGTTAATTTTTATGAAAAGGTGGTTCCCTGGAATGAAGTTAAAAAAGGAATTTCTTAATTCCTTTTCGATTTGGATCAAATTACCTAACCTAGATCTTGATTTCTGGTCGGTTGAAGTTATCAGTAGGATAGCTTCTATATTGGGTAAGCCTCTTCGTATGAATATTGTTACTGAGAATGCATGTTGAATCTCCTTTACTAGAATTTTAGTTGAGATTAATATAGATTTTACATTCCTTGAGTCAATTCCAATTCAATATGAAAATGGGATTTTAGTGTGGCAAAAGGTGATTTACGAATGGGTTCCCTATGCATGTTTAATATGTAAAGTATTTGGTCATAATTCAGATATGTGTAAATCTGTTAGAGTTTAGGTTGAAAAAAGTTCTAATACAAATAGTCATATGGAATTGGATGGAAAGTTGGACATTCAAGGCAAACAAATGAATGATAATGTTAGGGTTGTATCTTTGGATCAGAGAGGTGGTGCTGAATATAATGGTGAATGTGGTGTTGTATTACGCAGCATGTCTCGGGATAATGAATGTTTTCCTTCTATAGGAATGTGTATTGATAAGAGTAGTGAGGAGAAAATTGATGTTCATTCTAAAGAAGTAAATGTTAACAATGTTTCCCTACAAGAAGTTAATGCTCAGAGTAATGTATGCAATAAGGAGTATATTATCTATGGAGATAAGGCTATGGATGATTATTATTTAGTGAGATGCAGTGATAATCAATCTTCTGATGTAGTTATTGCCAATGATTCTCTAATGGATGAGTATGATAGTTCCTCAGGTACTGTTTCAAAAGGAGAAAGTTTAAGTTCAAAATAGGAAAATTAAAAGGAAAAGGGCAATTGGTATTTGATGAACCGCTGGTCGACACCAACCCCGAATGGGTTAAACTGGTCTAACAAATTTAGATAAGGTCAAAGTCTAAGAAAACAAAGGATGATGGGGGTATTAATAATGGTGTCAAGTGTGGAGGTATTTCTAAGAAAATGATTAGTTGATTGTGCTATATGTTCTATCTGGCCTCAATCATTTTTAGGTTTATCTGGTGGGATCTTTGTTTTGGAGGAGATTTCTTGTTCATCTTCTTGTTATCAGTGTTGTTTTGTATGCACATCATCTTCTTAGTATGCTTGTAATTTGGAGCAGCTTAGTTTCTTCTCTGCTTGATGGGCTTTGTTGATCTTAGAGTCTCCGCAGTTCTAATATTTTCTGGGCTTTGTAGTTGTGGTGTTTCGTTTATGTTTGTGTGGAATGTTGTAATGTTGTTATGTATTTGAGTTGCCTTTTTCATTTTTGTCTATAAAGAATTTGTTGTTTCGTTGTTTTTATTTTTGGCCAACTCAATTGTATTGTAATCCTTCTTATTTTAATTTAAGTACCCTTTTGTGTTCAAAAAATGAAGACACATGTAATAACCCGGAAATCCGAACCAATTTAAAATTTTTATTTTGACAATTTTAGTGAATTTTGGATATTTAAAATGATTTATTTTAAATAATAACGACGAGAAATTTATTTTGAATAGAAATAGAACATACATATTTATATAGATCGTCGTTAGAATATAAATATTTTATTTTTAATTATAAAAGGAATTGGAAATGGCGCGGTAGTTCAAAAATACGATTTCAAATTTCAAATGAATGTATAGGATTCAAAATAAACTGGATTTTAGCGAAACCAAAAATATTAGAATCTAATTGAGAATATCTTTCCAACGAATCTGAAAATTCAAAATTTCATAGCGGGAATAAAAAGTTATGTCCAATTAAAAATTCAGAATAGTTGCTATGGAATTTTGGCCCTTAGAAATGGAAATTTTGCAAACGACCTTCGTTTTCAATGAAACCACTTTTGTTGGATCCGGAATGTCAAATTATTTCTAGGTTCCAAAATTCATAATTTTCTGAATCAATATGTGAGTGTGGGAAGTAAAACGTGTTTTGTTAGTTTTAGTCAATTTCGATCGACCAGAAAATGGCAATTTTTCAAACGCTCTCAGAATTTGACGAAATTAGTTTTGTTAGGACCATATCGTCAATACGAAGCTAGAAAATATTTTTCGGGAATTTTTAGAGTCCGTATGTGGCCCCGGTAAATTGAAATGCGCGTTCAAATTCAATATATAGATTTATATTTTTATTTTGACGAAAACTGATCGAAACGATCGAATCAGCTTACAATACATATCCCATTGTGTTCGGAATGGGGGTATTAGCTAGGGACGATAGTCGGTGGGTCTCGTTTGGAGGTCGAAATAAAAAGTTACTTTTTGGTGAATTAAATTAATAAATAATTATATATAACCCTTGGTCAACCCCCTTCTCCCCTTTATCTCGTTCAAAATTGATTTATATAAAAAAAAGAGACACCGCGTCACTGCTTTCCTCGCAACCGCCACCACCCACCGCAACCTCCGACGCCAGCCTCCCCTTCATCTTCGCCCTTTCCTCTTCACCCACCACCCCTCGCGCCTCTCTCCTCTTCGTATAAACCACTACCCAAATCGAACGAGACCCACCGCCAGCCCTCCCCAGGCCCCTCCACCACCGGCGCCACCCTCCACCACCTAGCCGCGCCTCCCCCTGACCTGCAGCCCCCAACGCCATCTCCTCAGCCTCTACCAGCGACCATGGATCCCCTTCTCGTCTAAAAACCTAATTTTTGAGTGTTTCTGAACTTGCAAATAACCCCCTGAAGCCCACAACACCCATAAGCATCCCCTCCTTCGATCGAGAAGCAATGTGAGTCTTATTTGTTTATTTCGTAGATAAAGATTGAATTTTTATGATAGAAAAATAGGATTTTTATTTTTAATTAGCAAAGGTAATATTTTTAAATATAGAAAGGTATGATTTTTATATATGTATGATAATCAAAATATGATTTTTATTTGTTAGGATAAATCGATAAAAATTTGATTTTTACTATGAATAGCGTGAAAAGAGTTGCGATGGAACTGGTGGAAAACGAAGTCCGAACCATTCAGAAATAAAGAATGGCGGAGTGGAACCCTTGGTGAGAACTTCTCACTTTAATTCTTGTTTTCTAGTTAAAATATATACTAGGATGCAGACGGTGCTTAGCAGCACCCGACACCCGTCGTCCACAGACCATGGACGACTTGTTTGATTTTGTTGTGTGGTGAAAATTGATTGTGGTGTGGAATGAATGAAAATATAATCATGTGTTGAAATAAATTATTTATCGTTAAAAATATAAATTTAACGTGAATATGAATAAATAAATATTCATTTACAAATCGAACGATTTGTTTATGTACACCCACTTGAAGGATATTGATTGGGACGATAAATTTTACACATCGCCCAACTGCACAAATAATATTCATTGTTTGTTGATTTGAAACCCCACACGGGTGTTGGGATGATATTTGGCGTACACTAATCCCAATTATTTAGTTGTATGTCAATCGATAGGTTGACAAACAGTTGTGTGGTGCACATGGGATGAT
The DNA here is from genome assembly GCA_030737875.1 of Allium sativum. NCBI lineage: Eukaryota > Viridiplantae > Streptophyta > Magnoliopsida > Asparagales > Amaryllidaceae > Allium > Allium sativum. Next base: position 281,244,948 of record CM060922.1, read on the forward strand.
GGTTGATTATTTATCATTGATATTGTATACATGTGTTGTATAGAATCCATATAAATAACGTTATATGGTAATTGAGTGGGTCTCATTCCAATTTAGAAAATAAATCATATTCATGTGTTGAATAAACAAAAATAGTCATGTGTTGACAATACTCATGTGTTGAGAATATTCATGTGTTGAAACCATTCATGTGTTGAAAATATTCATGTGTTGAATGAAATATTTATACAATAAAATTCACATTTTTATTGTAAGTAAGAATTAATATATATTCATGTGTTGAATGAAATATTTATACAATAAAATTCACATTTTATTGTAAGTAAGAATTAATTAATATTCATGTGTTGAAAATATTCATGTGTTGAATGAAATATTTATACAATAAAATTCACATTTTTATTATAAGTAAGAATTAATAAATATTCATGTGTTGAAAATATTCATGTTTTGAATGAAATATTTATACAATAAAATTCACATTTTTATTGTAAGTAAGAATTAATGAATATTCATGTGTTGAATGAAATATATATTCATGTATTGAAGAAAATATTCATTTGTGGAATAGAATAACGAAGTTATGGAAATATATAAAGCCGTGTTGATTAGATATGCGCCATTTTGACGCGAACGATATTTATATCGATTATATTCGTTTTTAAAATGAATATAGAAAAAAAAGTGATTTCAAAATATAACATTTTGAAAATATTATCATTTATATATTAATGATAGGGAATATTCAATTTTGATATAAAATTGAATATGAAGTTGAAATTGTTTTTAAAACGAATTTGAAACGATTTATAAAATACGTTTAGAATTGAAATCGACGAAATATATATAATATATATATATTAAATGGCCTGAAATGAATGTGCCGCGCCGCGGCAGTTCGCAAATTTCGACCATTGACTTCGAATTGACGTTACGGGAGATCCGACCGTCGGATTCTCCTGAAACCGGAACCGTTGGGTTCGTATCGAAAATATATTTCCAATGAATATCAGAAATTTGAAATCTAACGGTTGGATTTGGAATTTTGTCCAAATAAAATTTGGAAAAGGTAGGTGTAAGTGTAGTTCGACGACCGTTATTGGAAATCGACTGTACGGGCCTTGATAAAATTAGTAAAAATATCAATAATTTGTGTAAAATCATAATAAATGATTTAGAAAGAACTGGGGTGAAAAATTCCATATTTAAAAAGGATAAAAATATATTTTTATCAAAATGAACTAGTTATGAACTAGAATTATAATCCAGTATTTTTGCATAAATAAATTGGATTTGAAGTGGTTTTAAAATAATCAGAATGTCCAATATACGAATTGGAATGGATTTGAATCGAAGTTATCTTCAGAATATTTCGATGTTGGATTTCGTGATTATATAGATATGGTTGTGGAAATTTGAAAGATATATTTATATCGTTATTTCCAATACGATATTTGTTGGTTTCAGAATTTGATATTGAATATAAGCCGATATATTTTCTATTCAGAGCCTTGTATTTAATATCAAATGGGATTTTGGGTTCGTCGTGAATGGTGTCTTAAATAACACTGTGCTTGAACCCAGTTTAGAAAAGAATAAATCTTTTAATTAAGATTTAGTGAAATTGTCCAGTTAATTAGTATTTAATTGGAATTGAATTTAAATTGGGTTTTGGGGTTTATCGTGAGCGGTGTTTTGAATAACACCTGTTCTTTAACCCGATTAACAATGGAATGTGATTTTGGGTTTATCGTGAACCATGTTTTAGATGACATTGGTTCTTTAACCCAGTTAAAGACATGATATTGATTTGTGGGAAGATTAAAACTAAGTGGAGTTTTTATGAATCTTTAATTAGAATAAAGTGATCGAGAATGGAGTATCACCAGTTTTGCTCCAAGCGATAGTTAAATCTTTAATTTGATTTGAACGTGAAATGGTAATTAGTATTTACCGATAACACCGTGGTGTTAGATATGGAGTATTACCAGTTTTGCTACATGGGATGAATAGGTTGGGATTGGGAGATAAAATAAATGATTACCTCGGTGTGGTTCGCTAATCCCGACTAGTTTGGAAAACCTTAACATGGTTTGAAATGATATCCAAAGGAAGATTAAAGAATAAATTTAGAAGAATTTTTCTTTGATAAAATTATTGGGAACCTTTCCCTAAGAATGTGAATATTTGAATAAAAGAATATTCTGAATTGGAATGAGGCGTATGTTGTGTTTGTGTAACACTTGCTTATTATATACGCGAGTTATTCAGAAAGGCCGGGTTTATACCCATTCTGAATAACTGATTCGACGATAAGTCGAAGATGAAGACGGTGGTTGAAGACCAGAGGTCTTCACATCGTTTGGATGATTATTGATGATCTTGATAGGGTTGTACACCCAAGAGGAGGGAATCAGTTGGTGATCGTCCAGACGTAACTGGAGATCGATGGATATGCGAGGAATAAGGTTCTTCCGGTTTCGTTCAGACCCAGAACGAACTTGTAAATGGACTTTGTGTCTGACATTGGATTTTATTCTGTGTGATTGATCTCTATTAAATATATATCTGTTTGGCGGCGGAGAATTTATTCTCTTGCTTAACGCCCTTCTCGGAGACGTACGAGCTCAGAGGTTATATATTGATGGATATCAATCGCATGGCATGAATTGCCTATGTGGCATTCCTAAGTGGCAGATGATCAAGGCTTCTGTTGAGAAGCAAAGTCGTGTGGTTGATGATCAAAGCATAGCCTATGTGGCACAGCTTTGTGTATAGCGTTAATTCGCGAGCCTCACACCTCTGTATGAGTCAAAAACGGGATAGTGACTGCAGGGAGAGCACGACGTTTCTTTCTAGCTATGGGTGATGTTAGTGACCTACCAGCCCTGACATTTATATACTTTTTACCTGTGTGGTTGTTGGATGCGAGGTGCCTCGGATATAGGTCTGATAGGACTGGGAAACGTGTGTTCAGGAATTGCCAATCCTCAAAACTAAGAGAGGACCGACCCTGAAGATCCAGGATCGCTGTGTGTGGTCCTGAGACATTTGCTAGAGTGTCTCGAACGGGGAGGAGCTTTCCCCTTGCCTCTACTCATGACGGAAATCCAATTTCCAATACGTGACATTTCGGTTTTATTTGTAGAGCCTAGTATTGGCGACATAGTAGCATGGGATGCTATGCCGTCTAGAATTGATACATTTATATTTGAAGTTGTTTTGACACTATACACTTATAATAGTATCAAATGATTTGTTTTAAACGTATCAAGCATTATTTGTTTATTATAAGGGAAAACCCTATCCTCCGGCTTGCGTTGTATTGTGTGATAGGACCTAGGTCTTATAATAGCTTCATTTTTCCAAAAGGCATTGCGTTGTTTATTCTATGCACTAGTATTCTTGGGAGGAAACCCGTTCCGTGTTATATGGCGTTGTCCCTTGAATTAATCTCTTTTAAAGAAAAGTTTACATAACTGTTTTAGTTCTCACACCAGTCACATGACCGACCTGGTGTTTATTGTTTTAACCTAAACTCCGGGTGCCCCTATTTCCACACGGGAAACTACTAGTTTTCGTTCTGCAGATTTATATTCACAGGATCCTGGTTTACAGCTGGAATGATACTCGAAAAGCTCTGTATCTTTGTATTTCTTTCAGTTGTGTTTTGTATTATTTTTCCACTGCAGTGATGTATTTAAATCTCTGATATTTATCGAATGTGTTTTATTTATTCATACTTTGTATAGTCTTGTATTCTGATGAAATTGTTGTAATAAACAATGAAATGTTCTTCTGTTAGTGTTCTGATGTGCCTTGTCCTCAACTCAATCCGGGCTTTCCTTCACGGGGAAGTTTAGGTCGTAACAGCGTGGTATCATAGCTTTGGTTTACAGAGCTCGGAGAACAAGGCACATTAGAACCAAACGAAAGAATTCATCAAAGATTGGATTAGTAATATCCAATGGGAATGACTCGTTAGAGATGGGATCAGTAGTATCCTAGAATGAGTGTGAAGAGTATATTTTTAAAAATGAAAAAGAGTTTTATTTTGAAAATTTAAACCTTATTCAACGTATTTGAATATTTGTATTGATTTGGACAATCCAGTATATAAAGATTTTGCATATACGTCTAATCCGCGTGTATTTGAAGTTTTAATATACCGGATAGATATAGAATCACACTCTCGTCGCCCGGGGATGATACTGGTAATTGTGATCACATTACCAGTATTTATGTTCGAGTTTCGAAAGTGGGATATTTATATATTTCTAATTGACTAGTGTGAGAACCAAAATATAGTTAGAATATATTATTGTGATTTGGCATCAAAAAACATGATTTTCTGTATATATATCAAAATTACGAATTTGAAACGATAATCCACTAATTGATTGCTGATTGTTCTGTTTGATTATTGGTTGATTAATTAGGATTTGAACCATTTCACCAAATTGTACCAAATATTGAAAATTGTTTGGAATTGCATGCATATACAGGTGTATCCATTGAACAGGTCATAGCAGGGAAGCTAAGCAGAGGAATAAAATTGTTTGCCCGACAAATAGGTACATGTTTATTGTATTTCTTGGGTTTTTGATGATTTTATGAGCCGATTGGCTAGCCGCTTGGCTGTTTCTTTTTCTTTTTGGATTCAAGAGGCCTGTATGGCAATTTTGGAATTTTCCCGGTGCTCCCGTGCATGGGAGGTTATGGAGAATTTTTTCGAAAATTTAGGATGTTAGCCAAATTTTTGAAGAATTTGAAAAGTTCTTAGAAACTGAAAAGTTGAAGAACTTAAGCCATAATGAAAATAATGAAAGTTGAGTTGATTAGTTAAACAACTTTCAGTTTTGTTCCTTTTCGGGGACGAAAAGTTTTAAGTGGGGGAGAATGTAATAACCCAGAAATCCGAACCAATTTAAAATTTTTATTTTGACAATTTTATTGAATTTTGGATATTTAAAATGATTTATTTTAAATAATAACGGCGAGAAATTTATTTTGAATAGAAATAGAATGTATATATTAATATAGATCGTCGTTAGATTATAAATATTTTATTTTTAATTATAAAAGGAATTGAAAATGGCGCGGTAGTTTGAAAATTCGATTTCAAATTTCAAATGAATGTACAAGATTCAAAATAATCCGGATTTTAACGAAACCAAAAATATTAGAATCTAATTGAGAATATCTTTCCAACGAATCTGAAAAATCAAAATTTCATAGCGGGAATAAAAATTTATGTCCAATTGAAGATTCAGAATAGTCGCTATGGAATTTTGTTCCTTAGAAATGGAAATTTTGCAAACGAACTTCGTTTTCGACGAAACCACTTTTGTTGGATCCGAAATGTCAAATTATTGCTACGTTCCAAAATTCATAACTTTCTGAATAAATATGTGAGCGTGGCGAAGTAAAACGTGTTTTGTCAATTTCAGTCAATTTCGATCGACCAGAAAATGACCATTTTTCAAATGGTCTCAGAATTTGACGAAATTAGTTTTGTTAGGACCGTATCGTCAATACGATGCTAAAAAATATTTTTCGAGAATTTTTACCATTAAATTGAAATGCGCATTCAAATTCAATATATAGATTTATATTTTGATTTTGACGACAATTGATCGAAACGATCGAATCAGCTTACGATACATATCTCATTGTGTTCGGAATGGGGATAATTAGCTAGAGATGACAGTCCGTGGGTCTTGTTTGGAGGTCGAAATAAAAAGTTACTTTTTGGTGAATTAAATTAATAAATAATTATATATAACCCTTAGTCAACCCCCTTCTCCCCTTTATCTCGTTCAAAATCGATTTATAAAAAAAAAGGGAAACCGCGTAGCCGCTCCCCTCGCAGCCGCCACCGCCCATCGCAACCTCTGACGCCGGCCTCCCCTTCGTCTCCGCCCTCTCCTCTTCACCTACCACCCCTCGTGTAACACCCAGCATTTTTAGTATAATTTAAAATGTACATAAGTGTAATTATGCAGAGATAGGTAAGTAATGGTGGTGTAAAATAAAAATTAGTAAATACATGTGGGAGAAGGGAAGATTTCTTCAAAAATAGTGTGTGTAGCGGAAAAGATAATAAAATAAGGATACTTAATTTAAATATCCGGAATTAAGTAAAACGGACCTTACCATTGCGTCCATCTCGGAATTCTGCTTAGGATAGAGTCCAAGTTTGAGTAAATCGGATAATGTACGAAGAAGTTATGAACCATATAAGTTTGTATACACACAGAAAACTATATACGTATATATAAACCAAACCAACGTTCAAAACAGTTCAAAATAATTCGAATTCAGGCCAGGAACATGGGCGGGAAAATTCCCGCTCAAAGAGGTCGACCCCCCTTAAGGGAGGTCGACCATAGGGTCGACCGCCCTTGAAGGAGGTCGACAGTAGGGTCGACCTCCCTAGCTGGGTCGACCTGTTCAGCCAGAACATGGGCTGGGTGCTTTTATTCGATCCTGGATGGATTTTCTGGCTTGGTTCGTTGGTTTGCTGCTATAAAAGGACCCCTAACCCAATTGTTATCTTCACAAAAATCCATGGCGACGCCATGGCTCTGCTCTAATCTAAACTCACCTTATTCTCCACTTAAAACTATATCTATCTTCTCCTCTTTCTCTTCAAAAGTTATTCTTAAATCAAAAAGATTAGACTTAGGATTTTCACAAACGCAAAGAAAACAACGAAGAGGTTTCAGATCCAAAAACACTACGCAAGAAAAGAGAAGATTCAGATCTATAAATTATAGAAGAAAAAGGGGGTAAATCAAAAACAAATCAGATCTAGAATTTGGGATGCAAAGCAATGTGAGTGGACTTTAAATTATATTTGTTGTATAATGTTATTAATATCGTTCGCCATTCCCTATGTCTACATATAATTAATATGATGTTAATTCAACAAGATCTGTTATTTTATTTATGCCTACGTTGAATTCTCTCCTTTTATTCTTTCCAATTTTTATTTTTATAGTTAGGCTATCTCGAGCCTATGTCTATCATGGATACATACGTTTTAAACGTGAATGAGAAATTATGAAAGGAAAGGGACTGTTGGGTGTAATATGGATTGGAAGTAGTGGTGTATAATTTTGAAACAGAATTATGGGTATGATTATACTGAAATGTGGAACTTGTGTAAATTTGTATAATAAAAATTGGATATGGAATTTGTGTAATTTATTATGATTGGCATGTAATTGGATAACATGGGATGTGAAGTTATTTGTAATTTGGAAGATAAACATAAAGGATTAATCAAATTATATGCATGAACATGGGACTGGGTAATATGCAGATTTGGTATGAATAAATATGTGGGTTGGGAAATTAATTATAACATGGAATAGGCGTGAATATGATTATAAGTGAGTTTTGGAATATACGACTTAAAATTTGGGTAATTTGGGTTTTAAACATGAAATTGACACTATTGGCATAACTTGAAGATGAACATATTTGTGAATTTGGTAATTGCGTACGACACCTAGAATCGACATGAACTGTTAATTGGCTAAAGATGGAACATCGCTAACTCGATGTAACACCCCACACCCGCTAAGGTCACTCACTAAGGGAATGCCTTAACTTCGGTGGAGTATTTTATGTGAATATAGAACAGAAAAATTACAACAAGACAGATATAAGTAATACTTGAAATTTAAAACATCATTTCATTGCAGCAGAAGGTAAACATGTTTGGTTACATATCAAAAACCAACAAGTGTCAAGTACCAAATATCCTTCTCGTTAAAACATAAGTACATAATCCCACTACATACTAATAGCCATAATAGAAAAGATAACCGAGTTTTACTTCAAGAGTCCAAGCTCCAAAAGATAGATAAAGCAATCTGATCAAAGCCCACTAGTGCTAGGCCCACTCTGATAACCCGAGGGTTGGGAAAAAAAAGATAAAAACAACGGGGTCAGACATAAGTCTGAGTGAGCCCTATAACTTTAACAATACAATCATTAAAGTAATTAGGGTATGATATAAACCCGGTACGGTACAATTGGGGATAAATGACTACACTAAGCAGCCAACTAGACTTAGGATGAACTAAGATAACGGTAAAGACGCGCCTATCCACCCAAGGATATATACTACACTGCACCACACCAGATCTACCCACCCAAGGGTAATTCCTACACTGCACCACACCAGATCTACCCACCCAAGGGTAATTCCTATACTGGACCACACCAGATCTACCCCACCCAAGGATAATTCCTAACTTAAGGATTGATCCCACTAAGTGTACTTAGTAATCTTAATAGTAGTCTCGTGTACCCCTAGCTGACTACATAGGTGCCGTCTGCCCCTATCTCCACTAGGTGTACCCACAACTTAAAGGTTGATCCCACCCAAGGACTTAGAAAATTTAACTAGTAGTTTCGTGTACCCCAAGCTGACTACATAGGTGCCGTCTGCCCCTATCTCCACTAGGTGTACCCACTACTCTCCAAGCGATCGGCTCCCTAACGTAGATACCCTTGCTGGCCCCACAGAGGGGTGTATCACTCCCCAAAGTTGCAACCCGATACAATCAATGGTGCACGGCTTATACCTACACGATGCAACAACGTCTTACCTATCAGCCCGGGTCCACACACGCATATGAAACCCGTTGGACTTGCGTTGCCACCGCTAACCCGTTTTGGCCTCTTATAGTCAAGCCCAGTACGCGTGTCCCGTCCTCGACATGGGTCGAGCCCAATAAGATACATATGGGTTACTGGTTGAAATGGGCCCCCACAAGCTACCCACCTAAGCTTGTCCCTTCTAGTGTATCCCACTTAACCCTTTTTAATAATCATGCCCACTTGCATGTTTAAAGTTTGGTTAAGTCATCTAATCATATTTCAATTGCCACTCAAGGCACCCACTAGATTTCCACATGCCACCCAAGGCACTTACTTGATTTCCACATGCCACCCAAGGCACTTACTTAACCCTTTAATCATGTTTAATTACATGTTCCACTTTGGTTAAGTATTCTAATCTTATCTTCTATTGCCACCCAAGGCAACCACTAGATCTTCCCCATGCCACCCAAGGCACTTACTTAACCCTTTAATCATGTTTAATTACATGTTCCACTTTGGTTAAGTATTCTAATCGTATTTTCTATTGCCACCCAAGGCAACCACTAGATTTTTCCACATGCCACCCAAGGCACCCACTTAACCCCTCATGCCCCACTACATGCTTGTCTGGTTAAGTGTTTCTTAATTGATTAAGACCGTAACCTTTGCAAAGACCTCTCACATTAGACTATCTTTTATGGCAACTGGATTTGCCGGTCGGGTCCGGGCAGCCTTACGCCATAACCGAGTCTAACCTCGTGTCTTTACACTTGTCACGTGTTTAGTTTATGTCTAAGACCTCTCACATTGGGCCAATCATTTGTAGCCGCTGGATTTGCCGGTCGGTTCCGGGCAATCTTATGCTACAAAAGGGTCCAACCTCGTGTCTTAGTCGATTAATTACACCTAATTAATCACCCCCATAATTTGTATTAATTATACCTAATTAATTACAAATTTAACGATGTACATAATTGACTCAATTATGTCCATCCACTTTATGGTATGCATAATCATACCAACTTCACACCATTTCATTAACATGTATATTAACCTCATCGTTCCCCACGTAATTCGCTAACATGACATATTCAAAAGGGAAGATTCATCACACATACAATGGGTTCAACTTGCATAACATTAGCATCAACATGGGTTTTAAAGGTGTCAACATGCATATAGCATCAAACCCAACTAGCATAAATAATCAACCCAAACTTGCATGAATCACATATGTCATAAGGAGGGTAACTTGCATAAGCTACTTATGCCATACAAAGGGGTAAACTTGCATATGTATGTGTGACATACAAAGGGGTTAACTTGCATATGTATGCATATCATACTAAGGTGTAAACTTGCACATGTTACATGCATATAATCAAACACCAAACTTGCACAACATGTCATATATGAACTTGCATATAATCATACACCAAACTTGCATAGCATATCATATATGAACTTGCATATAATCATACACCAAACTTGCATAACATATCATATATGAACTTGCATATAATCATGCACCAAACTTGCATAACATTTCATATATGAACTTGCATATAATCATACACCAAACTTGCATAACCATGGTGTCATAGTGGATCAATGTTTATCATAGTGATTTGCATAACTAGCATCTTTTACTCATAGCATATGACTTGCATAACTTGCATAGCATTATGAACACATAGCATATAACTTGCATAACTTGCATATCATCATGAACACATAGCATATGACTTTCATAACTTGCATAACATCATGATCACATATCATATGACTTGCATAACTTGCATAACATCATGATCACATAGCATATAACTTGCATATCATCATGAACACATAGCATATGGCTTGCATAACTTGCATAACATCATGATCACATAGCATATGACTTGCATAACTTGCATAACATCATGATCACATAGCATATAACTTGCATAACTTGCATATCATCATGAACACATAGCATATGATAACATAACTTGCATTGATCCACATTCATAGCCATAACCTCATTATATCCTATCATAATCATTTCAACAATTGGTCATTAAGGTTATAGAAACTCACAACTTGTTGATTAACACTCCTATGAAGAAGATTAAGTTGCTAGAGTTGATTTGAGAATCTATCTTCCTCTTTAGTTTGTTGGTGGCTCCTCCTAGTTGCATTTTGACGGCATAACGACGTTGTCTCCAATTTTAGTATGAATTAGGGTAGTCTTAGGGTGTATTTATAGAATTAGGATTTAGTTTAGGCCCTTAGATTAACCCTAGATTAGGTTAGAGCCGTCAGATTTCGTCACAAGCCACCAGAACCCAGCCCAAAAGCCAAAATGGCACCCAGGTCACATAGACCGACAGGGGGGGTCGACCCCTGGGTCGACCCCTGGGGGGGGGGTCGACACCGATGTCAACCCCTGGGTCGACTCCCTCAGTCTGGTGGGAATTTTCCCGCCTCTTCTGAAACTTGAAATTTTTATATTTAAATCTATTTTGAATTTTTCTGAAAACTTCTTCGGGCCTTAACTGGGTCATACGGACTCCGATTTTCGAAAACTCAGACTCTATTTCGCGTATTTTTCCGAGATGAATGCAATGGCATAGCCCGTTTCCCCTGATTCAGATTTTAAAATTTAATTCTGCCCTGTTTTATATTATAGCAAGTTATTTAACATACGGGGTGTTACACTCGAGGTCAGACTGAGTTTGGGTGTAATTCTGCCCGGAACCGCCCGGAATATCCAGTGACCGCAAACAATATGTTCTAATGTGAGAAGTTAGTCATATCGTGCTTGAACCCGAGGTTAGATTGAGTTGTGGTGTAAGTCTGCCTGGAACCGCCCGGCACATCTAACAACCGCAACAATAGGTCTAATGTGAGAGGTTGGTGCATTAATGCCAATAACACATGCTAAGTATGGTAGGGTTAAGTAACAACACTTAACCAATATGACATGACGCGTAGGTGGGTTAAGTCAACATGAATGAATAACCAACACCTAACCAACGTAACTTGTGATTGGATAAGTAGATGGGGTTAAGTCAACTTGGGTGCTTATACAACACTTAACCAAATATAACCGTGTAAAAGTAAAGAAGTATGGGGAATGTTAGCAACCTATCTTAATGTAAAGTGATAGGGTGTAATCAATTGATGAGAATGACATAAGTCACAAGAATAACAAAACAAGAGATTGGTTGAATGGAATAATCCTCTAAGTGTCAACCTGATGTTGATTTCGATCTTCGGGATTGACACTTAGGTTATTGTTCTTTAACCAGTGTAAACATGAACGATAAGATGAGTTGGTCAGAAAACCTTAGTTAAGAGAACTAAGTACAAAACCTTAGTTAAAAGAACTAAGTACAAAACCTTAGTTAAAAGAACTAAGTACAAAACCTTAGTTAAGAGAAATAAGTACAAAACCTTAGTTAAGAGAACTAAGTACAAAACCTTAGTTAAGAGAACTAAGTACAAAACCTTAGTTAAGAGAACTAAGTACAAAACCTTAGTTAAAGGAGCCTATGTCTATTTCGAAACTCGGATAGACTACGACGGACTGGGAAATGAAGCACGCAGCTTCAGGGGATGTATAGTAGGGTACTCTTGGTATCCCTCTGTGAGAATGCAGATGATCCACCTGGGCTCACAGAGGTTAGGTCTGCACGGTTACGAACTAAGAGTATGCCTTGGTTGCAATAATTAGGAAGCAACCTAAAGGCTAGGATGGACCAGCGTGAGTCGGCGAGACCGATTAGTGCCCTGTGATAGCAACTCGTCGTCTACCTACCATCTTCAGTCAGTATGAAAAGCGGAAAGGTAGAGAACTCCAAAAGACCATATACTTCCTATCTACTTATGGGTGAGGTAAGGCCAATTGTGACGATCCCAAAACCCGTACGACGGTGTTAAGGATAATCATTGGAATATAACACATTAATCAACCTTAGCAGAGTACAGATAATAGCATAAACAATAAATAGAATAATTTTACATAGATATGACAGCGGAATCATAACATGTAACAACATCAGAGTAGCACAGTGTAGGATATAACTTAGTGCATAAGAAGGGAATGATCAGTCAACATCGCCATAAGCAAACAATATACATACAGTGAGACATAATAAAGATGTCAGTCTACATCGCCTGAGGCAGTACATATACATAAGACAATACATGCTAGAAGTAAATCAGTCTGCATCGCCATAGGCGAATCATGTACATAAGATTAGGATAGCGGAAAGTTAATAGCCAAAATACAAGTAAATCTAATCCTCGCCATCAAGCCAAAAGCGCACTCCGTGCTGCAGTGCTAAGCCAAAATAACCTGTCATCTGTCAACTAGGCTGCCCGTTTGAAAATAAGGGCACCCAAGTTTGCAAAGTGAAACAAACAACGAGTCAGTCATGGGACTGGTATGAGAAATCTACTTAACTGGTTAAACAATAGTAATAAGGAAAATCATAGGACCACGCCACTTTCGCGGAACGGGTTTATTCCAGTGATTGCCAGTGCATTTAAAACAAAGTAAATTCTTTAAAACAACGCAATGCTTTTAAAAAGAATGTAGTCGTTATAAGACTCAAGTCCCATCACACAATGCAACGCAAAACGGAGGATAGAGTTTTACCTTATAATGGCTAAAATATGCTTAATACGTGCAAAGCAAAATCACTTGATATTATTACTAGTGCATGTATGTTTCAAAAACGAATATCATCATAAATATCAATCATAGGCGGCATAGCTACCATATACTATGTCGCCATACTAGTTCTACAATCAAATCCGTTATCTCGTATTGGAAATTGGATTTCCGTCATGAGTCGAGGCAAGGGGCAAGCTCCTCTCCGCTTCGAGATACTCTAGCAAATGCCTTAGGACTACACACTACAGGTAACCCTTGGATCTTCAGGGCCAGTCCTCTCTTACGTTTGAGGATTGGCAATTCCTGAGCACATGTTTCCCGGTCCTATCAGACCTAAAATCGAGGCGCCTCATTCCAACATCCACATAGGTAAAAATAATATAAATGTCAGCCAGTTTAAGCACTGACACTACCGTTAGCTAGAAAGAAATGTCGTGCTCTCCCTGCAGTCCCTATCCCGTTTTTAACTCATACCGAGGTGTAAGGCTCGCGAATCCACGCTATACACAAAGCCAGGCCACGTAGGCCGTGCTTTGATCATCGACCATAAGACTTTGCTTTGCAACAGAAGCCTTGATCACTGCATCTTGGCATGCCACACAGGCAATCCACTCCATACGACTGATTTCTATCGATATATAACCTCTAAGCTCGTACGTCTCAAAGAAGGGCGTTAACCAAGAGAAAAAAATTCTCCACCGCCAAACAGATATATATTTAACAGAGATCAATCAGTACAGAACAAAATCCAATGTCAGACACACAGTCCATTTCCAAGTCCGTTCTGGGTCTGAACGAAACCGGAGGCACCATATTCCTCACATATCCGTACAATCAGCACATACGTCCAGACGGCTACTACTTCCGTTCCTTCAAGGTAGCTACTCCAATCAGGAACCTCAGCAGCGCCCATCTATCTGATATGAAGATCGTCGGTCTTGAACCGTCTTCGTATTTTCGACCTCGAATCGTTCGATCAATTATTTGAAATGAGGGTTAGCTCGGCCTTTTCAAATAATTCACGTATATTTAGAATTCAAATCAATTCTTTCCATGGTTATATTATTCGACATTCACATTTCAGTTCTTTAGTATAATTTTCATGTCAAACACATACAACCATCAAATATCAAGCAAACCAAGTAGAATTGGTTTATTTCCATTCCATGTCGCTTATAATATTTTATAACGATTTTTTGCCATTTTTATTTATTGAAAAATGACCATATTTAATTAACGGCGTTTCAGGTCGTGCCGTGGCACTGTTTTCCCTAAATTATTTTTACACATATCGGGAGATCTAACCGTTGGGTTTCTACAAATTTTATATCGCTGGGAAGATATTTCCAAAGCGAACCCAACGGTTCCAGTTTCGTGAAAATCCGACGGTCGGATCTTCCGGTATAGTCATTTGAAGTTAAGTTTTCAAAACGCGAACTGCACGTCGTTATTCGATTTAATCTAATTATATTTATATATAAATATAATCGATTCTGGCGCTGTTTTCCATCAGATTTAAATTAAACATTCCAGACAATCCAACCGTTGAATCTTTACAAAGTTGGTGCCGTTGGAAAGATATTTCCAAGGCGAACCCAACGGTTGCGGTTTCGGGAAAATCCGATGGTCGGATCTCTCATACTAATCGATTGAAGTTACGATTTCAAAACACGAACTGCACGGCCTCGATTCGTTTCACTTTTGTTTTTATATATATAAATATAGTTCATTCTGCGAGTTCAATATCGTTTCCACTTCAAATATTTCACTAACGCCTTTATATTTTGAAAAATTTCGCCATATCCTCCTTTGTACGGGAAGGGGTTTGGAAATTTATTGGGCCGTATTAGGTGCCCAATAAATCCTAATAAGCATACACATATTTATAGTGATATATTTCGGTGTCCACAGGGGATTGTGTATTGATCATAACTCCAGAGAATAAATTCTCGTCACCCTATAAATGGTTTTTGTGCCTTAATGACCAAAGAGACGTGTTTATTGTTCAGATCAGTCACCCTATAAATGGTTTTTTTTATTAATCTGGCAATTTACCGTTACAATTTATATAGTTCAGATCAGTCATCAGTTCAACCTGTAATATATAGTCATCGCCATACAAGCCTCTCGCTCGTATGGTAAATCTTCAACCTCGTCACACAAGCTCCAAATGCTTATGTGGTATATAATGAAGTATGCCTATCGTCAAGAAGTATGCCATGTAGTGTAGTTCAAAATTAATTGTTACTATCCAATGGCGATGTTTATTATTACACACAGAATAACCTGCACTCCGCTTCCAATGGCATTCACAGGAGTTGATATAAAAATAAAATTGCGCAGCCAACTCATTAAGGCTTACCTATTTGTCGGGCATGCAAGTAATTTCTTTACTCAACAGCTAATCCATTTTCTCTGTTCAACACATGTATATATTGTTAGAAACTCTATTGTTGGATTTTGATGATAACAACTATAAAATTATACCAAAGAACCTCTAAGCTAACCTGCAGGTACATGGGTATCAAAAAGAGAAAAAGAAATACATTCAATGCGAAGATAAACAGTACAAAAGAGGATAAAAGCATATATATGAAGGATGCTAACCAATTATGTAGTGTTCGAGCATTTAAATATCTATTATGGCGCTCGAAAATCTATTTGGGCTCTAATGATGGAAGAAGACAAGAAGAAACAGACTCAAGAGCTTCAGAAGAATTTATATCATAAGTTGAGTTTACATAAAGTTATTATAGTCTAGAAATGTTAAAGCCTTACAAATTAACTTCAAATTTCTACATAACATCTAACATGTCATAAAGCATTTTTCATAATTTTTTGGAATTTTTTATTGCAAGAAAAACGATAAAAAAAGTCAAAAATGATGAATATAGAAGGTTGTTTTTGGAGAATTTTTGCAGCAGAAATCGGTAGCGTTTTGTCCAAATACGCTATTAAAGGTTATAACGGCTATATTCTAAAACGCTATGAAAGGGTATAACGGCTATATTTTGAGTAGACATATGATAGCGTTTTTGGGCCAAACGCTACTGTTTAGTGCTGTCTTAAGTGCTGTAAATAACGGCTATATTTTATGAAAAGACATTTCATTTTTCACCAAATCTTTTCAGTTTTTTGATCTTTCAGAAGGGTTATGACTATTCTAATGACATCCCTTCATCATTATATAAGCCCCAAACATCTCCATTGATTTTACAAGAATTACTTTGATCAAATTTATTGATTTTGCTCTAAAATTGCTCTACAACTATTATTTTCTCTAGTTCTATCAAAGAAATCGATTATTTTCATTCGCATCCTTTATAATCGATCTACTATTAATCCTACCCTTTGCACATCCACTAAAATACCATTTGTGAGGGCTATAGGAGTGTTGTACTATATTGTGACTACTCAGTGTTGTTTGGAACACATTCAAAAGTCAAAAACCTTTGTAATAGTGAAGACCTCTTCAGTGGTTGAGGCAAGAAATCCCGTTCAGTGGTTCGGGTAATTGTGAACCTATTCCTCCGGGTGAAGTGAGGGTTTTAGTATTAGTGAAATTCCAGAAGTGTGTCTGGGACTGAACGTAGGACAGTGGTCCGAACCAGTATAAATCGACTGTGTGATTTACTACTTTCTACTCTGCTATATAGATATTATATCCTATTCTCCATACTACACGATCCTATACTGCTGCATAGCCTCTTTCAATTGGTATAAGAGCAAGGGATTCTATTGATCGTCACAACATCATAGAATAATGGCCAGAAAGAGATATAGTCGAAATACAGCAAGCAACAAGTCCGGCATAAGTAAAGCTACAATAAATGAGGACTACAAAAAGGTACTTTCTGATTATCAAATTTTAATGAAAAATAGTGATGATTTAGGAAAATTTAATTTAATTATTCTAAAGAAGATGAAATATGTCAAACTTGAATGTGAAAAATTAAGACAGGAAAAAATTGATTTAGAAAATCAAAACGTTACTTTGAAAAATAATTTTATGAATCTTAAAGATTTTAAAGACGAACAATATACCATATTCGAAAAAGAAAAAGAATTTTTTTCAAAAGAAATTTGTGAGTTGAAAAGACAAAATAATTTATTACAATCATCCTTAGATAATTCAGAATCTCGAATTAGCCGTCTTGAAAATGAGAATGGTACATTGAAGAAGGAGAATTCTGAATTAAATAAGAAGATCGATGATTTGAAAAATAGCAAAACTTCTTTTGAGAATTTCAATCGCGACTTTGGAATCAAATTTGAAAAATGTACAAATACGTTCGCAAAATTTAATAAATGTCAAAATGATTTAAATGATATTTTATCTTGTTCTAGACCTTTACACGATAAAAGTGGCTTATGGTATAATAAAACTAATCGTAGAACTAGTACTAGACATGCCTTCATGTATAACAAAAGTTTAACTACTAGTACTGAAGCATGTGTAACTCGAAGATCAAATTTCTATAGAAATTCAAATGCTTCTAGGACTAGAAACATTTATAATAGAAGTACAAAAAGAAATGTTAATAGAAATTATCTAAGTATTTGGGTTCCTCTAAATTGGAAAAACAGAGAAAAATATATTGATGATTATTTTGATTCAGTAGTTAAAAATAAAAACTTTATTTTCAAAGGTACCATTAAACCCTTGTGGGTATGGTTACCTTCTCTCTAACCCCTGGACCCTAACAGAGAAAGTTGGTACCAAAGTATATATATAATATTTGTTGCAGGTACACCATAACAAAAAGGAGGGTATTTCAGTATCTCTAATATCTTTGAAAACTGAGCTCAAAGCTAAATCAGGGAATTTGGGAAAATAATAGTCACATACTTAGGGGGAGAAATATTCATATATCACACATTCAGGGGAAGAAAATAAAGAGAAGACGACGATATTTATTACATTCCCTCATTCTTTTTTATAATGACAAAGGGGGAGAAATTCATGTGTATATTGATAGAAAGAGATATTATACCGAGAGGAAGATGTTATAGAAAGAATATATTTTTAAATTGTATAGTTGTCATCATCAAAAAGGGGGAGAATGTTAGAAACTCTATTGTTGTATTTTGATGATAACAACTATACAATTATACCAAAGAACCTCTAAGCTAACCTGCAAGTACATGGGTATCAAAAAGAGAAAAAGAAATACATTCAATACGAAGATACACAGTACAAAAGAGGATAAAAGCATATATATGAAGGATGCTAACCAATTATGTAGTGTTCGAGCATTTAAATATCTATTATGGCGCTTGAAAATCTATTTGGGCTCTAATGATGGAAGAAGACAAGAAGAAATGGACTCAAGGCTTCAGAAGAATTTATATCATAAGTTGAGTTTACATAAAGTTATTATAGTCTAGAAATGTTAAATCCCCACAAATTAACTTCAAATCACTTCAAATTTCTACATAACATCTAACATGTCATAAAGCATTTTTCATAATTTTTTGAATTTTTTATTGCAAGAAAAACGATAAACAAAAGTCAAAAAATGATGAATATAGAAGGTTGTTTTTGCAGAATTTTTGCAGCAGAAATCGGTAGCATTTTGTCCAGATACACTATTAAAGGTTATAACGGCTATATTCTAAAACGCTATGAAAGGGTATAACGGCTATATTTTGAATAGACATATGATAGCGTTTTTGGGCCAAACGCTACTGTTCAGTGCTGTCTTAAGTGCTGTAAATAACGGCTATATTTTATGAAAAGACACTTCGTTTTTCACCAAATCTTTTCAGTTTTTTGATCTTTCAGAAAGATTTTGACTATTCTAGTGACATCCCTTCATCAGTATATAAGCCCCAAACATCTCCATTGATTTTACAAGAATTACTTTGATCAAATTTATTGATTATTCTCTAAACTTGCTCTACAACTATTATTTTCTCTAATTCTATCAAAGAAATCGATTATTTTCATTCACATCCTTTATAATCGATCTACTATTAATCCTACCCTTTGCACATCCACTAAAATACCATTTGTGAGGGCTATAGGAGTGTTGTACTATATTGTGACTAGTCAGTGTTGTTTGGAACACATTCAAAAGTCAAAAACCTTTGTAATAGTGAAGACCTCTTCAGTGGTTGAGGCAAGAAATCTCGTTCGGTGGTTTGGGTAATTGTGAACCTATTCCTCCGGGTGAAGTGAGGGTTTTAGTGTTAGTGAAATTCCAGAAGTGAGTCTGGGACTGAACGTAGGACAGTGGTCCGAACCAGTATAAATCGACTGTGTGATTTACTACTTTCTACTCTGCTATGTAGATATTATATCCTATTCTCCATACTACACGATCCTATACTGCTGCATAGCAACTTTCATATATATATGCAGAACAAAGCTAATAATAGTATTTCTAGCGAACAAATATTTATTTCAACACGTGTGTATTTTTATCGAGGCGTATACATGATAAAAGTAATATTTTTATCATCAGAAATATTTATTCAACGCATGAATGTTTTTAGCATTTCATATTCACAATAAAAATGTAAATTTTATTGATAAATCAATTTATCTAAAACACGAATACCATTCAACACATAAATTTCTATTCAACGAATGAATTTCTATTCAACACATGAATGTTCTCTATAGTTTGTATATATAATAAAAATGTGATTTTTATTGTTAAAGCAATTTATTTAGAACACGAATACCATTCAACACATGAATTTCTATTCAACGAATGAATTTCTATTCAACACATGAATGTTCTCTATAGTTTGTATATATAATAAAAATGTGATTTTTATTGTTAAAGCAATTTATTTAAAACACGAATACCATTCAACACATGAATTTCTATTCAACGAATGAATTTCTATTCAATACATGAATGTTCTCTATAGTTTGTATATATAATAAAAATGTGATTTTTATTGTTAAAGCAATTTATTGAAAACACGAATACCATTCAACACATGAATTTCTATTCAACGAATGAATTTCTATTCATCACATGAATGTTCTCTATAGTTTGTATATATAATAAAAATGAGATTTTTATTGTTAAAGCAATTTATTTAAAACACGAATACCATTCAACACATGAATTTCTATTCAACGAACGAATTTCTATTCAACACATGAATGCGGTTTCAACATATGAAAATAATTTCAACAAATGAAAATAATTCTAACACATGAATATTTCAGAAAATTTCGACAGCATAACAGCAGGGTAGTTAAAACCGACACCGTCCCGAGTATGGCTCCTCGCTCTACCTTAAAACCTCGCGGTTTTTGACAATGGGGATTTCATGCATCTAGTTCGCACGCAGGCGGCATGTTTTATTTTCATTTCCACAATCCTATTCTAATTTGTTTCAACCACAAGAGGGTATTTTTCAACCACAAAGGTATTTTTCAACCACATTCCAACAATATCCACCACAAACAATTATTTTCAACCATTCGTTATACCACATATTTTCACGCCAATCACAAGCAATAAATATCGTCCATGGTTTGTGGACGAGGGGAGTATACATACATATATATATATATATATATATATATATATTTCACTTCCATTTCAACACAATTCAAAGCATATATGTTTCATACAACGCTTGTATAATTTATACATCGCTCATATAACTTATACAACACATGTACATGAGGTATACAATGCGTATATAATTTACACTTCGCTAATATAACTTATACAACACGATTTCATTCACACATTTCAATTTAGATTTCTCACATTAGTTTTTGAGGTGCTAAAATTCGTAGATAGCTCAGAAAAATCCGCGGTCTCTTCTAGATGGTAGAGAGCCTCCTTGCGGTCACGATGTTTCCTGTTTCATCGAATATCATTAACACATCATAAAGATATGATTTTTCAAAGTTTGCAACACTTAAAAGTGTTATTTTCAATTCAGAAAAATCAAAGCCGTTTACCTTCTGAATTCTTCGAAACTAGGGTTCGATCTTTCTCCTCGATCGTTGCACGATGTTCAAATCCAGTCGCACCACGTGACAGAGCGGAGAGTGGCGCTCAGATCGGTGGTCAAGTGGAGGGGCTCGGTGGTGGCGGCGGCGGAAAGTACGGCTGTTTGAGGGCGTGAATCTCGAGGCATAGGCGACGAGGGGGAACAAATCGGGTATGGATTTAAAGAGGGGAGTGAGGGCTTCAATAAGTTGCAAAGGAAGGAGGGCTGATTCTTCTTGGATTGATCGGAAAATGGGAGGGAAGATCGGAGTAGTTTCTGCCGTCGAGCGCTTTTATGGGGGGGGTGGGTTCTGATTTTTTTTTTTTAATTATGAAGGAGAAATCCTATTGACCCATGGTTTTATTAAATTTTAAAATAGTGTTTCTCCACACGGACACCAATTCAAAACTAACGACTGTCACCCCTAGCTAAATACCTCCATCCCAGACACAATGGGATATGTTTTGTAGGCCAATTCGACTGTTACAATCGGATATTTTTCAAATTAAAGTATAAAACATTCAATATTCAATTTGAACGTACATTTCAATTTGCTAGGGCCAAAAACTGATTTGAAAAATTCCAGAAAAATAAATCTAGCTATGTTTTGACGCTACGGTCCCAACAAAACTAGTTTTGTCGAATTCTGAGATCATTTGAAAAATGGCCATTTTCTGGTCGATCCAATTTAACAATAGTTGACCAATCACATTTTCTTTTGCCACGCTCACATACTAGCTTCAAAAATTATGAAATTTGAAACCTAGCAATAGTTTGACATCCCGGACCCAACAAAAGTGGTTTCGTCGGATTCCGAGGTCGTTTGCAAAATATCTATTTTCAAGGGCTATACATTCTATATAGCGACCTGTAATGACCCGGATTCTTATGGGTTAATTTTTAATATTTAGTATTTAATTTAAATATTTAGTTGATAATATAAATGAATTTTTATATTTATGTTATCAATTTAAATATCGATTTCGATTTTCTATCGTATATATTAAATTATCTAAATGAGAAATCAACGAATAATTCAATTCGAAGTTAAAATTTAAACTGTTGTAGTAATTTAATTGTGAAAACTAGAAATTTGAATTTAGGGAAAAGACAAATTTATTTATCATTAAATTGAATGATAAAAGAAAAAGGGGTAATTAAATTTGCTATTTATTTACTTAAGTAAGAGTTGGATATATATGGTTTAATGTTGAAAACATATAGATTGGTTTAATTTTATTTGTTAAGTTAAATTAAATTTAATAACCCTTAAAAATAAAATCATAAGGTAAGAAATTAAAACACATTTCCCTTTCCTCACCACTTAAAATGAACGAAGGAAAATGTTGCCACGTTCTGTTCCTTCTCAGTTATATAAACGCACTCCCTTCCTTTCATCCGATTCACAGCAAAAAATCAGAAGTCTCCCATTTCAAAGAAAGCGAAAATCGCAAATTGATTCCACCTCGAAATTGTGTAAACTTGAAGCCCGACATCACCAACCGGAGGTGCTCGCGTACGGGGAAGAACACGGATTTGGTCATAGGTTTGTTCGGAGCTCGATGAGGGGTTTCGACATGTTGAGGGGTGCGACTGGTTCGAGCAAAATAGGGCAACGATGGAGTTAGGGATTATCGCAGTTCTGGTGCTCGACATAAGCAGCGAAGAACGCCTGAGGTTCTCGAAGGTGCATCGCAACAGGCTAGGGCAAACTGTGATTTGGGTGTTCGAACTCAATGGCACAGCATTAGGATTTTTGAAGGTTGCGATGGCCTGGGAAGCGTCGAGCTGGTGTCCGATTCAAGCTGTGCAGCAGTTAGCAGTTTTGGGTATTTGCGTGAGCCATTGTTTGAAGTCGTGATGGGGGGAAGTGATTACTGAGTTGGATTGTTGGTGCTCGGCAGAAAGGGGAGATGCTGGTCTGCAAATGGTACATGAATAGTTTGTAATGGTATTGACAACGAGTTGGTCGATGAAATGCCGCAATGGTATATACCAGTTGGAGCTATTCGAAGAGATGATGCATCGTTCATTCGAGAATTTGCATGGCAATAAAGTATACATTTTAATAAATTTAGTTACATAGAAAATTTATTTAAGTTTCATTTAAATAAATAAACGTTAATCAATAAGTAAATTAAAATAACCGTAGGAACAAGACGGATTCAACTTGAGTTTCGTAGCTGCGACGATACAGATTTAAACAGATATTCAGAAAATGAATCAAGGTGAGTAAATCTCACTCACCTGTTTGTTTAGAATTATTTTTACATCGTTAAAAATAATTGTTGTTGCTTGTTTGAATGTTGTTTAGTCTGATTGTTTTAAAATATATATTAGTTATTTAGGGCTATTATATATATATTGGGTTGATGATTGGTTGGATTCCCGCAGTATCATTAGCGGATGCCCGCAGTTTCATAGCGGATGATTACCCTATACGCCCCACGCTATGATTAGTGGATGACCTTATATACCACGATATTCTGCCTCGAAGCAGGATGGGTATTACTATGTTGACTAACGTTTGTGGATGCAGGAAAAACAGGTTGGAGGAATCCAACTGGATTCCTCAAAAATATATTATCTGTTGTTTGTTTGATTTCATATATATTCATATATGATGTGTTAAAAATCAAATGATTGAAAATTGGTTGATTTGATAATTTAAAATATCAATGAGGCTTGAATATTGATTTATAAAAATATCGAAAAGGGTATTTGAGATTTAAAAAATGAAACTCTATTTTTATAAATAGAATTTGAATTTTAAAGGAACTATAGAAAATATTTAACTTGTTCGAAGGTATATAAAACAAGTAATTGAATTTATAAACTTTGTTTATAAATGAAAAGATGGGATTTGAATTGAATTTATAAACGTTGTTTATAAATGGAAAGGTGGGATTTGAATTGAAGTTATAAACGTTGTTTATAAATAATGCCGAGAATTCAAATGGACTTTGAGTATAAGTAATTGAAATAGAGATTTGAATAATCAAATTCAAATGGAGTTAAACTATAGAATTTGAATATAGTATTTCAAATGGAATTTGAATATAGAAATTCAAACGGAGTTAAACTATAGAATTTGAATATAGAAATTCAAATAGACTTTAAACTATAGATTTGAATATAGAAATTCAAATAGACTTTAAACTATAGATTTGAATATAGAAATTCAAAGGGACTTTAAACGATTTGAATATAGAATTCAAATGAACTTTAACAATAGAATTTGAATAACAGAATTCAAATGGACTTTAAACTATAGAATTTGAAAATAGAATTCAAATGAAGTTTAAATAGAGAGAATTCAAATAGAATTGAATTGGAATTTGAATAAGAAGTCGATAAGGGAACGAGAGTATGAGTATAATTAGAATTTGTTAATATGCAGTTAAAATATATTTGAACATGTCATGTTCAAATATGAAGGTGAAATAGACTGAAAAGTTAAGTAACAGATTTAATTAACAAATTGAGTTAAAACGATTGGTATAGTTAAAATAGATTGGACAGGTATAGACATACAGGAGACAGGTATGGAATAAAGTATAGAAGTGAAATAAATAGAATGCCCGACAAAAAGGTACGTATTTAATTTCCATATGAGATTTTATGCGCCGTATCGGCAAGCCGCTTGGCTTTTTCTTTTTCTTTTTGAGATAAGAAGGACCGGGAAAGCTATTTGAAATTTCCCGATGCTCCCGGTACAAAGGAGGTTATGGAGAATTTTTCCAGGAATTTAAGGAGATAGAATATTTTTTAAGATAATTTGATAGTTAGAAATCAACGTATCGATATATATAGAAGTCGACAAGGAAATGAACTTAGAAATAGAATAGTATAATTAAAAAGGGAAGTATAAGAAAAAAATCTCGTAGGAATAGAAAGAGAAAATGTATATGTGTTTAAAGGTGAATAATCAGTTGTATGGTATTGATTATTCGAGTAAGTAGTCTTGTCTGTTTTGACGTTAAATGTTATTCAGTCAAGGTCTGAGAGGAAATTATACCCCAACTTGGTTGATTTCATGATATACCGATAAGTAGCAAGATTCAGGCTCGAAGATCAATGTGGAATAAGAATTAGTTAAATACTGTATTTGGGTTGTCGTAACGATGTTTTACACAACATCTGTTTTAACCCAAATATGTGCAAAGCTTGGAAACAGAATAATGAATATTTCCTAGTATAGGAAATAAAGGAAGGCGATATATGGAAATGTTTTCCAAATAACATATAAGGCCAATACGGTTATTGAAAATATTTGGTTAACAAATATTGATAAAGAAATAGAGAAGAGATTTAATTAATGGAATATTAATTAAAGGCTCAGTGCTTGTTGGATGTTTGGATGAACACTTGTTTTATTCGATAGTTAAAACATCGACTATCGAAACACTTGTTTTTATTCGATAGATAAATCACAGACTATCGAAGTTTTGACCATCGTTGTCAATATGGAGAGACCGGTTGGATTATTATCCAAAGAACCACTCCGTATTGGCAGTAGCGTGCGAATCAGATTATATAAAGATAATCGAAGACGGAGTAGAGTGCAAGGACTTTTTCTATTAATAGAAATTGTGCCTTTGGTTCATCCTGTTCCTGGGTGACTTGTATGGATGAATGTCTGACAGAGTATTTCCAGACGATCACGTATATTGATTTCTCCAATCGTACCAAGAGTGGAGGTGGAGAAGGGAACTTCTTTTAGCTAACACGTAATGTACTGTTGAGGACGTCAATCGGTGATTTGATGGATTTGACGATGCGACATTCGAAGTGAATATGGCGTGATGATAAAGCGTAGCTTCTAGCCTCATCAACCGGTAAATGACAGAAATCGGGCAGGCAGCATGGCTATGTAGGTCGCACCTATTAGGCTGTATAATCACCTGATCTAGAGTTTCATTTATTTCTAAAAACTATTGTCGATGCTGTCCCATTCGGGAAACGGTTGCTGATCCCAATCGTTGGTGATATACATTCGATACACTCAAGCGAAATGAGTGGTCGGTCATTTGTGGCTGAGTTGCAAGATGTTCTTGTTGAACTCGGTGTATTCTCCTCTAGAGATATATCAGCGGAAGGTGGTTCCATACCTTGTCATAGTTGGAAACCCATTACCCAATACGTGCTTGCGGTTTTTGATTGTATATATATGTGGAGCGTGAGATGCAAACGTTCCACTAGATTGTTATTTACTTGATTTAGACATTATTATAATATCAAAAGAGTTTTGATATAAAGATAAGTCAAGTGTTTGGATTTTCATAAGGGAAAACCCGTTCCGTGTTATACGGCATGCTCTTATGAGATATCATTTAGTTTTCTGAAACTGTTTTAAACTGTTTACTCATACCAGTCCCATGACTGACCCGGAGTTTACTTTGTTGTTTTCCCTAAACTCTTGGGTGCCTAAATTTGTACGGGCAGTCAAGTAGTCGGGAATTTACAGATATACTGGAAGAGCTTGGAGCAGGAGGCTTCAGGATCATATATCTATAGTTATTTCTACTGTGTTGTAAGTGATGTACTTTGACATTGATGTATATTCAAGTACAGATGTATATTTCAAGTTATGTTATATATATTATATGTTATTCGTTCCGCTGTGAGATTCGTGTTACTCTGATGTGTTTTCTTCTTCTTCTTCTATTCTAAGTTTCTATCTTATCTATCCTCACCCTCTAACTTCTTTCTATTAATGGTTCGAATTTCCGTGATATTTGGGGTTGGACTTGTGTTTTTGGTCAGCTCAAATTCTACCGGATTTTCGAGTCACTACAGTTGGTATCAGAGCTTAGGTTGAGCGAATACCTAGGCTTGTTGGAATGTGCTCATTAGAGATAGGATCAGTAGTATCCTATAATGGGTTGAGTGTATGTATAGATATACGAGAGAGCGTATTTGTTATTTGATATAAAAACTGTTTTATATTGTGTTGACTAGTCTGTTGAGTGGATTATAAATTTTGGTCGAATCGTGGGACGCCACGAAGTCGATAGGAGTTTATAAACACTTGAACAGAAGATTGGACACGATATTGTTTTTAAATAGTTAAGTTGATTGTTAGGATTATAATCGAATTAGATTATAAAACAGAAATAGTTATATATATATATATAACCAATGGAATTTGTATATGAAATCAAATATACAAATGTGATAAATTGAAATTGAATTCCAACCAGAATTCAGAATTAAAAATCCTGGGAGTTTGGAAAATATTTTAAATGGATTTTGAAAGAAATATAGCACTGGACTCACTTCAGTGGCTGGGAAATAATTCTGATGATGGTCGCAACATCATCAGTATTCATTTTCGAGTTTCTAAGTGATGAATTGCTGCCTTAGAAAAGTTTTTGATGGAAATTTGTTTAAAAGAAACAAGTTGTTTGAAAATTCAAATGTTTTGAATTTGAGATAGATATATATATATATATGTATATATTTATGTAACTTCAAAGGAATTTTGAAATGGGAAATGGGAATATAGATTTCAAATAGAAGTAAAATAAAGGAATTTGGATATATATATATATAATTCAAATAAAAGTGAAATAGAATTTGAATTTAAAGGAATTCAAATGAGTTTGAATAAAGAAAAATTCAAATAGAAATTGTATAAGAAAAATTGAAATGGAATTTGAATTCAAAGGAATTCAAATGGATTTGAATAAAGAAAAGTCAAATAGAGATTTGAATATTAGAATTCAAATGGAATTTGGTTAAATAGAATTTCAAAGAGAATATAAAGTGGAGGTTGAATATTAGAATTCAAGAAAATATAGAGTTTGAAATAGAATTTAAATTCAAAGGATTTCAAATAGAAATTGAATGATTTCAAATAGAAATTGAACAAAGGAATTTAGATAGAATTTAAATTCAAAGAAATTCAAATAGAAATGGAATAAAGGATTTCAAATGGAATTTGAATAAGGGATTTGAAATGGGTTTTTGAATGAAGGATTTCAAATAGAATTTGAATAGAAGAAATTCAAATAGAAATTGAATAGAAGGAAATTCAAATATAGAGTTTGAATAAAGAAATTCAAATGGAATTTGAATATTGCAAATGTAGAGGACTTGAATATTAGTAGTGAAATAGATCGGAAATATTATGAAATGGATTTGATATATATTAATAATATATCAGAATGGAGTTGAATTTATTATAAACAAAGTTAAAATGTTTATATTTGTAAATATAATTAAAACGAGCTCGTCGTAGCGCGGCAGTTCGTAAATTGGCGATTCGAACTTCAATTTAGTATACAGAACTCAATTGAAGTCGGAATTCTTTGAAACAAGAATCGTCGGGACCGGTTGAACAATAGTTTTCTAATGAAAGAGAAAAATCTAGATTTTGTCGTATAGATTTTGAGATATGTCAAAATCAAATTTTTAGAAAAGCAGCGCCAGAACCATTATAAAAACCATAACGGTTTAATTGAATAAACAAAGGGATTGTTAGGAAATAAAATCCGAATTGGCACTAGAAAAATCCAGACTGGAGATATAAAATAAATATGAACTCCAGTGAAGTAAGTGAAATGATTTTTAAGACAAAAATCATATTTTAAATGGTTAAATAGAATCAACTAAATGGGAAAATAATTAGTTAAAGGAAAGTTGAATCGAAATTGGGTTTTTGGATAAGTAAAAGAGATTGAGGATTTATATTCGAAATCGAATATATAACTCGAGTTGAAAATATAATTAGATTAGTTTATAATTAAGTTGACATATATTTGAACAAGTTATATTCAAAATAAAAGGGTGAACTAGAAAAAACGGTTAATTAGCAACTAGTTAATGGGAATTTGAATGATTGAAATTAAATTTAACTTAAGTAAGTTAAATGGATCGAAGTAAATAAATTGAGTAAAATCAATGAAATATGAATTTGGTGTGAATAAAGGAAAAACCCAAAAGAGTTAAAAAGAAAATATATTTGTGAAAAAAATACAAAGGAAGTTATGTGCAAACAAATAAAAGGGGAAATATTTGTAAAAACATTTACAAATAGAATTTAAAAGGGAATATTTGTAAAACATTTACAAATAGATTAAATGGAAATATTTATTTATAGAAAATAAATAGAATGTTATAGATGAGATATTTATTTGTTAAATAAATAGAAATTAATCAAAGGAATATTTAGAAGGTGAATAGAAAATGGAAATCTGTTTTTAACAGATAAGTATAAAAGATTAATTTACAAATAGCAGTTTATAAATTAAATTAAATATTTATCATTCGATAGATGGAATATATAAGTCTGAACTTATATAGAGAAGAGATATTGGTTTTTAACACCGATAGTTTAAATAGAAGGGGTATACAACACTTGTGTAAGTGAAGTAACGCTATTAAAGAGAACATTTATAAAGTGAAGAACCGTTACTAAAAGTAAATTTTTATAAATGAATAAACGCTATCGAATAGGAGTTATTCGAATAGGAGAAGTCGACTGGAGATAGAA
The DNA here is from genome assembly GCA_030737875.1 of Allium sativum. Lineage (NCBI taxonomy): Eukaryota > Viridiplantae > Streptophyta > Magnoliopsida > Asparagales > Amaryllidaceae > Allium > Allium sativum. Next base: position 281,274,698 of record CM060922.1, read on the forward strand.
ATAGTCGATTAGAGATAGAAATAATCGATTAGAGTTAGAATTAACCAGATGGAGTTAATTGAACATAGTTACTCGAATTAGGATTTAATTGAATGATAGTTACTCAATTAAAGTTGATCGAATATGGTTATTGAGATAGAGTTAGTCAAACATAATTACTCAGGATAAGTTGCCATTTCGTACGACTGCTAGCGTAATTCGCAGGGCTGCAGATAGCCTAGGGCGGTCGGATGTTTCCTGGGGGAATCAGGCGTAACCATTGTGATCGCTGCGATCTAGAGTCAAGCGAATGGAGTTAAATTGAATAGAGTTTATTCGAATAAGAGTTAAAGGAGTTATCGATTATTTGTTAATCGAAAGGAGTTATCGATTATAGTTTATTTGAAAGGAATTATCGATTAGTTTAATCAAAGTGAGTTATAGAATATTGGTTATTCAAAGGAGTTATCGAATTTAGTTATTCGATGGAGTTAATTGATATGAGTTAAATCCAGTAGAGTAAATTGAATGGAGTTAAATCGAATATTAGTTTATTCGAAGAAACATTTTCGAATCTAGTTATTCGAAAGAGAGATTATCGAATATAGTTATTCGAAGGGAGGAGTTATCGAATATGGATTTATTCGAAAGAGAGTTACGTAAGGAAGTTTGAAATGTTGAGTATCAACATAAATAAGTTTTGAAAAGTAAATGGGTTGGTAGCACTTTTTCTACCTTAGCAATTTCGAGGACGAAATTATTTTAAGTAGGGAAGATTGTAATGACCCGGATTCTTATGGGTTAATTTTTAATATTTAGTATTTAATTTAAATATTTAGTTGATAATATAAATGATTTTTATATTTATGTTATCAATTTAAATATCGATTTCGATTTTCTATCGTATATATTAAATTATCTAAATGAGATATCAACGAATAATTCAATTCGAAGTTAAAATTTAAACTGTTGTAGTAATTTAATTGTGAAAACTAGAAATTTGAATTTAGGGAAAAGTCAAATTTATTTATCATTAAATTGAATGATAAAAGAAAAAGGGGTAATTAAATTTGCTATTTATCTGCTTAAGTAAGAGTTGGATATATATGGTTTAATGTTGAAAACATATAGATTGGTTTAATTTTATTTGTTAAGTTAAATTAAATTCAATAATCCTTAAAAATAAAATCATAAGGTAAGAAATTAAAACACATTTCCCTTTCCTCACCACTTAAAATGAACGAAGGAAAATGTTGCCACGTTATGTTCCTTCTCAGTTATATAAACGCACTCCCTTCCTTTCATCCGATTCACAGCAAAAAATCCGAGGTCTCCCATTTCAAAGAAAGCGAAAATCGCAAATTGAATCCACCTCGAAATCGTGTAAACTTGAAGCCCGACATCACCAACCGGAGGCGCTCGCGTACGGGGAAGAACATGGATTTGGTCATAGGTTTGTTCGGAGCTCGATGAGGGGTTTCGACATGTTGAGGGGTGCGACTGGTTCGAGCAAAATAGGACAACGATGGAGTTAGGGATTATCGCAGTTCTGGTGCTCGACATAAGCAGCGAAGAAGGCCTGGGGTTCTCGAAGGTGCATCGCGACAGGCTAGGGCAAACTGTGATTTGGGTGTTCGAACTCAATGGCACAACATTAGGATTTTTGAAGGTTGCGATGGCCTGGGAAGCGTCGAGCTGGTGTCCGATTCAAGCTGTGCAGCAGTTAGCAGTTTTGGGTATTTGTGTGAGCCATTGTTTGAAGTCGTGATGGGGGGAAGTGATTACTGAGTTGGATTGTTGGTGCTCGGCAGAAAGGGGAGATGCTGGTCTGCAAATGGTACATGAATAGTTTGTAATGGTATTGACAACGAGTTGGTCGATGAAATGCCGCAATGGTATATACCAGTTGGAGCTATTCGAAGAGATGCTGCGTCGTTCATCCGAGAATTTGCATGGCATTAAGGTATACATTTTAATAAATTTAGTTACATAGAAAATTTATTTAAGTTTCATTTAAATAAATAAACGTTAATCAATAAGTAAAATTAAAATAACTGTAGGAACAAGACGGATTCAACTTGAGTTTCGTAGCTGCGACGATACAGATTTAAACAGATATTCCGAAAATGAATCAAGGTGAGTAAATCTCACTCACCTGTTTGTTTAGAATTATTTTTACATAGTTAAAAATAATTGTTGTTGCTTGTTTGAATGTTGTTTAGTCTGATTGTTTTAAAATATATATTAGTTATTTAGGGCTATTATATATATATATATATATATATATATATTGGGTTGATGATTGGTTGGATTCCCGCAGTATCATTAGCGGATGCCCGCAGTATCATTAGCGGATGCCCGCAGTTTCATAGCGGATGATTACCCTATACGCCCCACGCTATGATTATTGGATGACCTTCTATACCACGATATTCTGCCTCGAAGCAGGATGGGTATTACTATGTTGACAAACATTTGTGGATGCAGGAAAAACAGGTTGGAGGAATCCAACTGGATTCCTCAAAAATATATTATCTGTTGTTTGTTTGATTTCATATATATTCATATATGATGTGTTAAAAATCAAATGATTGAAAATTGGTTGATTTGATTATTTAAAATATCAATGAGGCTTGAATATTGATTTATAAAAATATCGAAAAGGGTATTTGAGATTTAAAAAATGAAATTCTATTTTTATAAATAGAATTTGAATTTTAAAGGAACTATAGAAAATATTTAACATGTTCGAAGGTATATAAAACAAGTAATTGAATTTATAAACTTTGTTTATAAATGAAAAGATGGGATTTGAATTGAATTTATAAACGTTGTTTATAAATGGAAATGTGGGATTTGAATTGAAGTTATAAACGTTGTTTATAAATAATGCCGAGAATTCAAATGGACTTTGAGTATAAGGAATTGAAATAGAGATTTGAATAATCAAATTCAAATGGAGTTAAACTATAGAATTTGAATATAGTATTTCAAATGGAATTTGAATATAGAAATTCAAACGGAGTTAAACTATAGAATTTGAATATAGAAATTCAAATAGACTTTAAACTATAGATTTGAATATAGAAATTCAAATAGACTTTAAACTATAGATTTGAATATAGAAATTCAAAGGGACTTTAAACGATTTGAATATAGAATTCAAATGGACTTTAACAATAGAATTTGAATAACAGAATTCAAATGTACTTTAAACTATAGAATTTGAAAACAGAATTCAAATGAAGTTTAAATAGAGAGAATTCAAATAGAATTGAATTGGAATTTGAATAAGAAGTCAATAAGGGAACGAGAGTATGAGTATAATTAGAATTTGTTAATATGCAGTTAAAATATATTTGAACATGTCATGTTCAAATATGAAGGTGAAATAGACTGAAAAGTTAAGTAACAGATTTAATTAACAAATTGAGTTAAAACGATTGGTATAGTTAAAATAGATTGGACAGGTATAGACATACAGGAGACAGGTATGGAATAAAGTATAGAAGTGAAATAAATAGAATGCCCGACAAAAAGGTATGTATTTAATTTCCATATGTGATTTTATGCGCCGTATCGGCAAGCCGCTTGGCTTTTTCTTTTTCTTTTTGAGATAAGAAGGACCGGGAAAGCTATTTGAAATTTCCCGATGCTCCCGGTACAAAGGAGGTTATGGCGAATTTTTCCGGGAATTTAAGGAGATAGAATATTTTTTAAGATAATTTCATAGTTAGAAATCAACGTATCGATATATATAGAAGTCGATAAGGAAATGAACTTAGAAATAGAATAGTATAATTAAATAGGGAAGTATAAGAAAAAAATCTCGTAGGAATAGAAAGAGAAAATGTATATGTGTTTAAAGGGGAATAATCAGTTGTATGGTATTGATTATTCGAGTAAGTAGTCTTGTCTGTTTTGACGTTAAATGTTATTCAGTCATGGTCTGAGTGGTAATTATACCCCAACTTGGTTGATTTCATGATATACCGATAAGTAGCAAGATTCAGGCTCGAAGATCAATGTGGAATAAGAATTAGTTAAATACTGTATTTGGGTTGTCGTAACGATGTTTTACACAACATCTGTTTTAACCCAAATATGTGCAAAGCTTGGAAATAGAATAATGAATATTTCCTAGTATAGGAAATAAAGGAAGGCGATATATGGAAATGTTTTCCAAATAACATGTAAGGCCAATATGGTTATTGAAAATATTTGGTTAACAAGTATTGATAAAGAAATAGAGAAGAGATTTAATTAATGGAATATTAATTAAAGGCTCAGTGATTGTTGGATGTTTGGATGAACACTTGTTTTATTCGATAGTTAAATCATCGACTATCGAAACACTTGTTTTTATTCGATAGTTAAATCACAGACTATCGAAGTTTTGACCATCGTTGTCAATATGGAGAGACCGGTTGGATTATTATCCGAAGAACCACTCTGTATTGGCAGTAGCGTGCGAATCAGATTATATAAAGATAATCGAAGACGGAGTAGAGTGCAAGGACTTTTTCTGTTAATAGAAATTGTGCCTTCGGTTCATCCTGTTCCTGGGTGACTTGTATGGATGAATGTATGACAGAGTATTTCCAGACGATCACGTATATTGATTTCTCCAATCGTACCAAGAGTGGAAGCGGAGAAGGGAACTTCTTTTAGCTAACACGTAATGTACTGTTGAGGACGTCAATCGGTGATTTGATGGATTTGACGATGTGACATTCGAAGTGAATATGGCGTGATGATACAGCGTAGCTTCTAGCCTCATAAACCGGTAAATGACAGAAATCGGGCAGGCAGCATGGCTATGTAGGTCGCACCTATTAGGGTGTATAATCACCTGATCTAGAGTTTCATTTATTTCTAAAAATCTATTGTCGATGCTGTCCCATTCGGGAAACGGTTGCTGATCCCAATCGTTGGTGATATACATTCGATACACTCAAGCGAAATGAGTGGTCGGTCATGTGTGGCTGAGTTGCAAGATGTTCTTGTTGAACTCGGTGTGTTCTCCTCTAGAGATATACCAGCGGAAGGTGGTTCCATACCTTGTCATAGTTGGAAACCCATTACCCAATACGTGCTTGCGGTTTTTGATTGTATATATATGTGGAACGTGAGATGCAAACGTTCCACTAGATTGTTATTTACTTGATTTAGACATTATTATAATATCAAAAGAGTTTTGATATAAAGATAAGTCAAGTGTTTGGATTTTCATAAGGGAAAAACCCGTTCCATGTTATACGGCGTGGTCTTATGAGATATCATTTAGTTTTCTGAAACTGTTTTAAAATGTTTACTCATACCAGTCCCATGACTGACCCAGAGTTTACTTTGTTGTTTTCCCTACACTCTTGGGTGCCTAAATTTGTACGGGCAGTCAAGTAGTCGGGAATTTACAGATATACTAGAAGAGCTTGGAGCAGGAGGCTTCAGGATCATATAGCTATAATTATTTCTGCTGTGTTGTAAGTGATGTACTTTGACATTGATGTATATTCAAGTACAGATGTATGTTTCAAGTTATGTTATATATATTATATGTTATTCGTTCCGCTGTGAGATTCGTGTTACTCTGATGTTGTGTTCTTCTTCTTCTTCTATTCTAAGTTTCTATCTTATCTATCCTCACCCTATAACTTCTTTCTATTAATGGTTCGAATTTCCGTGATATTTGGGGTTGGACTTGTGTTTTTGGTCAGCTCAAATTCTACCGGATTTTCGGGTCACTACACGACCTTTCTGAAAATTCGTTTGGCGATAACTTTTGATCCCCACTATGAAACTTCGATTTTTCAGATTCGTTAGAAAGTTATTCATAAACAGATTTAAATATTTTTGGTTTCACTATAATCTGTTATAATTTACACCCGGCACAGTCAGTCAAAGTTTGAATTCAAATTTTCAAACTGCCACACTATTTCCAATTAATTATTTCATTGAAATATTCATTTTCAATTGTTTAAATTCTTTTAAAATAACCAATTTAAAATTTTTAAATTGGTTCCCATTTTCTGGGTTGTGACAATCTCCCCCACTTAAAACTTTTCATCCCCGAAGAGGAAACAATAGTACAATAGGAAATAGAAATGGAAATGCAAAGTATTGTAAAGGTACCTTGCACCGGAGTTAGTCAGAGAGGTCCACTCTGCATTTGGGGTAAGCTTGCTTGTAACACCCCGTATTTTCTATGAACGTATAAGTAACAAATCAGAGAATAATTAAATTATAAATTAAGAATCAAGGGAAACGGGTTGCGCCATTGCGTTCGTCTCGGAATTCTACATGAAATCGAGTCCGATTTTTCGAAAATCGGAGTTCGTATGACCAAGTTATGACCCTCAGAAGTTTCAGGAATTTGAATGAAATAAAACAGCTCGAAAATAAAGCCAGAAATTCAAAATTCAAACCCAGAGAAGGTTGGCGGGAAAATTCCCGCCCATATACCCAGGTTGATTGGGGAGTCGATCCCCCCCCCCCCCAACTAGGTCGACTGGGGTGTCGACCTCCCCATGACCAGGTCGACTGGGGAGTCGACCTGGGGGGCGACCTGCTCCCGAAACCCAGTTTTTGAACCTGGTTCATTCTGATGTATCCGGTCTCATTTTCTGTCTAGATTCGTCCGCCTAATCCTATATAAGCAGCCCCATAGCCTCATTTTCTCTACACAATTTCATTCTGTCTATACTCTATCTCTGTTCTAAATAAATAAAATAATGGCGCCGTTACTCTGCTGGAATCAAAACTTGGACTGATGCACCTTCTTCCAACCTGAATAGAATCAAAAGCTAAATCAAATCTCAAATCAAAGTTTAGAGCTACAAAAACAATTAAAGAGGAGTAATTCAGCCTTTCTGCATCAACACCAGTTTATTTCCTTTCTTAAACCACGAAAGTCAAGTACAGTTATTTTCCGATATAAACGTTAATTATGATTGTGACATGAATTGTAAATCTGAATCTGAGGTTATGTCTGTTATGTTCTGTTTAGATCTACCTTATTTTGTATCTCTTTCTTCTTTCTGTTCTATAGCCAGGCTACTACGAGCCTGCGCCGAATCTCATAAGATATTAACGTACGAACGCTAAATTTTGGGACAAATAATGAATAATGCATAATTGGACATGAAACTGTTGCCTATGAGACTATTGCCTATGACTATGATTCATGCCTATGAGACTATTGCCTATGACTATGATTCATGCCAATGAGACTATTGCCTATGACTATGATTCATGCGTATGAGACCATTGCCTATGACTATGATTCATGCCTATGATACTATTGCCTATGACATTGAATAAGAAACTATTGTGATAAGTCGCCCATGACTATTGTGGTTAGTTGCCTATAACTATTGTAGTTAGTTTCTTATGCCTATTCCCTTAATGATGATGGATCTCATATTTAGTATGTAACCTTGCTAGTTTATTCCCATTCACTGTTATGTACATCGAGCCTAGTAGGGCCATTATCATTGTATTTGGTTCATCATTGCATGCCTATTCTTTCTTGTGCTTATCCCCTATTCCTTTTGCTAGGGTCATTTCATGAGTACTTAGAGAACTTGTGGAAACATGTTATACGGGGATTGGGCGTAGCTTAATTAAGTTAATTTGGCATAATAAATATGTTGGCATAATCTGAATTGGCTATAATAGTGAATGACTAACATGTATATTAGTCTTGGACATAAATGGTAAACTAGAATATTAAATCTAGTTTTGACATGAACTGTAAATGGGAATATTAAGGCTAAGATTTGGGGCATATATTGTATTATGAATTATGACCTTGATTTGGGCATGTAGTTTTAGGCTAAATTTATGATTAGGCAAGATATGTAAATAGAGTTTTAGATATATATAATCTGCTAAATCTGTTATTTGCTAAATCCGTTAAATTGCCTAATCTGTTATCTGCTAAATCTATTGAATTGCCTAAACTGCTGAATCTGTTATCTGTTAAATCTGTTGAATCGCTTAAACTGCTAAATCTGCTACCTGTTGAATTGTCTGATCTGTTGAAAACTAGATAATGGTAATCTGGGTATGGAAATACGTAGGCTCGACCTAAGATTTAGTAAAACATGGAAATTTGATTAATCTGTTGTGTCTAATGAAGAAGCTTAATCTGTTAATTAAACAGAATTAGTCTGATATATGAAAAATCTGTATTGGAATGAATTGGCTATGACACGAGGTTAGGCTCTGTTTGCGGTAGAAGCCTTCCCGGAACCAACCGGCTTAACCAGCGACCGCAAACTGTCAGTCTAATGTGAGAGGTCGTAGGCATAACTAAAATATGCTTAGACACGAGGTTAGGTCTGGCTTGTGGCAGAAGTCTGCACGGAAACGCCCGGCATATCCAGCGGCCACAAGCTACCGACTTAATGTGAGAGGATTGTGCATTAATATTTAATTAATGCAAATCTGGGATAAGTATGATGTCTAAAACGTTTTGGGTAAATAGGGTTAAACCAACCGGACTGATGAATTTAATAAAACCTGTTTCGTGAATCTATAAGCCCAATACAAAGTTAGACAATCTGTAAGTCTGTTAAGAACTGTACATCTGATCCGTTAGTCTGAAAATCCGTTAACTTGATCTGTGAACTAGTTGACTTGAACTCTGTATGTATGAACTTGTAAACAAGCTAATCTGAAATCTGTTAGTCTGGGGACACAAGGTTAGGAGGGAAATTACTTGTGTCATCTGTTGTTTGGGACACATATTAGTCAGTAACCCTTTCTGGTATCAAAATTTTGACCCAACAGTAGGTAGGTTCCGGGCACGCTTACTGAACTTATTATAAGCGGTTCATTCTGATAACGGCGAAGGGTGTTGATGGTGCGTTCCAACTGGGTCATGTACGTGCATGGATCCCAGTCTGCCTCTGAGGATGTAATACGCCGTGACATCTGTAAATAGGTCTGTGCCAATTGGTTGTCACTTTAGGGAGTGATACAACCTACTGTGGGGCCGACACAGGGTATTTATGTATTAGGGAGTCGATCACTTGGAGTAGGGTTTTAGGGTACACTTAGTTCTGTTTGTCCGTCTGTTCGGGTGGTAAAGGCCCATTTCCTAGTGTGCACCTAATTCTACATTATGTTTCCGTAGGGATTAATCTGTTTCTGTTTCTGTACCTTCTGTTCGGGTGGTAAAGGCCCATTATTATCATTTTATTTCTGTCTGTTTCTGTTCGGGTGGTAAAGGCCCATTATTAGCATTCTGTTTCTGTCTGTTTCTGTTGGGGTGGTATAGGCCCATTACTAGCATTCTCTTCTGTGGAAATTATTCTGTTCTTGTTTCTATTCAGTTTAGACATTGGGGTGGCACCTAATCCTGTTATACTAGTATTAGTGCAAAGAGGTGAAAAGTAGTAGCTTACATCATTCTGTTCTTTTTTTGTTTAACCTAATTATATCTGCTACTCCTGTTACTGTTATCTTGCATCCAGATTTATTTTCATGTCATAATTATCATTATCTGTTCATATGCTGAAAGTCACTGGACTTGCCAGACTTTATGTCTGACCTTGCTTGTTTTCGCCCCTTTTTCTTCCGTTTCCCCTACTGGTTTGTAGGGTGGAAATCTAGGAGCTTGATTCAGATCTTCTCTGCTTGAAGTATCGTCTGGCTTTGGCATGGTAGTTTATGTTGGGGATTATGATTTTAAAAACTATGCATTCTGAAGGCTTTTGTACAAGACTGATATTTTGTACTTGAATTCTGATATTGTGATTTGAAAGGATGTAACCAAACTTACTTCGGTTTCTGTTGTAATAAAGTTATAAATTTTTCAAGTACTGTTTTATCTGTCTTGTAAGTTTCTGTTCTGTCTACTAAAACGCTCCATCAAAGTTAAGGCATTCCCTTTGTAAGTGACCTTAACGGAGGTGGGGTGTTACACTTGGTATCAGAGATGAAGGTTACCAGATTGGGTAAAGTTTTTGAAAACTATTTTCAAAAAGGTTTTGAAAGGAAATATTTTCAAAAATAAAGCTTATTTTGAAAAACATAATCCCCGAAAGCCATATATCTATCTTTTCAGTTCTCCGTTTTGAATCCTTTTTCTTTCGTTTCAGCATGTCTGGGAATCTTTACCATCCAGAGGGGGTGCCAATACCTGGCTGGTTCAGGAGGTACTTAGAGGCTAGGGCCAACGGTACAGGCCCAGCAGATATTCCTCCCCCAGTGGCAGCGGTACCACCACCTCCTCCTCCTCGTGGAAATGCTTTCGCAAAGACGTGTAGAGACTTCAAGGCTATGGGTGGAAAAAACTTCTGTGGAATTGAATCCTTCGTGGCAGCAAGGAACTGGATGAAGGAGACCGAGGATTTGTTCGTCATTTTCGAGGTAGACGATAGGCAGAAGGTACAATTGGCGGTATGGTTACTCAAGGACGAAGCTTCCTATTTGTGGGAAGTCATTAACGCCGAGAGGCCAGTTGAAACATGGATGGATTTCAGAACAAGGTTTGAGACGAAATTCCTCTCGCAATCTGAACGAAGTCTATAACTGGAAAAGTTCTTATCTCTTAAGCAAGGAAGTATGACGGTCAAGGAATACGTCAACCAGTTCAACCAGCTGGCTAGGTTCGGACTGGATTTAGTCAACACTCAGCATAAAAAGGCTCTCCGCTTTGTTAAAGGATTGAACGAGCCACTGCACAGTCTAGCCATGACCCATGTACCCATGGGAGCGACTTACGAGAGATTGATGGACATGGCGCTACTGCACGAGGAAGACAAGGGCAAGGAAAAGGCAAAGAAGGAAGAACCACATAATAAGAATGCATGGCCCAAAAAGGAAACACAAAAGAAGATTGAGAAGTCTGAAGATAAGAAGGAGAAAAAGTGCTTTACTTGTGGAAGCTCGACTCATCTGAACAACAATTACAGAAAAAGGAAGGGCACTTGCTTCAACTGTGGTGAGATGGGACACTTCACTAGGGACTGCCGAAAAAAAGAGGGCAAGGGCAGAGGGCAGGACCAACTTCTGGAGGGCAGGCGAACACTCTCGAGGCTAGTGGATAGGATAGAATTAGGAAAACTTTCTGTGGGAGGTTTAATTTCTTTATCTGATTGTTGAGTTGAAACTCTTTCTGATTCTGGCATTTTGATTCTGTAACTGATACTCTGCAATTTAATACTAGTATTGTTTCTGATTCCACTGTAGGCTCAAACCCATAAGGGTTATGACTCATCTGCTTGTGATAGATTAGGGTTTGAGAGATATCTGTGTTAGGCGTCAAGTAGGACGCATACATTCTGGGTTTTATCATGCTTAGTTTTCTAAGAATCATTTGGTGATCTGATCTATACCAGTAGTCTGTAAGTATCTGAATATTTCTGATAAGATTAAGATTTCCAGTTTTGACATTGTCTAAAGATGGTAATCCTCTGGGTATCAATCTGATGTTGATTTCGGTCTTCGAGACCGATACTTAGGGGAATTATTTTCTCAACAAAGGTCTAATGGGAACCAAGTTTTTATTTTTCTCGCTTCCATCATTCGACTATATCCTATCGATCGAGTCTTCGAACTTTAGATAGGAATCCTATGGATGTAAACATGTGTTTGAGAAATGTTATGTTTGATGGTTGCAAGTGAATGCAAGTGGTTGCTAGTGGTTGCTCGTGGATGCATATACACACACTAGGTACTAGATCGGCTCGAAAACACTCTCATACTGCATATGGATGTGTGAGCATTTTCGATTTTTGTGGATGCAAAATGGTTGACTCATCACATGGATGTTGCATTTGGATGAATGATTGCGCACACATTTAGAAATGATATGTATCAAATAGGAAAATTGCATACATGTTGGACTCATGGCACTAACATAATTCACATTAAGGAGGTCAACTGAATCAGTGGACCGCCTGATCTTTGCATTAGATAAGGTACATATACACACACTTTTGCATATGTTCATACAACATCAGAAGTTTTCTAAGGAAAATGGATGCTTGTGGATGATGGTTGAGCAGATGGATGACTGGATGGTAGGACACATTCTTCTTAACTTGAAGATTTCGGGGACGAAATCCTTTAAGGAGGAGAGAATGTAACACCCTGTATTTTCTATGAACGTATAAGTAACAAATCAGAGAATAATTTAATTATAAAATAAGAATCAAGGGAAACGGGTTGCGCCATTGCGTTCGTCTCGGAATTCTGCATGAAGTCGAGTCCGAGTTTTCGAAAATCAGAGTTCGTATGACCAAGTTGTGACCCTCAGAAGTTTCAGGAATTTGAATAAAATAAAACAGCTCGAAAATAAAGCCATAAATTCGAAATTCAAACCCAGAGAAGGTTGGCGGGAAAATTCCTGCCCATATACCCAGGTCGACTGGGGAGTCAACCCCCCCTCCCCCCCCCCCCCCCCCCCGCCAACCAAGTCGACTGGGGTGTCGACCTCCCCATGACCAGGTCGACTGGGGAGTCAACCTGGGGGTCGACATGCTCTAGAAACCCAGTTTTTAAACCTGGTTCATTCTGATGTATCCGGTCTCGTTTTCTGTCTAGATTCGTCCGCCTAATCCTATATAAGCAGCCCCCTAGCCTCATTTTCTCTACACAATTTCATTCTGTCTATACTCTGTCTCTGTTCTAAATAAATAAAATAATGGCGCTGTTACTCTGCTGGAATCAAAACTTGGACTAATGCACCTTCTTCCAACCTGAATAGAATCAAAAGCTAAATCAAATCTCAAATCAAAGTTTAGAGCTACAATAACAATTAAAGAGGAGTAATTCAACCTTTCTGCATCAACACTAGTTTATTTCCTTTCTTAAACCACGAAAGGCAAGTACGGTTAATTTCCAATATAAACGTTAATTATGATTATGACATGAATTGTAACTCTGAATTTGAGGTTATGTCTGTTCTGTTCTGTTTAGATCTACCTTATTTTGTATCTCTTTCTTCTTTCTGTTCTATAGCCAGGCTACAACGAGCCTGCGCCGAATCTCATAAGAGATTAACGTATGAACGCTAAATTTTGGGACAAATAATGAATAATGCATAATTGGACATGAATCTGTTGCCTATGAGACTATTGCCTATGACTATGATTCATGCCTACGAGACTATTGCCTATGACTATGATTCAAGCCTATGAGACCATTGCCTATGACTATGATTCATGCCTATGAGACTATTGCCTCTGACAATGATTCACGCCTATTAGACTATTGCCTATGACATTGAATAAGAAACTACTGTGATAAGTTGCCCATGACTATTGTGGTTAGTTGCCAATAACTATTGTAGTTAGTTTCTTATGCCTATTCCCTTAATGATGTTGGATCTCATATTTAGTATGTAACCTTGCTAGTTTATTCCCATTCACTGTTATGTACATCGAGCCTAGTAGGGCCATTATCATTGTATTTGGTTCATCATTGCATGCATATTCTTTCTTGTGCTTATCCCCTATTCCTTTTGCTAGGTTCATTTCATGAGTACTTAGACAACTTGTGGAAACATGTTATACGGGGATTGGGCGTAGCTTAATTAAGTTAATTTGGCATAATAAATATGTTGGCATAATATGAATTGGCTATAATAGTGAATGACTAACATGTATATTACTCTTGGACATAAATGGTAAACTAGAATATTAAATCTAGTTTTGACATGAACTGTAAATGGGAATATTAAGGCTAAGATTTGGGGCATATATTGTATTATGAATTATGACCTTGATTTGGGCATGTAAGTTTAGGCTAAATTTATGAATAAGCAAGATATGTAAACAGAGTTTTAGATATATATATAATCTGCTAAATTTGTTATCTGCTAAATCCGTTAAATTGCCTAATCCATTATCTGCTAAATCTGTTGAATTGCCTAAACTACTGAATCTGTTATCTGCTAAATCTGTTGAATCGCTTAAACTGCTAGATCTGCTACCTGTTGAATTGTCTGATCTGTTGAAAACTAGATAATGGTAATCTGGGTATGGAAATCCGTAGGCTCGACCTAAGATTTAGTAAAACATGGAAATTTGATTAATCTGTTGTATCCTATGAAGAAGCTTAATCTGTTAAATAAACAGAATTAGTCTGATATCTGAAAAATCTATATTGGAATGAATTGGCTATGACACGAGGTTAGGCTCTGTTTGCGGTAGAAGCCTGCCCTGAACCAACCGGCTTAACCAGCGACCGCAAACTGTCAATCTAATGTGAGAGGTCGTAGGCATAACTAAAATATGCTTAGACACGAGGTTAGGTCTGGCTTGTGGCAGAAGTCTGCCCAGAACCGCCCGGCATATCCAACGACCACAAGCTACCGACCTAGTGTGAGAGGTCTGTGCATTAATATTTAATTAATGCAAATCTGGGATAAGTATGATGTCTAAAACGTTTTGGGTAAATAGGGTTAAACCAACCGGACTGATGAATTTAATAAAATCTATTTCGTGAATCTGTAGGCCCAATACAAAGTTAGACAATCTGTAAGTCTGTTAAGAACTGTACATCTGATCCGTTAGTCTGAAAATCCGTTAACTTGATCTGTGAACTAGTTGACTTGAACTCTGTATGTCTGAACTTGTAAACAAGTTAATCTGAAATTTGTTAGTCTGGGGACACAAGGTTAGGAGGGAAATTACTTGTGTCATCTGTTGTTTGGGACCCATATTAGTCAGTAACCCTTTCTGGTATCAAAACTTTGACCCAACAGTAGGTAGGGTCCGGGCACGCTTACTGAACTAATTATAAGCGGTTCATTCTGATAATGGCGAAGGGTGTTGATGGAGCGTTCCAACTGGGTCATGTGCGTGCATGGATCCCAGTCTGCCTCTGAGGATGTAAGATGCCCTGACATCTGTAAATAGGTCTGTGCCAATTGGTTGTCACTTTAGGGAGTGATACACCCTACTGTGGGGCCGATACAGGGTATTTATGTATTAGGGAGCCGATCGCTTGGGGTAGGGTTTTAGGGTACACTTAGTACTATTTGTTTCTGTTGGTACCGTCTGTTTCTATTGGGTGGTAACACCTGTCTGTTTCTGCGTGGTACCATCTGTTCGGGTGGTAAAGGCCCATTTACTAGTGTACACCTAATTCTACATTCTGTTTCCGTAGGGATTAATCTGTTTCTCTTTCTGTACCTTCTGTTCGGGTGGTAAAGGCCCATTATTAGCATTTTGTTTCTGTCTGTTTCTGTTCGGGTGGTAATGGCCCATTATTAGCATTCTGTTTCTGTCTGTTTCTGTTGGGGTGGTAAAGGCCCATTACTAGCATTCTCTTCTGTGGAAATTATTCTGTTCCTGTTTCTGTTCAGTTTAGACATTGGGGTGACACCTAATCCTGTTATACTAGTATTAGTGCAGAGAGGTGAAAAGTAGTAGCTTACATAATTCTGTTCTTTTTCTGTTTAACCTATGTATATCTGCTACTCCTGTTACTGTTATCTCACATCCAGTTTTATTTTCATGTCATAATTATCATTATCTGTTCATATGATGAAAGTCACTGGACTTGCCAGACTTTATGTCTGACCTTGCTTGTTTTCGCCCCTTTTTCTTCCGTTTCCCCTACAGGTTTGTAGGGTGGAAATCTAGGAGCTTGATTCGGATCTTCTCTGCTTGAAGTATCGTCTGGCTTTGGCATGGCAGTTTATGTTGGGGATTATGATTTTAAAAACTATGCATTCTGAAGGCTTTTGTACAAGACTGATATTTTGTACTTGAATTCTGATATTGTGATTTGAAAGGATGTAACCAAACTTACTTCGATTTCTGTTGTAATAAAGCTATAAAATTTTCAAGTATTGTTTTATCTGTCTTGTAAGTTTCTATTCTGTCTACTAAAACGCTCCATCAAAGTTAAGGCATTCCCTTTGTGAGTGACCTTAACGGAGGTGGGGTGTTACATTGCTTAATGCTTTCCTCAGTCTCCCAAGTACAGTCTCTAGGATCACTACTCCACTGCACTTTAACTAAATGAACCTTTTTTCTCCTTAGCTCTCTAGTTTCTTTGCCAACAATCTTTAATGGCTCTCTTATGACTGCTAATTCTGGAGTAATTTCCAAGTCCTGTTGCGCTGCTTCTTCTACAACAAGAACCGGATCATGCACATGTTTTCTGAGTTGGGATACGTGAAACACATCATGTACTCCAGGCAACCAATCAGGTAATTGAACTTTATAAGCTAGAGTTCCAATTCGTTCAAGTATAGGAAAGGGACCAATAAATCTCGGTGCCAATTTCCCAGTTTTGCCAAATCTGATTACTCCCCTCATCGGAGAAACTCTCAAATAAACATAATCACCAACAACAAATGCCACATCTCTTCTTCTAGAATCTTCATAACTTTTATGTCGGCTTTGCGCGGCTTTCAATCATTTCTTGATGAAATCGACTTTATCAGATGCTTCTCCAATCATACCGAGTCCCAACACAAGTATGTTGCCAGGTTCTACCCAACATGCGGGAGATCTGCATGGTCTTCTGTATAATGCTTCGAATGGAGACATTTTTAAACTGGCCTGATAGCTGTTGTTGTAAGAGAATTCCGCCAAATGCAAGTGATCCTCACATGATCAGCCAAAATCAATAATACAAGCCTGCAGTAAATCTTCTAGTATTCTATTCACCCGCTCAGTTTGGCCATCTGTCTGAGGGTGGTAAGCGGTGCTTAGATTCAACTTGGTTCCCAATTCTATCTGGAATGCTTCCCAGAATTTGCTAGTAAATAGTGGATCTCTATCGCTGACTATACAGAGCGGCACTCCATGCAGTTTAACTATTTCTTTGAAGTAAATCTACGCCAGGCTTTGAGCTGTTCTGTTGGATCTGACAGGTATGAAATGGGCAGTCTTCATGAAGCGATCTACGATCACCCAAATACTGTCGTTTCCTTTCTTCGTTCGAGGCAAACCATCTATGAAGTCCATGGAAATCTGCTCCCACTTCCATCCTGGAATATCTAATGGTTGTAATAATCCAGCTAGTTTCTGCTGATCACTCTTGACTAGCTGGCAAGTAGAACACTTGTTAACGTATAAGGAGATGTCTCTTTTCATTGATCTCCACCAGAATGTGCACTTGATATCATTATAAATTTTGCTCACCCCTGGATGGATGCTCAGTTTGGACTTATGACATTCATCAAGTACTTCTCTCCGGAGCTTAGAAATGTTTGGAACACATATTCGACCTTTTATTCTTATAACCCCTTGGTTATCAATTTGAAAGCTCGTAGGTTCACCTTTCTTGATCCTCTGGCTGATCCTCTGAATAATTCATCATCTTTCTGAAGAGCGGCGATCTTATCATTCAAGGAAGACGTTACGATAAAATTGGCGATGATTTCATTCTTTCTGCTAAGCGCATCCGCCACAACATTGGCTTTCCCTGGAGTGTACAGAATCTCAAAATCGTATGCTGCAAGGAATTATAACCAACGCTGTTGTCTCAAGTTCAGTTCTTTCTAAGTGAATAGATACTTCAATGATTGATGATCGGTAAATAGTTCGAACTTCTCACCCAATAAATAATGCCTCCAGATTCTCAAAGCAAACACGATAGCTAACAACTCAAGATCATGAGTTGCATAGTTCCTTTCATGCGGCTTCAGCTGACGGCTAGCATAAGAGACAACTTGGCCTATTTGCATTAATATTGTGCCAAGACCTCTAATAGAAGCATCCGTCCATACAGTCAAGTCCTGGTTGCCATCTATAATTGTTAATACTAGAGCAGTTGTCAATTTCAGTTTCAGCTCTCCGAAAGCTTCCTCACATTCTATAGTCCACTTAAATTTCTCATGCTTCTTTGTAAGCTTTGTTAATACACCGGATATCTTAGAAAAATCCTTAATGAATTTCCGATAGTAACTAGTCAATCCAAGAAAACTTCGAACTTCTGTGGGGGTAGTAGGCTGTTTCTAGTCCTGATTCGCTGTAATTTTGCTTGGATCCACAGCAATCCCTTCTTTTGATACGACATCGCCAAGGAACTTAACTTCATCCTGCCAGAAGATACACTTAGAAAATTTAGCTTTCAAGACATTTCTTCTCAGAATTTCCAAAACTTGTTCTAAACGATTTGCATGCTCGCCTTCTGACTTGGAGTAGATTAAAATGTCATCGATGAAGACCAGAACAAATTTTCCTTCAGTCGCTTTGGGGCGGTGCACACATTTGAATAATGCCCCTTCTTACCACAATTGTAGCAGTTTCCTTTGGGTATCTTACCAGCTTGCTGAGTAGCGGCTGCTGCATTTATGGACTCAGGCTGATCTCCAGAAGCTTTGCGCTTGTTTCCTGCCTGGCTCTTAGCGCGGTCTAGATTGGAGTTCCTCTCATCCAAATCTTCGTAGTTACAGGCCATCTCTACCAGTTCTGAAAATGGAAGTTTGATGTTGCTTATGGCCCGGTCCTGATACTTACGCTTCAGCCCCAATATGAACCTCTTGTTCTTTGCTTTGGATGTCAAAATAAGCTCTGGAGCATAACGTGATAGCTGTGTGAATTTGTTGAGATAGTCTTGAATAGAACGGTCTCCCTGCTGGAGATTAGCAAACTCATCCCGCATACACTCTAATGCTTGCTCGGGAATGAATTTCCCCTTGAACAATATCTTGAACTCTTCCCAGGTCCTTACTGTATCTTCCTCATCCTCATAGGTGATGGCATCCCACCACAATTTGGCCTCCTCCTGTAAAAGCCAAGCGCCCATAAGCGCTTTGTCGTGGGTTCCAAGTCTCATGCCACCAAAGATCTTCTCGCTTGTCTTTAACCATGCTAAAGCCTCTGTCACGGTGCCAGTGCCAGAAAAGGGTTTTCCTCCGAGGTTTTTGTACCTCTTTGCTACTCGGTCAAGTTCGAAGTCCTGAGGTGCTGGTGGTTGTATCATAGGCCCCTCTTCTGCTACGGGGATATTCCCCCGTCCTCCAGCTCGGCCTGCTCGGCCTCCTCGGCCGCCTCTGGTTGCAGTTGCTCATGTAGCCATCAAGTCAAGTACTGTATAAGTAAGAAAAGAGTCAAGCTCACAGAAGTGGTAACTTTCATATAAGATAAAGCAGAAGAACATAAGGAAAGGTAATGATGTACTGATCAAATTGTTTTGCTATTCTGCTTAACTTATTCTAGGACATTACTAATCCTATCTCTAATGAGCCACTCGCCTTCGAACACTACTGATTCTATTCTGACAAGGTGTTTAATATGTTAGATTCCAGAACTAAGGTTAACCAAAGCTCTGATAACAACGGTGAGGATCCCAAAACCCGTACGACGGTGTTAAGGATAATCATTGGAATATAACACATTAATCAACCTTAGCAGAGTACAGATAATAGCATAAACAATAAATAGAATAATTTTACATAGATATGACAGCGGAATCATAACATGTAACAACATCAGAGTAACACAGTGTAGGATATAACTTAGTGCATAAGAAGGGAATGATCAGTCAACATCGCCATAAGCGGACTATATACATACAGTGAGACATAATACAGATGTTAGTCTACATCGCCTGAGGCTGTACATATACATAAGACAATACATGCTGGAAGTAAATCAGTCTGCATCGCCATAGGCGGAATCATATACATAAGATAAGGACAACGGAAAATCAATAGCCAAAATACAAGTAAATCTAATCCTCGTCATCAAGCCAAAAGCGCACTCCGTGCTGCAGTGCTAAGCCAAATTAATCTGTCATCTGTCAACTAGGCTGCCCATGTGAAAATAAGGGTACCCGAGTTTGCAAAGTGAAACAAACAACGAGTCAGTCATGGGACTGTTATGAGAAATCTACTTAACTGGTTAAACAACAGTAATAAGGCAAATCATAGGACCACGCCACTTTCGCGGAACGGGTTTACTCTAATGATTGCCAGCGCATTTAAACAAAGTAAATTCTTTAAAACAACGCAATGCTTTTAAAAAGAATGAAGCCGTTATAAGACTCAAGTCCCATCACACAATGCAATGCAAACCGGAGGATAGAGTTTTACCTTATAATGGCCAAAATATGCTTAATACGTGCAAAGCAAAATCACAATATTATTACTAGTGCATATATGTTTCAAAACGAATATCATCATAAATATCAATCATAGGCGGCATAGCTACCATATAGTATGTCGCCATACTAGTTCTACAATCAAATCCGTTATCTCGTATTGAAAATTGGATTTTTATCATGAGTCGAGGCAAGGGGCAAGCTCCTCTCCGCTTCGAGACACTCTAGCAAATGCCTTAGGACTACACACTCTGGGTAACCCTTGGATCTTCAGGGTCGGTCCTCTCTTTCATTTGAGGATTGGCAATTCCTGAGCACGTGTTTCCCGGTCCTATCAGACCTAAAATCGAGGTGCCTCATTCAAACATCCACATAGGTAAAAATAATATAAATGTCAGCCAGTTTAAGCACTGACACTACCGTTAGCTAGAAAGAAACGTCATGCTCTCCCTGCAGTCCCTATCCCGTTTTTAACTCATACCGAGGTGTGAGGCTCGTGAATCCACGCTATACACAAAGCCAGGCCACGTAGGCCGTGCTTTGATCATCGACCACAAGACTTTGCTTTGCAATAGAAGCCTTGATCGCTGCATCTTGGGATGCCACACAGGCAATCCACTCCATACGACTGATTTCTATCGATATATAACCTCTAAGCTCGTACGTCTTAGAGAAGGGCGTTAAGCAAGAGAATAAATTCTCCGTCGCCAAAAAGATATATATTTAACATAGATCAATCAGTACAGAACAAAATCCAATGTCAGACACACAGTCCATTTACAAGTCCGTTCTGGGTCTGAACGAAACCGGAGGCACCATATTCCTCGCATATCCGTACAATCAGCACATACGTCCAGACGGCTACTACTTCCGTTCCTTCAAGGTAGCTACTCCAATCAGGAACCTCAGCAGCGCCCATCCATCCGATACGAAGATCGTCGGTCTTGAAC
The DNA here is from genome assembly GCA_030737875.1 of Allium sativum. Classification (NCBI taxonomy): domain Eukaryota; kingdom Viridiplantae; phylum Streptophyta; class Magnoliopsida; order Asparagales; family Amaryllidaceae; genus Allium; species Allium sativum. The sequence continues at coordinate 281,295,646 of CM060922.1, forward strand.
CGTCTTCGTATTTTCGACCTCAAATCGTTCGATCAATTATTTGAAATGAGGGTTAGCTCGGCCTTTTCAAATAATTCACGTATATTTAGAATTCAAATCAATTCTTTCCATGGTTATATTATTCGACATGCACATTTCAGTTCTTTAGTATAATTTTCATGTCAAACACATACAACCATCAAATATCAAGCAAACCAAGTAGAATTGGTTTATTTCCATTCCATGTCGCTTATAATATTTTATAATGATTTTTTGCCATTTTTATTTATTGAAAAATGACCATATTTAATTAACGGCGTTTCAGGTCGTGCCGTGGCACTGGCGCTGTTTTTCCCCAAATTTGTTTTACACATATCGGGAGATCTAACCATTGGATTTCTACAAAGTTTATATCACTGGGAAGATATTTCCAAAGCGAACCCAACGGTTTCAGTTTCGTGAAAATCCGACGGTCGGATCTTCCGGTATAGTCGTTTGAAGTTACGTTTTCAAAACGCGAAATGCACGTCGTTATTCGATTTAATCTAATTATATTTATTTTTATATATAAATATAATCGATTCTGGCGCTGTTTTCCTTCAGATTTAAATTAAACATTCCAGACAATCCAACCGTTGAATCTTTACAAAGTTGGTGCCGTTGGAAAGATATTTCCAAGTTGAACCCAACGGTTGCGGTTTCGGGAAAATCCGAACGACGGATCTCTCGTACTAATCGATTGAAGTAACGATTTCAAAACACAAACTGCACGGCCACGATTCGTTTCACTTTTATTTTTATTTATATATATATAAATATAGTTCATTCTGCGAGTTCAATATCGTTTCCACTTCAAATATTTCACTAACACCTTTATATTTTGAAAATTTTCGCCATAACCTCCTTTGTACGGGAAGGGATTTGGAAATTTATTGGGCCGTATTAGGTACCCAATAAATCATAATAAGCATACACATATTTATAGTGATATATTCCGGTGTCCACAGGGGAGTGTGTATAGATCATAACTCTAGAGAATAAATTCTCGTCACCCTATAAATGGTTTTTGTGCCTTAATGACTAGAGAGACGTGTTTATTGTCATCTCCAGACCCGTGTGGGGTTTTTATTAATCTGGCAATTTACCATTACAATTTATATAGTTCAGATCAGTCATCAGTTCAACCTGTAATATTTAGTCATCGCCATATAAGCCTCTCGCTCGTATGGTAAATCTTCAACCTCGTCACACAAGCTCCAAATGCTTATGTGGTATATGATGAAGTATGCCTATCGTCAAGAAGTATGCCATGTAGTGTAGTTCAAAATTAATTGTTACTATCCTATGGCGATGTTTATTATTACACATAAAATAACAAGCACTCTGCATCCAATGGCATTCACAGGAGTTGATATAAAAATAAAATTGCGCAGCCAACTCATTAAGGCTTACATATTTGTCGGGCACACAAGTAATTTCTTTACTCAACAGCTAATCCATTTTCTCTGTTCAACACATGTATATATATATGCAGAACAAAGCTAATAATAATATTTCTAGCGAACAAATATTTATTTCAACTCGTGTATATTTTTATCGAGGCGTATACATGATAAAAGTAATATTTTTATCATCAGAAATATTTATTCAACGCAGGAATGTTTTTAGCATTTCATATTCACAATAAAAATGTAAAATTTATTGTTAAATCTATTTATTTAAAACACGAATACCATTCAACACATGAATTTCTATTCAACGAATGAATTTCTATTCAACACATGAATGTTCTCTAAAGTTTGTATATATAATAAAAATGTGATTTTTATTGTTAAAGCAATATATTTAAAACACGAATACCATTCAACACATGAATTTCTATTCAACACATGAATGTTCTCTATAGTTTGTATATATAATAAAAATGTGATTTTTATTGTTAAAGCAATTTATTTAAAACACGAATACCATTCAACACATGAATTTCTATTCAACGAATGAATTTCTATTCAACACATGAATGTTCTCTATAGTTTGTATATATAATAAAAATGTGATTTTTATTGTTAAAGAAATTTATTTAAAACACGAATACCATTCAACACATGAATTTCTATTCAACGAATGAATTTCTATTCAACATATGAATGTTCTCTATAGTTTGTATATATAATAAAAATGTGATTTTTATTATTAAAGCCATTTATTTAAAACACGAATACCATTCAACGCATGAATTTCTATTCAACGAATGAATTTCTATTCAACACATGAATGCGGTTTCAACATATGAAAATAATTTCAACAAATAAAAATAATTCTAACACATGAATATTTCAGAAAATTTCGACAGCATAATGGCATGGTAGTTAAAACCGGCACCGTCCCGAGTACGACTCCTCGCTCTACCTTAAAACCTCGTGGTTTTTGACAATGGGGATTTCATGCATCTAGTTCGCACGCAGGCGGGATGTTTTATTTTCATTTCCATGATCCTATTATAATTTGTTTCAACCACAAGAGGGTATTTTTCAGCCATAAAGGTATTTTTCAACCACAATCCAACAATATCCACCACAAACAATTATTTTCAACCATTCGTCATACCACATATTTTCAAGCCAATCACAAGAAATAAATATCGTCCATGGTTTGTGGACGAGGGGAGTATATATATATATATATTATATTTCACTTCCATTTCAACACAATTCAAAGCATATATGTTTCATTCAACGCTTGTATAATTTATACATCGCTCATATAACTTATACAACACATGTACATGAGGTATACAATGCGTATATAATTTACACTTCGCTTATATAACTTACACAACACGATTTCATTCACACATTTCAATTTAGATTTCTCACATTGGTTTTCGAGGTGCTAAAAATCGTAGATAGCTCAGAAAAATCCGCGGTCTCTTCTAGATGGTAGAGAGCCTCCTTGCGGTCACGATGTTTCCTGTTTCATCGAATATCGTTAACACATCATAAAGATATGATTTTTCAAAGTTTGCAACACTTAAAAGTGTTATTTTCAATTCAGAAAAATCAAAGTCGTTTACCTTCTGAATTCTTCGAAACTAGGGTTCGATCTTTCTCCTCGATCATTGCACGATGTTCAAATCCAGTCGCACCACATGATAGAGCGGAGAGTGGCGCTCAGATCGGTGGTCAAGTGGAGGGGCTCGGTGGTGGAGGCGGCGGAAAGTACGGCTGTTTGAGGGCGTGAATCTCAAGGCACAGGCGACGAGGGGGAACGAATCGGTTATGGATTTAAAGAGGGGAGTGAGGGCTTCAATAAGTTGCAAAGGGAGGAGGGTTGATTCTTCTTGGATTGATCGGAAAATGGGAGGGAAGATCGGAGTAGTTTCCGCCGTCAAGCGCTTTTACGGGGGGGGGGGGGGGGGGGGGAGGGGGGTGGTTTCTGATAAATTTTTTTTAATTATGAAGGAGAAATCCTATTGGCCCATGGTTTTATTAAATTTTAAAATAGTGTTTCTCCACACAGACACCAATTCAAACCCAACGACTGTCTCCCCTAGCTAAATACCCCCATCCCGGACACAATGGGATATGTTTTGTAGGCCAATTCGACTGTTACAGTCAGATATTTTTCAAATTAAAGTATAAAACATTCAATATTCAATTTGAACGTACATTTCAATTTGCCAGGGCCACAAACTAATTCGAAAAATTCCAGAAAAATAAATCTAGCTATGTTTTGACGCTACGGTCCCAACAAAACTAGTTTCATCGAATTCTGAGATCGTTTGAAAAATGGCCATTTTCTGGTCGATCCAATTTAACAGAAATTGACCAATCACATTTTCTTTTGCCACGCTCACATACTAGCTTCAAAAATTATGAAATTTGAAACCTAGCAATAGATTGACATCCCGGACCCAACAAAAGTGGTTTTGTCGGATTCCGAGGTCGTTTGCAAAATATCTATTTTCAAGGGCTATACATTCTATATAGCGACCTTTCTGAAAATTCATTTGGCGATAGCTTTTGATCCCCGCTATGAAACGTTGATTTTTCAGATTCGTTAGAAAGGTATTCATAAACAGATTTAAATATTTTTGGTTTCACTAAAATCTGTTATAATTTACACCCGGCACAGTCAGTCAAAGTTTGAATTCAAATTTTCAAACTGCCACACTATTTCCGATTCATTATTTCATTGAAATATTCATTTTCAATTGTTTAAATTCTTTTAAAATAACCAATTTAAAATTTTTAAATTGGCTTCCATTTTCTGGGTTGTTACAATCTCCCCCACTTAAAACTTTTCGTCCCCGAAAAGGAAACAATAGTACAGTAGGAAATAGAAATGGAAATGCAAAGTATTGTAAAGGTACCTTGCACCGGAGTTAGTCAGAGAGGTCCACTCTGCATTAGGGGTAAGCTTGCTTAATGCTTTCCTTAGTCTCCCAAGTACAGTCTCTAGGATCACTACTCCACTGCACTTTAACTAAATGAAACTTTTTGCTCCTTAGCTCTCTAGTTTCTTTCCCAACAATCTTTAATGGCTCTCTTACAACTGCCAATTCTGGAGTAATTTCCAAGTCCTGTTGCGCTGCTTCTTCTACAACAAGATTCGGATCATGCACATGTTTTCTGAGTTGGGATACGTGAAACACATCATGTACTCTGGGCAACCAATCAGGTAATTGAACTTTATAAGCCAGAGTTCCAATTCGTTCAAGTATAGGAAAGGGACCAATAAATCTCGGTGCCAATTTCCCAGTTTTGCCAAATCTGATTACTCCCCTCATCGGAGAAACTCTCAAATAAACATAATCACCAACAGCAGATGCCACATCTCTTCTTCTAAAGTCTGCATAACTTTTCTGTCGGCTTTGCGTGGCTTTCAATCGTTTCTTGATGAAATCGACTTTATCAGATGCTTCTCTAATCATATCGAGTCCCAACACAAGTCTGTTGCCAGGTTCTACCCAGCATGCGGGAGATCTGCATGGTCTTCAGTATAATGCTTCGAATGGAGACATTTTTAAACTTGCCTGATAGCTGTTTTTATAAGAGAATTCCGCCAAATGCAAGTGATCCTCCCATGATCCGCCCAAATCAATAATACAAGCCCGTAGTAAATCTTCTAGTATTCTATTCACCCGCTCAGTTTGGCCATCTGTCTGAGGGTGGTAAGCGGTGCTTAGATTAAACTTGGTTCCCAATTCTATCTGGAATGCTTCCCAGAATTTGCTAGTAAATAGTGGATCTCTATCGCTGACTATACTGAGCGACACTCCATGCAGTTTAACTATTTCTTTGAAGAAAATCTGCGCCAGGCTTTGAGCTGTTCTGTTGGATCTGACAGGTATGAAATGGGCGGTCTTCGTGAAGCGATCTACGATCACCCAATAACTGTCGTTTCCTTTCTTCGTTCGAGGCAAACCAGCTCTGAAGTCCATGGAAATCTGCTCCTACTTCCATCCTGGAATATCTAATGGTTGTTATAATCCAGCTAGTTTCTGCTGATCACTCTTGACTAGCTGGCAAGTAGAACACTTGCTAACGTATAAGGAGATGTCTCTTTTCATTGATCTCCACCAGAATGTGCGCTTGATATCATTATAAATTTTGCTCACCCCTGGATGGATGCTCAGTTTGGACTTATGACATGCATCAAGTACTTCTCTCCGGAGCTCAGAAATGTTTGGAACACATATTCGACCTTTTATTCTTAAAACCCCTTGGTTATCAATTTGAAAGCTCGTAGGTTCACCTTCCTTGATCCTCTGACTGATCCTCTGAATAAATTCATCATCTTTCTGAAGAGAAGCGATCTTATCATTCAAGGAAGACGTTACGATAAAACTTGCGATGATTTCATTCTTTCTGCTAAGCGCGTCCGCCACAACACTGGCTTTCCATGGAGTGTACATAATCTCAAAATCGTATGCTGCAAGGAATTCTAACCAACGCTGTTGTCTCAAGTTCAGATCTTTCTAAGTGAATAGATACTTCAATGATTGATGATTAGTAAATGGTTCGAACTTCTCACCCAAAAAATAGTGCCTCCAGATTCTCAAAGCAAACACGATAGCTAACAACTCAAGATCATGAGTTGCATAGTTCCTTTCATGCGGCTTCAGCTGACGGCTAGCATAAGAGACCACTTGGCCTCTTTGCATTAATATTGTGCCAAGACCTCTAATAGAAGCATCCGTCCATACAGTCAAGTCCTGGTTGCCATCTATAATTGTTAATACTGGAGCAGTTGTCAATTTCAGTTTCAGCTCTCCGAAAGCTTCCTCACATTCTGTAGTCCACTTAAATTTCTCATGCTTCTTTGTAAGCTTTGTTAATACACCGGATATCTTCGAAAAATCCTGAATGAATTTCCGATAGTAACTAGCCAATCCAAGAAAACTTCGAACTTCTATGGGGGTAGTACGCTGTTTCTAGTCCTGAATCGCTGTAATTTTGCTTGGATCCAAAGCAATCCCTTCTTTTGATACGACATGGCCAAGGAACTTAACTTCATCCTGCCAGAAGATACACTTAGAAAATTTAGCTTTCAAGACATTTCTTCTCAGAATTTCCAAAACTTGTTCTAAATGTTTTGCATGCTCGCCTTCTGACTTGGAGTAGATTAAAATGTCATCGATGAAGACTAGAACAAATTTATTCAAGACACCACGGAATACTCTGTTCATTAAATCGACGAAGTAGGCTGGAGCATTACACAAGCCGAACGACATTACTAACCATTCGTAGAATAAATCGGGACCCCTGAAGGCTGCCAAAGGAACACAGTCTTCGGCTATACGTAATTGGTGGAAACCAGTAGCTAGGTCCATTCTGGAGAATACTCGCGCTCCATTTAATTGATCTAGCAAATCATCGATTCGCGGAAACGGATATACATTCTTTAGTGTCTGCTTATTGAGATCTCGGTAATCAACACATAGTCGTAGAGTACCGTCTGATTTCGGGACAAACATTATTGCTTCTCCCCAATCAGAAAATCTTGGCCTGATCAGGCCTTTCCACAGCAATTCTCGAGTTTGGTTGCCCAACTCTTCTTTTTCTTTCGGGGCCATTCTTCGAATTGGATGTACTACTGGTCGGGCATTCAGACTTAGATCGATTCTGAATTCAATTTCTCTTTACGGGGGTAAGTTTTAGACTTCTTCAAACAAATCCGCATAGTTTTTAAGGACAAGAATCTTCTCTAACGAAGTGGGAATAACTTCCAAAGCAGACCAAAATTCTTTTCTATCTGTTTCTGAGCCATGGCATGGTATATATATATGCCTAGGAATGGCAATGGGGCGGGTTGGGGCGGGTTTCTCGTACCCCAGACCCGACCCGGACTTTTTGAACCCAGACCCGCCCCGTAGACCCGGTACGGGTCTAGATTTTTGCCCCGTACCCGAAACCCGTACGGGTCAGGGTAGACCCGACCCGCCCCACGACCCGGTGATATTGTGTTCTAATATACACAAATTTATATACTCATATTTTTATCGCTAAATGATAAACTATGCATATTAAAATGTGTTCACAATGATAAGAGAATTTAATAAATTGAGTTGTAAGATAATAACTCAAAATGTATGCATTTGTTATTACTTGATTATCATTGATGCAACTTAATAATATAAAATTTTTATACATTGCTGATTGGAAAAATATAATATCAAGTTATAATCATGTATACTTAAGAAAATTAACAAACAATCATTATAGTTACGAAATGTTTTAATGATGTTTCAATCATGCGGGTCGGGTTGGGGCGGGTTAGCCATGCCCCAGACCCGACCCTAGACCCGGAGCTCTAAAAGCGGGTCGCGGGTCTACCCGCCCCAAAGACCCTATGGGGCGGGTCAAAATGGGTCAAAAAAGGGGCGGGTCAAGCGGGTTTGGACCCTAGACCCGCCCCATTGCCATCCCTATATATGCCCAACCTTTGTTTTAATTTTTACTATCCTTTCCGCACAATTTACTTCCGCCTCTTATTTTGTTAACCAGTCCAGTCCAAGTATAATATCAAACTCAGAAAAATTCATGGTGATAAAATCAAAAGAGAACTTGTAGCAAGAATAAGAGACAGGCACTCTACAATATGAACTGAGAATAATAGAACCTCCTATCGGATTTTGAACTTTAATTGGTTCTCTAAGCTTTCTTTGTTTCGATTTTAACTTGTGAACAGTGTTACTAGAAATGAAGCTACGTGATGCACCAGTGTCAAAAAGTACAAAAACAGGAATATTTTTAATTGTAAGGGTACCTACCAAGACGTCGGGTTTACCTGATCCATCAGTGATAGCCGACGGGTTTCCCCTGTCATAAACATGTGCAACCTGTGCATTCTTCTTCAAAGGACAATTTCTGCTATAGTGTCCCTTCTAATGGCAGTTTTAGCATTCAGCCGAGCTGCGGGGGTTCGGATTTGAGCTTTCTGGGTTTGCCTTCAATCGCTTTGGGGCGGTGCACACATTTGAATAATGCCCCTTCTTACCACAATTGTAGCAGCTTCCTTTGGGTATCTTACCAGCTTGCTGAGTAGCGGCTGCTGCATTGCTGGACTCAGGCTGATCTCCAGAAGCTTTGCGCTTGTTTCCTGCCTGGCTCTTAGCGCGATCTAGATTGGAGTTCCTCTCATCCAAATCTTCGTAGTTACAGGACATCTCTACCAGTTCTGAAAATGGAAGTATGATGTTGCTCATGGCCCGGTCCTGATACTTGCGCTTCAGCCCCAATATGAACCTCTTGTTCTTTGCTTTGGATGTCAGAATAAGCTCTGGAGCATAACGTGATAGCTGTGTGAATTTGTTGAGATAGTCTTGAATAGAACGGTCTCCCTGCTGGAGATTAGCAAACTCATCCCGCATACGCTCTAATGCTTGCTCGGGGATGAATTTCCCCTTGAACAATATCTTGAACTATTCCCAGGTCCTTACTGTATCTTCCTCATCCTCAGAGGTGATGGCATCCCACCACAATTCGGCCTCCTCCTGTAAAAGCCAAGCGCCCATAAGCGCTTTGTCGTGGGTTCCAAGTCTCATGCCACCAAAGATTTTCTCGCATGTCTTTAACCATGCTAAAGCCTCTGTCACGGTGGTAGTGACAGAAAAGGGTATGCCTCCGAGGTTTCTGTACCTCTTTGCTACTCTGTCAAGTTCGAAGTCCTGAGGTGCTGGTGGCTGTATCATAGGCCCCTCTTCTGCTACGGGGATATTCCCCCGTCCTCCAGCTCGGCCGCCTCTGGCTGCAGCTGCTCATGTAGCCATCAAGTCAAGTACTGTATAAGCAAGAAAAGAGTCAAGCTCACAGAAGTGGTATCTAACTTTCATATATGATAAAGCAGAAGAACATAAGGAAAGGTAATGATGTACTGATCAAATTGTTTTGCTATTCTGCTTAGCTCATTCTAGGACATTACTAATCCTATCTCTAATGAGCCACTCGCCTTAGAACACTACTGATTCTATTCTGATGAGGTGTTTAACATGTTAGATTCCAGAACTAAGGTTAACCAAAGCTATGATAACAACGGTGACGATCCCAAAACCCGTACGACGGTGTTAAGGATAATCATTGTAATATAACACATTAATCTACCTTAGCAGAGTACAGATAATGGCATAAACAATAAATAGAATAATTTTACATAGATATGACAGCGGAATCATAACATGTAACAACATCAGAGTAGCACAGTGTAGGATATAACTTAGTGCATAAGAAGGGAATGATCAGTCAACATCGCCATAAGCGGACTATATACATACAGTGAGACATAATAAAGATATCAGTCTACATCGCCTGAGGCGGTACATATACATAAGATAATACATACTGGAAGTAAATCAGTCTGCATCGCCATAGGCGGAATCATATACATAAGATAAGGATAGCGGAAAGTCAATAACCAAAATACAAGTAAATCTAATCCTCACCATCAAGCCAAAAGCGCACTCTGTGCTGCAGTGCTAAGCCAAAATAACCTGTCATCTGTCAACAAGGCTGCCCGTGTGAAAATAAGGGCACCCGAGTTTGCAAAGTGAAACAAACAACGAGTCAGTCATGGGACTGGTATGAGAAATCTACTTAACTGGTTAAACAACAGTAATAAGGCAAATCATAGGACCACGCCACTTTCGCGGAACGGGTTTACTCTAGTGATTGCTAGTGCATTTAAAACAAAGTAAATTATTTAAAATAACGCAATGCTTTTAAAAAGAATGAAGCCGTTATAAGACTCAAGTCCCATCACACAAGGCAACGCAAACCGGAGGATAGAGTTTTACCTTATAATGGCCAAAATATGCTTAATACTTGCAAAGCAAAATCACTTGATACTATTACTAGTGCATATATGTTTCAAAAACGAATATCATCATAAATATCAATCATAGGCGGCATAGCTACCATAATGTCGCCATACTAGTTCTACAATCAAATCCGTTATCTTGTATTGGAAATTGGATTTCCGTCATGATTCAAGGCAAGGGGCAAGCTCCTCTCCGCTTCGAGACTCTCTAGCAAATGCCTCAGGACTACACACTCTGGGTAACCCTTGGATCTTCATGGTCGGTCCTCTCTTACGTTTGAGGATTGGCAATTCCTGAGCACACGTTTCCCGATCCTATCAGACCTAAAATCGAGGCGCCTCATTCCAACATCCACATAGGTAAAAATAATATAAATGTCAGCCAGTTTAAGCACTGACACTACCGTTAGCTAGAAAGAAACATCGTGCTCTACCTGCAGTCCCTGTCCCGTTTTTAACTCATACCGAGGTGTGAGGCTCGCGAATCCACGCTATACACAAAGCCAGGCCACGTAGGCCGTGCTTTGATCATCGACCACAAGACTGTGCTTTGCAACAGAAGCCTTGATCACTGCATCTTGGCATGCCACACAGGCAATCCACTCCATACGACTGATTTCTATCGATATATAACCTCTAAGCTCGTGCGTCTCAGAGAAGGGCGTTAAGAAAGAGAATAAATTCTCCGCCGCCAGACAGATATATATTTAACAGAGATCAATCAGTATAGAACAAAATCCAATGTCAGACACACAGTCCATTTACAAGTCCATTCTGGGCCTGAACGAAACCAGAGGCACCATATTCCTCGCATATCCGTACAATCAGCACATACGTCCAGACGGCTACTACTTCCGTTCCTTCAAGGTAGCTACTCCAATCAGGAACCTCAGCAGCGCCCATCCATCTGATACGAAGATCGTCGGTCTTGAACCGTCTTCGTATTTTCGACCTCGAATCATTCGATCAATTATTTGAAATGAGGGTTAGCTCGGCCTTTTCAAATTATTCAAGTATATTTAGAATTCAAATCAATTCTTTCCATGGTTATATTATTCGACATTCACATTTCAGTTCTTTAGTATAATTTTCATGTCAAACACATACAACCATCAAATATCAAGCAAACCAAGTAGAATTGGTTTATTTCCATTCCATGCCGCTTATAATATTTTATAACGATTTTTCGCCATTTTTATTTATTGAAAAATGGCCATATTTAATTAAACGGCGTTTCAGGTCATGCCGTGGCACTGTTTTCCCCCAAATTTGTTTTACACATATCGGGAGATCTAATCGTTGGGTTTCTACAAAGTTTATATCACTGGGAAGATATTTCCAAAGCGAACCCAACGGTTCCAGTCTCATGAAAATCCGACGGTCGGATCTTCCGGTATAGTCGTTTGAAGTTACGATTTCAAAACGCGAACTGCACGTCGTTATTCGATTTAATTTAATTATATTTATATATAAATATAATCGATTCTGGCGCTGTTTTCCTTCAGATTTAAATTAAACATTCCAGACAATCCAACGGTTGAATCTTTAAAAAGTTGGTGATGTTGGAAAGATATTTCCAAGGCGAACTCAACAGTTGCGATTTTGGGAAAATCCGATGGTCGGATCTCTCGTACTAATCGATTGAAGTTACGATTTCAAAACACGAACTGCACGGCCTCGATTCGTTTCACTTTTATTTATATATATATATATATATATATATATATATATATATATAGTTCATTCTGCGATTTCAATATCGTTTCCACTTCAAATATTTCACTAACGCCTTTATATTTCGAAATTTTTTGCCATAACCTCCTTTGTACGGGAAGGGGTTTGGAAATTTATTGGGCCGTATTAGGTACCCAATAAATCCTAATAAGCATACACATATTTATAGTGATATATTCCGGTGTCCACAGGGGAGTGTGTATAGATCATAACTCCAGAGAATAAATTCTCGTCACCCTCTAAAGGGTTTTTGTGCCTTAATGACCAGAGAGACATGTTTATTGTCATCTCCAGACCCGTGTGGGTTTTTTTTATTAATCTACCAATTTACCGTTACAATTTATATAGTTCAGATCAGTCATCAGTTCAACCTGTAATATATAGTCATCGCCATACAAGCCTCTCGCTCATATGGTAAATCTTCAACCTCGTCACACAAGCTCCAAATGCTTATGTGGTATATGATGAAGTATGCATATCGTCAAGAAGTATGCCATGTTGTGTAGTTCAAAATTAATTTTTACTATCCTACGCGATGTTTATTATTACACACAGAATAACCAGCACTCTGCATCCAATGCCATTCACAGGAGTTGATATAAAAATAAAATTGCGCAGCCAACTCATTAAGGCTTACCTATTTGTCGGGCATGCAAATAATTTCTTTACTCAACAGCTAATCCATTTTCTCTGTTCAACACATGTATATATATATATGCAAAACAAAGCTAATAATAATATTTCTAGCGAACAAATATTTATTTCAACACGTGTGTATTTTTATCGAGGCGTATACATGATAAAAGTAATATTTTTATCATTAGAAATATTTATTCAATGCAGGAATGTTTTTAGCATTTCATATTCACAATAAAAATGTAAATTTTATTGTTAAATCAATTTATTTAAAACACGAATACCATTCAACACATGAATTTCTATTCAACGAATGAATTTCTATTCAATACATGAATGTTCTCTAAAGTTTGTATATATAATAAAAATGTGATTTTTATTGTTAAAGCAATTTATTTAAAACACGAATACCATTCAACAAATGAATTTCTATTCAACACATGAATGTTCTCTAGAGTTTTTATATATAATAAAAATGTGACTTTTATTGTTAAAGCAATTTATTTAAAATACGAATACCATTCAACACATGAATTTCTATTCAACGAATGAATTTCTATTCAACACATGAATGTTCTCTATAGTTTGTATATATAATAAAAATGTGATTTTTATTGTTAAAGCAATTTATTTAAAACACGAATACCATTCAACACATGAATTTCTATTCAACGAATGAATTTCTATTCAACACATGAATGTTCTCTATAGTTTGTATATATAATAAAAATGTGATTTTTATTGTTAAAGAAATTTATTTAAAACACGAATACCATTCAACACATGAATTTCTATTCAACGAATGAATTTCTATTCAACACATGAATGCGGTTTCAACATATAAAAATAATTTCAACAAATGAAAATAATTCTAACACATGAATATTTCAGAAAATTTCGACAGCATAACGGCAGGGTAGTTGAAACCGGCACCGTCCCGAGTACGGCTCCTCGCTCTACCTTAAAACCTCGCGGTTTTCGACAATGGGGATTTCATGCATCTAGTTCGCACGCAGGCAACATGTTTTATTTTCATTTCCACAATCCTATTCTAATTTGTTTCAACCACAAGAGGGTATTTTTCAACCACAAAGGTATTTTTCAACCACATTCCAACAATATCCACCACAAACAATTATTTTCAACCATTCGTCATACCACATATTTTCACGCCAATCACAAGCAATAAATATCGTCCATGGTTTGTGGACGAGGGGAGTATACATATATATATATATATATATATATATATATATATATATATATATATATTATATTTCACTTCCATTTCAACACAATTCAAAGCATATATGTTTCATACAACGCTTGTATAATTTATACATCGCTCATATAACTTATACAACACATGTACATGAGGTATACAATGCATATATAACTTACACTTCGCTAATATAACTTATACAACACGATTTCATTCACATTTCAATTTAGATTTCTCACATTGGTTTTCGAGGTGCTAAAATCCGTAGATAGCTCAGAAAAATCCGCGGTCTCTTCTAGATGGTAGAGAGCCTCCTTGCGGTCACGATGTTTCCTGTTTCATCGAATTTTGTTAACACATCATAAAGATATGATTTTTCAAAGTTTGCAACACTTAAAAGTGTTATTTTCAATTCAGAAAAATCAAAGCCGTTTACCTTCTGAATTCTTCGAAACTAGGGTTCGATCTTTCTCCTCGATGGTTGCACGATGTTCAAATCCAGTCGCACCACGTGATAGAGCAGAGAGTGGCGCTCAGATCGGTGGTCAAGTGGAGGGGCTCGGTGGTCTGAATCAGCGGTGGTGGCGGCGGAAAGTATGGCTGTTTGAGGGAATGAATCTCGAGGCACAGGGGACGAGGGGGAACGAATCGGGTATGGATTTAAAGAGGGGAGTGAGGGCTTCAATAAGTTGCAAAGGGAGGAGGGCTGATTCTCCTTGGATTGATCGGAAAATGGGAGGGAAGATCGGAGTAGTTTCCGCCGTCGAGCGCTTTTACGGGGGGAGGGGGGGTTTCTGATATTTTTTTTTAATTATGAAGGAGAAATCCTATTGGCCCATGGTTTTATTAAATTTTAAAATAGTGTTTCTCCACACGAACACCAATTCAAACCCAACGACTGTCGCCCCTAGCTAAATACCCCCATCCCAGACACAATGGGATATGTTTCATAGGCCAATTCGACTGTTACAGTCAGTTATTTTTCAAATTAAAGTATAAAACATTCAATATTCAATTTCAATGTACATTTCAATTCGCCAGGGCCACAAACTGATTCGAAAAATTCCAGAAAAATAAATCTAGCTATGTTTTGACGCTACGGTCCCAACAAAACTAGTTTCGTCGAATTTTGAGATCGTTTGAAAAATGGCCATTTTTCAGTCGATTCAATTTAACAGAAATTGACCAATCACATTTTCATTTGCCACGCTCACATACTAGCTTCAAAAATTATGAAATTTGAAACCTAGCAATAGTTTGACACCCCGGACCCGACAAAAGTGGTTTCGTCGGATTCCGAGGTCGTTTGCAAAATGTCTATTTTCAAGGGCTATACATTCTATATAGCGACCTTTTTGATAATTCATTTGGCGATAACTTTTGATCCCCGCTATGAATCTTCGATTTTTCAGATTCATTAGAAAGGTATACATAAACAGATTTATATATTTTTGTTTCACTAAAATTTGTTATAATTTACACCCGGCACAGTCAGTCAAAGTTTGAATTCAAATTTTCAAACTACCACACTATTTCCAATTCATTATTTCATTGAAATATTCATTTTCAAATGTTTAAATTCTTTTAAAATAACCAATTTAAAATTTTTAAATTGGCTCGCATTTTCTGGGTTGTTACACCAAAAGGGAAGGGCATAGAGGGCCCGACAGTTGTGCTAGGGAAAGTTCTCATTCTTGATTTTCATGGGTGCCTTTCATTTATTAGTTAAGGGAGGGGTCTAGTGGGACCATAGCCACTGTAAAGGAAGACCTTAGCATCTACATCGGCAGATATATTAAAGCTCCCGATCGAGTTCCATGTTTCTTGATTAGCCCTGCCACGGGACTCGGGTTCACACATATAGAGAACATGTGCAAGTAGACAGTAAGTACGATTGACGAATACGTACGTGGGAAAAGCCTAGGTACATACACATCGTTCTGGGTGGTGTATCATAGACTAGAGGGTATTACTCGATGACGAAACATAGTCGAACCTAGGGTGGCAGTCCAAACGCTTACGTAATATAGTAATGAAGGTTCTATGCAGACGTAGTGTTGGTACATACACACACACACACACACACACACACACATATATATATATATATATATATATATGAGATTCGGTACGATATGTGGCATTGGATAAGGGACTGCATACGTACGGAGGAGACCATGCGAGTGGGATACACCTTAATTGGTGGTAGCTACATATACACTATATTAGGTTGATCTACTAGGGAGTAGATGGGTGCGACGTGTGTACAGGCCATAAGGGATATTAACACAAATAACCTGATAAACAAGAAAATATAACAGACCGGTATATGTAGGGTTATTCAACATTTGTAGTTTAAACCCATTCACACAGAACTTATGTTCTGACCCATCCTCATTACATACTCGCAGGTTAGGTAGTGACAGAGATATGATAGCTTGGGATACTGGTTAAGCAGTATGTTTATTAAGGTAAAGCTATATTTTAATTACAATATATTTTATTCCTTTCGCTATGAGGTGCTTTACGAGTTCTGACATGTTTCTTTATCTCTGTCTTTTCTGCAGGATACCAGAGCAAAACAGCTCGGGTCTCGGTGGATTGGAATTTTGGAAAAAAAATCGATCCGTCGGAACCCTGGATGTTACATTTGGTATCAGAGCTTCGGTTTAGTTTTCCTAGGGAAAGTTTATGAGTGAACGTATTTGTATTTTTGGAAAATATAAATATTACATATATTATAAGTATATATATATTATAAGCTTAGGTTAGTATGAGAGCCACTTGAGAAATAGATTCGAAAAAAATGAGACTTTTACCCCCGTACACCAAAAAATGGAGATAAGGGAAATTTTGAACTTTTAAGAGAAAGAAAAAGGTGTACACAAAAATGGATATTTAAGATTTTATGTTTCGCTTAAGTTTTTATTTTATGGAGTTGGAACATGTGCTAGAGGAATGGACGGTTACCAATAAACATAACAAGTTTTAGATCTACAATATGGCACAAAAACGGAGGTGAACGATCGAGGAAGGAGACGGAACGAATAATACAAAAAAAACTAGGTCAACCCTAGTGTCGACCTCCATATAGGGACGTCGACCAGGGTGTCGATCTCCCCATAGGGAGGTCGACCTGCAGGTCTACCTGGTTCGCGCAGAAGGAAAAAAAAACGCCGAAGGCCAAAGGCCTTCGGCTCCATTCGCTGCTCCCCCTTCTCCATTTCAGCAAGCACGAAACCCGCCTCCACCACCACGTTTTTCACCTCCCACCACTCCAAATCTCCACCGTTTCTCGCAAAATTACCCCCAAATCGAAGCTAGAAGCCTCCTCTACCCGGATCTATACCTTTCCCCTCTCAGTTCAAGCTTAATTCGCCATGATGGACTCATCCTCCCTTCTTGCCTCTTTTCCCCAACTCACACCTCAAGAGATCGCTTGGTCCAACACTGGAAGAGAAGTAGTCGAGGCTTACGTCAACATTGCGGGTTTGAAGTTGTTGTTAGGGTGTCCGGTTAAGTTTGGTGATTTTGTTGGAACACCCTTGGAGGTTTAATTTGCAGATGCGGGATTAATCGCAATTTTGGATATTAATGTAGTCGAGCAAAAGGGCTACAAGAGGTTAGTAAGACTTTTTGATGCTAATTTAGAAATTAGGGTAGATAATGAGGGTTTGGTTACCTATAATTCGGATGTAAAGGGAACCATCATTGGTTTCAATGAAATATAGTTTGGGGAAATGTTGAACATCCGTGGTACGGGACATGAGCTAGGGGATCTTGAGATAACTGACTTGACTATGAGGCATAGGATTTTCTATGATGCTTACGAGAGGACTTGGGATTATGCCCATCTACGTCCGTTAGCTAGATTTGTTATTCGGATTTTACAGTATAATCTTGTTGGACAGACTGGTGGATTTGATAGGATATCACAAACTGTTAAACGAGCCACATATGCTATTTTTGGGGGTATTCAGATGAATTTGGCTCGCATTATCCTATAGTATTATGACTCTACTAGAGAGGCAAGGCAGTCAAACATTGCTTTCGGAAATTTATGGACAATAGTTTTTATACGAAGCCATGTTCCTTTGCATAGGGAAGGTTTTATACCGCCTTCTACCTATTCCTCCAGTATTATGGATTTGGCTACATTGACGAGGATGCATATCCACCTACATGATTTGTTAGACCCTCAGCCCATGGAGCATGATGGAGGAGACGAGGGGGAGGAGGAGGAGCATGTACATGAGGAGCATGAGCAGGGACAGCAGGGTGGTGACTACCAGCCCGAATATGAGGGAGAACCCCAGTATGTACCGCCGGCACGATCAGACCCATACCAGACAGAGCAGGCCTAAGTAGGTGCTTGGGCTTCCTCGGCTCCAAGATGGGGTACTTCCGGTACATCTGAGTGGGACCCTTGGGTTTCCAGAGAGCCAGACTGGAGGGAAGAATTAAGGAGGGTTTCTGAGCAACAGGCTCAGTTAGTTAGAGATCACCAGGGCATCTTGAGGACCCAGCAAGAGATGCTCCAGACACATATTGAGTTTGGACAGACTCAACAGCAGATGCTACAGGAGATGGGCACCTCCTATGATCAGTTAGGGACTGGGCTACAGGACTTGCAGTTAGAGGTTAGGGAGGAGGCTAGGCAGCTTACAGAGTATTTGGATAGTAAGATAGGTAGCCTAGAGGATCTCATTCATAGTTTCTTCCCATAGAGTTTTGACCTCTATCACTGTATTAGTTGGGTAGTATCTTATTATATAATGTATGGCTATTTACTTTTCTTTTATCCAGTTGAAGTAATGTACTAGAATTTATCTTGACATAATCTACGAGTTGTTTAATTAGAAAATTTCCAGATGTAATTTGGTGGGCTTGAAGAATTAAATATGTATATTTATGAAGCAAAGAAAATGAGAAATCTAAGTTAACTAAACTAGAATGCTAAGCGAAAACGGGAAAATATAGATTTTTCCGTTAAGCACATAAGGAATAAAATTTGGAAAATTAGATTTTTCCTAAATTTTAAAAATTTAATAATGGTTGGTAGAATTTTGGATGCAATAATTGGATGAACCATGCTCTTACTCTGTAAGAGTGTGGGGAAAAATTTGGGTGAAAAATGTTTTGAATTTTCAAAAATATTGCATTCATATAGAACTGCAAGTATATTTAGGATGTGAGCATAACCTTTTGAAAGAATTTTTAAATTTGCATACACATAGGTGGTGCCAACTAGGCATACATGCTTCACTATAATGTATTTCACTTTGCACATGTACACAATGGTCGCAACAATTGGATACACACTTGATGGATGAGTATTGCGAGGGATTGTCTATTTTACTCTTATCGAATTTCGGGGACGAAATTCTTTAAGGGTAGGAGAATGTAACACCCCGCATTTTTAGTATAATTAAAAATGTATATATGTGTGATTATGCAGATATAGGTAAGTAATGGTGGTGTAAAATAAAAATTAGTAAATACATGAGGGAGAAGGGAGGATTTCTTCAATAAGAGTGTGTATAGCGGAAAAGATAATAAAATAAGGATACTTAATTTAAATATCAGGAATTAAGTAAAACGGACATTACCATTGCGTCCGTCTCGGAATTTTGCTTAGGATAGAGTCCAAGTTTGAGTAAATCGGATAATGTACGAAGAAGTTATGAACCATATAAGTTTGTATACACACAAAAAACTATATACGTATATATAAACCAAACCAACATTCAAAACAGTTCAAAATAATTCGAATTCAGGACAGGAACATGGGCGGGAAAATTCCCGCTCAAAGAGGTCGACCCCCCTTCAGGGAGGTCGACCATGGGGTCGACCATAGGGTCGACCTCCCTTGAAGGAGCTCGACCATAGGGTCGACCTCCCTAGGGGGGTCAACCTGTTCAGCCAGAACATGGGCTGGGTGCTTTTGTTCGATCCTGGACGGATTTTCTGGCTTGGTTCGTTGGTTTGCTGCTATACAAGGACCCCTAACCCAATTTTTATCTTCATAAAAATCCATGGTGACGCCATGGCTCTGCTCTAATCTAAACTCACCTTATTCTCCACTTAAAAATAGATCTATCTTCTCCTCTTTCTCTTCAAAAGTTATTCTTAAATCAAAAAGATTAGACCTAGGATTGTCACAAACGCAAAGAAAACAACGAAGAGGTTTTAGATCCAAAAACACTACGTAAGAAAAGAGAAGATTCAGATCTATAAATTATAGAAGAAAAAGGGGGTAAATCAAAAAACAAATCAGATCTAGAATTTGGGATGCAAAGCAATGTGAGCGGACTTTAAATTATATTTGTTGTATAATGTTATTAATATCATTCGCCATTCCCCATGTCCACATATAATGAATATGATGTTAATTCAACAAGATTTGTTATTTTATTTATGCCTACGTTGAATTCTCTCCTTTTATTCTTTGCCCTTTTTATTTTTATAGTTAGGCTATCTCGAGCCTACGTCTATCATGGATACATACGTTTTAAACGTGAATGAGAAATTATGAAAGGAAAGGGACTGTTGGGTGTAATATGGATTGGAAGTAGTGGTGTATAATTTTGAAACAGAATTATGGGTATGATTATACTGAAATGTGGAACTTGTGTAAATTTGTATAATAAAAATTGGATATGGAATTTGTGTAATTTATTATGATTGGCATGTAATTGGATAACATGGGATGTGAAGTTTTTTGTAATTTGGAAGATAAACATAAAGGATTAGTCAAATTATATGCATGAACATGGGACTGGGTAATATGCAGATTTGGTATGAATAAATATGTGGGTTGGGAAATTAACTATAACATGGAATAGGCGTGAATATGATTATAAGCGAGTTTTGGAATATACGACTTAAAATTTGGGTAATTTGGGTTTTAAACATGAAATTGACACTATTGGCATAACTTGAACATGAACATATTTGTGTATTTGGTAATTGGCGTACGACACCTAGAATCTACATGAACTGTTAATTGGCTAAAGATGGAACATGGCTAACTCGAGGTTAGACTGAGTTTGGGTGTAATTCTGCCCGGAACTGCCCGGAACTTCCAGTGACCGCAAACAATAGGTTCTAATGTGAGAAGTTAGTCATATCGTGCTTGAACCCGAGGTTAGATTGAGTTGTGGTGTAAGTCTTCCTGGAACCGCCCGGCACATCCAGTAACCGCAACAATAGGTCTAATGTGAGAGGTTGGTGCACTAATGCTAATGACACATGCTAAGTATGGTAGGGTTAAGTAACAACACTTAACCAATATGACATGATGCGTGGGTGGGTTAAGTCAACATGAATGAATAACCAACACCTAACCAACGTAACTTGTGATTGGATAAGTAGATGGGGTTAAGTCAACTTGGGTGCTTATAAAACACTTAACCAAATATAACCGTGTAAAATTAAAGAAGTATGGGGAATGTTAGCAACCTATCTTAATGTAAAGTGATAGGGTGTAATCATTTGTTGAGAATTACATAAGTCACAAGAATAACACAACAAGAGATTGGTTGAATGGAATAATCCTCTAAGTGTCAACCTGATGTTGATTTCGATCTTCGGGATTGACACTTAGGTTATTGTTCTTTAACCAGTGTAAACATGAACGTTAAGATGAGTTGGTCAGAAAACCTTAGTTAAGAGAACTAAGTACAAAACCTTAGTTAAAAGAACTAAGTACAAAACCTAAGTTAAAAGAACTAAGTACAAAACCTTAGTTAAAAGAACTAAGTACAAAACCTTAGTTAAAAGAACTAAGTACAAAACCTTAGTGAAGAGAACTAAGTACAAAACCTTAGTTAAAGGAGCCTATGTCTATTTAGAAACTTGGATATACTACGACGGACTGGGAAATGAAGCATGCAGCTTCAGGGGATGTATAGTAGGGTACTCTTGGTATCCCTCTGTGAGAATGCAGATGATCCACCTGGGCTCACAGAGGTTAGGTCTGCACGGTTACGAACTAAGAGTATGCCTTGGTTGCAATAATTAGGAAGCAACCTAAAGGCTAGGATAGACCAGCGTGAGTCGGCGAGACCGATTAGTGCCCTATGATAGCAACTCGTCGTCTACCTACCATCTTCAGTCAGTATGAAAAGCGGAAATGCAGAGAACTCCAAAAGACCATATACTTCCTATCTAGTTATGGGTGAGGTAAGGCCAATTGTGACGATCCCAAAACCCGTACGACGGTGTTAAGGATAATCATTGGAATATAACACATTAATCAGCCTTAGCAGAGTACAGATAATAGCATAAACAATAAATAGAATAATTTTACATAGATATGACAACGAAATCATAACACGTAACAACATCAGAGTAGCACAGTGTAGGATATAACTTAGTGCATAAGAAGGGAATGATCAGTCAACATCGCCATAAGCAGACTATATACATACTGCGAGACATAATAAAGATGTCATTCTACATCGCCTGAGGTGGTACATATACATTAGACAATACATGCTGGAAGTAAATCTGTCTGCATCGCCATAGGCGGAATCATATACATAAGATAAGGATAGCGGAAAGTCAATAGCCAAAATACAAGTAAATCTAATCCTCGCCATCAAGCCAAAAGCGCACTCCGTGCTGCAGTGCTAAGCCAAAATAACTTGTCATCTGTCAGCTAGGCTGCCCGTGTGAAAATAAGGTCACCCGAGTTTGCAAAGTGAAACAAACAACGAGTCGGTCATGGGACTAGTATGAGAAATCTACTTAACTGGTTAAACAACAGTAATAAGGCAAATCATAGGACCACGCCACTTTCGCGGAACGGGTTTACTCCAGTGATTGCCAGTGCATTTAAAACAAAGTAAATTCTTTAAAACAACGCAATGCTTTTAAAAAGAATGAAGCCGTTATAAGACTCAAGTCCCATCACACAATGCAACGCAAACCGAAGGATAGAGTTTTACCTTATAATGGACAAAATATGCTTAATACGTGTAAAGCAAAATCACTTGATATTATTACTACTGCATATATGTTTCAAAAACGAATATCATCATAAATATCAATCATAGGCGGCATAGCTACCATATACTATGTCGCCATACTAGTTCTACAATCAAATCCGTTATCTCGTATTGGAAATAGGATTTCCATCATGAGTTGATGCAAGGGGCAAGCTCCTCTCCGCTTCGAGACACTCTAGCAAATGCCTCAGGACTACACACTCTGGGTAACCCTTGGATCTTCAGGGCCGGCCCTCTCTAACGTTTGAGGATTGGTATTTCCTGAGCACATGTTTTCCGGTCCTATCAGACCTAAAATCGAGGCGCTTCATACCAACATCCACATAGGTAAAAATAATATAAATGTCATCCAGTTTAAGCACTGACATTACCGTTAGCTAGAAAGAAACGTCGTGCTCTCCCTGCAGTCCCTATCCCGTTTTGAACTCATACCGAGGTGTGAAGCTCGCGAATCCACGCTATACACAAAGCCAGGCCACGTAGGCCGTGCTTTGATCATCGACCACAAGGCTTTGCTTTGCAACAGAAGCCTTGATCACTGCATCTTGGCATGCCACACAGGCAATCCACTCCATATGACTGATTTCTATCGATATATAACCTCTAAGCTCATACGTCTCAGAGAAGGGCGTTAAGCAAGAGAATAAATTCTCCGCCGCCAAACAGATATATATTTAACAGAGATCAATCAGTACAGAACAAAATCCAATGTCAGACACACGGTCCATTTACAAGTCCGTTCTGGGTCTGAATGAAACCGGAGGCACCATATTCCTCGCATATCCGTACAATCAGCACATACGTCCAGACGGCTACTACTTCCGTTCCTTCAAGGTAGCTACTCCAATCAGGAACCTCAGCAGCGCCCATCCATTCGATACGAAGATCGTCGGTCTTGAACCGTCTTCGTATTTTCGACCTCGAATCGTTCGATCAATTATTTGAAATGAGGGTTAGCTCGGCCTTTTCAAATAATTCACGTATATTTAGAATTCAAATCAATTCTTTCCATGGTTATATTATTCGACATTCACATTTCAGTTCTTTAGTATAATTTTCATGTCAAACACATACAACCATCAAATATCAAGCAAACCAAGTAGAATTGGTTTATTTCCACTCCATGTCGCTTATAATATTTTATAACGATTTTTCGCCATTTTTATTTATTGAAAAATGACCATATTTAATTAAACGGCGTTTCAGGTCGTGCCGTGGCACTGGCGCTGTTTTTCCCCAAATTTGTTTTACACATATCGGGAGATCTAACTGTTGGGTTTCTACAAAGTTTATATCACTGGGAAGATATTTCCAAAGCGAACTCAACGGTTCCAGTTTCGTGAAAATCTGACGGTCGGATCTTCCGGTATAGTCGTTTGAAGTTACGTTTTCAAAACGCGAACTACATGTCGTTATTCGATTTACTTTAATTATATTTATATTTATATATATATATATAATCGATTCTGGCGCTGTTTTCCTTCAGATTTAAATTAAACATTCCAGACAATCCAACCGTTGAATCTTTACAAAGTTGGTGCCGTTGGAAAGATATTTCCAAGGCGAACCCAATGGTTGCGGTTTCGGGAAAATCCGATGGTCGGATCTCTCGTACTAATCGATTGAAGTTACGATTTCAAAACACGAACTGCACGGCCTCGATTCGTTTCACTTTTATTTTTATTTATATATATATATATATATATAAATATAGTTCATTCTGCGAGTTCAATATTGTTTCCACTTCAAATATTTCACTAACGCCTTTATATTTCAAAAAAATTCGCCATAACCTCCTTTGTACGGGAAGAGGTTTGGAAATTTATTGGCCCGTATTAGATTCCCAATAAATCCTAATAAGCATACACATATTTATAGTGATATATTCCGGTGTCCACTGGGGAGAGTGTATAGATCATAACTCCAGAGAATAAATTCTTGTCACCCTATAAATGGTTTTTGTGCCTTAATGACCAGAGAGACGTGTTTATTGTCATCTCCGGACCCGTGTGGGGTTTTTATTAATCTGGCAATTTACCGTTACAATTTATATAGTTTAGATCAGTCATCAGTTCAACCTGTAATATATAGTCATCGCCATACAAGCCTCTCGCTCGTATGGTAAATCTTCAACCTCGTCACACAAGCTCCAAATGCTTATGTGGTATATGCTGAAGTATGCCTATCGTCAAGAAGTATGCCATGTAGTGTATTTCAAAATTAATTGTTACTATCCTATGGCGATGTTTATTATTACACATAGAATAACCAGCACTCCGCATCCAATGGCATTCACAGGAGTTGATATAAAAATAAAATAGCGCAGCCAACTCATTAAGGCTTACCTATTGTCGGGCACACAAATAATTTCTTTACTCTACAGCTAATCCATTTTCTCTGTTCAACACATGTATATATATATGCAGAACAAATCTAATAATAATATTTCTAGAGAACAAGTATTTATTTCAACACGTGTGTATTTTTATCGAGGCGTATACATGATAAAAGTAATATTTTTATCATCAGAAATATTTATTCAATGCAGGAATGTTTTTAGCATTTCATATTCACAATAAAAATGTAAATTTTATTGTTAAATCAATTTATTTAAAACACGAATACCATTCAACACATGAATTTCTATTCAATGAATGAATTTCTATTCAACACATGAATATTCTCTATAGTTTGTATATATAATAAAAAATTGATTTTTATTGTTAAAGCAATTTATTTAAAACACGAATACCATTCAACACATGAATTTCTATTCAACGAATGAATTTCTATTCAACACATGAATGTTCTCTATAGTTTGTATATATAATAAAAATGTGATTTTTATTGTCAATGCAATTTATTTAAAACACGAATACCATTCAACACATGAATTTCTATTCAACGAATGAATTTCTATTCAACACATGAATGTTCTCTATAGTTTGTATATATAATAAAAATGTGATTTTTATTTTTAAAGAAATTTATTTAAAACACGAATACCATTCAACACATGAATTTCAATTCAACGAATGAATTTCTATTCAACACATGAATGTTCTCTATAGTTTGTATATATAATAAAAATGTGATTTTTATTGTTAAAGCAATTTATTTAAAACACGAATACCATTCAACACATGAATTTCTATTCAATGAATGAATTTCTATTCAACACATGAATGCGGTTTCAACATATGAAATTAATTTCAACAAATGAAAATAATTCTAACACATGAATATTTCAGAAAATTTCGACAGCATAACGGCAGGGTAGTTAAAACCGGCACCGTCCCGAGTACGACTCCTCGCTCTACCTTAAAACCTCGCGGTTTTTGACAATGGGGATTTCATGCATCTAGTTCGCACGCAGGCGGCATGTTTTATTTTCATTTCCACAATCCTATTCTAATTTGTTTCAACCACAAGAGGGTATTTTTCAACCACAAAGGTATTTTTCAACCACAATCCAACAATATCCACCACAAACAATTATTTTCAACCATTCGTCATACCATATATTTTCACGCCAATCACAAGCAATAAATATCGTCCATGGTTTGTGGACGAGGGGAGTGTATATATATATATATATATATATATATATATATATATATATATATTATATTTCACTTCCATTTCAACATAATTCAAAGCATATATGTTTCATACAACACTTGTATAATTTATACATCGCTCATTTAACTTATACAACACATGTACATGAGGTATACAATGCGTATATAATTTACACATCGCTTATATAACTTATACAACAAGATTTCATTCACACATTTCAATTTAGATTTCTCACATCGGTTTTCGAGGTGCTAAAAATCGTAGAAAGCTCAGAAAAATCCGCGGTCTCTTCTAGATGGTAGAGAGCCTCCTTGCGGTCATGATGTTTCCTGTTTCATCGAATTTCGTTAACACATCATAAAGATATGATTTTTCAAAGTTTGCAACACTTAAAAGTGTTATTTTCAACACAGAAAAATCAAAGCCGTTTACCTTCTGAATTCTTCGAAACTAGGGTTCGATCTTTCTCCTCGATTATTGCACGATGTTCAAATCTAGTCGCACCACGTGATAGAGCGGAGAGTGGCGCTCAGATTGGTGGTCAAGTGGAGGGGCTCGGTGGTCTGAATCGGCGGTGGCGGAAGCGGAAAGTACGGCATTTTGAGGGCGTGAATCTCGAGGCACAGGCGACGAGGGGGAACGAATCGGGTACGGATTTAAAGAGGGGAGTGAGGGCTTCAATATGTTGCAAAGGGAGGAGGGCTGATTCTTCTTGGATTGATCGGAAAATGGGAGGGAAGATCGGAGTAGTTTCCGCCGTCGAGCGCTTTTACGGGGGAGGGGGGTGGGGGGGTTCTGATTTTTTTTTTTAATTATGAAGGAGAAATCCTATTGGCCCATGGTTTTATTAAATTTTAAAATAGTGTTTCTCCACACGGACACCAATTCAAACCCAATGATTGTCGCCCCTTGATAAATGCCCCCATCCCGGACACAATGGGATATGTTTCGTAGGACAATTCGACTGTTACAGTCAGATATTTTTCAAATTAAAGTATAAAACATTCAATATTCAATTTGAACGTACATTTCAATTTGCCAGGGCCACAAACTGATTTGAAAAATTCCAGAAAAATAAATCTAGCTATGTTTTGACGCTACGGTCCCAACAAAACTAGCTTCATCGAATTTTGAGATCGTTTGAAAAATGGCCATTTTCTGGTCGATCCAATTTAACAGAAATTGACCAATCACATTTTCTTTTGCCACGCTCACATACTAGCTTCAAAAATTATGAAATTTGAAACCTAGCAATAGTTTGACATCCCGGACCCAACAAAAGTGGTTTCGTCGAATTCCGAGGTCGTTTGCAAAATATCTATTTTCAAGGGCTATACATTCTATATAGCAACATTTCTGAAAATTCATTTGGCGATAACTTTTGATCCCCGCTATGAAACTTCGATTTTTCAGATTTGTTAGAAAGGTATTCATAAACAGATTTAAATATTTTTGGTTTCACTAAAATCTGTTATAATTTACACCCGGCAAAGTTAGTCAAAGTTTGAATTCAAATTTTCAAACTCCCACACTATTTCCAATTCATTATTTCATTGAAATATTCATTTTCAATTGTTTAAATTCTTTTAAAATAACCAATTTAAAATTTTTAAATTGGCTTCCATTTTCTGGGTTGTTACAATCTCCCCCACTTAAAACTTTTCGTCCCCGAAAAGGAAACAGTAGTACAGTAGGAAATAGAAATTGAAATGCAAAGTATTGTAAAGGTACCTTGCATCAGAGTTAGTCAGAGAAGTCCATTCTGCATTTGGGGTAAGCTTGCTTAATGCTTTCCTCGGTCTCCCAAGTACAGTCTCTAGGATCACTACTCCACTGCACTTTAACTAAATGAACCTTTTTACTCCTTAGCTCTCTAGTTTCTTTGCCAACAATCTTTAATGGCTCTCTTCTGACTGCTATTTCTGGAGTAATTTCCAAGTCCTGTTGCGCTGCTTCTTCTACAACAAGATCCGGATCATGCACATGTTTTCTGAGTTGGGATACGTGAAACACATCATGTACTCCGGGCAACCAATCAGGTAATTGAACTTTATAAGCCAGGGTTCCAATTCGTTCAAGTATAGGAAAGGGACCAATAAATCTCGGTGCCAATTTCCCAGTTTTGCCAAATCTGATTACTCCCCTCATCGGAGAAACTCTCAAATAAACATAATCACCAAAAGCAAATGCCACATCTCTTCTTCTAGAATCTGCCTAACTTTTCTGTCGGCTTTGTGCGGCTTTCAATCGTTTCTTGATGAAATCGACTTTATCAGATGCTTCTCTAATCATATCGAGTCCCAACACAAGTCTGTTGCCAGGTTCTACCCAACATGCGGGAGATCTGCATGGTCTTCCGTATAATGCTTCGAATGGAGACATTTTTAAACTTGCCTGATAGCTGTTGTTATAAGAGAATTTCGCCAAATGCAAATGATCCTCCCATGATCCGCCAAAATCAATAATACAAGCCCGTAGTAAATCTTCTAGTATTCTATTCACCCGCTCAGTTTGGCCATCTGTCTGAGGGTGGTAAGCAGTGCTTAGATTCAACTTGGTTCCCAATTCTCTCTGGAATGCTTCCCAGAATTTTCTTGTAAATAGTGGATCTCTATCGCTAACTATACTGAGCGGAACTCCATGCAGTTTAACTATTTCTTTGAAGTAAATCTGCGCTAGGCTTTGAGCTGTTCTGTTGGAACTGACAGGTATGAAATGGGTGGTCTTCGTGAAGTGATCTACGATCACCCAAATACTGTCGTTTCCTTTCTTTGTTCGAGGCAAACCATCTATGAAGTCCATGGAAATCTGCTCCCACTCCATCCTGGAATATCTAATGGTTGTAATAATCCAGCTAGTTTCTGCTGATCACTCTTGACTAGCTGGCAAGTAGAACACTTGCTAACGGATAAAGATGTCTCTTTTCATTGATATCCACCAGAATGTGCGCTTGATATCATTATACATTTTTCTCACCCCTAGATGGATGATCAGTTTGGACTTATGACATTCATCAAGTACTTCTCTCCAGAGCTCAGAAATGTTTGGAACACATATTCGACCATTTGTTCTTATAACCCCTTGGTTATCAATTTGAAAGCTCGTAGGTTCACCTTCCTTGATCCTCTGACTGATCCTCTGAATAAATTCATCATCTTTCTGAAGAGCGGCGATCTTATCATTCAAGGAAGACGTTACGATAAAACTGGCGATGATTTCATTCTTTCTGCTAAGCGCGTCCGCCACAACATTGGCTTTCCCTGGAGTGTACAGAATCTCAAAATTGTATGTTGTAAGGAATTCTAACCAACGCTGTTGTCTCAAGTTCAGATCTTTCTAAGTGAATAGATACTTCAATGATTGATGATCGGTAAATAGTTCGAACTTCTCACCCAATAAATAATGCCTCCAGATTCTCAAAGCAAACCCGATAGTTAACAACTCAAGATCATGAGTTGCATAGTTCCTTTCATGCGGCTTCAGTTGACGGCTAGCATAAGCGACCACTTGGTCTCTTTGCATTAATACTGCGCCAAGACCTTTAATAGAAGCATCTGTCCATACAGTCAAGTCCTGGTTGCCATCTATAATTGTTAATACTGGAGCAGTTGTCAATTTCAGTTTCAGCTCTCCGAAAGCTTCCTCACATTCTGTAGTCCACTTGAATTTCTCATGCTTCTTTGTAAGCTTTGTTAATACACCAGATATCTTCGAAAAATCCTTAACTAATTTCCGATAGTAACTAGCCAATCCAAGAAAACGTCGAACTTCTGTGGGGGTAGTAGGCTGTTTCTAGTCCTGAATCGCTGTAATTTTGCTTGGATCCACAGCAATCCCTTCTTTTGATACGACATGGCCAAGGAACTTAACTTCATCTTGCCAGAAGATACACTTAGAAAATTTAGCTTTCAAGACATTTCTTCTCATAATTTCCAACACTTGTTCTAAATATTTTGCATGCTCGCCTTCTGACTTGGAGTAGATTAAAATGTCATCGATGAAGACCAAAACAAATTTATTCAAGACACCACGGAATACTATGTTCATTAAATCAACGAAGTAGGCTGGAGCATTACACAAGCCGAACGACATTACTAACCATTCGTAGAATAAATCGGTACCCCTGAAGGCTTTCAAAGGAACACAGTCTTCGGTTATACGTAATTGGTGAAAACCTGTAGCTAGGTCCATTCTGGAGAATACTCGCGCTCTATTTAATTGATCTAGCAAATCATCGATTCGCAGCAACGGATATTTATTCTTTAGTGTCTGCTTATTGAGATCTCGGTAATTAACACATAGTCGTAGAGTACCATCTAATTTCTGGACAAACACTACTGTTGCTCCTCAATCTGAAAAGCTTGGCCTGATCAGGCCTTTCCACAGCAATTCTCGAGTTTGGTTGCCCAACTCTTCTTTTTCTTTTGGGGCCATTCTTCGAATTGGATGTACTACTGGTCGGGCATTTGGACTTAGATCGATTCTGAATTCAATTTCCCTTTGCGGGGGTAAGTTTTTGACTTCTTCAAACACATCCGCATAGTTTTTAACGACAGGAATCTTCTCTAACGAAGTAGGAATAACTTCCAAAGCAGACCAAATTCTTTTCTATCTTTTTCTGAGCCATGGCATGGTATATTTATACGCCCAACCTTTGTTTTAATTTTTACTATCCTTTCCGCATAATTTACGTCTGCCTCGTATTTTGTTAACCAGTCCAGTCCAAGTATAATATCAAACTCAAAAAAATTCATGGTGATCAAATCAAAAGATAACTTGTAGCAAGAATAAGAGACAGACACTCTACAATATGAACTGAGAATAATAGAACCTCCTATCGGATTTTGAACTTTAATTGGTTCTCTAAGCTTTCTTTGTTTCGATTTTAACTTGTGAACAGTGTTACTAGAAATGAAGCTACGTGATGCACCAGTGTCAAAAAGTACAGAAACAGGAATATTTTTAATTGTAAGGATACCTCCCAAGATGTCGGGTTTACCTGATCCATCAGTGATAGCCGGCGGGTTTCCCCCGTCATAACCATGTGCAACCTGTGCATTCTTCTTCAAAGGACAATTTCTGCTATAGTGCCCCTTCTAATGGCAGTTGTAGCATTCAGCCGAGCTGCGGGGGTTCAGATTTGAGCTTTCTGGGTTTGCCTTCAGTCGCTTTGGGGTGGTGTACACATTTGAATAATGCCCCTTCTCATCACAATTGTAGCAGCTTCCTTTGTGTATCTTACCAGCTTCCTGAGTAGCGGCTGCTGCATTGCTGGACTCAGGCTGATCTCCAGAAGCTTTGCGCTTGTTTCCTTCCTGGCTCTTAGCGCGGTCTAGATTGGAGTTCCTCTCATCCAAATCTTCGTGGTTACAGGCCATCTCTACCGGTTCTGAAAATGGAAGTTTGATGTTGCTCATGGCCGGTCCTGATACTTGCACTTCAGCCCCAATATGAACCTCTTGTTCTTTGCTTTGGATGTCAAAATAAGCTCTGGAGCATAACGTGATAGCTGTGTTAATTTGTTGAGATAATCTTGAATAGAACGATCTCCCTGCTGGAGATTAGCAAACTCATCCCGTATACGCTCTAATGCTTGCTCGGGGATGAATTTCCCCTTGAACAATATCTTGAACTCTTCCCAGGTCCTTACTGTATCTTCCTCATCCTCAGAGGTGATGGCATCCCACCACAATTCGGTCTCCTCCTGTAAAAGCCAAGCGCCCATAAGCGCTCTGTCGTGGGTTCCAAGTCTCATGCCACCAAAGATGTTCTCGCATGTCTTTAACCATGCTAAAGCCTCTGTCACGGTGGTAGTGCCAGAAAAGGGTATGCCTCCGAGGTTTCTGTACATCTTTGCTACTCGGTCAAGTTCGAAGTCCTGAGGTGCTGGTGGTTGTATCATAGGCCCCTCTTCTGCTACGGGGATATTCCCCCGTCCTCCAGCTCGGCTTGCTCGGCCTCCTCGGCCGCCTCTGGCTGCAGCTGCTCGTGTAGCCATCAAGTCAAGTACTGTATAAGCAAGAAAAGAGTCAAGCTCACAGAAGTGGTAACTTTCATATATGATAAAGTAGAAGAACATAAGGAAAGGTAATGATGTACTGATCAAATTGTTTTGCTATTCTGCTTAGCTCATTCTAGGACATTACTAATCTTATCTCTAATGAGACACTCGCCTTAGAACACTACAGATTCTATTCTGACGAGGTGTTTAATGTGTTAGATTCCAGAACTAAGGTTAACCAAAGATCTGATACCAACTGTGACGATCCCAAAACCCGTACGACAGTGTTAAGGATAATCATTGGAATATAACACATTAATCAACCTTAGCAGAGTACAGATAATAGCATAAACAATAAATAGAATTATTTTACACAGATATGACAGCGGAATCATAACATGTAACAACATCAGAGTAGCACAGTGTATGATATAACTTAGTGCATAAGAAGGGAATGATCATTCAACATCGCCATAAGCGGACTATATACGTACAGTGAGACATAATAAAGATGTCAGTCTACATCGCCTGAGGCGGTACATATACATAAGATAATACATGCTGGAAGTAAATCAGTCTGCATCGCCATAGGCGGAATCATATACATAAGATAAGGATTGCGGAAATCAATAGCCAAAATACAAGTAAATCTAATCCTCGCCATCAAGCCAAAAGCGCACTCCGTGCTGCAGTGCTAAGCCAAAATAACCTGTCATCTGTCAACTTGGCTGCCCATGTGAAAATAAGGCACTCGAGTTTGCAAAGTGAAACAAACAATGAGTCAGTCATGGGACTGGTATGAGAAATCTACTTAACTGGTTAAACAACAGTAATAAGGCAAATCATAGGACCACGCCACTTTCGCGGAACGGGTTTACTCCAGTGATTGCCAGTGCATTTAAAACAAAGTAAATTCTTTAAAACAACGCAATGCTTTTGAAAAGAATGAAGCCGTTATAAGACTCAAGTCCCATCACATGAGGCAATGCAAACCGGAGGATAGAGTTTTACCTTATAATGGCCAAAATATGCTTAATGCGTGTAAAGCAAAATCACTTGATATTATTACTAGTGCATATATGTTTCAAAAACGAATATCATCATAAATATCAATCATAGGCGGCATAGCTACCATATACTATGTCGCCATACTAGTTCTACAATCAAATCCGTTATCTCGTATTGGAAATTGGATTTCCGTCATGAGTCGAGGCAAGGGGCAAGCTCATCTCCGCTTCGAGACACTCTAGCAAATGCCTCAGGACTACACACTCTGGGTAACCCTTGGATCTTCAGGGCCGGTCCTCTCTTACGTTTGAGGATTGGCAATTCCTGAGCACACGTTTCCCGGTCCTATCAGACCTAAAATCGAGGTGCCTCATTCCAACATCCACATAGGTAAAAATAATATAAATGTCGTCCTGTTTAAGCACTACACTACAGTTGGCTAGAAAGAAACGTCGTGCTCTCCCTGCAGTCCCTATCCCGTTTTTAACTCATACCGAGGTGTGAGGCTCGTGAATCCACGCTATACACAAAGCCATGCCACATAGGCCGTGCTTTGATCATCGACCACAAGACTTTGCTTTGCAACAAAAGCATTGATCATTGTATATTGGCATGCCACACAGGCAATCACTCCGTACGACTGATTTCTATCGATATATAACCTCTAAGCTCGTACGTCTCAGAGAAGGGCGTTAAGCAAGAGAATAAATTCTCAGCCGCCAAACAGATATATATTTAATAGAGATCAATCAGTACAGAACAAAATCCAATGTCAGACACACAGTCCATTTACAAGTCCGTTCCGAGTCTGAACGAAACCGAAGGCACCATATTCCTCGCATATCCGTACAATCAGCACATACGTCCAGACGGCTACTACTTTCGTTCCTTCAAGGTAGCTACTCCAATCAGGAACCTCAGCAGCGCCCATCCATACGATACGAAGATCGTCGGTCTTGAACCGTCTTCGTATTTTCGACGTCAAATCATTCGATCAATTATTTGAAATGAGGGTTAGCTCGGCCTTTTCAAATAATTCATGTATATTTAGAATTCAAATCAATTCTTTCCATGGTTATATTATTCGACATTCACATTTCAGCTCTTTAGTATAATTTTCATTTCAAACACAAACAACCATCAAATATCAAGCAAACCAAGTAGAATTGGTTTATTTCCATTCCATGTCGCTTATAATATTTTATAACGATTTTTCGCCATTTTTATTTATTGAAAAATGGCCATATTTAATTAAATGGCGTTTCAGGTCGTGCCGTGGCACTGGCGCTGTTTATCCCCAAATTTGTTTTACACATATCGGGAGATCTAATCGTTGGGTTTCTACAAAGTTTATATCACTGGGAAGATATTTCCAAAGAGAACCCAACGGTTCCAGTTTCGTGAAAATCCTACGGTCGGATCTTCTGGTATAGTCGTTTGAAGTTACGATTTCAAAACGTGAACTGCACGTCGTTATTCGATTTAATTTAATTATATTATATTTATATATATATATATATATAATCGATTCTGGCGCTGTTTTCCTTCAGATTTAAATTAAACATTCCAGACAATCCAACCGTTGAATCTTTACAAAGTTGGTGCCGCTGGAAAGATATTTCCAAGGCGAACCCAACGGTTGCGATTTCGGGAAAGTCCGATGGTCGGATCTCTCGTACTAATCGATTGAAGTTACGATTTCAAAACACGACTTACACGGCCTCGATTCGTTTCACTTTTATTTATATTTATATATATATAAATATAGTTCATTCTGCGAGTTCAATATCGTTTCCACTTCAAATATTTCACTAACGTCTTTATATTTCGAAAAATTTCGCAATAACCTCCTTTGTACGGGAAGGGGTTTGGAAATTTATTGGGCCGTATTAGGTACCCAATAAATCCTAATAAGCATACACATATTTATAGTGATATATTCCGATGTCCACAGGGGAGTGTGTATAGATCATAACTCCAGAGAATAAATTCTCGTCACCCTATAAATGGTTTTTGTGCCTTAATGACTAGAGAGACGTGTTTATTGTCATCTCCAGACCCATGTGGGTTTTTTTTATTAATCTGGCAATTTACCGTTACAATTTATATAGTTCAAATCAGTCATCAATTCAACCTGTAATATATAGTCATCGCCATACAAGCCTCTCGCTCGTATGGTAAATCTTCAACCTCGTCACACAAGCTCTAAATGCTTATGTGGTATATGATGAAGTATGCCTATCGTCAAAAAGTATGTCATGTAGTGTAGTTCAAAATTAATTGTTACTATCCTACGACGATGTTTATTATTACACACAGAATAACCAGCACTCCGCATCCAATGGCATTCACAGGAGTTGATATAAAAATAAAATTGCACAGCCAACTCATTAAGGCTTACCTATTTGTCGGGCACACAAATAATTTCTTTACTCAACAGCTAATCCATTTTCTCTGTTCAACACATGTATATATAGATGCAGAACAAAGCTAATAATAATATTTCTAGCGAACAAATATTTATTTCAACATGTGTGTATTTTTATTGAAGCGTATACATGATAAAAGTAATATTTTTATCATCAGAAATATTTGTTCAACGCAAGAATGTTTTTAGCATTTCATATTCACAATAAAATGTAAATTTTATTGTTAAATCAATTTATTTAAAACACGAATACCATTCAACACATGAATTTCTATTCAACGAATGAATTTCTATTCAACACATGAATGTTCTCTATAGTTTGTATATATAATAAAAATGTGTTTTTTATTGTTAAAGAAATTTATTTAAAACACGAATACCATTCAACACATGAATTTCTATTCAACGAATGAATTTCTATTCAACACATGAATGTTATCTATAGTTTGTATATATAATAAAAATGTGATTTTTATTGTTAAAGCTATTTATTTAAAACACGAATACCATTCAACACATGAATTTCTATTCAACACATGAATGTTCTCTATAGTTTGTATATATAATAAAAATGTGATTTTTATTGTTAAAGCAATTTATTTAAAACACGAATACCATTCAACACATGAATTTCTATTCAACGAATGAATTTCTATTCAACACATGAATGCGGTTTCAACATATGAAAATAATTTCAATAAATGAAAATAATTTTAACACATGAATATTTCAAAAAAATTCGACAGCATAACGGCAGGGTAGTTAAAACCGGCACCGTCCCGAGTGCGGCTCCTCGCTCTACCTTAAAACCTCGTTGTTTTTGACAATGGGGATTTCATGCATCTAGTTCGCATGCAGGCAGCATGTTTTATTTTCATTTCCACATTCCTATTCTAATTTGTTTCAACCACTAGAGGGTATTTTTCAACCACATTCCAAAAATATCCACCACAAACAATTATTTTCAACCATTCGTCATACCACATATTTTCACGCCAATCACAAGCAATAAATATCGTCCATGGTTTGTGGACGAGGGGAGTGTGTGTATATATATATATATATATATATATATATATTATATTTCACTTCCATTTCAACACAATTCAAAGCATATATGTTTCATACAATGCTTGTATAATTTATACACCACTCATATAACTTATACAACACATGTACATGAGGTATATAATTTACACTTCGCTTATATAACTTATACATCACGATTTCATTCACACATTTCAATTTAGATTTCTCGCATTGGTTTTCGAGGTGCTAAAAATCGTAGATAGCTCAGAAAAATCCGCGGTCTCTCCTAGATGGTAGAGAGCCTTCTTGCGGTCATGATGTTTCCTGTTTCATCGAATTTCGTTAACACATCATAAAGATATGATTTTTCAAAGTTTGCAACACTTAAAAGTGTTATTTACAATTCAGAAAAATCAAAGCCGTTTACCTTCTGAATTCTTCGAAACTAGGGTTCGATCTTTCTCCTCGATCGTTGCACGATGTTCAAATCCAGTCGCACCACGTGATAGAGCAGAGAGTGGCACTTAGATCGATGGTCAAGTGGAGGGGCTCGGTGGTCTGAATCGGCGGTGGTGGTGGTGGAAAGTATGGCTGTTTGAGGGCGTGAATCTCGAGGCACAGGCGACGAGGGGGATCGAATCGGGTATGGATTTAAAGAGGGGAGTGAGGGCTTCAATTAGTTGCAAAGGGAGGAGGGCTGATTCTTCTTGGATTGATCGGAAAATGGGAGGGAAGATCGGAGTAGTTTCCGCCGTCGAGCGCTTTTACGGGGGGGGGGGGGGGGGGGGGTTCTGATATATTTTTTAATTATGAAGGAGAAATCCTATTGGCCCATGGTTTTAGTAAATTTTAAAATAGTGTTTCTCCACACGGACACCAATTCAAACCCAACGACTGTCGCCCCTAGCTAAATACCCCCATCCCAGACACAATGGGATATGTTTCGTAGGCCAATTCTACTGTTACAGTCAGTTATTTTTCAAATTGAAGTATAAAACATTCAATATTCAATTTGAACGTACATTTCAATTTGCTAGGGCCACAAACTGATTCGAAAAATTCCAGAAAAATAAATCTAGCTATGTAACACCCCGGATTTTTGAATAATCGAATTAACTAAATTAAAATAATAATTAATCTCAGACGTGAGAATTAAAGGAATGGGGTTGTGCCATTGTGTTCGTCTCGGAGTTCTAGTTGAAATAGAGTCCGAGTTTGCGGGAAACGAGTACCGGATGAAGGAGTTATGGACGAACGAAGATGGGTGGCCAAAAGTAGAAAATAATAATAATGCTCTGGCGCACTTGGGAAGTGCGCCGGTACATATTTACACTGGCGCACCTGCCAAGTGCGCCCAGGCCGAGGTATGAGCCTGCACAGCTTTCTGGTTCAGGCTGACCCGTGTTGTTGAGTCCTTTCTGACTCCTTGCTGAGTCATTAGGGCTAACTCATCACCCTATCATGATTGAATGGTTTTGATTAACCCTAAGATCATCCGACGGCTTAAATTAATTCATAACTCTATAAAAAGACCCATAGACTCAAACCCTAAATCAGAATTAAAATTGAAACTATGGCCGTCATGCTGTTGTCTTAAACCCTAGTGAAGCCGCCACCAAAATTAAGAGGAAGAACATCAACGAAATCAGAACTACTCCACCCTAACAGCGAATCTTCATCAAAGGAGCGCTAATTCAACTCCAGAAATCAGAATTCAGAACTCAAGACTGATTTTGAGTTGTGAGTTCGATAGTCTTAACAAAATAATTAATAAATGAATTGGATTGAGTTATAATGTGGATAATTTGGATGTGATATGAAATGTTGATTTCATGTTGTAATTATGTTGTAGAATTGTGTTGTAATTTATATGATATTATGTTATGATGCTATCATTTACGATGCAGAGTTATGATGCTAACACCCATGTTTGGCTTATGTCTAGTTGAATCATCATGTTTCTTATGCTAGTTTGTTATATTAACTCATATGATAAATCATATGTATGCAAGTTTAGATTTTGATTCAATCATGAATCATATACAAGTTGGGTAAAATTATATGTGAACTTACATGATTATGACACCTAGTTTATGTGAGAATTTAATTGAAAGTTAGGCTATGACATATGCTAAATTCTACATGATACTTTACATGTTAGATACTAGTCTACACCGTTGTTGCGATGTATAAATCACATATGTGAGTTTATGAGTTGGATATGAATCATGTTATGTTATTACCTATGCAAGTTTAACCCCTTTAGATATAGGTCTATGACATATGTTGTCTATGCAAGTTTGTGGCCATTATTTCATCAAGTTCAAACCTTTAGATTTGGACCTATGTTATACATGATGTTTATGCAAATTTTGGCCATTATCTCATCAAGTTCACACCTTTAGATTGGATCCATGACATATGTTGTTTATGTAAGTTGTAACTTTGGCCTAGGCAAGTTTTAGATATAGAACATCATTCATATATGCAAGTTCACCCCTATGTTAGATCTATGTTTTAATTATGTGTATATATTGTGATGTTTTCTTTTATTTCATGAGTTAGACTATTCGAGTCTAACGTATATTTTACGTTCAACGAACAAACGTACAACGTGGGGTAAAAGGGGACAATAATAAAAAGATTTAATTGGCATGAATGCCTTAAAAGGCATAAAATATAATTGTGGTGAAAATTGGTATGATTTTACATACCATAAATGGATGGACATAATTGAGTCAATTATGGACATCGTTAAATTTGGAATTGATTGATAATTTGAATACGGAAAGAAATTCAAATTGGGGAATGATTAATTAGGAATAATTAATCGTCTAAGACACGAGGTTAGACTCTTTTGTGGTGTGAGACTGCCCGGACCTGCCTGGCAAATCCAGCTGCCACAAATGCCAGTCTAATGTGAGAGGTCTTAGGCATAAACTAAATACGTAACAATTGTAAAGACACGAGGTTAGGCTCTTTTGTGGTGTAAGACTTCCCGGACCCGCCCGGCAAATCCAGCTGCCACAAATGTCAGTCTAATGTGAGAGGACTTTATGAGGTTATGGTCTTAATGAATTAAGAAACACTTAACCAGATAAGCATGTAGTGGGACATGAGGGGGTTAAGTGGGTGCCTTGGGTGGCATGTGGAATCTAGTGGGTGCCTTGGGTGGCATTTGGAAATACGATTAGAAACACTTAACCAAAAATTGAAACATGTAATTGAAACATGAATAAGAAGTGGGTTAAGTGGGATGTACTAGAGGGGACCAAGCTTAGGTGGATAGCTTGTGTCAGGTAATGGGGGCCCGTTTCAACCAGTAACCCATACGTATCTTTGTGGGCTCGACCCAAGTCGAGGACGGGACACACGTACCGGGCTTGACTGTAAGAGGCCAAACCGGGTTAGCGGTGGCAACGCAAGTCCAACAGGTTCATATGCGTGTATGGACCCAGGCTGGTAAGTAAGACGTTGTAGCATCGTGTAGGTATAAGCCGTGCATTCTTGGTTGTATCGGGTTGCCACTTTGGGGAGTGATACACCCTACTGTGGGGCCAGCACGGGTATCTACGAGTTAGGGAGCCGATCGTTTGGGGGTAGTGGGTACACCTAGTGGAGATAGGGGCAGACGACATCTATGATGGCAGCTAGGGGTGCACGAAACTACCAATATCATTATTAAGTCTGTAGGCGGGATCAACCTTAGGGTGACTAGTGGTGGTGCAGTATACTAGTGGCGGTGCAGTTTAGGAATTATCCCATAGTGTTGGTGTAGTTTAGTAATCATCCTATTGTGGTTTAGGTGCGCTTAACGATATCGTTGTTCATCTTGTTTCCTTGTTTACTCTATCATACTCAATGGTTCATGGTCATTTCCTTATTTTACAACTTATGCCTTAGCCTAGTTACTTTGTTAATTATATTGTTTGAATTATCGCACTCACCAGACTTTATGTCTGACCCCCCTTTTTCCATCTCTTTCCCCCCCCCCCCAGGTACTCAGGTTGGAACTAGCACCAGTGGAGCTTGATTTTGGACTGCTTTTAGAAGATTTCTTGGACCGCTGAAGTAAAGTTCAGCTTCTCCTTAATTATGGCTATTTTAATGTTGGGGATTATGTCTTTCAGATTATGTACTTTGTTTTATCAAGATGGATATGATGTACTTGACTTTGGTTTATGGTTTTGATGATGTAACCAAACTTATTTACCTTCTGCTGCAATAAATAAAGTTTTGAATTTTCAAGTACTGTTTTATATCTGTCTTTTTGTGATTTTCTGTTCTATACTTACTTAAAACGCTCCATTGAAGTTAATGCATTCCCTTTGTGAGTGACATTAATGGACATGGGGTGTTACACATGGTATCAGAGCTGAAGGTTACCAGAACAGATATGAATTTTTGAAAAACTATTTTTCAAAGTAATTTTTATAAAGAAGTACTTTCAAAAGTATGTTTTAAGGAAAGTATTTTCAAGAGAAAGGTATATTTTGGAAAGCATAACCCCAAGAGCCATATATCTTTCCCTCAGTTCCTTTATATTGAATCTTTCCTTTTTCGTTTCTGCATGTCTGAAGCATCTGAGATACTAGAGGGTGTTCATGTGCCCGGTTGGTTTCGTCAATATCTTGAGGCTAGGGCCGCCACTGCAGGTCCAGCTAATGCTCCTCCTTCTCCTCCTCGTGTCGATAATTTCGCAAAGATATGTAAGGACTTTA
Source organism: Allium sativum (assembly GCA_030737875.1). NCBI lineage: Eukaryota > Viridiplantae > Streptophyta > Magnoliopsida > Asparagales > Amaryllidaceae > Allium > Allium sativum. The sequence goes on from CM060922.1 coordinate 281,337,314, forward strand.
GAGCAATGGGTGGAAAACCTTTTCACGGGACGGAGACATTTGTTGAAGCTCGTAACTGGCTAAAGGAGGTGGAAGAATTGTTTGGAATCTTTGAAGTGGATGATGGAAGAAAAGTCCAGCTAGCTGCTTGGCTAATGAAGGATGAGGCCTCGTTTTGGTGGGAGGTCACTAATGGGGGACGTCCAGTTGATACATGGCTAGATTTTAGGCAGAGATTTGAGGCGAAGTTTCTCTCATGGGCTGAAGAGAATCTATACATGGAAAGGTTTTTGTCACTGAAGCAAGGGAATCTATCGGTGAAAGAGTACGTTAACAAATTCAACCAATTGGCAAGGTTTGGCTTAGACTTGGTGAATACCCCAGAAAAGAAGGCTCTAAGATTTGTTAAGGGTTTAAATGAGCCGCTTCACGGGTTAGCTATGACCCACATTCCCATGGGGGCTAACTTTGAGAGGTTAGTTGACATGGCGCTCATGCATGAAGAGGAGAAGGGCGCCAATGCCAATAAGACACCCGAGAAGAAAGGGGATCAAAAGAAGTCGCAACCGCAACAACAGAACAAGAAAGGTGGCAAAGGCAACAATGCTAAGGGGAAGACGAAATGCTTTAACTGTGGGACACCTGGCCATCTAAGCAAAGGTTGTAGGAAGAAGAAGAAGACCGGTTGTTTCCACTGTGGCGAGGCGGGACATCTTATTAAGGACTGCCCAAAGAATGGGCAGAGTCCAGGGTCTACCACGGGAGGACAGGTGCAAGCTCTTATGGCACCAGGGCAGGCAAGGGGACAAGTTCAGGCTCTCGTGGTCCCACCGCTGCAAGAACGAGGTAGATAAATTTCCGTTGAAAGTTTAGTTTTTCTGTTTGATCATCATGTCCGTACTTTATTCGATTCTGGCGCATCGCATTCGTTTATTTCTACATCATTAGTTGAAACACTGCACCATGATACTAGTCTAGTTACAGATCCCTTAGTAGTCTCAAATCCTATCGGTGGTTCATCTCATCTTTCTACGATTTGTCGGGATTTGAGAGTGTTTATCTTGGGCGTTGAGTTTGAATGCAATGCCTTTATTCTTGGCTTCATGGGCTACGGTTTGATTCTAGGTATGGATTGGCTAACTAGATATGGAGCCATCCTAGATTGTGAAAGAAGGGTAGTTAGATTGTTGACTCGTTCGGGAAAGACCCTTGATATTTCTTGTGACCCTAGAGGTCCAGTAATGCTTAGTTACCTAGAATCCCTTGATGCATCCGATGATGATTTACATTCTATTCCAATAGTCCGTGAATATGGTGATGTCTTCGATGAGGTGAGTGGTTTACCCCCAAAACGTGAAATCGACTTTCGAATATATCTAGTAGATAATGCAAAGCCGGTTGCATTACCAGTGCGCCACATGGCTCCAAGAGAGAGAAGAGAACTCAATAAGCAAGTGAAAGAATTGCTTGAGAAGGTGTTCATTAGACGTAGTATATCGGAGTGGGGTGCTCCAGTAGTATTTTCCACGAAGGCAGATGGGTCCCTTAGACTTTGTGTGGACTATAGAGAACTTAATAAGCTTACTAAGAAGAATAGACACCCACTGCCGAGGATTGACGATCTCTTCGATCAGTTAGTTGGCGCCTCAGTGTTTTCCCAGTTGGACTTAGCCACGGGTTTCCATCAGTTGAGAGTGGCTGAGGATAGCATAGACAAGACTGCCTTTAGGACTCCAGACAGTTTCTTCGAGTGGCTTGTGATGCCCTTCGGTTTGACAAACGCCCCCGCATACTTTTTTGACTTGATGAGTAGGGTGTTTAAGGAGTACCTTAATAAATTCGTGGTAGTCTTTGTAGATGATATCTTGATCTTTTCTAAAAGCAAAGAAGAGCATGCCCTACATCTTAGGGAAGTGTTGGAGACCCTTCAAGCGCATATCCTTAAAGCAAAATTTTCTAAATGTCACTTTTGGAGAAAAGAAGTGCGATTCTTAGGGCACGTGGTTTCCAAAGAAGGGATAGACGTGGATCCCGCGAAGATAGTGGCCATCCAAGATTGGAAGGTTCCTAAAAATGTGACCGATGTGAGGAGTTTCTTAGGGTTGGCTGGCTACTATAGGAAGTTCATTAAAGACTTTCGCAAAAATATCAGCTCCATTAACACGCTTGACGAAGAAGAACTTAGTTTTCACGTGGGACGTAGATTGTGATGATGTGTTCCAACGTTTAAAGAGAGCTTTGACCACAAACCCAGTCTTAGTGCTGCCAGATGGGAGTAAGCCATTTACCGTTTATACCGATGCTTGTGGGACAGGACTAGGCGCAGTCTTAATGTAAGAGGGAAGGGTAATAGCCTATGGTGGAAGGCAATTGAGAGTACATGAGAGAAATTACCCTACACATGACCTTGAGTTAGCCGCTATTGTCTTCGCGCTTAAGTCCTGGCGTCATTATCTTCTTGGTGAAAAATTCAAATTATTCACTGACCACAAATCTCTAAAATACTTATTCTCTCAGAAGGACTTGAACTTAAGGCAACAAAGTTGGATGGAATTCTTAGCATCCTACGACTTCGAGATAGCATATACCCCTGGCAAGGGTAACGTGGTGGCAGACGCCTTAAGTAGAAAAAAGGTTATCCTTGAGTCCTTTGTTTGTTGAGCAGCGAAGCTTAGCGCTCATCTCTACGTTTGGCTTTAAACCTTCCGTTGACTTTGTACCCGGTTAGCTAGCATCCTTAGAGGTCAGACCTACGCTTTTGGGACGGATTGGCGAGGCCCAGCAAGACGACCCACAGTCGGTTGAGTTAGTAGAGTAGCTCAAAGGAGGGGAGTCATCGAGCCATCTCTGTAGGTATACCCTAGATGATAAGGGTTGGTTACGTAGGGACGGTAGACTTTGTGTACCAAAAGACGATGACCTAAGGAAGGCCATTCATGATGATGCACATCGTTCAAAGATGACCATCCATCCCGGCGGGGACAAGATGTACATGGACATGAGACGAGTTTACTTTTGGGCCGGTATGAAGAAGGACGTGGCCAAGTATGTCGCTAGATCCTTGGTGTGCCAACAAGCAAAAGTAGAGCAAAAGAAGCCCGGTGGATTTCTACACCCATTGGAAGTCCCACAATGGAAGTGGGAAAGTGTTTCGATGGACTTTGTTGACGGATTATCAAGATCTAGGAAGGGTAATACGGGGATTTGGGTCGTGGTAGAAAGACTTACTAAGAGCGCCCATTTCATTCCCATGAAGAGTAAGAGGACTGCTCCATGGTTAGCCTCTGTATACATTAGAGAGATAGTTCGTTTGCACGGTGTTCCTTCTAGCATAGTGAGAGACCGCGATCCCATCTTCACTAGCGAATTTTGGAAAAGCTTACAAGAGGCGGTAGGGACTCAGTTATGTTTGAGAACCGCATATCATCCTCAGACGGACGGCCAAACCGAGAGGGTGAATCGTATTCTAGAGGACCTATTGAGGTTATGTGTCTTAGACTTCGGATGTACATGGGAGGAACATCTTCCATTGGTGGAGTTCGCATATAATAACAGCTTTCAGTCTAGCATCGGCATGGCACCGTTCGAGGCTCTTTATGGACGGCCGTGTCGTTCGCCTACATGTTGGTGGGAGTCTACAGACAAGATCTTGCTTGGACCTGATATGATTAGAGAGACTTCGGAAAAGATCGATTTGATTCGAAGGAGGATGAAGACGGCGCAAGATAGACAGAAATCTTATGCGGACAAGAGAAGGTCAGATCTTGAGTTTGATGTTGGGGACATGGTCTTTGTCAATGTGTCTCCATTACGGAACGTCGTTCGCTTTGGGTCCGTTGGGAAGTTAGCACCAAGGTTCGTAGGGCCGTTTCCTATTAATGAAAGGATTGGGCAGATGGCGTATAGAGTGGAGTTTCCCGAAAGACTTAGTGGTGTACACGACGTATTCCATGTATCACATTTGAGGAAGTGCTTGCACGAGACCGCGGAAGTGGTAGAGCCGAGCTTGCTTAGAGAGGTGGAGATAGAGCGAGATGCGACGATTCGACGAGCTCCTACGCGCATTCTTGGGTCGGAGATTAGGAAATTAAGAATTGAGAGGTCAAGCTAGTCAAAGTGCAATGGGGAGATGATGAGAGCGACGCTACTTGGGAGACAGTAGCGAAGATGCGTTCATTACACCCTTTTCTTTTCGAGGGTATGTCTTTTAAATTTCTCCTTTATCGCTTACCTTGTACTTATCTTATCTTTAGTATGTCCTCTCGCTGGTATCTTTGACCTTTAGATAGGATAGTCCTATGGTTGAAACATGTGTTTGAGACATGTTATGTATGATGGATGCATGTGGATGCAAGTGTTTGCTAGTGGTTGCTCGTGGATGCATATACACACACTTTAGGCACTAGATCGGCTCAGTCACTACATGTTGCATATTGCATATAAATGTGTACATATTTAAGTAATGGATGTATAATGGTTGTACCATCATATGGATGTTTCATTTTGGTGAATGGTTGTGCACACATGTAGAAATAATATGTATCGATAGGGTTCTTTCGCATACATAATGGACGCATGGCACTATCATGGTTTGCATTAAGGAGGTCAACTGAATCAGTAGACCGCCTGATTTTGCATTAGATAAGGAACATATACACAAACTTCTTGCATATGTTCATACAAAATTAGAAATTTTATAAGGACAATGGATGCCCGTGGTTGATGGTTGAGTAGATGGTTGTTTGGATGGTAGGATATGCATTCTCCTTAACTTGGAGATTTCTGGGGCGAAATTCTTTAAGGAGGGGAGAATGTAACACCCCAGATTTTTTAATAATCGAATTAACTAAATTAAATGAATAATTAATCTCAGACATGAGAATTAAAGGAATGGGGTTGCGCCATTGTGTTCTTCTCGGAGTTCTGGTTGAAATATAGTCCGAGCTTGTGGGAAACGAGTACCGGTTGAAGGAGTTATGGACGAACGAAGATGGGTGGCCAAAAGTAGAGAGAAAAAATGCACTGGCGCACTTGGGAAGTGCGCCAGTACATATTTACATTGGCGCACCTGCCAAGTGCGCCCAGGCCGAGGGAGGAGCCTGCACAGCTTTCTGGTTCAGGCTGACCCGTGTTGTTGAGTCCTTTCTGACTCCTTGCTGGGTCATTAGGGCTAACTCATCACCCTATCATGATTGAATGGTTTTGATTAACCCTAAGATCATTCGACGGCTTAAATTAATTCATAACTCTATAAAAAGACCCATAGACTCAAACCCTAAATCAGAATTAAAATTGAAACTATGGTTGTCATGCTGTTGTCTTAAACCCTAGTGCAGCCGCCACCAAAATTAAGAGGAAGAACAACAACCAAATTAGAACTACTCAACCCTAACAGCGAATCTTCATCAAAGGAGCGCTAATTCAACTCCAGAAATCAGAATTCAGAACTCAAGACTGATTTTGAGTTGTGAGTTCGATAGTCTTAACAATATAATTAATAAATGAATTGGATTGAGATATAATGCGGATAATTTGGATGTGATATGAATTGTTGATTTCATGTTGTAATTATGTTGTAGAATTGTGTTGTAATTTCTATGATATTATGTTATGATGCTATCATTTACGATGCAAAGTTATGATGCTATCACCCATGTTTGGCTTATGTCTAGTTGAATCATCATGTTTCTTATGCTAGTTTGTTATATTAACTCATATGATAAATCATATGTATGCAAGTTTAGATTTTGATTCAAACATGAATCATATACAAGTTGGGTAGAATTATATGTGAACTTACATGATTATGACACCTAGTTTATGTGAGAATTTAATTGAAAGTTAGGCTATGACATATGCTAAATTCTACATGATACTTTACATGTTAGATACTAGTCTACACCATTGTTGCGATGTATAAATCACATATGTGAGTTTATGAGTTGGACATGAATCATGTTATGTTATTACCTATGCAAGTTTAACCCCTTTAGATATAGGTCTATGATGTAACACCCCGTATTTTCTGAGAATATTAAAAAAATGGTTAATTATGAAGAAGTTATTAAGCCTTGAAGTTTGTATGCATATGAGAGAAATATATATAGATATATATAAAAATTAAATAAATAAACATGCAAAAAAGGTTCAAAACATCGAATTGGGAGAGGGAATTACCGAACCGGCCCATTTTTGAGGTCGACCCAAGCCCCGCTGGGTCAACTAGGGGTTAATCCAGGGTATTTGGCTGTCATCCCGTTGGCCGATTCGCTCAAATGCAGATTTTGCATTTGAATGGTTCTCATGATTCAGGGTTAATCTAATGGTCCTAAATAACTTCCTAAACCTATATATACATCCCTAACCTAAACCTAAATCTCATATACAATTCTCTAGCCTCCATTGCTCTCTTCCTCTCTAAAAAATAAATAAATCAATGGCGTCTCTACTCTGCTGAAACCTAAGCTAGGACTTGTGCTTCTTCTTCCTCCAATTCTGATTAGGATTAAAAGAGAACAGCTACAACACCTTTTTCTTTTAGAATCCAATCAAGGCAAGTGCAGTTATTTTCCGATATAAACTTTAATTATAATTGTGACATGATTGTAAATCTGAATTTGAGATTGCGTATGTTCTGTTCTGATCTATTTTATTCTATATCTCTTTCTTCTTTCTGTTCTATAGCCAGGCTACCCCGAGCCTGCGCCAAATCTCATAAGAGATTAACGCACGAACGTTAAACTTTGGGATAAATAATGAATGATGGCATAATTGGACATGGCTAATATGTGACTAAAAGGACATAGGTTGTAAACTAGATTTAGATCTGTGCATATTCTGTGAATTGGAAGAAGAGGAACCATTGTATATTAACATGTGACTTGAGACATTGGACATAACGCATATTTTTGAATTAAAGATCCGTTATAATTTAAAGTTCTAGATTGTCGGGCATACTGTTTATATAGATATTCATGATTTGGGATAAAAAGGGAATATGACTTAGGTGTGAAGATTTATGTTAAGATTTGATAACTATTAAATGTGAATAAAACCTAAGTGGGAGATTTTTGAATATATGACATGCATTGAAATCGATGGCTATATTTGGTATAATTTATATGTGATTATTTTGTACTAGGCAAGTTTAACTAAATTTGAGACGTGTGTTATATGGTAAATTATGACCATAATCTATGCCATGTAAATTCAATGCAAACGTGGGGTATATGATCATAATGTGAATCATGACAACTATTTAGGCATGCAAACTTAGGCCAAATTTATAATTAGGCAAGATATGTTTGTGAAACTTTAAGGAATGATTAAATCTGTTATATTTTCCTAATCTGCTAGTTCTGCTATATTGCTTAATCTGCTAGTTCTGTTATATTGCTTAATCTGCTAGTTCTGCTCTACTGCCTAGTCTATTAGATCTGTTCATCTGCCAAATCTATCATCTGCTAAGTCTGTTGAAAATGCCAAATCTGCTAAACTAAATCTGTTGAGATGCCTAATCTATTATCTGCTAAATCTGCTAGTTTGCTTAATCTGCTGAATCCGTTAAGTCGCCTAAATCTGTTATCTGCTATGTCTGTTAAGTTGATATATTCAGCCTGTTATTGACATAATCTGAATTAGCTATGAATAATTGACATGTATAGTAGGCGTGGGCACAAATGGTAAATTATTAATTAATTGGCCGCAAAGATAAACATGGCTAACTCGAGGTTTGAATGAGTTTGCGGCGTAATTCTGCCCGGAACCGCCCGGCATATCCAGTGGCCGCAAACAATAGGTTCTAATGTGAGAAGTTAGTCATAACGTGCTTGAAACCCGAGGTTAGACCCAGTTTGCGACAGAAACCTGCCCGGAACCAACCGGCCTAACCAGTAGCCACAAACTGTCAGTCTAATGTGAGAGGTCTAGGCATTAATATTTAATTAATGAAAATCTGAGATAAATATAATGTGTTAGGCGGATAGGGTTAAACTCACTAGACTGATGAATTTAATAAATCTGTTCCGTGAATCTGTAGGCCCAATCACAAAGTTAGACAAATCTATAAGTCTGTTAATCTGTAACTAGTTAATCTGTAAGTCTGTTAATCTGAAATCAGCTAATCTGTAAGTCTGTTAATCTGTATATTTGATCTGTTAGTCTGAAAACTTGTCTGTGAACTAGTTGATCTGAATTCTGTATGTCTGAACCTATAAACAAGTTAATCTGAAATCTGTTAGTCTGGGGACACAAGGTTAGGAGGGGAATTACTTGTGTCATCTGTTGTTTGGGATCTATATTAGTCAGTAACCCTTTCTGGTATCAAAACTTTGACCCAATAGTAGGAAGGGTCCGGGCACGCTTACTGAACTAATTATAAGCGGTTCATTCTGATAATGGCGAGGGGTGTTGATGGTGCGTTCCAACCGGGTCATGTGCGTGCATGGATCCCGGTCTGCCTCTGAGGATGTAAGACGCCGTGACATCTGTAAATAGGTCTGTGCCAATTGGTTGTCACTTTAGGGAGTGATACACCCTACTGTGGGGCCGACACAGGATATTTATGTATTAGGGAGCCGATCGCTTGAGGTAGGGTTTTAGGGTACATTTAGTTCTGTCTGTTTCTGTTGGTACCGTCTGTATCTGTTGGGTGGTAACACCTGTCTGTTTCTGCGTGGTACCGTTTGTTCGGGTGGTAAAGGCCCATTACTAGTGTACACCTAATTCTACATTCTGTTTCCGTAGGGATTAATCTGTTTCTGCTTCTGTCTGTTTCTGATCGGGTAGTAAAGGCCCATTATTGGCATTCTGTTTCTGTTAAATTATTCTGTACCCGTTTCTGTTTCAGTTTAGACATTAGGGTGACACCTAATTCGGTTATACTAGTATTAGTGCAGAGAAGTGTAAAGCAATAGCTTATATCATTCTGTTCTTCTGTTATATCTGCTACATCTGTTATAGTTATCTCTCATCCAGTTTTATTTTCATGTCATGTTATTATTATCTGTTCATAACTGAAAATCACTGGACTTGCCAGACTTTTGTCTGACCCTTGTTGTTACGCCTCCTTTCTTCCGTTCCCCCCCCCCGGGTTTTGTAGAAGGGAATACTCTAGCTTGATCCAGATTTCTTCCGCTTGCAGTGCTTAAAGTATGGCTTGTCTTCTTCTGTGGGGATTATGATTTTAAACTATGCATTCTGAAGGCTTTTGTACAAGACTGATATTTTGTACTTGAATTCTAATATTGTGATTTGAAAGGATGTAACCAAGCTTCTGTTTGAAATAAAGTTATAATTTTTCAAGTACTGTTTATATGTCCTGTAGTATTCTGTTTCTGTTTACTAAAATGCTCCACCAAAGTTAAGGCATTCCCTTTGTGAGTGACCTTAACGGAGGTGGGGTGTTACATATGACATATGTTGTCTATGCAAGTTTGTGGCCATTATTTCATCAAGTTCACACCTTTAGATTTGGATCTATGTTATACATGATGTTTATGCAAATTTGTGGCCATTATCTCATCAAGTTCACACCTTTAAATTGGATCCATGACATATGTTGTTTATGTAAGTTGTAACTTTGGCCTAGGCAAGTTTTAGATATTGAACATCATTCATATATGCAAGTTCACCCCTATGTTAGATCTATGTTTTAATTATGTGTATATATTGTGATGTTTTCTTTTATTTCATGAGTTAGACTATTCGAGTCTAACGTATATTTTACGTTCAACGAACAAACGTACAACGTGGGGTAAAAGAGGATAATAATAAAAAGAATTAATTGGCAAGAATGCCTTAAAAGGCATAAAATATAATTGTGGTGAAAATTGGTATGATTTTACATACCATAAATGGATGGACATAATTGAGTCAATTATGGACATCATTAAATTTGGAATTGATTGATAATTTGAATAGGGATAGAAATTCAAATTGGGGAATGATTAATTAGGAATAATTAATCGTCTAAGACACGAGGTTAGACTCTTTTGTGGTGTAAGACCGCCCGGACCCGCCCGACAAATCCAGCTGCCAGATATGCTAGTCTAATGTGAGAGGTCTTAGGAATAAACTAAATACGTAACAATTGTAAAGACAAGAGGTTAGGCTCTTTTGTGGTGTAAGACTGCCCGGACCCGCCCGGCAAATCTAGCTGCCACAAATGTCAGTCTAATGTGAGAGGTCTTTATGAGGTTACAGTCTTAATGAACTAAGAAACACTTAACCAGATAAGCATGTAGTAGGACATGAGGGGGTTAAGTGGGTGCCATGGGTGGCATGTGGAATCTAGTGGGTGCCTTGGGTGGCATTTGGAAATACGATTAGAAACACTTAACCAAAAATTAAAACATGTAATTGAAACATGAATAAGAAGTGGGTTAAGTGGGATGTACTAGAGGGGAACAAGCTTAGGTGGATAGCTTGTGTCAGGTAATGGGGGCCCATTTCAACCAGTAACCCATACGTATATTTGTGGGCTCGACCCAAGTCGAGGACGGGACACGCAAACTACGCTTGACTTTAAGAGGCCAAACCGGGTTAGCGGTAGCAACGCAAGTCCAACGGGTTCATATGCGTGTGTGGACCCGGGCCGGTAAGTAATACGTTGTTGCATCGTGTAGGTATAAGCCGTGCATTCTTTTTTGTATCGGGTTGCCACTTTGGGGAGTGATACACCCCACCGTGGGGCCAGCACGGCTATCTACGAGTTAGGGAGCCGATCGTTTGGGGGTAGTGGGTACACCTAGTGGAGATAGGGGCAGACGGTACCTATGAAGGCAGCTAGGGGTGCACGAATCTACCAATACCATTATTAAGTCTGTAGGCGGGATCAACCTTAGGGTGACTAGTGGTGGTGCAGTATACTAGGGGCGGTGCAGTTTAGGAATTATCCCATAGTGTTGGTGTAGTTTAGTAATCATCCTATTGTGGTTTAGGTGCGCTTAACGATATCGTTGTTCATCTTGTTTCCTTGTTTACTCTATCATACTCAATGGTTCATGGTCATTTCCTTATTTTACAACTTATGCCTTAGCCTAGTTACTTTGTTAATTATATTGTTTGAATTATCGCACTCACCAGACTTTATGTCTGACCCCCCTTTTTCCATCTCTTTCCCCCCCCCCAGGTACTCAGGTTGGAACTAGCACCAGTGGAGCTTGATTTTGGACTGCTTTTAGAAGATTTCTTGGACCGCTGAAGTAAAGTTCAGCTTCTCCTTAATTATGGCTATTTTAATGTTGGGGATTATGTCTTTCAGATTATGTACTTTGTTTTATCAAGATGGATATGATGTACTTGACTTTGGTTTATGGTTTTGATGATGTAACCAAACTTATTTACCTTCTGCTGCAATAAATAAAGTTTTGAATTTTCAAGTACTGTTTTATATCTGTCTTTTTGTGATTTTTTGTTCTATACTTACTTAAAACGCTCCATTGAAGTTAATGTATTCCCTTTGTGAGTGACATTAATGGACATGGGGTGTTACAAGCTACGTTTTGACGTTGCGGTCCCAACAAAGCTAGTTTCATCGAATTCTGAGATCGTTTGAAAAATGGCCATTTTCTGGTCGATCCAATTTAACAAAAATTGATCAATCACATTTTCTTTTGCCATTCTCACATACTAGCTTCAAAAATTATGAAATTTGAAACCTAGCAATAGTTTGACATCCCGGACCCAACAAAAGTGGTTTCGTCGAATTCCGAGGTCGTTTGCAAAATGTCTAATTTCAAGGGCTATACATTCTATATAGCGACCTTTATGAAAATTCATTTGGCGATAACTTTTGATCCCCACTATGAAACTTCGATTTTTTAAATTCGTTAGAAAGGTATTCATAAACAGATTTAAATATTTTTGGTTTCACTAAAATCTGTTATAATTTACACCCGGCACAATCAGTCAAAGTTTGAATTCAATTTTTCAAACTGCCACACTATTTCCAATTCATTATTTCATTGAAATATTGATTTTCAATTGTTTAAATTCTTTTAAAATAACCAATTTAAAATTTTTAAATTGGCTCGTATTTTCTGGGTTGTTACACCAATAGGGAAGGGCATAGAGGGCCAGGCATTTGTGCCAGCGAAAGTTCTCATTCTTGATTTTCATGGGTGCCTTTCATTTATTAGTTAAGGGAGGGGTCTAGTGGGACCATAGCCACTGTAAAGGAAGACCTTAGCATCTACATCGGCAGATATCTTAAAGCTCCCGACCGAGTTCCGTGTTTCTTGATTAGCCCTGCCACGGGACTCGGGTTCGCACATATAGAGAACATGTGCAAGTAGACAGTAAGTACGATTGACGAATACGTACATGGGAAAAGCCTAGGTACATACACATCGTTCTGGGTGGTGTATCGTAGACTAGAGGGCATTACTCGATGACGAAATCTAGTCGAACCTAGGGTGGCAGTCCAAACGCTTACGTAATATAGTAATGAAGGTTCTATGCAGACGTAGCGTTGGTACATACACACACACACACACACACACACACATATATATATATATATGAGATTCGGTACGACATGTGGCATTGGATAAGGGACTGCATACGTACGGAGGAGACCGTGCGAGTGGGATACACCTTAATTGGGGGTAGCTACATATACACTATATTAGGTTGATCTACTAGGGAGTAGATGGGTGCGACGTGTGTACAGGCCATAAGGGCTATTAACACAAATAACCTGATAAACAAGAAAATATAACAGACCGGTATATGTAGGGTTATTCAACATTTGTAGTTTAAACCCATTCTCACAGAACTTATGTTCTGACCCCTCCTCATTACATACTCGCAGGTTAGGTAGTGACAGAGATATGATAGCTTGGGATACTGGTTAAGCAGTATGTTTATTAAGGTAAAGCTATATTTTAATTACAATATATTTTATTCCTTTCGCTATGAGGTGCTTTACGAGTTCTGACATGTTTCTTTATCTTTGTCTTTTCTACAGGAAACCAGAGCAAAATAGCTCGGGTCTCGGTCGATTGGAATTTTGGAAAAAAAAATCGGTCCGACGGAACCCTGGTTGTTACATCTGGTATCAGAGCTTCGGTTTAGTTTTCCTAGGGAAAAGTTTATGAGTGAACGTATTTGTATTTTTGGAAAATATAAATATTACATATATTATAAGTATATATATATATATATATATATATATATTATAAGCTTAGGTTAGTATGAGAGCCACTTGAGAAATAGATTCGAAAAAAAAATATGACACTTTTACCCCCGTACACCAAAAAATGGAGATAAGGGAAATTTTGAACTTTTAAGAGGAAGAAAAAGGTGTACACAAAAATGGATATTTAAGATTTTATGTTTCGCTTAAGTTTTTATTTTATGGAGTTGGAACATGTTCAAGAGGAATGGACGGTTACCAATAAACAAAGCAAGTTTTAGATCTACAATATGGCACAAAAACGGAGGTGAACGATCGAGGAAGGAGACGGAACGAATAATACAAAAAAAAACTAGGTTGACCCTAATGTCGACCTCCATATAGGGAGGTCGACCTGCAGGTCTACCTGGTTCACGCAGGAAAAAAACGCCGAAGGCCAAAGGCCTTCGGCTCCATTCGCTGCTCCCCCTTCTCCATTTCAGCAAGCATGAAACCCACCTCCACCACCACGTTTTTCACCTCCCACCACTCCAAATCTCCACTGTTTCATGCAAAATTACCCCCAAATCGAAGCTAGAAGCCTCCTCTACCCAGATCTATACCTTTCCCCTCTCAATTCAAGCTTAATTCGCCATGACAGACTCATCCTCCCTTCTTGCCTCTTTTCCCCAACTCACACCTCAAGAGATCGCTTGGTGCAACATTGGAAGAGAAGTAGTCGAGGCATACGTCAACATTGCGGGTTTGAAGTTGTTGTTAGGGTGTCCGGTTAAGTTTGGTGATTTTGTTGGAACACCCTTGGAGGTTTTATTTACAGATGCGGGATTAATCGCAATTTTGGATATTAATGTAGTCGAGCGAAAGGGCTACAAGAGGTTAGTAAGACTTTTTGATGCTAATTTAGAAATTAGGGTAGATAATGAGGGTTTGTTTACCTATAATTCGGATGTAAAGGGAACCATCATTGGTTTCAATGAAACATGGTTTGGGGAAATGTTGAACATCCGTGGTACGGGTTATGAGCTAGGGGATCTTGAGATAACTGACTTAACTGTGTGGCATAGGATTTTCTATGATGCTTACGAGAGGACTTGGAATTATGCCCATCTACGTTCGTTAGCTAGATTTGTTATTCGGATTTTACAGTATAATCTTGTTGGACAGACTGGTGGATTTGATAGGATATCACAAACTGTTAAACGAGCCACATATGCTATTTTTGGGGGTATTCAGATGAATTGGGCTCGCACTATCCTACAATATTATGACTCTACTAGAGAGGCAAGGCAGTCAAACATTTATTTCGGAAATTTATGGACAGTAGTTTTTATATGAAGCCATATTCCTCTGCATATGGAAGGTTTTATACCGCCTTCTACCTATTCCTCCAGTATTATGGATTTGGCTGCATTGACGAGGTTGCATATCCACCTACATGATTTTTTAGAGCCTCAGCCCATGGAGCATGATGGAGGAGACGAGGGGGAGGAGGAGGAGCATGTACAAGAGGAGCATGTGTAGGGACAGCAAGGTGGTGACTACCAGCCCGAATATGAGGGAGAACCCAGTATGTACCGCCGGTAGGATCAGACCCATATCAGACAGAGCAGGCTTAAGGAGGTGCTTGGGCTTCCTCGGCTCCAGGATGGGGTACTTTCGGTACATTTGAGTGGGACCCTTGGGTTTCCAGAGAGCCAGACTGGAGGGCGGAATTGAGGAGGGTTTCTGAGCAACAGGCTCGGTTAGTTAGAGATCACCAGGACATCTTGAGGACACAACAAGAGATGCTCCAAACACAGATTGAGTTTGGACAGACTCAACAGCAGATGCTACAGGAGATGGGTACTTCCTATGATCAGTTAGGGGCTGGGCTACAGGACTTGCAGTTAGAGGTTAGGGAGGAGGCTAGGCAGCTTACAGAGCATCTGGATAGTAAGATAGGTGGCCTAGAGGATCTCATTCGTAGTTTCTTCCCATAGAGTTTTGACCTCTATCACTGTATTAGTAGGGTAGTATCTTATTATATAATGTATGGCTGTTTCCTTTTCTTTTATCCAGTTGAAGTAATGTACTAGAATTTATCTTGACATAATCTACGAGTTGTTAAATTAGAAAATTTCCAGTTGTAATTTGGTGGGCTTGAAGAATTAAGTATGTATATTTATGAAGCAAAGAAAATGAGAAATCTAAGTTAACTAAACTAGAATGCTAAGCGAAAACGGGAAAATATAAATTTTTCCGTTAAGCACATAAGGAACAAAATTTGGAAAATTAGATTTTTCCTAAATTTTAAAAATTTAATAGTGGTTGGTAGGATTTTGGATGCAATAATTGGATAAACGATGCTCTTACTCTGTAAGAGTGTGGGGAAAATTTTGGGTGAAAAATGTTTTGATTTTTCAAAAATATTGCATTCATATAGAACTGCAAGTATACTTAGGATGTGAGCATCATCTTTTGAAAGAATTTTTAAATTTGCAAACAAATAGGTGGTGCCAACTAGGCATACATGCTTCACTATAATGTATTTCACTTTGCACATGTATACAATGGTCGCAACAATTGGATACACACTTGATGGATGAGTATTGCGAGGGATTATCTATTTTACTCTTATCGAATTTCGGGGACGAAATTCTTTAAGGGTGGGAGAATGTAACACCCTGCATTTTTAGTATAATTAAAAATGTACATATGTGTAATTATGCAGAGATAGGTAAGTAATGTTGGTGTAAAATAAAAATTAGTAAATACATGAGGGAGAAGGGAAGATTTCTTCAATAACAATGTGTGTAGCGGAAAAGATAATAAAATAAGGATATTTAATTTAAATATCAGGAATTAAGTAAAACGGACGTTACCATTGCGTCCGTCTCGGAATTCTGCTTAGGATAGAGTCCAAGTTTGAGTAAATCGGATAATGTACGAAGAAGTTATGAACCATATAAGTTTGTATA
Source organism: Allium sativum (assembly GCA_030737875.1). Taxonomy (NCBI): domain Eukaryota; kingdom Viridiplantae; phylum Streptophyta; class Magnoliopsida; order Asparagales; family Amaryllidaceae; genus Allium; species Allium sativum. The sequence continues at coordinate 281,353,388 of CM060922.1, forward strand.
CACACAGAAAACTATATACGTATATATAAACCAAACCAACGTTCAAAACAGTTCAAAATAATTCGAATTCAGGCCAGGAACATGGGCGGGAAAATTCCCGCTCAAAGAAGTCGACCCCCCTTAAGGTAGGTCGACCATGGGGTCGACCATAGGGTCGACCTCCCTTGAAGGAGGTCGACACTAGGGTCGACCTCCCTAGGGGGGGTCGACCTGTTCAGCCAGAACATGGGCTGGGTGCTTTTGTTCGATCCTGGATGGATTTTCTGGCTTGGTTCGTTGGTTTGCTGCTATAAAAGGACCCTTAACCCAATAGTTATCTTCACAAAAATCCATGGCGACGCCATGGCTCAGCTCTAATCTAAACTCACCTTATTCTCCACTTAAAAATAGATCTATCTTCTCCTCTTTCTCTTCAAAAGTTATTCTTAAATAAAAAAGATTAGACTTAGGATTGTCACAAACGCAAAGAAAACAATGAAGAGGTTTCAGATCCGAAAACACTACGCAAGAAAAGAGAAGATTCAGATCTATAAATTATAGAAGAAAAAGGGGGTAAATCAAAAACAAATCAGATCTAGAATTTGGGATGCAAAGCAATGTGGGTGGACTTTAAATTATATTTGTTGTATAATGTTATTAATATCGTTCGCCATTCCCCATGTCTACATATAATTAATATGATGTTAATTCAACAAGATCTATTATTTTATTTATGCCTACGTTGAATTCTCTCCTTTTATTCTTTCCCTTTTTATTTTTATAGTTAGGCTATCTCGAGCCTACGTCTATCATGGATACATACGTTTTAAACGTGAATGAGAAATTATGAAAGGAAAGGGACTGTTGGGTGTAATATGGATTGGAAGTAGTGGTGTATAATTTAGAAACAGAATTTTGGGTAAGATTATACTGAAATGTGGAACTTGTGTAAATTTGTATAACAAAAATTGGATACGGAATTCGTGTAATTTATTATGATTGGCATGTAATTGGATAACATGGGATGTGAAGTTATTTGTAATTTGGAAGATAAACATAAAGGATTAATCAAATTATATGCATGAACATGGGACTGGGTAATATGCAGATTTGGTATGAATAAATATGTGGGTTGGGAAATTAATTATAACATGGCATAGGCGTGAATATGATTATAAGCGAGTTTTGGAATATACGACTTAAAATTTGGGTAATTTGGGTTTTAAACAAGAAATTGACACTATTGGCATAACTTGAACATGAACATATTTGTGAAATTGGTAATTGGCGTACGACACCTAGAATCGACATGAACTGTTAATTGGCTAAAGATGGAACATGGCTAACTCGAGGTTAGACTGAGTTTGCGGTGTAATTCTACCCGGAACCGCCCGGCACATCCAGTGACCGCAAACTATAGGTTCTAATGTGAGAAGTTAGTCATATCGTGCTTGAACCCGAGGTTAGATTGAGTTGTGGTGTAAGTCTGCCCGGAACCACCCGACACATCCAGCAACCGCAACATTAGGTCTAATGTGAGAGGTTGGTGCATTAATGCTAATGATACTTGCTATGTATGGTAGGGTTAAGTAACAACACTTAACCAATATGACATGACGCGTAGGTGGGTTAAGTCAACATGAATGAATAACCAACACCTAACCAACGTAACTTGTGATTGGATATGTAGATGGGGTTAAGTCAACTTGGGTGCTTAGACAACACTTAACCAAATATAACCGTGTAAAATTAAAGAAGTATGGGGAATGTTAGCAACCTATCGTATGTAAAGTTATAGGGTGTAATCAATTGATGAGAATGACATAAGTCCCAAGAATAACACAGCAAGAGATTGGTTGAGTGGAATAATCCTCTAAGTGTCAACCTGATGTTGATTTCAATCTTCGGGGTTGACACTTAGGTTATAGTTCTTTTACCAATGTAAACATGAACGATAAGATGAGTAGGTCAGAAAACCTTAGTTAAGAGAAATAAGTACAAAACCTTAGTTAAAAGAACTAAGTACAAAACCTTAGTTTAAAGAACTAAGTACAAAACCTTAGTTAAGAGAACTAAGTACAAAACCTTAGTTAAGAGAACTAAGTACAAAACCTTAGTTAAGAGAACTAAGTACAAAATCTTAGTTAAGAGAACTAAGTACAAAACCTTAGTTAAAGGAGCCTACGTCTTTTTAGAAACTCGGATAGACTACGATGGACTGGGATATGAAGCACGCAGCTTCAGGGGACGTTTAGTAGGGTACTCTTGGTATGCCTTTGTGAGAATGCAGATCATCCACCCGGGCTCACAGAGGTTAGGTCTGTACGGTTACGAACTAAGAGTATGCCTTGGTTGCAATAATTAGGAAGCAACCTAAAGACTAGGATGGACCAGCATGAGTCGGCGAGACCGATTAGTGCCCTGTGATAGCAACTCGTCGTCTACCTACCATCTTCAGTCGGTATGAAAAGCGGAAAGGCAGAGAACTCCAAAAGACCATATACTTGCTATCTAGTTATGGGTGAGGTAAAGCCAATAGGGAAGGGCATAGAGGGCCAGGCAGTTGTGCCAGGGAAAGTTCTCATTCTTGGTTTTCATGGGTGCCTTTCATTTGCTAGTTGAGGGAGGGGTCTAGTGGGACCATAGCGACTGTAAAGGCAGACCTTAGCATATGCATCGGCAGATATCTTAAAGCTCCCGACCAAGTTCCGTGTTTCTTGATTAGCCCTACCACAGGACTCGGGTTCGCACATATAGAGAACATGTGCAAGTAGATAGTAAGTACGATTGACGAATACGTACATGGGAAAATCCTAGGTACATACACATCGCTCTGGGTGGTGTATCGTAGACTAGAGGGCATTACTCGATGAAGAAACCTAGTCGAACCTAGGGTGGCAGTCCAAACGCTTACGTAATATAGTAATGAAGGTTCTATGCAGACGTAGCGTTGGTACATATATATATATATATATATATATATATATATATATATATATATATGAGATTCGGTACGACATGTGGCATTGGATAAGGGACTACATACGTACGGAGGAGACCGTGCGAGTGGGATACACCTTAATTGGGGGTAGCTACATATACAATATATTAGGTTGATCTACTAGGGAGTAGATGGGTGCAACGGGTGTACAAGCCATAAGGGCTATTAACACAAATAACCTGATAAACAAGAAAATATAACAGACCGGTATATGTAGGGTTATTCAACATTTGTAGTTTAAACCCATTCACACAGGACTTATGTTCTGACCCCTCCTCATTACATACTCGCAGGTTAGGTAGTGACAGAGATATGATAGCTTGGGGTACTGGTTAAGCAGTATGTTTATTAAGGTAAAGCTATATTTTAATTACAATATATTTTATTCCTTCCGCTATGAGGTGCTTTACGAGTTCTGACATGTTTCTTTATGTAACGACCCAGATTTTCTGGTCAATTTATTTTGAATATTTAATATTATTTTAAATATTGAGCTGATAATATAAATCGATTTTTATATTGAATTATCGATATAATTATCGTAATACAAGGATCTTAAGTAATTCAATTTGGATTTAAAATGGAGTCAAAATGATTTAAATGGTTAATATGAATTTTTATATGAATTTAAATTCTATTATATTAATTTATTTTGGTTATTTATATTTACGTTCAAATTAAATATCAAAGTATATTCAGTTAGTTCAGAATAGTGTTACACTGTTGAAATAACAGTGGTTACGTTAAAATAGCAGTTCGTGGTTTAAATTAATGGACCCCGAGATATTTAATTGTGGATAGGCTTCAAATCAAATCGATATCTGTTTAAAAAGAATAAAAGATCTCTTTATATCGAATCAGAATCAAATCAAATTAATTAGAAAATCTTTTTAAATGAATACAAAGATTTGTGTGTACTTTCGGTTCCCTCTCCACCTATAAATCACGATAACCCTTTCCTCTTTACTTCCCATTCTCGTTTCATAAAGAATCCGAACCTCAGGAACAATATAAATGGCCATCGTTCAAATCAAAAAGGGGCCGATCCTCCGTTCCTCATTTTCCAAATCGGATTCAAGAAAAAAAAGGGGATTACGTCGCGATTGTTGTGGGTGTTAGGTCAGACATCAGATGTAGCGCGCATATGTCTACAGAGCTTTCTAGGGTCAGGGATCATCGATCTGAGATGCAGAGGAGGGGCAAACCATCCTTAAGGCTGCGAGTGGGAGAAAGGCACGACCTTTGATTCAAGGAAAAATACTGGAAGCAGCGTTGATCGATCTGGGATGTTGCGAGTTACTGGAGGCAGATAGGGTGATTATTTTGAACTCTGTTTAGTAGTTTGTTCGCACTGTAGCTAGGGCATCAGGTCACGACAAACAGTGAAGCATCGAGTAGCTGGTTTTGTTAATTATCGGCTTGAAGATCAAAGGTCTGGTTTTGGGGAAGATGGATGCTTGAGTGGTGATGGAAGTTCAGTACTGGACGTGAAATACCAAGGAGAGGACACGTTCTTTTTCTTTACGGTGAAGAAGGAGATTCAGATTTCTAATTGAGTGATTAAGGTATGAATTAAAATTTAAAATGGGTAGTTAACTTAAGTGTTTATATTTGTGTAAAGTAATTTTAATTTAAATGCATGGAAAACTGCTTATATAATTAGAAATTGATTTAAAGTAAATTAGTTTATTTAATTGGAAATTTGATTAAATATATAGAAATTAGTTAGTAAAGAATAAAATCTGTAGACATATTAGTTAAGGTTTAAATTGGAATTTAGTTTACACGAGAGTAAATAAATAAAATTTCATTCGTATATATTAGATAATTGAAATTTTATTTATTTTTGTTTTACATTAAAAAACAGTCAAATGGAGGAACCACTGTAAAATCTACATAATAGACTTCATCGGGTATTCAGCGCAAATAAAAATCTCGGTGAGTAAATCTCACTCACCTTTTATTTAGAATTATTTTTATTCGTTAAAAAAAATTGTTTGAATGCTTTCTGGTTGTTTTAAATATATTAGTTATTTAGGGTGACTATTATATATATAGGTTTGGTGGTTGGATTTCCTGAAGTATCATTAGCGGATGCCCGCAGTTTCATAGCGGATGATTTCCCTATGCGCCCCACAAATATATATTAGTGGATGATCTTCTATACCGCGATATCCTGCCACGAAGCAGGATGGGTATTATTTATGTTGACTAACATATGTGGATGCAAGAAAAACAGGTTGAAGGGATCCGACTGGATTCCTCAAAAATATATTATCTGTTTGTTTATTTGTTTGCATATATACTGTCATATATGGTGTGTAAAGAACCTAAAATAAATAATTGGTTGATTGGTGTTTAAATATCACTGGGCCTAAGTGTTGATATTTTAAAAATATCGAAAAAGGAAATTTCCAGAGTTAAAAGGGGAAATTCTATTTTTCTAAAATAGAAATTTGAAATTCGAATAGAATAAAAATATTAACTTGTTTTAAAGGAATAAAACAAGAAATTCATTTAAAAACGAAGTTTTAAATGAAGTTAAAAGAATTATCATTGGGTAATTCAGAAATAAATTATAAGTTTGAATTTGGAAAATGGAAAACTATTTTTCCGAAGTAGAAATATTTATTTCAAAAAGAAATTGGAAGCGATACTTGTTTTAAAAATATAAACAAGTGAAATAAAAGGGGATTTGAATAAAGAAGATTCAAATAAAATAGAATATGAAACTTGAATAAAGAGGATTCAAATGGAATTTGAAAAGAGAATTTAATTATAGAATTTGAATATATAATTCAAATAGAATTGAAATGGGAATTTGAATATAGAAATTCAAATGGGATTTGAACAAAGAGAATTCAAAAATAGAATTTGAATATAGAAATTCAAATAGAATTAAAAGGAAATTTGAATATAGAAATTCAAATGGAATTTTAATATAGAATTCAAAGAGAATTGAAATGGAGTTTGAATATAGAATTCAAATAAAATTGAAAATGGAATTTAAATATATGAAATTCAAATAGAATTGAAATGGAATTTGAATATAGAAGATCGAAGTATAAATAAATTTATTTCCGAGTTAGGGAAAATGACAATTTTAGAAGATCGGAAATATTATGTTGAATTGGAAAATTGGATTTGATATATATTAAAAATATATCAGAATGGAGTTGAAGTTATTAGAAACGAAGTTATAATGTTTATATATATATAATTTAAAACGAACTCGCCGTAGCGCGGCAGTTCGTAAATTGGCTATTCGAAATTCAACAGAGTATACAGAACTCAATTGAAGTTGGAATTCTTTGAAACAAGAATCGTCGGGATAGGTTGAATAATAGTTTTCTAATGAAAGAGAAAAATCTAAATTTTGTCGTATAGATTTTGAGTTATGTCAAAATCAATTTTTCTGAAAAACAGCGCCATTATCCTTTTAAAAACGATAACGGTTTATTTAAATAAATAAAAGGATTTTTAGGAAATAAAATCCGAATTGGCATTAGAAAAATCTAGACTGGAGATATAAAATAAATATGAACTCCAGTGAAGTAAGTAAAATGATTTTTGAGACAAAAATCATATTTTAAATGGTTAAATAGAATTAACTAAATTATAGAATAAGTAGTTAAAGGAAATTTGAATCGAAATTGGTTTTTGGATAAGTAAAAGAGATTGAGAATTTATATTCGAAATCGAATGTATAACTCGAGTTGAAAATAGAATTAGATTTGATTCATGAGTAGATTAAAATATATTTGAATGTGATATGTTCAAATAAATTAGTGAAATAGGCAAAGAATTAATTAAAGAGTTAATTAACGAATTGAGTTAAAACAATCAGGTATAGTTGAGATAAACTGGACAAGTATAAACATACAGGAGACATGTATGGGATAAGGATAATGATGGTATATAAATAGAATGCTCGACAAAAAGGTACATGTTTAATTCATATATGAGATTTTATGCGTCGTATCGGCAAGCCGCTTGGCTTTTTCTTTTTCTTTTGGATTGGTGAGGGCCATGAGAGGCTATTTGAAATATCCCGATGCTCCCGGTACAAGGGAGGTTATGGCGAAATTTTCCGGAAATTTAAGGAGTTAGAATATTTTTAAGAAAAATTTGATGGTTAGAAATAAATGTATCGATATATATATTGAATTCGATAAGGAAACGAATTTAAAATAGAATATTATAAACAAAAAGGAAATTGATATGCTGGTAATAGAAAGAGAAACATATATACGTTTAAAAATGAATAATTGGGTTTTATAGTGTGTTTATTCGAGGTAAGTGGTTTTGCCGTTTTGAAGTTGAGGATGTTTTCAATCAAGGTCTGAGAGGTAGTTATACCCCAACTTGATTGATGTCATTTTTAATTGATAAATAGCAAGATCCAGTCTCGAAGAGAAAGTGTTGAATAATAGTTAGTTGAATCAAATATTTTGGGTTGTTGTGACGATGTTTTACACAGCATTCGTTTTAACCCAAGTGGTGGAATTTTGGAAATATAAAAGTAAATATTTCCTGAGTATAATTAAATGGTCGGGGAAGAGATAAGTGAATTGAAATTGTTTTCGATTGCAAATAGAATATATTTTCTAAGTATAGAAAATAAAAGAAGGTGATATAGGTAAATGTTTTTTCCAACTAGCGTAAGAAATCAATAAGATTTCTGGAAATATTTGGTTAACTAATATTGATAGGGAAATGAGGAAGTGAATTAATCAGTGAAATATTAATTTACAGGCCCAGTGATTGATGGATGTCATGGATGAATGTTTGTTTGTTTTTCTTCGATAGTTAAATAACCGACTATCGAAGTATTTGCCAATGTCGTTGTCAATATGGAGAGACCGGTTGGATTATTATCCGTGAACCACTCTGTATTGGCAGTAGCGTTGCGAATCAGATTATATGAAAATAATCGAAGACGGAGTGAAGTGCAAGGGCTTTTTCTATTAATAGAAATTGTGCCTTCGGTTTCGTTCAATCCCAGAACGAACGTAAATGGACGAATGTCTGACAAAGTATTTCCAATGATCGCATGAGTTGGTCTGTATAAATATATATGGTTGCAACAGATTTATTCACTTAGCATAACATCCAGAATATTTGTGCAAATCAATTAGTGATTAACGGATCTGACAATGTGGCATTCAAAGTGATTGTGCTATCAATGAATAGAAAGTAATCGTAGCCTCAGGCCTCAACAACTGGGAAATGACAAAAATCGGGCAGGCAGCATGGCTATGTGGGTCGCTCCCATTAGGGTGTATAATCACCTATCTAGAGATTCATTTAATTCCTTATTCTGTTCGATGTTGTCCCATTCGGGAAACGGTTGCTGATCCCAACCGTTGGTGATATACATTCGATACACTCAAGCTAAATGAGTGGTCGGTCATGTGTGGGCCAGGTTGCTAGATGTTCTTGTTGAACCCAGTGTATTCCTCTCTAGAGATACACTAGCGGAAGGTGGTTCCATACCTTGTCGGAATCCAATCTCCAATAAGTGCCATGCGGTTTTTGATTTTATATTATATATGGAGCGTGAGATGTAAGCGTTCCGCTAAATTCTATTTATTTGATGTAGACATTATTATAATATCACTGGATTTGATATCAAAAATATTTTGGGTTATCGTAAGATAAAAAACCATCCATGTTTATGTGTGGATCGGTCTTACGATCATCATTTCTTTCGAAAGGATTTTTAAAGTTAAACAAATGGTTGGAGTTTACTCACACCAGTCCCATGACTAAACCAGAGTTTATTTGTTTTTGTTTTCCCTAAACTCTTGGGTGCCCAAATTTGTACAGGCAGTCAAGTATTCGGGATTTTTCAGATTCACTTGGAAGAGCTGGAAGCAGGAGGCTTCACCAGTTAGCTATAGACTATCATATATTCCGCTGTGAACCATGTTTATATCTAGAAACAGGTATTTATAACTGTTCCAGGAATAATTGTTGTGCTCTGATGATGGTATGTGTATAAAGTTACTGATTTGTATCTCAAAAAGTTGTGTTATTTAATATATTTTGTTCGTTCCGCTGTGAGTTTGTGATCTTCATTTTCTTATATTCTAATATTTCTTTCTTTCTATTTCTCATCCTCTAACTTCTTTCTAATAATGATTCGTATTTCTGTGCAATTTGGATTGGACGTGCGGTATTATTAGTCAACTCAGATAGTACGGATTTGCGGGCCTTTACACTTTATCTCTGTCTTTTCTGCAGGATACCAGAGCAAAACAGCTCGGGTCTCAGTGGATTGGAATTTTGGAAAAAAATCGGTCCGTCGGAACCCTGGTTGTTACACCTCGCGCCTCTCTCCTCTTCGTATAAACCGCTACCCAAATCGAACGAGACCCGCCGCCAGCCCTCCCCAGGCCCCACCACGACCGGCGCCACCCTCCACTGCGCCTCCCCCTGACCTGCAACCCCCAACTCCACCTCCTCAGCCTCCACCAGTGACCATGGACCCCCTTCTCCTCTAAAAACCTAATTTTTGAGTGTTTCTGAACTTGCAAATAACCCCCTGAAGCCCACAACACCCGCAACATCCCCTCCTTCGATCAAGAAGCAATTTGAGTCTTATTTGTTTATTTCTTAGATAAAGATTGAATTTTTATGATAGAAAAATAGGATTTTTATTTTTAATTAGCAAAGGTAATATTTTTAAATATATAAAGGTATGATTTTTATATATGTATGATAATCAAAATATGATTTTTATTTGTTGGGATAAAGCGATAAAAATATGATTTTTACTATGAACAGCGTGAAAAGAACTGCGATGGAACTGGTGGAAAACGAAGTCCGAACCATTCAAAAATAAAGAATGGCGGAGTGGAACCCTCGGTGAGAACTTCTCACTTTAATTCTTGTTTTCTAATTAAAATATATACTAGGATGAAGACGGTGCTTAGCAGCACCCGACACCCGTCGTCCACAGACCATGGACGACTTGTTTGATTTTGTTGTGTGGTGAAAATTGATTGTGATGTGGAATGAATGGAAATATATTCATGTGTTGAAATAAATTATTTATCATCAAAAATATAAATTTAACGTGAATGTGAATAAATAAATATTCATTTACAAATCGGACGATTTGTTTATGTACACCCATTTGAAAGATATTGATTGGGACGATAAATTTTACACATCGCCCAACTACACAAATAATATTCAGTGTTTGTTGATTTGAAACCCCACACGGGTGTTGGGATGATATTTGACATACACTAATCCCAATTATTTAGTTGTATGTCAATCGATAGGTTGACAAACAGTTGTGTGGTGCACTCTGGATGATGGTTGATTATTTATCATTGCTATTGTATACATGTGTTGTATAGAATCCATATAAATAACGTTATATGGTAATTGAGTGGGTCTCATTCCAATTTGTAAAATAAATCATATTCATGTGTTGAATAAACAAAAAAAGTCATGTGTTGACAATACTCATGTGTTGAGAATATTCATGTGTTGAAAATATTCATGTGTTGAATGAAATATTTATACAATAAAATTCACATTTTTATTGTAAGTAAGAATTAATATATATTCATGTGTTGAACGAAATATTTATACAATAAAATTAACATTTTTATTGTAAGTAAGAATTAATAAATAATCATGTGTTGAAAATATTCATGTGTTGAATGAAATATTTATACAATAAAATTCACATTTTTATTTTAAGTAATAATTAATAAATATTCATGTGTTGAAAATATTCATGTGTTGAATGAAATATTTATACAATAAAATTCACATTTTTATTGTAAGTAAGAATTAATAAAAATTCATGTGTTGAATAAAATATATATTCATGTGTTGAAGAAAACATTCATTTGTGGAATAGAATAACGAATTTATTGAAATATATAAGGCCGTGTTTATTAGATATGCGCCATTTTGACGTGAACGATATTTATATGGATTATATTCGTTTTTTATAATGAATATAGAAAAGAAAGTGATTTCAAAATATAGCGTTTTGAAAATATTATCATTTATATATTAATGATAAGGAATATTCAATTTTGATCTAAAATTGAATATGAAGTTGAAATTGTTTTTAAAACGAATTTGAAACGATTTATAAAATACGTTTAGAATTGAAATCGACGAAATATATATATATAATATATATACTATATATATTAAATGGCCTGAATAGAACGTGCCACGCCACGGTAGTTCGCGAATTTCGACCATTGACTTCGAATTGACTACGGGAGATCCGACCGTCGGATTCTCCTGAAACCAGAACCATTGGGTTCGTATCGAAAAGAGCTTTCCAATGAATATTAGAAATTTGAAATCTGACGGTTGGATTTTGTTAGACCAAAAAATGGTCCTAACAACCACTTGATAATGTTTTGTTGAGAATAATGAGGAATCATGAACAAAAAGCAAGAAAAATCAATCAACACACGGAATTTATAGTGGTTCGGCATTAACAAGCCTACATCCACTTCATAGCTTCTCAATTCATTCAGAAATTATAAATACAATGAGTATTGACGCTCAAGCACTTAATTACAATGAATAATACTCTCTGAATTCATTGATTTTATTAAAGAGGATGAAGGTTCTTCGTTGGTAGCCATGGCCGAAATAGATAGAGCTTTCTTGAGGCCAAAAAGTCCCCTTCTATGATGTGTTGTATGTGTATTTATAGGTAGAAATTCGGTTAGGGTTGAGTGGCCACGTGGCAGCTTCAGAGTAAATCTCGGAAGTAGTGGAGAACATGGGGAAGTGGTTACCAGCTCGTTCTTTGCCAAGTGGAGTCCGATCCGCAATTGTAGGAGTCGGTTATGCCAAGAGAAGAGGTCAAACTCCGTGTGCAGAAACAGGTCCAGTCGGTTCGGATCGGATCCGAACCGAACCGGTTGTTCGAGCAGATTGCATGCACGCACTTCTGTGCAGAATAATACTTCAGGAGGTTCGGTTAGAGGGTACTCCGATCCGATCCGGAGAGGGGGATCCGATCCGATCCCAAAGGAGGGATCCGATCCGATCCGATCCGGAGAGAGGGATCCGGTCCGGTGACATTTGCATGTATAATTCAAATTTTCCATCTTTCTATCACTCCATCCAAGTGATCGCCAATCAATGTAAGTTCATACTCAACTCCCTGGCTTTGGGTAGCCTGGTCACAAAGCAGGCTAACATTTTGCCCCCCAAAGTACATCTTATCGCAGATGAGATGTGCTTTGATTAAGTCGAGATAAATCTTTTTAGAACGCCATCCATCCTTGAGGTGACTTTATCGAATTGTTGCACTACTTCCATGGGTGCTAGTTAGTACAAATTCTATGGAAGGAGTAGTCGAAATGATCGGGTAACCGTTTTAAACATCGTCGAATCAAGATGTTGATTTCCTTCATGATAAGTCATGTGGTATGTTTGGCTCCCGTGTGAGATCGTACATGTAAAAGTTGATGCCAAACGACGCCATCTTCCTAAACAAGTCAAGTGCATTACTAAGCTAAGATTTCTTTAATGTATAAGTCAATGTATACAATTGCCGTCCAAGTCATAGTATGGTGTCAGAATCTTCATATCTTGAGCTAGCATCTGGACCGTTCGGATAGAGCGCATCAGAGTCGGCATATGAATTTGTCATTTTTGCTTGGATTTGGACTATCTCGATATCAGGATATTAATCTAGGACTCCATGATTGCATCTAATCGTAATGATAGTGCATCCGAAAGCCATGATCACTTCAGATTGTTTTATAGTCCCATGATCGCATACGAGTCAGTACGAGATGTTGTTGAAAACATGCAAGCCAATAGCTGGTAGGATTATCACAATTGTAAGGTAGCAGAGGAGTTCATCATACTCTCCATTTGATGCAGTTGCAGATCAAGTCTTTGAATTCTTGTTGATCCGTAATTTCGCTCACTTGGATGGTCGGGATGAATCACGTCATATTTTAAAGATATAATGTATATGTTCTGAATCATGCATTGAGTTAGGGTCATGTTTAAAGTCAATCTGTCGGTTGAAGTTGATGTTCCTAGCATTAGTGGAGGACGAGCGAAGTCAGTGCTTATGCCCCCAACATTTTTGGGGAATATGATAGGTCATCCAATCTTTTAGCCTTTATACTATTTTCTGCCGCATCGGGTTAGATATGTAGGTTCAACAATCTTAGTCACCCTGTGTCGTTATGTGCACATTCCCAAGTCATTAAGGGTTGGAGTCGTATATGCGAATGGTCGAATCACATTCGCGTTGGGGTCAACCCATCTGTTTATCCAGAAAGCAGTGATCGCCTTATTTAGTATATCAGCAAACTTAGATACTCACCTCGCATCAGCTGCAGAGTTGAGTAAGCTCGTCAATCTTGCAAGCGAGCGAACGTCGTTAGTGAGTTATTCGAGCTCCTTCGTTCACGCTTTGGCATAATCCGAAATAGCCATCATAGTCTTGTTGAGTCTATCTCCCATGCTTGGTTCCATTAAGCTTGACAATCAAGACCGCGGGCCCGATTAATGACATTGGTCATTTCCAGAATTGTAAATTCCTGTTAGTCTTTCCTGGGGCTTTTCTTTTTCCTTTATTATTTCAAGAGTCAGATGGTGCTCCATTCTGTCGTGAAGACATTGAGATCATCCATTTCAACATTAGCACACTCTTATTGCACGAATCTGTCTATCTCAGGATAAGATTTCCCAACGTTTCTAGGAGAATCTCATGGTAGAGAGATACCGAGGTTTGTTTCAGAGGTGAATCCGCCAAGTCCTCTGGGTGCGTATTGATGCAAAGAGATTTTGAAGTTTGAGATATCCAGAAATACCGGATACTACAGCAATCAACGCTATATATGGTCCAGGTCGATTTACCGATGCCACTGCGGCGTTGAATCTTTCAAGGAATGTATGCAGGGTCTCGCCTGATCTCCGTTGAAGCATCAATTAATGTTGCCAATTCGGCCCTCATCTTTGAGAAGTTGTCGCTAATTACCTAATTTAGCGCTAGTGCCCCAGTATGAAGTCTTAAATTAGGTGGAAGTCGGTTCCTGGCTTCTTGGTTGCGCATATGTAATAGCCGTCAATCAGGCTTCTGTTTTTTAATTCTTGATGGTGATCCGCTACTTGGATGTATGAAGGTTGTTCTTGAGGAGCCATTCTTCTGCTTATAGTCTAGGTTATTATGAAGCTCAAATAATCGTAAATGTGCCTAAAGCTGGCGGATAGTCAGATGATAATGTTCGAAGCTTTTATCCTGTACTCCCCATCCATGGGGATTTTACTAAACGGTGGTCATTAAATCCACGTATTCTCTGAATTCATTCTCCCTCATCGAGCTGTGAGTTAGAGTTTGATAGAAAATGATTTATTCGTGTCCAGCTCATGTTAGTCCTTGGTCTCCCATCCAAGCTTTGAGGTTCGGAGTAGGATGGCAATGAAGTTAGACTATAGCTTTCTCGAATGCTCTCGTCTTCCCCCTACATGGGGAGCCTCATGTTGAGGTTGAGCTGGATTTTAAACATTCCTCCGAATTGGAGCAAAGGTTGGTTGGGCTTCGTTTAATTTTTCGGTGGCTCTTGCATATCCCTCATTTTCATCCAAAATGTTATAGTCGGAAGTTGCATGCTACAAATGCCTGGGAGGAGGTTGGTTGCATCTTGTTTCATTAAAGACGACTATGCCAACTTGTCCTAGGGTCCCATATGATCTGGACCATGGAGCAGGGAGTGTTTGAGCCAAGTTCGTTGTCGCTTGAATTTCCATGGTGCTCGCTCCAGCGAGTTAGCCATAGTTACTCGGCCTTCCATCTATCCAAGTAAAAAAGTTATCCATCATTTTCTGTCGTTTCCAGAGAAGTTTGTCTCACTGAGCCATCTAAGTTCTCAAATCAGCGAGGGTACCATCTATTTCATATCTAGCTTGACATGCTGAGGGATCATTGCAAGAAGAAATTTGCTACCTTCCTTCGATCCTAGCGCCTTCTGTGCCAATATCCTCAGCACGGAAGAAATTTCTATCTTCCTTCTTCTTTGCTTTTGAGTCTGAGTGTCAGGCAATTCGCCTCCTCGCAAGTTAGGAATCAAAGCAATGGCATCTCCCTTTACATGGGGTCTTTCAACCGGGAAGTCGGTCCGGACTAGCAAATGGACGTTCACTCTGCATCCATTTCGTGGTTTTCAAGCAGCCTGTCAAGATCGAGATATAAGTTAGTCACAGACATATAACATTTATGAATATTTTCAGCAGTGCGGCCCCAGTTCGGGGGTAATGGAGAAAGGTCGGTAGTTGTATCACATCCCTTTTAAATTTAGACGTGGATGCACGGAAGGGAGACATTTTTTTCAAAGCTTATGTGGTTGAGTTATCCAAGTGCTCGAGTTATCGCGTTTTCTATTCAATATATTTGCGAAGTGGCACTCTTCGTTGCACTTGGGCTATGGCTAGTCATACATGGGTGTGTATGTTGATTTGATATATCACTCTTAGGGCCTCCTTTCGGTTGTTGCCTTAAGTCGTGTGACACGTTATTAAACAGTTCACTCTCAAGGCCTCCTTTCGGTGATTGCATTGAGTCGTGTGGGAAGCTTAGCATTAGAAGTCGACGTCATTCCTTCAAACACGACCTCTTTGTTGTTGTACGCGAGTATCCCTTGTGTCTTTGCTTTGTATCTGTACATAATCTTGCAATTCGAAAAAGAATAGTCAGCTTAGTCTTGCAAGCTACTAAGTCAATCTTTAAGTCACAAGCAATTGTAGCTCGAAATGAAAACATGTTGAGTGCTAATCTATCTAGCACAGAATTATTAAATGTCAAAGTGTCAGGTGTCGTAGTTTGGAGGTATAGTGTCTGTAGCCTCCATTTAACTTTGAAACACGGGTCGCGTCCGAAGCGTGTTTGAAGTTAATTTAGAAATCTATGTCCGTGCCCCCAGCGTTGATGGGAACCAAATTAAGTCATTCGTATGTCTGATCCGTAAGTCCTTTATAATCCTGTCCTCAGTCGGAGGGCAATGAAGATTGCATGCACGTCGCAGCATTGTCCTTTATACTCTCTCCCAAGTCGTGAGAGTTAGAGTTATGGGTTTAGTGGTCTTAATTCATGGTGCCCCATTCACACTAACCCAACAGATTTATACTCTCTCTCAAGTCGTGAGAGTTAGAGTTATGGACGTCGCGGTTCGTCCTTTATACTCTCCCAAAGTCAGTTTGGGTTAGAGTTGTGGATCGAGTGGTCTTAAATCTTGGCGCGCCTGTCACACTCGTCCTAAGTTTATACTCATATCCAAGCTCTGAGAATTAGAGTTAGTCGGGCAAACAGTCGGGTCATATTTGCCTTGGCATCGTCCCTTTGCTCCCATGTCAAGGGCAAAGGTCGCCATCGGGGGTGATCGGTTCTCACCCCTATTGAGTTTATACTCCTCCCTTCCGAAGCATGGGAAAGAGTTAGATACGTCGTTAGAAAGCGGTCGAGTCATACTCATCCTCGTCTTAACATATCTCTTTTGCCCCCACTTCGAAGGTAAAAGTTATCTCGTTCATGGTATTGTACCCGTCACTGTTGCACTCTTCCCATCAGATCAAGGGATAGAGTCGTCGATCTACCGAGTAATTATGTCACACTCGAATACATTTCTATGTCTTGCATGGCGAATCAATGGATAGATGATGAGGAGGCCTCATTAGTATGTCCATATATGGATAACACAGGTCGAACTCGTGCGCATTTACTCTCTTGCCCCCACGTCAAGGGCAAAAAGTCGGTGAATGAATGGTCGAACTTCTTTTGCTTTAGAATGTTGTCGTTAGGCCAATAGTAAGCGGGTGAAGGGTCGAATCACGTTCGCCAAAGCTTTACATTCCTCCGATCAAACTATGGCAGGAGTTGTCGGTACCAAACCTCGGGTACCTGCAACATTCATATACGAATTTGCATGAGTTAATCATGTCAATAACTCAAGAAGTATGTAAAGGAAAAATGCATGATTGGAAAATAAGTATGTTGATAGGCGGTGCTGCCTCCTTTATTTGGATTTATGTAATTCGATGGCATCGACTGCAGGATCTGATTGTATGGACGGTCGAATCGCATCCATCTGGAGTCGGATCTCAACTCTGAAATGCAATGATCGATGCACAATTATCTTGAGATCTGCCACGTGTGAGCCAAGGAGTGGATGGTCACCTCGGATCCATCTTAAGGTATACAACTTCTCTCAGACGAAGGACGTGGCTCTGTAAATGAGCAGTTCAATCGGGCTCGTTACGACAATGCTCCATAATTCTTCCTGTGGGTGCTCAAAGTTTGATCGGTACCAGATTCGGGGTACCTACATCATCCACATATAAATTCATCTGGGTTAGTTAAATCAATAACTCATAAAGCATGGAAATATAAGAGTCATGGTTAAAAAGTAATCCTGTTAAAGGAATGAATATCATTCTGTGCGAAGATGGCATTGCACGCTCTCTGCAGGTCCATTTTTCCTCACTACATCTCTGTCAGGGGATGGCTGTCAAAATCTTTAGCTGGAGATGAACGTCTTTTCAAACCGTTGTGGGGTGGCGGTCCTAAGAATGAGCAAACCTTGATTGAGGACTTGGAGTGACAAAGGCAACTAGGTAAATACTATAAACGAATGACGAGGTCGCATCTTATTTGAATCGCCTTCTTGCCCCCATGCTAAGGGCAAGGATTGAGTATAAGGGAGTCATGGCTACTAGGGGGATAGTCATATCTCATCCATCCGCAGATATGCCTTTAGTCCCACGTTGGGAATAAGATCTATTGCACAGATAATCAATCAGCATCCAGGCTTAAGTGCTCTAAATCTTTAACTTGCCACCTCCATTGAGTAGCATCTCCTAATTAGCTAAATAGCAGGCTCTTCCAGTAACATGGTCGCCATGGACCATTCCCATTCCATCTTTCATTAGGAATTTTAGCAATAGATACCAGGGTGCAATGTAAGCTCTAATCGCCGCTAGAGCTGGTCAGTTTAGACCTTAGTCAGATAAACTTGACTACAATAGCATGGCTTCCAAGGCTTGAAGTAATGTTCACGTTTTCTATCACAATTTATGTATGAAGTCGAGAGCTAACGGTCAATTCATATTTGTTTTGATCTCGAACTCTCATCTCTTGACAAAGGTCATATGGTGACTGGTGAGCAGTCAAGTTGCTATCATCCGAGCAAAGATTCATATGTCCAATCATGGCCTGCAGGGGTTCAGCTGTTACCTATCGTTGGGCACCAAAGTATGTTGACCTAACCCTTATTCGATGGAAATCAGACTTCCTTAATGCGATTGACAACAAATAGCCATTGCAAAGGTTAGCTAAGTTCTTCGGGAGGTGAGACGCAGGACATTTTATTCATCACATCATACAATTGAAGTGTAGCTTTGGGATGTTGGGATCCTTAGCTGCTTTCTGGTATCCCACTATTGACAATCATGGTCACTAAAATCATATGAATCATCTTTGAAGTAGTGTTCGAACTATTCTATATAACTGTCATTCGATGCTCCGCCGATTGGACAGGTTTAAGTCATATAAATGGGATGGTCACTACTCATTAGGGAACAACATCAGTTGCATTACTGAAATCTACACTATCGGAGTTCCAGAAGATGAGGCTACTATTAGACAATAATTATCTCGTATACTGTCGTTGATAGCAAGCTGAATCTGACTGACAGCTCCTCCCATTGAATGGCATCGGCAAATAGAGGCTATGGCTTCTGGAGGAATCCTAGTCGTTGCCATTTGGTTGTCATATTCTTTGACTATCCACCTTATCTTCATTAACAAACTTTGATGACTACTGTTGGTCAAAATATACGTCGAGCCGAAGGTGAGCCGTGCTCCGAGCCGAAGGCGAGGCCGTCAGCGGGTCCGGGCGCAGCGCCGGCGGGGGTCCGGGGCCCCGCAGTCCCGCATGTGGGCACCGCACGATTTTTTCAATTTTGGAAGATGGAGCCTTTTCTGAAATGATCTTAAAAATGTATTTTTTCCAAAAATAGCTGTTTCGGGTCGGATCGGATCATGCCTTCAAATTTGCGGTTCGGAGATTGTCTTCAGGTCGGGTCGGATCGGACTAGTTCCTCCGAACCGGATCGGAGACGTCACTAGCTAGTCGGTTCGGTATATATGAAAGAGCCGGTTCAGATCTCCTCCTCCTGTTCGGATCGGTCTTCCCTACCCTGCATCTCCACTTTCCTGCGGTTCGGGTCGTGGCACCCTCTTCGGTTCAGTTCGGAGATGCATCATTGGGTTGGTTCGGGCCTTCCCATGCAGTTCGGATCGGGGATATGCCTTCGGTTTGGTTCGGGTATGTTATCGAATCGGATCGGATCGGGTATGTCATCAGCAGGCAGCCGGTTTTGATCTCCCCCTCTGGTTCAGATCAGACGTTCTTTTTCAGGTTGGGTAAGACCCGATCCGACCCCCTGTGGGAGATTGGACTGCGCCTCATCTACATCCGATCCAAGGGCTTCAACTGCATCTGATCCAAAAGCTTTGCTGGACTCTGTTTTCGATCTTCAGCGATTGCTTCTACATGGCATGGTGGCGACTTCATTTCTGTTAATCTCCACAATTGCAAAGTAAATAGAATTCATAGGATTTCCTCATCGGACTTGGCAATCCAATAAGTAGATTGGAGAATCCTTAAGCGCTGAGAATCTTCATTTCTCAGTGAAAGCACCAAAATGTTAGACCAAAAAATGGTCCTAACACCCACTTGATAATGTTTTGTAGAGAATAATGAGAAATCATGAACAAAAAGCAAGAAAAATCAATCAACACACGGAATTTATAGTGGTTCGGCGTTAACAAGCCTACATCCACTTCATAGCTTCTCAATTCATTCAGAAATTATAAATACAATGAGTATTGACGCTCAAGCACTTAATTACAATGAATAATACTTTCCGAATTCATTGATTTTATTAAAGAGGATGAAGGTTCTTCGTTGGTAGCCATGGCCGAAATAGACAGAGCTTCCTTGAGGCCAAAAAGTCCCCTTCTATGATGTGTTGTATGTGTATTTATAGGTAGAAATTCGGTTAGGGTTGAGTGGCCACGTGGCAGCTTCAGAGTAAATCTCGGAAGTAGTGGAGAACATGGGGAAGTGGTTACCAGGTCGTGCTTTGCCAAGTGGAGTCTGATCCGCAATTGTAGGAGTCGGTTATGCCAAGAGAAGAGGTCAAACTCCGTGTGCAGAAACAGGTCCAATCGGTTCGGATCGGATCTGAACCGAACCGGTTATTCGAGCAGATTGCATGCACGCACTTCTGTGCAGAATAATACTTTAGGAGGTTCGGGTAGAGGGTACTCCGATCCGATCCGGAGAGGGGGATCCGATCCGATCCGAAAGGAGGGATCCGATCCGATCCGGAGAGAGGGATCCGATCCGGTGACATTTGCATGTATAATTCAAATTTTCCATCTTTCTATCACTCCATCCAAGTGATCGCCAATCAATGTAAGTTCATACTCAAGTCCCTGACTTTGGGTAGCCTGGTCACAAAGCAGGCTAACAGATTTCGAATTATGTCCAAATCAAATTTGGAAAAGGTCACTGTAAGTGCAGTTCGACGATCGTTATTGGAAATCGACTGTACGGGCCTTGATAAAATTATTAAAAATATCAATAATTTGTGTAAAATCGTAATAAATAATTTAGAAAGAACTGGGGTGAAAAATCCCATATTTAAAAAATAAATTGGATTTGAATAAATAATCCAGTGTTTTTGAATAATCCAGTGTTTTTGAATAAATAAATTGGATTTGAAGTGGTTTTAAAAATAATCAGAATTTCCAATATCTGAATTGGAATGGATCTGAATCAAAGTTATCTTCGGAATATTTCGATGTTGGATTTCTTGATTATACAGATATGGTTGTGGGAATTTGAAATATATATTTACATCGTTATTTCCAATACGAAAGTTGTTGGTTTCAGAATTTGATATTGAATATAAGCCGATATATTTTCTGTTCAGAGCCTTGTATTTAATATCAAATGGGATTTTGGGTTCGTTGTGAATGGTGTCTTAAATAACATTGTTCTTGAACCCAGTTTAGAAAAGAATAAATCTTTTAATTAATATTTAGTGAAATTATCCAGTTAATTAGTATTTAATTGAAATTGAATTTAAATTGGATTTTGGGGTTTATCGTGAGCGGTGTTTTCAATAACACATGTTCTTTAACCCGATTAACAATGGAATGTGATTTTGGGTTTATCATGAACCGTGTTTTAGATGATTGTTAGCCTGCTTTGTGACCAGGCTACCCAAAGCTTAAGGGATCAACAATCACTTGAATGAAGTAATAGAGCATTGGAAAAACATGGCTCATACATGCATGGAGGCCACGGGGTCGGATCCTTTCCTCGGGTCGGATCCTTTCCTCCGGTCGGATCTAACTTCGGGGCTCAAATGTCAGCAACAGCCCCAGGTTGGAGTTTTGGGTCGGATTGGTTCTAGGTGCTTTTACCTCTTCTTTAATGGGAAAGAAGTCAGACCTGATAGGAACAGTAACACCGGTTTGAATCGGATTAACCTACATCCGTTCCACCTGTGCAAATGAATATGACATAATTCTCTGGCATACGTATCCGGATCGGATTGGACCATTCGGGTCGGATGGCTTCACTGCTTCATTATTGTTGCTTGCTTTCGGTTCGGATTGAATAAAGGCTGGCCCGATCCCATGTCCACACAGCAGAAGTGGTTACCAAGTCTCCACTCACTCCACTACTTTCGAGATATCCTCTGAAGCTGCCACGTGGCATCCAACCTAAACCGAATTTCTGCCTATAAATACATGATTTCGCATCAATATCAGGGACTTTTTAGTACTTCGTTTCTCCACATATGCCATGGTCGAATTCCTCTATAATTAATTACCATCTTCTTTACTAAAGCAAATGAATTCGGAGAGCATTATTCATTATAATCGAGTGTTTGAGCGTCTATACTCATTGTAATTGTAATTTTTGAATGAATCGAGAAACTACGAAGTGGATGTAGGCTCGTTAATGCCGAACCACTATAAATCTTGTGTGTTGATTGCTTTTTCTCTGTTTTTAGATTACTATTCTACGATATTACCTACAAATCATAGACAATAGGGTGTTAGTGCCATTTTTTGGTCTAACAATGACATTGGTTCTTTAACCCAATTAAAGACAGGATATTGATTTGTGGGAAGATTAAAACTAAGTGGAGTTTTAATGAATCTTTAATTAGAATAAAGTGATCGAGAATGGAGTATCACCGGTTTTGGTCCAAGCGATAGTTAAATCTTTAATTAGATTTGAACGTGAAATGGTAATTACTATTTACCGATAACACCGTGGTGTTAGATATGGAGTATTACCAGTTTTACTCCATGGGATGAATAAGTTGGGATTGGGAAATAAAATAAATGATTACTTCGGTGTGGTTCGCTAATCCCGACTAGTTTGGAAAACCTTAACATGGTTTGAAATGATATCCAAAGGAAGATTAAAGAATAAATTTAGAAGAATTTATCTTTGATAAAATTAATGGGAACCTTTCCCTAAGAATATGAATATTTGAATAAAAGAATATTCTGAATTGGTATGAGGCGTATGTTGTGTTTGTTTAACACTTGTTTATTATTGTTAGATCGAAATTTGGACCTAACACCCAAATTGTTATGAACTGTAGAGAATTCTAAGTGAAGAACAAGGAAAAAGAAAATAACACTCAGAATTTATAGTGGTTCAGCGTTAACGAGCCTACGTCCACTTGTTTCTCTCTGGAATCAACCGTAGAAATTCAGGAAAATAGTATGAGGCTCGCGCGAGACGATTCAGCAGAGAGGAGAAAGAAGGAAAATGAAGAGGGGAGCGTCGGCTTATATAGGCAAAGAAGGTGACCGTTTGCCTCCCCTCCTTTGTCTTATTCGGTCCACGAAACGCCCCCCGAGCCACGATCCGAAGACGGAATCGCAAAAAAAAAAAAAAAGCCCACGGACCGCTTTGAAATGATGGCCCACAAAACTCAGAGCCCGATACGACTCGAAGGAAGATGCGCCCCGTATCGCACAAGACCCTAGGAACTCAGCACGCGGCGAGCAGATGATCAAATCGGACCGTGTCGTCCTATGGCCATCCGATCCATCCATGTGTCGATTTGAACCAATGCGACTGTAAACTTGCATCCTTTCAGGAGAGAGTCAATAAGTATCTTCGAAGCATGTTTCATCATCAATAAAACATACTTCGAGGGGGCAAAATGTTGGCTCGCTCTTTGACCAAGCCATCCAGGATCATTCGTGAAAGGAAATCAGGAAACCAAGTCCTCCAGGAAAGTGGAAGAATGGATCGCACGCCATCGTCTCGCCCCGCTTGGATCGCACGCCATCGTCTCGCCCCGCTCGGATCGCACGCCATCGTCTCGCGCCGCTTGGATCGCACTCTATCGACTCGCCCAGGGACGGATCGCTCTCATCTCGTCGACGAACGCCACCTCCACGCGATCCGATCCCTTGTAACGAACCGAACCCACTGACCCGTTCAACCACGAGCTGGTCTTCAGCGATCCGAATCGCATGGATCTGACGACAACTGTTCACAACGGCTAGTTTGACTGCTTCTTCAATGGTGGCGATGCGATCCGAAAATCTCGGGATTCGTGCCACGTGTCCGCGATCCGTCCGACAAAATCAGCTATAAATAGCCCAGAGCTTGGCATTTTTCGGGGGCTTTTTGGCAATAGTGAAGGCTGAGTCCGCCATTGTTGTCAAACCACTGAAATATTGAGAGAAATCACTGTTGTACTAGCTTTTAAAGCATAATCAATAAAATATAAAGTGGACGTAGGCTCGTTAACGCCGAACCACTATAAATTCTGAGTGTTATTTTCTTTTTCCTTGTTCTTCACTTAGAATTCTCTACAGTTCATAACAATTTGGGTGTTAGGTCCAAATTTCGATCTAACATTTTTGGTGCTTTCACTGAGAAACTCAGCCTTAAAGTTTCGTCATTCGTTTTCTTGAAGATTCCAGCGATTCGGATTCCATGGCTGGAAAAAGATCTAAAGTTTGGCAGACCAACGAAACGATCGAGGAGAGTGTGCACGAACTGGGCAACGAAGAGATTCTGGATCGCGGAGCGCAGGGGGCGATCCGATCCGATGAAAACACCTCGTTCCGAGTCGATGAAGATGAGACGATCCGCGCTACTGAAGGGGTTGTTACTCGATCCCGAGGCAACGCCTCGCAGCCTCCACGCACCATGACCACGAGTCGATCCCAGGGGGGCGCAGCGAACCGTCCTCCACGAACCGCAGCTACCCAGACTGATGGTCAGAACACAACTCGACCTGGAAAAGAACCCATGACCCACTCTTATCGTCCTGGAACCTCTGCTCGACCCGGTCCGAGCACTATGCCCATAAGAGAGGGTGATGATGACCATTATGATCCTACTGCTCCTGTTACTGAGGGGGATCTTTCCCGTTTTGTCGAAATGTGGGATAGGTTATTTGATGAGTTAGCCGCCCAAAGGCAGGAAAATTCGATCCTACGGCAAAACCTTACGGCTATGGATAGAAGGCTTGATGAGTTAACAAGGCAAAGAACATCGCCAGTTCGTCCACTCACTCCAGCATATTCCTCTTCATCTGAAGAATCGCCGAGACCTCCGCGGCGACCGTATGAAAGAGCTGAAAACATAGAACAGCTTCGGTTCGGGACCCTGCCCTCACAAGAAGAAGAAGAACTAGGGGCAAGACCCACAAACCGTAATATGGATGGTCAAGCAACGACCCTCAGGACTCGAGGCATGAACAGTCCTGTGCATGACAGACCACCTCAGCCTCGTCGCCGTACACATACTCATGATAACAGGGGGCAGCGAGGCCCCGTCCAAGCCCCAGATTTTGTGGCTGCTCCACGAAGAGAGATCAGAGAGCCTCGTCGGGCCAGAGGCATTGATCCTGAACCTCCTTTGACTAGTGCAAACGTTGCAGCCATGGTTCACCAGATTTTGGCCGACAGCCGTGGACAGCGGAATGAGGATTGGGGGATTGACCGTAGTCATACTCCTTTTACTGACGATATTTTGGATGCAACTTTTCCAAGGCGTTTCAACATGCCGCAGATGAACCGATATGCAGGAAGATCTGATCCTGTTCAACACCTGATGAGATACTCTTGGTCGATGACTGCTGCCGCCGCTTCTGATGCAGTTAAGTGTAAAGCGTTTCCCATATTCCTGGAAGACGTGGCTTTGCTATGGTTTACTCGCCTGCCGGCAAGATCGATTTCCAGCTTCAGGGAACTAAGCGAGAAGTTCGTAGAGCAGTTCCGTATCTACGCACAGAAAACGAAAAGCGTGATCGATCTATTTCTTGTCAAACAGCGACCGGGCGAAAGTCTAAAGATGTACCTGGATCGTTTCAATTTGGCAGCCACTGAGGTCAAAGATCCTCATGAGCCGACCATTGTCGCAGCACTAATTGATGGAGTGGATAAGGATACTGAGTTCGGGAGGTACTTGGCAGGCAAACCACCCCACACCAGAGAATTATTCTATGAGAAAGCCAATGTACATCTACGCCGGGAAGAGGTGTACGCGAACCGAAAGCTTAAAACAAATGATAAGGAAGAAGTTCAGAGCAATGTCGCCATCAAACATACTAGAGACAGCTCGGGGAAAGTTGAAGTTAACGTCGGAAATCAGAACCAGGGTGGTCGCCGACCAGGTAACAACAGTAACAATGCTAATGGCAACAGCCGGAAGAGGGGCCGAGGAAACGATTCCCAGAGAAGGACTCGTCCCAGGGCCTTTGAGAGTTATACACCCATAAATGATACTCTGGAAAATATCTTCATGGATGCGTATGAAGTCCTCCAGAATAAGAGGCCGCCTCCTAGAGAGTCGACGGAAAAAGAGCGTGAGACAGGGAAGTTTTGCCTCTTTCATCAAATTCACGGCCATTCGACGAATGAATGCCGACACCTGAGGGACGTAGTCGAAAGGTTGCTTCGAGAAGGGAAGCTAGACGAATACAGAGTGGCACCTAGGGACAGGGGGCAAGCAGTACAGGCCCCGAATCAGAATCAAAATCAACTTGCTGCTAGGCCAACTGCTCAGCAAAAGGGAAAGAATATTGTAATCAAAACCGTGATCGGTGGACTCTACCTCGCTGGGCACAGTTCCAAAGCTTTAGATCAATATGTCAACGCAGCCAAACAACACCTCGAAGTGGGGGAATGTAGCAACCCCGAGGACAGTGTTCCGGTGAAGCAGCAAAAGATGATGACTGATGATGTTGTTTTCCGAGAGCGAGAAAGCATTGGGGTCCATGCTCCAACTGAAGATCCACTTGTAATCACAATACCCATTGGGCCAGCCACTGTTCATAAGGTACTGGTGGACAACGGGAGTTCCGTTAATATCCTTTTCAAAAAAGCCTTTGACCAGATGAATCTTGAGATAAAAGACTTGAAGCCCTGCCAAGGATGGATTCGTGGATTCAACGGAGCATCCACCGCACCTATGGGTTACGTAGAATTGCCAGTTACACTTGGGGAAGGAGAACGCCAGAGAGTGAGGATCCTTCCTTTTGTGGTTTTGGATGTCGAATCGCCATACAATGCCTTCTTGGGCCGGCCGGCCCTCGCAAAATTCAGAGCCTGTATAGCCCCCTGGTGCTTGCTATTGAAGTTCCCCACAGAAGCCGGCGTTGGTATCGTCAGAGGGGATCAAGTTGCTGCGCGAGCATGCTATGTTGCCGAATTAAAGTTGCTTCGCAACGGCGGGGATATCGAAACTAAATGCACTCCTCCCCCTTTGGGGGAGGAAACCTTATAGCAATCAAAGAGGATAATTGTTGGAGAGTTGCCTAGAGTGATGCCCGAGGATATAGATCCCAGAGAGGATCAAGAACCCGGGGGCAGAACGGCAACTCCCAACGAAGCAACTGTGGATGTGCCAATCGATGACAGTGATCCGGAGAAGGTCCTTAAGATTGGATCCCAGTTAAGTCCGACTCTTGCCGAAGAATTGACGGCTTTCTTAAAGAACAATTTGGATGTATTCGCCTGGACCCATGCGGACATGTGCGGGATATCCCCATCAATCATGAGCCATTCTTTAAGCATTAACCCCAAACATCCTCTAGTGAAGCAAAAAAGGCGAGTGCTGGGCCCAGAGAGGTCCGCCGCCTTGAAAGAAGAGGTTGGGAAGCTGAAGAGTAATGGATTTATCAGAGATTCAACTTACCCAGATTGGATTTCGAACCCAGTCCTGGTAAAGAAATCCAACGGGAAGTGGAGAACGTGTATCGACTTCTCGGATTTAAACAAAGCTTGTCCCAAAGATAGTTTTCCATTACCTCGAATTGACCAGTTGGTAGATTCGACGGCAGGTCACGAGCTTCTCTCATTCATGGATGCTTATTCAGGCTACAATCAGATTCCGATGCATGTTCCGGACCAAGAGCATACTAGCTTTATCACTGATCTGGGATTATATTGTTACGTAGTGATGCCCTTTGGCTTGAAGAATGCAGGCGCTACGTACCAACGTTTGGTCAACAGAATGTTTTATAACCAAATCGGGAAAACGATGGAAGTATACGTCGACGATATGTTGGTTAAATCCAAGCAATCCTTTCAACACACTACTGACTTGGCAGAGATGTTCGGCATTCTTCGAAAGCATGGGATGAAACTCAATCCCACCAAATGTTCATTCGGTGTTGCCTCTGGAAAATTCTTAGGATTCATTGTCAGTTCGCGCGGTATCGAGATTAATCCGGACCAGATCACAACAATCAGGAACATTCAGGAACCTAGGCAAATTAAGGACGTGCAAAGCCTTGCTGGAAAAGTGGCCGCGCTAAGCAGATTTATCTCCAGGGCTACGGATAAGTGCATCCCATTCTTCGAATTAATAAAGCGGGGAAAACGCCACTTTAAATGGACACCTGACTGCGTGGAAGCGTTTCAGAACTTGCTCAAACACTTGGAGAAACCTCCAATTCTATCTAAACCAATAGACCGCGAGGATTTATTCGTGTATTTGGCAGTATCATCTCATGCAGTCAGCTCAGCATTGGTAAGGGAAGAGGAGAAGGTCCAAAGACCTGTGTATTACGTGAGTAAAAAATTAACTGCGGCAGAACGTAATTATCCACGGATAGAAAAACTGGCGTATAGTTTACTGATTGCCTCCAGAAAACTTCGGCACTATTTTCAAGCACATCCTATTATCATATATACAGATCACCCACTCAAACAAGTTCTACAGAGACCAGAGGCGTCTGGAAGATTACTCAAATGGAATATTGAGTTAAGTCAATTTGACTTGAACTTTCAGCCCAGACGATCAATTCGGGGGCAAGCGATAGCTGACTTCATAGCAGAATTCACGGCTCCTGAAGAAGACATAGCAAACGAAGAAGTGGAACCCTCAAAATTACTTTTCGACCCTGATGTCTGGAGATTATATACTGACGGTGCTAAAAATAACGAAAGATCCGGCGCCGGAGTAGTGCTTGAAACCCCCGAGAAACGATTGATAACTTATGCCATCCGAATGGAGTTTCAGGCCACTAACAACGATTCTGAATATGAAGCCCTGATAGCCGGATTAAAGATTGCAAAGGTGCTAGAAGTCACGAAACTGAACATCTTCTGCGATTCCAAGTTAGTTGTGAACCAAGTTACTGGGAGATTCCAAGCTAAAAGTGCAAGATTGATTCTATACTTAAGGAAAGTGAAAGAGCTGCTGAATGAGTTTGATCACTACAGCATATCTCATATTCCGCGGTCAGAAAATCAGCAGGTAGACAAGTTGGCAAAGATGGCTAGTTCTAACGATCCTGAAGTGATAGGGCTAGCCCCCGTTGAAGTACTTCGGTCTCCCAGCATTGATCAGATGGAAATCGACCTAGTACTAGAGACGGAACCAGAAAAGGAATCGTGGATGACCCCTATAAAGGATTTCCTAATGAATGGAGCGCTTCCGACCAGGAAAAGCGAGAGGCGAAAAGTGATTCGTAAAGCCACCCGATACGTACTGCAAGGCGGAGTCCTTTATAGACAAGGGTATTCAATGCCCCTCCTTCGGTGTGTAGCCCACGATGACGTCAAACGTGTGCTGCAAGAAGTCCACGAAGGTGAATGTGGCGACCATACCGGGGGGCAAACTTTGGCAAAAAAGATATTACGACATGGTTACTTCTGGCCTACCATAAACAAGGACGCAGTAAGATATGCACGACGATGTGATGCATGCCAGAGATTTTCAAAGATACCCAGAGCGCCTCCGAGCCAGTTAAAAACAATGATGAGCCCGTGGCCATTTGCTATGTGGGGGATTGATATCATCGGAAGTCTCCCCATAGCAAGGGGTGGAGCCAAGTTCGCCATTGTGGCTGTAGATTATTTCACCAAGTGGGTCGAGGCAGAACCACTAACTACAATCACAACTAAGCGGGTAATCAACTTCATCGTGAGAAACATCATCTGTCGATTCAGGATTCCAAAAATTGTGATAACAGACAACGGAACTCAATTTGATAGTGCAGAATTCAGAAACTTCTGCCAAAAATACCACATCGAGAATCGATACACATCTGTGGCACACCCACAATCGAACGGGCAAGTTGAAGCTGTAAATAAAGTAATTAAGTCCATTCCGAAAAGGAGAATGAAGCGGGCTAGGGCCATGTGGGCTGACGAATTGCCCTTGGCACTATGGGCCTACAGGACGACATATAAATCGGCAACAGGACATACACCGTTCTCCCTTGCTTTTGGAACGGAAGCAGTCATCCCGATTGAGATAAAGGTACCTTCTCATCGGGTGACCTATTATGATCCAATGTCCAATAAAGAATTGCTCCTTGAGTCCCTGGATATGATCGAAGAAAAGAGGGATGAAGCCGACCTGCGTGCTCTGAGATGCAAACAACAGGTCGCCCGATACTACAACAAAAAGGTCCGAGCCCGAACCTTGGAACCTGGAGACTTGGTTCTGAAGCGTGTCTTTCCACCCCCAACTCATATGGGAGCGAAGTGGGAAGGACCGTATTCTATTCTCAGCAAGCTTGATAACGGAACCTTCAAGCTGGCAACTGTAGATGGAAAGGAGATCCCCAGAGTGTGGAATGCCCAACATCTACGGCCATATCTAACATGAGAAGTTTCAAATTTATTCTTTTGTTTCGTAAAAAAAAAAAAAAAAAAACTATGTACGGGGCATGACTTGCCTAGAACGGCCTGATTTCTTAGAGCAAGAGATTATAAAGTGGACGTAGGTCATGATTCGACCGAACCACTATAAAAATACTGTGTGTCACTTACCTTTACTGCGTCTTTATTTATTTGCCTATGAAAAATCAGTGTGAATATTGCAGGTACCCGAAATCCAGTGCCGACAGTTCCTATCGTAAACTAATCAGAGGAACCCAAAGCCTTAGTAAATGCTCTAGCTGCTTGTCCGACTGGTTTTAATCCTCGGAGCTTGGATTACAATGTAAACCTGAGACGAGTTTGAGGAGCATGCATGGTCACAGACGGCTGAGCTCGAACTCTAACTCTCCAGAGAGAGAGAGTATAAAAGAAGCGTCCCCGATTGAGCGCTGAGAAAGAGCTCCTTTCCCGCTGAAGGATCGGGGAGCGAATGAATCGCTGAGCTCGAACTCTAACTCTCCAAAGAGAGAGAGAGTATAAAAACGTCTCCGATTGAGCGCTGAGAAAGAGCTCCTTTCCCGCTGAAGGATCGGGGAGCGAATGAATCGCTGAGCTCGAACTCTAACTCTCCAAAGAGAGAGACAGTATAAAAGCGTCTCCGATTGAGCGCTGAGAAAGAGCTCCTTTCCCGCTGAAGGATCGGGGAGCGAATGAATCGCTGAACTCGAACTCTAACTCTCCAGAGAGAGAGAGAGTATAAAAGCGCCTCCGATTGAGCACTGGGAAAGAGTTCCTTTCCCGCTGAAGGATCGGGGAGCGAATGAATCGCTGAGCTCGAACTCTAACTCTCCAGAGAGAGAGAGAGAGAGAGAGAGTATAAAAGCGTCTCCGATTGAGCGCTGAGAAATAGCCCCTTCCCCGCTGAAGGATCGGGGAACGAACGAATTGCCAAGCATAAAACTCTAACAATTGATTAGGGGGCATCACGCACTCCTATGCGAACACTAAACTTTGATATAACAAGTGTAACATAGCATGAACATTCTTCTTCCTGTTGATTGACTGACTTATAATTATTAATAGCTGGCTAACGACTAAATGTGGAAAGTTTCTATGAATACAGGAACACGATGATGTAAGAAGAAACAAATCCTTGTTTATGTACTGCAAATCAGCAAAGTGAAAACAAGTTAGAAACAAAAGTGAGGGCCAGTCTCACAATTACACTCCCTGGCCAGTGGAAAGCTTAAAAGGCAAAATATCAGTAAACGTCCTATTTGTGCTTTGGTATCTTCTCTCGCTTCTGCCTCTCCAGCCTCTCCTTGTCGGCTTCGGATGGATCCCCCTTTTTCCTTTTCCGCTTGTCCACGAGGGGAGCGTCTGACTCCTCTGAGGCTTCCTCTCCCCCATCTTTTCCCTTGCTTCTGCCGGAGAGGGAAGCAGGGAAGTCATCAGGGTTTGCAAAATGAAGTTGCCGGCTGATGGACTTGGACTGGATTTTCATAATCATCCCAGTTTTGGGATCGAACTCTGCGAGAGGGACCACATCCAAAGCCTCATCCCCCGCCTTCTTCAAAGCCAACCCTTTTTCCTGTCTGGCTTTTCGGCTGGCCAGGGGTTCCTCATCATCATCATCATCGTCGGCCTTCTTGGTGCCGGTGATATCCTCTTCATCATCCACATGCCGACCATCCAAGTCTTTTAAAGCCTCGATAGTCTCAGCATCTTTGGGTACGTCGGCGCTAGGCACCGAGACGCTTCCTTCAGCTGTTGCGGCCTCGACTCGCTCTGAAACATCGATTTCAGCACCCGGCAGGACGATCCCCTCCTCCACCTCTCTCCCTTTTCCAACACCCTTGTCGGCGGGCTCGCCACCTGCATTATGAAAGACACACATTACTAATTCAATGGGTTGCCCTGTTAGACGGCGACAATTCGCAATCGCTTTAGCAAATCGTTGGGAATAGAGAAAGGTACCTTCAGCAAATACTCCCTCTTGAGTAGATCCGGATGCTCCAACAGCCACGGGAGTTAAGCCTAAGGGGATCAGCGGATCGTCAGGATGATACTCCTCGACTTCGGAAGTTTTGGACTTGGCGGCAGAGCTGGAACCTTCGTCAATTTTTCTTTTGCCTTTAGCCATGGTTCTCTCCTTCTCCATCTCCGCCAAGATTAAGCGACGGCCCTCTGCCGGATCCTCAGGCTCGTTGTCCCTTAGGATGCTTTTCATCAATTCATCTTCGTCGATCTCTTCGACCCCTAGTCTATGTTTTTCGCCTTCCACGATGGCATCCCACAGGTTGGCCAAAGTAACATGATAATCCGGGATCCATGAGATATTGCGAGTTTTGAGAACCTGGCCGAGGAAGTCAAAGATCATCTCCTCAAACCCCTCAATTTCTTTCTCTCTTTCAAGGAGTTTGTGGTTGGAGGCAGTGGCCATTTCAATGGCGCTATCAACGTTCTTTTCGGCAAGAGCTGCCCGTCTCTCCGCATCGGCCACCTGATCATTCAAAATCACTTTTTCCGCCTCTGCCAAGGCCAACTTTTCTTTTAAGCTTGCTCTTTCCGCCTCCCAAGCAGCCTTCTCCGTCAAAAAATGGCCTTGTGTCGTTGCCAGTTCGATGTTGGCCATTCTGAGGTCTTCAACTTCCTTTTTTAAGGCCATTTTTTCCTGGCTATTGGAATCCTGTTCTAAATGAAAGCGCTGCTTGGCATTTTCTAATTCAGTTTAATAGTTTGCGGCATCTCTCTGTGCCAGAGCGAGTTGGGCTTGAGCGTCTTCCAGATCCTTCTCTAATTTTGTCCTAGCCCTTTCATTATTTTCGAGTTTCGCTTTAGACCTATGAGCTTCTATTTCGAGTGTCCGGATGACCTCCGAAAGATTAAGTGCATGCTTTTTCATCGCCTCGTACTGCTTGGCCACGTGACGGATATGCCCAATAACTTCTTTATCCCAGTTCTTAGGAACTGGTTCCAAGGCAGGAACAAAGACCATCCTATCGAAGAACATTCCTGGAAATTGTTCCCGTAGCTTTTCCAGCCTGCCTTGGATTTCAGGACCGTGGACGTAGTCCCGTGAACCGGAGGCGGCTAATTCTGGTTGGCTGATGGGGACTATGTTGCTTCTCGTTTGCTCAGTATCTTTGGATGAATCCCTGTCCCCATCCTTGGATTCGTGGCGCCTTTTGGACGACCGACTGTGGGAAGGCGCACTCTTTGGAGGAGTCAACTCTTTTGGAAGTGTCTTCCCCCCGGTCGAGATTATTGGATGACTCGAAGGCCTGGTAGAGGTTGATTTGGGTGGAGATCGAGGTTGCGAAGAGCTCGACTTGTGAGAAGGACCGCGAGGGCGCTCAGTACCCGAACGAAGGCTGGGGGTGCCTTCGCGAAGAGAGCGGAACGAATAAGATTTCCTGTGTGACATCGCTCCTGCAAAAAAGAAAAGAAGAGCATATCATCACATTGAATATCCACGACATAGTAGTGCACGATCAGGCAGTGTGTGTGAGGTGTGCATCCCATATAATTCCCCCTAACAGACCCGGGCCTGGAGACAGGCTCGTCTGGCCCGTTTCACGTCCCCTTGTTGAGTCAGCCGCCTCTTCGGGAGCAGAAAAGAAAGGCTCCTCGCCGAAGTCTTTTTCCGTGTATTCAATGTCGGGCAAAGGGATTTTATTCAGCTCATCGAATAATTGTTCTTCTGTCAATTCGTCATCACCGACAGTTTCCATTGGAGCAGAAGTAGGGATTTCTTTCGACGCGTCGCCACGGGATTCATCTCCCCTGTATACATTCAAGTCTTCGTCGTCCTGGATGACTATCGGAGAAGGACTTTTGTGAAATTTGGTTGTCTCCACCGCTTGTAAAGTTCCCTCTCCTTCCGTCGGGGGCACATATTTATAAGGTTTGCCGCCGGTTCCAAGTCCAAATTTCCTATCCAAGAGGCGATGCTAGTGAAGGTTGTCGTCCGTAATGCATTTTTTAATCCTTAAAAAGTCGGATCTGCTTTGCAAAAGAATGGATAACCGGTTGTTGTACAATGCGCCCTCTGTTTTCGGGAAGACATGATCTGTTTAAGACAAAGGAAAAAGTGGAAGAATGTTATTACTTAGACTCCCCCAAGCAAGATATTCAACTAGGCGATCAAAATTTACTTGATTTGAGCCATCTCCGTGAGCATCCAGCCTGTCTTCTTATGTAAAACCAGTCAGACTTAGGATCCCCGATGTTGCTGTACCCGTCATACAGAACTTTCCTGTTCACCACTGATTCAAAAAAGGAAAAGTTGGGAGTTGCAGAAGAACGGTGCTTGAAGAGAAAGAAGAACACCAGGTCTCTGAATTTGAGTTCGGCGTGCAAGATTTCCGCGTAAGCAACATATAAAGAATATAGAGACGCGTAGGCGTTTGGATGAAGCTGCATCGGGGCAATGCCTAATCGTCTCAGAGTTTCAATGACAATTGGAGGGAACGGAGGGATAGCTCCTACTAGACACATTGTCCGACTGATCGACATGTACCCTTCCGGTGCTAAATGAGGTCTGTCTTCGCTTCCAGGTGTTAAAACATCGTCCCAAGGAATGCCATGTCTTAAGCAGATTCTATTGAATTTTATCTCGTCGAGCTTGGACGCTAAAGAGTCAGAGAATTTATCTATCCCGACTGCGCCTGGAATTTCGTCCGGAGCTCGCTCATCAGAATCGGAGTTGTTGCTGGATGACGTGCTTTCTGTCGGATCCGATTCTGTGGCTTCATATTCGGACCCAGAATCTTCACCTTCTGGATTGATTGGGGGAATTTGAGGATTATGCTGTTCAGGAGTCTCAGATTCCGTTTCGGCTACAGATCTTGAGGAAGAGTGGTCGTTCGACATTGCTGCTAGGACGAGAAAATATGAACGATAAGATTAACACTACCCGTCCCCCGTGTGTGCAAGTGCTACTGTGTGTGCTTGTGTGTGCGCATTATTAAAAACGATAATAAAACATGAAAGCAGTCGAGGTTATTAAAAGTCATTAGTCGTCATATGCAGTCAAATCATGAAGTCATTTAGTCCAGAAAGACCAACGTCAGGGCTCTATCCTAACTGTCCAGAGTTTTGTAGCGGCAGGGCGCTAATTAAAGACTGAAATTTCTTCGTATCACCAGTCGTGAGACGGATCGCATAGCAGAGGGATCGCCCCCCCCCCCCCCCCCCGACTCGCACAGCAGGGGGGTCGCCCCCCTTTCGACTCGCATGGCAGAGGGATTGCACCCTTTCCCGATCGCAGAGCAGAGAGTTTGCCCCTCATCGAATCGCCGGGCGAAGGAAAGGCTCCCTCACGAACCGTTGCGACTACCGTGGTACGACCCTTGGTTGCCCTCTCAATCTGTATTCGTCTCGCCACTTGCTTCCGTCCTCAATCACTGACCACGATCCGAGTCAGCCTTCTTTCTCCTTCTCCATCCTTCTTCTTCCTCATCTCCTTCCCATCCTCAAGTTCTGAGCTCCACGTTCAATGGCCATGGCGGTTTGGTGATAACTTCGAAAAGTAGCGGATTTATATTGTTTCTCTCTGGAATCAACCGTAGAAATTCAGGAAAATAGTATGAGGCTCGCGCGAGACGATTCAGCAGAGAGGAGAAAGAAGGAAAATGAAGAGGGGAGCGTCGGCTTATATAGGCAAAGAAGGTGACCATTTGCCTCCCCTCCTTTGTCTTATTCGGTCCACGAAACGCCCCCCGAGCCACGATCCGAAGACGGAATCGAAAAAAAAAAAAACCCACGGACCGCTTTGAAATGATGGCCCACAAAACTCAGAGCCCGATACGACTCGAAGGAAGATGCGCCCCGTATCGCACAAGACCCTAGGAACTCAGCACGCGGCGAGCAGATGATCAAATCGGACCGTGTCGTCCTATGGCGATCCAAT
Organism: Allium sativum; assembly: GCA_030737875.1. Lineage (NCBI taxonomy): Eukaryota > Viridiplantae > Streptophyta > Magnoliopsida > Asparagales > Amaryllidaceae > Allium > Allium sativum. The sequence continues at coordinate 281,389,472 of CM060922.1, forward strand.
CCATCCATGTGTCGATTTGAACCAATGCGACTGTAAACTTGCATCCTTTCAGGAGAGAGTCAATAAGTATCTTCGAAGCATGTTTCATCATCAATAAAACATACTTCGAGGGGGCAAAATGTTGGCTCGCTCTTTGACCAAGCCATCCAGGATCATTCGTGAAAGGAAATCAGGAAACCAAGTCCTCCAGGAAAGTGGAAGAATGGATCGCACGCCATCGTCTCGCCCCGCTTGGATCGCACGCCATCGTCTCGCCCCGCTCGGATCGCACGCCATCGTCTCGCGCCGCTTGGATCGCACTCTATCGACTTGCCCAGGGACGGATCGCTCTCATCTCGTCGATGAACGCCACCTCCAGGCGATTCGATCCCTTGTAACGAACCGAACCCACTGACCCGTTCAACCACGAGCTGGTCTTCAGCGATCCGAATCGCATGGATCTGACGACACCTGTTCACAACGGCTAGTTTGACTGCTTCTTCAATGGTGGCGATGCGATCCGAAAATCTCGGGATTCGTGCCACGTGTCCGCGATCCGTCCGACAAAATCAGCTATAAATAGCCCAGAGCTTGGCATTTTTCGGGGGCTTTTTGGCAATAGTGAAGGCTGAGTCCGCCATTGTTGTCAAACCACTGAAATATTGAGAGAAATCACTGTTGTACTAGCTTTTAAAGCATAATCAATAAAATATAAAGTGGACGTAGGCTCGTTAACGCCGAACCACTATAAATTCTGAGTGTTATTTTCTTTTTCCTTGTTCTTCACTTAGAATTCTCTACAGTTCATAACAATTTGGGTGTTAGGTCCAAATTTCGATCTAACAATTATATACGTGAGTTATTCGAAAAGGCCGGGTTTATACCCATTCTGAATAACTGATTCGACGATAAGTCGAAGATGAAGACGGTGGTTGAAAACCAGAAGTCTTCACATCATTTGGATGATTATTGATGATCTTGATTGGGCTGTACACCCAAGAGGAGGGAATCAGTTGGTGATCGTCCAGACGTACCTGGAGATCGATGGATATGCGAGGAATAAGGTTCCTTCGGTTTCGTTCAGAACCAGAATGAACTTGTAAATGGACTGTGTGTCTGACATTGGATTTTATTCTGTGTGATTGATCTCTATTAAATATATATCTTTTTGGCGGCGGAGAATTTATTCTCTTTCTTAACGCCCTTCTCTGAGACGTACGAGCTCAGAGGTTATACATTGATGGATATTAATCGCATGGCATGAATTGCCTGTGTGGCATTCCTAAGTGGCAGATGATCAAGGCTTCTGTTGAAAAGCAAAGTCTTATGGTTGATGATCAAAGCATGGCCTATGTGGCACAGCTTTGTGTATAACGTTAATTCGCGAGCCTCACACCTCGGTATGAGTCAAAAACGGGATAGTGACTGCAGGGAGAGCACAACGTTTCTTTCTAGCTATGGGTGATGTCAGTGACCTACTAGCCCTGACATTTATATACTTTTTACATGTGTGGTTGTTGGATGCGAGGCGCCTCAGATATAGGTCTGATAGGACCGGGAAACGTGTGTTCAGGAATTTCCAATCCTCAAAAGTAAGAGAGGACCGGCCCTGAAGATCCAGGATTACTGTGTGTGGTCCTGAGACATTTGCTAGAGTGTCTCGAACGAAGAGGAGCTTTCCCCTTGCCTCGACTCATGACGGAAATCGAATTTCCAATACGTGACATTTCGGTTTTATTTGTAGAGCCTAGTATTATCGACATAGTAGCATGGGATGCTATGCCGTCTAGGATTGATACATTTATATTTGAAGTTGTTTTGACACTATACACTTATAATAGTATCAAATGATTTGTTTTAAACATATCAAACATTATTTGGCTATTATAAGGGAAAACCCTATCCTCCGGCTTGCGTTGAATTGTGTGATGGGACCTGGGTCTTATATTAGCTTCATTTTTCCAAAAGGCATTGCGTTGTTTATTCTATGCACTAGTATTCTTGGGAAGAAACCCGTTCCGCGTTATATGGCGTGGTCCCTTGAATTACTCTCTTTTAAAGTAAAGTTTAAATAACTGTTTTAGTTCTCACACAAGTCACATGACTGACCTGGAGTTTATTGTTTTAACCTAAACTCTGGGTGCCCCTATTTCTACACGGACAGCTAGTAGTTTTGGTCTTGCAGATTTATATTCACAAGATCCTGGTTTGCAGTTGGAACGATACTCAGAAAGCTCTGTATCCGTGTATTTCTTTCAGTTGTGTTTTGTATTATTTTTCCACTGCAGTGATGTATTTAAATCTCTGATATTTATCGAATGTGTTTTATTTATTCATACTCTATATATTCTTGTATTCTGATGAAATTGTTGTAATAAGCAATGAAATGTTCTTCTGTTAGTGTTCTTATGTGTCTTGTCCTCAACTCAATCCGGACTTTCCTTCACGGGGAAGTTCGGGTCGTAACAACACATTTTTGAGAGTTCCACTTAATAAGACAATTTTCAATATGAAAGAAGTACATTTAAAAGAGTGGACACCTTGGAGAGTAAGAACACCATTTGCATAGGGACTAGCTCGACTAGTCTCAGCAAACTTATTGAATAGATGTCACTAATGTTCCATATAAGCTTCAAATGTAGGTGAGAGATTGAGAAAGCATAAGTGTACAATCTAGGTAATTCTGGAATTTACAGTTGATTTAAAGCCTATAATAAAATAAATTTTAAAATAAAAGGTGTTTCTTTTACTTTATATTCTTATTATATTACGTAAATAATCAAATTAAGTATGTTTTAAAATAAATCTTTAAATGATATGTTATATAATAATAATTAAAAGAGTTCTTACTATGCAAAATATTATAATACCAAATAGCATATTATATAAAAAATTCCTAGTTAAGATATTTCAAGAAAGAGTATTAATGCATCTGTTAACCCAAGAGTAAACAACTCTCTCCAAATGTTGGGCATTCATGGTTAATGGTTGTAGCAAAAGCTTACGTACAAATAGTTATTGGATAACCATCAAAAGAATTTTTCGCTAGTTTTAATTTTTTTAATAACACCGAGGATGAATACGACATCTTGAATGAAATATTATGGCATTCTCTCAACTTGAAATTTTTGTTTAATTTGAATATGGACAATTCATTTTGATTATAGTTAAATTAAGGCACAAAACTATTGAGAAACTGTATTTGGGTCAGAATAGAAGCATTGAAAGTGAAAAACTTTCATAGAATATTTGTTGCTTAGTTGTACAAGATTAATTTCATGGTGTACTATAATAAACTTAGTCAAAATGTTTGATCAGAGTATCTCGATTGAATCATAAGCATTATTTACAAACAAACCAAGTTACACATAAATGATATCTAAATTTTAACCAAAACAAACTTTTATAAATCCTAATTTGATCTAGTGTTAAGAAGAAAATTGGCGTAAATATTCGTTATTAAACTAACATCTTAAATTTATGGAACTGGATTTTATCAAATAGATTTGTATGTAATGAACTAAGCCGCGTTACCATGCGCGCACTTCGTTCAACGTTGAAGCATAAGAGACTGATGAATGAAGTATATTTGTAACCAGTCGTGATTCGATATCCTTACATCCCCCTATAGCGCAGACATGTTATTAGCAACGTTTAATTGTAACAAAAGGAATCCTTTGGTGTTACATGCCACCAATCACACACACACACACACACACATATACCCATCTTGCGATGCAAGACTGATTGCAAGTCTAACCTACACATCAACTCTAATACCATGCGAGCCATCCATAACAAATCTCCACCTTGAGACCATTTTCCTAATTCAACTTGAAGTTGTACAAAGTCATCAAACACATGAGGGTAAGGTCTCTAACACATCCAATGGTTCATTTTAGGCCGCTAACACATATAACAATTCGACTTAGTTCGCTACCACCTCTAAGAAGTTTGTACAAGTTGTTTCTATAAAGAGACCTCTTCTTCAATAGCTGGAACATGCCACGTTCCGACATATAACTCCACTTAATGAAAACATAGATCACAAGCAACATATTGGAGAAAGCTTAGTCCAACGCTGCATCATATTGGTCCCCTTAAACCATCGACTTCAATCTCATGTTGAAATTTTTGGTATCCCCAAGCGTCTTCACTACGTGCGCACTACGTTTAGCATAGAAACACTAAAAACCGTTAAAGGAAATCTTTCTGGTGCCAGCATAATGTTTGGATATCCATTCATCCTCCTAGAGCACACTTAATTATGGTTACATGCCATCAAACTCTGTTTTTATCATCAACTTTAAGAATCTTGTGATGTGGAACTAATTGCAGATCCAATATATAATGCGAGTCATACCTAACCGATCTCCACCTTGATGTGCATTTTCTTGATTAAACTTAAAGTTATATAGAGTCTTCAAACACATAGGTAAGTTCGTTAACACCTCCAAAGAATCATATTAGGTCGTTAACCCCTCCATCCGTTTAGCATAAGTTGCTACCACCTCTAAGAAGTTTTTCCAAGCATTTTATATAAATTGGCCTCTTTTCTTCGGTTAGGACAAACCATGATTGAACATATAACTCTAGCTTAATGAGAATTCAGGGGCTCGCTGGACTATATTGGTCCACATGAACCATCGGGTCTAATACCATATCGAAATTTCTCGCACCCTTTGGCGTCTTTACTGTGAGCACACTAAGTTCAACGTAGATGGAGGAAGACAACTGAATGGATCCCTTTTGGTGCCAGCATTATAATTGGATATCTCTACATCCTCTTAGAATATGTTTATGATAGCATTTATTTGTAACAAAAGGATTCCCTTATTGTTTTATGTCACCAATCCTATATATACTCATCTTCTTTGAGATATTTCGCGGTGTGTGGCAGACTATAGCTTCAACCTATGCACCCATTCTAATGTAATGCGAGCTAGTCCTAATACCATTAGCTAAGGTAATACATGAATATTAGTACTTGAAATGATATAATATTAATCCTGGCTAAATTCAAAAATGTGAGTTGCACAACTGAGTCCATTCAGTCTTCGAACAATTTCTTAATTCGTCTATAATAATTAAAAATTAATTATAATTTGAGGTGTGTTAGGTAAAATGTTGTTGGCCTCTAGAATTGTGTAGAATGTTTTAGTAATCTATCGAGTGCATATTTACAAGTTATATATGAATAAACTAATATACAATATCGAGATAAGTTAAATAGATTTAAAATGTTATAATGATACTGTATCGGTTTAGTATGACATTTTCATATAATGATACTATAAAATTTTACTTTTTATATGTTGTCCTTATGACTAATTTTTTAGGAGTTTATCCTTGAGATTTAAAAAGTTAGAAAGTTTGTCCTTTAAGATAAAATCCTGCTGTATAAAATTAATTTTTCCTTTTAATTACTCATCTAATTTACTATATAAGTCAGTCTCACGAACTCGTATCACATACTTTTTGGTCTTAAAATCACAAAACATATTAAATTTATTTATCCCGGATACCTAAAAACATGGGTTGTTACACTTCTCATCAGCAGTAGTAAGCTCGTTAATACGAACTGTCAGATCATTTATGATACGTCGATGCTCGGTGTACATAACTCGTCTTAATCCCAGCTACATCGGGTATAAATCTTCGTACGAAATATAAGCTAGATCTGAGTATTGAGTAACCTGTACGCAAGAAATATCCATATATCTATCACTAAATGCAAATGTAGGAATACCACTGTCTAATCATAATCTACATCCTACGGTGGAGGTGGAGGAAGATATAACTACGTGCTCTGAGTCAAGTTCGAAAGCACCAAAGGAACAATACCAGGAAAATCAATTGTTGCAAAATGAGCCATATGCGCTGGAGTGTAGAATCTACGTCAAAATGCTGCATAGTCTAAATTGGTAATGATAAAATAATTAGCAGGCCATCACTCATGATCTTAAACTATAGCCAAAGCAAAACTCTTATGCACCATTAAGTAAGGTGTATCTGGATGTTGATCGTCAGGAACGAAATAACCATCTAAAATCTGCCTCCAATAACGTTCCCTAAGGATCCAATAACAACCATCAAATGTGGGGATGATACCAAAGGAAAACGTCTCATCGAAAGCATTACAGCATGAACCACACCCTCATAGGTCAAATAAGGTAAACCCTCATAAGGATGTCAGATGATGCTCTCTCGTATGGTGCGTAACTCGACTTGATTACAAGCCACTGAAAGTATGTGACAGGCCTGACGTCCTTGTACAAATATCTAGTTCTTATGATCCTACGCCTTATTGGAGGAAAGAATAGAGATAAAACCATGTCCAATATCAGATAAATCATATAACGGAAATACTCATAGCTCCAGTACTGTGAAACCTTCCAAAATCCTATAATGGGCGTGGATCTCTCCCTAACAACACATTGATGGTCTAAGGAGCGATACAGATATGATAGGATCGGAGTCCCCTATTCATATAAAACTCGACTATCAAATGTCAATTCTGCAGCTGTTATTATAGGTCCAACTGACAATGTATTTGATGGGCTTGAAAAAATAAGTTTCCTATCAAATATAGAGCAAATAGCCGTGTTATCTTAAAAAGGCGGTTTTCTTCATCGTCTATGCACTTAAAGCGCTTTACGGTTCTAAAGTGGTGGAGCTGCAAAAGGTGTAGCGGAGATAAAACGGGGAAATAGCGGGGATATAGTGGAGGCACAAAAATATTCATTGGATGTAAAACCAAATATTTGAAAATAAATTAATTATCTTTCTCTTGTTATGTGTGTACAAGAAACTAATATTAATTAATTTTATATTACAAAATCAAGGAATATCATAATTATGCATGCTAATTTGACGAGCATAATTGATTGTTACGATATATTAGGCACTTATGCCCCAAATTTAGCCCTCACTAAATTTACTAAATTTTAAAAAAGAGAACAAGTCAAATCAAGCTCTATATAGTTGTACTGCTGAAGCGGACACTAAAAGCCCTAGATGCAGCAGAAAATAGTAGGGCTAAAAGCAGATTTATTGTTCATCAATGCTGAATTGAAATAGCATAGTGGTTTAAAAGCACTATCGGCTATAGCGAAGATATTGCTGGGTTTTAGTAGGGATTTAACTGCATAGTTCGCCATGTACAATTATTAAATTTTAGATTGTTTATCCAATGTTGCTAACCCACAACTGTAATCTCGAAGGCAACCCATCGTGGGAGTCGTAATGAGGCAGTATGGAAGATAAGATGTTAGAGCACTGATAATACACATCATAAGGTAACGTCTCATCCAATCCTACCGAAAGTCCAGTAAGTACAATAACGAAAGGGATGAAGCCTAACTCTCCAGACCCAAAATGAAACGTATGGGCGGTCTTCCATCAATGGTAGGCTAATGCCCTGTAATGTCCCGTATTTTCTGACCATTTATTTGAAATATTTTATTTATTTAAAATATTGGTTTGAGTTTAAATTATCGATTTCGACCATTTTAATGTGAATATTTATTTATTATATTAATAATATAATAATATTTTATTTTGGGATGTTGGGAACAATGTTGAATTTGAAGTATAACGTGATCGGGCGATTTTAAATGGTTTAATATTGGTCGTTTTGAAATTTTAGTGGCGATTTAGTAATTAAAACGACGTTATAACGTTTAATTTATAATTTAATTATAAAACGAGCTACAGCGGCGCGGTAGTTCGTAAATTGGCGTTTTGAACTTTAAACGGCTGTACAGGGCCCATAAAAAGTCGGATTTTCTTGAAAGAAGAAACGTCAGAATCTGTTGGATAATATCTTTCTAATGGAAGAGAAAACTCGAGTTTTCGTGCTGTAGATTTTATTTTACGTCCAAATCAAATTTTGAAAAGGTCGCCGTGGAATTTCATTATATATTATAACGTTATTTATATTAAATAAAAGGGGTTTTTAAATATTTATAACATCGATTTGGCTTGGAATTCAACCCGAGCTATTTTATTGTGGTAGTATACGATATTCTGGTCGTGTATGGCCAATTCCAATATTTTATTAATATTATATTGAGGTACTTTAAAATTGGTTTATTTTTTTTGAATTGGGTAGTTATAAAAGGGCCTTTATTCAAACGGCCTCAATTTTTGACGAAACAAATTTTATTGGGACCGCAACTGTAAATTATTGCTAGATTTCAAGTGGCGCGTCAATCGGGGTTAATTTGTGAGCGTGGCAAAATAAAATACAAATAATAACGACTGATTTGAACATGAACGAGTGCCATTCGAGAAAACGAACTAGAAATTCGATGAAACAAGTTTCATTAGGACCGTATCGTCAAATTATACTATGCCGTCCATTCTCATCTCGAACGGGGTTTGTATGTGAGCGCAGCTGCGAATAAACGACGTTTGAAAACGCGATAAATATAAACCCCCTCAGCCTATATTTCAGTTCATTCCACCCAAAACAATTTTCAGCCAAGCATAATTGCAGAAAAGCCCCTCTTTAAAAAATCAATTATATCTTCCAATCTGTTGAGAATTTGTGAGGGCAACTTGAAGGAAAGTGGTAGATCGGGAGGTTATCTACCTGCTGAGAAAAGTTGGGGTTGATCGGGCGACTGTGGTAGCCGTAATTCGCGATGAAAAGCGAAGAACAATTTTCGTTCTTGGCCAAAATTAAGGAGTTGTAGTCGATTTGAGAGGTCGGGACCTTGGGGGTTTTGTAGAGGAGAGTTTAGGCTTCGTTTTGGCGGTGGTGGCGTTACCTCTGGTGGTCGGAATCGCTGGATTTTGTTAGATGAACTGAGGTGTTGTTTTTGGGTTTGTTTTTCAAAGTGGCGAATGGTTTTGGCCAAAACCACGGCGATGGGGGCGAGTTGAAGTCGCGGCCTGGGGGGAAACGGAGCTGGGTGGCACGGCCATAGATTGGTGGTGGTGTTGCCTGGTACGGTGGAGTGTGGCGGCTGTATTTTGGAGTTGAACATATTTGGGGGAAAACGGAAATCAGGGCTGACGGAGGGACGTTGGCGGCCGGGGTCACTGGCGTTGAAGGCTCTCGGAGCGGCGGAGGCTCTGGCGAGGTTGCGGTGGTCCCAGGTGTTACGGTGGCGGGGTTCTGGTGGGTTGATGGCTTGTGGTGGTTGAACGATGGTAATAGGAACAAGGGGGAGTCGGGTTTTGGAGGAGGAAACAAAGAAAACGTGTTTTGATCTGTACTAGGATGACATGGCAGCTGAAATTAATGGTAATTAAGGTATAGTTATGTAATTTAATTATTTATTTGTTTGTTAGTTTATCGGTAAAAATATATAAACTTGAAATTAACGTTTCTTTCACATACGATAACGAAATCTGACGAAACTGGATCCGTTCGGATCGTAGGGACGAGGCCTAGGTGATGGCGCTGACTAGGCACTGATATGATGCTATTCAAATTTCAGTAAATTTTGAACGTCCGTTCAAGATTAAAAGAACAAACGCGTCAACCGCCAACCGTATAAACCTGCTGAGTTAATTCTCACACCTTCTGGAATCCTGTGATGTGGTAAATTCATATTAAAATATAATTTACCATTTAAAAATATAAATTGGTTGATTGGTTGCTAGTGGTTGTTATTGGTTGATTGATTGCTGTCATTTATATTTCATCGTTTTAAACTATAGATTATTGAAATTTATTTCACATGTTATTATGAAATGTGTAACGAGCTGTGATGCAGGGAAGAACAGGTTGGAGGTATCCGACCGGATTCCTCAAATATGATATATGTTGTTTATTTGTTTTATATTGTTGATATTTGAACTGATTGAATCCCAGATGGTAGTTAAACCTGTTTGAGCGTGGTGGTTGAATAAATATTCATCCGTGTTGTGTTAAAATCAACCGACAGTGTTGATTGGGTAATTGGCAGTGAATGGCCTAAAATATATTGTTTTAGATGACTGTTTTACCGTTCGGTAAAGTGACGCAGTTTTAAAGTTATAAATCATTTTATAACTAAATTGAAGTTTTTCAGTCAATTTATATACCTAATTAAATTAGAAATTTTTAAATAAATAGTTTAATCGAGTTTATAAGAGAAATTATTGAAATGGTTTATGCAAAGGTAGCAGAAACCCAAAGATTTACATACGGGTTGGAAAGGTAGAATAATTGTATTTTAAATACAATTAAATAGTGTTTTCAAAATTATTGAGTTATTTAAATAAAAAAAGGAAATGACGAATAAATCAGTTAGTAGTTAACTGATAGGTACGGTTGACGAAAATCAACCATTTGTAATTAAAACTGATAATTGAATTAATATGATTTTTTGGATAGTCGTTAAATTAACGAATAGTGTAAAATATTACTTAATCTTCGATTAACTATAAATTAAAGTAATTATTGAATTGTTTAGTATTAATATAGTTAATTATTATCAAATAAGCTTTTGAAAGTGATAATGATCCTATTCTTTTTAATAGCAAAGTTTATTATATCTAATATAGTAAATAATAAAGTTAATCAATATTTTAATTAACAATAATTAAAATGATGGTTTTTAGTTGAAATTCAACTTAGAAAGAATTAAAGTGACGATGAAGTTAAATCTTAAAGGGCGATAAGAATTTTATGAGAGATGTATAACCAAAAGATTCAAACGAGATTTGTAAATAAGATTTTTCAAATAAACGCGGGAATTCAAGTAAAGTTTTACTTAATGTTTCAAATTAAGTAAGGAGAATTCGAATGGATGATACTTTAAAGGAGAGAAGTAAAGAGATATTCGAACAAAGATTTCAAAAGTAAGGAACGATTTATAAAACTAGATTTGAAATCAAAGTGGTAAATAAGATTTTGGTGAAATGGTTAAGTGACGAACTTGTATTAATCTGAGATAAGAAAGTTGTCGATCAAGGTCTGAGAGGTAAATAAAATACCCCAACTTGAACGGCTTCATTATTGTTGAGGAATGGTATTGGTTTGAAATGAGTGAAAGGGTGTTGAAATTAGTATGGTATTCCATACGAGACGTAATGAACATAAGTGCGAGATTTTTGATTATAAATATTACTACAATAGTGGTTTAAATATAAATATGAAAGTTGTGGTTTTAAATTATATAATTGACATTTACTTTAACCAAATTAGAACTGGTAAATGGTTTCATACCATTAAAGTTAATATATATATATATATGTATGCATGTATATGTCGAGATGGTTGAATGTAAAGAAAAAGGGAAAGGGTTCTAAAGGAATATATCGATATTTCCAAAAAGGGATGGAAAGCTGGGGATATACATATATACATGCTCGAAAGTGTTTAAAATAATTTTTGTTATAAATAAGAATAAATATAATGTTGGAAGAAAAAGATTGATTAACTATTTTGGTAAATATGTTTTAACGAGGCCAGGTCATGCCAAGTACCGAATCAATAAATTTATTCACATTATTGTTATTTGATAGTTAAATCACCGACTATCAAACCTGACCAATACGATTGTTGGTATGGAAAGACTGGGATCGAATTTATATTCGAAAACCATTCCGACCAACAAATACGTGAAGATATGAGAAGATGACCGAGATAGAGCATTGAAGACCGTGGATCTTCATAAGTGGAAGAACTGGTAATAATCATTGGTTAGCTCCCAGAGATAAGTTGTGGTTCTGTCGTGGTTGGGATCTACAGATTGCAAGGACTACTCGCTACTGATCCTTGGGGTGATTCCTATATGAGATGCAGTAGGAGAGTGCCTTCGGTTCATCCTGTTTCTGGATGACTTGTATGGACGAGTGTCTGACAGAGTATTTCCAAAGGGGTCACGTACATTGATTTCTTCAAACGTATTTCTGTTGATGGCGGAGGAGGCCGTACACCTTCTCTTAGCTACCCGCAGAGTATTTTTGTGGATGTCAATTAGTGATATCTGGCGGATCTGACGATGTGGCATTCAAAGTGAATGGTGACCAGATATTCTAAAGTTAAATTCTAGCCTCAAGCCTCATCAACTGGGAAATGAAAAAAATCGGGCAAGCAGCATGGCTATGTGGGTCGCTCCCATTAGGGTGTATGATCACCTATCTAGAGAAATTCCATTTGCTTCTTTAATCTATATTCGATGCTATCCCTTTTCGGGAGGCTGTTGCTGATCCCAACCGTCAGTGATATACATTCGATACACTCAAGCGAAATGATTGGTCGGTCATGTGTGGGCCGGGTTGCAAGACGTTCTTGTTAAACCCAGTGTATTCACCTCTAGAGATACACATTCGGAAGGTGGTCCCATACCTTGTCAAGTTGGAATCCAATATCCAATAAGAGCCCGCAGTTTTTATTTGAATACTATATATGTGGAGCGTGAGATGCAAGCGTTCCGCTAGATTGATAATTATTTGTATTTAGACATTATGATAATACCAGAACAAGCTATGATTTCAAAACTGGTTTGGGTTATAGTAAGGTAAAAGCCATCCATGTTTATGTGTGGGCTGCTCTTACTATTATCCTTTGATTTCAAAAGGATTTTCCAAAGTTAAACAAGTGTGTGTCCTGTGAATTTATCACTGATAGTATTCCAGACTAACGCGGTGTAATTTGCTTTGCTTCAAATGTGCTCGGGTCAGACCGAGTATGTTCCAGGTTGGGTTCGCTTGGAGTTTCAGGAGCTGGAAGCAGGCGGCTTCGTCGTTAGTTATATAAAGTAATTTTCCGCTGTGACTGATATCTGTTGTACTCTGATGATTGGTATGTATATACAGTTCTTTGTATAAAGAGATTTGATATTATATTTTTTTCGTTTCGCTGTTAGATTCTGATGTGGTGTTCTTCTTCTTTCTTCTATTCTAATATTCTTTCTTTCTTTTCTCACCCTTTAATTTCTTTCTATTGAAAATTCAGTGTTTTCGATGCTTGAATAGTCGACATGGTGATTTTATGTTGATTTTCGGGATCGAAAATTCCTGGGGTCGTTACAGTGGTATCAGAGCTATTGGTTTAGAGATAACCTTGGCTCTGTGGCATGACTCAAAAGAGATGGGGTTAGCAATGCCCTAGATTGAGTTGTGTATGTATACGAGAGCACGTATTTGTAATTTGATACAAAATTATTTTTGAAATTTGTTTTGCCCAGTTTATTTTGTAAGATAATAAAAGTAAGGATTTTCACGAATAATTATAATATGGGCAATCGATTGATTTGTTTGGATGATGTGCTCGATCTCATGGATGTAAACCTGAATCGATTTGGTTAAAACCAAAATGAAATAAATAATTCGAATAAATCAATCCAGATAAATAAATTTGAATGGATAATTAAAGAGATAAATGGATTGCTAAAGACATGATTATAACCTCGTGAGGATTGAATTGTGTATATGACGTGGATGCTATGGATCTTTTGAACATAATTGACATTTGTTTTGATGACTAATGAGTTCATCTGAGTTAATAAACAGGTGCAGAAGAGCCAGTTCAACTTTAAAATCCATTCGAAAGAGAAAATTCTGGAGTTAATCAGATTCAGTTTGAATAGAGCTGCATAAAAATTAAGCAAGCTCGAATGTAAAATATTGCCTATCGCTTAATAACGCTCGCAAAAAGGCACGCCTACGCAAATATGAAATTTTGGTTTTATTTGGGTTTTGAGTTTGGATTTTGAATTTTTCCGACCATGAGAGTCGATGTATATTTATTTCTTGAACCTGCGATTTTGCAGATTTCCTTTGTACAGGGGAGACTCTGCCGAAATTTTTTCCAAAATTTAAGGTGTTAGAAATTTTTTGAAGATTTTTGGGTAATTCTTTTATTTGAAATTAGTTTGGTTTTACGACCAATTATATTATTTTTGAAAATAAAATCGAGTTTCAAATTTATTATTTTTATAACGATAATGGGGTGTAATGTTCTTTCTACCTTAGCAATTTCGAGGACGAAATTATTTTAAGGGGGAAGGAATGTAATGTCCCGTATTTTCTGACCATTTATTTGAAATATTTTATTTATTTAAAATATTGGTTTGAGTTTAAATAATCGATTTCGACCATTTTAATGTGAATATTTATTTATTATATTAATAATATAATAATATTTTATTTTGGGATATTGGAAAAAATGTTGAATTTGAAGTATAACATGATCGGGCGATTTTAAATGGTTTAATATTGGTCGTATTGAAATTTTAGTGGCGATTTCGTTATTAAAACGACGTTATAACGTTTAATTTATGATTTAATTATGAAACGAGCTGAAGCGGTGTGGTAGTTCGTAAATTGGCGTTTTGAACTTTAAACGGCTGTACAAGGCCCATAAAAAGTCGGATTTTCTCGAAACAAGAAACGTCGGAATCTATTGGATAATATCTTTCTAATGGAAGAGAAAAATCGAGTTTTCGTGTTGTAGATTTTATTTTACATCCAAATCAAATTTTGAAAAGGTCGCTGTGGAATTTCCTTATATTATAACGTTATTTATATTAAATAAAAGGGGTTTTTAAATATTTATAATATCGATTTGGCTTGGAATTCAACCCGAGTTATTTTATTGTGGTAGTATACGATATTCTGGTTGTGTATGGCCAATTCCAATATTTTATTAATATTATATTGAGGTACTTTAAAATTGGTTTATTTTATTTGAATTGGGCAGTTGTAAAAGGGCCTTTATTCAAACGACCTCAGTTTTCGACGAAACAAATTTTATTGGGACCGCAACGGTAAATTATTGCTAGATTTCAAGTGGCGTGTCAATCGGGGTTAATTTGTAAGCGTGGCAAAATAAAATCCAAATAATAACGATTGCTTTGAACATGAACGAGCACCATTCGAGCAAACGAACTCGGAATTCGACGAAACAAGTTTCATTAGGACCGTATCGTCAAATTATACTATGTCGTCCATTCGCATCTCGAACGGGGTTTGTATGTGAGCGCAGCAGTGAATAAACGGCGTTCGAAAACGCGATAGGTACAAAATAAAATATCGTTCGTCACATCGAGATAAATAAATATTATTTCCTTTTATAAATATAAACCCCCTCAGCCTATATTTCAGTTCATTCCACCCAAAACTATTTTCAGCCAAGCATATTTGCAGAAAAGCCCCTATTTACAAAATCAATTATATCTTCCAATCTGTTGAGAATTTGTGAGGGCAACCTGAAGGAAAGTGGTAGATCGGGACATTATCTACTTACTGAGAAAAGTTGGGGTTGTTTGGGCGATTGTGGTGGCCGGAATTCGCGATGAACTCGAAGAACAGTTTTCGTTCTTGGCCAAAATTAAGGAGTTGTGGTCGATTTGAGAGGCCGGGACCTTGGGGGTTTTGTAGAGGAGAGTTCAGGCTTTGTTTTTGTAACAACCCGAAAATCTGGGCCAGTTTAAAATTTTTATTTTGGCAATTTTAGCGAATTTTGAATATTTAAAATAATCGGAATTTCTAATATATTTGATTGGATGTGATTTGGGTTTGTCGTGAACTGTGTTTTAAATAACACCTAGTTCTTTAACCCAGTAAAAGGAGTTTTAATGAATCTGCAAATTGATTGAAATCTGAATTGATAATTTAAATTATCAAATTTGGAAAATGAGCGAGAATGGAGTATCGCCAGTTTTGCTCCAAAGCGATAGTTAAATCTTTAATTAGATTTGAACGTGAAATGGTAATTAATTTTACCGATAACACTGTGGTGTTAGATATGGAGTATTACCAGTTTTGCTTCATGGGATGAATAGGTTGGGATTGGGAAATAAAATAAATAATTACTTCGGTGTTGTTCGCTAATCTCGACTAGTTTGGAAAACCATAATTTGGTTTGAAATGTCATCCAAAGGAAGATTAAGGGATAAATTTTAAAGAATTTATCTTGGATAAAATTAATGGGAACCTTTCCCTAAGAATTGAAATTTAGAAACTAACTGAAGGTTAGTTAAGAAGAATGGTTTCCTGGATATTGATCTGATGTTGGTTTCGGCCTTCGGGGTTAATATTTGGGGAATTGCTCTCTTACTGATTTATGGTTAGTAACTAATGAATTGGAATGAGGCGTATGTTGTGTTTGTGTAACATTCGTTTTAATATACGTGGGTTGTTCGCAAAGGCCGGGTTTATACCCATTCTGAATAATCAATTCGACGATATGTCGAAGATGAAGACGGTGGTTGAAGACCGGAAGTCTTCACATCGTAGGGATAATTACTGACGATCCTGATTAGGCTGAACACCCAAGAGGATGGAAATAGTTGGTGGTCGTCCAGACGTACTTGGAGATGGATGGATATGCAAGGAAAGTGCCTCCGGTTTCGTTCAGACCTAGAACGGACTTGTAAATGGACGGTGTGTCTGACATTGTATTCCTTTATATTGTATTTGTTGATCTCTGCTAAATATATATCTGTTTGGCAGCGGAGAATTTATTCTCTTGCTTAACGCCCTTCTCTGAGACATATGAGCTCAGAGGTTATATATTGGCAGAAATCAGTGGTACGATATGGATTGATAGTGTGGCATGCTGAGATGCAGTGATCCAGACTTTTGTTGAAAAGCAAAGTTTGGTGGTTGATGATCAAAGCGCAGCTGATATAGCATGGCTTTGTGTATAGCGTTGGTCCGCGAGCCTCACACCCCGGTATGGTGGTAAACTGATGGTTTGATCAGTATGCTTTTTCGTGGATGGGCACCTTAGTGGTGTCGTGGATTCGGTCGACCGAGATGAGCCTAGTGTTCAGGGATATATAGAGTAGGCGGTGTTTTCTCTCGCTGGGATGTAAGCCGCGGTGGTACTCTGGTCCCAAATGTTCGGATGCAGACGGTGTTTTCTCTTGTGGGGACGTAAGCCGTGGTGAATTGCATTCCGCGATCGATCTTTCGAATCAGGAGCCACCATGATGGAAATCCAATTTCCAATACGTGTATTGCGGTTTTAATTGTAGAACTAGTATGGCGACATGATATATGGTACCCATGCCGTCTATGATTCATATTTATGATTGAAATTGTTTTGACACTATACACATATTATAGTATCAAATGATTTGTTTTAAACGTACCAAGCATGTTTGGCTATTATAAGGGAAAACCCTATCCTCCGGCTTGCGTTGCATTGTGTGATGGGACCTAGGTCTTATAATAGCTTCATTTTTCGAAAAAGCATTGCGTTGTTTATTCTATGCACTAGTATTCTTGGGAGGAAACCCGTTCCGTGTCATACGGCGTGGTCCCTTGAATTACTCTCTTTTAAAGTAAAGTTTTAAATAACTGTTTTAGTTCTCACACCAGTCACATGACTGACCTAGAGTTTATTGTTTTAACCTAAACTCTGGGTGCCCCTATTTTCCACACAGGCAGCTAGTAGTTTTGGTTTTGCAGATTTATATTCACAGGATCCTGGTTTACAGCTGGAATGATATCCGGAAAGCTTTGTATCCGTATATCTCTTCTAGTTGTGTATTGTATTATTTTCCGCTGCGATGTATTTAAATGTAATTTAAATCTCTGATATTTCTGTGTAATATTCATTTATACTCTATATATTCTTGTATTCTGGTGCATTGTTGTAATATACAATGAAATGTTCTTCTGTTTGTGTTCTGATTTGTCTTGTCCTTACAGTAATTCGTTCTTTCTCATCTCTTCGGAGACCGGGGAAGTTTCGGGTCGCTTCAGTTTTGGCGGTGGTGGCCTGACCTCCAGTGGTCGGAATCGCCGGATTTTGTTAGATGAACTGAGGTGTTGTTTTTCGAAGTGGCGAATGGTTTTGGCCAAAACCATGGCGATGGGGGCGAGTTGAAGTCGCGGCCTGGGGGGAAACGGAGCTGGGTGGCGACGGCCATCGATTGGTGGTGGTGCTGCCTGGTACGGTGGAGTGTGGCGGCTGGATTTTGGAGTTGAGCATATTTGGGGGAAAACGGAAATCAGGGCTGACAGAGGGACGTTGGCGGTCGGGGTCACTGGCGTCGAAGGCTCTCGGAGCGGCGGTGGCTCTGGCGAGGTTGTGGTGGTCCCAGGTGTGACGGTGGCGTGGTTCTGGTGGGTTGATGGCTTGTGGTGGTTGAACGATGGTAATAGGAACAAGGGGGAGTCGGGTTTTGGAGGAGGAAACAAAGAAAACGTGTTTTGTTCTGTACTAGGATGACGTGGCAGCTGAAATTAACGGTAATTAAGGTATAGTCATTTAATTTAATTATTTATTTGTTTGTTAATTTATCGGTAAAAATATATAAACTTGAAATTAACGTATCTTTCACATACGATAACGAAATCTGACGAAACTGGATCCGTTGGGATCGCAGGGACGAGGCCTAGGCGATGGCGCTGACTAGGAACTAATATGACACTGTTGAAATTTTAGTAAATTTTGAACGTCCGTTCAAGATTAAAGGAACAAACGCGTCAAACGCCAACCGTATAAACCTGGTGAGTTAATTCTCGCACCTTCTGGAATCCTATGATGTGTTAAATTCATATTAAAATATAATTTATCATTTAAAAATATCAATTGGTTGATTGGTTGCTAGTGGTTGTTATTGGTTGATTGATTGCTGTCATTTATATTTCATCGTTTTAAATTATAGATTATTGAAATTTATTTCATATATTATTATGAAATGTATAACGAGCTGTGATGCAGGGAAGAACAGGTTGGAGGGATCCGACCGGATTCCCCAAATATTATATATGTTGTTTGTTTGTTTTATATTGTTGATATTTGAACTGATTGAACCCCAGATGGTAGTAAAACCTGTTTGAGCGTGATGGTTGAATAAATATTCACCCGTGTTGTGTTAAAATCGAACGACAGTGTTGATTGGGTAATTGGCAGTGAATGGCCTAAAATATATTGTTTTAGACGATGGTTTTACCGTTCGATAAAGTGACACAGTTTTAAAGTTATAAATCATTTTATAACTAAATTGAAGTTTATTAGTCAATTTATATACCTAATTAAATTATAAATTTTTAAATAAATAGTTTAATCGAGTTTATAAGAGAAATTATTGAAATGGTTTATGCAAAGGTAGCAGAAACCCAAAGATTTACATACGGGTTGGAAAGGTAGAATAATTGTATTTTAAATACAATTAAATTGTGTTTTTAAATTTATTGAGTTATTTAAATAAAAAAAGGAAATGATGAATAAATCAGTTAGTAGTTAACTGATAGGTACGGTTGACAAAAATCAACCGTTTGTAATTAAAACTGATAATTGGATTAATTTGATTTTCTGGATAGTCGTTAAATTAACGAATAATGTAAAATATTAGTTAATCTTCGATTAACTATGAATTAAAGTAATTATTGAATTGTTTAGTATTAATATAGCTAATTATTATCCAATAAGCTTTTGAAAGTGATAATGATCCTATTCTTTGTTAATGTAACAACCCAGAAAATACGAGTCAATTTAAAAATTTTAAATTGGATATTTTAAAGGAATTTAAGCTATTGAAATAGAATATTTCAATAAAATAATGAATTGGGAATAGTGTGGCAGTTTGAAAATTTGAATTCAAACTTTGAATGACTGTACCGGGTGCAAAATATAACGGATTTTAGTGAAACCAAAAATATTTAAATCTGTTTAGGAATATCTTTCTAAAGAATCTGAAAAATCAAAGTTTCATAGCAAGAATCAAAAGTTATGACGAAATGAATTTTCAGAAAGGTCGCTATAGAGATTATATAGCCCTTGAAAATAGACATTTTACAGACGACCTTGGAATTCGACGAAACCACTTTTGTTGGATCCGGGATGTCAAATTATTGCTAGGTTTCAAAATTCATAATTTTTGAAGCTAGTATGTGAGCGTGGCAAAAGAAAACGTGTTTGGTCAATTTCTATTAAATTGGATCGACCAGAAAATGGCCATTTTTCAAACGGTCTCAGAATTCGACGAAACTAGTTTTATTGGGACCATAGCGTCAAAACATAGCTAGATTTATTTTTCTGGATTTTTTCGAATCAGTTTGTGGCCCTGGCAAATTAAAATGTACGTTCAAAACAGAATTTGAATGTTTTATATTTTAATTTGAAGAATAACTGATTGTAACGGTCGAATTGGCCTACGAAACATATCCCCATGTGTCCGAGATGGGGGTATTTAGCTAGGGGCGACAGTCGTTGGGTTTGAATTGGTGTCCGTGTGGAGAAACACTATTTTAAAATTTAATAAAACCATCGGCCAATAAAATTTCTCCATTCATAATTAAAATAATATAAAAATATAAGAAAACCCCCACCCCCTTCCTCGACATCGACGGAAACCCGTTTCTCCCCTTCCCTGGCGATTTCCGATCGCCACAGCCCGAATCAGCCCCACCCCAGTTGAACTTTTTGTAGTTCTCCTTCCTTTCTTCAAATCCATATAAAGAACTCCGCCTATCGTTGCTCCTACCTCGAGATTTCCTCCTCCAAAGCCTGGAACTTTCCGCCGCAGCCACGAGCACTTGGCCCCCACCGAGTTGGACGCCACTGCCACGCGCCTGAAGCCCTCTCGACCCTCTTCCACGCTGTGCTCTCCGATCGTCGTTTTGAGCCTCGGTTTTCGCGAAAACTGCAAACCTAATTTTGAACAAACGTGAAAGGTATTGGCTTTAGTATATTTAAACTGATTTAAACACTTTTAAGTGTTGCAAACTTTGAAAAATCATATCTTTATGGTGTGTTAACGAAATTCGATGAAACAGGAAACATCCTGACCGCAAGGACGCTCTCTACAATCTAGAAGAGACCGTGGATTTTTCTGAGCTAGCTACAATTTTTAGCACCTCAAAAACCAAAGTGAGATTTCTAAACTGAAATGTGAATAAAAATGTCATATATAAATTATATAAGCGAAATATAAATTATATACGTGTTGTATACCTCATGTACACGCGTGGTATAAATTATATGAGCGAAGTATGAATTATGCATGCATTGTTTGAATGATATGTGTGTTGGAATGGAAATAAAATATATTTATATACGAATATATATGTATACACTCCCCTCGTCCACAGACCATGGACGATATTTATTGATTGTGAATTGGTGTGAAAAATTTAGTGAATAATGCGAATGGTTGATAGAATTGTTTGTGGTTGATATTGTTTGGTTGTAGTTGAAAAATACCCATTGGTGATTGAAAAAAATTTGAAATAAATTGTGGAAAAGAAAAATCATACTCGCCTGCGTGCGAATTAGATGTATGAAATCCCCATTGTCAAAAACCGCGAGGTTTTAAGGTAGAGCGAGGAGCCGTACTTGGGACGGTGCCGGTTTTAACTGCCTTGCCGTTATGTTGCCGAAATTTTGAATAATATTCATGTATTAGAATTATTTTCATATGTTGAAATTATTTTCATGTGTTGAAACTAAAGTCATGTGTTGAAACTATATCCATGTGTGGAAATGCTCATGTGTTGAGAAGTCATTTGTTGAAAATTAAATTCATGTGTTGAATGAATAAAGTGTTTAAACAATAAAAATCGCATTTTTATTATCTATAAGAAGTATGTAAAAATATTCGTGTTATAAATAAATTGTTTCAACAATAAAAATTACATCTTTCTTATATGTACCAACTATATTAAATATCCATGTGTGGAAAAGCTCATGTGTTGAGAAGTGCGCGTGTTGAAAAGGTTCATGTGTTGAATAAAAAGATCGAACAATAAAAATTACATTTTTATTGAAAATATGAAGTGTTAAAAAAATTCATGTGTTGAATAAATATTTTAGATGATAAAAATACCATTTTTATCATGTATGTGATTCGCTAAAAATATACGAGTGTTGAAATAAATATTTGTTTGCTATGAATATTATTTTTAACATGTGTAGGAACTAAATAAAATGGTCATGTGTTGAAATATATTTTAGTTCGCCAAAAATATCATTTTTAAGTGAATTGTGAAGTGTTAAAAATAACCACTTGTTCAAATAAATATGCATGAGTTGAAATATTCATTAATTAGCTAATGATATGATTTTTGCTTATGTATGCAACATTAGAATGAATGGTAACATTAAACCAAATAGAATCAAATAAGAAGTTGAATGGAAAATGATAAGTGATAAGAATTGCACATATGTACATGCATATTTATTGAACAGGTTATAGCAAAGAGGCTAGAGAAGAGGAATAAAATAGTGTGCCCGACAAATAGGTACATGTTTACTGTTTTGCTTGGGTGATGATTTTATGAGCCGATTGGCTAGCCTCTTGGCTTTTTCTTTTTCTTTTTGAGATGAGACGCCCGTGTGGCTATTTGGGAATTTTCCCAGCCCTTCCCGTACAAAGGAGGTTATGGCGAAATTTTCCAAAATTTAAAGGCGTTAGTGAAATATTTGAAGTGAAAACGATATTGAAATCGCCGAATGAACTATATTTGTATATATATATATATATAAATAAATAAAATTAAAACGAATCGCAGCCGTGCAGTTCGTGTTTTGGAACTGCGATTTCAAACGATTAGTGTGGGAGATCCGACCATCGGATTTTCCCGAAACCGCAATTGTTGGGTTCGCCTTGGAAATATCTTTCCAACGGCACCAACTTTGTAAAGATCCGACGGTTGGATTGTCTAGAATGTTTAATTCAAATCTGAATAAAAACAGCGCCAGAATCGATTATATTTATATATAAATATAAATATAATTAAATTAAATCGAATAACGACGTTGTAGTTCGTATTTTGAAATCGTGATTTCAAATGACTAGTGCGGGAGATCCGACCGTCGGATTTTCCCAAAACTGAAACCGTTGGATTCGTTTTGAAAAGATCTTTCTAATGATATAAAATTTGTGAAGATCCAACGGTTAGATTTTCAGATATGTGTAAAACAAATTTAGGGAAAAACAGCGCTAGTGCCTCGACACGACCTAAAACGTCGTTTAATTAAATATGGCCATTTTTAAATAAATAAAAATGGTGATATATCGTTATAAAATAGTACAGGCGATGTAGATTGATGTTTAGTTTATGTACTCTCTATTTATGATTCCGCCACAGGCGATGTAGACTGATGTTTAGTTTATGTACTCTGCTAATGATGATTAATGTGTTATATTCCAATGATTATCCTTAACGTCGTCGTACGGGTTTCGGGATCGTCACAGTTAATAGCAAAGTTTATTATATCTAATATAGTAAATAATAAAGTTAATCAATATTTCAGTTAACAATAATTAAAATGATGGTTTTTAGTTGAAATTCAACTAAGAAAGAATTAAAGTGACGATGAAGTTAAATCTAAAAGGGCGATAAGAGTTTTATGAGAGATGTATAACCAAAAGATTCAAACGAGATTTGTAAATAAGATTTTTAAATGAACGCGGGAATTCAAGTAAAGTTTTGCTTAATGTTTCAAATTAAGTAAGGCGAATTCAAATGGATGATACTTTAAAGGAGAGAAGTAAAGAGATATTCGAATAAAGATTTCAAAAGTAAGGAACTGTTTATAAAACCAGATTTCAAATCAAAGTGGTAAATAAGATTTTGGTGAAATGGTTAAGTGACGAACTGGTATTATTCTGAGATAAGAAAGTGGTCGATCAAAGTCTGAGAGGTAAATAAAATACCCCAACTTGAACGGCTTCATTATTGTCGAGGAATGGTATTGGTTTGAAATGAGTGAAAGGGTGTTGAAATTAGTATGCTATTCCATACGAGATGTAATGAACATAAGTGCGAGATTTTTTATTATAAATATTACTACAATAGTGGTTTAAGTATAAATATGAAAGTTGTGGTTTTAAATTATATAATTGACATTTACTTTAACCAAATTAGAATTGGTAAATGGTTTCATACCATTAAAGTATATATATATATATATATATATATGTCGAGATGATTGAATGTAAAGAAAAAAGGGAAGGGTTTTAAAGGATTATATCGATATTTCCAAAAAGGGATGGAAAGCTGGGGATATACATATATACATGCTCGAAAGTGTTTAAAATAATTTCTGTTATAAATAAGAATAAATATAATGTTGGAAGAAAAAGGTTGATTAACTATTTTGGTAAATATGTTTAACGAGGCCAGGTCATGCCAAGTACCGAATCAATAAATTTATTCACACAATTGTTGTTTGATAGTTAAATCACCGACTATCAAACCTGACCAATACGATTGTTGGTATGGAAAGACCGGGATCGAATTTAAATTTGAAAACCATTCCGACCAACAAATACGTGAAGATATGAGAAGATGACCGAGATGGAGCATTGAAGACCGTGGATCTTCATAAGCGGAAGAACTGCTAATAATCTTTGGTTAGCTCCTAGAGATAAGTTGTGGTTCGGTCGTGGTTGGGATCTACGGATTGCAAGGACTACTCGCTACTGATCCTTGGGGTGATTCCTATATGAGATGCAGTAGGAGAGTGCCTTTGGTTCATCCTGTTCCTGGATGACTTTTATGGACGAGTATCTGACAGTGTATTTCCAAAGGGGTCACGTACGTTGATTTCTTCAAACGTACTTCTGTTGATGGCGGAGGAGGCCGTACATGTAACACCCCGAATTTTTGTCAATACTAAAATTCACTAATTACAGGATAAATAATCTCAGATTTGGGAATTGGGGGTAACGGGCTGCGTTATTGCGTTCATCTCGGAAAAATACGCAAAATAGAGTCCGAGTTTTCGAGAATCGGAGTCCGTATGGCCCGGTTATGGCCCAAAGAAGTTTGCAGAAAAATTAGAGCTAAAAACAGATTTAGGAATTTAAATTTAGATTTTAAATTAGAACCAGCGGGGCTAGGCGGGAAGATTCCCGCCCTAAGCATGTCGACAGGGCTGTCGACAGGCCTGTCGACAGGGGTGTCGACTTGCCTGTCGACTTTCCTGTCGACACGGCGTGTCGAACCAGGGTGCTTGGGTGCACCAGATCTGGTTTTCTGGCTAGGGCTGGGCTTGGTTCTAGAGATTTCCTAAATCTAACGGACCTAAATTAATCTAGGGTTAATCTAAGGGCCTAAAACACTCTCTTAATCTATAAATACACCCTAAACCTACCTTAATCCATAATAAAAATAGAAATGAAGGCCTCATGCCGCCAAATTAAATCCTAGAAGGAGTCTCCATTTATCTAAGAAGGAAGTTTCAAGCTAATCCCTCTCAAATCATTCTCTAATCATCACCATCTTCATAATTAGCAACTAATTCCT